>CM060194.1:54226240-55498410 GCA_030549335.1 Pontederia crassipes | reverse complement strand
TAACTGTTCCCTGTCCCTTCTGCTGCAGGGACCTCAATTAATTAATTAGTTACTTAATTAATTAATTAATTAGCTGCACCTTTCATCTCTGCTTCATTATTACGTCCCATGTGTCCGATAACTATTCGCTCTTTAATGCGACACCGCTGGCCCTAACTGCACACGTCCTAATGGTTCCACCTGAAAAGAGCACCCCAAAGTCATTAGGTTATATAACCTCGATTGGATTACGACAAAATTAACCGGGTCATAAGCATCATTATTAATTAACATATGCGATGCTGACCGGCATTAGCATTCGATGAGTGGAGCAAAGCAGGAAGTTTAAGATTGATGCCGTCCCAACCAAACAGTCCAATCATCACCGAGTGGAACTTAATTATTAATTAACTTGTTTGATTAGGCAAAAGCTCATCGAGGAGGAGGAGGAGGAGGAGGAGCTGTGGAAGTCTCCAGAGTGGTGCCCCTTGCAATCAGCACAAGCCGCTTGAACTATCCAGCCAGGTTTTGTATTAATTGTTTTATACGTAACACTTTTCTTTTTTAAAATCGAGATGTATCCGTGTTTTAGGATTATTAGTACTTGACTAATTCGATATTCGAAAAAAAATGATGTGAATAAATTTTTATTAAAATAATAATTCTAAAAATTAAATCAATAATTATTAATATCTAACTATCTTAAAATGTAACCTCGCTATTCAATTGTGCATAGTTAGTTATACCCAGCAGTTTACTCATCCGACCTGCATGCGTCAGAAATTAAAATATTTATAAATTTAGTGATTAATTGTTTGATGTGGCCCAGCCCAAGAATGATTGATCATTAATATTTACTATACACAAACGCTTGTCCAGATCGCGAGGTCGCCATGTGATTGGTTGCCGGCGATGAGTAATTGATGAGATAAAAAAGGGCCTTTTTGTAGTCAGGGAATTTATACTCCCAACTCCATGCACGTGCACATGTGCAGACAAAATTAGAGAGAGCTAATAATAATTGTTAGAGCAATGCTATGTCCATAAATTAGGAGGATATAACCTCTTAAACATCTCGCAATCCTGGTGTGCACGATAAATTTATCAGCTTTTAAGAGTATTTTAAAAATGCGAGTGTTAAAAGGACTATTAAGTTAAAATTTTAGGAGGATGTATCATTTTCTAATTATTATTATAAATATAATAGGGATAAATGAATTTGGTATTAAGTGATTTTATACATTTTGTTATTTATTTTTATATTTCTCGACTAATAACATAATAATAAAAATAGTTTCTTCTAACATAAAAATTATAAAATATAATTATATCTATTATAAATGATAACAATATACAAAAAGTTTACAAATTTTAAAAATAATGAATATAATTATTATTGATGATTTGAATCGTAATTTTATTATGATTAATGGTTCAAATGGTTCTTTAAATTATTAATAAAAATTAAAAAAACATTTGTAAAATTATTTGACATACTTGAGACACTCGTTAAATATAGTATAATAATAGTTATTGCTGTATTTATGATAAATAGTTCATAATGTCTCGTGTGCAGTGTGCAGTGTGCAGTGTGCAGTGGCAGTGTGCATGCATAGATACACAGTCACTCTGCAGGTTTAGACCAGTTCCTGTTTTTGTTGTTGTATATGCCTCCAGTTTTAACGCATTCGACGTCAAAATGGGTGCGGGGCAGCTCCCGATGTCATTTACGACAACAGTTGTTATATATTATATTAAACAATGCATGC
This sequence comes from Pontederia crassipes, assembly GCA_030549335.1. NCBI lineage: Eukaryota > Viridiplantae > Streptophyta > Magnoliopsida > Commelinales > Pontederiaceae > Pontederia > Pontederia crassipes. The sequence goes on along the minus strand of CM060194.1, from coordinate 55,496,662 downwards.
AAAATGTAGTTAAATAGATGTTTCGTTTCCTTAGCAACGAGAGTTAGGTGTAGTTGACACTAGTTTCTCGTCATTTAAGAAAAAATTTCGAGTTCAAATTGTTATGAATATAAATATTTTTTTATTGAAAGTTTTATTTATAATAGTTAAATATGTTGTTCGAGATGACATCAAAATAGTCGAGCTTGATGATGAATCGAAATTTTAATTTGTGATCAATACGCATAACTCTTAACGTCAACTGAATTAAATGATCGGCGTCACTTCTCGATGGTAACAAAAAAAAAGTTTGATGTTTCTTTTTTTTCCTTCGTTTTAATGATTTAATCAAAAGCCCAAAGCTTTTATCGATGTCATGCGGCTGCATGGCCCAGATGACCAACAGTGCACTGTGCGACCACTTCCTTTTTTCCCCTTCAATTCCTCTTTTAATTTAATTTATGTCAATGGTAAATGTCGATCCAACGGCAGAATAAATTCACCAAATATATTATTGCAACTACTGCTGTCGAACTTTTATTGTTCTGCAAATCTTGAGACCAGAGTCCTGTTCAGCAGCAGCAACTGGAAAAAAAAACATATCAGTCTCAGCAGCTCAAAAACTCCTGAGAGGTCATTTTTGCTCAACTTTTTTTTCTCAGTGCAAATTAATCATGCACGAAGTCTCTGCCCCCATGTTAAACGCATATAGCTGTCATTGTCAATCATATTGTGGCTCAAGCTTAAATATTGAAAAAAAAACTCGAAGATAAATTAAGAAGTAAATAACTAATAGATGAGGTTTCAGGCAGCTAACGACGACGGATCAGTCGAGTCATGCATGCAGTTAATTATCTGATCTGGAATGGAGTCATACGCATGCCGCATTCTCTGCAGGAACTCTGCCACGCACCGCGGAGCAAGAAGCAATGAGTTAATGTGCAGTATATTAATTACCTTTAAGCAGGCACGCCATGTAAGTACAAGCATCCGGACCTAATCCTAATCATCATTAGGTGCTTTGATGATAAACAAAATTCGTGTGCATATATAAAACCACACCTTTCCGTGAACATGGGAGCAAGTATGCAGCTGTATATTCATTACTCTCTCTCTCTCTCCCCCTTTCTCTCTCTCCCCTTCGATTAATAATAGGCTCTAATTAGTATTAGTGCTCTGAGTTGAGGGGGCCAGAATTGTTTAGACTTTCGAGATTCCCACCATAAATGAGAGTGGTGTGCATGGAAGATGGCACCCTCTGCCACAAGCGTCTCTTGCTCATCGCTCAGGGACCAGTTTCGTAAATTAAGTTTGTTTAGAAGTGTGACCACTGACCACTTGTAGTCTCTCTCAGAATTACCAATTTCATTGGAAACTTATTATTATTATTATTTCTTTTCGTTTGGATATGGAATTAGTGAGACATTAATCAATCTTTTTATAGCGATGAATCTGGATCAAAAGATAAAGGGACCAATTTCGGAAGGAAGTACGTTTGGGTACATGGTGCGCTTTTGTGTTATTACATAGCTTTCTCTACAATGTGTGTGGCCTCACATAAAGATGCAAAACTGCAAAAGCCAAAGCCTTTTTTGTTTTTTGTTTTTTTAAATAAAACAGCACTTGGAAGAAAAGGGCAGTGTGGACTCCTTTGAGGTAAATGCACTAAACAACCCCCCCCCCCCCCCCCCCCCCCCCCCCCCCCACCCGCCCCTTTTTTTGGGTGGTGGACCTTGCGGTGGTGAAGGCTAAATAAAATAGCACGAGTATGTTTCCCACTGTGACGTTGGAAAGGTATGGGGCCTTGCACGTCCATGGTCCTCCTATTGGGCCATCGTCGTCGTTATGATTGCTCTAACTTTTCTTTTCTTTTCTTGTCTTGGAAGTTGGAACTTTGTGGCATGATAATCTTTGGATTAATTCCTTTACGTACATCTTAAAAAAATGTGACATTACGAATGTCAGGATAATGTGATGTATTGATTTTTAATATACACATGCAGGGACGTTAATATATAAGGGCACGCACATTTGCAATAAATAAAGATTGATCTATTTTACAATATCACGTTAGTTTGTTGCAATATATCATTTGTTAGACTATTCCAATATATCATTTGGTTGATTTATAATGGATGATTGTCAATTACTCATCATTTGCTGACAATTTCTTTGTTGATTGTTCTTTGATAGTTAGTAATGCTCTATACTCTGGTTTGAACAATTAATCCTATTACTATTGAATTATATTCTTATTATTTTATATAAAATTATTATAATATAGTTGAATGTGGACGGCGTGATATGTTCTTACATACTGAGTGTTATGTTCATAAGTTTCTTTTTTCTTTTCACTGTATTTTAAGATAATGTTTGGTTTGGGAACATTTCGCGTGTTTTCTCAAACAGATTACGTGACGGGACTTACGTTCTCGTCCAATGTTCGGCGAGAACATTTGTCTTTTTTTTTCAACGTTTGACTTTTTTTTATTTCATTTATTTTTTTTAATTATTTTATAATGTATATATATATTATAATATATTAATACATTATTAAGGATATTATAAAATAATTTATTAAATTTTATTAATTAAAAACTATAAAATAATTAGTTCTAATAATTAATAAATAATTTATTAATTAAATTATTCAATTATTTTTTAAAAAAATTATATTTGAATTTTAAAATGTACGTAAATTGTAATATTAATAATATTTAAAATGTTTAATCAAAATAAATAAAAATAATATTGACAATATAATAATTTACGTAAATTATAATATTAATAATATATTCTTATTTACTATAATTTTATACCTCATAAAATAATAAATTATATTCTTAGTTCTTACTTTTTATCGAAACATCCACTAAAACTTATTCATCACATCAATTTTTTAAATCTTTATCATTACACTTTTTTATTCAAACACCAACTCAAACTTTTCTATCACATTAATTAATTCTCGAAAACAAAAGTTCTTTCAATATTCTCGTGCCAAATACAATCTAAATATATGCATGATGAATAGACGATGATGGTCACATTGGAGATGGTGCTTTTGTTTTAAACAGATGAACCGAATGCATTGAGTTTAATCCACCCAAAACGATGAAGTTACAAATTGAATGGTGCTTTTATTTTAAACAAGTAAAGAGATTGCATTGAGGTTGAGCCATACCGAGCTTATTATAACTCCTGATCAGAAAACTGCTTCCTTGACAAGCATCCTTGACAAGTTACAAATCGAATGGTGCTTGGATTTGCTTGCAGAACTTGTTCTTTTGAGGCGTGCACGCATTCGTTGGAACGAACGCTGCAGCAGGTATCTCTTAGCAGTGCAAACAGGCAACATCAAACTTTGGAGGCATAAACCAATAGCTTAGTGAAGAGGGGATCTTTGTCTCCTTATATATATATATATATATATATATATATATATATATATATATATATATCCTATTACTATTATCAATTCATTATGTTTTTGTGTCAATTTGCCAGTTAAAATCGGATATAAATCTTATGCTTCGACGTTTGACGTAATCCAGGGGCAAATCCGACACTCGTGTGATACCAGAGAGATAGGAGGATCTAGCAGTGGATAATGTTACTTTGTGAAAATGGGAGGTGCACAAAAATCTCCGCAGAGAGCTTGAGACACTGGAAAGCCCTCTCCTTCTTCCCTTTCCTTGCACAAATTACTGACTGAGCGAGCGAGCGAGCGAGCGAGAGAGAGAGAGAGATGTACAGTCTTAAGGTCATCCAGACTCCCTTCCATCTCCCGATTCCGTCGCCCTTCCATCAGAAAAAGTCTCGCAGTCGGCACAAGTCCTCCCTCTGTTACTGCAACTCCAACGATGTCGACGGCGCCTCTGAAACGCCCGATGGTGGGGACAAGAAAAAGCAGGACCTGCTCGCCCAGATCGTCATGCTCCAAACTCAGAAGGTCCGTCTCACCAGCTTCCTGGACGAGCGCGCCGCGTACCTGACGCAGTTCGCAGAGGACGCCAACGTCGAGTTCGACCAGATTGGGGAGAACGCGCTCAAGGAGCTGGAGGAAGCCAGCGACAGGGTCGACCGTGCATCCCTCATCAGAGCCCCCCTTACAGTAAAAATTATGCTGCATAAACAGTAGATCATAACCAGAGCTTCCTCGCTTGACGTTTGGCAGATCATGGCGAATCTGGAGAGCCGGGCGCAGGCATTCGAGGAGTCGGCGGAGATCAACCGGCAGGAGATTGAGAAGAACGAGAAGATCTTGGAGGAGTTCGAAGAGCAAATCCAGAGGGACCGGAACGAGGGCCTGTTCTTCAAGAACCTGGGGGACAAGACGCCCGCAGCGGCCAGGGCAAAAGCCGAGGCCAAGGAGCAGGCGAAGCTCGAGGCCCGGAAGGTATTGGAGACCACGAGGAGGAGCGCGGGGGCGAGAATCCGGTGGGGCGTTTACCTCGCGCTCATCTCGGTGCTGGCAGTCACCATCGGAGACGCTATTCTTGCGAGTACTCCCGATCAGGTGGAATGGCGAAAGGTCGCGGCACTGGGTTTGATATTAGTTGGTCTGATCGCGCAGTTGGCATACGAGAGAAGTCTATCACCATCATCTGCACAAGAAGTAGAAGGATCAGATAAGAGAGAAGAATGATATGATTGTTATGGAATTTCTGTTATGTATATATTTTACCTGATGATGCATCGCGAAACGAAGAATTATCAGATTATTCAGACGTGTAAAGAGAGCTCTGATCGTAAGCATGAAGATGGTAATGTTGCATGCAGACATGACCAAGCCACCACAGCGTGAACTCACACCTGCAGCTGGATGCACACCAGCAGCCTGCAGATAGAAATTATTCTGAGTTTAAGATTTCAATTGTGAAAAATGAAAAAAAAAAAATTGGAGCTATCAGAACTCACCATTTTTCATATGCATGAATGAGAATTTTTTCATGCACCTTTTTTTATGGAAATGCATATGTTAAATATATTGATAAATATTTTGGAGGCTCAGCGGGAGTTATCTCCCAAAAAATATATTATAGTTCTTCCTAAATTAGCAAGATAGTCCGCGGTATGATTAGTTTATCTAAGACAATGGATAAATTGAGTGTTTGCAAAAAAGAATAAAAGACTTTGTATCTCCTGCATGATATTCCAAAGCTTCCAAGGTACATCGAGCTTCCGATTGACGATCAAGGTGGACGAATATGACTCCAGAATAATATTTTGACTCCCAAGCCGCTTGCCTGCACGCAAACCCCAAAGAGCACCGAAAGCCTCCGCTTGAAGTGCAGACGTGGCCTTGCAATTTATGGAACCTGCACAAATGAAAGTAGCATTAGTGTTACATAAAATAAACCCCTGCGGCGCTAGTCAAGGTCCGTCGGCAATAGGAGCCATCGGAATTAATCTTAGTCCAGAATGCAGGCGGGGTCTCCTAGTGGGCAAGCAGTCTGTCCTGGGTTGGGAGGAGTGTATGTGTGATTTGTCTCAGAACTATGGGAATCATCATATTCCGAATACCAAGCGAACCGCACCCAAAGTGACTCAGTGGTTGTCCGTTTGGAACTAAAATAGGGCTTATTGCACCTCTTCCAAATAGCCCAATGGGAGAAAGCAATCAAGAACATAAGTGAAGTTTTGGAATTTAAAGTGAGGTCAGAGCCCTCAAGAGTCCAGTCCTCTAAATTCCAGGTAGGCAGAAACTCGAAGGTATAAATGAGCTTGGATTGGACGAGTGACCAGAAGATAGTGGCCTCAGCACACTCCTAGAAAAGATGATTTTCAGGGTGTAAGCCACACATGGGACAACAGGAGTTTTGATTTGAAATGAACCATGTGAGCCAGGCAAGGGTAGGCAGTCGACGATGAAAAAATTTTCACAAGAAAAACTTAATTTTTTGCGAGGTCTTTAGCTTCCAAATAAGGTTCCAGATGGGCCATTCAGACCGATCAGGGTGTTTCTAATGGCAAAGGGAATGATAAACTATGTTGGTAGAAGCTTTACCAGTAGGGTCATGTATCAAATATATTCCACTTGTCATCATTGGCATGAGGTGTAAGAAAGATAGAAGGTAAGTTGGCATAAAGAGCAAAGGTGTGCAGAAAATCCATGGGTCATTAATTACATTTGTAGAGGATCCATTTCCTATATGTTTTTTGAGCCCATGTCTAATTTCTTGTTGAGCCTTAGGAATTAATCTCCAAACCAAGAGGGGTTCTGGCGAGAGGTTGAGGGAATCCACAGATGGTAGTCAATATAATTGACTTTAATTAATTGTACCCATGGCGTGAAATGGTGGTTCAAAAGGGCCAGGACCCTTTTGGCCAGTAGGGCATATATAGCTTTATGAATATTTCTGAATCCTAAACCACCATCCCTAAAAGACCTCTGTACAATGGCCCAAGATACGAGATGGGAGCCCCTTCTATTGTTGTTGTTACTCCATAAAAAACTCCTAGCATTTTTCTCTAGTGAATCAAGTAAACCCTCCGTAATATAAGTAGATCCCATAGCATAGTTTGGAATGGTACTAATGACAGATTTAATTAAAACAACCTTACCAACCAAATTTAGTGTGTTGGCTTTCCAACCATCAATACGAGTTGTGGTTTTATCAATTAAAGCCTGTTGTTGTGAGATGGGAACATATTTGTTTGAGATCAAAGCACCCAGATATGTGAATGGTAATTTACCTTGTCGAATTCCTAGAGAATTTAGAATCATTTGCTTCCTTCTGCTATTTAAGATTATAGGAAGATAGACCTCGTATTTTAACAAATTTATGGTTTGATTTGTAAGGTGATTATATAGTTGAAGAGTGTCCTTGAGACATTTACATTTCTTAAGATTAGCAGTAACTATAATTAATAAGTTGATGCATGCAAAATAAAACACATATTTAGTCATGCATTTAATCTAATTTCGAATTATTTTCTAATAGCATGCATTATTTTATAGGCTTATTTGTATTAATTTTACAAAAAATGAATATCTATCCAAATATTGTATTTTATTATTTAGGAAGTAAGAAAATTGAATTACGAAGTCAACGGAGAAAACCACGCTCAAATCGGAGTTCAAACGGAGTCAGAAAGTGTAAAACAGTGAAGCAATGTTGAAATAGCACTTTAACGGACCGTGAATGAATTCTAACGGGCCATGAATAGCGCCGTAAAACTCAATTCTAAACTGTTAAAATGTATTTTCTCACGCCCAAAAAAGTGCCCGAGACACGGTCGTGACTAGCTCATCACGGACTGTGAAATCCATATTTTCTGCACTGTAAGGGCCGTGAAAAGTCTCTCATGGGCCATGAAAACTCATTTTTAATCTGATTCGAATTCTGTTTAAGTTGTTAAACACTTCTAACTGTCCGTGACGAAGCTCAGATTCAAGATTTGGATGGATTTTTGGAATAATTTGAAGTGCATAAGGATTCCTGTTCATATTATATGATCCTAGGATGATTAGAAAATATATTATAACCCAAATTTCGAAGTTTGACAATGCCAAAATTTCAAAATCAATTCGGATCCGAAGTTACCTTATTTTACATAGAAAAGATTTTTGTTTCTTCTCCGACCATATGGAAACTCAAACCCCTATAAATAGAGGCCTTCTACAGCTAGAAGAAAACATATTAGGGATGCTAGGGCCTGCAACTAGAATTTTAAAGCCAAGAACGTGAGAGAATTCAGAAGGCTCTTCGAGAAAATTTTTGCACAATTGACTCTAGAAGATGACCGGACAACAGTTCATAGACGTTCTTAGAATATTCTCTGTTCTATTTCATGTTGGGATGATCTCATACTTACTTGATACATCTTTCTATCTTTAGTAATTTGAATACTTTAGTTTTATTTTCTGTTTGAGACGCTTGTGTAATAGTTTTAATCGAAAATGCAACTGGTAAATCTTATCTCATAATCGATTAAAGTTTAGTTTTCTTTTGAATATGCATACTATTATTAGCGTTTTTTAGAGATTAATTGCCTTATATAGTTAGCTATCATCCTTGTAGGAGTAATTATTTTTATTGCATGATTTTTGTGAAAATGATTCTTGACTTTTAAATTCAAGTATTGCATATCACAACTCATAAAATCCTTGAAGGAATATTAGTTGTGCGGCATTACCATGTTATGGATGATAATAGTTTAGATACTACATTTTAATGCATCTTAATATCATATTTGATTAGATTATGATCCATGATGGAATAGTCTTAATCTAATTTGAATTAAGATAGGTTGATTGATCCTAAGCGGAAATAAATAATTTGAGTAGACTATAATCCGTCGATAGAAACTAACTTGTAATATTTGGTGAATTCGGTTTATCCATAATTTCTTTTATCATCCTAAGCCATATGCATCAGTACATTAGATTAGATTAATTTAATTGTAGTCTTTACTTTTTTGTTATTTTATTTTTCGCAACTCTTTTTTATCCAAAATTATGTTGTCTCTTATTAGCCTCTGAAAAGTTTAGTTAAGTAAGTTAATTCTTCATGAGTTCGACACTCTACTCTTACACTTTATTACTTAAGCGACTAGTACACTTGTTAATATTTAATTATTATCAATTCTCACATCATAAGTCATATGTATATAACATATGGTTCAGGGAGAAATTGTTAAAAGTAAAGAGAATAAGGTGACTAGTTGTAACTGCGTGGCTCATTAAAGTGGTAAGTACCTGAGTGATGGTTATGAAAAGGTATGGAGATAGGGGATCACCCTGTCTCACATCACAATAGCTTTTGATGTATGGAGAGGGTGCACCATTAATCTGACATGAAAATAAAGGAGCTCAACACATGCCATAATCCAATCGATGAAAGTTGGGATAGTTCATACAATTGAGTGCGGTTCTAATGACGTGTCAACTAACTCTATCAAAGACCTTGTTCATATCTGCCTTGATGATCATGATTTTTTTTCTACCTTTATTTATGGAATGGGTCACCTCCTGGCTAAACAGTATGTTAACCTAAATTGATCTACAAGGCAGAAAGGCAAATTGACATTTATCTATGATATTTTCAAGAGTGGGTTTAAGTCTTTGTGCTAACAGCTTAGCAATTACCCTATATATAATGTTGCATAGAGCAAGGAGTCTGAAATCAATAATTTTAGTTGGGTTCGATATTTTTTGAATGAAGATAAGAGAAGTGAGTCCAATCTTTAGGTAACTTTTTTATTTGAAAGAATGTTTATATCTCAGTTGTGATATCTTTTCCAATGATACTACAATTGATCTTATAAAATTTTAAGATAAAGTCATCTGTCCTTAAGACTTTTCTAGGAGCCAAGGACCAAAGGTTCTTAACTATTTCCTCTTTAGTAATTGGTGTAGTGAGATGATCATGCCAAGAAAAATCTAATGATGGAAGCACATGCCAAGAGGGAGTGGGTATGGTAGCTTGAGTATTTTCTTTTCAGAGGTTTATGTAATGTTCAACAAAAGTAGTCTTAATGTCATTATCATTTTGTAGCTTTGTTCCATTCTCAATTTTAATGGATTGGATTAGATTATTATTGTATACAATCATGAAGCTTAGATGAAAGAACTTTGTATTTATGTTCCATCTCTTATCCATTTCACTCTAGATTTGAACCACCACTTGATTATTATTTGTCTTAGAATTGCAACATGGTGGTGGTAAAGAGCTCTAAGTTTCCTCAATTCCTGGTCAGGTAACTTGAGGACTCATTTTTAAGTTCAAGTATGCTTATCTGGTGCTTAAGATCTGATGCTTAGATGCTCTAGCTGCTTCTTATTTCAATGTAATATTTTTTGTTTGACTTCAAAAAGAGATTTGCGGATGGATGTATTAGGTAATTTTTTATCTCAGAAATCTTTAGCAATTTGTTGAGCTTCCGGATATTCAAGCTAAAAGGCTTCGTACTTGAATTGTTATGATTTCCTATTTATAGAGTTAATAGTTCAATAGAATTGGATTGTGATGAGAAACACATCCGTCCAGTGAGTGTAAGGTTCTTTTGGCCTTAAACAGAAATAAATGTTGTTTTCTTGATCCTTTTTTCTTTTCTGAATAAGGTTCTTTTCTTGATCTTGATCACGGACAGTCATTTATGTTATCTCTTTTCTACTTGGTTTCAGAATAACTCATGAACTCCTGCGGGTCTGACATGCCTCCTCGTTGTAGTCCGGGCCCTGAAATTAGTTGCGTTGATGAAATAAATGACTTGAATTGTGATTTCAATTCAACTTCTGTGCTCCAAGTATCAGAAGTTGCATTGATTAAGCTTTTAAAAGCCACAAGTGCTTCTGCTTGAGCTTTGGAAATGGGTCATCATAGAAATGTTTTTAATCAAAGAAAACAAGATGTTTGGGAGCATGGACATAGGTATACCTATGATATATCTACTTGTACTCTTGTAGGATGATCCAATGGGCTCCAAATGACATGTAAGACAATCATCTGTACATGTATCTTTTTGCCTTTGCTTTGTTTTGCTTTTCTTTTCATTTCTGTCGTGCCCTACAATCTGATCTATCAGGGTTTGGTCTGCATTTTCCTTCACTTTTTCCACAGAGCAAAATGTGTCCATGATGGATCACCTCTGCAACGGCATTTTCTGATTTGTATTTATACCGACTTGATAAAATTACTGCTGCGCATTTGCCAATATTCTCGTGGATCCAGGAATCAGATTTGGTCGAGTCGACCATGGACGCCTGCGTCTGCGTAGCTCTCGACTCTCTAGGTCTGTAGAATGATGTGCGTGAGCGGGCCTGCAGTATGGTGGATCTGTGTTCCTGTTCATGGCGCACAGGAAAGTTGAGGAAGTGGCCGTCTTTGGCTGACTACTCGTGCGGAGGGGTCACTGTTACAAATCATGCGTCAGCATGATTGAGTTCATGGGCCACCAAACTCATGAGATCTAGGCAGGCAGGCAGGCATGCATGCATGCACGCCCTCGTGCATGAGTTGTGCAATCAAGTATGGATCTGACACTGTTGCGGGGTCATCAAATGCAGGTGCAAGAATCGTATCATTCGCTTCAGAATAGCTTTTCTCTTTCCGTTTTCTATGGAGCAGAGGAATAGTTTACTTTGGATCACAATTCTGATCAGTTGATTGATTAGAGCTTTATCTTAAGTCGTCATTACGAATCCCTCGTTGCTGAACTAAAACATTTGCACTGGATCAACACTTTTCAGCAATCAAATCAGAATGGTATGAACGAAGAGAGAATAAACAAAAAATGTAAAAAACAAAACACGAGGATCAACAGTAACATGTTACACGCAGGAGAGAGACTTAACTCGGCTGCGAGCAAAAGCCACAGTGCCGCCACCTTTTTACTAATCGAATCTTGCAAACTCGAATCGGAAGTCTGTTGTGTTGTTAGTGAGTACCCATATCTTACCATAGCTGAAATTTTAGGAGGATTAAGAAATTTTTCCTTACCATATCTCCTGATATTTACTTCACCCATCCTCGCAAGATGCAGATATGCTACCAGCTCCTCTAGTCACTGTCCTGCGGTGGAATGAAGAGGCTGTCACGGGCAATCTACTTTGTGATGAACAGTAGATTAGTTCATTGTTTCAGGGATCAGAGTTAACTGGACATGGAAACGTTCTCTCAATTAACGGAGGACTAGTGAAGCAATTCCATATCTATCATGCCATTTCTTCTCATATTGATTCATTCAAATCTCTCTCTCTTTCTCTCTCTTTCTCTCTTCCTGGTTCATGTGTGTTCCGTGACGGCCTGTCCCGGCCGGAAGACAGAACGAATACCAAAGGTCCCCACCTCACAGCTGAGATAGATCTTTAATAAACTTCATGTGTCTCAGAGAGAGGAATTATTGTGGCCTGGGCCTCCTGTCGCAGTATGTCGATCTATCTATGTACTGTTCTGGTACTTCACTCGCATCCTATGAATATGTTTTAAGGTGACGATTAAGATCACAGCCAGGAGAACCTACGAAGGATAGGAACGTATATTAGACCTAATTTGCACTGTACAAACAAGAGTATAAATAGTATGATCTATCATTATGTACCCTCGTTTTATAAAGCGAAATAATGATGATTAACCACTAACGGGCTTGACTTTAGACCTAACAGGAACTTTGATCTTTCTTTTGTATGTTTGGGGTTGGGGTTATTTACCTGCAAGAGATGATGATTGGAAGTAAGGTACTGAGGTAACAAGAGCCGTTTCTGTCGAAGAACACAGTTTTGGTTTTGCCTGCCAAGTTGGCCCAGTGTGCTTGTTCGTCGTCGTCCTTCCTTTTCTTCAAGATTTTGTTTTTTCTTCACCCTTGGCATCATCCCGGACCGAATTGTGTGAAGTGATGTTCATCTATCAATATTTGCAGTTTCGCCCCTTTTCATAATTATCATGTAAAAGTTGTGTCAGCTGCACTAACACCTCCATTAATATTAATATTAATATTAATAATATTAATATTATTAATAATATTATTAATATTAATAGTAATATTAATATATTAGGGTGAGTCGTTGTAATGAACAAATTTTGCCCCATTTCCCCAGCCATTTGGAAAAAATCAAAATGTTTCAAAAAAATCGACCCGCTGCCATCTGCCCTAGCTCCCCTTTCGCGTGAACCGTCGGACTTCCCTAGCCTGCGATCTCCCTCTCTTAGCAAGAATTGCTCGACGCTATGCGATCTCCCTCGTTCGCCAGTGACCTCATCTGCTCAACGTAGGGCCAGATCAACATCGCGCCAGGCGACCTCCCTACCGCGATATCCCTCTTTAACCGGTGACCTCATCCACTTCGACGCAGGGCCATATCAACATCGCGCTAGGCCTGCAACCTCACGACCCTTGACCTCCCTACCCACGATCTCTCTCTTTTGCCGGCGACCTCGTCTTCTCCAGCACAGGGCCAAATCGACGCCGCGCCAGGCCGCGACCTCACGGCCCTCAACCTCCCTGCCCGCGATCTCCCTCTTTCGCCAGCAACCTCTTCCACTCAGAAGGAGGACCAGTTCGACGCCGCGCTAGGCCTGTGACCTCACGGCCTGTGATCTCCCTCTTTCACCGATGACCTCGTCCGCTCCAAGCCCGCGACCTCACGACCCTCGATCTCCCGCCCGCTTGATGCCTGGACCTCTCTGCGCACGACTTCCGATGCCACGCCAGGCGACGTAAGTGAGATCGTCGGGGAGACGTTTCACCCGGCAGGAAGATAGGAGTGGGCCATTTTTTTTTGGAACATTTCGATTTTTTTGGAAAATGGACGAATCAGGCAAATATGAAGCGTTGAGATAAAATTTGATCATTACGACGGTTGGAATCTTTTGATTTTAGGGTTTTTTGATCTCACCCTAATATTCCTTTCTCTCTTTATTTATATATATATATATATATTCTCCTAGTTCGTTCTTCGAAAAAACTTCATAAAGCTAGTATTATTATAACATCGTTTTGAGTCCTAGGAAAGATTCTTGCCATGTTTGGCAAAGTTAGTTTGGTGAACTTAACGGTTAAGTTAGTGTATAAAGTGACAAAAATAAATATAAGATATAATTTATGATAATTTTTATATACATCATATTTATAATAATTAATTTTGAATAGTAATATCTTTTAAGAAATTTAATATAAAAATATTGTTTATTTCAAAATAAAAATTCTTATTTGGGTTGTAGGTAAAATCAAATATGTTATATATTAAAATAAAAATAATATATGATGTTTAATAATTAAATAATTTTTATTTTAAAATAAGGATAAAATAAGAATAAAATATAAAATTGCTAAAAGGAGTAGTTTATAATGTTTTGTGCTTAAATTTTCAAACACAGGTGAAAAAATATTTTATCAAATTTTTATAATAACATTTTAATTTTAACAAAACATTATCTGATATTAAATATTCTATTTTTTTTTCGCGTCAAACAGACTAGACATTTAGTATTGGAATTCTTCTAATAAATGTACAATAGGAATGGTAGCGCGGCTTTCGTAATCAAATTGTACGAAAACTTAAAACTTTCATATGCGTTACAAGTGTAGTCTGCGTTTTAATATTATATGAAAACATAATTTTTTTACTTACTTAAAAATACAACTTATCGGATTATAAAAAAATCAACAATTACCATGTATACAGGCGTAAACTCTTAAAATTTAAAACTTCAAATAAAAATGAGCATTTCGTCATTTTATTTGATGATGTTATCTTGAATCAATTAGTCTATAAATATCTGAAAATATTATATTTGAATATAAGAGATTTTAAAAAAAACTAAGTTCACGATATGCCATTATATGGTGGATAATTGTTGAATTAATATATGATTTTATTTTAATATATATATATGTTAAAAGTTGGATTATCACTGCAAAAGCAAAAACGATGGTTCAGGTGGAGAGTTTTTTTTTTTGAGAGAAGGTAAAAAATTCTTGTTAAAAGTATTTAGCATATGAAATTAGTGGAGCTGAATAATGGGGGAAAGATCGAGCTGCTTTTGGGAGAAAAAGGAAGGGTTATTTTTTTAAATTACCTTAAACTATCACGATTTTTTAGATTTAATCTCAAATTATAAACTTCATTTTTTGAGTTCTTAAACTATCACGATTTTTTCAATCTGATTCTTCCGTCCAATTCCATCAACTTCTCGGTTATCTTTGATTTTTCACAAGAGTAAAAAATGCCCCTACACGAAAAATGATGACTCTTTTCACATGGTCTACGACCTTTCTCCAGCAAAGGTCAGGACAGAAGGCGAAGCCCCGTCTCTCTCTCCATGTGCATGCCGCAGGGAGAGAGAGGACTCTACCTTCGTCCGACGAGCGAAGGTCGAGCGGGGGGGGGGCCCATGGTGGACATCGGACACTGCCTCGAGCAGCCATGTCGCCGCTAGCCAATACTCAAGTGTGATTGTCACATCAAGAGGTCGACCGGTGCAGCCAAAGGGCGATCATCGCGCTCGCAGGCACTCGATCGTCGGGCAAGGATCATCGCACCTACATATCGTAGCAGTCGCTATAGTCGCGCTAGCACAACATCCCACGCCGTCGCCACACGATTGGCTGCCAATGTTAGAGCTTGATCGTCGGAGACCTCCGCCATTTGAAGCACGATCATCGTGCTCGCGGATCGGCATCACCCGTCGTTGTCGCCTAGCAACAACTGTTGGTGCGGGAGCATCTCCGGTCGCCATTATTGTACCCGGACATCGTCATTCGCCACGTTGGAAGATCGGTCGTCATGACGATCGCGAAGACCTGGCCGTCGTCGTTGCCGCCTCGCACGACCGTCTCCGCCTCTTCACCAATGTCCCGCAGACATGGATGTCGAAGCGCGAACATCACGCTCGCACTCAAGGGCCGCTGGCACGCGTCGTGCTCGCAGTCGAGGGCCGCTACCGCGTAGTCGATCGTCGCGTTCGTAGTCAGGTTTCGTTGCCGCTCAGTCGATTGTCGCGCTCACGGGGCCGAAATAGTCGTCGTCATCGTGCAATCATCGAGCGGCCGACTTTGTCGGTCGCTCAATCATTGGCGATCGTCGACATCGCAGCACGCCTATGTCATCGGCCACTACTATTGCTGAGGGAGGGGAGCCGCCGTCGTCGCTCGCCTGACGCCGCTCGATCGACCCCTCCTCTCGACCTTCGCTGGCCAGACAAAGGTCGAGTGGGGGGGCGACCCCCCCCCCTCTCCCTATGCCGGAGGAGGTGCCCCCTCCCTCGCCGGTTGTCACTTGTGAGGCCCGCGCCGCCCTCCCCCGCCCCTTTTTCGTTAGTGATCTATTCTTCTTTGTTTTTTACTTTTTTTTATTTGATGTGTTATTGAAGGGTAACTTCGACTTTTCACATCAAAATTAATAAAAAATTTGACGAAAGTCGGCGGAATGATCAAATTGGAAAAATCATAATAGTTTAATTATTCAAAAAATGAAGTTTGGAGTTATATCTGAAAAATCATGATAGTTTAGAAGTGGTTCGAGAAAATAACCCAAAAAAGAATGATGGTTGATAAAAAAAAGGAAAAAATTACACCAAATGCCCTCCAACTTTAAGGTTTGCTTAGCGATACCCTACAACTTCACTTTGTAACACAAATGTCTTTCATCTTTTAACGTGTTTCACCCGATGTCCTCTTTACGTGGAATAGTCAATTTTTCGTTGATGTGGCGTCCACGTGGTCATCTCCTCTCTCCTCCACGCAAATAATCCGACGTGGCATGTTTTGACTCCTCCATGCAAATAGTCATCCGACGTGACATGCTTCGACGTGACACATAACATTACACCAATGTCCTCCAACTTTAAGGTTTGCACAGCGATACCCTCTAACTTCACTTTGTAACACAAATATTTTTCATCTTTTAATACATTTCACCTGATGCCCTCTTTACCTGAGATAGTCAGTTTTTCAATTTTTTCGTCGATATGGCGTCCATGTGGCCATCTCCTCTCTCCTCCATGCAAATAGTCGTCTGACGTGGCACCACATATTAAATCATCTTACTTATCGTAAGTTGACCCACTCACTGTTAAATTTTTTTTATTTCTCTCTTTGTCATCGTTCGCGTGAAACCTCCTTCACCGTTCATACTCCTTCGTCGTTCGTTCTCCTTCGAGGATTTTTCGACGGATAGTGGTTAGCTGGAAATTTTGTTGTTGGAAAAAATTATCGACGATCCTCAAACATCCCTTCGGAAGTCTTGACGGATGTCTGCGATGAAAAAATGGCCTTCAAAATTTTTGACAAGTAAAATTTATCGAAACTTCTGAAGAAAAGGTCGTCCTTCAGAACTTTTGATGGATTTTACGATCGGAAGCTCCTAATCCGATTGTTGAGGCCGGCCGAGGCTCGAGGAAGGGGTGTTGGCCCTTCGTAAGTTTTCATGAATTTCAACGAGACAACCCGTCGATAGTTCCAACGGGTGAACTCCCGTCGAAACCTTCGATGGGATTGACCCGTCGAAGGCTTCGACGGGTCGCACACTTCGAAGACTTCGATGGGTCCTCACCCGTCGAAGGCTCCGGCGGGTGCCACTTGTCAAACGCTTCAATGAGCGTTCTCCCGTCGAAGGCTTCGACTCAGCGGGTCGCACACGTCGAAACCTTCGATGGGATTCACCTTTTGTGTTCGTCGGCCATCGTCTTTACCCAAATTAGTATAATTTTATGCGCATTTGGTGAGTAAACTTTAAAGTTGAATGACATTTTATGTAATTTTATGTGTCACGTCCAAACATGCACGTCGGACGACTATTTATATGGAGAAGAGAAAAGATGACCATGTGGACGCTACGTCGACGAAAAATTGAGAAATCGGTTGTCCTAGGTAAAAAGGGCATCGGATGAAACGTGTTAAAAAATGAAGGACATTTATGTTACAAAGTAAAGTTGGAGGGTATCATTGAGCAAACCTTAAAGTTGGAGGGTATTGATGTAATTATATATGCCACGTTAGAGCATACAACGTCGGACGACTATTTGCATGGAGGATAGAGAAAATAGTCATAAGAACGTCACGTAAATGAAAAACTAAAAAACTGACTATTCCAAATAAAAAGAGCATCAGATGAAATACCTTAAAAAGTGAATGATATTTATATTATAAAATGAAGTTGAAAGAGCCAAATTCTCTTTCTCGGACCTCCGGTTCTCTTTACATATTCTCTTCCGACCTCACTTTGATATCTCCTCCTCCATCTTCCCTCCCTTCCCTCGAAGGTGTTCCTCTTTCTGCCTTCCAAACTCCCAATCTCTCTCACTCCTCGCCGTTCGTCCCAGAGTCTAACATCTCTTTTTCTGTATCCCCACATTTCCGTCTTATCTTGTTGGATTTTCTAACAGCACAATATCTAGTCACATTTGCACGTTTCTCCTTTCGATTACAGTCACATTTACACATTTAACAACTCGGTGAGTAGTCTCAGACAGAGTCAGAGTCTGAGAGAGTTTGGATTCACCTGAGCGCGACAATATTTCAGGATCTAAATGCTACTCAATACAGCAACGTTCCAAGATCTAGTCGTAAGATTTTGTTCCCGTAGTAAATGGTAATAAGACGTCCCAGCGACGGCTGCTTCGGCGAAATATTACACATTACTACTAACAGCAGTAACAACAGCACCAGTGAGTGAGTGAGTGTGAGAGAGAGAGGCGGAGGTGGATTCTTGGCCATTATTGTACGGAACTCAAATGGCCACTGCTCTCGAGGTGGAGAACCATTTCCATCGCCCCCCTCTTCCCCCACACCGCCCCCCGCCTTCCATCTGCTACCTCCACCCTAACGAGGTTGTCACCGGCTTCTGCGCCTCCTGCCTCCGGGAGCGTCTCTCAGGATTCGAGGTCTGTGCCAATGCCGCCACGGCCCCCGGCCGCAGGTCGACCTCCGCCCTTAGGTCCATCTGCCCCAAGGTCTCCGCCGCTGGAGTGGGCGGCGGACTGTTTCGTCCTTCTGGTCCGTCCTCCTCCTTCCTTCCCCCGGAACTCCGTCGCTGCAGATCCTTCTCCCTCGCTCAGTGCAACGCGTTCTCCGGTCCCCGCGCGTCCACGTCCTCCTCGTCGACCTTCGAGCCACAGCGCAGGTCCTGCGACGTCGGCGGCCGAAGCACCCTGTCGTCCCTCTTCCATCAGGATGACCACAACCGGCTGCGAGACCCTTGTCGCATCCCCTGTTTGTCGACGGCCACTGCAGACTGGGGGACCGAATTGAAGCACGGGAACTTAGGGCTTCAGGGTGCCGCCTTCTTGGCGCCTCCATCCATCGAGACCGACGTCGACGAAGAGAACGGCCCTATGGACCCCGGTCTCGTGGTCAGAACCAAGGAGGAGTTCGAGGCGCGAGACGACCAGGTCGTGGATGAGGCGACGGAGCTCAAGCCGATGAAGGACCTCCTAAACCTTGACGCACTGCAGCAGCGGTCGAAGAAGCCGCCTGCCAAGGACCTCAAAGAGATAGCTGGTGCCTTCCTGCTTGCCGCTTCAGTGTTCAGCAAAAAGCTCCAGATTTGGCCGAAAAAACAAAAGTTAAAGAAACAAGTTATCAAAGCCGCTGCAATGTCGAAGCAGACTGTGCCTAAATCGTCTCTGAGATTCCGTGATACGCAATCCGAAATCGCTGTGGACGCCTTTGGCCGGAGATCCTGTGACACGGACCTCCGCTTCTCCTTGGACGCCGGCAGGATTACCTTCGATGACCCGAGGTACTCGATTGATGAGCCTCGAGCCTCTTGGGATGGGTATCTGATTGGAGGTCGCCCGGTGATTCCTAGGCTCCCTCCTGTGCTCTCTGTAATTGAGGACGGCGGTAATGTCCAGAGGGCAGACTGTTTGATTCCTGTAGAGGAGGATGCTGTAATCCCGGGAGGATCGGCACAGACACACAGCTACTACTTGGACTCATCTAACCGTCGCCGACGAAGCGTGGACAGGTCAAGCTCCAATAAGGAGCAGCCTATTGAGATCACTGAACCGAGGTCCATGTTCAATGCCAAAGTAGCCCCTGCAGGTAGCACAGAATTGTTCCACTTCCATCATACGAGCTCACTCGACCTCAGTTTAAAGAATTGGAACTCGAACTCTCTAAGGGATTACTACTCCAGTGGTTTCGAGTCAGTTTTCAGGGATCCTCTGAGGGGGACTGATAAAAACAAGTCTAGAAAGTGGAGCAAGGCATGGAGCCTTCGGGGCTTCATTCATCGTAAACAAGGCAGCAGGTCGGGGTGTGAAGGATCCTTTACAGAGTCCTGGCCGGAGCTTCCAACTGAGGCATACGATCCCAAGTTCCTGCGGAGCAACAGTACGGCAAGTTCAAGAAGTAATTTTAATGTCAATGGTGCTTATGGGAGCATGAGGAAGGCACACATTGAAACAAACAGACATGGCAACAAAAGGGAGCAATTCATGTGGGAGAGAAATGCGAGTGCTAAGCATTCTCCAAGTTCACTACGGTTGTACTCAACTCCTATGCAAAACAGCAGAATGATGGAAAGTCCTGTCAATGGAACACATGTAAGCCCACATTACTTCACCAGGAGCATGCTGGGATTGTACTGAAAGAGTTGCTGCCATCAACAAGATTCCTTTCTAACTTGTGCAAGCACATATCATCTACCATTCTATCATACATTTTGAGAACACGACAATACTTTAATGTGACCTTTCCTTTTCGCTCTATTAATTTTGCTGTCTCGATAATTTTGTATCTGTATTGGAAGTGAAGAAATACACAGGTGAATGAGTATATCATTCTTCAAGGCCTACAGATTCCAGGGTGCAAGTTTTCACTAGCCATCTAAACCATTTTAGCATCCTAAATTCTTATGTTAAGTTCTTGGTGTTCCCTCGAGGGATTAGTGGTGTATAATTATGGATGAAACGTAAGAGTACTTTTTCACGATATTGGAAAGAGATGCTGCTATTTCACACCAATCTTCTTGTTCAGTTAAACAATTCTGCATACTCATAACATATATCTGTGCCACTATCAATATATAGTTGTCTGGGATCCAGATAAAATATCCATCTACTATCTTTCTGTCTGATGAGTTAACATTGGCAACTGGATTCCCCTTTGCTTAGATTCAATATTGGCCTCCGGCATTCATTTTATTCTAATATTTCAACTTTGTTTAGAGCGGAATGGCGTCGTATGATTCATGTAGCCGACCCCACCTAGTGGGATAAGGCTTTGTTGTTGTTGTATTTCAACTTTGTTGGATGACACCCAATCTTGATGATCATCCTTTTTCTCCAAAAAAAAAAATCAACTCTGTTTTTGAATTAATAGGTTAGTCTGTTCTATCTTTTAGCAACAGTTATAATTTTCTTGTACTCCTGAAAATGATCAACTTCATGGGTTCAATCATATTTTTCTTCAGGTATGGTGTGGGCGGGGATGAGGAATCCATCTCATTTTCGTTCATGAGCCAGTGCCTAGGAGCATAAAGGCATTCTTTTTACTGAACTTTAGCATCTAGCAATGGTGCTGAGTACAGCATGGTAACTGCATCTATTGTTGCCAATAAAGAGCCAAATTCATATTGATGGGTGGGCAAGATTCTTGAAAATTTGTGATGTTTAATCTCTATTGAGAGGTCCTGAAGGCACATATCTGTAACCAGGCTATAGAGATTCTATTGGAAGCTGATCATTTATTTTTTTGACCTATGTGCAACTTGAGCATCAAGGCTGATATATTTAAAGACCATCACAGAAACAACACAAAAGCGAAGTTCATGATGCACTAATTCAGCACAATGACTCGGTTTTCTCTCCCTCTGGTAGCAATCTACTTCATGTGCTCACCAACTCACAGTTGATTTCTGTAACTTGTCTGATGAATACGAACTATACTATATTTTTAGTATAACATTTCTTGTAATTTTTTTTAGCATTGTATCCATTTATTTTACATTTTATTTGTTTCATTTATTTTTTTTTTGTATCGGTGATCTACATTTGCAGATTAAAAAAGGTTCACTTATCAGATCTAACATGACAATTCTGGATTTTATAGTGGATCACGACACCGCAGTTGTGGGCCATGATAGGCCTGTTGTGGGCTGCAACTTCTCATTTTGGGCCAGGACAATAATCAGATGAGTTGGTTACCGGTTACACTTTCGGGAAGTGTTGGGGCACGACAACTGAGTTCGGCCGTGACACTGATGATGTGGGGCACGACAACTGATTCCAACTCAATCTCTTGCCAACGAGGTAATTGTCGTAGTCTAATGAAGGCCTGAGTCATGATAGTACAAGGATCAAAATTGATCCAAACTGCAACGTGATGATGTTATCAAACCAAAATCACAATTGGAATCCAAAGTGGAAATCGAGGGAGGCGAGACTTCCATTTCCATCGCTTTGTTCCACCATTGCAGCTTCCCGGACAAACTTGTTTTTTTTGTCTTATTTTCTCTTTCTTACATTCTTCAATTTTCACACAAAATATTTTATTTATTATATGTAATTTTGTATTTATTATAAAAGAATTAATTTGATACTATTTATTATTTGTCATTCCATAAAATTTTTTTCTCATTTTTGTTAACTTACAAATATGATTTATTATATTTTAATAATATATTATTTTAAGAAATTTTTTTAACGTGATATTTTAATGCATACTCAATATTTTACTAATTAACAAAATTATATATATATATATATATATATATATATTAATTTAATACAAACATCAATTAAAGTTAATCTATCACATTATTTTTTCAAAATTTATCATTACATTTGTGTTTGAATTAATCTATCAATTTAATTATTGATCTATCACAATTTTACTAATCAAATGTAGACTTCTTTCCACTTCTTGGCAATGATCGAGTCATGTATTCCTATTGGTGCATTGCTTAGGTGGTTAGAAGTGGTTGAACATCCTTGAGTTCTAGGTCTCTTGGTTGCTCTAATTTCTCGGGTAAATTACGTCAAGTACTCTCAAACTTTGATCATTTTTTAGCGATATCTTCTAATTTTATTTTGTAATAAGATTGTCTTCCATCTTTTAATTTGTTTCATCCAACGCCTTTTTCACCTGTTATTGATCGTTACCCAATCGCACTACGGACGCGGCATCTTCTCTCTTTTTCACACAAGCATTTATCAACGTGGCAACATTAAAAGAAACTAAATATAATTAAAAAAATAAAAATGCCACGCCAGAGAGGAACGGCAAAGGGCCCCCCTTTGTCATTCCTCTTCTCCAACACGCGAACCCCCCCCCCCCCCCCCCCCTTCGGCGGAGAGGAGAGGGGGAAGGGGTGACGCCCCCTCTTTTGTCGGTGGTCGAAGAGAGAGTTTGTGTGGCGGTGCCACATCGAATGAATGTTTGCGTGAAGGAAAGAGAATGTCGCCATGTCAGCTATGCAACCAAAGAACGGATGGTCGACGGTAAAAAAGGCATTCGGTGCATTGAATCAAAATATGAAGGACATTTTTGTTATAAATTAAAGCTGGAAAGTAACACTGCCGCCGAACAAATCTCAAAGTTGGAGAGTATTTGATGTATTTTTTTTCCTAATGTCTCATTACTCTATTCTTTTTACATTTTATAATAAATATATTTATCTCAATTAATTAAATTTCATAATTTCATAGAAATAACATTTTCTATTATTATATATCACATTTTATTAATTATAATATATATATTTCTTTTAAATTAGGCAATTCTACTTATTATGTTAATGACAATTTTCTTATTGTTTTCTTAGATAGCATGACTCCATAATTTATTTTATTCATTCTTAACTGTAGTTAAAGAAATTTATTTCACAACTAAATAATATATGCAAAGCTTGTTTCATATTTGGATGTTTGTGTAATGTTTAATTTTTCCCACCTACTTAATTATCTTTTTGTAAAATGCTGAATTTATATCATCATGATAAATATCATTTATGTTGGATTTAAATCTACGTAGTTACTATTCTACTCCATAGTTATATTACAAAGAAATTTCAATATAATTAACAATCATGTCGGATAACTATTTGCAACCAATGATCTTCGTTAGGAAAACACATTTGATAATTTTTTAAGTGGATAATTCAAATACATATAATATAATTTTATTATTTTACATTATCAAGAGAATATGTTTCTTGACCATACATTTGGATTGTTCCTTATAATACCAGTTTGTACTTAAAACATTTATGCATACTTTTTTTTATTTTTCTAATATATAGACGTCTAAATTTTAGGTTAATAATAATATTTGATAATTGTGTGTAAGTCCACTTAATAAATTGTTTGGCTTACCCATTATACCTAGGTTGTGACATCAATTTTTTTTTTTTTGCAAAATCATTTCGATATTGAATCCAATCAAACTCCAAGCTTATTCATATTTTTTCTAAAGAGCATACTATTTTGAAAAGATGCAAACAAGTTTCCATTTTTAAACTTTATTTTAAAGGGAACTTTATTTTAAGGCAACATTAAAAGAAACTAAATATAATTAAAAAAATAAAAATGCCACGCCAGAGAGGAACGGCAAAGGGCCCCCCTTTGTCATTCCTCTTCTCCAACACGCGAACCCCCCCCCCCCCCCCCCTTCGGCGGAGAGGAGAGGGGGAAGGGGTGACGCCCCCTCTTTTGTCGGTGGTCGAAGAGAGAGTTTGTGTGGCGGTGCCACATCGAATGAATGTTTGCGTGAAGGAAAGAGAATGTCGCCATGTCAGCTATGCAACCAAAGAACGGATGGTCGACGGTAAAAAAGGCATTCGGTGCATTGAATCAAAATATGAAGGACATTTTTGTTATAAATTAAAGCTGGAAAGTAACACTGCCGCCGAGCAAATCTCAAAGTTGGAGAGTATTTGATGTATTTTTTTTCCTAATGTCTCATTACTCTATTCTTTTTACATTTTATAATAAATATATTTATCTCAATTAATTAAATTTCATAATTTCATAGAAATAACATTTTCTATTATTATATATCACATTTTATTAATTATAATATATATATTTCTTTTAAATTAGGCAATTCTACTTATTATGTTAATGACAATTTTCTTATTGTTTTCTTAGATAGCATGACTCCATAATTTATTTTATTCATTCTTAACTGTAGTTAAAGAAATTTATTTCACAACTAAATAATATATGCAAAGCTTGTTTCATATTTGGATGTTTGTGTAATGTTTAATTTTTCCCACCTACTTAATTATCTTTTTGTAAAATGCTGAATTTATATCATCATGATAAATATCATTTATGTTGGATTTAAATCTACGTAGTTACTATTCTACTCCATAGTTATATTACAAAGAAATTTCAATATAATTAACAATCATGTCGGATAACTATTTGCAACCAATGATCTTAGTTAGGAAAACACATTTGATAATTTTTTAAGTGGATAATTCAAATACATATAATATAATTTTATTATTTTACATTATCAAGAGAATATGTTTCTTGACCATACATTTGGATTGTTCCTTATAATACCAGTTTGTACTTAAAACATTTATGCATACTTTTTTTTATTTTTCTATATATATAGACGTCTAAATTTTAGGTTAATAATAATATTTGATAATTGTGTGTAAGTCCACTTAATAAATTGTTTGGCTTACCCATTATACCTAGGTTGTGACATCAAATTTTTTTTTTTTGCAAAATCATTTCGATATTGAATCCAATCAAACTCCAAGCTTATTCATATTTTTTCTAAAGAGCATACTATTTTGAAAAGATGCAAACAAGTTTCCATTTTTAAACTTTATTTTAAAGGGAACTTTGAATTTTTTTCTAAGAACACAATGTTGGCTCCCAATCTATTTTAAATTTGATTATAAATTTCGGATTGAACCCCCCCCCCCCCCCCCCCCCCCCTAAAAGAAAATAGGGTCAATGAGAGCTTAGAAAAATCCCGCTTTTCATCGAAGTCAAAGAGAGATATTTGAGTTGTTCATCAAATTGAAGGATCCAAGTATTATTGGAGATGATGAAAAAGAAGTTTAAAGACCAAGATGATATTGAGGTTTTTTAGAATTATTCAAGATCATTTATCTTAGAATGAGCTTCATTTTTAATTTATTTTCATTATTTTTTAGTGATTTTATTTTAAAAGGAAAACCTTATAAACCTATTTTTTTGTCAAAAATATAGTTTTCTTATTAATATAAATGTTGTTTTTAATATTTTCATATAGTGATTGTTTCTCTAGTTAATTACTAGTTTATTGATGTTAACTACTTTTTATTTTATGATCTTTTATGAAATTAACTTTTGACCTTTTTAGTTAAAGTATTGCATTTCACATACTATTTCATTGAGAAGGATTAATTGTGTAGTATATTAATTATTATGATGAGTGATTAATGGTTTAGATAATACAATTTGATCAATTAAAGATTATATTGAGTTTATGATGAAAAAATGATTATATTGAGTTTGACAATTTATTTTTAAATATATTATCAAGACATTGACAACCATATTTTTTTACCTCGAGATTGTTGTCGTATTTTTTTACCTAAAGTAGTGTATAAGCTATTAGTAGGGTTGCCGTAAAAAGCTTAAAAAAAACTAAAAAACAAAATGATTGTATATAAAAATTTAGTTGAAAATAAATTATAAGAAACTTAGATGATTTTGAATTTAAATAGAGCATATATGTAAATCGATGGAAATTTGAATAACTAAAATAATATAAAGAAAATGTTAATATTATAATTGGAATACTTCTATAACTTAATTGACATAAAATTTGTGTAAATATTTATAAGGATGTTGATGGATGGATGTATACATTGCCATGTAGAAAACAACAATGGATTGAAGTCGCTTCATATAAGTGGAAGTTGTTGATTTCTTTCTCCTTTTGATTGAATTCAAGTGCGTGATTTTTTTTCAATTGTCACTCCATTGAAAAGTGGCGTCGATTGTTCATTCTCTACAATGCTACGAGTTTATGTGCAGTTGCCATAAGTTGAAGTCTTAACTCATCGTTGAGCCCGATTAATTTAATTTCATTCCGAAAAGTATGTCTGACTATGACAGTGACAGATGAAACTCTCAATAAAAATTTTAAACGACGAGGAGTTGTGATCCACCTCACCCCAAGTCTTGTTGGTAATTGCATGATTTTGACAATGATATCATGACACTTTTCCTTGACATTGATACTCTAACACATTCCTTTAATAGATTAAATCTAAATGATGGATGAGTCTCATTTTTTACTACTAAAGTCGTCCATCCTTACTCATATCTCACTCTGCCTCGTTGGAGAATCAACATACTTGTGGCTCTAGCAGTAAATTTGCAAAGTCTAATAATTTTTGAATTATTATTGACATAAATGAAAACATTTTCACATTTTTTTCAATTATAATGCATAAAGGTATTAACTTTAGTTATCAAAATTATATTGATTTTATATTTAAATACAAAAGAATTATGTATAAATCAAGATTAATTGCATCTTCATAAGATTATTAGTGATATAAATAATACAAATAAATTATATTTATCATGTAATTATATAATTTAATTTAATTGAGATAAATATAATTATTAAATATATTATACTATTTTATTATGCAATCTAATAATATTATATCAAAAATATAATAAGGAGAAATGTATAATTTAAAAGAGAATAATATTTTTCATGATAATTGGTATAATGTGCTCCATATATTTACGATGTTAATAAAATATATTATATTTATAATCAAATGAAAAGTAAGAAAAATGATGTGTTAGCATATTCAATTAATAAGATCATGAAATAGATTCTCCTAATGATATATTAATGATACTATTTATATATGAAATTATATAATTTAAGCTAATTGATTTATAAAGTAATTAAGAAATATATTATTTTATTTTATAATGCAATACTATAATACTACATAAAAAGTATAAAGAGAAATATATAATTTAAGAAATAAATAATATTTATCATAGTAATTAATTTAATATGCTTCATATTATAATATAATAATTTTATTATTATAAAACCTAATGCAAGAAAAACGATTGTCTAAACCATTGAGGTAAACACCCATGTTTAAAATACTAATAATTCATTTATTCGGTGGATGCAAGTGCACCCACCGGCACTCATGTAGCTCCACCAAGTGGGCCCTAAAACATGTTTTATTTCTCTTCCACTTTAAAGTGCTTGAACCAGTGTGCAATTGCCCGAGAAGTACCAAGGCCACACCTACAACTTTCATGTATATTGATGCCAACATTCGCACCTTCTCCATGGTTAATTGCAAAATATTTTCGTTCGGCATACAATTCGAATTGATTCAGATTAATCGAATGATAATGAATTTTAAATTTTATCCGATCACTTCAAACAACTATGGTGACAATCGAAAAAATAGATTGCATGATTATCTTTGTTTGGCATTATACAACATAGATTAAACAAGAATGGTTAGAGATCTTGGTCTAGACCATGTTCTCTTAGGAATTAACTCATTATAAATCTTGACATTTTTTTTATCAAGGCAGTAAAAAAGAATGATTATGTGACACTTGTCTATTCGATTACCATAATATTAAGAAAATAAGTTAAATGTAAATTTTATTATTCTTATTATTGTTAAAGTAGCTAAATATTTGAGATTTTTTTCATTCATATATGAATAAAAATGATTAGACCATTCAAAACAGTATTTTTTTTATTCATTTTACATCTATCAACTATCTATATGACAAAATTTTAAAATGAACTCAAAGTAAAATATTACAATCATATACATTCAAGAAAAACAAAAAAAAAAGAAGTAGAAGTAGGGAAGAGATAAGAAAAGGTTAAAATAGAAGTATCGGAGGAATAACGAAAAGTAAAACTTTTGTATATTTTTATCATTTGATTTTTTTAGATAACTGATAAATAGTTGTAGGAAGATATTCAACATATACTTTTTAATAAGGTGAAATTGTAAAAACACCTTATAAAATCAGTGTTCATTATTATTTGGCTTCGAATGAACACATCATCCTCTTAGTAGGTGTTATTGCATATACGAGTTTGGTAACCATGTAATATTTGAATATATTAAGATTGTGTTTGCATGTTGTAAATGAGATGAATAAGGAAAAGAGGTTGAAATGTTATCACATTTATTCGGTGTCGCAAACAACGACTAACCTGAAAGACTTGTTTGAAAATGTTTACAACTTAGTATAAATGATTTATAAGCATCTTTTAAAATTTTCCATCGTTTGGAAATTAAATAAATCACTTAATGTTTTTTTATCCACCTATATGTCAAAAAAAGCTAGAAGACCATGATATATTTTAAAAGAAATAAATCGATCAATTTGACTAACGAATATATCATTTTCTCTTTGTACGTCTAAATATTTGCATAATATATATAAATTTTCTCCCCTTCTCTCTCTTCTTTTTCTTATTCAAAATTCTAGCCACCACTTCCCTCGTTTTCTCCTCTATTCTATATTTTTGTTTAATCATTGATCTTGTGGGTTCTTTGAATTTTGTTCTTTATTAGCTTGTTGGTTGTGTTTCATCCTTCTCCCTTTCTAAATTCTGCACATATATTAGACTCTACACAAATGATTTTTTCATTGTTTAAAGTTTTTAAGCTCAAGTTCTGAAATGTAAGATTTTAGACATTTTTATTTTTTTTATATCTTTTGAATTTCAATACGATAGTTTATTTTCTTATGTTGTGGCTACACGAGAAAGAGAATTTGCACCACCACAAACTTAAAAAATGATCATGGATTAAAAGTTGATAAAATAAATATTGATGATTATTATGAAGCAAACCCAACGGGTGCAATGAGTCAGAACATAAACAAATTAATGAACTTGATAACTATTAAAAGCTCGACCACATCATCATATCAGTATAAAAGGGTAGTTGTAAAATTGTTGACAAATGTATAGATAATATTGAAAAGATTTCTAGCATTATCTATTTGTGACTTGGAATCTTGCATCAATCTTTTTGGAAAAGAACTTATCATACATATTTCTAAGTCAAATTAGTGATGAAACTCAACTCTTTTGGTTGAAATTTTTTTATAATAAATCACTTAACCCTCTTTTAGTGTCATTGAATTTCTTTCTTAAAAGTCAAACTTTTGATGATTAAATGTTTTTTTAGTTAAATATTTTAGTTGTTGGATTTGTGATAGTTAAATCATTTGGTGGTGTTGGATCACAAGACACTTAGAGAGAGGTGAATTGGTATTTTACCGAAAAGATCGATTACACGAAAATCATCGTAAAAATTTAAAATCGATTCGTTAAAGTTTAAATCAATGCAATAATAATTAAATCATATGCATAATAAGGTAGGAAAGAGAGGGAGAGAGAAAGCAAACACAAAAATGACAACAAACTTATTGACGAGGTTCGATCACACCTTGGCCTACGTCCCTGCTCCGACTTATCGACCTCGAGACCGTCAGAGATTTCATTAACACTTTCCTTCGTACCAAATATGATAAGGAAAACTCTTTACACCGCCTTCTTCTCCACTTCAAGTGGCAAGGCAACCTCTCCTCGAAACTTTTACCCGTTGATTATTTGCTTAAGAGGTAGGCATACCGATTTTACAATGAGCACTATTAATCTTTTTTCTAGTTTGAGAGATAAGATAAAATTTATTCTACACTGGAGCTCACACCAGAGAGAAAGAAGAGAAGATTCAACAACATGACTCAAAATCTTTAAGAAATAATTTTTCTTTGATGTTTGATATTTCTTTTCAATTCTTGATTAATTCTGCACTCCTTCAATTCCTTTTTATAATTCTCTTTGGAAAATATGATTGTATCTCTTTCATTTGGCAAAAAATTAGTCATTATAGATCATTTGGTGTGCGGTTCGGTCGATCGGTTCACCTGGCCGATCGATCGGTTTGCTAGATCGATTGGTCGATCACTATGTACTATTTCACACATAACATTTTGCACCGAAATCAGAATGAGATAATTTTTTTATTTATTGAAAATATAATAAGATTATCTACAACTTTCATATTCATATATTAATCCATATATGAATCAAATATTAACTTCAAGTTCAGTGTATAAAATAATATATTTTGAATTGAACTTTTCTCGCACTTTAAATATATGACTCTGATTATTCGATGTTTGTATCATAAAAATATAATTAGACATATCATAAAAAATTTATTGCAACAATCCCCTTTTTTATGAAGATAAACTAAGAAATATGAAAAGTATATGAGTTGAGAAGGAAATGTGGTCAGTGCTGAAATTTTACTCACCCTAACACTAATCTTTTCTTACAATGATAGATATGCACATAAGTCTTAATTGTAAAGTACTTTCATATATAGTTATATTTATAAGGTTCACATAATTAATTAGGGATTATATAAGTTGGGGTCATATATAAATTTATTTTATATTCTTGTCATATTTCGCATATATTTTTCCCATTTTGTCTCATAAAAAATAGTTTATACATTTAGCAAAAGTTAGAGATTAGCTCTTGCCTGAGACGGAAAGTTGGCAAAGGCTTTAGACGCGGTCTCCGGTCGGGCACGCGCCAACCGCCTCGATGCTACAGCTTTCGCCCTCAGATCTGATCTGGGACTTGATAAGAAGTTTACTTCCCTTAATCATATATCATTTTCATACTCCACTACTTTCATTGTTCTCCTATTATCTATAGGATAATGAAAAATGAAAATGTCATGAAAATATTTTAATTATAGCAAATGTGAGAAACTAAATAACACTCCTTAAGTTTGTGAACGGTTCATAATTATGAAATCAAATTGCTCTAGGGTTAATGAATTGCACAAGTATCGAAAGTTTATATAATGAATCAAAATATCGCATAAAACTTTGAGACAACAATGATACATTAACTTTAAATTATATCAAACAGTTCAAGATTTGACACGACGAGTAAAAAATTAAGCACATAACAAGATTGTATCAAAATTAACGAGAAGTAACATTTTAAACCTTTAAGTATGCTCCCCCTATCATTATAGTCATTTTTTCTTTATTTATTTATCGCAAGATAATATTCAAGAATAATGGCAAAAACTAAAAAAATATTCAAAGTTTAATTTTTTTTCTTAAAATGATTGTAGATATTTAAATTAATGAATGGAGGATAAGAACTTTTATTGCATGACATGATAATTTGAAATATGAAAAAAAAGAGTAATGTCAAAATATTTCACAAAATGGAGTATATAAATCAATTTTCATAGAGATGTATATAGCAAAATGATCTTCTTAATAATATGTTTTTATTTTAAACATGTGCATAAATATAGAGCTTGACAATTAAATATTTTATACAATAATTTTGAAATGCACACTAATATGATCAATCATCTTATTTCAATTTAATTTGTCAAAAATTATAATGTACATGCATACCTAAATGACATAGTGTAACAAATTGAAATTCATAATAACTTCATGCACATAAAGCTCATAACACAAGAGTTGTATTAAAAATTATGGTAAACATATTTGTCACAAATATGAAGTCTTCTTTATAGATAAACAAAAAATATTGAAGTTTAGAAAACTTAACAAATAATTGTGCATGTGTCTTTTCATTTGCCAAGTTACAAGAATAATTGTGATAATAAGCATGACAAAAATAAAATAGGCATATAGTTACTTCATTTAACATACGAGTAAAAATTATTTTTTTTTAATGTATTACCATAAGTCAAAAGATGTTAATATAAAATTTCAAAAGCTCTCTTTAAGTTGTTGTTTTCAAAATAAGTTTTTCAATTCTTATACAATCAACAAAGAAAAAAATGAAGATACAATTTTAATCATAACATTGCTGTCATTTGTCGATTTAGATTTCAAAATTATGATTTTTTAAAATTTTGAAACATTATGTGAGTCAAATAAATCTTAAATGTCAAAATATGGAGTAATAAATGTATTATCAAATACTTATATTTGCCAAAAAAAATACCCGATCTAACGAGAAACACATTTTCAAATTATCAAGTTGCACATTAGAATCTTAACAATATATTTATTTCAAATGACTTATTCAAAAGAATTCAAAGTTCAAAGTTCATGTCTAATATAATTCATATATATTCAAATGATAATAGAAAATATGTGAAACATTTATTAATTCATATACACACACAACAAACAAGACATTCTTATGTCACATGAGCAAAAACAAGTATCATTTCAATGTCATAGTTCATGTATGCAATAATAAATAAACACAAATCAAGTGCACATTTGAAATATGAAGAATCATAATTCAAATTTCATGTGCACAAAAATAAGTTTTTACTTCAATAATACCTTTACCATGCATTCATTTTCCAAGTCTACATATTTTTTACTTTCAATGTGAGGCACACCTACAATTAATAGCCAAATTTGATTTGTGTTCAATATTGTTAATTTTGCTTCCTTTTGAAATCCACATCAATTTCATGCTCATATTAATGAATTTTTTAATTTGACACTAAGATGAATAATGACCACGAGCATTACAATAATGACATGTAATAGATGATTTAATAAAATGATTATGATCATATCCAAATTTCAAAGTATTATTATAATAAGCATGTGAATCTTTAGCACTAAGGGAACTATTATAAGAGTGCTTATTTTTCAAATAATAATAATGAGAATATTTATATTTCAAAAAATAGGAATATTTCAAATAATATCTCCTTGAGTTTCTAAAATTTTTCTTCAATCCATTTTTCTTTTGTGGTACATAAAAAATATTCTTTGTTGGGGTTTTAATAATATAGATAGGCTTTTGAACATTCTTAATGTTTTTTCAAAAAATAGTAATATTTTACATTTAAAAATTTTTGTAAAGAAATATTCTTCTTTTGTAACTCTTCATGCAATACAATCAGTTTTGAATTCACCACTTTTAAAGATTCATAAAATGTAGATAAATTATTAAGAGAAGTAATTTTCTTTTTCAAAGTATCTTTTTCAATTATGTATGAATTATTCTTCTTTTTTAAAATTTCAATTAGATTAGTCGATTTTATATTTTCACATTTTATGAATTCACAAGATGTAGAAGATAATGAAAGAGAATTATTTTTTTTCTAAAATATCTATTTGAAGTAAGAATACATCATTTTACTTCGTAAGGGATTCATAATAATTTTTCATTATATGAAAATAATTTATTAAAATTTCATATTTCTTTTTAAGAGAAATATATTTTTTAATAAGAGATAATTTTTTAATGCAATCAAAATTAATATTATCATTGCTAGTAGATGTAGAACAATAGGAGGAGTTTGATGTTACGTCGTCTTCCTCACTTTTTGTGATTAAGCATAGATCAAAATCTTAATCGAATGTTGTTAATGTAGAAGTGACAATTTTTTCTTCACCTTCATCCAATGTGTCATCTTTTTCATTTTCCATGATTTCATATCTAACTAATAACTTTAATCAAATCTCATGAGATGTAGAACATTTAGAAATGAGATTTAAGCTTTCCTTATATGAAGCACAATAAAATATATTTCGGACTTTAGAAACAATTTTGGCAAATGAAATTTGAAAATCATTATATTCAAATTATGAAAGATCAATAAAAACACCATTCAAAATCTTCTTTGAATTATCAAAACCAATTTTTATAATTTCACACATATCAAAATCAATTGAACACAAATTTGCCTTCATTCCAATTTTCCAAAAAGAAAAGGAATAGTCATTAAAACTCGGTGAGTCGAAAATGGAAGAATCTTTTTAAAAAATGGTGTCATGCTCTAAAAGATGATTAAATATTAAAAAAAAAAGAGCAATCCCGCTCTGATACTAATTGTAGGATCACAGACACTAGGGGATGAATTGTGTTTTATCGAAAAGATCGATTTCATGAAAATCATAATAAGTTTAAAATTGATTCGTTAAACTTTAAATCAATGAAATAACAATCAAATTACATGCATAATAAGGTAGCAAGGGACTTGTTGATGAGGTTCAGACACATCTTGACTTACGTACCCGCTTCGATTTTTCGACCACGAGACCACTGAAGATTTCAAATAGGGTAGGGAAAATCATTTATACCACCTTCTTCTCCAATTTCGAGAGGCAATGTGACCTCTCATCTTACGAAGTTTTTACCCGTTGATTCTTTGCTCAAAAGGTAGGCACATTTCATTTACAAATGAGCACTCTCAATCTTTTCTATAGTTCGAGAGATAAGATAAATTTTTTTTTACATAGGAGCTCACATCAAAATATATAAACAAATATTTCTCTTTTTTATAATATCAAACTCACATGAATAAAAGAGAGAAAGAAAAGAATATTCAACCATATGGCTCAAGATATTCAAGAAATGATTTTCCTTTATGCTTGATGTTTCCGATCGATTCCTCACCCCTTGGATTTCTTTTATAGTCCTCTGAATAATATGATCATTCCTGTTTTGTTTGGCCAAAAATTAGGCGTTATAAGTCATTTTGCGTGTGGTTCGATCGATCGGTTCACCAGATTGACTAGTCGATCACTCTGCACTATTTTGTACATAACGTTTTGCACCGATATCAGAATGAGATGATTTTTTATTTTTTGAAAAGTTAACAAGATGATGTACAATTTTCATATTCACATATTAGTCTACATATGAATCAAACATATTCAAATATTAAATTCATATTCAATGCATAAAATAATCCATTCCGGATTAAATTTTTCTTACATTTGAAATATATGACTCTGATTATTCGAGATTTGTATTATAAAAATATAATTAGATATATCATAAAAAATTTGTTCCAATAATTGGTTGATTTTTTTTGTTCAAGTCTTGGATGTGTAAACTTCACACCGAAAAATTATGTTAAAATTGACTAATATTTCATAATTATTAGAGAATAATTATTTTAAAAAGTACATCCATTGATAAAAATTTTTAATTTTAATAAGGAAGAAAAGCATAAAATTCATATGTTATAATTTCCTAATGAAATAAATTAACACAATTGTGGATAAAAATCAGCCAATAGATTTGAGTGTCAAATAAAATAATAAGTTCATTCGCTAAAATTTATAATTTTATAATTTATTATTATAACAAAGTACACTTATTGATTTTTTTTTGTTTTTTTGAAATATTTTCTTGTAATAAGGAAGAAAAGGGAAAATTGATATCGTATAATTAGCAAAAATTAATTCAACAGTTTTTAATGAAATTAACAAGTGTCAAATAGAAATTAGTTAATAAACTAAAATTTATAAATTTAAAATTAGAAGCGGGAAATATTATAAATAGAAAAGAAATACTTATTATGTCACACTGAAAAAGTTCTAAATATTTACAATATTAGCTATTGCATTATTTATTTAATTCAAATTTATTTATTTATGCTTAAGTTTTTCAATTATTTTTTTGTCAATTTCATTGTCGAATAACTGTTATTTATTAATAAAATGTTATCATCTGATTAGTCTTTCACTTTTTTAAAATAGCATATGTCGGGTGGAGCCTAAGCTTCTGTTTGGATAATTTTCAAGGGAAAATGAGTGAGAAAGGGAAAGAGAGGAAAGGTAAAGATGAAGAAAAAATTTACCTTGTTCGGTAACGAGGTGGAAAGAAAAAACGAGGAAAAAAGTTTAATAAATAATTTGAATGGACAATAATGTCTTTTCATATCCATCGTCTCCCTCTCACTTTGGAGTTGAAAAGGAGGGGATCCGTTTCATCTCATTTATCCTTCCTTCCCAATCAATTGAGTTAACCAAACAAAGGGAAAGATAAAATTTTCCTTACCTTCCCCTCTTCTATCATTCTTTCCCTTCAATTCAAATAAGGCCCAAAGCAAGACCTTCTAAAAGGCTTCGTGCACAGGTTCCAATGCGGCCCATAAATGTGATTTCGTTACCTATGCTAACTGGCAGACGAAAAGCCCGTTACATTTCAGCTCAACTGGTCTGGACGGAGAACTAATGCTTTCGAATGAGCCCATTATTGATTAACCTTCGGTAACTGGGCAGTCTTTCTCCTTAAATGGGCCGTTAAAGTCCTAATAGTTTCCTTTTTGTTTTTTTTTTATCATGCGAGGCGTTGTAGTAAGAGTTGAACCTTCCCACTTCGTCTGGTCTGGTGGATCTCTCACACTCCACCGTTCTTTAGAAGCAAGGCGGGTCTCCGGCCACCGCCACCGTCGACGTCGCCGCCGTCGACGTCGCCGCCGCGCTACCTTCAAATTGTGTTCGGAGGATCTCCCTTATTGGCCGCTGCTGAACAGTGAAGAAGTTGGTTCCCTCTTCTCCTCACTCGGGCATGGCGTCCTCCGGGCAGGAGTCCAGCGGGACGACCCTTATGGATCTCATCACCTCCGATCCCGCGCCGGCAGCGTCCCCCGCGCCGTCCGCTCCTACGGCGTCTTCGACATCTACGGTCGTTGCCTCCGGCCCCTCCTCCACCCTCGGGAAGCCGGTGACGGAGCGAAAGTCGAAGAGGGCGACCCTGATGCAGATCCAGAGCGATACCATCTCTGCTGCCAAGGCGTTCAACCCGGTTAAAGCCCTCCCCCAGCGCCAGAAGAAGAAGGTCCTTCTCACTTCCTCGTCCTCTCAATTGCCCTTTTTTCTGTTCTGTTTGTTTATCCCTCTTGATCTTATGATACAAGACGCCCCAAGTAATCTTTAGCTTGTAAATCTCGAGCAGCCGGTTTCGTATGCCCAGCTGGTGAGGAGCATTCACGAACTTTCCGCCATGTCCGACCAGGTTTGATTCTGTGATTTGATTTCCTCGTGTTTTATTTTTTTTTAAAAAAAATGAAACGAATCTCATCGCTGATTGTTTCATATATATATATTTTGTTTTGCTTAGAAAAGCTCTCAAAGGCAGTTGGTAAATCATGTGTTCCCGAAACTTGCTGTGTACAACTCAGTGGATCCGTCTGTTGCACCGTCACTTCTCATGGTATTTCCTTGTGTCTTTGATCATACTTCTGTGTCCTTCTCGAGTGGATGCTTATTAAAAGGGTATCATTGCAATCTGTTGATTAAAGGAACAAATAGTAAAGAGAATGCTTCCTTTATTTTGAGTTGTACTGGCGATCTTTACTGGTGCAAAGGAGTAAGATATAATAAATGGTGAATAAATATGAATAATGACCCTTCCTCCCCCGGATCTGGTTAAGAAAATGATAGTCGGACACACATCATGCAAATTGATTGTTTTGTTCGTGATAACTTTTTTGATGCTCAAACATAGCTGAATTCATTGTTCTTGTTCACTTGTGCAACAGAGGATGTAAACAGGTACGTGAGAGGAATATGCTCAATGATATTTATATTCTAATGTCGAAGCTATAAAATGTCTAAAAAAAGGAGGTTAGTTGATGTTGAGCAGAAGGAAGGGGGTTAACAAAATTTCAGTTTGTAATGAAAGTAAAAATGACCTGTTAGGATATTAGAAGCAATCATCAAAATTATTAGCTTTTTTTCATCCATATGATTACAGATATTCGGATCCTTTTATTCATGGTGGATGTCCCAAATTTCATGCTTCTTATTGTTACCATTTTCACTGGATTTTTAGTCTTGCACAGTGATGCTTAAGTAGTTATGAAGAGTACTTTTTTTCTTCTCTGTCTGCAGCTACATCAGCAATGTGAAGATAGAAATGTTTTGCGCTATGTTTACTACTACTTGGCTAGGATTTTGTCAGATAGTGGTGCCCAAGGTTTAAGTCCAGGCGGTGGTATCCCTACACCAAATTGGGATGCACTTGCTGACATTGATGCCGTTGGAGGAGTCACCAGAGCAGATGTGATACCGCGAATTGTTGATCAACTTACTTCAGAGACCTTAAATGTTGATATTGAATGTAATTCATTTTCTGTTTTATCTATGATTTCTATCATTTTTAATAGTACATCTTACTATCTTGCTCTGTATTTTATTATGTTACTGTTACATAACAATTTCAACTTTGCTAAATCATTATGGTGCTAATTGACAAGCTATTTTACCCTGTATAGATATAGCTACCATATTGTGTTTATGGCTAGGAGGTTTTAATGCTGCCTGTTGTTTAAGATTGTAAATAGACTATCTAATTACCTTGGTTTTCGAGACACTTGGATTGCTTAAATCTGTATTTACAAGAGTAGCAGGCATTATTAACATAGCTGCACATTGCATGAAAGTTAAGGTCACTATGAACTTTATTTTAACATGATGCTGACTGGGAGCTTAGAAACTACGACTCCCTGTTTTTTTGTGCTTCTTTGAGTCACAAAGACGAAGTTGCCAAAGTTACTAGTTGTAAGTCATTGATGGTGGTATTGGAAAGTGTACTATTTTCCATCCTTTTCAAGTCTTCTTTCGCCAATTTTCCTTTATTTAACTTTTATTATTGGTCTTTTGAAGTTCATGCACGAAGGATTGCTGCTCTGAAGGCCCTAACATCTGCTTCAACAAACAGTTCTCAGATCTTGGAGAAGTTATATGAAATTGTGTTTGGTATCCTGGAAAAGGTTTGTGCTATATCACCATTATGGTTGCCTTAAAGTATTGCTGTTGAATATCTTTACTAAACTTTTATGGCATAAACCCACTGCACAATTAATATGAAGGCTTTGTAGTAGCCTAAGAGTTGGAAAGCATTGAGTACTTTCGTGCATGATTCCTTTCATCTTTGCTGTTTTTTCTTTCCTTATATTAGGAAAAAATACAAATGAATCTGTATTCTGATGTATCCTCATTTTTTTCCCTTCTTTTAGTGTTTAGATGTACATTTCTAATCTCATCCTTGATTTGAGTTGAACCAAGCATTCTGATTGTTGCATTTTCACAGATATAGCATTCCTTGTTAGGCTAGCATGAGAACTTTTATCTTCACTTTGGATAATAGATTCCTGTTGTCCATTATCTTCCAGGTTGGAGATCCAAAACAAAAGCGCAGAAAAGGCATATTTGTCAAGCAAGGTGGTGACAAGGAGGTATCGGAATAACTAATATATAAATATTGTAGACACTCCAGCTGAAATTGAATATGGACTCGTGGCTACGCAGCCAACGTATAGATTTATTATAGTCTTTGTGCCAACAGTTTCATCGCATGCTACTAGGATAGAATTCCCTTTCAGGTGGCAAATCTGCTTTAGGAAATGACTGAGATTCTTGATAATGCCTCTCAATTCATTTAGGATTTCTGAAGTACACACCTATAGAAGCCCATATTGTATCAAAGCTTATTTCTAAATGAGTTATTTTTACTTTTCCTGTGGGATAAATGTCTACAGCGATGCTTGATAAAAATGCAATGAATTATTGCTGGTGGTATTTAGGCATTCAGTTGTTTGGAAGCAATTGCAATTATTTATAGTATTTATAATAGGCATATTGTTTATGATATTTGTAGTTAGTATAATATCAAGAAACACTATATGTGGCTATTACATGGAAAGACTTATAAATGTAATTTTCTCAAGCTGTATATTAGTCTTACTGTAAATCTTTGTTGCAGCGAATTTATCATAAAGGTTATTGCAAATCCTTTGTTGTTTCATTTAATATCTGTTCTCTTACATTTGCAGTCTATTATACGGAGTAATTTACAGTA
This sequence comes from Pontederia crassipes, assembly GCA_030549335.1. Taxonomy (NCBI): domain Eukaryota; kingdom Viridiplantae; phylum Streptophyta; class Magnoliopsida; order Commelinales; family Pontederiaceae; genus Pontederia; species Pontederia crassipes. The sequence continues at coordinate 55,456,609 of CM060194.1, read as the reverse complement.
TGCTTCTATTAGTGCCCTGAGAAGACTTCCTTTGGATCCTGGGAATCCAGCGTTCCTCCATCGGGCCATTCAAGGGTAGTTGACTTACAATGTGCTATATTATTCTTTTTTGTTAATTAGCCAATCAATTTGGAATGATGTGGAAATATGTCTTGCAGTTTTTTGCTGTCATATATATTGAATTTATCTGTCAGTGAAAATTGGAAATTAATTGTTTTTTGTTCATTAAGAAATTTGTATTTATTAACTCCGTTACAGTTACATCCTGACAATAGTTCTCTCCTTTATGTTCACCCTGCCATTTGTCATGTGTAATGCTATTTATTTCAAGCTTGCACGAGATGGATAATAAAATTGCTTTCCACTAATCTAACTCAATAACATGGAATTTTGATTCAATGTTGATTTAATGATCTCATACTGTAAATTATGACTGATGATATATTTTTTATTTATCTAGTTTAGTTTCTTCAAAGGATTATAATTTTCAGATTGATACCGCTGCAGGATTCAGTTTGCCGACCCAGTTGCTGTCAGGCATTCCCTATCAATCATTTCTGATATAGCTTCTAGAGATCCTTATTCTGTTGCAATGGCTCTTGGTCAGTCTACTTGATATCCTTATTCTATTTTTATCTAGTGTTGTGAAAAGTAGCTTTCTCACTATGTTTTATTCTTCTGGGCAGCATAACCCCTCGGTTTCTAAATTCTTCATGGAATATAACTTTTTGCCTCTAAAAAAATTGTTTTTTGCCAAAAGATATAAATAAGCTTAACAATTGAACTTGGTTGGATTGGAAGATAATTTATTCTTATGTACTGATACCTGATTTCCTGTTTCTGTTTGCAGGAAAGCATATTGAACATGGAGGTATATTTTTATCTTTTCTACATATCTTTCCTATGTGATATTCGAAGAATTTCCTTTTGATTGGTTGAAAGCTTCTATAGGTGATAATCTGACTGGAATTGAACTTTCCCTGACACTGGAAAAGTGAGATGCTCAATAATCTAGTTATGAAAATAAAGGTTTGAAGTGTATGGTAAAGAGAACATAAATTTAAATGTCTTTGTGCAACCGTGTTGTTGATGGTTGACTTAAGCACATGAGCATTAAAACTTTGAGGGCAGCACTAGGAGGTTTCTATTTTATTATTACTTTTTAAATAGAGCTAACCTGCATCTTAAAACTTCATTTTTTTCTTTCGTTTTTCTGTTCTAGAACCTGACACTAAGAGGCGACATAAATGATATGCCAATCAATTAGATTGAAGTATGCAGTCCTTGTTGATGTTACTCTCAATTATTTTTCTACATGTATGTGTTGATTAGTAATGTAAATAAATTAAGCATTAACAGGATTCCTTATCTTGGAACATATGTTGTGGATCAGAAAATGATTTCTTAGGTTAAACTGTTGTGTACAGTTTTGCTTCTGGAACTTTTAGTTCCTTTATTGATTGGAAGCGGGTGTGATATAAACAGGTGCTTTGCATGACATACTTCATCTACATGATGTTCTGGCAAGGGTTTCACTTGCGAGGTTGTGCTACTCAATTGCTAGATCCCGTGCCTTGGATGGTATGAGCTATTGGGTTATTGTTATTATTTTCTTTGCCAGGTCATTAATTTTAATGGAATATCTAACTTCAATGAATTCTTGTCCAGAGAGGCCTGACATAAAGTCGCAATTCAGTTCTCTACTTTATCAGTTGCTCCTGGATCCAAGTGATAGAGTTTGTTTTGAGGCAATAGTTTGTGTCCTGGGGAAATTTGATAACACTGAAAGGTGCTTTTCTCACAATTATGCAATTCTCCTGGTTTTCTGTTAGCTTAGTGTTTTTGTTAAAGAAAAACAAAAGCCTCTTGTTGCCTCTGCAGGACGGAGGAGCGTGCTGCTGGATGGATTAGATTAACCAGAGAAGTTCTTAAGTTGCCAGAGGCACCATCTGTGTCATCAAAGGATAGTGCTCATTCAAAAGACAATCCATCACCAAAGCCAAAGAGTGATAAACCATCCAAAACAAAGCGACCTCAACCTCTTATGAAACTTGTAATGAGAAGGTCTGCAAGTTGTCTCTCTTTTTTCCATTTGATTGTGTTTCTCCACTAATATAAAATTTAAGTTTTACACTCATTTGGGTTATGTACCGTTGTGCTCATTTTCTCAGATTGGAGAGCTCTTTCCGTAGTTTTTCTCGCCCTATGCTTCATGCTGCTGCAAGAGTAGTTCAAGAAATGGGAAAAAGCAGGGCTGCGGCGTATGCACTTGGTGTCTACGATATAGATGAAGGAGTGCAGCTTCACACATATTCTGATAATGTCGACAATCTTGACTCAGAGCATGATAGCAGCTCACAGTCTGAAGGTACCTTAGATCAAGTTTTATAGCACAGAATTAGGTACTTCCAGGGTGCATGTGTGATATGGTATCAGACTGGTGCCATATCAACCAGGAAGTTTTTTTTTCAGTCTACTTGATTTGTCTGCTTGCTGTTACAACACTGTACTTAGTATATTTGATATGCCTATTGCAGTCTGGTAGATAAGCTTCTCCAGTACACTAGTTAGCACTGTAAATGTTTTGAATCATTGTCTTATACCAATTTCACTCTCCTTTATGAGTCCCATTGCATGAGAAGACTGATCTCCAGAATATCATTGACGAAAATGCCTGCAGTTTCATGTGTCTTCCTTGGGAAGTAGTTTGGGATATCTTGTTCGCCTCGATTTCTAGAAAAACTCTTTCTAAGATGTATATGCCTCCAACCATCATTTGCTTTTTTAAATAAAAAGGATGTATATACCTCCAAAAGGTTGAAGACCCCTTTTTCCTCCATGCCCAACTGTCTAGACGCATGAAGGAAAGAAAGAAATCCCAATTGGCATATATTGAACATTCAAAATGAAAAAAAAATGGCATATACCGAACACTAAATGAAATTTTGGAAGCAGCTAGAGCCCAAAAAAGGTGATAGATGCTGACATAACTTGCATTATGATGAATGTACAAGAAGAAATGAAATTCTTAAGTAAATGTTGGTGGCCAAACAGGCGTTATTTTTTAGATCATTCCTTCTTTGAATTACTGAAATCACTGTCTGTCTAGTCTGAATTTTATAGCTTAGCTGGCTTAGAAAAGAACTCTGAAGCAAGAAATCGGTAGCATTTGGGATGGTTCGGCTAAAGCCCTTTCGTGCAAAGCTAGCATGATATTCATGAATTATTTTTTGAAGAAATATTTCTGCATCTGCCATTGGCATCTCGTAACTCATGGATGTATCAGTGAATCATCTTGTGGTTTGTAGCATTTGCCTGTAATTTAAGACAACTGTTGGTTTCAGCAGAACTTTCTCTTGTAGGAACACGGAAAGCAATACCTGTGTCAAATGGTACAAGTGGTACCGATACTATTGCAAGCTTACTGGCTTCACTGCTGGAAGTAGTGCGCACAACTGTAGCCTGTGAGTGTGTTTATGTTCGTGCAATGGTAATTAAAGCCTTAATTTGGATGCAAAATCCACATGAATCATTTGCGGAACTCGAGTACATCATTGCAAGCGAGCTGTCTGATCCTGCTTGGCCTTCAGCATTGCTGAATGACGTCTTGCTCACTTTACATGCACGTTTTAAGGTACTACCAAATTTGATCCGACTTTTATTTAGTTTGTTACTGCTTAAGTAAGTGCATTCACATTGATACGTCATTTGTTTACTCAATAAGTTATCATTCAATCAAAGAACTGGTTGGTTGTAATTATACAAGAGCTTTAAGCAAGGTTAAGACTGGTGTTGTAGTTAAGTTTGTTTTAATTAGCCCAAAACTCTGTTCAGTTTCGAATCCGCAGTGGAAATCATTCTGCTTAAGACATGCAATGATTTGTTTTTTGAAGGCATGCAATGATTGGGCCATGATTTTGCTAAAGTTGCATATAAAGAAGCGGTAGAAATGTCTACTTTGAAAGCATTCTTTGACATTGGCCATATCTGATTGCTTCAATCTCTCCTTCATCCACATTAATTCCCTCATAACTAATATGTCAACCAAGGAACAACGAACTTTGTTGTACAAAACATAACTTCTCCAGATTTAGGTATAACTTAGTTTGTGGGACAATCAAAACTGCTGTAATATTTTCTATAATTCAAAAGATTATCAAGATAAGTGAGTAGGTGTTTACCAATGAATGGCTCTTGGGCTTGGTGCATTATTCTCCTGACCATGCTTGGTGAGTTTGCTATCACGAAAGGCATAACAAACCATTCATGAATTCCTTTTTGTCTTAAAAGTTGTTTTTGATTCATCTTCCTCAATGCCTATCTGATGGTAACCATTTTAAGGTTAAAGAATAGGTTAGATCCAGAAAACATATCCAGCATGTCGTCCATTTGCGGAATTCGAAATCTTCAATGGTGAACTTATTTATAGCTTCCTCTCTTTAAAAAAAAAATATTTATAGCTTCTCCTAAAAAAAACTTATATATAACTCTTCTATCCACACACACGTGCCAATTCCCATCTTTTGGCACTAGTAATGCTGGAACAAAACATGGGCTCGAACGGGACTGTAACCTTTCTTCAACAGTTCTTCCGCACTTCTTGTAGCATTTTAGTCACTGGGGTTCGTCCTAATATGCTAGGTTACGTAAACTAGCACTAGGAAATAGATCATTTTGATGTTGAATATCTTTTGCAGGTGGCAGCTCACCAATAAATCTTGAGGACATTGCACCACGAAACTGTTTGTAAGGCTGAACATAATATCAGAGCGTTAGCTTTGTATTAAGCGTGGAGAGTCACTAGATACAGCATAAAACATCTTTGTATATTATTGTAAGGCAAATATACATCATACATGCATATATACGCATAATAGAAATAAGATTGGAGATTTTACAATTGATGGTCATCCCTTTCCTCCCCCAAAAAAAGAGGCTGAACAGTATCTGGAACTTCAGCAGAAGATGGAACATCCGACATTTTTTAAATGATAGAAAATTTTTGTCCAGTAAGTCATGCACCTGAAACAAACTCTAGGATCTTGCAGGATTGAATAGGCCTCTTTACTTTTGGCATTGTGCCCTATGTAATGGCTGTCAATTTGATCTGTTCACCGTCCTTTTTACATTTGAATATATTCCTTCGATAATGAAGTCTTCCCATAATCATCTGACACCCCTACAATTCGTGAATCAACTACACCACTTAATAACAACCAACAATTCGTTTCAAAAAAATAACAACCAACAATTGATCTGTTCCTCAAAAAAAAAAGATGATCTGTTAGTTACTGTAGGTTATTCTTCACGATGTTGAACTCTGCGAATGTTGTATCGTGCTACCATACCACTTAATGCAGTACCGTAGTAGGCAAGCTGCTAGTTGTTGATGCAACAAATCTGCTGCAATGGTTCTGAATAAGTACAGTGAGATGTCAACGGTTCAGGCCATAACGAATTGATGACCAGAGCTGGAATCACCAGGAAATAAGCAATACTCTCATAAGATCACAGAGGATAATTATTTCTGAATTCAAAAGGTTGATCTTATTATCCATCATGCATCTCCTTTTATGGGGATGGCTTACATCAAGCATGACTCATAGTCTAATGAACAAAACAAAGAAAAATTAAAGTAACAAGAACTCCTAATAGTAAAACGAAAACAGAAAAGTCTAAAATAACTCTAACCAAGATTCCTCTTACTACATCCATTAGGAATCTGATTCAGAGAAGGAATAAAATACTTGACAGATTGGGAACCCTGCTCTGCTCGACTCTGATTGTTGGTGTTCAAGTCTTTGACCTCTACGGCATGCCTACATCACCTCTTTACTATAGTAGCATGGTAGTTCATTATGCTTGTGTTGAATGGGGAAAAGCATGCTAGCAAACATTACAACAACAACAACAACAAGGCCTTATCCCACTAGGTGGGGTCGGCTACATGGATCATACGATGCTTCGTTGATCTATGTTCATGCGATTCGACAGGGTTTTACGCTGGCTGTCGGGGCCTAACACAACCCTCCTTTATCCGGGCTTGGGACCGGCTATAAAACATAGGCGGAGTTTTGTACCACCTTTTCCAGTGATATCTAGCAAACATTAGAAAGTATAAAAATGTTAGATTGCACCCTAAAAAGGAAATTATGAGATTGCAAGACAGGAGAATTGTCATTGGACTGACTTTACTAAGTTATGTTGCGCTCATTGGGAACTGTCATTTGTCAATTGAAAATAGCATGTGAATACTTGCTTTTTTTTACCAACTCAAAGGAAATTAAGAAGACTTTCTTTATCTACAATCGATGAAATGTGCAAACATTTCTCCAAATTTTTTCGACATTCTAGCATTTTCTTCTTTTTATGAACTTGTGATGCAAGTAATAAATGATTTCAACATTTATATTCTAACTTTCTTCAAAGTGACAATTAAACTATTTGCTTTGTTTTGAACTACCAGGCAACCCCAGACATGGCTGTCACCCTACTTGAAATTGCAAGAATATTTGCCACTAAAGTCCCCGGAAAGATTGATGCTGATGTACTGCAACTGCTTTGGAAAGTGAGTCCCTATAGTGCTATTTGCTGTGGCCTTTAATTGTGAACTTATGATTTTTGTGGTCTTTTATTGTGAATTTATGAGTATTTTCTGTGGGCTTTTATTGTTCCTCCAAAAATGCTGTTTTTCGTTCCACATTAAAAAATATTGTTGTCATATTTGATAACATGGCAGAGTCTTTTTTCTTACGTAGTCTGAACAGTTACTGCTGCATATTTTTTTCTTCACTTTCTTTGTTGAATGCAAATTTCAGATTGCAAATTGAGAGCAGCATCTGAACAGAACTCTGCACTATAAAACTGTGTTTTTCCTGTACAAGTTTAAAATTTTCTTGTGGTTCTGTAAATGTAGTTTTGTGATCCTCAAATATACTCATGGATAATTGAGAGAAAAAAAATGTCATTTTGGCGTCATAAATATATAAGTGCATCATAAAAATCATGTTACATTGCAATAACATTACAAATGGCTCTATTCTTCCTAAGTTGCGTGTTTGTAAGTAAGAAGATCGAAAGATCATGGCAGTGTCTTTTTTTCCATCAACACAAGGAAGACAAGGTTTACAGGTATCTCATCAGATTGACCCTCAACAGTAGAATACTTCTGAATTTTCGGTATCATGGATTTTGGTAGTCCTGCATGAAATTTAAGGTGCTGCTGCACTATTCTCAGTGTCAAGGAACGCAGTTATGCAGAAAGAAACATTAGAAACTTTAGGGTTGCACTAGCCCTGACATGGGGATCGGCCTTGAGGGCAGGGAAGGGAGTGGGGCTATATGCCATCCCCTACATTAGAAACTTTAGGAGCAATGCTTGTGATACCCTCCGCAGTAAGAACATGCTGGAGATAAGTGAGGGAGAAAGTTCAAGAGGAGGAATAGGTGTTAAAAGAAAAGAATTTCATTATGTCATCCTGCTTAGCTTGACATGCACTCAGTTTCATAATAGTTTACAGCTCGAAATTGTTATGTTTAAACATACATGTTTCCCCCACCTAATGGGATAAGGCTTTGTTGTTGTTGTTGTTGTAAACATACATGTTTCAATAACATTTTAGTAGTCAACCTCATAGTTTTGGTTTTCTTTTTAGACTTGTCTTGTTGGAGCTGGACCAGATGGTAAGCATACTGCATTAGAAGCGGTGACAATCGTTCTTGATCTACCACCACCACAGCCTGGGAACATGTATGGACTCACATCTGTTGATAGGGTCTATGCATCAGACCCCAAGTCAGCTTTGGCATTACAGAGACTAGTGCAAGCTGCTGTAAGGCACTATTGGTTATTTTATTTATCTACATCTAATCACTAAAAGTTTGACAAATATTGTCTATCCCACAGTGTGTCTGATCATATAGCCAACGATTGATACAGGTGTGGTTTCTCGGTGAAAATGCAAATTATGCTGCTTCAGAATATGCTTGGGAATCTGCAACACCCCCTGGTACCGCATTAATGATGCTAGATGCTGACAAAATGGTGGCTGCTGCAAGTTCCCGCAATCCTACTCTTGCCGGGGCTTTGACACGCCTTCAAAGATGTGCTTTTAGTGGGAGTTGGGAGGTTATCTTCTTTTGCCCTTTTCATTCCAGTGTCAAGATTAAAATTTATTGTGCTTGTAATGGATTCTTTACTTTTTGCTCCTGCTCAGATTCGGATTCTTGCTGCTCAAGCCTTAATAACTATAGCCATTAGATCAGGAGAACCTTACCGCTTGCAGATATATGAGTTCCTACATGCTTTAGCTCTCGGAGGGGTGCAATCCCATTTTTCAAAAGTGCAACTCAGTAATGGGGAAGATCAAGGTGCTAGTGGTACTGGTCTTGGATCATTAATAAGTCCTATGATTAAGGTTCTTGATGAAATGTACAGAGCACAAGATGATATAATTAGGTCAGTGATGCTGGTCAACATTCTTTGCAAATGGAGGATTCTTTAACCCTTCAACTTTGTCCAAATATCTTCGTAAAAAACTGTCATAATGTATGCATTTTCACAATATGCAGAGAGATGCGTAATCATGACAACAACAAGCAGGAATGGAGTGATGAGGAATTAAAGACACTCTACGAGACTCATGAGAGATTACTTGATTTGGTATCATTATTCTGTTATGTTCCAAGAGCAAAATATCTACCTTTAGGTCCTACAAGGTATTGTATAGTTGTTGATAGCTGAAATTATTTCACTAGAGCTAATTAAATTAAATGTTTAGTGACAATGCTATTTTCAGTTCATGTATTATGGGCGGGATTTTGATAGTAACATGTAGGTTGCGTGGACAATAGCATGTTTAGCAAATCACTGCTAATATTCTGCCAAACTGCTACTTCATCTTGGTTTTTCTCGACAGGCCAACCTCAAACAAGCCATTATTGGATTACTAGAATTTGACTTTGCAGTTTCATATTAGTTCCTGTTGCAGTACCACCGGAATTTCCTCTTTCCTTGATGTTTTGTCAGCTAGGTTAATGTTCATAATGTGTTAACCCTCAATCAAGCTATTCATGGAACCACTATCAAGGAGAGATGATGAGAAGGCCTTTTTTTCTGGTCAAGTGAAAGACCCTTTTTAGTGTAACCATGAATTTGTACACACATCTAACTTGGTTTTGAATTACTTATTTTTATTCATTATTATTTGTAAATCTTGAAAGTAGAATAAATCTCACTAAAAAAGATCTTGAAAGTAAATATCTGCTAAACCTTGTATGGTGAAAACAAGTACAGTAAGAATTAGATCTACATTAGAATATGGGGATCTTAACAATTTTGTACCATAAATTGGTTACTTGGTTACATGAATTTATTTGCTGTAATTTCAAATTCTTATTGTTGATGTAGCAAAAGTAGCTTTCATCTTTAAATATTGTTAAATGTAATGATCGGAATTATATAGCTTTATTGGTCACAAAAAAAACTTTATAATGGTTCATGATTTGATCATATTTATTCTTTGGCTCATTTTATGATTTCTTGAACCTTGTTTTACAGTGCGAAACTCATTGATATCTACCGCAACAGACATAACATTAGTGCATCTTCTGGGATGAATGATCCAGCTGTTGCAACTGGAATAGCTGATTTGGTATATGAATCTAAAGAAACACATAAAGAGACTGAAACAATTGATCCTGATCTGGCTATGGCTTGGGCAGCAGGTTTAGATGATGGTCCATGGGGTGGAAATGCTGCTGCTTTGGAAAAAGTAGATACCTCTCTTGTTTCAGAAGATTTTCTTATGGTTTATTGTGATGATTGCTGCATGAACATACATGGAAAACATAGTTGCTGTACCATTATCACAGAAACACAGTAACTGTGTGTTCAATTATTGAGACTAGTGTTTTGTCTTTCAAATAATTGGCAAACTGTTTTGTTAGATGCCACTTGTATCTTCCAATTTTGCTGTGATTGTTATGAATTATATTGAAAATCCATATTTATATGTACTCTTTTTTCAGGTTAATGACTTTCTTGCTGGTGCTGGAACTGATGCTCCTGATGTCGAGGATGAGGAGGAGAACATCACATCTAGGCCATCAGTCACTTATGATGATCTGTGGGCCAAGTCAATGCTAGAAACATATGAAGTAGAGGTATGAACTCTGTTGACTATTATACCTAGGTATATGCTCCACAGACAGAAGTTTTCTTATTTCCATTACTGCAGGAAGATGATGCAAATTCTGGGGGTTCATCGCCAGACTCCACTGGGTCTGTTGAAACTTCCATATCATCTCATTTTGGTGGTATGAACTATCCATCCTTGTTCAGTTCAAAACCATCAGGCTATGGAGTTTCACAAAATTCGGTATTCTCCTTGTGCTTCACTATTAGATGAAATTATCTTTCTGGTGTGATACTCCTGATTTTGGTTGATAAGGACAGTTGCCTAATTCAAGTGATATCAAATTAAGTGTGGAAGTAATAATAGTTAAGAATTTGGAAAGTATGATTTAGTTGTAGGGAATTCTCCTGCTATATATGTAGTGACGGGGAAGTTAGTAAATTTTAAAGTTTAGTTCTATGGTTTGAGGAAAAAAAGAAAAAAAAGAGCTAAATGGAATTTTGCTGTTGCCGCCAGGACAAGAGGTCAGGAACCAACACGAGGAGATATGGCAGCAGTTCTGTTGATGCCAAATCATCGAGTTATCAGGATACTGGATCTCCGGTTAGTTTCACAAGAAGTCAAACATTGTTCACTACATAATATTGCATCCTCTTTAAGTTGATTTTGTCCATATAGGCCAGAGAAGACCCACCGTCATACTCGTCTGTGGTTCTTCAGCGATACGAGTCATTTGAGAACCCATTAGCCGGGAGTGGAGCCAAGAGTTTCAGCTCCCAGGAGGAAGATTCAAGTTCTCAAAACCCACAGTTTGGGCGAGCATTATATGACTTCACAGCAGGCGGTGATGATGAGGTAAGCCTTCAGCTTTTTAGTGTATTTTCCTTTGTTGAATCAATTTTCTGACCCAGTAAAGTCAATTTCGTACTCTCAAAACAAAAATTGAATGGCTCTTTGACCTGGGCATCACATTTGGCAGCTAAGTCTGACTGCTGGAGAAGAGGTTGAGATTGATTACGAGGTTGACGGTTGGTACTATGTAAGTGCACATACCATGTTCATCAGTTTAAATGCAACCTTGCCTTTGAACCCACACCCTCGGAGCGAGCTTCATTTCTCCATGTCCTTGTTCAGGTGAAGAAGAAACGACCTGGAAGAGATGGGAGATTGGCTGGACTGGTCCCAGTTCTCTATGTCAGTTCATCTTGATAGCACCCTGTGGATCCACGGACTGCTCGGAGATACCAAACCAGAAGCTTCATTTTATTGTTCTTGTGAAGAATTGCGAGTTGACCTTTGTTTATTCTTTACTCAAATTATCTGAGCATAAACAGAGAGCTTTTTGGGTTTCGTCCAATTTGCAGCTCTTGTAGATCATTGTGAAATAGGTAAAGTTCTCAATTTTTTTTTATTTTTTTTATTTTTATTTTTGTGATTAGGCAAACATTGTGTGTGCAGTCAATTGTTCATCACGATCGGCACAAGGCTGTTTTGAAATGTTGTGTTCCATTTTTTGAGCATTTGTAACTTTAAAGCAATGCTTTTTTATACAGTAGTTTCCATCCAACTTTTTCTTTTTCTTTTTCTTCATTTTAAAAATGGTTCCGGTAAATCGCCTCCTGATTTTTTTTTGGGTTAAGAAAAGTACTCTTTTCCATGTGCAATAAAATGGGGTTGACTCTACATCAGGTTAAGGTATAATCCATTTGATTACTCAATTTCTTAAATTTGCACCTGATTACTTATATTCTATTATTCTATCCATTATAAAGAATAAGTTAACTCATATTTTTACTATTTATAGTGATAACTTATTTGAAAATGACAATTTTGTGCTTTGTGTACGTTTAGTTATAATACCCGAAATAATTACATATTTCAATGATTTAACTCCCAATCAAACGCCACCTTGCGTTGTAATCTTTTTTTCTATAGACAGGGTTGTGTCATTTGATTAGAATCTGCAACTTGATCAGTGGAGGAATTTTGTTTACGGGCACGTCTGGTCATGGGCATCTTAGGGATTTCGCTTTCAACCGATTCCATTAACTCAACCTCGGTTTAAACAGCAAATCAAGGGTTGGGTAAGTTGAAAACTCATATTAGTAAGCCATGCGGCATGCAAACATTTCTTCCATTTTGATTTAGTGGCACTTGTACCTCTTCTAGAGTTACCTAATCAATGTGTATTTTTTTTAAAAAAAATATGGTTATATTTTCAAAAATCACAAGTTGATTTTTTATATTTCAATATATTTTTATAACATAAAAAATCATATATTTAATAAAAATAGGAAAAAAATAATTGACATTAATTTTTCATATTTAAAGAATTAGTCTATTTAAAAATAAATTAGTTTTAAAATAGTGGATAGAATATTATCATAATGATTAGAGTTTTTTAAAATAAATTTTAAATTACAACATTTCTCATTACAATTACCATGTTCTTTTTCATATTACAAAATAGTCTCATTTATTTAGTTAAAAGATTGCTAGTTAGGATACATTGTTTATAAAGTGGGAGAACATATTGTTGGAAAACCAAAAAGTTTTAAGGTTGTGTTTGGTACGAGAATTTTGAGAAAAAGTTAGTTATAAAAAATTACTCGATTTGATAAAAAGTTTGAGTTGATATTTGGATAAAAAAATGTAATGATGAGAAGTTAAAAAGTTGATTTGATAAATAAGTTTTAGTGGATGTTTGGATAAAAAAATAAGAATTAAGAATATAATTTATTATTTTATGAAGTATAAAATTATAATAAATAAGAATATATTATTATATTATAATTTACGTAAATCGTTATATTATTCATATTATTTTTATTAAATCTTTTAAATATTATTAATATTATAATTTACGTACATCTTAAGATCCAAATATAATATAAATTTTTAAAAAATAATTGAATATTTTAATTAATAAAATATTTATTAATTATTAGAATTAAATATTTTGTAAATTTTAATTAATAGCATTTAATAAATTATTTTATAATATGACTAATAATGTATTAATAAATAACTAAATAATATATACTTATATTACAAAATAATTAAAAAATAGATGAAAGAAAAAAAAGTTAGATGAGGCAGAAAAGAGATAAAGCAGAAGAAAAAAAATAAACGTTCTTATTATCGACAAGAACTTCTAATAAAAAATTTTGATCAAAAGTTGTGACCAGAAGTCACGCGTTCCCTTTCCCATCATATAGGCTGTCCTAAAAGATTGTGAATTTGATTCATAAAGCAAAGTTTATACACAACAAGGATTAGAACATCCATCCAAATCCAATAAAGGAAAAGAAGCATGACCAGGCCTGTACAATTTCAGTAAACAAAATTCCAATCACCGAAAAAAAAGGTAAACAAAATTCCTCCCTCGAGCAAGTTGTCACTCTAAGATTCAGAAGTCTCCCATATTTGGAAGTGTAGCGCCGATTGTCTAATCGATAAGCGCATTGCTCACAAGTATGTAATCTGTGGACTTTATTTTGATAGTCAATCCAACTGGTACGGAGCTACTAAATGGATTTAGAATTTGTTTAGAAGGAGGATTTTGAGGTGGTGGAGTGGTATACGAGGTATAAGTCTTATTCGAAAATAATTTTATATTAATTATAAGAGATGAGATGAGTAGTTAAGCTCTCATCATATTTTTCGTTCCATTAAGAATAAAAAGGGATTAATAATTCTAGACTAAATTAATTCTTCCTTTTCTCTTTTCTTATCTCTCTCCATGTCTCTCATCTCTCTCATATTAGTAAACAAATATTATGATAAAATAAAATTTTATCTATATTTATTTTTAATCTATATTTATCTTTCATTTTTTACCTTTTAAAATAGATGCATGAATGAAAAATTTATATAAAATAAATAATATAATAAAAAAATAGAAACAATATGTCAAACAAAATAAAAGAGAAAAATAAATTAAGTAATAGAGAAATATATGATAAATATTTATTAATTGTTAATAATTATAAATTCTGTCGAATCGCATGAACATGGATCAACGAATGGCGTCGTATGGTCCATGTAGCCGATCCCACCTAGTGGGATAAGGTTTTGTTGTTGTTGTTGTTAATAATTATAAATACTTTAAATATATAATGAAGGATAAAAATAACTTTTACACAAATCAAACTTTCGTCACCCCATACTCCATCTTATATAATTTATTATCCAAATATAAACTTTATAATGATACACCACATTTCACCACCCTATCACTCATCACGTCGTCTCACCCACCCCTTTATTAGAGAAAGAGAGAGAGAGCGAGAGTCACCTTGTGTTTGATACACCTAGCCGCATCCCTCGGGGCGAGGACACAAGCGTCGAAGAGTTTCATACACCAGGGAGAACACAACCTTCCTCTCCTCCATCACCAGCATGGCCGCGTCTGCAAAGCGACGATTTTAGGATCCGTCGATGCATACTTCTCGTACACTGTCTTGTGCTTACTGTCTTCTTCGTGAAGCCTCGCCAAACTCTGTGTCCAGAAGCTGCATCGCAGATCGCCGAGCCACAATGACCTCCTTCCAAGGGTGCACTACGCTGTGTAGACTGCAGAGGCAACTCATAGAGAGGGCGGAAGAGCGACCGCCGAATAGTCCATCAACCCCAGCTCGCCGAAGAAGAACGCCACAAACTGCATCTCCTTGTCGCAGTCGGTGATAGCCTTCAGGAACATCGTCAAGAACTCGTGCGGCGTCGGACCACTCAGGTCTCACCTGAGCTCCCACAATTTAGACAGACACGTGGCAATTCGGCTAATTTGAGTTGGCGTTACCTTTACATATAACTTTTCGTGGGCTCTCATAATCTGATAAAGACAATAATTACTTTCATAAAAATGCGGAAGCTAACTAATTCATCATAATAACTAATAATAACCAAACTAAGAAAATAAATAAGAAACTAACAATTTCTTTATTTCGTGAAGTCCTTTAACTTGCACATATTATAAAGCATCTATAACATCATAATGACAATAAGGAACTAAAATAACAATTTTTAAGACCGATTCTCATATGCAACTGCATCATCACGAACTCTACTGTTGCACACACCTCCACCTATGACTTCAATTATTTGTGGAAATAGAATGTCCATGAGCTATTACGCCCACTACATGAAATAATATAAATGGATGCAATAACTTAAATGGAGCAAAATTAACATTTAAGTCATAAACATCTAAGAATATATAATAAAAATGCCAAACTTTTCTTTTCATTTATTTGTCATTTTTTTTGTACTTTTTGTTTTCATAGCAATTTTTTGTGCATTACACTACATCTTTTACTTTAACCATTTTGTAAGAGATTCTATATGTGTTGTCCTAGCGAGCTCGGCTTCTTTTATTATGAATCAACGTGATATTTTCATGTGATTATAAAATGCTCAAGATAAATCACACTAAGACTAGGTGAGTGTTTATTTATTCATAATATACTTGGGCTTCTCAAGATCACCCAAGTAGAACTGCAAGGATCCCACTTTCTTTACTTTAACTATAACAATAAGTGCACATAAGGATCTCATCCTTCAGCTTTTATCTTTTCTTATTTATCTATCTATTCAGTTCAATTCATCACATATCATAACAAGGGCAAAAAAAAGTCTTCTAACACTTCTACAAAATGATAGAAAGTCAGATCCACAATCTTTGCAGGATTTAGTCTGATGCGGCCGAGTCTAAGGAGACTCGGGCCGGATCGAGCATACATCAAATTCGTGTACTAGAGCTCGGGTCGGATCTCACTTGATGGAAACTAAGGCCATGCATGACTTCGACTAAGTAATTTGTGCTGGGTCCTCATAAACCCAAGTCGGGCACAAACTGAATCTGAGGATTCAGCCCCCCCCCCCCCCCCCCCCCCGCTATTATCTCTCTTCGATGAACCCGGGCCAGGTTCATCCAACTCGGGTCGAGTTCCTATACAAACTCTGGTGTCAGAAAATTGAAACTTTGATCTAACTTTATTGCTAATATAGACATGCTTTCGATATGAAAACAAAAAGGAATATACTCTTGGATAAATAAAGAACAATAACCATGCTTTAATTTTATGAGTTCTTAATTAATCTATTAAGAAATCACATTAAAAAATGAACCAAAAATCCACACATACCTTGTTCGGCAGGACTACTTGAAATTCTAACTTTCAACATGATTTTTGAGATGATAGAAAGGCATATCAGATCCTTTTTTTGGAATCCTCGGTGACAGAAAAGGGGCACATCTACTAAATTGCATACAGTCCAACTCTCTAAGGCTGAGGGAGGTGTGGGTATAAAAAACCTTAAACTCATTAGACCCTCCCTACTAACTTAAAGAATAATGAACATACTAAATGGACAAGTGGATCTCTGGACATCCTTAGTTAAGGCCAAATATGGTGATAACTTTCACCCTTGGGACAAAAATCTATCAACCTCCGACTAGGCTTGGAGTTGGAAGCCCATCACCTTTACACTCCAAAATACCAGACTAGGAATGAAGAAATTAGATGGGAATCACAGCAAGACTAAAATATTGCATGGTCTTTGGCTTTTTGTGTGCCTTTTGCTTGGATGCCTACATTTATTAATGTGAATGTAAATCTGGATTCTCTTTTAGTTTTTGATCTTATGTTGAATAACGCTTGGAATGTTGAACTATTATCTCATCTCTTTGGAACACCTCTAATACATGCTATCCTCTGCCTGCAAGTGCCAATGAAGATAACTGGACTTAAGTAAATGATACCCATGGCAAAGCTAATGCCAAATCGGTTTATAGCTTCGTGTTGCGGGACATGCCAATGATTGAGCTCGGACGACCCCTCGGAACAAAATTTGGAGCATTCATTCCCCCCAAAGTTGCTCTTTTTCTTGTGGTAACTCAATCATAACATGCTTCCTACACTTGATATTGTCCATTCCTTTAGCCCCAATGTGAATCCACTTTCTTCTCTCTATGGTGTGGTCAGGAACCTGAGACTGCACCACATCTTTTCCTCTATTGTCACTCTTGGCCATTTATGCAACCTTGCACAATCTAGTCTTAACATGAGCTTTCAATTCATGCACTCCTGGCTTTTTGACAATTGGGTACGTGAGGGTCAGAGCCTGGACCCCAGTTCAAATGCTCAATTACTCTCTCTTAGTCTTTTTTTTTTTTTTTTGAGTTTACGGAATATTCAGAATGAGGCCCATTTTCGTTGCAGAAGGGCAACTGCTCAATCGGTTTGGGAAAAGGCCCTGTCGGGTCTCAAGAGTATGTTAATAATAACTATTTTGAGGCACAGACTCCCTTGGTTCTGTGGGAACTCCCTCCCTCCGACTAGGTTAAAATTAACTCAGATGGCTCCTTTGTTAAGGCAAAGAAAGCAGGGGGTGCAGACTACATCATTAGATTCTCTGATGGTTGTTTTGTGGCTGCAAGGCACTTAGAAGACATGCGAACTCAATTATGGAATTAGAAGCATGGAGGCTTTTGGAAGGCATCAAACACTACTGAGGATTGGGGAATTGTAAAGTGTACGTTGAGACAAATTCATAGATCTTGACCAAGCTGATCTTAAAGAAGTCTACCCCCCTTCGAGGGTCCAACACATCATTACGGATATCATTATGTATCTCAATTTTTTTGTGCAATGGCAACTTAAGCATTGTTACTGGGAGGCCAACCAGGTCTCAGATTGCCTTGCAAATTCAGGTCCTGAATTGTCGGCTGACTTTTTTGAGAGCAATACCCACCGCTCGGTATTAGCCAACTTATGTATCAGAACCTTTCGTTATACCAATCGATAGTTCTACTTAAAAAAAAAGATTAAGTACACTGCTACCAAAGTAGCAGGCTGCTACCAGTTCATGCAGGTCGTCGTGTCATCATCCATGGACGAGATGAAGGCGCTCCTAAACTGAGGTAGCAGGCTGCTACCAGTTCATCCAGGTCGTCGTGTCATCATCCATGGACGAGATGAAGGCGCTCCTAAACTGATAACTTTTGTATGACTTGCTTTGTTTTTTTTTACTTTTAATAAGTAATAACTCCCTTTTTTTCTCTATCTCTCTCTGATCTCTAAAATGCAGCCTCGTCCTTGCACACCCGTTATGGACCCGACATCGATAGATTTCAGTGCCTGACGTGTTCGAGCCCTCATTCGATCCCTGATTCCTTTCTACGTTTCTATATACATATTAGTGAATAGCGGCTTGAGCTATCTGAGAGCCTGCAATTATTCATCACACTGCTCATTGATTTTTTTATTTTTATTTCTTGAGTTTTGTACACATATTTGCAGGTGGTGTGAAGTGAAGGAAAAAAAGAGAAGAAAGAAAATGCGTGAATCCGATGGAAGGCATGAAATGTTTGTGTTACAGAAATAATAATAAGTTTATATTGAAATGCTTTATCACTATACATCCCTTGTATTATAAATTTATGTTATCTGGATTTTGTGAACAAGCTGCAACTGCACTATCATAAATTTACATCCATTGATTGATTCTGATACATGGTTTTACATGCTGCAACGTTTGTTTCCTCATCATTCTGTCAAGTTCATTTTTTGTTGACACTTTGCTTTTAAAAAAATGTTTCACAATTTGTTAAGAAACAAATTCAGAGTCCAAAATTGAGAGTAAAAAAAAATTTCAATCACTTTTCCACGATATATTGTTAGGAGATACAAAACAAAATGCCAGCAACCAAACGTCGAAAAACTCTACCGAGGATTATCACCATGAAAACCACAATGGAAAATAATAATCGTGTAGATGCTTACAATCTACTCCTCATTCCCTGGCAAGTGTACATTAGCAAAAATAATCTATAATTCCAGATCGCAGACTCAAGGCTGGTTAAGTGTCGGGAATATTGGGTAAACAATTGTATGATTAGAAACATGGATGGCTTTTCTTTTTTGGGTGGCCAGTCCTCATTGGGAAGCGATGCCGACGACTTAAATCGTCTACTCTAAAGACTGTACCGTCCACCTAATTTGACCTTTATAAGCATCAGTTCTCTTTCAGCAAATGATATATTTGTCGCATCATTAACCTGAATATAGCAAAATGAGGTTCATATACAAATTAGATATCAAAGGATTGATGCCAGGTGCATTTACCTCATGCACTTCCACCAGCTTATAAAGTTGTCGGACTAGAAATTTCTTCCTTTTTAGATGGACGACCCACGCTAAGACTCTATCAATACAAGATATTAGAGAAACAACAAAGTCATTAATTGAACAAGTGATTTTCTTGTGCTTGTGATATTTCATTTCTTTCTCAATGGAGATTGACTAGAAATAGAAAGAATTTGTTTAGCATGTGTAGATGGATAAAGGTATCATCATGAGCAGTATTGTGATGGAAGGTTTGTATTTGTCAATCACTGCACGACTATTTAACTTTGAAATTGTTCTACGAGATATTGCTCAATTTACAAAACTATATCATTAACTATACATATTTTATTATCACTAATGTGGAATCCTAAAGGCTTGAGTTCTCTTCTGATCAAACTCATCTCTCCATAATACTGTCATAAAACCAGAAGTCCAACGAAATCTCATTACAAAAATAACTGGGACTTGTTCTATATTTCTTATAGCTATTGGTTTTTAGGGGAACAAATATTTTAGTGGTATAACCAAATGCCTACGTAGGAGAAAGAGAATTACTCGGTCTAGAGGAATCGACAAAGAAAAATCAGGAAAAACAAAAACAAAAACAGATGAAAAAAATGGGGGAGATCGAAAGAGAACATTGAGAGAGAAGACACCTGCTATATTCACCAGAGGCCGCCGTGGAGATCGAAGGTCGTCGAGTTATGAGCCCTAGGCCATCTTCCGATGAAATAAAGATCGAACAAAAATCTGAAGGGGAGAAAGATCAGGAGGAATCGAGAGGGATATAAAGAAGGGAGGGCTTTTTTTTCTTGGATGCTCAGTTAGGTGAACCGTAAAGTGAAAAAAAAATAAAAAATCAAAGCAACCACTAATCCACGGAGATGAGGATTGAATGGCGGGGGATTGACTGGTAGTTAAGGTACTTAACCCCCTTCTCTCCGAGGGAGAGGGGTTAAAGGACTATATAAATAAATAAATAAAAATATTAAAAGAATAATTAGATCACAATGTCTATCATCAATCCAACAACTGAGATGGGATGATTACAAGGTATAACCACTTCATACGAGTACACAGTACTTAAGAGCCATCCGATCGTGCACTAGCGATTAATGCGTGCGCTGGTCCAAGTCTGAACTTGCGCATGGTTCAGTTGAAGGGCTCTCGCAATTTTCGACCGAAGGAAATTAGGTCGATCCTCCCTCCTCGGCGCCGCTAATCCCTTGCTGGAGGCCGCATCCTGCTCCCCCATGATCAAGTGATGATCGCTGCCGATCATGCTACTCGGACGACTTTGGTGTTGACTTCAATCTCACGGCCCGCTTCGCCTCCTCTTTCCTCCCTCTATTGCAGATTCGGCTGGTGCTTCTCCTCCCTCGACGAGGGTCATCGCGTCTCGCTCGTCAATCTCCTTTCCGGCTGCGGATGTTCTCCCTCGACGAGATCTGGTTGGCGATCTTCTACCTCATTGATCAAGCGCGCAGAGAAAAGGTGAGTGTCACCGAGGGGGCTCCGACGAGGGAGGCGAGGGATAGTCGACGAGGGAAGATCGGCGAGGGTGGGGTGGGGGGGGTCAGGCAAGGGGAGATGACCAGCGAGGGAGGGGAGGGTTTGGTTTGAGGGTTTGGCAAATCGCGAAGGAGGGCGATAGACCGAGGGCGTCAGTGAACGGAGGGTGAAGCGATGACTAACGATGGGGAGAGTGCCAAGGGCAGAGGGTTGCGAGTCGCAGGTTCAAGCCATTTGTGTCTCCTTCGCTCAACATCTCTGTGCTCCTAGCTTCTTTGCTCAACATCTCTATGCTCCTAGCTTCTTCGTGCACACTGGCGCGGTAGCTCACGGAGGGGGCTGCCGTCCCCTTTTTTTTGCACATTCGAGGGAGCTCTGACGAGGGGAGATCATCTAGAGAGGGTCAGTGAGGGAAGATCGGCGAGGGAGGGAAGGTTCGCTGGAGAAGACGCTATTGCATGAGCGTTTCGCCCAGAGAGGGGATGAATGCATCGATCGTGAACGGAACAACGAACCTTGCGAACCGAACACTCAACTGCTTGAATCGGCATGCCTTAATCTCCTTCGTTGACCAACGATCTGATGATCCTGAAATTGTGGATGCAGTGTGCTACCACAAATATTTCTCATATATATATATATATATATATATATATATATATATATATACACCCCACCATCACCACCATCATTATGCCCAAAGCAACTCACAAGAATCAAGAACCTCATAAGAAAAAAAAACCATCTACCTGAGATGTGAGATGTAATAATATGATATGTATAATCTGATGCAGTGCCTTAATTTTGGTCGTCCATTTTACATGTATAGTTGAGATGAAGTCGTGTGTCGTGCCCCTCCCCCTTCAAGCAACGTTGCCACTGTCAGCACCCCACCTCTCTAACCTCCTCTCCTCCCCTTTGAATGCCGTTGATGCCTCACCTTTGCAATATCCTCCTCCCCTCCTCCACTCTGAGTGCTAACACTGTGCTCGTTCTCCGACCTCCCAGAGCATTTGCTCTGATCCCTACAAGCATTAGAATCCCTATCGTCGCCCTCGTGAGCGCCCGACCTTGATTGCCACTCCCATGAGCTGACTTCCTGCGAGCATCCCTCCCTCCATAAATTGCCACCCCAACCTCTGCAAATGCCCATCCTCGACTGTCGAGCCATGTCCCGCTGATGTTGAACCAGATCCCACCATCGTTGTTGAGCCCGACATCAAACTAGATCCCACCATTGTCGATTGGAGAGAGAGGGTGGACGTTGTCGATTGTCTAGAGAAAGAAGAAAGAGAAAATGTATTTCATCTGCACCGTAGATGTAAAACTAATGTTGTTAAACTGGACCGGACTGACCGGTTCAATTATGAACCGACCGGTGATCCAGTCCGGTTAGGTGTCCATATCATTTTTTGCATTCAAGGTTGTCAAGATCGGGATATTATATAAGATCGGAGGAGGGCATAAGATCGAAGATTGTAAGATCAGATCGAGAATCATAAGATCTTACCTATTAATAAAATAGTATATTGTCAAAATAATAAATATATTTTTGACAAATTTTTCGTATTAAAATATTAGATTATACCTCACAAAGACATTTATTATAAATTCATGAGTCAAATTATATCAAAACATATTAAAAATGAACAAAAATATATTTAACATCATATAAATTAATTCTTATTATCATAAATATATTTTTAATTAATATTTAAATGATTATATTAATTATACGAGATCGTATAAGATCGGATAAGATCGTAAGATCGTGACCAAAATTAAAATCGTATTAAAATTTTACACAAAAGATCCTCAAGATAAGATCGAGATCGAAAGGCATCTCTAAGATCGTAAAATCGTAAGATTTAAGATTTAAATCGAGATCTTGACAACCTTATTTGCATTGAACCGAAAAAAATCGATTGAACCGGGTTCATATTTTGAAAAAAATGATAAAAATAGGAAAGTTAAATGAGGAAAAAAGGAAAGAAACATAAGGAAGGTTAAAGATGAGGGAATATGATATGTATACAATTACACCAAATGTCCTACAACTTTCAAGTTTGCTCAGCGATGCTCTCAAACTTCACTTTGTTACAGCGATGCCCTCTATCTTCAAACTTATTGCATAGAATGTCCTCCCGACAGAAAATACATGGTTTTTCTGGTTGATCTGTTGACGTGGCGATGCACTCTCTCTGCCACGCAGAAGAGTCATTCGACGTGGCACCGCTACGTCAGCAAAGTAATAAAATAATAATAATAAATATTAAAAAATTAGGGAGAAGAGGAGGCCGACGAGCCCGCGCCGATGAACAATAGAGGGGGGGGGGCTCGCCCCCCCTCTGCGACCTCGCCGCGAGCCCCCCCTTTTTGCTGTTCGTCGGTGTGGACAAAGGAGGTCGCGAGGGTGAGGCCCCCCCTTTCGCTGTTCGCCGACGCGAGCAGGGGGGAGGGGGGCTCGCCCCTCTCTAAGGTGAGGGGGGGGGGCATTGCTCGTCGGCGCGAACAACAAAGGGGGGGCCTCGTCCCCCTCTGCGACTTCATCGGAGGTTGCAGAGGGGGTGTTGGGGGCGAGGTCCCCCCCTTTTACTCTTCGTCGGCACGAGCAAAAAAAAAAAGGGGGGGGGGGGGGGGGGCTCGCCCTCCTTTGCTATTCGCCAGCGCGGCCTCGCCGGCCTTCTCTTCTCTCTCCGGCGGCCTTCTCTTCTCTCTCCGGTGAGGACGTCGGAGAGAGGGAAAGTATTTTTTTAATATTTAATAATATTATTTTTTTATTACTTTGCTGATGTGGCGGTGCCATGTCGAATGACTCTCTTGCATGGCGGAGAGAGTGCATCGCCACGTCAGCAGACCGACTGAGAAACCGGGTATTCCGGTCGGGAGGATATTCCATGCAATAAGTTTGAAGATGGAGGACATCACTGTTACAAAGTGAAGTTGGAGAGCATCGCTGAGCAAACGTGAAAAGTTAGAGGACATTTGATGTAATTTATCCAATAAAAGGTAAGTATTTAAAATTGAATAATATTAAAATAAAAAATTATTAAAGGACATAAAATAAAAAAATAAAAAGGAAAGTGTTAGAAAAGAAATAAGAATAATTTAAGATAAAATTTATTAATATAACATATATTATCATTAAATAATAGATATTTAAATTAATAATAATTTATTTATATTATCATTATAGAACTTTTAATAAATAATAATTATGTTATATTATTTTTTAATATTTTTTATAAGTTATTAGTACAATATTCATATATTATATCATATAATTTATACTATATCTTTATAAATATTACAAATAATATTATTTTAATAAAATTTAATTAAATTCGTTCAAACTTGGATGAATCGGTCCAACCGTAACATAGTGATGAGTCCGATCCGATCGCCGATTTGATTCTAAAAACATTGTGTAAAATGGACGGCCTAAATTCCATATTACACACAATGGATGTTACACTGTATCTCATTATATATGATCCTTATATCCACCTTATTTTTTTAATTTTATTCAAACTCACTCCTCTTGGAGAATCTCGGATTGTAAACTTTTAACTACACAACTTGATGGCTTGTGGAAGATACAGCAGATTGTGACCATGTCACACAAATGTTGAACTTTTCTTAAACAAGATGCTTTAATTTTCACTTTAAAAAATATTATCGTGACTTTATTCTATTAATTGATGATTGGTATTTTATGAGAATAATAATTTTTTAGATTAATTTCTTAAACATCCACTGAATTATAATAATTTTTTATGTCTAATTTTGGATATGAACATGCCATATGACATACCTAAATTGTATTACGATTTTTACTTTCGTTCATCTATGTTATTCTTTTTATATTTATGAAAAAATTAAACTATTCGTTCACGAATTATCTTCTTTTCTAATATTTTTTTAAAATAAGATAATATATTTTAATAATATAAAAAACTAAAAAAATATTAAAAGATGATGAGACCGTTTAGTTTTTTATTTATTATTATTTTATACAGTTCGTGAAAGAACAGTTTAATTTTTTAAGAAAAAAATAAAAAATAGAAAAAAATTAATAGAATTACATGGATGGATTAAAATAGAAATCTCGATATAATTTAGATATTCTTATGAAAATTGATAGCATGAGATGTGAAAAATCAGGAAATGATGTTTAAGAGATTAATCTTTTTTTTCTTTTTTGAGGAATGAGAATAATGTTACGCATAGTACAAGGGTGGAGGATGGATGCATTAATGGACTGCTTCAAATCTTTGACTGTTAACCGAATTTTGCATCGCAAACGCAACAAAATAACGACACCATTGAGGACTCCGTTACCAACATTGATGGAGAGGAGGAGATCACCGGGGGAAGGCGGACGTCGCCGGAGAAGACGGCGTCAAGAGGATCATAACGCCGCCGTCTAGGGTCATTTCGGGAACTGTATTTATTTTCTTTCAACAAAAAAAGGAAAATAAAATAAAATAAAATAAAGACGGCGCGAAAAATAAAAGGGTGAAACGAATCGACGGCCGTCATCGTCATCTGAAAACCGGAAAAAATAAAAAAAGGCCGCCAAAAAAACAAGGAAGAACTAGGGCACCGCCGGAGGTGTTTATCGGCCGCAACTGCGAGGGGAAGAGGAATTTGGAGGCCCTTTCGTCCGGCCGCTGCCGCCGAGGATGGAACGCATCACGGCGGCGAACGAGGTGGCCTTCCGCATAGGCTTCTCCGGCCACAGCGGCCACCTCCGCCTCGAACCCCTTCCCCCCATCCAAAGCAACTCCTCTGACCCCTTGAACTCTCTCCCCGACTTCGTCCTGGTACTCTTCTCCGCCTCTATCGGTTTTCTTCTTCTGAGTTCTTGTTCTATATGCTGATCTCCGCCCGTCCCAAGCCGCCGGCGTTCCCTGTAGAAACCCAGGAGAGCCTGAAGGAGTACCTGGAGCAGAATTATCTCGTCCCGGAGCTGGACCCTGATGAGTTCTCCGTGGAGAACGCCGGGGAGTGGTGGGAGACGGATTGGTTCGACAGAGCGCACGTCCACTTGGAGCCGTCGGCTCCACGCACCGTCGTGGCCCCCAAGTGGGAATTGCCCTTTCGACGGCCCAAGGACTCCGGGACATGGGATCCCATCTCAGTGGAGGTACTGGAAAGTGTTTGGTGTTATACTTCTCGTGATATTGTACAAGGTGACTTTTGCATGCAAAGAGAAATTATAATGCCTGATCAGTTCGTTTTGATTGCCATTTTCCTTTTGTTTTTTCATGCTTAGTAGTTGTTTGACTAATTGCAACTGTAGGTTCGTCTTAGATAGTTTGCGACAATAATGAGTTCCATAAAATCTTTTATTTGCAAAATCGATCTCATACAGAAACTAATATATTGACCTGAATTCCAGATAGATGTGGCAGAGTTGATGGAAGGATCTGCGGATTCTGGTTCCATGCCACGAATGCCTGGACTGGCAAAGGATTTTGTCAGGGGAAATATCAACAACCGCCCCTTCCGTCCAGGAGGCCTTGATCAAACACAAGATAAGAATCTTCCCGAGAATGCTGTAAATGGAAATTGGGTACGTGAAATACTGAAGGGTGGGTCTCCACAGACTGTTGCTCCTACTTTCAAGGAAGGGTTGAAACTAGGCGACCTTAAGGTATCTGAAGCTTGATAATTTCCATTGGATTGCTGCTTTCTGTCATTGAACATGAAAATATCTGCATATTCTCTTAGGAGTATCCTTCCTGTTGGGAGCACACTGACAAACAAGTTCCTGCAGCCCAGAGCATGATAGAGAATAGCCTGGTCAGTTGTTGTTCAAAAAATATGTAAAGATGTAATATATTATTTCCTTTTTTCTTTTTAGGGTATATGCACTATATCTTCCAAATACATTTTTCCACCCACAAAACATTTATATGACATTACTAAAAACATGAGGTTTGCTTAGTTCTTGTTCTTATTTAGTTATTTTATTGTTATGCTACATTTTTAAAAGAGGCTTGACTGTTCCAATGTGTATGTTCTTGCATGTAATGCCATATGCAACCATGTATAGAAGCATGGTACAAATTTTAAAAGCCGTAAGAGTTGTAATAAAGTCTCATGTTTCATGCTTCGTAATTGGTTACCTTCTTTCTCCTCTTCAAAATTTCAATTCCTTTGTTATAGTTTTCTTAACTCATCCAGGGATTAAAATGACTTTGATTTTGTACGAAAACAGAATAGCTATTCAGTGCAGCTTGATGATTTGTTCAAAAAGGCTTGGGATGAAGAAATTATTGAAGGAACAAGTAGTGCTGGTCAGTTATTCTGTTCATTTTTGGCTGAATTATGCTAGTTCACATGGTTTATTTTGTAAATAAATTTTGGTTCTCCATCTTTTTCATAACTAGGCAACAAACTCCCCCCTCTCTGGCATCAGGCTACCTTGAAAGTTAGCAAAAAAATCTGATCTAGTACCAAATAAAAGAAAAATAGACTTTCAGTCTGTGTTATGACTGTGACTAGAGTGTTATTCAGTTGTGTTGAAATCTGCAGTATGAATCACAGTATTATCTATGCCAAAAAGTTCAAATTTCAATTAAGTTTCTTTTGAAGTTTATTTGAATCTTGGTTTGGCAAAGGACCGTGCACAAATATTAGTATATGATTTTTTTTATCGGAGGCCTAGTTGCAAAATGTTATTTGTTCTGTTGCTTTGATTTGTGGCGTCCATATATATTGCTAGATGATAAGCGTGACCTAATTAATAGTTTGTGACCCCACTAGCAGGATTAACTAAGGCCGAATTAGTTCTTGATTGCAGCTATCAATCAGTTGGAGGTGGCAAAGAACTTCTGTTGGGGCAATGTATAAATGGCTATCCAAAACCACTGGATTTGGTGTTTCTTTGTTGAAACAAAGAAGTAAGCAGGATTGGTAGGTGGGAGACTTGCACTTACAGGACAAGGAGGGGTGTTTTTTTTTTCTGATGAAACAAGAAGGGGTGTTTTAGGATTTTTATGACCATTATGATCCTGGTGAAAAGGATGTTCGCAGGGATGCTTTTGTTCTCGATTTAGGATTGGGTTTCTGTACTCTGAAATTATCTAACTTCTACAATAAATTTGGCCCCCGGAAATCATCCACTCCCCACCCAAGCATTGAAGCACACCAACAAAGATGCCTATAACTATTAAGGATCATCATATGATATCTTTTAAAAATCATTGGATCTGGTACTGGCACTCGAGAGATAGTGAGGCAAGCCTGATGATGGGTTATTCATCCTTCTATTTTTTTTGAGAGAGAGAATCCATGCTTATATTTTTGAGCTCGAGTCGTCTTGTCTGAAATTTTTCTACTGTATGCACTGCGGTTTAGTGATGGTCTTTTTGGTTCCTAATCAGCTTTTAATCAGCAGACTTTTACTTCACTGGATCATCACCACATGTTTCTGGAGTAGTCATCTAGATGCAATTTGTTATGTGCCAGGATCTTATCCAAATGAGATGTTCAGAAGTTGGTGATTTGATTTGTGGTCATTAGCATTTCTCTTTGCATTTGTTCTTGACTATTATTAGTCCTAGATAATTGACCAATTTAATGTCCACGTCACATGTTAATATTTGAGATGATATCTTGAATTGATTTGATATCATTGTAACTCAACTGCATATATTACAGGTTTGACTGAGGGGAAGGTTGAAAATGTTGATGCTGATGCTATTGATGATATTCCCGGAAATGAACATCCTTCTATCGAGGTTGTATTGGCCGAGAAAGATGACTTGCCAGTGACATTACATGGACAAAGTGGCAAAGATGCGAAGAATGAAAAGGAGGTATGCTTGTGTGCTTCGGGTAATTGTATTGTTTCTTCCATGATCTAACAATGCTTTTGATATGTCTTTTTCTTTTTTGTGATTGTACTCAATAGTGATACAAGTTATTTAACCATTATGTACAAGTAGGAAGTGGAACCCTGATGATGGATGTTAGTGAACCTGTCTTGATTAGATGCATTTCAATAGAGGGAACCTCCATCAAGTTGGTTTTATCTTTTTTGGTTTAGCATCGATATTTTCTCTGTCACCTTTTTATCTTCTCATTTTACCTGTCCAACTTTCTCAAGACTGTATCATCTGTTCAGTCACCATTGTCAAATCAGGGGCTAACTCATGAAATTGGAGTTGTGCTATCTTACCAAGGAAAAACAAGTTGAAGCACAAACAAGCTCGTTTAGTGCAAGCATCATGTGATAAGATAGCGTGCTGGCTCATAAAATTGCTTCACAAGGCATGCAGCCATGTGGACCTGAATTTTTCTTGAAACTTGGTCAGGTGGGTCCCACATGATAGCCTATTGCTATAATTACTTCTAGCCTCAAAGCCCAACTGAGCCTCATACACATGCCAATTCTTCCTCAAGGTTTCTTCATTGCTACTTCCTGTGCTGCTTCTGGGTTGCTACTGTTGCTGTTGTCATCCGTCGCTGTCTTGCCAGTTTTGTCTCCTCTCTCTTGGCCTCTTCTGTTGGCAAGCAGAAGAGTACACACACTCCTCTTCTTCTACATTCCTGTTCTTCTTGCGAGAAGACCCACACTCCCCTTTTGCTGCTGTGTGCATCCTCTTCTGCTCTCGAGGAAATGGGTTCTGCTATGCTCACAAACAGAGAAATGCTCGCATGCAATAATGAGTCACGGGCACACTGTTCTCATGTTGAGCAGAACCATGTATCGTCCCCACATATGCATCCATATTCTTGTGTTGGCTGTGGTTTTTTTCACAGTTCATGCTTGCTTTAGTTGTATTGTTGTAATTAAAATCATTTGATGCTTTGTTATTTTGGAAACTTGATGTTTTGACTTGTAATTTTGCTTATTTAGTTTCTTGGATCATTGCATCATGGTTGATATTTTGTAATGGGACTTTAGTTTGTTGATTATTGATATTGTGCAATGGAACTTTAATATATTGATGTCTTTCAGTCTTTTAATTTTTGTGCAAATTAATATATGCATATATTTTCAAAAATAAATTCGGTAGAATTGGATCTCATGTTTTACATGATTACTTGACCTTTCAGTATCAATTTGATTTACATGTTTGACATCATTGGTTATGATACAAAACCAAAGTTGTTTACTTCCCGTCCCTTGTGCTTATGCTAGATAAGACCTGATTCTCTTGGGTTGTTTTATGTCAATCCACTTATTTTTTGCAGTCATGGGTTCTCTCCGGTGGAAACCGAGAGATAGTGAACCGATTTTATGATCTTGTCCCTGACTTGGCCATTGAATTTCCTTTCGAATTGGATAACTTCCAGAAAGAGGTATGCATTTATTACACCTAGAAATTATTTTACTTCTGTTGGCACCTAAAACACATTTCCTTCCCTGAATTATTTGTTAAGTTCATCGTCTTTCACATTTTCAATTTCTGGGCAGCTCCTATTTGATGAGCATAAGAAATCTAGATCACTTTCTTGCAACTTCAGAGTTGGGACATTAATACAAAGTAGGTGACTACCCCAAAGTTGCGGTCATCCTTTCCTTTCTCAGAAAGTATTTGAGCCTGGCCATTTTAGTTGTCCTCAACATACTTTGTTAGATCTCTCTCGCAAAAAAGCAAAAAAAAAAAAATCATGCTTTGTTAGATTCCAAGAATGTTAAAATTTTGATGTTGTTTGTTGCAAATGACAACGGAAATGGAGAATCTGTCTGCGATCATAACATGTCATTAAGAAAAATGATACCTCTAGAACCAACAAGTGGTTGACTCTTGTGTCTGGTATTTTGGCGACAATAAGGAAAGATCACTGAATCAGATATTGAGAATAATTTTTTCTTGGATATAGCTGTACCCTAGCACTTGATGCCAAGCTGGATTGTTGGGCTTCTGAGTATCAAGGTTTAGCCTGAAAAAGTGATACCACTAGGATAGGAATTGCATGCTTGTGGAAACATTTAGTTGTATGATGACTTCCTTGTGGATTCTAACAGCAAATCAAGCTAGTGATTTTCACTAGAATAACATTGCTCTCTCAAAAAATGTAGAACAACCATCGTTTCTTGCCACCTAATATAATTACTTGACTTCTTTTTCGAGAGGGAATTTATAAATACGTGTGGAGATGGCCTATGATTTGCATGATCAATGTAATAGTTTTTGTTTGCCACAATATCTGGGAGCGATTGGATAGAAATCTAGACAACTATCAATCTATCATCCCGATTAATCTGGTATAACAGGTGATCTAATTTGATGTCACCTTTCTTCCCCACTTAATCCATCTAAAGTATTGATCTTTCTTGATAAAGGCTAGATTGCATTCAAGAGAATGTTTTTGTCACATCATTTTTTCTTTATCCTGTAAAGGCTAGATTGAATCCAAGTATCCATCTTCAAGGATTTTACTTTATGCAGCAATAGCGTATGCATTAGTTAAACCATGTTGCCTCTTTGAATTTTCCTGGATCCAGTTTCCATCCAGGCTTTTGGTCTAGTATATAGCTTTTAGCTGCAACTCTTGGTTCTATGACCATTTATCATCTAGAACAGAAAAGACAAAAAACGAAAGGAGTAAATGTTAATATTGAATTACTAGTTGACCAACTGACCTTTTAAAGAAATATTTGTCCAAAATATTTCCTTATGTCAACATAGATGCCTCATAGCTGATAAAGCTTTTGTTTTCTGCTCAACTTGTCTTTTGTGCAGGCTATTTATTATCTTGAGAAGGGAGATTCTGTTTTTGTAGCTGCCCACACTTCAGCTGGAAAGACAGTTGTTGCAGAGTATGCATTTGCTTTAGCATCCAAGGTTAGTGTTCTGGACTAACATGATTATGTTACAACATTTTATCAAGCCAACTTTTTGGTTTAGAAATCGGTTCGCAAAAAATCGTACAAAGAAACAAAAACAATATTTGAAAAAAGAGTCCTTTCTTGACTCGAATAGCATTATTTTACAAGTTCTCATAGGTAGGAAATGTTCTTTGTTTGTTACCTATGAACTTGGTAATTATATATTTTGTTAGGCTTATTTATATCTCCTATGGGATTTATACATAATTTGTTAGTATTTTTTTTCAGCCTACAAGAAATAATGTTTGTGTATTTTAGGAACTTTGTAAATTTAGTTACCTGTACCACCAGAATTAAGTTTCTGTTAAATAATTGAAACTTTTATTGTTTCCTAGTTCTAGTAAAATTAGAACTAACTGTTCTCTGTAATATTTCCTAAAATTAATGAAACCTGGGCGACTACCATCTTGCTGGTCATCATTTCTCGTTTCAAAAAAACTAGAACTAAATTTATATTCATCACTATCTCAGTTGCTCTTTCAGCTAATGGAATGTCCATCACACTCTTGGTATATGTATTTGTTCCCAGATGACCTGCAAAATTGAGTCTTTTGTTTTTTGAAAAAAAATACAATGCCTGTTTCTCACTGGAGTGTTTCCATCATGCAGCATTGCACCCGAGCTGTCTACACAGCTCCAATAAAAACTATCAGCAACCAGAAGTATAGGGATTTCTGTGGGAAATTTGATGTTGGCCTTCTCACTGGAGATGTAAGCCTAAAGCCAGAGGCATCTTGCCTCATAATGACTACTGAGATTTTAAGGTCAATGCTCTACAGAGGTGCTGATATTGTTCGAGATATTGAGTGGGTAATATATATATATATATTGATTCTTGACATTGTCTCGTGTGTTACATGTGATCTGTATTTACACTTTCTATAAGATTTTATATATTTTTTTCTTTATTTAATCGTCGAATACTTAATGAACAGGTTATTTTTGATGAAGTGCATTACGTTAATGATGCTGAAAGGGGTGTTGTTTGGGAAGAAGTTATTATCATGCTTCCTAAACACGTCAATATTGTACTTCTTTCAGCAACGGTATGACTCCTGGACACATGTTTACAATAACTATAAGGACAGCTATAGTTTGCTTTCCAGAAGACTTTTCTTGTATTACTGCATGGAAATGAGGATAATCAGATGGCTCTACTATGTTTTTGTGGTCTTGTGTTATTGACATACCTCCTATATCTCTGGCTTTGCTAACATGAGATACCTTTGGCATACTCTAGTTGCATTCTTTAAATTGATCAAAATTTAATAACTAAGGATTTTTCTAACTCTTAGGTCCCAAATGCAGTTGAATTTGCTGATTGGATTGGTCGAACAAGGCAAAAAAAGATACGTGTTACTGGGTAAGTCAGTTGTTCGAATATTAAAATGGCATAACCATTGCCATCTTCCTCAAATAAATAAATAGTTTTGCTGGTTAATCTTTCATGGGTTTATTTTTTAATTACATACTTTTTTTCTTCCCCTCATAAATTTATTTGGCTCACCTAAACTATCAAGTTTGCATATCTCATCT
This sequence comes from Pontederia crassipes, assembly GCA_030549335.1. Lineage (NCBI taxonomy): Eukaryota > Viridiplantae > Streptophyta > Magnoliopsida > Commelinales > Pontederiaceae > Pontederia > Pontederia crassipes. The sequence continues at coordinate 55,423,442 of CM060194.1, read as the reverse complement.
TAAGTTCTCTATTAAGCTTTATTCTATTCGCCTCTCAAAAGAACAAAAACCTTTTTTTCTATTTACCTATTGTACCCTTAGCCTTTATTTTATATGAAAAGGAAAAGATACATCTATAAAATACACTTTGGCAGATGCCTTTTATCTTTGAAGTGTACTTTTCAGATCATTGTGATTTTTAAAGTGGTTCTATATAAAGAAAAGAAAAGTTGACAATAATTGGTTAGGATAGTTTATGTGAGGTAAGTGATTATTTATTTTCTTTGGAGATGGGTATAAAAATGACTCATCATTTATTCTTGTCTCAACATGAATTAAAATGTAATAACAAGAGATGCTATGTCATTATCTTTAAGTTCCATTTTAAGAAGTTTTTTTTTTGTTTTGCAATATTCTGTTTCTTATCAGGACCACAAGACGACCTGTTCCACTTGAACATTGCTTGTTCTATTCTGGAGAACTGTATAAAGTGTGTGAGAGTGAGAACTTTTTACCGCAGGGGCTTAGATCAGCCAAAGATGCTTATAAGAGAAAAAAATCAAGTAATATTGGAGGGAAAACTGGGCCTAAGTTGGGAGCTCCAAATACTCATGGTGCAAATCATTCCAGGCAGTCTGATAGTTCTGGTCGAGGTAAAACTCAGAAGCACATGATGCAGCAAGTCACTGATGGATCTAGCGGGTCAAACCATAATAATTGGGGTTTACGGAGATCAGAGTTTTCATTTTGGTTGGTACTTATAAACAAACTGTTGAAGAACTCACTTTTGCCTGTAAGTCTCTTAACTACATGTCTTACTGTGTATGTTCATTTTTTTAATTAGCATGCTGTAACTTCAACCTTTTGTATGAATTTCTTTTATCATATGAAAATAACATCAAACAGACAGATTTTCTGGTGTACATAACTATGTCTTCTATAAAGTTCTTAATAGGTTTCTTTTTTAAGGTTTCTTCATAGGCTTTTTTTTTTTGCTCAGAAAAAGCAGATGTTCCCTGCAAAGGTTTGCAATTGCATACAAATGAGTTTTAATCTTTGACTTTGAGTTCAACTGTTGCTATCTAATCCTTGTTTTTTTGTGCCCAAGGTGCTTTGTTTTTTCTTTCTAATTTTATTTTATGTTTCACTGAATCTTGAACTTCAAAGATAGACATGTGCCATCTAACAAACATTGCATTAACAAATAGGATGTCTGCAAATGCTGGTAAACATTTTTTATACAAAAAGTTCAAAGATAGAGGTAGTTCATCAGTAATAGAAAATTCAGTGTGTTATAATTGACATTGTGTGCTTTTTCTTAGAATTCACAACTTCTTTCTTTGGAATGAACTTCCTTCAATGTTATGTCATTTGGGTCCAGATGCTGACATCTATCTCCAGTTTGTTTTCTCTAATTTACCAGCAGATGTTTACTTTAAATGAATTCTAATGATCCTGCTTGAGCTAGAGTTTCATAGCATCGAAACTTGATTCAGATTCTGGTCATATTACTGCTTCAGGTTGTTATTTTCTGCTTTTCAAAGAACCGTTGTGATAAATCAGCAGATAATCTAACTGGAACTGATCTCACAAGTACTTCGGAGAAGAGTGAAATTCGAGTCTTCTGTGACAAGGCTTTTTCTCGCCTGAAAGGATCTGATAGGAACCTTCCTCAGGTGGTAGTCTATCTCATAAAATTTTTTGTTGTTGATTTCAAACGTCAATCACATTGTTGATTTATATGCAGGTTGTTAGAATTCAAAACCTACTAAGGAGAGGTGTTGGTGTTCATCACGCTGGTCTTCTTCCTATTGTAAAAGAAGTTGTAGAGATGCTATTCTGTCGTGGATTAATTAAGGTTTTCTTACACTTTTTGTATGTACCCAATGTATGAAGCCAATGCTTGGGCCATTTCTATGAGCAGTTTCTTTTATCTATTTGCAGCAAAATTTATGCCAACAACTCTACTTGTTGCCATCACTGCTTTATTCTCTCCTAAGTGAAAAAAAGTGTTTCATTTTTTATAGTATGAAACTTTAGATAGGGGCAAAGTTTTTATATATATATATATATATATATATATATATATATATGAATATACATAATGAGGTTATTCTGGAAATTATATGTTTACTTGTGTTTCTCTGCATCTCAATGTCTATCGTTCTTTCTTACCTCCAGTTGTCTTAGTGATAAATAATGCTTGATGGAGATTCTCAAAGTACTTGCCAACTAGATTATGATGATTGTTCATTTGTGTGACGAGTTTTCGCGTTGGTTTTTACTACAAACACTGAGTTTTTATTTGTGCAACTTTTGAGACTACCCCCACCCCTTACAACCAAAATACTGATAACAAACATGCTACTTTATCTTTCTCCTTTGCGAAGGGAGATACACCCCTGAAAAAACATAACATAAAATGCTTAACTTTTTCGGGGGCCCATTTCATGATCCATTTATCTTTTATGCTTTCGTATCACTGGAACTTTGACTATAAGATAGTTTGCATAAGAACATGAGTGCTTATTTCTCTCTTAAAAGGGCTGCTTATTCAAGTAGAGGTTAGTGGCATACTTTTTTTTTTTTGAGATTCTTTTGCCTAAAGTCCTAAAAGGATAAAGTCCTTTCTTATTGAAATTCTTTTGCCTAGAGTCCTAAAAGGATATCACAATGCAATGCCATAACACATCAGTAAAAGCTTGCTGATAAAAAAAGATGCTTTTTATCCTTATTTTTTGTTACAGTGGTAAGATGTTGGGTATGTGTGTTTCTGTATATTTATCTAAACTGTTAAATTGTCTGCAATGATGTAAATTCTTATTTTCTTTCCTGTTCTCTTTTTTTTTGTCCCTTGGTAACCTCTGACTTGCTCTTGATTACATGTAGGTTTTGTTCTCTACAGAGACATTTGCAATGGGAGTTAATGCCCCAGCAAGAACAGTAAGATTCTCTGGTCATTTGAATCATTTGCAGGAAAAAGCTTTTAGGGCATGTAATATTGATGACGTTTACAAAGTCATGCTGATATCAGAATGAATCAGCAGAACCAGTTGTATGAAAAGAACCTTAAGAAAAGTTGTTCCAAAAAACTGGATTAACACACTAATTAACCAGTTAACTCCTTAAAAAATCTAATTGGCCTGCTAACTAAAAAATCGATAAAAATTAAACTGGAATTAGCTATAGTGCTGACTAGCTACTTAGTAGCTTGAATAATGGCAGCATGCATTTGCTTAAAATGTCAATACTTCTATGTATTTATTTGAAACTTTACTGTACTCATTAATATAGCTTAACTTCATATCTTACTGGATGCAAATAAAAACGAGTTATACATTGCCTAATGAGATATAGATTTCTGAAGGGAATAGATTCGTTAAGAAACTTGATAAAATAATTTATCATGTGACTTTCCATATAAGCCAATATCTGACTACATATTCGATTTTGGGAATTTCATAATGAGCTTATACATCCATTATGGTTATCAATGCCATAAGGACGACCCTTTTCTATTTCCTGTTTATAGACAATTATGAAGTCATTTGTGATACAACCTTTTATTAGTTGCATTCGCTTCTTTGGTTTGTCTGTCTTGACTCAATACCATGTCCCAAGTTATAAAGCATATATGTCTAACAGCTTTTCTTTAATTCATAGGTTGTGTTTGATACTTTGCGGAAGTTTGATGGCAAGGAATTCAGACAATTGCTTCCAGGAGAATACATTCAAATGGCTGGCCGAGCTGGCAGAAGAGGATTGGATAAGATTGGTACTGTTGTTATCATGTGTCGTGATGAAATCCTTGAAGAGAGTGATCTAAAGCATGTAATGGTTGGAAAACCAACTCGTCTTGAGTCCCAGTTCCGCCTGACATATACTATGATTTTACACCTTCTTCGTGTTGAGGAACTTAAGGTAGGTGTTGTGTACTATGTCAAGGAAGGCTATTTATTTGTCGTCTCTCTATATTATATTTGACCATCGTAAATCGATAATTCCTGCATCTCTATAGCTAAAGTGGGACATTGTTGTATAACACATCTTTGCACATACATGGCCAATTACGAAGTAGGTGTCCACATGGGTATACTTTATGCATTGATGTTGCAAAATACTAGGACTGTGGTGCAAAATATGTAAGTTTTGCTTGACATTCTAAAACAAAGTTTGATTGCTCATGAATTGTTCAATCTAATCCTTCACAAGAACATAGTACTTGGCTCAACAGAAATAAAAAAAAAAGCTTGGTTGCCTAAATTTTTTCAGGAAAAACACAACTTTCTTCATTCATTGTCAATAAGTTATTACTTAAATTTCTTTTGTTAAACTGTTAGATTTGTATATAAATTTCTAAAGGCTTAGCAGTCCCTCCTAATAAAAGGCTTGGCAATCAAACTTTTGGGCATCTATTTTTGTGGAACTGGAGGTTATAACTGAGGACATTATAGACAACTTTTCCATTTTAATCTAGGAGTGGGACGAGTCAATGTAAGATGAGATTTTTTCTGAGAGAGAAAAAAGGATGGTTGCCCAGCTGGCAATATGCAAAATGATATTTACAGTGGCTTTTTGGGTTATCTGTAAAGCTTTTTCATACTTTTATGGTTGTTTCACTTAATATAAAAGGATGCCTTTTCTCATTTGGAAATGCTGTTATAAATTGTTCCCACTAGATTTATATATAGTTAACCCTCTTTGTCCTTCTGCCACCTCCCATGTCATCTCTCTTGTATCCTGAGTGCTCTTCATCCTATCTTCTACCTCTGATCTAGTAGAGTGTCCATACAAAAATGGTAAAGATCTGTAATAACCCTTTTCATTATCTGTCAAATAGAAAAAAAGATGTCATTATCCTTGGCCGTGTTCTTTTTCCCACCATGATAATCCTTGCTACCACCCAAAAAATACAGCACAGAGATGCCAAAAGAATGTCATAGTAATGCTTCCAGAACACGCTTGATTGCAGGTTGATGTTTCCATCCTTTTTTCCCTTAAAAAAATTATTGAAGAATATAGTCTTCAACTTTGTTATGTTGGAAGGTCGGTAGGTCTTTATTGTGCCATACAGAATGCAGATGAGTATAAAGCCTTGTAATTAGCTGTGCATGTTCAACTACTTCATACTCATGAATTGCTTCTTTATTTTCATTACATTCTGTTTCTGAAGATTCTAAGGGCCCGTTTGGAAACATTTTTAAAATTTAAAATAAATGTCGTGTAATCCATCCATCTTAAATCCCATCTTCTTATCCCCACCGAGAGCACCATGTTCCTTGTGAGACAAAGAACACAAAACCCAGCATTTTTTGCAATGATTAAATGTGGGGCCTACAAACCAATCTATGGGTGTTTGGATGAATTCTTGGGGTTAAGAGCTTTATTCTCATTTTACTCCCGTGCCAAATGGGGCCTAAAGGTTTTAGCATGACTTGTCTCGTGGCTTGTTGGTATCGTCTTTTTCTATGATAATGAGTAGGTCTTTTGTATTCCAGGTGGAGGACATGCTAAAGAGGAGTTTTGCTGAGTTCCATGCGCAAAAGAATTTGCCAGAAAAAGAGCGTCTTCTTTTACAAAAGCTGCGCCAAACTACCAAGATCATTGAGTAAATTTCTGTTTCCTATGTTTTTTGTTCTTGTTGATACTTCATGAATCATTGACAAAATCTATTGTTTGATTCTCCATTAAGAATTCTATTATTATGAAGTAGACTATGATTAATTATTTTGTATTGAAATACTGTCAATTGATTTTGGGTTTCATGTCCTCAACCGATGCAAGTTTGAAATGCTTAAAACAGATGTTAGTTCTTTTCTCGGTGATAGCAGATAGCTTTTGAATATCATAATTTGAGACATGAAATAGATCAGATATTTACATCACTGTATTCATTTCTTGGGTTAGTAATATATTATATATCTGAAGAGTACGTGACATATTGAAAACAACATCCTCTATAGTCTATAAACATTTTTGTGTGATGAGATTTCAACTAAAGGGACTGACTTCACATCTGGACTAACTTGATATGCAAATTATGTACAGATATACAGCAAGAAACTAAACTATATGTATGGATAAACTATTTATCTTTAGACAAGTCGCTGATGAAGTGTACTATAGTTTTTTGTTTAGCTTGGTTTTATGTTTTTTTAGAAATATGCTATTATAGTGTAGATGGATGTTGTTTCATACAAGAACAATGCACTATGTAATCAACTTTCTTACTTAAATGTTGATCAGAATATATTGGATACTCTAGTGTCTGCCCGTGACTTCTTTCATTTTACTTCATATATTCTCCATGGGCTTATGCTTGTTCTTACTAGGTGTATCAAGGGTGAACCGGCAATAGAAGAATATTATAACTTGATTTCAGAATCTGATGATCTTAGAGAAAGCATTTCAGAGAAAGTTATGCAGTCACACTCAGCTCAACAGATGCTTTCTCCTGGGAGAGTGGTGATTGTCAAATCACAATCTGTAAGTGATTCCCATGTATCTTTTGCTGAATTCCTTCTTTTTCTTTAGCTTTCCCTGGCCTTTCCCCATGAAACAAACGTTTGCGTCTAAGCAACTTTTGTGTTGCAAATCATTAGACTGTAAAGTACTACTGCTATCACAATTGAAATGACTGATCCTTTTTCTTAATAGTGGATTGAAATTTGAGAGCATAAGAGCAGTGATTTTATGAATATAAGAGGGAAACAAGTTATCTTGATCTGTGTATTGCACTCACATTGTTATAATGACGGTGTTAATACAATAAGGGAAACAAGTTATCTTGATCTGTGTATTGCACTCACATTGTAATAATGACGGTGTTAATGCAATAGCAGCAAGAGTATACTTGTTGATTATCCCAAATGCAAATTTCTAGACCATCAGTTTTGGTTGTTTCTGGTTATCCTACCTATTGTTATTGTTTACCTCGACTTGCACGAAATGAGGTTCTGCTTGATTTTTAATATTTTCCTTTTCCTTATTGTAACATCTCTCAACCACTAGAAATCCTGAATCCATATTTTATGAAATTTCTTATGTTCTTCTCACAATCATAACCATTGAGTTTTCAGATTCTATATTTTTCGATATAATTGTTTATCGACTTATTCTTATTCAAAATTTTATGTTCTTTGGTTGTCAACTTGGACAAGATCCATTGACTGACATGCTTTAATTTTTTATGACGCTTTTTGGTTTGTCGTTACATTTACAGGTGGTATATTTTTTTGGGGTTGAAACTAATAGTTCATCTTTAGTTATGTATAATATATCCTTGTTATTTCGAGTATGGCAAATTGTTTGCATTCAATGGGTACAGAACAAACCTAATCCCTTGCACTTTCATGAATTGACAGACTGAAGACCATTTACTTGGAGTTGTTTTGAAGACACCTTCTGCAACATATAAACAGTACATTGTTTTGGTATTAACTACTGAAAATGCTTCATCTAATCAAACCCCTCCAGTTTCAGTGGACAAGCTTCAAGATAAAGAAAGTGACAGCTTTCAACAGGGTTATTTTATTACTCCGAAAGGAAAACGTGGAAATGATGATGAATACTTCTCATCCATGAGTTCTCGTAAAGGATCTGGTGTCATAAATTTAAAGTTACCACATCATGGTAGTGCTGCTGGAATACACTATGATGTTAAAGCAGTGGATAATAAAGAAATTGTATCAATCTGCAATTGCAAAATAAAGATTGATCAGGTGCGGCTGATCGAGGAACCCAATAATACTGCTTACTCCAAAACCATTCAACTACTGCTAGAAAAGACAAATAGGGGAAGCAGGTTCCCACCTGCAGTAGATGCAGTAAAAGGTGAGTTTGTCGATAAGTTTAAACATACAAAGACTTTGCAATTGCACAATCCCTTTCATTCTTTTCTATTGGAAATACAGCATGTTTCAGCATACAGTGGGACAGGGTTTATTTTCTATTGTCATCTGCTATATTGTAAATGTTGGAATGTTCGGGTGGTACCTGTCTCAAATTATACTGACGATGATTTTTACATATCTATAGATAGAAGCCACCGGAGGTTGTAACAAATATACTTTTCCAGCAGGATGAGATCTTATCAGCTTTAATGCAATATAGGGTAGATATTTTTTGAAAGGGAAAAGGATGAGGAGAAAATGTCTGGTCAGTCTTTTGTATTTGTATGTGCATCGCTATTGGTCTTACATCACGAGATTGCTTAATTTGTTTTGTAGTTTGCTATCTCATATTTGTCATGTGGATTTCATGTACTTGTTGTATTAGTCAGTTCACCTATTGCAGGATATATAATATTAGTGCTTCCACCTAATGTCTTTTAAAAGGTTGTCGATTTTTTTCTCTGAAATATACTTTTGGATGCCTCTAGATCTGAAGTTGAATGACATGGAGCTTATTGAGAAGTACCGCATGTATAATAAACTGTTGCAAAGAATGGCTGAGAACAAGTGCCATGGATGCATAAAGTTGAAGGAGAACCTCATGATGATAAAGGAGCAAAAGAAGCACCAAGAAGAAGTTAATGCTTTAAAGTTTCAAATGTCAGATGATGCACTTCAGCATATGCCTGACTTTCAGGGACGAGTATGTTCATTTACACTAGTACTTTATTTGTCATCTTTATTAGGTGTATTGTGAATAAAATATTTTTTATTTGATTCAAACATTGATCAGAACCCCCGTACATTGTTACTCTTGTAAAACTGTCATAGGATCCAGAATATCAAGTTCATACTAGTATGTCCAAGTTATTTTCTTTTAGTTTGGGCTTTTTGTCTATTTAGAACTTAAACTAAAAGCTTACCAGGTACCATTTTATTCTGAGGAAATATAGCTTTCATCTTAAAATTCAATTTTTGAACTGTTATTCTCATCTCGGTTTTCTGACCATCATTGTGTACCCACTTGATAAACTAGACTCCAATTTCGTGGTACATGACAATGTTTTATGCATTGACTGAAACTGTTACTCATTTACATGCAGATCGATGTGCTGAAGGAAATAAATTGTATTGATTCTGATCTTGTAGTTCAACTGAAGGGTCGGGTGGCCTGTGAGATGAACTCTGGGGAGGAGTTGATCTGTACAGAGCTTTTGTTTGATAACCAATTCGATGATTTGGAACCTGAAGAAGCTGTTGCCATTATGTCAGCACTTGTTTTCCAGCAGAAAGACACTTCTGAACCATCTCTTACACCTAAATTGGCTCACGCAAAAAAGAGGTTTATTCTTGTTTTCTAAATCTTTTTTACTACACGTGCTTCTGCTCAAGATTTTTTTTCGATGTTTTCATAGTTGACCTTGTTATTCAGTACTATATTTACAACTCTGCTTACTTAAACCTACTTGTTCTAGATTGTATGAAACAGCAATTAGACTAGGACAGCTTCAAGCAAAATGTAAAGTTGCTTTGGATCCTGAGGAATATGTGCGTGAAAATCTCAAATTTGGACTTGTTGAAGTTGTCTATGAATGGGCAAAGGTTCCTCCTCTTTGTTTTGATTAGTTATATGTTTCGTGGTATATACAAGACGGCTACAGCCTCTTATGCTTGCTTTGTCCCTAAATCTTGCAGGGAACACCCTTTGCAGATATATGTGAGCTCACTGATGTCCCTGAGGGTCTTATTGTGAGAACCATCGTGCGATTGGATGAAACTTGTCGCGAGTTCAAGAATGCAGCCTCAATAATGGGCAATTCTGCACTATACAAGAAGATGGAAACTGCCTCAAATGCTATCAAGCGTGACATTGTTTTCGCAGCCAGCCTCTATGTTACAGGAGTTTAATTACATTCTGCAGTTATTGAGCAATCCAATTGAGCTCAGATTTCTTTCTTATATTTGCGTTCCAGTCGACGGTAACAGCAAATTGAAGGCATCCGGCCAGTCGGGGCACTCGCTGACCACTCTTCATTGTGCCTCGTGCATGCCACTGATTTATTGACTAGATTCTAAAACATGCTGAGCATGTAGTGTGTTACCCCAAGTCACTGTCACCTCAGCTGGGGTGTGTATTATATCTCACTATGATTTTATACGTAAACTAGCGACCAGATTGATTCGTAATCGTTGATTTCTATATCATTCACACTCGGTATCTGATTGGTCATATTCTGTGGATTGTTAATGACATTTTTTCTCATCCTTATCTTTTATTTATGCATCATTTGCTTGTTCTCTTGTTCTGGTTGACAATAACTAGACTTGGAATTCACCACCCGAGTTCATTTAAAAAATGAGTTGATAATATGAACTATTCGCAATTGATGTAGTCGTCATTTAGTTTGTCCTCAGCGGGTATGAGCCGGCCCACTCATGGGCTGCCCATTTTTTGAAGCATATATAAAGCCTCAAGGTTAAGTGGGTTCAATGAGAATTATATAATTCGAAATGTGGGATCCATATGGTGTTATGATGAGTTCGTCTTTATTATATATTAAAAGTTTGATATGCATGTTACTTTAGGTGTTTGAGCTCTAATAGGGAAAATAAAGACACTAATCTAAAGTGATAGCCTTTTCCTCTCCTTTTCTTCGATGTTACCTCTACTTTTATATTAACTATTAACTTCTCATCCAAAATGTGTTATTTTTTTTTCTAATTTTAATTTATCTCCATTCCAACTTAAAAGGTAAAATGGATAATTGTGATGGACCTTGAAGAGTCGAGTGGAGGTATGTAGACACGGCGGCAATGCTCGGAAGGTCATCTAACTTTTGTTTTGCTTTTTCATTACGAAGAGGTAGGAGAGGCGGACATGGAGTGATAAGCGATTTCTTATCGTTTAAACAAAGTCGAATTTAAATTAAGTTTCATCTATGTTAGGTACGAATTAGTTGAAATCGACTTTAGTCGCGCTTCCCAAATATCTGCGGCCGGCTATAGGAGAGGCGGGCAAATCAAATTCTTAAATTTGTTCGTTTTATATGTTTCAAGTGCAGATTGGAAGAAAAAAAAAGCCTCTCTATTCTGTCGAGCACAGACATCCAAGGAATTTGAGGAATGTGGATATATACAAAATATACCGCGGCTGCCTTGAAAGACTGATTGATGATGCAGCTCTCAAAATCATTGAGGCATGAATTCGTCGTATAACCCTGCATATGGACCAGTTCATCGCTATCAGTTTGACCACCCGAATGGAAACTGGAGCTTGTCCGGTACCTACCTGAGTTCACTAATGAGATGCAATGAACCTTGACTGTTAAAGGTGTTCGATTGTATCATAATAATATTATTATCGTAAGATATTACTCGAAAGAGGGTGTTGAGGCAGCATTCAGAGAGCAGAAGTACAACTGTACAAGTACATGTGGATCATTCATCTTCGTCATCAGTTTGACTGCCCAAATTGGAACTTTGAGCTTGTCCGGTACTGAGGCCATGAAGATGCAATGAACCTTTCGCGGAACAAAGATTGTATCATACTGTTAATATTATTATTCTAGTTACTCCGGAGGTGCCGAATGCATGGAGTGGACACAAAACTGCAGGAGTCGACGATGAACAGATGCTTCCAAGTTCCCCACAGTGAACATGGTTTCTTCTTCTCTGCAACGAACAGACGAATGGAACAAATCAGCTGTCCTGAGAGAGAGAGAGAGCGAGAGCGAGAGAGAGAGAGAGAAGGGGGGCCGTGGGGGCACGTAATGATGGCATATATTTCGGTCGACTGGGGCATGCTGCCATTGATGGGTGAGGACCCCTGCCCTTGCGGAATTATCAGCTCCACTTACAGTGCATTTTACATTGAATAAGAGATCGCAGCATCCCTGCAACTTTCCTCATAATCGAGGTTCGCTGCATAGTTTGTTTGAAGCTCTGATAGCTCTAAGTCGTCCACTCTGGACAAACATGATGCCTCAACTCTGCTTCGGTTTGCACAAGCTTCTCCCAAGGTGAGTGCTTAGGTCATCGTCCTCGTTCGTCCTCGTCGTCAGTCCACCTCAACCGCGCGCCAAGCGCTGATGCGTACTAGTTAACGTTCACACACTTAGCTAGCAGAGTGCATCGATCTGTCTGGCCACCTGTATGCCCTCTGTTGGGTCTCTCAGATTCAGATGTGTACCTAAACGCAGATATGTGCTTGCTGTTTGAAACAGACCATGCATGCAGGTGCAATAGTGAATTAGTTGCCATCGGTAGCTGTCGAGTACAAGGATTTTGTCGAGTGGAGTTTTCTTTTCTTTTTTTGTGCATGTGGAGGTTCCTGTCAAGCCAATGATGCAGAACTTTCATGCATGCATACTTGGCACAGGACAATAAAGTGCATGCGTCCCTTTTCTTTCCTTTTTTTTTTTGTTTATATCCTGTCAAGTGCTAACTGATCTTTGCAATATGCATGAAAAATCAATGAAACAGTTGCCACTGATGGCCTCGTGGAGTTGAACCAGCAGCAGCAGTAGCTTAAGTTCTTTCTGCTTGACTAGCAATATATTTTTTTTGGAAAAAAAAACCAGCAATAATTGAAGAGAAGTTTCTTTGTATTTTGGATTGATATTGCTATTGCTGTTGCCATTGCCATGATATTAATTAAATAATAAATATAGAGAGCATCAATTTTGTTCCAGGAAGAAGAATAAGGAGGAGGCGGCGGCGGCGGTGGGCGAGTGCTGCGCCGTAGGAAGGAACGGTCGACTGCCCCGTCACAATAATTCCATCCACTGTAACGGGAAATTAAGAAACCCAACGCCAACGGGATTCCCTCTTCGATCGACGAGAAGAGACAGGTCACGCTCTGACACCTGCTCTCCATGCCCCCGCTAATTGTTTATTAATAACACCTCTCTCTCTCTCTCTCTCTCTTTTCTCTCTCTTATTTACTCATAGGCCCCCTATCTCTTTTCCCAACTTTACTCCATACTTCTTTAAATAAATAAATATATATATATATTATAATATTGTGTAGGAAGAAGCTTTGCATTAAATATTTTCTATTATTGAACCAATATTGATATTTATAATATGTTACGATTGATGGGGAAATACAAGCTATGCATAATTTTTTTTCTATTGTTGGATTAATACAAATATTTCTAATAGGATAAATTGTATTGAATTTTTATTTTAATCACATATCTACTCTAAATCTTTATTTTTGTCTAAGGAATCATCATGACTTTAAATGTATTAAAAATATAATTTATTATTACATAATAATTAAAAAATCCATTTTCATAAAATTTTAAACTTAAAAAGGATTTTAAAAATAGTATTTTATTATGCAACTTTGTTGTTATACGAAACCAATCAAAGTCTAACTTTATATAAGTACTACAGTTTTATATAAAACAAAGTGAAAAATGTTAAGTTGGTAGTTTAATATTTAATTATATAAGTTAAAATGGTTGAATCAACTATCTTCTTTTATCTAATTAGGCATTCATTCATTTTTCAACTAAAGTTTGAGGTGTTTAGGACAAAATTTTCAAAAAAAAGTTAAACTTGAGACCAAAATAAAAGTTGAGATTTTTTTTTTCATAAAATTTACCCTATGGAGGTGGAAATGGGCATAAGAAAAACCTGACCGAGAATCGAAGAAAATAATAAATTTGATGATTAAATATAATTTAGGATAATTTTTAATAAATTAAAATCGATTCGCTAAAATTATAACCATCTTCCAAAACTCATATGAATCCATGAAGTTCATGTTTTTATTATATTTATATTTATATTGTTAATTCATAAGTCATCATTTTTTTATTATAGATATAATAATATTATACATAATTTAATATTTCCTACCACATTCTGAAACTCTAATTTGATCAGTTTGAAAGTTTAATAGTATATTTTATATTTAATTATAAAATCATATTAATTTAATTTAAAATATAAATAGTATAAATTAGGGTTTAAAAAATCATCCAAAAAACTCCAAAAATAACTTTAGAGTAATTTTTAACTTTAAAATCAATCTCGATGAAAAAAATCAACTAGATCTGGACTACTTTCACCCTTGATATTTTATCTTTTCTCCGGACCTCGTTGGCATCAATAGGAACTTAGGAAGGTTTAGAGTGATTAATTGATTCACTCAAGTTTAGTAATGGATATATCTTTATTTTTAATATGAACTATCTAGAAAATATCACTTTTTTTCTTATCCATCTCATTCTAGCATAAAATTATGATTTTTTCCTTGAGTAAAAAAGTATACAACGCTGTAAGTTACAGCAGGTCGATCGACATTATTGTTAAGGTGAATTTTTAAGCGTTGTATACTACTCCCATCCCTTTTTATCCTTTTGTGTGGAACTTTTTTAATGGATATAATTTTAAATAAAAAAAAACAAAATCCCCTTGAAAATAAAAAAAATAAGTTACAAAGAGAAAATAATAATATGTATACCAACATTATATAAATTATTATATATTATTCATTTATGCAATTTATATTTATAGCTTCACTATTATATTTATCTAATATTATATTTATTAAAATCGTCAGTAGAATCAATGCAAATGAATTAAAACCTTCATACCATAACATCACTTTTTTACTTTGAATAAGGAGGCATTGTAGGTTACTTTGAGTTAATTTTAAATTTTCATATCCATGAATTATGATTAATCTTAAAACTTATATACGAAATATCCACTTACGTCTATTTTTATGTTAAAATCAATTGGTTCTTATGTATTCAACTATATTTAACCTTTGTATGATTTAAAAAAAAACAAAGATAACTACTATTTAATGGCAATCTATGCATCCTTTGTGTTTTCTTTATCTCATGTGTGTGCTTATACAATTTTTTTTACTATTTTCCAAGCATGAATACACAGCGCATGCACATCCGTACGACTATGAAACTTCCATTTTAGAATTATTAACCTCTTTATTTACGTTGTAAATTTGTAACTCACAAATTCTTAAATTTATTTACAGAGTAAAAACTAAAAAGAAAAAAAATTAAACTTTTTTCTCGTATCGACAAAAGTAACTTAGTAACCATTTAGCCATGGCTCCGGACACAAAAAGTTGACGCCAGTTGGATCCTTCACTCGCAAAAAAGAATGGTTTACTAGATCTGCTTAAAGGTCAACCTCCCTCCTGTGTCTTTTCCTGTGCATCACCTTGTTCAGTTTGCTCACCACAGCACAGCGGAGGGAGTGGGAGGAGAAGAGGTGGTGGTGGCGGGGGCGTCGGTGATTTGGTACTGTGCAGCAGCAGACTAACTCGTCGTCGTTGCCTGTAACTATAGGATTGAAGAGGAGTTCACAGGGTCCACGAAGATGGCGAACAAGGTGACCACCATCTCCGACATCATCAACCGGGTCGCCTCCTCTTGTCTCACCCACCGCATCCCCGGAGGCGGCGCCCTCGACGACGGGGACTACGACGGCGAGCTTGAGGACTACTTGGAGGACCACGAGCGAGCGGGGATGAAGCTGGGAAAAGGGGCCAAGGGCGAGGACGGTGATCAGGAGGAGGAGGAGGAGGAGGAAGAGCAGGATCTCAGGATCTGGGAGGAAGAGGAGGAGGAAGGCCGCCGGCGCCGGCGCACCTCCTCGGGCGGAGGCCTCGACAGGGGGAGGGAGATGGAGTGCTTCATGCACGAGGTATTCGACGCGGTTTCGGCCGCCAAGAGGGCGTACGTGGGCCTCCAGGCGGCGCATTCCCCCTGGGACCCGGACAAGATCAGGGTCGCCGACGCCGCCGTGGTGGCGGAGCTCAGAAAGCTCGGCAGGCTGAGGGACCGTTTCCGGCGGGGCCACTCCCTGTCCGCCGCCTCGATGACGGCGACGGCCTCGCCGCCGCTGAGGGACGTGGTAGCGCCGTACGAGGCGGCCATCGAGGACCTGAAGCGGGAGCTGAAGGCGAAAGAGGCAGAGATGGACAACCTTAAGGAAAAGCTCCGGAACGCCACCGCGCTCGGGGGTTCTGGGAGGAGAGGACGAGCTCATTCTAGCAAGAGAGTCGGATGCATCAGCGTGCTCTCCGCCGGTGAGTTCCTTCCCTTGTGTGGACATAAATGTCCACATTTCTCCTGGTTTGTTTTCTCCTAAGCCTGAGAAGTATGACTAATTCTTGAGGGTGTTGTGGTAATGCTATTGCAGGAGCCCCCGGCGGCTCGGCCACGCCGGAGATGTTCGAGACTTACATGGAGGAGGTGAAGGCGGCGACCAAATCCTTCACGGGCCACCTCCTCTCCCTCATGCGCTCCGCCCGCTGGGACATCGCCGCCGCCGTCCGGTCCATCATCAGCGGCGGCGGCGTTGGGGGCGGCGACGGCGTGGTAATCTCCGACGGACTCGACCCGCACCACGCGAAGTACGCGCTGGAGTCCTACGTGAACCGGAAGATCTTCCAGGGGTTCGAGAACGAGACGTTCTACATCGAGGGCTCGCTGGGATCGCTGCTGCGGCCGGCGGAGTTCCGGCGGGACTGCTTCGCGCAGTTCCGGGACATGAAAGGGATGGACCCGGCGGAGCTCCTGGGCGTGCTGCCGTCCTGCCAGTTCGGGCAGTTCGCGGCCAAGAAGTACGCGGCCGTGGTGCACCAGAAGATGGAGGAGTCGCTGTTCGGGAGCACGGAGCAGCGGCGGCAGGTGATGGCCGGGGCGCACCCGCGGACGGGGTTCTACGGGGAGTTCCTGCGGGTGGCGAAGGCGGTGTGGCTGCTGCACCTGCTGGCCTTCGCGCTGGATCCGCCGCCGTGCCACTTCGAGGCGAGCAAGGGCGCGGAGTTCCACCCGGACTACATGGAGAGCGTCACCAGGTTCGGCGGCGGCGGCGGCCGCGTGCCCGCCGGCTCGGTGGTCGCCTTCCCGGTTGCGCCGGGGTTTAAGCTGGGCGACGGGTCCGTGATCCGCGCCAGGGTTTACCTCCTCTCCGGATCACGCCGGCTGTGATTTGGTCCGGTTCGAGTTTTTCTTTCTTCTTTTTCCTAATTATGCGCTTCCGGTATGAATGATTAATTAATTAGTAAGATGATCGTTTAATAGCGTGGGATTTTAATGTGACTTTTGTTAGCCTTGTATTATATAATAATAATAGTAATAATTAAATTGTGTGCATTAATCATTGATGAATACACTATTTCTGGGGAGTTTTGTAGCATGTTGTCTTCTTTTTTTGGTCATATAATTTATAGGATTAGCAAAACGCCTCACGAGGATCCTACGGCTGTGGCCGCGAGCTTACTCCCGATCCGTTGACTGGGAGGTTTTATATATATATAAAAAAAAACGTTACTTGGGCAGTGGTTCCCGGCGTATGACGCGCAAACGCTACCAAACTTTAGGAACTCAGATACGACTTCCACCGAGTATTAAATTTAAAATTTAGAATCATTTGAATCAATCAATTGGTTGATCCATTAGCTTGCAATTTCCGATCCCTCTTATCAACAGTCATTAACCGAGCTAAATTATTGCAAGATAGTCACAAAGTCGAATATTAATAAAAAAAGAAACTGAACTAGAACACCCTTGGTCGGCTCAAATATCATTACGTACTAATCCATCCAAATCAATAGTTTTTGACACGTAAGAAACATATCTTAATAGGTGAAGAGAATATTTATCTTTGTGCTTTTGTGCATATGAAATTATCCATTAATATCCTTATCTAAACCTTGGGTCATTACAAAATTTACTAATTCAACTTTTAAATTAGATTAGCTACAAGTTTATAATCTTTTTAATACTGTCATTATTATCAAATAAAGTGTCATGATGTTGTTAAATGAAACAACTATTTGCATAATAGCATACGTGAAAGTCCAAGAATCGACGACTATAAGTTGAAGGGTTGGTTGTCGAGAGCTATCTGAATTTTGACGCAATCGAACAAGAAGGTTCCAAAAACGAAAGCACTTTTTATCTAGTTATGCTTTACTTATGCAAGTCTAATCAATCTAAAAAAAAAGGTGATGTTAAACATGGACTTTGATGTTAACTATCAAATTTGATATTCTATTTCCTTCCATATTTATCTTCTTCTATAATTATTATGCAAATCACATAAGAAATTGATGAATGTTATCATGGCTCTTTTTTATTTTGAACTTTCTAACTGGTACTAATGGTGTCTCTATCCAATAATGTAGGAAAATGGATAATTTGTTTAACAAAAAAAATGATTAAAAAGATACCATGAATATATTTATAGATGTTTCTGTTATCTGATATGACAACAATAGCGATTTGTTGTGATATGCTATATGATGTTAATATAATGTATTTTGTGATTATTTTAGCAAAAATATACTTCTTATTAATAAATTGGATTAATTTCATAAGGCTTCCTTTAACTATTGCAATTCCTAAAGTATGAAGTATGACATTTCTAAATTTTACCACGATTTTCACTTAGAATCTTTCGCCAAATTTTGTTGATTTTTCTATTATTTTTCCTACTTATGAAAAAAACTAAAATGTAATCACATGATTTTGATTTTTCAAGCACAAAAGAAAAAAACATTATTTCAATTCAGGGGAGAGCATTTTAGTTATAAAAAGAAAAATAAAAATAAAAATAAAAAATAACATAATTTGACGAAAGGATCTAAATGAAAATTGTGATAAAATTTAAGAACGTCATATGATTAGTTCTTCATGGTCAGACGTGAAAAATTATTATAGTTCATAAAAAATTTATGAAATTAATCCTAAAAAAATTAATATTTTAGTGTTTATTATCTTATATCTTTTTATTTAGTTATATTTTATATTAGCCTCACCCCGATCAAGTTGTGTAGGTTCCGTCCCTGATCTGATTTCTCTTCCATGAACTGTAATTCCCATTAACTAATCAACTTGGTCCAATTGGATTGAACTAATGGCAAGGTTCAAGATAGAACGTCAGACTCATATTAACAAAAAAAAATAATCGTACATATTTAAAATCATTATGAATGCATGTGTTAACACCCCCAGTTTCTTTTTAAGGACATTTCATCTTTATCCAGAAAAGCCTCCTGACCCAATTAATAAAAATTCTTAAACGAGAGGATCAATAAAAAAAAAAAGGCAGACTTCTAGATAAGGAAGAAGATAAAAGAGACTTCATCCTTCATATGTTGACCCATTTGAATTGGGAATGGTTAGGAGCATCCTAATCCTATCATGTGAAATATTGAGATTATATATGTCATGATTCATTATGTTCGTATGGCCATGGATTTATCTAAATTCGTGACATTTTTTTAAAAAGATATTTGAATATATTTTACTAAATTCAGAAGTTATAAAATATAGATAGTACATTTTTTTGGCAGGCCTCTAAATCTAGTTTCTATAAAGTCTTTGTTCATTTATTTTGAAGTTATATGTAAAAAAACGTAGGATTAAATAATTGGCTATTATCAAGCATAGCAACATGGCGGATTTAGAAAAAAATATACATAAATTGTAACGATCAGATTGGGATTTACACTAGGGTTAAGAGAAAAATATTTATAAAAATTTGCTTCTTACTCACCAAATGTAAAAGCAAATGTCAACCGGCATGTACACTACGGTTGAGAGAAAATACTTTTAACCACACTGATTTTTAGTTGTAATGGTACAAGTACAAAACAACTAAGAATCCTGATGTGCACTCATTCGGTGTAGCTGGGCATATTCATTAATTAAACCTTGTAATGCCAATGCCATAAGAAGTCATGAAGAAAGCTGCTCATGTTAGGCAGGATCCCATGCCATGGCGCATGGGGGATGGAAAGCATTTGCATGTGGTGGAATGGATGCCTGGGCAGTCCCTAGCGATATGATGCATCTCCCTTACCTTTGGGCTACATGACAATGCGCTGCTGCGCCCATTTTTTTTCGTCAATATCTGCATGCCACTTAACCCTGACAGAATCTTAGAAAACAAGCAGAGAATCTGATGCTGAAGTCCCGCTATCTTTTCTCTACATAAGTTGCTCCCCTCTTGTGATAATTCCAAACCTGTGTTACAACCAGTGGCACATGCACCTTGGGGGTTTCTGTTCAGCCACTAGTACATATAACACAAGGTGGCCACTGTTTTGCGCAAGCCAACATCTGTTTTTCTCTCTCACCGTTAAAGGAGGGAGAAATGCACAAAATATTATTGATGTTGTCGGTTCCTTTTTTTTAATGTACGCACATTCGGCTCTTCATTTAGCTGGTCTCAACATTCCTAAAAATCATAGTCCAAACACTGATCAACCTGCTAGCTTTCCTGCTTTTCTTTTCCTCTCAAAATCTTGTCAGTAGTGACCAACAAATCATAGTTTTTACCCCTGCTCACGAAGTATGCTCGAGTTTGCTAGGAAAAAAGGCATTTTTTCGATAAGAAATGGGACTCATCGAAAAAATCTCTTTTCTTTGTCTTTGGAACAGGCAAACTTAATTGAGAAAGAACCATCAAAGAATGTGGCATCACGAACAGAATATTAGTAACTCTGACTAATTAGGATAACAAGAAAGAAGAGTTGGTGCATTAAAAAGTGGATCGAGTAGGTATACAAGATCATTCCCCCATAAGTCTCACCACAAAACCATGATGGGTAAAGGTGCCCAGCTTAAAAGTAAAAAAGCTTAAGTGTTTCTGAATCTATCTAGATGACTAAATATAGCATAATTAATAGTATATCGAAGAAGAATGCAACAAAATTAACAAGTGATTGAAACTTCCAAATCAGAACACCAAACAGGCAATGCGATGTGTTTGCGAATTTTATTACCCATTTTGGAACTTTGAACTGAAAGGGTAATTTGAACAAGAGAGCTTTCAAGTTTCATTGTATGCCATAAATTATGACAGTTTATTAGGCAACTGTGGCCTTGCTCATCAACTTTTACTCTCACCTAGAGTCATGGCATAGTTAAGTCAAGCTGACACTTCTTTTGAAAACAATTTCTTGACCTGTGCAAGAAAAGACAAATACATATTTTTAGAAAAGAAAGGCAAATAAATTGAAGTTGTTTAGTGAAAGCATCAAGCACTAGAAGCTCTCATTGGCATATTAGGGTTGATATGCATTCTTAAATGTTAAATATGCAAAAGAAAATATCATAAATTTCAGGTTAAGCATCCCATGTACTATAACTTTTTTCCAGCACCAAAAAACTTAACTACAAAATTTCCATTTTCTGTTGCAAACTTGTCCTCATTTGAAACTAGGTACTTTGTCCGAAAACCAAAAATTTAACAAATAAAAATTTTCCAATTAATTAAATGACATTTATACCCTAGTGTACATATAATATGTTTGACATGTTTTTATTTTAATTATTAGGTTCGTAAAATAAGTGAATATTTTTTAAAGGGAAAATAAGTGAAATATAAATCAAACATATATATCATAAGGGTCATAAAGAAGAAATTTTTAATTAACAGAAAACTATGAGATCGAGATAAGTTTTTTTTGAAAGTGAAATCGAGAAAAGTAAACTTATAATTCATGATTCAATGCAAAATAAACTTATATTTAAGAAATAGTATATCAAGCTGATGTTAATAAGTTCTTCAGGAATCCATAAGAAATCCATCCTTCATCAAATTGACTGTGATGTGGCGACAAACAACCATAACTAGTATAACCAATCTGTTTCTGGCTGCTCGTGTCTCTTCTTTGACTCGAAAATAAGAAAGATATAATAGATGGAAATTACAGCCAAAGGGATAAAGTTGTAAATAGACCATCACCTGCTCTAGTGTCAGAAACATAATCACGTTCCATGATCCAAGGCGACCAAAATTTGGAATGAATCCTTTATAAAATGCTAATGGACCCTGTAACAGAAACCAAATTTTAACATCAGTTGAATTGTGTTGTACCAGATTATGACCTCGGAAAAAAAAACAAAATAAAGGGTAACTGAAAGAAACAATTTACATAACTTTTACTAAATTCTTTTTTCTTGACGTAATGAGTTGCAAGCTACTAATAAATAACATACTTGTTTTCATCCACACGGAAGCATTTAATACGATTAGAAATAGTTAATAGGAGCATGCAATAATACGTAGAAATCCATGGACAGAAGTTGGAGGTGCAGGAGTCATAAGCAAGCTTCACAATATCTAAGTAAAGTCATTTTCCTCTCATGAATTTGTATTGTAAAATCAAATCATAAACTCATTGAGTATATAATTTATAAAACAGATGTAAAATAAATATTCTTATCTAAGATAAAAAATATAAACGACATTAATGAATTCTTTTACAATGATAAAAAGATATATTTTCATTAATCGCATTCTTAACTCTTATCTTTAAAGTTCAAACACCACTTAAACAAACAAGATTTTCAGTGCATAATAATTCTAACCTATAGCATAAATCATGTCACAATTAAAAGTTTAACATAATAACTATAATTATTTAATCACATAACTCATATGTTCCAAATACATATATAATTTGATTCAAAAATGAAAAAGAAAATTAATGAATTACACAATTCATTATTAAGCCCAATAAATCATAGTATTATAACATGATACAAGAGAGTTTGAAACTTTTTCAAATGAATGGATTGTATGTTGGCATAGGCAACATCTTCTCTTCTTTTTACAAAATCAAACCATAAAGTTTTGACCAAAAAATTGAATCTGCGAGTTCAAGAATGAAATTTACAATTTCAAATGATTTTAACGATTCTAATGAGTCAATTTGTGAATCAAATGATTCTACCCTCAGCATATGAGACTAATATGATTTGAATTGTTTCTACAGGGTAAATTCTCAAAATATTACGAGTTCATAATTAAGTTAGCGACATTGACAAGCTTTTGGTAATAAGATCCCTAAGACCTCCAAATTTCATTTAGTTTCTACACTTTATACAAAAGCATCGAGATACTAACAAAAAATAAGTTCAGCCTTTCCTTTTAAGATGAAGCGTTATTGTGAAAATAACTCCATTTCTTTAACACGCTTCATTATTGAAAATACCCCCTTCTCAAAAAAATTATTGAAAATAGCCATATGCTAATCATGCTA
Source organism: Pontederia crassipes (assembly GCA_030549335.1). Classification (NCBI taxonomy): domain Eukaryota; kingdom Viridiplantae; phylum Streptophyta; class Magnoliopsida; order Commelinales; family Pontederiaceae; genus Pontederia; species Pontederia crassipes. The sequence continues at coordinate 55,400,522 of CM060194.1, read as the reverse complement.
AACATATTTACATACTTCATTTTTCATTGTTTTGATAAAACAGTCAAGTGTACTTTTGTAGGCGGAATCACCCATCATTCTTGATTTAACCTGCAAAAATGAAACACATCTTATGTAAGATAGACAATCTGGATGCCGAGGAATGTATTTGAAAAATATTTGCATATGCTGTGAAGTCTCGTTAAGACTCAAAAGCAGAAAATAAACTTAGACAATCTGGGTGCCAGGGAATGTATTCGAAAAAATATTTATGTATGCTGTGAAGGATCCTCGTTAAGATTTAGAAGCAAAAATAGACTAAACCATACAAGATGGCATAAGAGACAATGACATTAAAATCAAATAAAAAGCATTCGTATTGTTCACCTATAACTGGGGATTGTTCATCTGCACCAGCACATTTTAAAACCAAAAAAATATTCATCCAAGTTGAGAAAGGAATAGAATTGATGAATAAGATGGATGCTGGCGTAAAAGATGGAGGATCAACTAGCATCTGAAGAACAGATCTTTCATGCTAAAGATTTGAACAAATGGATATCTAAAAAACTACAAGAGCAAATGTTTGCATAAACCATCATATGGAAGACAAGAAAACATTGCTTATCCTAACACTACAATTAGTTTTTAAGGGAGTACAGCAAAAAAGTATGTTTTAGCCCATTAAAGAATTTGTTTGCTTTTTATTGCAAGCATACTTCATGATACACCAAAGACAAATTGAGAAAAAGGAAACAGGCGATGGAAACAAAGAATTTCTGTCAAAAGACCAAGGGAATAAGACGGCATGTAGGATATCTAGGAAAATTTTACTGTAGCTGTCATTCTTCAATTAAATGAAATAATAAATGACACGATAAATATGTAGTTGAAAACTCACCACATCAACAGGAGAACCGATACAAACAGCAAAAAAGCCAGCACCCAAACCAGATAAAAGATGGGTGACAACATTATCTGTGAACCCAGGAATTTTCAGAATTGTCTGCGAACAGAAATATATAGACATGAAATGCTAAAATGTAAAATAGATCAAATAGAATCTGGAGTTCCCATAATAACAGCATGGTCTCAGCATTCTGACCTCTTTTACTTGATCATAACTGGCCAGTTCAGCAGCATTGATAATAGCATTGCGTGCAACATTCGGACCAAGACCAGTCCATAAAGCTCTAACTCCTTCCTGGCCATAGAATTGGATGGATTCAAGTAATCAATGTAATTTAGACAAATTCACTTACAGTAATATGGTAGACTTACCCTAAAAGAAAAATAATATGGTTAGACTTAAGAAATGTTATTCAAACAAAAAAGGAAATAGAACCTGTCTGGCTATTGTAGAGTAAGCATTAAGTGCTCCCGAGTAACGTCTTGGTACACCGGGTGGAAGCTTCCCTTCAGCTTGAAGCCTGACTTTTACAAGATCAGTTGGATTTGCTATCGTTATTGCCAGGGCACCTAATTAAATTGCAGGTATTATGTTTAGAATACAAGCCCACGACGAGCAAATGAATCCTAATCAATTTCGGGCAACTAGCTGAGATAATTGCAGTATCATGGCAAACTGAAGAAGAAGTATAGCTCATAAACAACTTTCTTTCATTATTTAGTTTTGCACGTTTGCAATGTGACCCACCAGTTGTAAGACCAGCAAGAATTTTCTTGGATAACGGAATGTCTCCAACAAAATTCTCTCCAACATATAATGTTCTGACCTGTCAATAAAGAACAAGCAGTACATACATGATGAAAAACCAATTCGAACCATGACACTGATTAGCAAAGGCCTTCACACTTACAGGCTCATACAAACCGATACGCAACCCTCCAAAAAGACATTGACGATGGAGCCCAGGTATAATCCCTTTCCATAGTGCAGTCAAGCCTTCCTCTCTAGCAATCGTTCCGACAGTGCCAAGCAACCCCCTGTATTTGGGCAAGGCAATTGCATCCCCGGTACCCGCTTTCTTCTGCAGTTGTAGCCTAACTTTCGCAGTATCAAGAGGAATCGTGGAGATCTGCAAGCAGACCAGTTTAACTACTCTATACAAGATGAAGGATGAGGTACTACGATGAGGAGATATATCTATATAGTGTTTTTATCTCTTCATTTTCATTTTTCTCCAGTCTCAAAAGAGTCTTAATGGTGTTTGATTAAAAATCGAACAAGGACATTTCTAAACATATGGAGCTCGAGATAAATTCGAAGAAAGCAAAGACTATGAGCATAAAGCCAGGGATCGCGGTCCAAGTCAAGAGCATCCATAGAATCGAAGTGCGAGATTGATAGAGAAGAGGAAGTAGTGGGTAGCAGCAGCAGGATGGGGTCACCTCGGCGACACATGCAGCGATGGCGCTGCTGGCGAATCTTCCGGCGAAAGTGATCTCAGTCTTGGGGCCGTGATCGGAAACCATGGCCGGCGGCGATCCGCGGCGGCGGAGAGGCGATCGAAGCTAAAGATTCCCGAGGGATTGAGAGAGAGAGAGAGAGAGAGAGAGAGAGGGTGATGGGGCGTGATCTCGGTAATATAAAAGAAAACGGAGTGGGGGAGTATATGAGATGCTGATCAATGTCGGGGGCGTAGCATGGGAATTTTGGCGCCGGGAAGCCAATTCGGAAGGCAATTTGGTACGTTTTTGGGGGTGATGCGATTCCTCGTCACACTCTTTTGTCCCATTTCCACAAACACAACGAGTGCGATAACTACTGCCTTTAGCAAGTAGTTTTCTTCGTCTTTAACGTCCACTGACCAACTTTTGATGGAGTACACGACACGACTGAACCAATGACTCAACGATGAGGTGGAGGAAGCAGGCATTTGGTTTCCACGTGTTAATTATGCTTAGTTATTTATTTCATAGGAATTAAGAGCCAATGTTGTCAAACCTGAATCGGATTTGGATCGGGGTTACGTCGATTTGGTCATCCGATTAGACCGATTTGACTCGTTCAGAATCGGTTTGCACTGATCGACTCGTCTGAATTGAACAAATGGGCAGACAATGTCTTTAATAAAAAAAGTAGTGAGAAATAGTGTAAAAAAAGGTTTGATACCTGAATCATTTAAACAAATATGCGGTAATCACTGTATCACTCTTAATTATTTCAATAATTAAGATATTTAATTTCTATTACTATAACTCAAGTTATTTTTAAGAGATAAGTTTTTTTAAATCTTTTGGCATTACTTAAATGGCAAAAGTGAAGTATAAAAAGTTGTCGCTAATTATAATGAAAAAAAATAGACGATATACTCATTTTTCTAATTTAAGTTGATACTGTTAGTTAATTTTAAGAAATATAAATATATAATGTATAATTGAATGAAATTTGTTCACATTGAATTTGTTATTTTTAATTATTTTTAATCATATTATTATACTTTGATATGCAAATATATTGATTATTGATAAATTATTATTATTATTATTTTATGATCAACTGATATGAGTTTGTCCCTTTAAGATTCTCTTGACATTTCTTTGTTAACCATTATAAATCTAAGCTTACTAATGAAATTTGAAACAAAAGTGTAAAATATCAAACTTGGCTTTTGGTGTTTCATAATTGATTTAACAAATACCAAAATCATAGCTCTTTTCAAATATCATTTTCACATATGGAAAAAATCATTTAAAAACCTAAGGTGAGTTGCCTACGCTTTTTTTACGATGAAGAAGTTGCAGTTGGATTTGGGATCAAGTGATAAATAGTTTATTCTTATTTAAGATATTTTGAATTCAAAATTATTTCTATATTATTTTTATGTTGGAAGTTTCATCCATCATAATTATGCGTGCGACTCAAGACAATAATATGTTAGTGAATTTGAATCTTTATTTGACCATTGTGGATTATGTTGACAATCGAAAAAAAGTTACATGCAATTTTAGACAAAAAAAAATTTATTGAAAAATGATAGATTAGTCATGCAACATGAGTTGATTCCAAGCATGGAAGATAGAAGTAATTGTCTTCGTGCATTATTAGAAACCTAGTCTCCCCTTCTTTTAACACATGTTTTAGTTTTGATAAAGCTTAACAACAAATATGCTTTTAAGAAAAAAATAATATTATCAAATAAAAGATATTTGTTTGTGACCATATTTTTTTATACTAGTATAATTATGGTTAGTAGGTTGGGTCCGATTATCAAATCAGTTGACATCATAGTATATTTTAAAAGTTAAAATTAAATTGGCCTTTTAGATCGCATTGAACCAACCAAAATAAGTTAAAATAAAAAAATCTGATTCAATTGCAAATTAGTTGGACTTGTCGGCTGAAGAATAAAAAAAATACAAAGTAGAAGAAAATTCTAAAGAACATAAGTTCACTCTCTTATGCGTGACTCGTCTCTAATTCCTTCCTTGATGAAACCTTGGTGATCGTCAATGCCAATCCAAGCGAGCAGTGAGTAATCTATTAGCGAGCAGCGATGAAGTGTGGAGTTGCATATTGTGAAGTTACGATCAACACAATATTGGTTTGTTCCATTCAAGCTAGGCTAGCTACTCCTCTCCTTTGGTTCTTTCCTCGATTTTTTAGTTATAGGTAGCATTGTAGTATTGTCGTGTAGAAAATTGCAACTAAGTTTTATTTTTTTTATCATTTTACTCTTCTCTTTGTTATGTAGGATTAAAATATGACACTAACTATAAGTAGTATTGATTATTATGAAATAGTAGTGGGGAACATTATATCAATAGTTTCTAGTACTTTTTCAAATTTGTTATGTCACCCGATATAATAAACGATTGAAATATTTATATTATGCAAATTTTTCAATACATAGAATGATTATGCATCTTATAGGACAAATTAAGTGAAGAATCTTCTTGGAGAGAAATTAAAAGGTGCATTTGCATCAAAGAAACAAATAATTTGATCAAAGACGTGAAAAATAATTCAAGTGAGCATTTATATGTTAGATGCAAAAAATCCACAAGAATAAGTTGCAATAACCTATAGTCAGCCTAAAAGGAAGGGGAAGAAAGTAGAAAAGGAATCCATTCTCTTTTTTTTTTCTCAAAATACTATTCCTAGTGCACAACTTTCCTTTACATTGCCTTGGTAGATAAAGATGTTATATATAAGCTAATTCGATTGTTAGATGTTTTTTTATTAACGTAGCATTTTATTTAGCTATGCAAATTCATCTTATTATCAAATCATGATAGATTCTATTGGTTTGAAATATAAACGATCTTCTTATCATTTTATAGATTTTTAAAAAATTTTGAGAATAAACTTAGTGCACTGTACATGATCCAAAGAATAGACAACTAATCAACTTCTTATTTATTCTTAAAAAAGGATTTGTTTTGTTAAATCATTTGATGCTTCTGATATTGTTAAATATGATGATAGAATTTCATTTAATTTATGTATGATGACATGATCCAAAGAATAGACATCTGTAGGGTAACAAAACATAATTAAGAAAAATATTTATGAAAAAATATTCTTTGTGTAAATCTTACACAAGAATGATCAAGAATAAATTGTATAATCAACTTTTCGTGTTGTGTATGTTTTGAATCCTATATTTTTTTATGAGAAAGATAAGTTTTGTACAAATTAAAGCTTCAATAAGTATGACTTGATATATTGAATACACTTGTCACATAATGAAAAATTAAAAGTTTAAAATAAAGTTGATTATATCACGATCGAATACTAAGCTTAATTTGTTAATCCCACTTAACTATTGAAACAATCAAAGATTCAAGATGATAAAATTTTAGCTTTTCAAGTTTTCTTTATATTAGTAATTTTATTAAATATTATTATATTATACTATCTTTTATGATGAATCAATGATGATGTAGTTTTGAATTTAATGCTCCAATAGTATCACAATTGTCAATTCTATTATTAAGTCAAAATTCATCTTCTTTTGTTTGTAAGTGAAATTGGAGTATGTTTGAAGAATATTTCCAAAGAAATAAATTACAACATACTAATTTAAATGATTTTTTAATATGTTCATTATAATTTAAGTTTGAAAAATGAGTATGTGTGATGAAAAATTTATGTACTTATTTTTTAAAAAACTTATAGTAGAATATTTAATTACTTGTATATGTTCTTTGTCTTATAGGACTATTAGTAAGGAGAAATCACTTCTTGATATCATTGATTATGTCAATACAAAGAAGATTGAATTATTACTCATATTCATAATTTAATTTTTTATGACGGATAAGATATTTTATTACTTGATTATGTCCTCATTATTCATAATTTATTTGTTAATGATAAAATAATAACTGGTATACATAAGAAACTAGAAAAATGTGAGATAAAAAAACTAAACATAAACACATATAAAAAACAATATTTTCCTTAATTTTACCAAGAAGTTTATGAAAAATAAATTACATGTTATCCTGAAACTCTCAATGAAGCATAATGTACATTATTTTCAAAGCTTTGCATGATTTGCATACAATTGATAATTTGCATCACATTAATAATATTTGACAACTACATATTTACATTGAATCCTTCGATATAATTAATAAAATAATTATTAACCTTTTCAATAGACATCACTAATTTGTCAATGTGCTAAAACAACATGACCAATCAATCCTACTAATTGCCATCTCTTACACTTCATTTGCATAATACTATTAGTTTATTTCACTAATCTTTTTTTTCTTGCATCTTGATTTACCTCTTGCACAATCTTTTAGTTCATCCCTTTTTTGATATATTTTCAATTGAGTATATTGATTTTCTTCTTCGTCAATATCTACCCTTTCTTCTATTTATTATTCTTGAACATTTACTTCTATGATACTTACACTTTTAATATTTGTAGGTGTGGATTCATTGTGAGTGCATAAACATTCTTTCTAGAGCCACATCTCCAAATAAAAGTGTTCTGATTTATCTTTCAAAAGTGGATCTAAATTCTTTGGATATTTTTTTACTTTCTTAATTACCTACATGGAATAAATGATGACTCCAAATAAATAGTAATAAAACGTAAATAATAATTATATGATAATAATTAAAAACATTACCTTGATTCTTTTGTTTGACTTTGAACGATCTAAGTGTTTGGATAATAAGATTCCACCTTAAATAAATTTTCAAAGTAAGCGATCTTTTTTCATCCAATCATAAATCTTACATGATTATTCTTTCTCTCAAACTTGTATTGAAGGATGTATGATTTGAACTCTTGCCCACATTCATTTTGCCATGCATATCAGAGACTTGTAAAAAAAAAAGATTTCTTACATATTCAAAATAAAACTCCCTTTAAATATTTTTTCTATTACTTGATTCCATCACAACTGTAAAAAATATAATCAAGAATGCTTCTTAAAAAAACAAATAGTTGTTATATTAATAATAAATATATAAAAAATAAACACAACTTAAATAAATTCGGCTTAAATAAGTGTATTTGTCCCCTGACAAATAAATATATTAATATGTTCTTTATAAATGTCAACAAAGGCCATGCGGTCGATTTCAAATAGTTGAATTTAGGGAATAGAAACAACTTTAAAACAATATAATAAAGTTGCTAGATAAGACTAATAAACACCAGGTTAACTCTATCTTATTCAAATAAAAAAAAAAGTAAACTACTATAAATAACAAATATTACGATTAAAATAATCTTTTGTATGATAAAATGGACTCTAAAAATGTACTAATAGGGGGTTTCAATGTTAATAAAAATTAAAAATGGCTAAAAGTAATTATCACTAAATATTTGTGTGCCAAAATTTAGCATGTTATATGTAGTTCGAAATATTTAAAAGCTCTCTCTCCTCCCTCCTCTCTGCTCCACTGCAGGCTGCAGCTCTTCTACTCCGCGTCGTTGTTGTGCTCCCTATCTGATCAACAACCCCGAGGTCGTCCGCCGGATCAACCGTTAAGGTATCATCGTACTTCCCCTCTCCCTTCCTTCCAGATCTTGCCGTCTCGCTCGGTCACGGTCCTACGAGAGCGCTGTTTGACGCCGTCGTTCTCTGTCCCTTTTCGTCGAACACCGCGTGTGCACGCACCATCTATAAGACTCTCTCCTCCCGTTGCGATGGACGCAGACTGATCAGCCCAAAATCTCGGCCCTGTGTAGAATGCTTGGCGGGAAAGAGAGCGCCTTCCCGCGATAATCCCCGGGCAACAATTTTTTTCAGTGCCATCCCCCTTCGCATCTTTATCGTTTCTCCTTCCATTTTTTTTTCTCCTTCGTTGCAGGCATTCTTTTGGTCGGCAAGTCGCTTAAGGGAAGTGCAGTAGGAAGGAAGAGCAAAATGTTGGAGCTGCGGTTGGTGCAAGGGAGCCTTCTGAAGAAGGTGTTGGAAGCAATCAAGGAGCTGGTGACGGACGCCAACTTCGACTGTTCGGCCACCGGCTTCTCCCTTCAGGCAATGGACTCCAGCCACGTCGCTCTGGTTGCCCTCCTCCTCAGGTCCGAGGGCTTCGAGCACTACCGCTGCGACCGAAACCTCTCCATGGGCATGAACCTCAACAACGTAGCCAAGATGCTCCGGTGCGCCGGCAACGACGACATCATCACCCTCAAGGCCGACGACGGCAGCGACACTGTCACCTTCATGTTTGAGAGTCCAAGTTAGTTTCCTTTTTCCTTTCCTACACTCTCCTCTCATCTTTCATTTTACTTGTCTTTCTGTGAATGTGTTAATATTTCTTCAGGTCAGTGGAATGTCTAATTTTGATCTCTACATCTCCTGTCGACCTAATAGTCTGATATCCGTGTAAAAGTATGATTTCGACATGAAGTTTTTTCAATTTATTCTGAATAATGAGCCTTTATACTATGCTAGATTTTTGAGGCTCTGGAGTGCAATCATATGTTTGGTGGTGCCTCAATGGAGTTGTCATTTCTTAAATTTATTTATAGAGTAAGTTTACATATATCTTCCGTTTCGATTTGATGTTGGGAATTAGAGAAGAACAAAATAGTACTACATTCTCTGTTGTATTTTTTTTGATTATTGGAGAAAGCTGTCAAGGTTTATTGATTCATGAGTTTAATATATTGTAAAATTAAATCAGCTGTTACGCGTACTATCAGTAGAAGGTTAATTGGGAAATGGAGAGGGTATTGTATCGTGTCACAATTATGTGCCGCATCGTCATTTACTCATTTGCACCTATATGCTTTATTTCGATCAATGGCCTATGACTGCCATCTTGCTTGTCATCCTTGTTATCTTCAAAATTGATCTAATTAGATCATTATGTCCTCTCCACACATTCCTCCTTTTGCTCAGACCAGGACAAAATTTCGGACTTTGAGATGAAGCTGATGGACATTGATAGCGAGCATCTTGGAATCCCGGATGCTGAGTACCAAGCCATTGTGCGCATGCCTTCTTCTGAATTTGCAAGAATATGCAAGGATCTCAGTAGTATTGGAGATACTGGTATGAAATTTATCTCAATTTGACCCTAAGAATTGTACATTTCTCATGGTGTTTGTCTGAACAAACACTTGCGGCCTTGATGTCTAGTTGTCATATCAGTCACCAAGGAAGGTGTCAAATTTTCAACTGCCGGAGACATTGGAAATGCGAACATTGTTTGCAGGCAGAATAAGACTGTGGATAAGGTGCTTCTAATTTTCTATTAACCATTTACATATTTCTTGCGTCAGATAACCAAAGAGAACATAAAAGCTAACTTTTTCTGTATCTTCTTACATTGTTTATAGTAGTAAAATTTGATTACTTTATGTGGCGCTAAAAATTGGGGTAGCAGCTTAATTTTTCTGTTCACTGATGTTTTTGCTCAATATTTCCCTTTCTGCAGCCAGAGCAAGCTACCATCATAGAGATGCAAGAACCGGTATCCTTGACCTTTGCTCTAAGGTATATGAACTCCTTCACCAAGGCGACCCCATTGTCTGAAACAGTGACCATCAGCCTTTCTTCCGATCTCCCGGTGGTCGTTGAGTACAAGATTGCAGACATGGGTTACATTAGGTTTTACTTAGCACCCAAGATTGAGGAGGATGAGGACATGAAGCCATGAAACAAGTGCAACTTTAGATTTACTTTCATTGTTTTCTTTAGTTAAAAGATGCTTTGTAATGACAAGTTCATTTCAGTGTTGAATGGATGTGCAAATTCATGGAGAAACTAGGAAATATAGGTAAATGTGTTCCTAAACCTTGCGAAGCAGCATTATGGAGCTCAGTTGAGCTTTGTTATTTTGCTGTCAAGCATAAATGAAATTTCAGGTAATGAGCATCTGATTGATTAATTCACAATGATCTTGAGAGGAAATAATTTTAGCCCCTTACTCTCCTCTCCACCGTCATCATAAATGAGGTTCCGGTTCCTCTCCTCACCTCTCTCAATCCCCTCCCTCCCTCAAGTGCTCCATCCATTGGCCTTGACCACGCTTTCCATTCTCCTAATGTGGTGCCCACGCTATTTTGCTCATGGGCTAGATAGCTCTCTCGGCAGCCCCTTCCTCGATCTTTGCGAGATCAAAGAATATATCCCTGATGAAGTATCCATACCAGTTGAAGAGATCTTAGATTGGGAGCGGGCGTTGGGCTTGTATCTGCTTCGGATGTTATGTGGGCGACGTTCAATCGCCGCGAGAAGAACTACCATGATTGTGGAACACTGTATCCTCTTCATCCTTTTCACTTTTATAAATGCAGCAGACCGCATGCAGGTGCTCATCGGGGGGCCATGGGAGTTCAAAAGGCACCTCCTGACTGTGGTCCAAGTCTCTCCGTTTTTCCGATCGGATGGAGACTGCGCGATGGCCTCCCCTTCTGGATCTGCTACTCGGGGCTTTCGCTTGAACTTTGAAACCCTTGCTTGTTGTGTCATATCACAGCCTCCTTTGGCTCTCCATTGCGAGTCGAGGAGGTCTCCTTGGACGCCGAAGGTTTTCCATTGGCTCGCTTGTGTGGAGATTGTCCTTATTGTGCCGATCAAACAAGGAACAAGGGTCCATTTGCCATATGGCGACCGACACTTTAAGCAGGTAAAGTATGAGAATCTCCCACTCTTTTGTTATCATTGTGGCGTTGTTGGTCACATGTTCGAATATTGCTCTTCTACCTCCTCTACCGGTGATGCTCTATGGACCTTGGCTGCATGCGACTGGAAGGAGGCGCCAATCTAGCCGGCTGGCTAGTTCTTTAGGGAGCCTACCCGTGGATGGCCATGATTCGACAAGTCTAGATCTCAACCAGCCGGCGCCGAAGGGGGATGCAGACACGCACGGGGCGATAGTGTGTGGGCGACACGGGACCCCCAACGGTCACCTCGGATCTGGCATCCTCGACAGATCCAATGGTCCAATCCTAGTGAGATGATCGAATGGTCGACCCTCTCTCGTACTACTGTGCGGATTGACATGTCACCGATTCGTGGGAGACCCTCCACGTATTGCAAGGGCATGTGCAGGATGGCCTTTGACGGAGCAGATATCACGCAAACAAGTACATCTTCGGCTAGCATCCACTTGTCCTCCTCTCATCAACCCACGCGCCATGTGAAAACATCCATATCGTCGCCTGCTATAGGAAAATATCCCAGTCATTCATTAATCTCCCCAAATACCCTTTGCCAACCCTAGCTCTCCTCCACACCATCATCTTCTCATATCACTCCTATGCTGACAGCCACCCATCCCTCCCCCTCATCCTCGCCCTTGTTTTTGCCACCCATGTTGCCACCCTTGCTCTCGTCCCTGACGGTGGGGCATTGGATTCCCACGAGGAATCGGTTACCTCCGTCACAAACACGCTTCAACAGGTGAGCACGCCTTGCGACTCTGAAGATGAATTATCGAAAGTTGAAGAGACGGATGTGGATCTCGCCCCACCAACTTGTTTTGATAAGAAGAAGTCAAGACCTCAGCGCCCAAAGCCTCCCTTCTGAACATGCAACTCAGGAGGAAGCCACAGAAGCAAACATGTAATATATCTCTAGGTTCTATGTCCAAAACCTCATGACAGTCTTCTTCTATACAAGCTACTGTGTCACTTTCTCTGGTCGACGAGGACAACTCAAACCCCAGCTGATGTGCATCTTATCATGGAATTGCAGAGGGGCCGAACTTAATTAGATATAAAAAACTAGACTTTGCCATTTTTTCAGAAACCCACTAGGATTCTGTAAAAATAAAACAGATCATCCGTTGTCTTGGCACCTAGTGGGACAGAATCTACTGCGAGTCAGTGGGAGCTTCAGGCGACATCGCCCTGGCCTGGTGCGGCTAGGACACTCAGGTGACTTCGATCCTTGTCACTCAGATTTTGCATGATGTCGTTACTTTCAACGATTTCACTTTCCTATTGTCGTGTGTCTATGCTAGTTCCTCCCCCTCTATCCGCAATGTCTTGTGGCATAACCTCTGTCGCATGGAAGCCGACGGCTTCCCATGGACCTAATGGTTGACTTTAACGCAATCTTTGACCTCCCGAAGACAAGCTCGGGGGCTCAACCTTCAAGCTATCACGATTAGTTCGATAGTTTAGAAAAGGACTTATCGATGTAGCACTAAGTGGCCTTAGGTACACATGATGTAACAATAAGATTAGTTTAGCCTGCATTCATTGCTGTTTGGACTCCTCAGTCACCATTGGCTCCAAGAATTTCCAAACTTATCGCTTACATGTCTTCCTCGATGCGTCTCCGATCATGCCCCCATCCTCTTCACAATCCCTCCCATCACCCCTGCTCGTTCAAGTATGAGCACTTCTTGTTTCAGCACCAGGAGGCTCGTGACATTGTCCGACGGGGCTGGATCACCTATGCAACCATGGTAGAAGCCTTTAAGAAAATCAATTCCGATACCTTAAAATGGAACAAAAACTCTCTTGGCCGCCTTGAAACTTGGGCAGATGATACTCCTCATCACTGAACTTGAGCATCTGGAAGTCCTTCGGGACCTTTTGGATTCTGAGCTCGCTCTCTTATGCTCAGCGTACCTTCTGCACGCTGCCTTACTTAGATAAATTGGTCTGAAATGGTGGAGCAAAGCAAAAGCGCACTGGATTAAAAAAGGAGGCAGAAATATGATACTTTCACCTCTCAACCATGATTAGGCACATACAAAATATCATTTCAAAAGTTCAGGAAAATGATGGAAGAATCATCACAAATGACAGTGCCACAAGGACTCTGATTGTCGAGCACTATAAGTCCCTTTGGCAACCCGAAGTTACCCAACCCATCCCATTGGACTGTTGGCCCTCCCTTCCTACCCACGATGATTCCTTCTCTAGCATACTCACTGATTCCATCTCCGATAGTGAGATCCGGATTGTGCTTTGGAGCATGCCCCCAACAAGGCTCCATGGCCAGATGAGTTCATCATTGAATTTTATCATGAGTATTGAGATATAACATCCTACCTCATGAGTGGACCGATACTTCCTTGATTTTCATACCAAAAAAAATATCCTAAAACTGTTACTGATTATTGACCAATCTCACTATGCAATGTCCTCTACCGTCTGCTTATCAAAATTCTAGCCAATCGCTTGCGGCCTACACTTGTCCACTTTATTGACCTAAATCAATCCGCTTTTAATCACTCAAGAACTAGTCCACTCCCTAAAATTCTGGAGGGTAAGCTTGTATGCTTTAAAGCTGAGAGAAAGCATTGATCGCGTCTCCTAGGCTTCACTAAATACAATCCTCTCTCTCATGAATTTTCCACCCATAATCATCAACTAGATTAAAGTCTGTATCCGTTCCCCCCATCTTCACATGTGTCATTAGCGGGCAAAAATATGAGGCATTTGCTGTTCACCGCGACATCCGGCAAGGAGACCCTAGCTCCCCATACATTTTTATCCTGGTCAGCCAAGACTTCTCTTCACTTATGAGCTTTCATGAGTCCATGGGTATCATTCCCTTTAGCATTGGAACTTTCACTCTTTCTCATTTGCTTTTCGCAGATGACCTACTAATTTGCCTAAAAGCCACCAAGAGAAATTGCAGGAATATTCGCAAGATCTTGGCTATCTATCATTACCTCACTGGTCAAAAAGTAAACATCCAAAAATTCGAGCTTTACCTCCCTCATCTTAACCAAGGATGTAAGAACTTAATCAGGGACACACTTAACTTCAAACTAGGAAAATTTCTTTTTCTTTACCTTGGAACCCCTATCTTCCCCATGCGTATCCTAGTTAAGGATCGATAGCTCATGAAATCTTTGTCAAACTTGCAGGCTAGAGTCAGTGCCTTCTTAATCAGGCGGGCTGCACCACTCTCACCAAATCTATCTTGTCGTCTATCCCATATACTAGCTCGGTACCACCCACCTTGCGAGTGGAGTCATTGAATCCTTAGAAAAGTTATTCACATCTTTCCTTTGGAACACTAGTGGTGATCGTCGTAGCTACCATTTAAACAGCTGACAAAATTACGAAACCTTCATGTTGTCTGAACCTCACTTACTGCGCAACACATCTTAAATCTATTGAACAAAATTGATTCTCCCTAGGTTAGGGACCATTTGGCTTAGCTGATATAAAATAGTCGATAAGTTGAAGTGCTGATAAATAATTTAATGACTGAAGTTGATTTTAAAAATAAGTAGCTACGTGTTTGGTAATAAAACAACTTATAAGTTATTATTTTATTCAAATGACCACAAAATTCTTAATATTATAATATGAGAAAATGTAAAGAAAAGATATATATATTCTAAGGACAAAATAATACATTTATTGATCAAACTGATCAACTTTTTATTCTTACATAAAATAAGCTGGGGTCCCCCAACTTATTTTTTCTGACTTATAAGCAGATAAAATAAGTGCTTATCAGCTCTTTTTTTTAGTTACCAAACAGGGAAAAAAATTTAAAACTGCTTATAACTCATTTTAAGTGACTTATAAGGTTAACCAAATAACCTCTTAACCTCGTCTTCGCTAAAGATGAAAACTTTCACCTCTGGGACACCTTCACACTTTCTCATGTCTCTTCATTTGCACTCTATTATGGATCTCCGCTCGGGCTTTAAAAAACAAATTAGATCCGAATCTTCTACCTCTCTCCTTTTCGGCCCTTAGATTTTTCAGATCCCTATCAATAAAATGCCAACCTTCGTTAACACCTCCTTATCACTCGATAACCTCCTAGTTAATGATCTGATTGTGAATGAGAAGTGAAACGATAACTTGCTCTCCGTTATGTTTGGATTGGATTTATGTGAGATAATTAGGCGCATTTACATTCTTATTCTAGTCTATGATGACGCGTGGGTCTGGGTGATGGATACCCATGAACGTGGAAATACTAAGTCAGTTTATAGTTTTATTCGCCGCCATGCTTTGCCACCCACCTCTGGTGGAGGGCAACCTTGGTCGAAAATTTGGAGGATTCTAGTATCTCCTAAAATCCATTTTTTTCATAGGAAACTTTTTCATAATAAACTATCAACCCTTGATAACATTTATCATTTTGATAGCACTTGATTCTTCTTGCTCCCTCTGCGGCCTCGCCCTAAAACCAATGCCCACTTGTTCTTCCATTGCCCGTTTGCTCAACAACTCTGACACATTTTTCAATAACAACTTAACATTACCTTTGATTATGCCACCTCCTAGCACCTGGGCTCTTGGATTAGCAAAGGAGTCAGTCCCTCCACTCTATTTTATCCTACTACCTATGGGAGCTCTAGAATCTTCGAAATGCTATCCACTTTCGATTATGACATGCAACCGTAGAAGTGGCATGAGAAAAGGCATTGACTAGTTTTCATGACTATACTTACACCCATGCTCCTACGGCCCACACCCCTGATGTAACGACCCGGATTTTTAGAAAAATAGATAAATGAGATTTATTTTATTTAATAGATCTGAAAATCCCAATGTTAATATTATGGAATTAATTAATTTCGAAATTGATGGAAATTATGAGATAAGATGGTTAAAGATATAAGAAGGAATTTGAGAGGGATTGAATTTAATTGCGTTATTATTAATTAAATTCGGATTTAATTAATTGACAAATTATAAACAGATTAATTAATGATGGATGGCCAAGATTGATTCTAAAAGAGTCCAAGGTCTAATAGAATTAATATTGCAAATCTGCACTTATAAATAGGCATTAAAGGTGGCTAGAAACCTCTTTTTCTGCCAAACAGAATTCTGTCCACGAGCCCTCTTTTTCCTCTCGTTTGCACGTGAATCGAGGCACCCCTAAGAATGTGTGGTGGCTGGTTTCGAAGCCTGCACATAGGAGAAGAAGTTCTAGGTGGTGACCGCGAGTTTCAGAGCGAGGACAGAGATCAATCGCCGGCACAAGGTTCGACGTTCGTGCAAAATTCCAGAGAAGGAATTACAGTTGGTTTTTCAGCCAACTTTAGGTACGTAGAGGGAATCCCTATGTCGTCGGTTCTCTGCGACATGGAACCCTAATCCCTTCTTCTTTGTACCAGAATTTCATTGATGTATTGTATGCATGGTTTAGATATCGTATGGCATAGTTATGATGGTCGAAAAGTCGCGTCGGAACGCATTTTTCCGTCGGCGGCAGAACTCGGCTCGGGTTCTGCTGTGCCCGGCCTGGATTTGGCTGAATCCGGACTGAGTTGAAATCGGAACCGGATCGGGTTGTCCAACCCGGCCCGGGTTCCTGTTGACCCGACCCGGGTTCTTGCTTCTGCTCGAATCGGGTCGCGGCATGATGGATTTGGGAGTGAACCGGCCGACCCGGCCCGAGTTTATCATACACCTGGTCCGGGTTTACCCTGGCCGAGGTGAGTTGTGACGTTTCCGAACACGGCCCGGGTTTCACCCGACGTGGGCCGGGTTCTAGCGACAGAAAATGTAAAATTATGATATTTTAGCATAAATAATTGAATAGTTATTATAATTGTTCCTAAATTGTATTGTTAACAGATCTGACCTCATCAAACTTTTATTAGATTTGATTTGAGATTATCTTCATCGTTACCATATCATATCCTATTATTCATTATGTTATTGATCCAGTAGTTTTTTCCTGATTTGCTCATTGTCTAACCTAAAGTAAATTGCTAAAGATAGGTCTTTAGGTTAAACAAGATAAAAGATGAAAACTGCTGGGTCTCTATGTTCTCCGATTGTCTCTAAGCCCCCTGAGCCATTATTGTTATAGTATTGTATGTGGCAGATAGTGTACCTAGATGTTTGAGACGTCATCCTTTAGGGAAGCTATGACTGTCCTGTAATGGCCATGGTCCCCCGTCATCATGAATATATTATTAGCGCTATTATTGGAGGGCGGCTTGCCGTAGTTTGATCTCCCACTGGCCTACATGAAAGAGACATGGAGTTTTCCCATAATTGGTCGAGTGCTTCCTAACTGAATTGAATTGAAATTGAATAGAATTGAATTGAGTTGAAATTGAATAGAATTGAATGGAATTAAAATTGATTAGATGCCATAGTGATCCGGCATAATTGCTAATTGCTAATTGATTGATTGATCCCTTGATCTCTTACCTGATCCCCTTTATTGATTGATCCTCATCATTGATTTATGGTCTTATTAATTATTGAGCTCTTTCATATTGTCCTATCTTGTGCTATATTGATTATTGTCCTAATTAATTATTGATTATTATTTTATTGTTGAGCACTATTGATCTACTTATCGTTATGGTTAGACCCTACGTATTGAGTATTTTTATACTCATGGGTTTTCCCCTGCATCTGGATTCATGCAGATGAGATGATAGAGGATGGTGATGCAGGTGGTCAGGCTCAGTGACAGGGATGTTGCACATGGTGTAGGATTTAGTCCTACTAGATTATTGTATTAGTTTTCTTTTCCGCATATTTAGTATGTTGGAGTCATGGACGTTTCCAACTCCTTGACATTATATATTGTTAGACGATCTTTTATTAATTTCGTATTTTATAGAGTTTTATTTTCGCAAAAATAATTTATATAGAATTGCGTAGCGCCTTTGGGACGACTCTGAGCACGTGATAGTCACGTGGGTCTCGGGATGTTACAAAAGGTATCAGAACTTAAGGAGAGACACTTCTTAGCTATCTCAAATAGATAGAGTTGAGTCCATATGCAACTGTCACGAGCAACCACTGCAGCCATCAAGTAGGGTCAAGTAAGTATTGTATTGATATATGGATTTGGAGCTCACACTAATAGAATTGTTATTGCTATTGTTATGTTAGAACAGCTGCTATGACTTTTTCGAGCCATATTTCACGAGCTTCCAAAAGCAGATTATAGCGGGTCATTCAGCAGGCCCTAAGCTCACAGGCCAATGAACGTAGGCTTAGGGCCCAATATGGAATAGGCAGCATACCCGATATTCCAATTGAACGAGGTTGAGGCGAGAATTTTTATGGATCCCACTTAGCTCACACTGAGTACTGTCTTGTATGGTAGTTGGGTATGATCGTAGAGACATTATAGAGGTTCTGAAGTTGCAGCCCCTCAGCTTGATGGGAAGGGCGACTTCGAGGACGTAAAAAGATGAATTGAGGAGGTTGAGTAGGTCTCCCTCAAGACGGATTGCGGCGAGGACCGCAAGTTGGTCTATGTGAATTAGAAATCGGTTGATAAAGCCATGGATAAAGTGAGGGATAACATAAATCCTTAGATAATAGAAATAAAATTGATGGTATAAGGCAATGCCTAAGGAGGTTATTCCGAAAGGAATAATCAAAGTTCTAAGGAGGTTATTCTAAGGTTGAATAACTAAAGCCCTAAAGATGTTATCCCCACGTTATCCTTAAGGCACTATAAATTGAGATAAAAGTGAGGTCAACACAACAAGTAAAGCATGACATCTATTATCGAATAATGAATTAAAGAAGACCTCAATGGATTCCTAATCATAAGGTTAGGAAAGATTATGGATTCAAATTGAAAAGTTGATCTCTAGGTTAGTTGAGAATGCTACCTAAAAGAATAGAAAGGATACATAATATTATGCCTTAATGATGATGATATAGAGATAGTCCTCAAATCATGTTGTACATGTGACTTATAAGGAATTATTTAGGACCTCATTGAATGAGAGAAAAATTGTCGTCATGCAATAAATAGTTATTGGATTGATAAATGGTAAGGACTTTTCGGCAGACCTGATCGTCGTTCCGATCAGAGATTACGACGTGGTGTTGGACATGGACTGGTTGTCCTACCACGACGCCTACTGACACTGCCGAGCAAAGAAGATTGTTATCGGAGTACCAGGAGGGCCTCAGACTATTGTTAGAGGCGTGCCACTAAAGCTGGGTAAGGTCTTGGTATTGGCTATCAAAGCCCAGAAGCTACTGAAGAAAGGATGCCAAGGATTCTTGGCGAGCGTGGTTAAGACGGATCGGGCTGAGATAGACCGAGATAGCATTGAGGTGGTGAAGGAGTTCCCGGACGTTTTTCCGGATGATGTTTCGGGACTATCACCACGACGGGAGATCGACTTCCGCATCGATTTGGCGCCGGGTACTGCACCTATCTCAAAGGCACCGTATAGAATGGCTCTAGTAGAAATGCTGGAATTGAAGACCCAAATCCAAGAGTTGTTGGATAAGAGATTCATCTGACCGAGTGTCTCCCCATGGGACGCTCCGGTATTATTCGTGAAGAAGAAGGATGGATCTATGCGACTGTGCATAGATTATCGAATGTTGAACAAGGTCACCATAAAGAATAAGTACCCACTACCGAGAATTGATGACCTGTTCGACTAATTGTCTTCGGCAAAGGTATTCTCGAAGATCGACTTGAGAAGTGGTTACCATCAGCTTAGGATAGCTGATGACGATGTGCCGAAGATAGCATTCAGGACAAGATATGGTCACTATGAGTTCTTGGTGATGCCGTTCGGACTGACCAATGCCCCGACAGCCTTTATGGATTTGATGAATCAGGTGTTCAGGCCATATCTGGACAAGTTTGTGATCGTATTCGTCGACAATATCTTGATTTATTCGTCGAGTCCGGAGGAACATCTACGAGTTGTGCTACAGACTCTTCGAGAGCACAAGCTGTACGCCAAATTTTTGAAGTGCGAATTTTGACTAGAAGAGATCATGTTCCTTGGACATATCATCACCAAGGATGGGATATCAGTGGATCCTGCCAAAGTGGAAGCAGTTGCCAACTGGGAGCAACCTAAGAACTTATCGAAAATCAGGAGCTTCCTCGGACTGGCAGGATATTACCGGAGATTTATACAAGATTTTTTCAAGATCGCTTCGCCACTGACGAATCTCACAAAAAAGGCGTCAAATATGAGTGGTCACGGAAGTGTGAAGACAGCTTCTAAGAGTTAAAGAAAAGATTGACGACGACACCTATTCTGACCATACCTTCAGGCCAAGGAGGTTATGTGATATATATCGATGCATGTGGCACCGACTTGGGGTGCGTCTTGATGCAGCATGGGATGTTGCACATGGTGTAGGATTTAGTCCTACTAGATTATTATTTTAGTTTTCTTTTCCGCATATTTAATATATTAGAGTCATGGACGTTTTCAGCTCCTTGACATTATATATTGTTAGACGATCTTTTATTATTTCCGTATTTTATAGAGTTTTATTTTCGCAAAAATCATTTACATAGAATTGCGTAGCGTCTTTGGGACGACTCTGAGCAAGTGATAGTCACGTGGGTCTCGGGGTGTTACAAAAGAGAATTTAATTAATAACAACGCAATTAAATTCAATCACTCTCATATTCTTTCTTATCGCTTTAACCATCTTATCTCATAATTTCCATCAATTTGGGAATTAATTAATTCCAAAATATTGACATTGAGATTTTCAAATCTATTAAATAAAATAAATCTCATTTATCTATTTTTCTGAAAATCTGAGTCATTACACCTGAGGCCCCTTACGGGTCCGATGGGAGGTCCCCCTACTCCTCGGCTACTCTGCAATCGGATGGCTCCCTCCTAGGAAGAAGCGGGATGGGGGATATGGATCTCTTCTTCACTCTTATATTGTCTCACTTATTTTTGCAAGGCTTTCTCTACTTTTGCTAGCTCTGTTCTAAAAATCGAGGTGATTGACATGTTGTTTGGTCTTCGGGAATGCACTCGACATTCATTATCTTATATCTTTGTCTACTTAAATTCCTCATCTCTTGTCAACAACATCATCAAGTGGGAGGAGAATTATCCTTAGAACATGAAGGACATCATCACAGACATTTGACATATTCTCGAGCAACTGCAATCCACTATCATTTCCCATTGCTTACGCCGTATGAATCACGCTGCAGACTACCTAGCTTCTTTTGGTCGCACTAATAATAGCGACAACTTTTTGCTGGATATATAGGTCTCCTTCGGATCTACTCCATATTTTGTATCAAGACTTCACCGGAGAAGTAACGTAATCTAAGATTACTTTTTTTAAGAAAAAACACGTACGAATTACCATTAATATGGCGGCATTCAGGTCTTTTCGGTGCCTGTAAACATGGAAGGAAGAAAAAAAGAGGCTCAGGAGTCGAATGGAGAAAAAAAAATCGCTGAAATAAAAAGTCCATCTTCATTCATTGTTCTCTTGGCTTGTTACTGCGAAAAATAAAGGGAGGGCATGCATAAGATCCTGACGATATACGTGCAAATTTTTTAGTGGAAGATGTCAAAGATCCGATTGTGGATCTCGATTGAGAAAACAAATCAGATCTTGTTTGGTGTAAAAAAGTAAATTAGGTTCTTCTATGATAAATAAGAGTGGTTGATCTAATACATAGGAGAAGTTGGAAAATAAAAAAATGCATCTAATTAAAAGTTTATTATCACATGATTAAATTCTAGTCAAATTAATGAGTTTAAAATTAAATTATTCGTGTCAAATGCCTTTTTTTCGATAAAAAAATGTTCTCCATTTTTGTTAATAAATTATCACCTCTGGTATCACGATGGAAAGTTCGACGAGGAATGATTTATTTCCTTCTTCCAAATATATGATTAGGAAGTAATCCGATATTGTTGGATTCGGGAACCACACGAACGGAGGAGAAGCGCAACGGTGGATCTCTTGTCGTACGACACCGCACCCTCGTGTGATCTCATCTCGATCCATCAAACGGAACCCGAGAGCGCTACGCGACGCGACTCACGAAACCGAACTTAACTAAGTTCTCTCCCACTGCATCACCACGACCCACACAACCGCCACCAATTCCGGAATGCGAACACCCTCCACCACCGCCAACAAACAAGAACGAAATCGGAGGGAGGGAGGGAAGGAAGGGGAGAGAGAGCGAGAGAGAGAGAGCGAGAGGCAAGAACTGGAAGATGACCCTTCTGTGAACGCCAACTCCGTCGTAAGTCGTCCCGCTTAGTCCTCTCCGCCCGCCATTGAACGTCGGCGTGCACGCCGCACCTGAAGTCTCGCTCTTTCTGGCCATGGCGGTCATGGCCGCAGGGGCCGTCCCGGCGGCCTCGACGCCGTCGGCGACCAGCCCCATCGCGTCCTGGCCTAGGCGGCGCCTGCCGGACTCCGCGACGGACGACGACGACGACGACGTGGAGTCGGGGGACGGAGGCGACGCGGACGAACGCGAGTACGATAAGCCGATTGCTGCGCGGACGCCGCTGCTTCATGGCCTCAGGGTCCTCTTGTCGTGGTTCTTCGTCGTTCAACACGGTACCACCAAAGGAGGAGGTGGCAGCGGGAGGTGGGGAAGGAGGCGCTTATGGCTCTCGAGAGGTCTGGTGCTCTTCCTCATGGCCATGGTGACCACCGTGCTTCTGCTGCATTCTCGGATCGGCGGCCTCGTTGAAAAGCCCACCGTGGGGGGTACCGTGGTCCTCCACGGCGATCAAGATGTCATGAAGCTGGCGGACGAGAACCTCACCAGTCCGAAGCGCCCCGCCGAGATCAAGGTACATATGATGGATAAGCAGATGTAAATTTCATAGGATCTTATATATACTCATCAACACGTGTACAGATTCTATATATACTTCATAAAAGTTTAGATCTTTAATGATTAGCTTTGCATAATTTCTTGGTGGAACAAATAGTTTTATTCGGCTTCGCATCATAAATATCTTGTGTGTTTCTTTCTTCCTTTCTTTCTTTCTGGTCTGTTTCTTCCCCTTATATGGGGCTCTTAATCACTGTCCTCTACAACATTGAGGTACAAAGCTAACGTTGTTTGGGTGTAGGAATTGAGAACGAGGGCATCTCTATATAAAGAATAAATTTTTTTTGAAGCATGACAACTTAACGATCATTTCCTAATGCTATATGAGGAAATCCATAATATTCATTCCTGGCGATCCACTGTGACGCATCTTCTTCAAAACCTGCAAGATTAATGATGCTTTCGTGTTTTAACAGATTCCTGAGATTTGGATGACGCCAGATAGCAATGGCTACCAACAATGCATCGAGCAATCCAAAACTTATGCTAGTAATTTATCCACTTTTTCCCAAACCTGAATTTGTTTTTTCTGAAGAGTGGTTAATTTAGTAGCTTTGATCAGCGTCAAATTATTAATTACATGGGATTGTTCTTGCCGCAGGAGCCAAAAATGCCACTGCAGGTTATCTACTTGTTGATGCTAATGGTGGACTTAATCAGATGAGGATGGGGGTATATAATTATCTACATGTTCGATAGTAAATATGTACACCAAATTCTCATATCTCCAAGCTTAATGCACGCAGATAAGCGATATGGTTGCAATTGCCAAGATAATGAATGCATCGCTCGTGCTTCCTTCCCTGGATCATGTTTCCTTCTGGACAGATTCAAGGTACGAGAAAGACCCTTGCGTGCATACGTGGTTTTAGAATACACCAGAAAAGTTTAAAGACACAATTTGATGCTGCGCAGTGAGTTCAAAGACATATTTGATGTGGATCACTTCATCAATATTCTGAAGGACGACATAGTGATAGTGAAATCACTCCCGGACAAGTACAGAAAGATTCGGCCCTACCAGAGAGCTCCCATCTCCTGGTCCAAGGCAATTAATTACCTGCCCATTTAATATTGCAGTGACATCGTTAATCAACCAAAATCTTCTGCATGCTAACTGAATTAATTTTGCAGGTTTCATATTACAAGGGATACGCCAACGTGTTGCACAAGTACAAGGTCATAAGATTCACCAAAACGGACACACGTCTCGCAAACAATGGCCTCCCACCTTCGTACCAAAGGCTCCGCTGTCGAACTAACTACAAGGCACTCCGCTACACAAAGGATATCGAGGACATGGGAAAGATCATAGTCGACAGGCTGCGGAATGACAACAAACGCTTTGTGGCACTCCACCTGAGGTGTGTGTGTGGGTGAGAGAGAGAGAGAGAGAGAGAGAGAGGCTGAAATAAATGACGTGCATGTGTGTTAATTTGCAGATATGAGAAGGACATGCTTGCGTTCACAGGCTGCAACCACAGCCTGACGCCTCATGAGTCGCAGGAGCTGGAAAAGCTGAGATATAAGATGAGCAACTGGAGGGACAAAGTCATCGACGGCCCGGCGAAGCGGCTGCAAGGAGGCTGCCCGATGACGCCGCGAGAGGCTGCGGTGTTCCTGAAGGCCATGGGCTACCCTTCCACCACCAACATCTACATAGTGGCCGGGGAAATCTTTGGCGCCAACAGCACGGCTCCCCTCAGGGAGGAGTACCCCAACATTCACACCCACCACAGCCTGACGACGACCGAGGAGATGGCGCCCTTCAGGATGCACCAGAACAGGCTCGCGGCACTCGACTACCTCGTGGCCCTCAACAGCGACGTGTTCGTGTACACCTACGACGGGAACATGGCGAAAGCAGTCCGGGGTCACAGAAGATTTGAAGGGTTCCTCAAGACCATCAGCCCCGACAGGTACGTACGAGACCTTAAATATTATTACTACATCACATATGTGGCATATGTCAATCCTACAAACGAGCTTGCAAAGTTGGATCTTCTGACATGTATCGATTCAGGGAAAAGATTGTGAAACTGGTGGATCAGCTGGATGCTAGAGCAATAACATGGGAGAATTTTGTGACCAAGATCAAAGAGTACCATGACAACAGACTCGGAGGTCCATACGAGAGGGTGACCGGCACTGATGCGAAGCTGGAAGAGTACTTCTACGCAAATCCTCTTCCTGGGTGTCTGTGCAGAAAGCTGCATAAGAATACTTGGTGACTTCTTTGGCAGATTGTTGACTTCCGGAGGGCGATGGAGCCAATCGGTATGTACAAAATTTTTCTGATACGTAATATTTCTTTTTTCTTTTGGATCAATTTAGAGCTTGGTGGGACTGTGAGCTGCTGCACGGTGTCTTGAAAATTACCATGCATACGGCATGAAATGGGCTCCTGTACGGGGTGCAAATTTTGATGGAGGCAGGATGATTTTTTTTTTTTGTTTTTTCTTTCCTGTCCATCTGTTATATTCATCCATTAGAGTTCAGTTTACTCATTCCTGATCAGCACTAGATGCTATCTCTTTGTACCATCTGGAATATTTAGTGTTTTTTTTACTGCGTTCAGATGTAAACTTGATCTGAGCAATGAAATAACATTAGTTTATTAGTGTCTGTGTTCAGTTGGATGCAGAGGTGAAGGTACGATTTCAATTTACTCACCGATGATGAGATTTGGATACGACTTTTGTGCAATCTGGAAATATGAAGTGCCGTAACAATTCTTGACTTTGATCTGAGCAATCGAATGGCTTTATTTTTCTGATATATATATATATATATATATATATATATATATATAAGCCATAGAAAAACATAGACAAACTTGAACTAAAAGGAAATAGTGCATCTTATTCCTGATTTCTTTTAAAAAAAGGCGAAATCACTTAATATCAAAATAGGCGAGAGATCGCAAAGTAGAAGAAATTATAACTTTCGAATATCAAAAGAGGTTGTAAACTCAATAATTTCATAAACTTGAAATTCGTTGAAACTCAGAATTCATCGAAAAAGAAAATCACACAGGTTTATAAAATAATTAAATATTAATTAAATGATCAATAATAAAAGAGTTTATGTTTATTTATAAATATTTTACAATAATACTAAACTAATTTAAAATTTTAAAAGATAAAATAACAATAAATAAGAATGTTAACTAACATAATATAATTAATTTAAGGTAAAGGTAACAATAACAACTAACATAATATCATAATATATCATATTTATCCTACATCAATTACCCTCTCTTCAAAATAGTTCGACCTCAAACTCTAAAAATTAAATCCAGAGGATCAAGAATCCCATCTTCTTCCTCAATTAATCAAATTTGAAAATGCAATCCCTAGAAAACTAAAATATTTGGTGTTGAAAACATTCACCTATCTCACATCAACTTGAAGTTTTTGAATAAAATCTCTTTTGTTAGTTGATGAAACTAATCAAAACTTTTCATTCACCTCGCTAATAAATTTATGTTCTTTTTGTCCAGAAAGAAAATCCATTATTGACAAGTATTCAATATTTGGAAAGATAATAATATCTTTAAAAGTTTCTTGTAACTCTTCAACTCGAGCAACAACAACTTTTAAAGACAATTTATTTTCACAAGATTGCACATATTCTGAATGAGAATCGGACATTTTATTGATTATGTTCTTCAATCGTTGCTGAACTTTCTCAATTGAATTCTTGATATTCTTCAAATGAATTTAAATTTATTGTATTAAAATTTGTCTACCTTGTTGAGACTTGCTTTACTGTTAAATAATAAGATATTGATATGATGAAAGCAAAAAAATATTCTACTAGTATTTTTTTATTTTTTGATGATAAACTCGTAATCATTTATTATTTTTCTACCAAGAAAGTGCATAACAAAATAGAGAAAACAAAAATAAAGGATCAATACAATTATTAAAGATAAGAAAAATTGAAATAAGAAATGGACGATGGGGAAGAGATGCTGGGGGATTGCAAAGCGTAGGAGAATTATAATTTTCGAACGAATCTCGAAAGTGATTGATAGTTTAAAGCACCATATAACTTCATAAACTCAGAAGAGGTTTATGAAATAATTGGATATTAATTGAATTATCAATTATAAAAAGAATTTATGCTTATTTATAGGAATTTTACATTCAAATTTAAACTAATTTAAAATATAAAAAGATAAATAATAATAAATGAGAATGTTAGCTGACATAATTTAAATAAACTAAAAGAATAAATATAACAATAATAAACTAATAGAATATATCTTATTTATTCTACATCTAAAATAATTGTTGTCGTATTCAATTTTTGGGATGAGTAAGCATTTTGTCTAAGCAACCCAGGGAGACTGCATTGTCTACTAGTGCATAACACTTGAAAAAACCGCATAGCACATGAATCACACTCAATATCTACTCGTTCCAATATAATTTTCTTGACAACATTACCATCTAAACATTTAGGTGCTCTATACAAGCATAGTATAGAGTTATCAATTTGAGATGGACCATTGACAAAACAAGAACAATTTTCTCGATATTTCTCATGGAGATCATATTGGAGCCCCACATAATCCTAGCTCAATGACGAAACATAGAGTTGCTCTTTCACATTTTGGGTTGCACTCTCAATTGGAACACCTCTCATTGTGACATAATCCATTGCGAAAGATATACCTGCAGTGATGTCAAATCAAATCTTTTCAAAAAATATCACTGCTCTTTTTCTCTCCTTCCAACTCTATTGTCACCAAAATATTTCCTCCCGCCCTCTTGGCATCCACCTGTCCCACTTATTTCGATTGCTTCTTAGAATGCCTCTTTCTCTTGGCAAGCGCCGTCGAGGTTGCAGTTGTGCGAATTTTTTGATCTCCGCAACAAGGTTTGGGAGCTTAGATAGTGACATCAATGAATGGCCACAAGGGCAATTCATCGAGTGGGTTGTCATGACATCTGCACTTTTCCTAAGAATTCAAGTAGTCTAGACTATCAAACTCACTCATCCAAGATCAAACACATTTTTGACCTAGGAACAATTTTGATAGCACATGAAATATTTTTCACTTTAATTGGAGGGGTCTAGAACTTTCATAGAAGTTGTTTTCCTTTGTCCATCCTAATTTGGATCTTATTACAGTGCCTGAGGGTGGTCTCTCTTAATTCCTAAGAAAATAATAGAACTATCAAAAATTGTCTTGCCACTTGTTAGAGGGTTTAGAGGATGGTTAAGACAACTTTTCGGAGATATTGCATAACTTTTCAAAATCACATGGAACTACCCCTCCTCCTATCCAATTCGAATTAGACTTGAAAGTGCAATATTTTAGCCTATTTGTCCCCTTAGACAATTTGGTTCATGTTGGGTCAACATCTCTCCATGATTTGACATCCATTAGGACATAGATACTTGATACCATCACGAAGTGGACTTCCAACAACCATGAAAATATCATGTGAACCAGGCTCATTCCTAACCAAACAAGACCCACATGATAGTTGACCAACTATCATTGAGTCTTTCACATAATTTTTGTCCGAATGTACCAACGTACAATATAGCAAGCTATCATGAACTATCAATGTTTCCTTAATTGGACTTCCTGATTTGGGCATATGAGTAAGGGAAGAGTGTTACAATGCTCTCCCTTCAAACCATTGTCATCCTCGAAAACTTATTGAGTTAGGACCAACTCGAGTCAATGCCACAAATCAAGCAATTGTTTGCAAGTTTTTCGTACTTGTCGAAGTTCATAGACTTAGATTCTATTTCTTAAAAAAAATTAAGCCTCTTAGTTAGAGACATTGTTGCTTCCAAAGGCAGCCTACCCAAGGTTCCAAATTAGCCAACAAGTCTTAAACTAAGGCCGAGCACGATCCGGGTCGACCCGGATCACACCAACCCATTAAGTCAGAAAAAAGCCTGACCCGAACTAGACCTGATCCGTGATCATGTCTAATATCAAGAGAACTTGGCGAGTTTCGGGTCAGGGCCGATTCTACCACCTAGAAACCCGACTTGAGACCTGGCCCGTATAATATTTTTATATGAATTTGTAGTTAAAAAATCATGACTCACAACCCTAGACTCGCTAGCCCAAAGCTAAAACCTAAATCCCCATATGCTTGTACAAAACCCTGTGGCGGCTGCTCTCTCTCTTCGGCTGCTCCATCAACTGTCGCTCGCAAGTTTTGAAGCTAGGTAGACTGCAGCCCTCCATCTTCCCTCGCTCGCAAGGCAGTAGATGGCAGCTACCCTCCCCCTTCTCTCTCGTAAGTCACAATCTCGATGGTCCCTTTATGGCGTTCTCGCTCCATTGCTTGCAAGCAAGCTTGATGATGCACGAAAAATCATGTATTAGTTTAGATCATTTCTTAGTATTTTAGAATATTTTTATGTTTAGAAAAGGGGAGTTTTGAATTATTTTTATATAATTTGTTTTAGATTTGATTTCTATCTAAGTTAGAAAATTATTCATGGCAGAATATGAGAAAACGTCGAAATCAAAGCAAGAATAGACCTTAAAATAGCTCAGAAAACTGTCACAACCATGACAATTCTTTTCACGGCCATGACAGAAAGATGTTACAATAAAAAAATTGACTAAGTTACTGTCATGGCCATGACAGTTTCAGTCATGGTTGTGACAGAGAGATTTCCAGTAGAAAATTTTTCTAAGTACTTTTCAGTCTTGATAGCCTTTTGTCACGCCCGTGAAGAACTTGGTCACGACCGTGACTGCGGTTGGTTAGATAGTTTTAAAGCCATTTTATCTATTTTTTCGATATAATTTCTTTTTATTTCCTTTGGGGATGAGAAAGCCTATAAAAAGGAGGCAGAAGAGGGTTTGGAAAAGGATCCTTAGAGCATAGATTTGAATTTTACAAAGAGGAGAAGAGCGAGAACAATAGTGAAGCTCTGCCCGAAACTCGCGAGAGCACGTGTACAATGGCTGCCAAAGTTCTTCGTTTTCTTTTCCCAATCTTTTTATTAGATTTGATGTTGTTATTCTCATATTTATTCCTTCATTAGGGTCATTCTAGTTGAACCCTATTTATGTTTTGGAACCTTTCTTAATATTAGTTTAATTTTAATCTTTAATAGCGTTGTAATTTCATATTTAATGCTTTCCTTTGATTTCATGATTTATGATTTGATTGCTATCCGAGAAGAAGTGATTATTTTTATAATAGTTTCTAGGATTGATCATAATTTATTGCTTGCCACAAATTAGGGAAATTGAAAGAGACTTAATTTGTGTAGTTATTAAGGTGACTTGAGAAAACTTTTAATATTAATTTCAGTTTAATGCATTTTATGTAGGGGTGAGCAAAACCGGGTTCGGGACCGGGTCTTGGCCGACCCGGTCCCGACCCGGTTTGCTCTGAGTTTTCGAGAAAGGGAACCCGGTCCCGGATCCGGGATCGGGACGTCTCGGTCAAACAGGAACAAAAACCAGGAATTCCCAGTTGTCCCAGTTTGATCATAAAAAAATAAAATAATAGTTAAAATAGGGGAAAAAATTAATGTCATTATATAAATATAATAACTATTAATTAAATTATATATATGATAATATAAAATAATGTATATGTAAGATATATATCAAATAAAATATAATTTTTTTATTTAAAATAAGTATAAATATACTATTTAAAAATATTTTAATATTAATATAATATATTTAATCGGGTCGGGACCGGATCCGGATTATTAGGCCGGGTCTCAAGGAAATGAGACCCGATCCCGATCCGGTTGGTAACCGGGTCGGAAAAAACCTGAAAAATCCGGGTCGGGCCGGGCCGGGGCGACCAGGTCGTCTCGGCCCATGCTCACCCCTAATTTTACGATTAATTAAGTAAATTAAAAAACTAAAAGGATTAATTTATTCTAATCGATTCATAAGATAATAGTTAAAGCCTGAAATATTAGTTAACTAATTTTAGGAATTCACTTTATTATTGATTCAATTAATTCTAAGTTAAGAAAAGTTCATTGCATTTTAGTGGAGATAATTAGATACTCTAATAATCAAATCATCATTTCTCCACGTGATCATTTCCTTTATTTTTATTATTTTCTTTTTATTCACATCTGAAATAATATTTTCTTAACTTCTCAATTAATAAGATTCAAATAAAATATACTAATTTATTTTACTACTTGAGCGACTAGTGCACTTGCTAGCGTTTGCTATCAATTCTACACGCATCACTCGACGGTTACACTTCTACTTCTCCTTCTCACTCGCAAGCCCGACGGCTACCCTCACCCTTTTTCAACCCGTGTTTGTGGATGGTACTCCCATTCCCTCTTTTTTTACTAGCAACTCTCCATCTACCTCTTCCTCAGCCCTACGATCGGCCACTTATCATTGGAGTCGCCGAGCCATTGTCAGCGATAGGTGATCGGACCTCCGCTGCTGCTTATTCCCAGCCAAAACCTGACCTCATTCCCCATTTGTCGGGTCCATCCCGGCCCCGATACTGGCTAGTACTGGGATGAAATTTTTCTGACTTGGTAAAAATCGGGTTGGGTCCGAGTTTTAGGTGGGCCCGGAACCGATCCCGGGTTTGCTCTGCCCTATCTCAATTGTCATGCCCTAACTTAGAATGAGAAGTTTCTTTCAAGAGTTATACTAACTTTTCAAATATAATTTCACTAACTTGTATCCGAACTTTCTTTTATCTACATAATTTTAGTTTATGCTAGACATCAACTCAAGGTATATCTTGATTACTCTGTCTTCAAGCACTATCCTAAATGTTCCATGAACATTTTTCATGTAGCATTGATCATTCGTAACATTTGAAGATCCTTTGATATGAATCTGCATCATACCTTCATAAATAGAAAGTATCCATAAACCAACTTTCTCATGGTCTTCTTGGTTTGCTCCTTATTATCTATCATTCAATTTCTTATCAAGGAAGAAATTTAGCACAATGTCAACATTCATAGGCTTTGTTTATGTATCATCATTCCACACACCAATGTATGAGTGATAAGGACATCCCAATGATCGTCTACAAAAATATAATAACTTTTAGTTCCGCTCTTGATCCATCTGACATGGTCAGCTCCTTTGGATAATTCATTTTCCTTCTGCCTAACAACCATTTAGTTGGCCAATTCCCTCGGATAACTTGCGTTGAAATGATCTCTTCCCTGAGTCATTTTAAGTTTGCTTAGCTCCCTCAGATAACTCTTGTATCTTTTCATTTCCTTCCTAGTCATTTCAGGTTCGAGAACATTTGTGAGTGGCCAGTTCACATTATCGCTTCTATGAACAACAAGTTCTCTTCCCAAGATCCTAACAAGTGTGGTATCGCCAAGCATTCATTTGGCATGTTCAATTCCCTCGAACTCATCCAGTCCTTTAACCATTGACCATTCGTCGGCCAACTCCCTTGAATGTCCTCAACCATTCTTTTTTTGCATTGCTCATTCTTTGCCTAGGACGAGCCAGACAAAATCTTACCATAATCAGGACCAACTCAAATGAGTATCCGTCTCATCTTTTGGACAAGACACATTATCTTGGTCTGAGACGTTTGCATGTTTCTTACTATTTCTCTGGCCCTTAGAGTGTGTCACCCATTCTATTTCCATCTTGTCCCAAGATGAATTCCACAGGTTGTGATGATCTGGCCAATGCTATCCTTATCCCTCATCTTTCTCAAAACATTTAGGGTCATTAGAATGCTTATGAAGTCATTCTACCATTGAATATCATTAGCCTCACCGTTCAATTACTTTGGGTTTTATTTCTTTTGTCTACATTTGCATGCATACCAAAGACGTTTACCAATAGCATTTTTTGACCAGCGTTCCTCAACTGAATGACCATCCAAGCACGACATCACATGTTTCCACTTCCAAGAATGTCTGTCATCAAGATCCTTTCATATGGTCTAGCTTACTCCACTTCTCTCATCGGAATGTTGACTGCTAATATTCTGGAGCATCCTCCAAAATGCTCTTTTCACTTGCGTATTTATTTACCATAGTCCATGCTTCGAATGTCTTCTTAACATTTGATCGAACATATGGTCCGCATGCCTTTCCTTTTTTGTGGGATTTACCACATCATTCTTATATTCCTATGCCATCCTCAGGATATTTAATGGTAACACCCTCAAGCATCCATCCCAATGTTTGTTCATTTGCATATGTGTGCGCCATGTTCACTTCATTTTCCAAAGTTATCCTTGCAAATATTTCCCAAAAAATGGTTTGTCAAGTCATTTCTAGGCATTGACACTCGTGCCTTATCAATTCAGAACACTTGAGCATAATGTTTGCCAAGATCCTATCCCGTTTAAACATTTCATCAAACATGTTTGCCCACACGTTTATGAGCTGTCCAAAATGTGTATTGGACACCTTCCGCATGCATTCCCTTCATATAGGTAACAAATAGTCTAACTCATTTTCTCATGAACAGAAATTCTTCGGTGCTCCTTCCATGCACATGAAAATACAAAAATACACAACACACAATTGAGAAGAAAAATATAGTCTTTATTGTACTTTTACAAAATATTACAATTTTCACACAAGTGCTATTATAACACTAACACCTTTACACAAGTACAAATATAAGAACACACTTACAAACTTCTCAACATTTTGCCTTTCCTAAGGCAAACTTCAGCAGCGCCACCCGTTCGACGATTTTCCCAAAACTTAGTTGCAAGCAACACATTCTTGCTTCATTACGGTGGCACAATCCTCCGCTAAAACACTGTCACAAACTTGTCTACCCACAAGTCCAAACCTTCGACAAGTCTAACATTGCACATCGTTGTTCATGGTATGAGCACTTGGCCGCTGCTTACGATCTGCTGCATTTCTTGCATAATCAGCCACTCACTGGATTGATCTTGGACCATTTTCCATTAAACAACCCACACTGATCAACACCATCTTCCATGAGTCTTCCACCATTCAAGAAGACTTTACGCAACAATAATGGTCCATTTTTGTTGTACATAGCCCTGACTTAGGATTGCAATGACCACTATGATGGGTCCTCTTTGGCCTCATTTGTTGACGAGCCATCTTCTCCTCTAATTGGCGTACTTGCACGAAATGCCTCAAGGGTCAACTGCCATCTATAGTAGATCTTAATTGGATAGTTCTTACCACAACAAAGACATTCCACCCTGGTTGTAACACCCGGCCCAAAATCAGAAAAAATATTATTAATTAAAGTTAATCTAAAGAGAAAATCATATTTGACTAAAGGAAATACAAATCAAATCAAAGGAGGAGTCCTAATGGAAAGTTATAATAACTTTATCTTTTGACCTCTACATATATAAACTTTCCTTTCAACCAAAACCTCCTTAAACCCTAGCCGTCGTGCCTCTCCTCTTTTCCCCTTCCACCTGCACGAATTCCTAAGAAACCAGGAGTCCGAACCTAGTGTTGGCTGCCAAAAATACGTTGAAACACTAGGAGGAAATCAAGGTAATATAACAGCCATAATAAGAAATTCTGTAGCATCTTCATGGCCACTTTTCCTTAACCTTTCCCTCGGTTTTCCCCCATTCGATGTGACCAACAAAGATAGGGGAGATCAAGGACGAAATGTGATCGAAGTCAGAGAACCTTCGGGGATGGACAACGTGGAAAATGAACTAGAGAAAGAAGACCAAACAACAAAGAATTCGCATAGAAGTAGGTGGATCGTTGGATCAACCTTTGAATAAGTTTTAGCAATAAATTTGTATGTTGTTAGGGTACAATTAGAGTCATAACATCATCTCCTATCATTCATGAGTCGTCCTATATGATTATTTTAGTCCTAGAGATTTATTTTGGCAAAATTACATAAAAAATTGAGGAGTCAGCATTCCTATTTTCGTCGGAATCACGAAACCCAACTTGGGTTTCATAGAACTCGAACTGGGTAAGATAGAGCCTGATCGGGCTCCCCGTCACCTGACTCGCGTCATCATTGGCGCGCATATGGGAATCGGAACCCAGCCCGAGTTCCATTGAATTCAGCCTGAGTTCTGGCATGGCCTTGCACAGAATTTCACACAAACCGGGTTTGGGTTATACTCGGCCCAAGTTCCACCCAACCTGGCCAGGGTTTTAATTGTATTATATGTTCTTATTTTAACTTATTATGTTAATTAATTATGATTCATCATTAGTTATCCATCTAATCTCATTGACATTGTAA
Source organism: Pontederia crassipes (assembly GCA_030549335.1). Taxonomy (NCBI): domain Eukaryota; kingdom Viridiplantae; phylum Streptophyta; class Magnoliopsida; order Commelinales; family Pontederiaceae; genus Pontederia; species Pontederia crassipes. Next base: position 55,365,421 of record CM060194.1, on the reverse strand, counting down.
TCCAGAGCATTAGTCATGTTAAAGTTATGTTATATTTTTAATTGATTCTTGTTTCATGAATTATGATCCATATGAGTATATTGACATCTTGATAGTGTATTATATAGTGATTTCTTGTTGTTTGATCCATGAGTTGTTAATCATCCGATTTCCACTTAAACATAAAGTTTATATTGATATTGGCATTTGATTATTGTATTTTAGATTATCCATGAATGATCATTGATCTAACTCTATTAATATCATGACCTATAGTACTGTCATAGTAGAGAATGATTAATCATATTTTATTATTAATTACTGATTTATGGGTCATGACCTAAATTCGATGGTTATCCCATATTGCCTAATTAATCTTGATTAATTCTACCTCATTGCATAGATTATATCTAATATAACTCTATGATCTTATCGATCCTATGATTATACATATCTAGAGCATTGCCATCGCATAGATTAAACCCAGAGTTTAATCCCAGTTGATTCTATCGATTACATGACATTGTTATTTTGATTGTTGTATTGGCATCGTTATGACTAAGTCCTAATTCGGGCGAAGATGAGAACCTAATTAATTAAAGATAAAAGCTTGGGTTCTCATGTTATGGATTGACGTGAGTTCATGGTATTACAATGCAGTTAGTGTTGGGGCATAACTTGTTTCCGTTGCACGATTTTTCCCCATCATGTAATGAAAGATGATACCCTCCCCTTTAGAGAGGATGATCATCGTGATGTGCACAATCACTGACCTCATGAAGCACATGGCACCTCATTGTAACGAATACGTTAATCAATGATAGTGCATAAAAATATTCGAGATAAATAAGTTGATTACAACTTCTAATCAGAGCATTGAAATTACACTCTGAGCATAGTACAAAGCATTGAAATATGCACAGTCAAAGCATGACACATGACATTGAAATACAAGGTGATGCAGAGCATTGAATTAATTCATTCTAATTATTAGAATCTCTATCTTATAATATGATTATTTTTACCTGTTGATTTATTGTACAACTTGATTCTACATATAGACATCATATTGATACATATCCATTGACAATCAGAGTATTGGTTTCTTCCATTGGATCCTAATAGTGTTTATTGCGAATTTTGATTTTACTCATAGACATGACATTGATAAACTATCCAAAGCATTGTATCATACTAGATACTGCATTGTTTCACTCAGAGCATAATCTTGATTCTCCTATTAATTTTATTCAAGGCATACTATCTAGTTTACTCTATTGATTCTACCCATAGTATAATATTGATCTTTTTTGTTGATTTGTTCTATTGATCTTATTTAATATATAATATTATTCTATTCCACTCATATTATTGAACATTCATTTGATTATATTCAGAGCATAGCGTTGATATGTTCCATTGATTCTTATTAAGCATGATCTTGATTTCTTTTCATTGATTATTCATGTGATGATTATTATTATGTTTACACTAACTCCATGCTTTTTTTATTCTTACTATTTATCCATTGGTTTATTATCCATTTATTGGGCTGCGAAGTCATGACTTATTGTTTCCCCTACATTGATACTGTAAGTAATCGGAGTAATAAAGGATGAACTCAAGTGACAGACGATGTTCGTGATTGTGATGTGCACATTGAGTAGTCTTAGGACATTGTCCTCATCTATTTACTTTAAACTTCCTCCTTGCAGTTGATTTTATCGACATTATAATTCACATTAGATATTCTATTAGACTTCCACATTTATTAATATATCTAGTGATAGTTTATATAAGTATTCCGTTTATATGATAGACTAGTCAAGGAATCAATCAAAGTCAAGATTTTAGTCCAAACATAGTATTGTTAGTAGCAACCCTTAGGTTGGATCTTGCCACGTGGCAAGGGAGATTTGAGGGCGTTACACTGGCACTCTTCCCATGTTGTTTTTGGGCACGTACTTGTTATGAAGTAGATGCATGGAACATGGCCCAGTACTGTTGTCTAATTCTCCTCACTTGTGATAGGTCTTCTGGATGAGATACATAAGACTGCATTCTCAATTTCAAGAGCCCAAAGTTGATCCGCATAGAGATTTTCCAATCACATCATCTCTTGTGTCATAGCAGTATGAAACTTCAATTTAAGATTGCTAAGGAATTTTCTAGGTCATCCATTCCCAATGGGCTTGGCCACATAAATTTTAGTTGACATTGGAGATCCATTATGACCTCTTTGTGGTTCATGTTGTGAACGTTTCGATAGATACAATCCTCACCATACATCGCATACCACATGTAACTCTTGACCTTCTTCTTGCACTTGTTCGAGCCCCCCACGTCCACTGGTATCGTGCTTCAATATCAACTATCATGGCCTCAATTTTTTTGCCTTGAAGTCATGCAACACTTAAACCACTTAGCCCGAGGCTAAGTTAGCCTTCTACCCATTGACTTGCTCAAGATCAAAGGCGGAGGCGGGTGCTTCCACGTGCAGGCACTGGATAAATAAAGTTTATGGAGTTATAGCTCACCATAAGTTCGGCGTTAATAGTCAAAGACACCAAAAACCTTTCATAAATTGGATTGATACAAAAAAATCATTATGTTTATCTCTTAATATTTTTACTATTAACAATTAGAACTAATGTTATGAAAATAAATAATTTATGTTAGATGATTTGATTAAAATGTGTTCCCACTGAAAAAAATGTTTTGGCTCTACCACTGCTTAGGATCAAACACAATCTTCCTTTGCCATGGGAATAATTTTGGCAGCATAAGGGATGTTTCTCACAACAATTGTAGGGTAATGGGTCTCAAAACTTGCTAGTAAGTTGTTTGTTTTTGTCCATCCGAATTTGGGACTTTATATAGTGCCTAAGGGTGTTTTTTGTAAAGTTAACAAAACTCCTAAATTGCCTGGCATCTAGGGTGTTCATCGGGTCGATTTGACTCAGTGAACCCGAGTACCCGAACCGACCCAAACCCTTTTGGGTCGGTTCGGATTTCCCATTGGGTCAGACCCAATCTGACCTGAAGCTGATCTGAGAGCAAATGGATCAGGTTCGGGTTGAATTTTTTCAACTCGATATGAACCGACCTGACCTGTACGATCTGAACTGCTACCATGGAGTCAATACTCAGTAGTCACAGTCTGGAAGATGCCGCCTATTTAGTACTCACAACTCACATGACACAAGTCCTCCACAACTCCACTCCTCCTCGAAGTTGTCGTTCTAACACTAGACGATAATTTTTTCTTCCTATTTCTTTTTGCCAAATTTCCAGTTTGCATCTTTGGATCATCTGCTCTTCGCCTCTTTCTTCAGAATTTAGCATTGATTTGTCACCTCGCCACTTTCTTTTTGGATATTTTGCTCTTCGTCTCTTCCTTCAGAAATCAGCATCGATTCGTCGCCTTGCCTCTTTCTTTTTGGATCTTTTGCTCTTCGCCTCTTCCTTCATAAATCAACATCAATTCGTCGCCTCATTGGTGCTTTCAATGGCGTCCTGCACTTCACTCGAGTCTCCAATGTGTTGCAGCATTTACAGACATCGTTGGCTCGCTGCAACTCTTCGCTGCAAGTTTGCAACTCGATATCTTGGTTGAAGGTCATCATATCTAAACTATATTCATGCATAGAAATTTTTCTTTGTTCTTAAGGAAATATGCCATATAAACTTTGAACTGGTGCAGGTGGGATCCCTAGTGGGAACTGGAAAGCATCCATTGATGCAACTGTAGACTTCTCCGATGTCGGAGTACTTTCTTTAGCTATTGTTCGATTTTATCACAAAATAGAACAAGAGCTATGGTTGTTTTTATGTAAAAGTTCAAGATGAGATAGAGACAAACAACAGAGCTTGCTTTTATATTGTGTTGGACGACACGCAAGCATGCAACATTGCATCTTGCTTCTATGTTGTGTATCAGAATAAATGACATGTAACCAAATAGATTATTCTTTTTTGGAACTTATTATTTGTCTTGACATGTTTTCATCCACTACTAGCATACCACAATCTTCCTTTGCCATGGGAACAATTTTGGCAGCACACACTACAACAAAATTGAGATTTTCCGACGGACAATTTTCGGCGGATAGAAATTCGTTGTAATTTGCAACGGATTTTACGACAGATAGCAATCCGTCGAAATTTCCAACAGCCACAATCGTCAAAAATTAAAATAATAAATGATATAATTTATTATATTATTATTTTATTTTTCGACGATTAGGAACATCGAAATTTTTTACGGATATCTATCCGTCGTAATTTCCGACGGTCCTGACCGTCGGTAAATGTAAAATAATACAATAGAAGGAGTATTTTATTAATATAATTAGTGACAGTTTAAATCGTCGTAATTTTTTAGGGTTTCGACCGTCGGTAAATGAAAAGTAATATAATATAAAGAGTATTTTCTTAATATAATTAGCGACAGTCCCAATCGTCGCAATTTCCGACGGTTTCGATCGTTGGTAATAATTAGCGACAGTTCAAACTGTCGATAAAATAATAAATAAATATTATATATAAATATAGTATTTTACTTTTATAATTAAATAATTTTTGACGGTCACAATCGTTGGTAACTTTAAAAATAATATATATCATAATAAGTTTCCGACGGTCATAGCCGTCGGTAATTAAAATTTCACTATTTCGCTCCTCCTTTTTTCCCGCTTTCTCATCTTTCCACACACACACACAATCTCTTTGCCCTATCTCACTCTCCATTTTCCCCCTCTCCTCTCTCTCTCCCTCTCCCTACCGGCGAGCCGATCTCCCTCTCTCTGTTGGCGAGCCGCTCCTAGACCGGACGGCAAGCCTCTCCCGCCGGTGACCCTCACCCGAACGGACGAACCTCTCCCGCCGGCGACCGTCTCTCTCTCTCCAGCCGCGGCCGCCAGGCGGCCTGCCGCCTGGTTCGGCTCCAATCACTGGCGGCCGGATCAGCACCGGTGACGGCCGAATCCTGCCGCGGGCGGCCGGATCGGCCAGTGGCTAGCTAATTTTTTTTACATTATAAAAAATTTTTGCGACAATTTTGGCGGTCGTTCGATGACTGCCGAAACTTTCGGCGGTCGCACGACGACCGCTGAAAGTTTCGACTATTGCTACCACTGATATTTGCAGCGATCATCGCGATCGTCGAAAGTTTCAGCTGTCGCGACTGTCGAAGTTTCGACAATTTCATCGACCACCGCAAATATCAACGGTCGTGACCGTCGAAACTTTCAGCGATTCGCAACTGCCGAAAGTTTCGACGGACGTGACCACCGGACTTCCGTCAGAAGTTCCGACATTTTTTTCTCAACCGTCGAAAATTAATTTTCGACAACCATTTTTCGGACGAATCAATTTCGCCGAAAAAATCGTCGAAAATCGTCATTTCCGACAGTTTTCGTCTTGTAGTGGCAAGGGAGGTTTCTCACTGCAATTGTAGGGTAATGAGTCTCAAAACTTGCACAGAAGTGTCTGCTTTTGCGAAAGTTAATAAAACTCCTAAACTGCCGGACATCTATTAGAGGGTTTATGAGATGATTAAGATAACTTCTTGTATAACTACCCAAAATTATTTGGAATTGCCCCTCCTCCTATCCAATTCGAAACGGGTCTGAAAGTGCCACACTCCAATCCATTTGTCTCATTAACCAATGTGGTTCATGTTAGATCAACATCTCTCCACCAAGCATTTTTTGATAGATGCACCCCTTTGATCCCATGGCGAGTTTGACTGCAACAACCATGAAAATATTCTATAAACAGATTTATTCCTAACCAAATCCACATAATAGCTGACTTAACTATTATTGATTGTGGAGATAACCGCTAGACAATTCACATATAACTGCCTTCCGAACATGCTAATGCGTTGTCACGTCCTAGTCCTACCTATGACGCCTTAAAGTTGGAGTGTTACAGGATGACGGATGGAACAAAGCTGAGCTCAGATCTACTACGCCGAGTCTTCTATGAGTTCTCGGAGAGGTGATGGAACAGTTGAGGGGTGTATGAGACGGAAGATGACCACGAAGCCGGAGAATTAGCAATTGTCGTCGTCGGAAAGTTGCCGAATTTATTTCCACTCCTGCTGAGTAGGCATGAGAGCGGGCGATGGCTCCCTCAGGTCCACTGATCCAAATATCAGCTGCCCCCGGAAGGAAGGATCTGCCGTTGGGTTGCGAAATGCACAGCTTTGATATAATGTTGCTAAAGGCTTTTCTCGTCTTTGCAACAGTGATATTATACTACTATTGTCCTAAATATGATTAGGCAAATAAATCATGACTATTTGATTTAACTAAAATATATTTGTCAACTAAATTTAATTTGAATATGCCGTCAAAAATATTTTTTCCTTGCCTCTGAAGTCTGAAGTCGTCCGAACTATTTATTTTTGCCAACCGTTTTTAAGCTAATAATATGTTGACATGGCTGATACTTTGATATTAATTCAATATAGGTTTGGATTTTTTATTTTTATTTTTTTATTCGTTATTAATTTGTTACTAATTCATTTTTTATGATTAAAAATTAACTATGAAGCTGGCTACAACTTCTTTAGCTTTTATCGGAAAAAGACGTATCAAGGCTAAATGAGATTTTATTGGCAATACTAATGATAGTCTATGATAACCTCTCTCGCATTAACTAGTTAATTACTTATTGCTCCACCTCGCCGGCATCATGTACGCACGCACGCACGCACGAGCACGTGGTGCGTCTTGCTTGCTCCCTCCCATTCCCGAGTTTTCAGGCCTCGGCGGCATCAACGCCCGCCGTCACCGCCGTCTTCCAGACCGCCGGTCCGTAGACCGCGAACTCGCCGGTGGGCTTCAGGGCCAGCACGTACTCCCCCTCGTAGGACTTCACGTCGTTGCTCCATAGCACCTTCTTGCCTCCCTGGCTCTTGACCGTCAGCTCCCCGTCGGTGCCCAGCGTCAGGTAGCAGTCGTGCGACCGGGAACTCGAGCCGCTCTCCCACCAGATCCTTCCCTTCACGGTGTCGGAATAGATGAGGTTGCAGTCGTCCAACAAGGATATCTTGTAGCAGTCGTTTTCGATGACGTTTCCGATGGGCAACGCGACGCCCGAGTACAGGACGGCGTTGTTGGCAGCGCCCTGCGACGCGCCCTGGCAGGTGGCCTGGAGGGTCGACGCCGACGACTTCAACGCCGGAGGACCCAACCATGTCGTGGGCCCGTAGACCCGAAGGGCTCCGCTGCTCGTGAGGACGAGGACGTAGCTCCCGACGGCTGTGGAGCCGGCGTTGTTCCGCCAGACCAACCGCCCCGACGGGACCTGCTGCGTGCTGCCGTAGATGAGGAGCTCGCCGTAGGGGCTGATCATGAGGTTGCAGTTGGTGCCCATGTTCGCCGTGCCGCTCCCGAACACCGGCGTGCCGCCGTTGTAAAGAACGAGGTTGCAGTCCTGCTGCATGATCAGGGTGTATTGGCCGTTGACAAGGCTCTGCTGGGGGCCGAGCAGCCCGGTGTGGCCGGAGAAGAGGATGTTGGTGGCCGCTCTGCCGGGAGATATCAGCCCGGCGAAAACAATAATATTAAGCAGGGCGAACGGGATCGAGTTAAACCTGAAGGGTGCCATCTTTGAGAGCTAATTAATCACCACCCACAATACCATATAGTCTTATATATAATGCACCATGTAACACATATAGAAAGCATTGCTTGAGCATACAGCTACATTACTAGTTATATATTTTGATATATAGAAACACTCGTGGATCACATTGTGGTGGTAAAAGTAAAACCTGAAGTCAAGCTTATTAATTACTTTCTGCAAAATATATATATAGTCTCCGAGAAATATTGGTCTTAATAGAAATCACGATTAACACAAAGATTGAGCATGTGCAGGTGCAAGTAAAGGGGAACATAGAATTAATGCATGCAGATGGTGATTCGAAATCCACAGATATATTTTGTCACACGTAATTAGTAATTGATTTCTTAAAGTTGGCGAGATCAGTGGAAAGAAAAAGGCAGACAAGCGTGCAGATATGCACATGCACGCTACACATCGATACTGTTTCCACAGATTATTATATAACTTCGTGGATCATGGTTATTTATTAAAAAATATTAATCAAGCAGACGTGATAAACATGCAAATGGATCGATGGATTGAATCAAGCGTTGTTAATTAGCTTTCACATGATGCATCGTGCATATTTCAATCTTATCAAGAAGAAGTACACTGTACAAAGTACATGGCCGAAGACTTGTTCGAACTTAACTGGGGTGTCCCTCAAGTAGGGAGACCTCTATTTTATTCAAATACTGACAAGTGTTTGCTGGAAATTATATTAGTCTTTGAAACGATTTTCACATGATGCATTCGATCCTTGTTTTTCGATATTTATGTATTATATCCTTTAGTCTCGTACTGTGTGTCCCTTATCGCCTCCATATATGGCAAACTATGCATATATAATATATACAGATCTGTATATATCAGATCTCGGCATTGGTTGATAAACTATATATGACTTGTGGGGATTTTAAACTCGTGCATTCCATAATTCAACTTGCGGTTATGTACAAATTATATGCATATGCACGAATCGAAAAGAAGTATGATATTGTTTCATATTGTCTTCCCAATTTTTTAAGACACTAATCAGTAACTAGAATAGAAAATTTGTATTGATGTTTATTTTGTTCTGGAGCCTGTAGAAACACTCAGAGATTATTAGCACTAAAGCAGCAACACTCCTAATTAATCGATATGAAGGAAGAGATAATCTCTCCAAGGGTGTCTGCGCCCAAGCTTAAGTCCTCATTACCATGCAACTAAAAGATCCTCGTCAACACAAGGTTGGATGACAAGCAATCTATTTTGGTTTATAAACCAAAATAGATTGCTTGTCATCCAACTAATTAAACGTCTAAAGTTTAATTCTTTATGCAAGAAAAGTATCAGCTAATAACATCATTCGTCATAATCAAATAAAAAAGTTCAGTTGATAATATCACACTATAACAAAAATTAGATTCGGTGACGTTTATTAAACGTCATGAAAACTTACTTAAACGTCATCAAAGACAATTTGTGGCGTGTAATAAACGTCACCCGCAAACGTCATAAAAATGGTGTCATAAAAAGGTCTTTGTGACGTTCATTTAGTAGCCGTCACCAAAGGATCGAACGTCACTAAAGTTTGATCCTTTTGTGACATTTAAGCATCACAAAATATTTAACTTTAGTAACGCTTAAATGTCACTAAATAGAAATTGTATCACAAAAGATTACTTATTAGTGACGTTTAAATGTCATAAAAAATAATATTTAGGGATGTTTAAAACGTCACGAAAAATAATATTTTGGATTGTTTTTAAACGTCACAAAAAAACTTTTCATGAAAAAAAGTGTTTTTAAAACATTTGATATAATCTTTTAGTGACAATTAGGCATCCTAAAAAATACTTTTCAATCTCTTAACGTCACCATAGATTATATTAAATATCATCATAATTTATTATTAATAACTATCCATTTTATTGAAAAATGGAATTTAATATTTAATTATAAGGAAAAAAATGAAGAAGAAGTAAAAGAAAACATTGTAATTGAACATTCCCAATAGCATTTGTGTCCAAGTTAAAAAGTATCTTTTTAAACATATCTGGCGAAGCTCAACAGACAAATCTTCTTAAAAGCAAGATACAAAAAAGTATAAAAGATCTAATCCATACAACCCAAGTTTTACTTGCCCACATAATTAAGAACAGTTTAAACCAATATATTACAAACATTTAACAAAGTATACTTCACCACGAATTAAGCATTGATAAAATAAAAACATTGTGTATAAAGCATACAACAAATGGTACACTAAAAGGACTTTCTGACGTGCAATAAGCGTCATCCCACTGTTGGCAAATTCCATCCACCAAATGCAAAGTAACACCCAACTGCAAAGTAGCACCAATTAATTATTAGCCACTTAATTATATTTAGAAGCAAATGAATAGCCTATATATAAAAGAAGCATAATATATAAATGCTCAAGTAATCAAAACAGAAGCTTGCCGTAGGTTAGCCTTTCATCCATTGGAGTAGCCAAAATGTTATGACTCGTAAAATAAAATGAAGCAGTAGATATTACATAGTTGGACTAAGTGGTTCTTACATTGATCTTGTGCCAACACAAAAATTCAAATTTTTTTCCCATCCAAGTACTCGAGAACTCCTGTCACGAAAAAACCCATAAAATACATGTTAATATGTGTCATTTGAAAAGTGAAAATATACTGTTGGAACTTAGTTCACACTATTTAACAAATCCTTGGCGTACAAAAATGCACAATTTGAAAAAATTCTTTAACTTTCTGATACAAGAGAAGTAAGTTTAGCTTCTTCCTTCCAATTACTCTAACAACAATAGTGTACTAAAAGATCACTATTGGAAAACTATTATTGATAGATTTAATATCAAGCAGACACTGTAGCATGTCTAAATAAATAATCACATATTTTGAAGAGCAAATAAAAACAAGCACATGTTACTCACAATTCATAGACTGACACATGAGTAGCATGAGTAACTTAAAGTTGCAATTTAGGAATTAGCTAAGTAGTAACATATTATCTTCTTGCTGGAATTGATCCCTCTATAGTTCAATTTCAAGGTTTGCAAACCAAGCTCTTGTAGGGTATTTCCTCAAACAAGTTGCCTACATCCAAAATATCAATCATAAGGCTTGAATTTTTTTTTTTACATCACAACAGAACTTATCCTTTCATTAAGTAATTATATCATCACTAACATAAATTTTGACCAAAGAAATAACAATCTTACCAGAAAACTCATCAATGCAAATTAAAATAAATGAATAAAAGGGCAACACTACATGCCAAACAATCCATCGACATTGAAAAGGTAAAGGTGTTCTAAAAAAGAACTTAAATTAACAATTCTCAGAGATAAACCAACAACAGGGGAGGGCGATGCTTGAGTGACGTACCGACGATATTCGAGCATTGGCAATAGTGACTAGTGAAGGGGAAGGCTTCAACGGGTGATCAAAATGAAATGATCCAGTGGTGATCAGCACCAGCATTGCCTGCAAAGCTTGATCGTCATTGTAGGGAGGTCGGCCGGTGGTGACACTCCATCGTTGAAGGAAGGAGATAGAGAGTGATCGGGGCTGATAGGGCTAGGGATGAACTAGAGAGAGAGAGGGGGGGGGGGAGTCTTAAATGAGGCGTCCGTATGTTGTTGATGTAAGAATTTATCTTAACCACGATCTCAAAAATCTATTATCTTGAGCCCTTGAAATTTAATCTGACGATCGCTAATCAGACATCAATTTTTCCATTAACATTCATTTAAGAAGCATTTTAAATGTCACTAATGCAAAATTTTAGTGACATATTTTAGGATAAATGCATCTGATCTTTAGTGGCGCTTGCCAAATGTGCTATCGTCACTAAAACAAAAAATTGTTGTAGTGTCATTCGTCATCATCATCTGTACGACTCACTTTACCATCAATATTTGAGAATGAAATTCTCAGGGACTGATGTTGTATTCATTTAGCATGGAATATGATCCTACCAAAAGTTTAGCTAATGCACGACTGAATCATGATACATGCGATTTTTAATTGATTAATTTATCTTATTATTTGTTCATCTCATAACAGGTTAATTGTGTCATCTTCTTCTACTCAAAATTAGAACAACGATTTCCCGAACTTTTGCCTGTGTTCCATCAATGATAACTTAATCAGCTGATTATTGCAGTGCAACTGAGCAATTAATATTGAAGAACTTAATCTTTCCTTCTCATCCATCACGACTACATCGCAATAGATCAGAAAAAAGTTACATTTTATTTCTCACACCTATTACTCGATAATAATTTCTAACGTCACCATGCCGTATTAAGCTTCTTCCCATCGAATTCCAAAGCGCCGTTCACGCTCGACTTCCAAATCGACGGGCCGTAGACGGCGACAACGCCGTTGATCTTCATGACGGCGGCGTACGCCCCGCTCTGGGGCGACGCCACGCCGTTGGTCCACAGCGTCTGCACCCCGCCCATATACTTGATAGTGAGCTCCCCGGTGGCCTCCAGCCATACGTAGCAGTTGTGCATGGCGTCCCTCGTTCCGGTCTCCCACATGATTTTTCCTCCGGTGGTCATGTTGATCGACACGAGGTTGCAGTCGTCCAGGAGCGACATCTTGAAGAAGTCGTTTCCGATGACAGTTCCGATCGGAGCCGCGGCGCCGGAGGTCAGATAAGTGCTGACAGCAGCTCCGACGTCGACGGCGGTGGCGCCGTCCTGCAAACTGACGCCTCTTCCGCTGTCAGTTAACAACTGGGACATTGCGACGTTGCTGGCGGTCGTCCATTGCGACGGCCCGTAAATAACCAGCCTTCCGTCGTTCTGCAGGATCAAGACGTACTCCCCCTGGGACGATGTCGCCATGCTCTTCCACAGGGCCCGCTTGGACCACCCGTCGTAGACGACGAGCTCGCCGGTGGTTTCCACTGCGGCGTAGCAGTAGCCCCCCATATTCGAGGTTCCGGTGGCCTGGATTGGGTTGCCGTTCGACGTCAGGACGAGGTTGCAGTCCTGCTGCATGGTTAAGGCGTACTGCCCATTAGTGAGGCTCATTCCGTAATTGAGCGCGCCCCCGGTGAAGAGGACGTTGGTGGCGGCCATGGCCCCTGGCAAGATCAGCACGGCGACAACAACGTGGATCATGGGCATTAACTTTAGTTGAGATCGAGTGTCCATTTGTTTTCAGGGATTAGTCACTCGATTAGTTGGGTTCTTGGTCTTGACAGTAAATAAGCTACGTGCATACGTATATACGAGATTAAGTTTCTGTTGATTCCAGATATATTATAATTTATAAATATACACACAAACACAGAGAGAGAAAGAGAGAGATAGATGGGAGCACTTGTGAAACACGACTGTGTCATATCAGTTGATCCAGCTTTGGAAACGGTAGCTGTGCACATGAGCCAAGTTTGAAATTGCAGGTCAATTAATTGATTAAATTTAGTCTATTTACATCGTGCAGGCATTTGTTGCACAACTAGTGAGGGTCCTATTAATGATCATACAGACGGTCAACACAACACAACTTTGACACGGGTAACATGTTTTAACTTTTAACTTTTGTAACCGAAAAAAAACATGTTTTAACTTTTAAATTGAATATATAATTTTTAGATCGAGGAAAACAAACCCAAATGAATGGTGAATGAACTTGTACAAGAAAAGCACTGATTCTATAATGCTTAATTAGCGGCCGGTATTGGAAGGAAAAAAAAAAGTTGACAAGGCTCTTACTTGGAAATGCTCGCTCGTACATGTCCACAATAAGATCTATATCATATTTCTTCTAGTAATTAAGTTCGTGTCAACTCCAATCTCCAATGCATGGCGTTCACATGATGATAAAGTTGGATCCCGTTTCATTATCTGACCAGTCAATGGATAATAAATAAAAGTATATATTAATGCGAAATATAGATAACCTTGAGGTCCTTGATCGTAATTTATGAACGATATACAACATCACGAGCGCAACACGATGCCGGGTACTCAGTTACGAATTGTGCTGTCAAAATATTTTTTTAATATTACAATGAGAACTTAAAACACTTAAATTTACAGAATCGAAATGAAATCATACATCACGACCTTAGCACTACTCCAGCATGTAAGTTGGCGTGATCTTTTGATATATAGAACTGCACTGCATAATATGTGGATATATATCGTTCTTTAATTATTAATTCATGACTATTCAGGTGTAAGGCGAAAGATAACACTTTTCTTGTGTATCTTTGGTATAAAAAGAAGGAAAAAATTTACAAGAAGCTAAATACCTTGGTCAGAAGTCTCAATAAATCCAACTAAATAATTGGTGAATATCACCTTTTAGCTTGCTCTTATGTTAAATATTACTTGTGCACCTTATAACTACAGCGCAAAAATATGCTCAGCATTTATTTTGCCCGTATATATGAGATGGATCGGAGTATGAATCTTGTATATATATACCTTTTAATCAATATATTACTAACTAATTGGACCATAGGCATATACACTTGTATAGAAAATCTTTAGATGATCTTACAGCATGCAGGAAAAGAAGTTATTGCATTCCATGCATATACTAACTGATCATATTAATTCATTCTGCATTATTAACTTGAACACAAGTTTCGTTTACCAAAAAAGAAAAATGTAACTGAGAGGCAAAGTTCTGGTTTTATCTTCATCCAGCTTCCTAAGTAAACCATAGATGAGTTGCAAGGATCATGAAACGGGAATTAAGGTAAACGAAAGATGCATTAAAAGGAAGTGGCCTCGATCGGCCATTGAGTACTTAGTTATACAAGTGCGATACATTAATACTCCAAAAAGCTAGCGGCCGCATTGAGAAGCGCATGAACGATCGACGACGTTACTTCATCCATCGGTCACCATGGCTATCTTCCTCCCGTCGGCGCCCAGTCCGTTGTTGGTCGACTTCCAAATGGACGGGCCGTAAACACCGAACGTGCCGTTGGGTTTCATGGCGAGGACGTACTCCCCGCTCTTAGACGTCGCTCCGTTCGTCCACAGGACCTCGTTGCCCATGTACTTGATCGCTAGCTCTCCCGTCGAATCCAGGGCCACGTAGCAGTCGTGCATCGCGTCCCTCGTGGCCGTTTCCCAGGTGATCTTTCCGCCGTTTGAGGTGCCGGACACTATGAGATTGCAGTCGTCCAGCAGAGCCATCTTGTACCCCCCGTTGGCGACCACGGCGCCAATCTGAGCCACGGCGCCGGAGCTCAGGGACGCCGGCGCAGCATCGCCTCCGGCGGCTCTCAAGTTGCCGGTGATGGCGGTGGTGGCCGGACTGACCGACCATATGGACGGCCCGTAGATGAAGAGCCGGCCGTCGTTTTGGAGCACCAGGGCGTATTCTCCCTCGGCAGACGAGACGCGGTTGCTCCAGACGGCCTGGGGATTGAATTTGCCGTAGATGAGGAGCTCCCCCTTGGAGCTCACGGTGGTGTAGCAGCTGGTGCCCTTGTGCCAACTGTAGGCGCTCGCCCACAGCGGCGTTCCGCTCCTGTACACGACGAGGTTGCAGTCCTCCTGCATGATCAGGGTGTACCCGCCGTTGACGAGGATCTCGTTGGTGCGCAGCTGCTCGCCGGCGAAGAGCACGTTGGTCGTGCTCATGGCGGGTGCCATCAGCATGGCCAAGAAGACCGCATGAAGCGCGGCGAGGGTTAAGGGAAGCCTGCAGGCAGCCATTTCTTACTGATCAGGGCATGCAAACACGGACTGAGCTTTATTTATTGAGTGGCTCACCCCCTACACATTTGAATTAAGAGGTCTCTAATTCAATTCTTTTCTTCTTTTTTTTCTGTGAAAAGATCTAATTCAATTCTTATCAGTCGGGTTTATGTACTAAAAGTTTAAAACTGAGATTTCCATGAATGAGGAGACTCGTGAAACACGAGTGGATTAAATTATTTACCCCAATGGACGTGGAGGGTGTGCAGCTATTCATGCCAGTGGGAAGTCAAATTGTTGGATAAAAATATTATTGATTGTACCGTTCCGTGCTCCGTAAGTATGAACTTGTATATCTGATTAGTATAAACTAGTAATTGAAAAAAATTACTATATACTAATTACATTAATTTAGTTATCCCTATTTGATTCATGAAGTTTTCATCTTAATCCTGGCTCAATTAGTCAAGTTAATGAAGTATAAATAAATTGGTTATCCCTATATTGTGCGGATCTTTATCCTGACTGAAAAAAATAGACTCGTTGTCCTATAAATTTATCTGGTCACAAAAGGCATTAGAAATCATATATAATAAGTGGGCTAGTGTGGTATAAATCTAATTATCACTTTGTTGCGGTCAAAATACATTTATGTCATAAAAGATTAGTTCGTTAAGTTTTAATCCTCAAATTTCATTTCATATATGTGCATATCATTTAATTTCTCACTATTTCCTTCTCGTAATCATTTATAGCTGTTTTTCAAGTTTTCACTGCACATGACACTCTCTCTCCTATGTCTGACACCCACATCCAAAAATAAATAAAATTAGCCTATCGCCTCCTCGATCCCTGCAGGGGATTAAATGGTCCAATAATTGAAGCATTCTTCTTAGCCAATATGGACGATGCCAGTCCCCAAATACTTAATGTCATTCTATACTTTTCATTTTACCCTCGTCTTATTTTAATTAATCTTCTCTCACATCTGTGTCCCTTCGACTTCAGTTCCCACTTTCCAATATTTTTTTTTCTTTTCTCTACTCTCTCTACCATAGATTAGTGTTTTTTTTATTTTGTTTATGATAAACAGGGAATATGTGATATGAAACATACGTATAAATGTAATTAATATGAAAAATTGCAATTGCATTAAATATATTACTCTTTTTATATAACTCAATATTACAATGGGAAGTATGGAGTGGTATTAAGTATTTGAGGAGTATGGAGTAATATATTAAATTATTGTAATATTGAATATACATTTAATTTCAAAAGATATATAAAGTAAATTATGTCAGGAAAATTTTTAAAAATACACAAAGACAATAAAGTATTAGAATATGCAATTGTTTAAAAAAGACTTAGGAATTTATTTCCTGATTTTACTAGTTTTATCTCATATTTTTTATAATAGTTTTTATATTTAATGCAATTGCAATTTTTCATATTAATTACATTTATATGTATGTTTCATATCACATATTCCCTGTTTATCATAAAAAAATAAAAAAAATACTAATCTATGGTAGAGAGAGAGTAGACAAAGAAAAAAAATTAAAAGATTGGAAAGTGGGAACTGAAGTCAAAGGGACACAGGAGATGTGAGAGAAGATTAATCAATATTTTCAGAACTGGATCGGCGATCGGATCGGACTCATCACAAGGTCGCGATTGGACCGGTTCAATCGGATTCGATCGAATTGAATCAGATTTTATTAAAATAATATTATTTATAATAATTATAAATGTATAATATAAATTATATGATATGATATATAAATATTGTACTAATAACTTATTAAAAATAAATAACACATTTTTTATTTATTAAAAGTTCTATAATGATAATATAAATAGGTTATTATTAATTTAATATCCATTATTTAATGATGATAGATGTTGTATTAATAAATTTTATCTTAAATTATTCTTATTTCTTTTTTTAACACTTTCCTTTTTATTTTATGCCATTTGATAATTTTTTATTTTAATATTATTCAATTTTAAATACTTACTTTTTTATTTCAATTCCTATTTAATTCTATACATATCATATTCCCTCCTCTTTAACCTTCCTTATATTTCTTTCCTTTTTTCTCATTCAACTTTCCTATGTTTATCAAGTTTTTAAAATTTTTTTTCAAAATCTGTATTGAACCGAGTTGAACCGGTTCAACTAGCCCGATTCAATCGGTTTTTTTCTGGTTCAATGCAAAAAATGGTTTGAACATTCAACCGGATCGGATCACTGACCGGTTCGTGGTTGAACCGGTTGAACCGGCCGGTCCAATCCGATTTTAACAACATTGAGATTAATTAAAGTAAGATGAGGATAAAATAGAAAGTATGGAGTGACATTAAGTATTTGGGGAGTGGCATTATGAGCACCCATAATTCTCATTGAATAAATCAAGAATATAGACATATTGAATGTTGAGATTATAATTTATGATAACAAATTCACGATAAGAAAAATGTTTGATTGTGACAGGAAAAGAATGATAGAAAAGTAAGCATCTTAATACCTTTTTAAAAGAAGCCACGTATAATCAACTTGAATTTGAAACAATTATTTCAAATCAGAAGGCTTATGTATCTTAGTTCAATAACTCCGGTCTATGTAAAAATAATAATTTTGTGAGGATGGACGCTGGCTAACATGCTTAACACATGCATATTTGTCATGTGATGTGTAACGTGTTTCCACAGTAGTGAACTGGTGAGTAATGTGTATAACCTACTCTTGTAGGAAGCTATAGGCTTTTTCAACAAACTTGTTATAATTCTAGATCTAGAATATAAGCTTACCAACTTGACCTTACTTCACTGTCAAGAAGCAAAAGAAGACTTTCATATCCAAGTGGGCAGACGTAGTTCAGTAGCTATAGTTTAACTCGTCCTCTTATCAAAGAGTTTCATAATTTGATGTTAAACTCATTTCGTATGATAAGTTAAGTGATATCCATTACTTCTGCTACCATAGTAACAACTTGGATTTTCAAAAAATAAATGAAAGATATTTATATAATTTAATAGATCTGAAAATCTCTATTATAATATTTTGGAATTATTTAATTTCGAAATTGATGAAAATTATGGGATAAGTTGAAAAGATAGGAAGAAATTTGAAAAGAGATAAAATTTTTATGAAGATAAATATTAGATTGTTAAGTAAATTCATATTTAAATAAATTTGAGAAATTATGAATGGATTAATCATTCATAAATGGCCAAGATTCAATAAATTTGAAAATCCTAATCTACACTATAAATAAACATCAAAGGAGTGGCTGCGAACCCCCTTTGGTCAAATAGAAATTTTGCACCATGAGCCCCTCTTTTTCTCTTATTTGCACGTGAATTGAGGCATCCACGAGAGCACACGATGATTGGTTTCATGCAGTCTTCCAGAGAAGGGATTATAATTAGTTTTTCAGTCAACTTTAAGTAAGTAGGGAGAATCCCTATGTCGTTGGTTTTTTGCGACATGAAACCCTATCCTCTTCTCATTTGTACTGAGATTTCATTGATATATCGTATGCATAGATTGGACATCGTATGGAAGAGTTACAATGATAGAAAAGTCGTGTCGAAACACACTTCTCCATCGACGGCAAAATCCGGCCCGGGTTATGCTGTACCCAGCCTGGATATCATAGAATCCGGATTGAGTTAGAATTGGAACCGAATCGAGTTGTCCAACCCGGCTCGGGTTCCTATTAGCCCGACCCGGATTGTGCTTCGGCTCGACTTGGGTTGCGGCGCAATTGGATTGAAGGTGAACCGGCCGACTCGGCCTGGGTTCACTATACACCTAGCCCGAGTTTGCCCTGACCGAGGTGAATTTGAGCGTCTCCGAACACTGCCCGAATTTCATCCGACGCGGACTGGGTTCTGGGGATAAAAAATGTAATTATGAATAATGGAAAATTGAATAGTTATTATAGTTCATGGTTCTTGATCATCCATGATCATACCATAAACAAATCCGACCTCATCATATCTTTCAAATTTGATTTGAGAATATTGTCATCGTTATTCCTCAGATCGTGTGATTCATTATGTTATTGATCCAGTAGTTTTCCTCTGATTGAGTCCTTGTTTAATCTAAATTAAAATGTTAAAAGATAGGTACATTAGGTAAATAAGATAAAAGATGAAAACTGCTAGGTCTTCATGTTCATGGATTCTCTCTAAGTCCTCTTGACCACATTGTTATTGATCTTGTATGGGGCAGATAACGTACCTAGAGGTTTGAGACGTCATCCTTTAGGAAAACTATGATTATCCTGTGATGGCCATGGTCCCCGTCATCATGAAACTATTGTTAATTAGAGGGCGGCTTGCCATGGTTTGATCCCCACAGGTCTACATGAAAAGAGACATGGAGTTTCTCTAATTGATCGAGCGTTCCTTATTGATATGAATAACTCTAAAGATTGAATTGAATCGAATCGAATTGAATTGAATCATGGTCACTCGAATTTTGTCATTGACCGACTTTGCCTCCGCCCATTGAATCGTATAGAAAATTATTATTGGCCGATAATCATTGATATTGATAATTGAATAAAAAATTGTTAAATTGGATAATGCCATAGTGATCAGGCATAATTGATTTTTGTTAATTGATATTAATTGATCTTTTGACTTCTTTCCTAATCCTCTATATTGACTTATGGCTATATTGATTTATTGATCATTGAGCTCTCATTCTATTGATTTATCTAGTGCTATATTGTTTATTGTTTCATATTATTATTGATTTATCTAGTACTGTGTTGATCATTGATTATTATTATGATTAGACTCTACGTGCTAAGTATTTTTATACTCATGAGTTTTTTCTTGCATTTAGATTCATGCATGTGAGATGATAGGAGATGGTGACGCAGGTAGCAGGCACAATGACAAAGACGCTGCACATGATGTAGGATTATGTCCTATTAGATTATTGATTAGCTTTTATTTTTCCGCATATTTAGTATGGTGGAGTCATAAACCAACTCCTTGATATTATAAATTTTTAGATATTGTTATTAGTAATTCCACATTTTATAGTTTATATTTCCGCAAAATTTATTTCATATAGAATTGTATAGCGTATTTGGGACGACTCTAAGCATGTGATAGTCACGTGGGTCTCGGGGCGTTACATAAGATATCAGAGTTTAAGGAGAGGCACTTCTTAGTTGTCTCTAATAGATAGAATTGAGTCCATGTACAATTGTCATGAGCAACCACTGCAGCCATCAAGTAGGATCAAGTAAGTATTATATTGTGATATGAATTATTGAGCTCACACTAATAGAATTGTTATTGTTATGTTGGAGCAGCTGCTATATTTTTTTCAAATCATATCCCATGGGCCCAGGAGTGGATCGCAATGGACTATCCTACAGGCCCAAGGCTCACAAGCTAGTGAGCGATAGATCCAAGGCCCTCAGATGAACGGATATCAGGAGGAACAATTGAGGCAGTGGTCTTTACCTCATGGGCCTCACTCAGCTCACACTGCATATTCTCATCCCAAGAGTCACGCATGGCATCCTGCACTATTGAAAGGTTTCTTAAGTTGCAGCACCCTTAGTTTGAAGGAAAGGGTGGCTTTGAGGACGCTGAAATATGGATCAAGGATGTTGAACAAATCTTCCTTGAGATGGATTGCGGCGAGGACCGCAAGCTGATCTATGTCAGTCGTAAGCTGAATGGTGAAACTAGAGACTGGTGGAAGGCCGCTAAACTTACAACGTTCTCAGGCCAGGAACATGTTACCTGGGAGAACTTTAAGAAGATCTTTAGAGATAGATATGTCTCTACTTATGAGAGGGGCATGAAGCAAAAGGAATACCTCACATTGTAGTAGAGCAACATGACTATAAAGCAGTATCTGACCAAGTTTCTAAACTTGAAAAAATACTCGACCCTGCAACAGACGGAATTGGATCATGTGAAGCGCTGGGTAGATGGCCTAATGCCCAGCCTCAGAGATAGAGTTAAGGGAGGGAACTATCAGACCCTCCAATTTGCTGAAGAGTTCGTCATATATCTAGAGGATGACGACCAGTCAGGAGCCCAACAGTAGCACTAGACATTTGCAAATCAGCCCCAACAGTAGAATCACAATAGAGATCATATATATGATAGCAGACGTGACAATCAACATCGCAATGATCGGAATAGGGGCAGATCCTATCCCGAAGGGAGGGAACAGTAGAAGCCATGCGACTTCTATCATTGATTCCATCCCGGTGAATGTTATCGAAAGACGGGCACATGTCTGAACTGTGACAAGGTGGGCTACTTTGCCCAAGAATGCAAGGAGCCAAGGCGTGTTGTACCACCTCCTCAACGCAATGATAGGCTATCGAAGATGGTGCAATGTCGAGTCTACAATGTGCGACCTACCGATGAGCAAAAAGCAAATGACGCCATCCAAGAGATAATTAAAATTGATGCCGTTCATGCGAATATATTGTTTGATTCAGGAGCTACACACTCTTTCATTTCGGAGCAATTTGCTCCACTATTGAGTATGAAGCCACAAGCTATAGGATTCTCACTCAACATCGGCACACCCTTGAGGTCCATTGTCACCCAGACATGTATTCTCAATGTGTCAGTCGAAGTGGAAGGCAAAAACTTCTCGGCGGATCTAATCATCATCCTGATCAGGGATTACGACGTACTGTTGGGTATGGACTGGTTCTCCTACCACGACGTTTACCTACACTACCGAGCAAAGAAGATAGTTATCAGAGCACCAGGAGAACCTCAGTTCATCATCAGAGGCATGCCACTAGAGCATGCAAGGTCATAGTTTCGACTATCAAATCTCAGAAGCTACTGAAGAAAGGATGCTGAGGATTCTTGGAAAGTGTTAGTAAGACAGACCAGGCTGAGATAGACAGAGATAGTATTGAAGTGTCAAAGGAATTCATGGACGTCTTTCCGGATGATGTCTCAGGATTGCCACAACAACAGGAGATCGACTTCCGCATTGATTTGGTGTCGGGTACTGCACCCATATCGAATGCACCATATAGAATGGCTCCAACAGAGATGATGAAATTGAAGACCCAAATCCAAGAGTTGTTGGATAAGGGATTCATCCGACCGAGCGTCTCCCCATGGGACACTCCGATGCTATTCGTGAAGAAGAAGGATGGGTCTATGAGATTATGCATAAACTATCGGATGTCGAACAAGATCACGATAAAGAACAAATACCCACTACCAAGAATCGACTACCTGTTCGACCAATTATCTTTGGCAAAGGTGTTCTCCAAGATTGATTTGAGGAGTGGTTACCATCTGCTTCAAATAGTTGATGAAGATGTGCCGAAGATAGCATTCAGAACCATATAAAGTCACTATGAGTTTCTATTGATGTCATTTGGGCTGACCAATGCTCCGACAGCCTTTATGGATTTAATGAACTAGGTATTTCGGTCATACCTGGACAAGTTCGTGATTATTTTTGTCGACGATATCTTCATTTATTCGTCAAGCCCAGAGGAACACGAGAAGTATCTGCGGTTCGTGCTGCACACCCTGCGAGAGCATCAATTGTATGCCAAATTCTCGAAGTGTAAATTTTGGTTGGAAGAGATAATGTTCCCCGGGCATATCATCAGCAGGGATGAAATATCAATGGATCCTGCAAAGGTGAAAGCAGTTGCTAACTGAGAGCAACCAAAGAATGTATAAAAAATCAGAAGCTTCCTCGGACTTGTAGGATATTATCGAAGATTTCTTTAAGATTGCATCGCCACTGACCAATCTTACAAAGAAGGGCGTCAAATATGAATGGTCACAAAAGTGTGAAGATAGCTTCCAAGAGCTAAAGAAAAGATTGACGACGGTGCCTATTCTTACCATACCTTCAGGCCAAGGAGGTTATGTTATATACAATAACGTATGTGGCACCGGCTTGGGGTGCGTTTTAATGCAACATGGGAAGGTCATCGCTTACGCACCAAGACAATTGAAGAAACACAAGAAGAACTATCCGACACACGATATCGAATTAAAAGCGGTGGTCTTTGCCTTCAAGATTTGGAGGCACTACCTCTACGGCGAAGAATTCGAGATTTCCAAGAATTACAAAAATCCGAAGTACATCTTTTCCCAACGTGATCTGAATATGCGTCAAAGAAGATGGATCGAGTTCTTAAAAGATTACGAGTTTGCCATCAGTTACCATGCCGGAAAGGCAAACTCAGCCGGTTATGCACTCAACAGAAAGTGGGTAGAATCACTTGCATGCTTGAGAATGAGTCGCTGGAATATGATTAATTGCATTACACAGGTCAGTCCAGTGACTAGTAGGGATGGTGTATGGATCATGGCGCACCTTGGCATGCAACCTGAACTACTATTGAAGATTGGAAAGGCATAACCGAGTGATAATGAGTACAAATACCTACACAAGTTGTGTGAAAAGATTTTGGCTAACTTTTCAGTCACAAATGGAGTGATCAGATACAGGGAACGTTTGTGGGTCCCTGATCATGAAGGATTAAGAAGATAAGTTCTTGATGAATGTCACAAGTCAAAATTTTCCATTCATCATGGAAGCACGAAGATGTATAAGGATTTGCAACAAACCTTCTGGTGGAACAATATGAAGAAGGATATAGCTATATGAGTACGTTGCAAACTGTATAATATGCCAACAAGTGAAGGTTGAGAATCATATGCCACTTGGAGTACTGCAGGAACTTGGAATTCCACAATGGAAATAAGAAAAGATAACGATGAATTTTGTTACAGAGCTTCCAAGAACTCAGCATGGCCACGATGTGATATGAGTAGTGATGGACTGATTCAGCAAAGCGGCCCACTTTATCCCTATCAAATGGAAGCAGTCCATCAAAAGCCTGATGGACATTTATATTAAAGAGGTTATCCGACTACATGGAGTACCAGTCTCCATTGTGTCAGATAGATATCCACGATTTATAGCCAAATTTTGGCGGAGCATTCAAAGTGCATTTGGAACAAAATTGAATTTCAGCACAACGTTCCATCCTCAGACAGACGAGCAGTCTGAGCGCACCATACAGATGTTGAAAGATATGTTCCGAGCATGTGCATTGGACTAGATTGACAATTGGGACACTCACCTCCCACTGATTGAATTCGCCTATAATGATAGTTACCACTCCAACATAGGCATGACACCCTTTGCAGTCATATATGGAAAGCCATGTCGTTCCCCTATATGTTGGAGTGAAGTGAGAGGACAACAATTCTTGTCAGAGGAAGTGTTAAAGAGAATCAGAGGATGTTGAAAAAATTCATCTTATTAGAAAAAGGATGAAAGCAGCATTCACAAGGCAAAAGACTTACGTTGACAAGAAACAAAGAAAGCGGATCTTCAAGGTTGGAGATCGAGTGATGCTGAAAGTTTCTCCGATGAAAGGAGTATGAGATTTAGCAAGAAGGGCAAGCTGAGCCTTAGATAGGAATTTGAAAAGAGATAGAATTATTGGATTGTTAAGTAAATTCATATTTAGATAAATTTGAGAAATTATGGATTGATTAATCATTGATGGATGGCCAAGATTAACTCTAAAAGAGTCCAAGGCCCAATAGAATTGAAAATCCTATCCTGCAATATAAACAAACACCAAAGGGTGGCTGGAAACCCCTTTGGTCAAACAGAAATTCTACACCATGAGTCCGTCTTTTCCTCTCATTTGCACGTGAATCAAGGCACCCCCGAGAGCAAGTGGTCAAGTGTTTTGGGACGTGGACAAAGAGTAGTCGCTGACCAAAGTTCGGCGTTCGTGCAGTCTTCCAGAGAAGGGATTATAGTTAGTTTTTCAGCCAACTTTAGGTATGTAGGAGGAATTCCTATGTCGTCAATTTTTCATGACATGGAACCCTTCCCTCTTCTCTTTCATACTGAGATTTTATTGATATATCATATGCATAGATTGAACATCGTATGGAAGAGCTACGTTGGTCGAAAAGTCGTGTCAAAACACACTTCTCCATCGACGGCATAACTCGGCCTGGGTTATGTTGTACCCGGTCCGAATTTTGTAGAATTCGGACCTAGTTAGACTCAGAACTGGATCGAGTTGTCCAACCCGGCTCGGGTTCCTATTGGCTCGGCCTGAGTTGTGCTTCGACTCGACTAGGGTTGCGGCACAATCGAATTGAAGGTGAACCGATCGACCTAGCCCAGGTTTGCCTTGGTCGAGGTTAATTTGAGCATCTCCGAATATGGCCCGAGTTTCACCCGACACAAACCGAGTTTTGGGGACAGAAAATATAATTATAGATATTTTATAATAGAAAATTGAATAATTATTATAGTTTATGGTTCCTGATCATCGCTGATCATATTACAAACAGATCTGACCTCATCATATCTTTCAGATTTGATTTGAAATTATTGTCATCGTTATTCCATCAAATAGTGTGATTCATTATGATATTGATCCAATAGTTTTTTCTTGATTGGGTCCTTGTTTAACCTAAATTAAATTGTTAAAAGATAGGTCTATTAGGTAAATAAGATAAAAGATGAAAACTGATGGGTTTTCATATTCTCCGATTGTCTCTAAGTCCCCTGGGCCACATTGTTATTGATATTGTATGGGGCAGGTAACGTATCTAGAAGTTTGAAACGTCATCCTTTAGGGAAGCTATGATTGTTCTGTGATGGCCATAGTTCTCCACCATCACGAAGCTATTGTTAGCGCTATTATTAGATGGTGGTTTACCATGGATTGATCCCCCACTAGTTTACATAAAAGAGACATGGAGTTTTCCATAATTGATCGAGCACTACCTATTGAATTGGATAACTCTAAAGATTGAATTGAATTGAATTGAATTGAATTATGGTCACTTAGATTTTGGCATTGACCGACATTGCCTCCGCCCATTGAATCGTATAGAAATTATTATTAGCAAATGACCATTGATATTGATAATTGAATAGAAAATTATTAAATTAGATAATGCTATAATGATCAGGCATAATTGATTTTTGTTAATTGTTAATTGATATTGATTGATCTTTTGATCTCTTTCCTGATCATCAACATTGACTTATGGCTATATTGATTTATTGATCATTGAGCAGGTAAATTACACGAATGATCATCCAACTTTGAGTTGATTTCCAACTGATCCCCCAACTTCAATTTGTAATCAGAACGTCCCTCATTTTTTATTTTCTTGCATGATTAGTCCTCTTGATCGGTGATAGTGGATTTTCGATTGCTTTGCATACGTGGCCGACACGTGAGTCTTTTCTCTCTCATCTACGTCATTTAAGTCATTCACATCATTTAACGCTCCAAACTAGGTAAATTACACGGATCATCTCCCAACTTTGAGTCAATTTTGAAACAATCCCCAAACTTTAATATTATTGCACGATTCATCCACTTGACCGATAAGAAACAGTCTCCTGATTATCTTGCGATATGGCATAATAAAATATAATAAAAAAATTTAACTAGCTGACATCACATAATAAAAAATATTATAAAAAATTTAAGAACGCGAACGAGCTGGCAAAAGGGGGATGTCAGCCCCTCTTTTCAAGCTCGCCCTTTGACGAGTTGGCATAGGGGGCGCCGACCCCCCTCTCCAAGCTCGCCCCCTGACGAGCTTGGGACAAGGGGCACTAACACCCCCTCATCGGCTTGTGCGAAGCTCGTTAGGGGGCGAGCTTGGAGAGGGGGGTCGACGCCCCTATGCCAACTCGCCAAAGGGCGAGCTTGGAGAGGGGGGCCGACACCCCCCTACCAGCTCATCCGCGTCCTTAAATTTTTATAATATTTTTATTGTGTGATGTCAGCTAATTCAATTTTTTTATTATATTTTATTATGTCACATCGCAAGATAATTGAGAGACTATTTCTTACCCGTCAAGTGGATGAATCGTGCAATAATATCAAAGTTGGAGGACTGTTTAGAAATCGACTCAAAGTTGAGGGACGATCCGTATAATTTATCTGGTTTGGAACGTTAAATGACGTGGATGACTTAAATAACGTAGATGAGAGAGAAATGGCTCACGTGTCGGCCACGTATGCAAGGCAATCGAGAAACCCACTATCACCGGTCAAGAGGGCTAATCGTGCAAGAAAATAAAAGATGAAGAATGTTCTGGTTACAAATTAAAGTTGGGGGACCAGTTGAAAATTGACTCAAAGTTGAGGGATCATTTGTGTAATTTACCCATCATTGAGCTATCATCCTATTGATTCATCCAGTTTTATATCGTTTATTGTTCCAAATTGTTATTGATTTATCTAATACTATTTATTATTAGTTATCATTATGATTAGATCATACGTATTGAGTACTTTTATACTCATAGATTTTTCCCTGCATCTAGATTCATGCAGGTGAGATGATAGAGGATAGTGATGTAGGTGGTCAGACTCAGTGACAGAGACATTGCACATGGTGTAGGATTATATCCTATTAGATTATTGATTAGCTTTTATTTTTTCGCATATTTAGTATGGTGGAGTCATGAACATTTCCAATTCCTTGATATTATGAATGTTTAGATATTGTTATTATTAATTCCGCATTTTATAGTTTATATTTTCGTAAAAAAATATTTTATATAGAATTGTATAACATCTTCAGGATGACTCTGAGCACGTGATAGTCACATGGATCTCGGGACGTTACAGAATAGAGTGATATCCCACGAATGGCCAGGGCTCCATAAAAGGAGGCCTTCTTCATCGTCACAAGAAAGACAAAAATGCCAACATACTTCTATATGTTCTCTAATTCACATAACTTGATCCACTTTTGGAAGGGATATTTTGTATTAGATCCCTTAAACTATTTCAAATTTACACAATTTCATTTTGACTCTTACTAAACAACTTCAAATTTTCACAGTTGTATCTTGCACTCTTACTTCAAATGTATACATTTGCACTTGTTCTTTTTGACAAGGGTTATTTGCATAAATATTTCCTAAACTATCACAATTTTTCGCATCTAATATCGAACTACGAATTTATTTTTTCGTATCTCTAAACTATCGCGACCTTTCCACTTTAATCCTCTCGTTCACTTCTATTACATTTTCTATTAGTTTTGCTTTTTCTCATTTATGAAAAGACTAAATTACTCCTCCTCCATAACACATCAAATAAAAATATAAAAAAGAAAAAAAAGTGGAAAAAAGTCGAGAAAGCTTTCCCTCCTCTCTTACCGATGGCACAAATCGACCTTTGCCGAATTTTTTATTTTTTATATTTAATATTTGATGTATTATGTGATGAGAGACAATTTAGTGTTTTCATAAATGCATGCTTCTGCTATATGACTTAACACCCCCCCCCCCCCCTCATGTTGGCGACCGAAAGACATCGAGGAGGGCAAACTTGGATAACAGATATTCATGTTGACATCGAGATAAATCCTTGGTCAGTAGATCAGCTGGTTGTTCATTGGTGGATATATAACATACAACAACAACAACAAAGCCTTATCCCACTGGGTGGATATATAACATAATTTGATTAATTGTTGAACAGTATGCTCCCGGACAAATAAGTAATCCACATCAATGTGTTTGGTCCGCTCGTGAAACATGGGATTTTCAGCTATCTGAATTGCTGATTTACTATCTGTATACAACTGTATAGGTAGAGTAACTGGAAGATGCAATTCAGAAAAAAGTCGTTACAGCCAGATTACCTCTGCAACAGTGAGAGCAACGCTTCGATACTCAGCTTCTGCCGATGAGCGAGCAACCACATCCTATTTTTTTTATTTCCATGATACTAAAGATGAACCAACCATTATGACAAATGCTGAAACAGACCTTCTGGAAATAAGGCAAGCTGCCCAATCTGAGTCTGAAAAAGCTGACAAAATAGAATTTTTATCTGCTGAGAAAGTAGACCCTTTCTTGGTGCATTCTTCAAATATCTAATAATTCAAAGACCTGCATTCATATGCGACTCCTTGGGGCTATGCATAAACTAACTTAAATGTCGCACAGAAAAAGTGATGTTTGGCCTGGTTTGAGTAATATGAATAAGTCGACCAATGAGTCGTTGAAATGGACCTGGATCTTCCAGAAGAGCATCTTCTTCTATTGGATGACCAGAATTTTGCATGTGTAGATCATAATCATGTGATGTAAATTTGACACTCTCTTCCATAGGAGTATAAGCTGGCTTGGAAGCACTCAATCCTGTGTCAGCAATTAAGTTTTGTATATATTTTCTTTGAGTTAGTATAATCCCTTCTTCAGATCTCAAAACCTCCATACCAAGGAAGTATTTTAGATTCCCCAGATCGTTGAGCTTGAGATTGTAGTTTAGATTGTCTTTCACTTGTTGAATCAGTATAGGACAGGTTCCAGTTAATAGCATGTCATCAACATAGACAATAATGGCAACAAAATTGTCATCAACACACTTAGAAAAAAGAGTGTAATCATTTCTACTCTGCACAAAATTGTCAGCCAGCAATATTTCTGAAATTTTAATGTACCATTGCCTTGATGCCTGTTTCAATCCATAAAGTGATTTTCTAAGCTTACATACCTTGTTGGGCACTGAAAAATCAGGTGGAGTACACATATATACCTCTTCAAATAGGTCTCCATTCAAGAATGCATTATTAATATCTAAGTGATACAATGGCAAATTTTTCTAGACAGCACATATAAAAAAAGCTCTTATAGTAACAATCTTTTCCACAGGTGAAAAAATGTCTTTATAACCTATGCCTTCTTTTTTACTAAACCCCTTTGCTACTAATCTTGCTTTAAATCTTTCTACCTGTCCATCTGCCTTGAGTTTGATTTTAATCACCCATTTACAGCCTATGGGTTTCTTGTCTTTTGACATATCAACCAAATGGGTAAATTATGCGAATGATCTCCAACTTTGATTGGATTTCCAACTAGCCCCCCAACTTCATTTTATAATCAGAACGTCTCTCATCTTTTATTTTCTTGCACGATTAGTCCTCTTGACCGGTGATAGTGGGTTTCCCGGTTGCCTTGCATACGTGGCCGACACGTCAGCCATTTCTCTCTCATCCACGTCATTTAAGTCAACCACGTCATTTAATGCTCCAAACCAGGTAAATTACACGGATCATCCCCCAACTTTGAATCGATTTCTAAATAGTTCCCCAACTGTGATATTATTACACGGTTCATCCACTTGACCGGTAAGAAATAGTCTCCCGATTATCTTGCGACTTGGCATAATAAAATATAATAAAAAAACTTTAACTAGCTGACATCATACAATAAAAATTATTATAAAAATTTCAGGATGCGAACGAGCTTGCAGAGGAGGGGTGTCGGCCCCCCTCTCCAAGCTCACACTTTGGCGAGCTGGCATAGGGGGCGCCGACCCCCGTCTCCAAGCTCGCCCACTGGCGAGTTTCGCACAAGGAGCGCTAATGTCCTCTCGCGAGTTCGTTGGCACTCCTATTATTTTTATTTTTTATAGTCTCTCAACTTTGAGTCATCTAAGGTCGTCGACGAACTCGCGAGGGGACGTTGATGCCCCTTGTGCGAAGCTCGCTAGTGGACGAGCTTGGAGAGGGGGGTCGGCGCCCCCTATGCCAACTCGCCAAAGGGCGAGCTTAGAGAGGGGGGCCGACTCTCCTCCTCTGTTAGCTCGTCCGCATCCTTAAATTTTTATAATATTTTTTATTATGTGATGTTAGCTAGTTAAATTTTTTATTATATCTTATTATGCCACGTCGCAAGATAATCGGGAGACTATTTCTTAACGGTCAAGTGGATGAATCGTGTAATAATATCAAAGTTGGGGGACTATTTAGAAATAGATTCAAAGTTGGGGGATGATCCGTGTAATTATCTGGTTTAGAGCGTTAAATGACGTGGATGACTTAAATGACGTGGATGAGAGAGAAATGGTTGACGTGTCGGCCACGTATGCAAGGCAACCGGGAAATTCACTATCATCAGTCAAGAGGACTAATCGTGCAAGAAAATAAAAAATAAGGGACGTTCTGGTTATAAATTGAAGTTGGGGACCAGTTGGAAATCGACTCAAAGTTGGAGGACCATTCGTGTAATTTACCCCAACCAAATCCCAAGTGGGATTGGCTTCAAGAGCATCTAATTCTGTCTTCATTGCTTCTAACCACTTTATATTTTTCATAGCCTCTGAATATGTGGTTGGTTCAATGAGATCATCTGTAGCAGTTAGAAAGGCCATATAGTCTGTCTTCATATTGTGAAAGCTAACATAATTTGACATTGGATATGGAGTTTTAATGACATAGTCTTTCATCCACTCTGGCGTCTTTATAGCACTTTTTGGTCTTTGACATTCTCTGGAAATAGTATCTGATATTGCAAGCCTTTGGCATGTCGAACTCCTAGGCATATCACTAGAACTACTATCTGGTATTGTGGGCAATGAAATCTGTATGTCAAGAGTAGACAGAGAACCATCAGTAGAAACAGATTGTTGTACCACATTTTGTGATGTTGAAGATACACTCTGTGATATTGAAGGCTGAGAAGTTGGAGGCTGTGTATTCTGTACTGACTCACTTGAGTTTTCAAATAATTTGGGAATGTGAACACAATCTGGAAAAAATTTCTTCTGGAGACACTGAAATACCATTTCTGCAATCTTGAACCAAAGAATCCTTCTGTCTGGCAAAAGGAAATATGTCCTCTTGAAACTTGACATTCCTGCTCACTGAAATTTTGTTAGTGGACAAATCAATATATTTGTAACCTTTTTTAGTGTTACTATATCCAATGAAAACACCTCTAGTGGCTCTTGGTCCAAACTTATCAGATATGGTTAAATTGGAAACATAACAAAGGCACCCAAATACCCTGAGATGTTGGAGTTCAAGTTTTTTATTAAAAAACTTCTGATAAGATGACATATTCCGTAACACCTATAAGGGAATTCTATTCATAATGTGCATTGCTGCCTTTACACATTCATCTCAAAATTTGATTGGTATAGAGGCTTGAAATAACAGTGCTCTTGATATCTCCAAAATGTGCCTATGTTTCCTCTCGACCAGTCCATTTTGCTGTGGATTGTATGGACAGGAACTTTCATGGACAATTCCTTTATCACTTAGGAAATCAGTGAATTCTTTGCTAAAGAATTCTGCCCTATTGTCTGATCTGACCTCTTTATCTTTTCTTTGTATTGTGTCTCCATTTGGATTACAAATTGTTTCAGGAAAAACAGGCAATCAGATTTTTTTCTTGAGTAGATAAATCCAAGTTAATCGACTGAAATCATCAACTATAGTAAAGAAATATTTTATCCATTATGAGAAACAAATTTGTAAGGACCCCATATGTCAATATGTAGTGTATCCAATCTGACCGTACAATTATTTCTTTCTGAATGTTTGAAAGGAAATCTAATTTTCCTTGCTAAAGGACAAATGTCACAATGGAATGTCTTATTGACTTCAGAGTCTTGACAGCGATCAACATACTTGAGCTTCTCCAAAGGTAGATGTCCAAGTCTTTTGTGCCAGGTGTGAACCTCCTTGTCTTCTTCTTGTACAATCATCACTTTATGAAGCTGCATCAGACCATCAGCATCAACACTTCCTTCATGTGTTGAGAGGTAGTACAATCCTTTGAATTCTCTACCAATCAGGTGCAAACTCCCATTGTGTTGCTCTTGTATCATACAACATTGTCGAGAGGTAGTACAATCCTTCATGTGTCGGTCCTTGATTAGCTGAGAAATTGATATCAAGTTATACCTGAATTCAGGTATATAAAAAACTTCTGATAACACTTTTTTTAAACCCTATATCAAGAGTTCCTTTATGTGTCACTGATACCCTACTGCCATTGGGTAAAATAACTATCTTTTGTACAGATAATTTCACAACATTATCAAGATTATGCAAGCTGGAAGACATATGTTGAGATGCCCCAATATCTAGAATCCAAGGAGTATTGTATGTGGACAAAGAAAGGCTTGCCATACCTACCATATGTAGATTATTGTCTTGACTGATTTTGAGGTCTTTCTCAATTTTCTTAAGTATGAATTGATATTGTTCTTCAGAAATAGCTATCCCTTTATCTTTATCACCATTGTTCACAGTTTCACTTTCTGATTTCACTGCCATAGCTTCTGATTCTGTCTGCACACAGACTGAATTTGCATTACTAATCTGATTTTTTCCTTTGTTAAATTTCCAATTTGGAGGTATCCTATAATTCTATAACACTGAGACTTCTTATGCCCTGGTTTGTGACAATGCTCACATATTATAGAATAATCCCTCTTTCCTTTCTGTTGCTGACTGTTCTGTTTAAAATTTCCATAGAAAGCTACATTCTGACCTGAATTTGCTGTGCTACCTTTATTCCTTTGTTCTTCTTCAACAATCATAGAAAAAACTTGATTAAGGGAAGGAGCAGGTGACATCAGCAGTATTTGAGACCTAGATTGACTATATACATCATTCAATCTCATTAAAAATTTATATACTCTTTGCTGCATTATGAATTCTGAATATTCCTTGTTTATCTCTATAACAGAAAGGCTTGGAGCAATTAGTGATAACTTTTCCTATAAAAACTTCAATCTATTATAGTACTCCTCAATTGACATTGCCCCTTGTGAAATACTATAGATTTCATTTTGGATCATATATACTTTTGTGCCATCTTTCCTCTGAAATCTTTCTTTTAGATCAATCCAAATTGCTCTTGCTTCTTGTCCATATGCTGCATTGCTTATTAAACCTTTTGAGACTGAACCAATCATCCAAGAAATAATTAAGGCATTACATCTTTTTCATTGGAAATGTAATGCATGATCTACTGATTCAATTGGAAAAGATCCATCGAGGAAAACATGCTTATTCTTGGTGAGCAAAGCATTGAAGAAAGCACTGCTCCAATTTATGTAATTGCTTGAATCGATCAGTGTACAATGAGTAAGTACTAAGCCAGGGGAATCAGATGGGTTCAGAAATAGTGGATTATTCACATCAATAACAATCGAAGAATTATGATTTGAAGACGAATCCATAGATCGATCAAATAAGCTTCAAAAAACTAGAAGAAACCAGAGAACTGATCAATTATCCTGTTGATCACTCTTCAATTCTTCAGCTGAGCTCTTCTGCAGAAATTAGGCTATGATACCATGTCGAGATTTAAAAGATCTCAGTCACAGATGTAGAGATCATGGAAAATAGATTTCTCCAAGAATGCCCAAAGAATGCTGGAACTCGTATTGCAGAAAAAGAGAGTTCAAGAAATAAAAAACATGTACATGTCAATTTATACAAGAAACAAACTACTAGCAGACAAAAAGAACAGCTGTGATTGGCGTAGTAATATGTAACTGCAACTGCATTCAGTCAACCTGCACTAGCAACTCTGCACCTGAAACTTGCACGACCTGCACACTTTGCATGCTTCTGCTATATGAGTTAACAGTGACTCCTTTTTTGTCATGACAAAGCACAAGTTGCAATAATTCTCTTTCTGAAAATTGTGAAGAACCTATTCATGTCGCAATAAGCTCATTTCTAAAAATTGTGAAAAACCTTTTCATGTCGCAATAAGCTCATACAAATTTTCTTGGGTGTGTTGGATATGTTCTTTATTTAGATACTTTTCTGAAAATCTTTGAAGGCACGTTAGATGTTAGCATTTGAAAGTGTGTTATATTAGAATGTATTTAATAATATTAAATTTCGAAGGCAATTAAATTTTTGCCAAATGAGTCAATCTCATTCCTTTAAAAATGAGAAGTAATCTCACATTCCAAATTTCACATTCCAATGATTCTTCAAACGTAGTTATGTTTTATGTTCTACAATATGATTTCAAGTTATCATATTTCTTGAAATGTTAAAATTTCAAAGAAAAGATCAATCAGCCAACCAAGCACATCCTTAACTAAACTATTATTGTCATAGCTTGCAGGAAAGTTGTCATGGCTTATCGTCAGTTGATTTGGTTTGTAGTTGCATCAAATTGACCAAATAGTCTCACCTTCCACCTCCAATCATACCTTGCCTAAATGTTTTACCAAGTGAGAAAGAAAGATGATATGAGACTAATTTGTTGTACCCTCGAGATCGTATTTATAGGGTGAAGGTGTCCATAATCCTTCTCTAGTTCAATTGAAACTTTGATTAGTACTTTAATATATATTCCTAAGCATTTTCTATTTATTATTTATATTTATATTCAAACTATATTTATTTTATTATTGATTTATTCTTTTTCTTCAATTCTTTGAAATTAATTAAATAACTTTATTTATAGTGATAAACTTTTGGACCAAAATAATAATTATTAATTGATTTTCTGAAATATCATAAAGTTTAAAACTTCTAAACAGAATCCTATTTGACAGTCCTATATAAGTTAAACTTATAATTGGATTCCAATTCAAACTTAAATATCTAATATTAGTTTAATCATCATAATTTCTATTCCAATTATATTTTTTATTTTCTTTCAAATTTCCTTTTATACTCTTTTAATCATTTCATTGTGGATTAATTGAATAATAAATTTTACATAATTTTAGTAAAAGTAGTAAATTACACTATTAAAGGGAAAATTAGTGAGACTAATGAGCTTAATGCATGTCTCGCTTCAGTCTTCTGCTGGTGGACACGACTCGCGTATCACTTTCACAAAGTAAATTACTAATTTATATAAATTATGTAATAACTTAAATAGTTTGAGACAGTTTAGTCCGCAAAAAAATATAGCACGTGTGATGACATAAAAAGTGCGAAAAGTTCTTAGTTAGAAAACAAAATTCTGAAAATGATGTGTTCACGGGGACAAAGTGAAAATAATTCTTTTAAGAAAACATAATTATATATGAGGGGTACAAATATAACTTCATAAATTGAAAA
Organism: Pontederia crassipes; assembly: GCA_030549335.1. NCBI lineage: Eukaryota > Viridiplantae > Streptophyta > Magnoliopsida > Commelinales > Pontederiaceae > Pontederia > Pontederia crassipes. The sequence continues at coordinate 55,329,243 of CM060194.1, read as the reverse complement.
ATAAAATTAATAGTAAACTGAGAAGACTTATTTGGGGGTAAATATCTAAAATATTACAATCTAACGATTATTCGAACAGAAAATAATCTCGATTCTATCCGGAGGATTTTAAACATAGGATCTATATTGATCGATCTATATCGAGTATGATTTTACGATATTGATATAAGTTTTAATTAAATAAAAAATCAAAATAAATATAAAATGACCTTGAAAATATTTGGTTTTACTATTACATATATACATATATTGAATTTAATATTAAGTTATTAAATTTAATCTCATCAATATAATCATCATCTAATGATTTAAATTTATTGAATGCATATTGGTTGTACAATTTTTTATTGCATACAATTTCTGGTTGTACAAATTTTTTAATTGCATATATATATATATATATATATATGGATTAATGTACTTACAAAGCACCTTTTGCTTTATAGGGATGCTGAGCGTATCTCAACCGTTGATCCATTGATTAACGATTGAGATAATTGATATTTTTAAATTATAGAGTTTAATCACTTTTGATCAGATTGATTGATGAGTGTATCAACGATTGAGATGCGCTCAACATCCTTACAAAGCGGAAGGTGCTTTGTAGGTACATTAATCCTATATATATATATATATATATATATATTACATGTTAGTCCCACTTTCAATGTTATATTATAAATCTAATACTATATTATCTTAATTTCAACCAAATTAAATTTTCTTATTGAACGTATACTAAGAATTATATTAGATTTTAATAAATATTATAGTTTATTAAGATCAAATATTATATAGTATTATCTTAGTGCTTTTTTAAGAATATATCATATTATACTTCACATGATAAAAAAATTTATTAGATTTGAAAATAGGAATAAAATATTAACGATCATTTAATTAACTTATATATGGACATAATATTTATGAATAAATATAATACTTTAATTATTTTATGTTGAAAAAAATATATTATTTTATTAATGGGATCTTATGATCCTTGATTCTTAAAGTCCCTTACTATCTATTTTTCGAAAAACGATCCTGACAATCTTGCTAAGTAGAATTCATATATCACAGACTTGTTATGTAATACCCGAAATAAAAAAATTAAATTAAATTAAAATTATAATAAGTAAATAAGTAATAGAGAACCAAATGGATAAGATCAAGAATGAACACCTATGCATATGAATGGATAAGGTTATGAATAAGATCAAGAATGGACACCTATATGCATATGAATGGATAAGGTTATGGATAAGATCAAGAATGGACACTTATGCATATGGATGGATAAGATTAAAAAGGGCAATGTGGACATTTCCCCCATCCAAAGTCCCTATATAAAGAGGACCTCTCTTGGACATCCCCCTTCTTCCCCTTTGCCATCAAGAAGGTTGCTGTAGGAGCTCTCCATGTGCCATCAAGGAGCATAGGTTATTTATTTTCTACATTGGTTTGATTCCAGCGATATTTCCTTACTTCTTTCTCCAATCGATCGATTCATAGGTGGAAAAAGATAAGGGGAGGACGATTATCGGTAATCGGAGAGGCTTCGAGTAAGAATCACTCCAGAAGGAGGTTGGTGATACCGAAATCCCCTGGCATAACATGATTAGCAATTGCATAGAATTAGGATTGTATTATGGATTGTGTTCTTGATTGATGAGAAGGAATGGAAATGGAATGGTTGATTGCACTTCTTGTGTTTGATGCATGTTTTGTGATTCTTATGACTATAGATGTGTTCTGTATTAGTCTTCCATGCTTAGATGATTGATTGTATGCTCTGATTTTATTTTTGGATTGAAATCGTTGTTATTGCAATTCTGTCCGATTCTATTTTTATGAGGACAGGTCGACCGATCTTGTATATCGGTCGATCGGTGATGAAGATATCGGTCAACCGATCCTTGAAGATTGGACGACCGATCATTCCTCCCGAGCCTTGTATCGATCGGCCGATCGAAGCTCCTTTTTAGTCTAAGTGTTATCGATCGACCGATCCAGAGATATCGGTCGATCGGTATTTAGAACTTGTTCACTGTATTGCATTAAGACCTATCGGTCGACCGATCCAGAGATATCGATCGATCGGTGCCCGAAAATTGATCGACCGATCTCTGACCAGATTGCATATTGATTGCTGATTGATTGCTGCTTTGATTTATATTCTTTCTATGAATGTAATGTGTTACTCCTCACTGATTGGAATGTTATGTGATTGAATCATTGATCTTGTTTTGATCTATCTTATAATCCAATCTTATCATGATATACAAGCATGACAAAGTGATAAAGTGATTAAGAATGAAAGATGGAAATGTATATGGGAGTGGTGGTCAGAGCTTATGCTGAATGCTCATGTTTGGGTCGCTCCTTTATCCATGGCTTGATCCCCCATTGGCTGCACGAAGCTGTATTGGTCGCTCTGGCGTAAATCTCCTAAGTTAAAGGCACCCGAAGGCACCTAATGTTAAGTGAAAGTAAGAGCACAAAGAGTATGAACAAGTGACATGAACATGATGAACAAAGTATGATTATTGATCCAGCATGATCTCTGAAATCTTTTATGATTATAAGATTGACTCATGATCCCTATCTCTTTTATCCATCAATATCTCAATCGAATGATATTATGCTCTCAAATCTGATCTTATTGCAAGCGATTACTAATTCTGTCTATTGTTATTTATTGTTATGCATTGAGTACTTTATGGATTTCCACTAGGCTGTATAGCTTACGGGAGGACCTCCTCTCCTGTGTTGATTTTTACAGGGCCAGGTCAGTGATGGTGCTAAGATCGTGTGACGCGACCAACGATGCTAAAGCACATGAACCGACAGAGGGCCTAGTTATCATTATCTTTATTTTCCGCATTATGAGTTTTGATGCAATTCAGACATTATGACTATTATAGGATCTTTGTATCACTTGAGACTTCTGCTTTCATTCTTTGTTTCTATTATTGGCATGTCATTATTTTTAATTGAGATTTGGTCAAGTTTTAGTCAATGTTATAGTATTTTCGTAACGTCTTTGAATAGATCTTCGCCACATGACGTTGGTCGATTTGGGACGTTACATGTTATATAATTCAGGGAAAGGATAGTGAATGTTTCCATTCTTTCTTTTAAGAAAGACATGCTTTTGAAATATTCTTTTTGGCGAGGACGGGCTTTGAATTATGAATGGTGCAATTCAATCTAAACAGATGAAATCTTTAACGTTAACATTAAATTAGTATCCAAGGCCCATCGATCAATGAAAGCAAAAGATGAGGAATCGATCAATTGGACCCAAACTAATGACAAAGTTATAGTTGGTACTATTTTGATATATATATGTCCCCGACAATTTTGTTGACAAAAATAATGACTATTATACATATAATTTAGTCAAGTTATAAATCAATTTCTATGTTAATTAAGCATCAAATTATTTAAATTGGAACTATTTTATTGTAAAAATAAATAAATTGCTCCTTTTAAAAGAAACATCACTGTTTATATTATATATATATATATATAAGAATAATTTAGGCCTCCATATATATATATATATATATACACACCATGATATGAAATTAATTTTTATATATAACGTGACTCAATGGGTTGGGTTGCTGTCAGAACCTGAATAATCAAGCAGGGATTGCCATTGAAATTGATGTGGACGTCTAGATTATGTTTAGCAGTTTAATATAAGAACGATGCAAAGAGATGGATTGAGTAAAGATGAAAGAAGTAAATAACAACGAATTATTATAAAAGTTATATCTATGTACAAAGTAATATGATATATATATATGTAACTAATTTAAACTACTCCTTGCTTGAATGTAAATTTTAAAATATTAATTTAGTTAAAAGTCTTTTTTTTTTAAAAAAGAGACCAATTATCGTAAATTTTATGTAGATACAAAATAAGGACATAACGAGTAAATAATTTCAACGCATCCAACTTCTTTGGTGGTTTAATTTTCAAACATATATAATATAATTCAAACATCATCCTATCCAAACCTATTTAGACATAATCATATAATCTATCATATTTAAATGCAACATCTAGTTTCATAATTTGTTATTACGTTTCATCTGCGTAGATCTTTGAGGCAGTTTCGTGCGTTATCTATTTAGTCAATTGATATTTTAAATTATCACTAAAATATAATATCATTACTTTAACTATTGATAATATCTTATAGTATTTAGTATGTATCGGTATTATAAATAGTAATTAAATATTTAAATAAAATTATAAAAATATCTTAAATTTTTATTTTAAATTTTGATCATATATTATTATAAATAAACAAAGTAAAAAAATGGACAAGTGAATATGCATAAAAGAACATGAGATAAAATTACAATAACGAAAAATAAGAAGATGTATTTAAAATTTTAAAAAATTAATTGAATATATATATATATATATTTGTCAAAATAATTTTCGTCCAAATTATAATCACAAGTGACACTTCTCATGTCAGTTATTTAAATTATCACTGAGATGATAATCAAAACCAATTACGATAGAGTCTTGAAATTAAAGTAAGATAATCTCTTTAAATTACTTTGCACCAATCAATCCTTTAAAGTTTAAAAGAAACTTTAAATTATCACAAAATTTTTTGTTTGTATCTATGAAGAAACTAAGTACAGGAACAACTTTCATATTATGGGAGAAAACTAAACTTAGAATCATTAGCTCTAATTTCTCAACTCAGAATTGTCAACCAAAATAACCCCATCTTATTAATACGTTATATATATATATATATGATTTATCTATTATAGTTCACTTTTTACACAATCCGAAATGATACATATACATCTCACGTTATCTTTTATAAGGTAATTTATAAGGTGGGATCATAATTTCACCTATGAACCGAGCTATTGGGCAGTCACATCTCTTTTATTTCTTTTTTTTTATCGTTGTTATCCGAGGGAAAAGAAGGAACTACCACCTCTGCCCAAAATTACCAGTGCTGGTCATACCTCGCTGGCCATGGTGGTCTCCTCGTTTCCTTCGGCGGCCACGCGGACGAGGGGCGACCTCCACACCGGTGGGCCGAAGACGGCGAACGCCCCCCAGGGGTTGATGGCGAGGACGTACTCCCCGGGCAGTGAATTCACTCCCCTCGTCCACAGTGTCTTGCCGCCCATGTACTTGATCGACAGCTCGCCGCGGGCGTCCAGCGACACGTAGCAGCCGCACACTGAGTTACCCGTGCCCGTCTGCCAAGTGATTCTTCCTCCGTTTGCGGCGCTCCGCACGACGAGGTTGCAGTCTTCCTGCAGCGCCATCTCGTAGCCTCCATTGGCGACTACGGTGCCGACCTGAGCCTTGGCGCCGGAGCTCATCACAGCCGTTGTAGCGGGGGTGGTCGTTGAATTGGCATCGCTTGCGATGTTCGGCGGGCTGCTCGTGCCCTTCACGTACCACAACCGTGGTCCATAGATGACGAGCCGCCCGTCGTCTCGGAGGACTAGGACGAAGCGTCCCTCGATCGGCGACCACCAGCCGTTCTCCCACACGGGGAGGAACTCGGATCCCCTGAGGCCGACGATGAGAAGCTCGCCGTAATCAGTCACCTGGAGATAGCAGTTTGCGGCCCTGTGCGAGCTGTCGCTTTCCCACTGCGGCAAACCGATGCCGTTGTGGTACAAGACGAGGTTGCAGTCGTCCCGCATGGTCAAGGCGTACGGACCGTTGATTAGGGCCTCGCCGGCGGAGAGGCGCATGCCGGAGAAGAGAACGTTGGTCGCGCCCACCGAGAGCAGCAAGGTGGCCGAGACGATGGTATGGAGTCCGGTGAGGCTCAAGCGATGAAGTCCTTGGAGAGCCATTTTTAAGGAACTTGTACTTCTTATCCTTCAAATATATATATATATATATATATGATTTAATGGAGGTGTAATCTTTATTGTATAATCTTGTGTAACCTTCCACATCACAGTCGTCCGTTTTAACGGACGAATGAGATCATCTTGTGAGATTTGGGGTCAGATCTTGCTTCTTCCATTCGCCTCTTCCTTGATAGAGGTTGACGTTGGTGGCGGCGCAAGCAGGGACACCGCGAGGTAAGAAGGTTGGTGGTTGGAGGTTGGTTGGTGAAGGTGGTCGACGACGGAGGAGAAGACGAGAGGAAGAGGCGCAGGGGTCATCGATGGTCGGCGGCTGTTGGCGATGGCGGTCAGCGGTGGAGTTGAAAACGAGAAGAAGATGAGGGGAAGAGGCGCAGCCTCGACGACGAACAGGGGTGATGCGGGGTTGCAAATCGGCAGCACGGGGGACGCAGATCGGACGCGGGGGTCACAGATCGGTGGTGCAGGGGTCGCAAATCGGGTGCGGGGACGACGACGCTCGAGGTCTCATGCTCGACGGCGGCGGGATCTCGCACTCGGCGGTGGTGATCTGATGCTAGCAGGATCTCGCGAAGAGGATGTCAAAGGGGATTAATGGCCGGCCACCCCGCCCCATTGTTTGACATTTCCGCCTCATGCCGCTCCCACTGTACCATCCACCGCCGTTGACCACTGCATCATCTGGTGCCTCCGGCCTCTGCGTCATCCGCCCTGAACGTCGCCCTCGTTCCTCGCATCTTAGCTAGGTGGCGTCGACGGCGGCCGCCGGAGGGGAAGGCAGTGGGGCGGCAGGGGAGAGGAGAGTAATCTCCCAATCTAATCTCAACGGTTGTGATGTGTGGGGGTGGGGGGGGGGGGGGGGGGGTAACACAAGGTTACACCATAAGGGGTTACACCCCATTAAACCCATACATATAATATATATATGTATATATATATATATATATATATATATATATACATATATATATATATATATATATATATATAGCATCCCAGTCGCACGATTCAAAGAAAAAAGCAAACAATTTGATTGGTTCAATGACCAGAGTGGTCGATCGTAGGGGGAAGGAGGGAACACGACATGTGTAACGTAAATTAAAAAAGAAAAATAAAGGTGTAATTAAATTTAAAAGAAAGGAGCATTTTGGACCTTTGCATGAAAGGACAGCAGGGAAAAAAATAAATAAAGCCACGTGTATAAAAAAAATAATACTAAAGGAGCGCTTGTCTTCCCCAACCCCATGCTACAGTAACCCGCGCACATCTCTCACCGCCTCCCATTTCGGCTGCCGTTTCTCCTCATTCCGACCACCATTTTTCGCGTGTGAGGTGCCTTTTGGAAAGAGGACGTCCAGAGGAATATTTTGACATATGATATGAGATAATCAGTACACACTGTGTGATGCAATGAGGGAAAAATGTGAGGAGGATGAAAAATCCGTCGGCGATGATTTCGACTCCGATTCGCACCGATCCTTTTCCTGGTGAGTTGTACATCATTCTCAGATTGAATATGATCATTTGGAGGGGTTTTAATCATGTTTTTGTCCAAATCACCTAGGAGGCCGAGATTTGAGGCTTTTCGGTGAACTTTTCCGACGACCAGATGGGGAACTCCGATCGAGTTCATCTCGATGTTCTGGTAGGTGCACACGTGAGGAAAGAAGAAATCAAATTTCTATCCGTATAATAATTAGTTGTTAATCCTTTTTAGATTCGAAGGTTTCCACGTCCGATGGTTCTCCGACGACCTTACCGGCGAACTCCTTCTCGTATCATGGTTGGTAAGCGAATAAGAATGTACATTTGATTAGATTTCAGTGATGTGAAAAATTGAACGTAACTTATTTCATTATGGATAAATAATGTGTTCGATGGCTTTTCGATATTTTGACCGGTTGTGGTTCTGAGAGCGACGACTACAGTGGTTGTGGTATGAATGTCGGACAACTAAAAATAATTATCATAATGTAGTTAAGGTTCTAATTATATTTTATTTAAAGTTTGATTGAATTTTGCTTATAGGAGGTTGCTAATTGGAAAGCAATAGTTCGTGGGTTATTGTGATTTGATTAGGTTGTTACTAGATGACGATGCCTTCTTTTCCTTTTTGGTAAGTATTATAACAAATAGGACTTGGTTTATGATAAGCACGCCGAGTAGTTGTGAATAGTGAATTACCAAATTTCTTTTATAATATTAATTAATCAAGTAATGAATATGATAGGTTGTGTTACTTTTGATTGGATTCGGACGAGGGATAATTTGGGAACTCAACGAATCCAAGGTGAGGGAACTTATCTCAATTGATATGAATTGTTAAACTCTTCGGAGTGATGACATTATTCCGCCCGATGTAGAATGAATTTTCGTGATAGTTTTCTTCAGGCATATTTATATATTTGTATCCTTCATATGTGTATCATCATATGAATTGTGCCGTTTTATTATGAATTTTAGAAATCCGTCGATGTTTATTCTTTGTGAAATTGAAGTGAATATTTGATTTTTGAAAGGAACGTTTATATGATGGTTTCAATCCTAAACTTCTATTTGAAAATTGCATTTATGCATCATGTGCATTACATGTAAAAACCTGCATAAGGCGGAGTGTTTTTACCTCGAAGAACTGGCCAATTCTGAGTAGACCGGTTGGAGTCCGATTTGCTCTGTGTCGATATAGTGACATGAGGAGATGGTTCAAAAATATAGTGACATGAAGGGCGGAATTAGAACAACCATCCTGTGGCGATATAGTGACACGAGGGATGGAATGGAAAAAAAAAGAAACAAGTTCTATGTCGATATAGTGACACGAGGAGCGGTTCAACGTCCTGTGGCGATATAGTGACACGAGGGACGAAATTAAAATAACCACCCTGTGATGATATAGTGACACGAGGAGTGTGTGAAGAAGCACTCGAGAGATGAGTGGTATGGATATTCGTGTTTGATGATGTTTCCCTAAATTTTATGATGTTATTTTATGACCATGCATGTGCACTCATGGCATTCATTTTGGTATGATAATTATTTAAATGGACTTCCTTGAAGAATTGAAAAAAGGTTTGGAATGATTTCTGAAAATAAAGATGTTGGCATTTATTTCGCTGTTTTTAATATTTGATATAGTTATTTTACTCACTGAGCTTCTTAATGCTCACTCCTATTATTTATTTTTTTCGGGTAATGAATGAAAGCTTTACATAGTATGAAATAAGAAATGTAAAGGGACTAGGAAATGAGCATGTGTGAGAGGTGTGATTATTGAATGGCTAACTTTGCATTTCATTGAGCTTTCTTATACGAATTTATTACTTGATGAATGTTTTGAAAAATTTTAGGAATGTTGGATAATTGTGTAGAGCGAAGGACGCTTACGTTATATGGTTTACGAATATCTGGCTCATGAATTTGATTTGAGAGTGAGCTTGAGACTCACTATTTTGGACATGTGTCCTACGATTTTAACTATATGATGAATTGTCAGTAATGACTTTATAACTGTCTGTGATGATTAAAGTTTTGTAGTTAATTGTTGAAATGAGAAATATATGAATTGTTACATATGAAGAATAGACGAATTTACGTATACATCATGCCGAAATTTTTAAAAATTTCCAGAGTTAATTTATTTTTGAAACATTGATTTCCATTGAAGTTTTGAATTCAAATTTAAATGATTGATTTTTCGATTTCATCCATTATGGCGCCCAAAAGAAGTAGTAGGTCATCACAACATGCACAATGAGAGCCACTCATTTGCGGATCCACGACAACTAGGAGTCACATCTTTCTCTTTGTCCTTTCTCTTTCGCTCGTTATTTCTCTCTTCTTCCTTTCTCTTCACCCTTTTCCTGGGGGTTCGGCTTCCTGATGTTTCTCCAACAAGTGTAGAAAGATGTCGGCATCGAAAATACATTTGGACCAGAATTGTAATCACACTCCAACATTTCTCCGGTGAGCACAGGAAGACGATGACATCCTCCAGCAAGTGCGGGAAGACATATGCACGGTGTCAAGCTTCGATGTCATTCAGCGAGTGCAGGTAGATGACAATGTCGACAATACCAAGGAAACAGGTGCATTGTCGACATTGTTCCCTGCACTCACTGCCTTGGTATTGTCAAATCATCTCCCTGCACTCGTCAGTGGTCATCAAAGCTCGTCAGAGAAAGCCGTGTCATGTGCAAAGAGCGTCGGAGTGTGGAAATGACGTTCTCGTAAAAAATGCTAGGATGAGAGAAATGTCATGAGAGGATGGAACAATGTTCCGATTGCCTTGGTATTATCGACGTCGTCACCCTCCTTGCACTCGCCACAAGGCGTCAAAATAGACGAAGAGCTACGAAGAGAGGGAAAACGCAAGAGGGAAATGAGGACGTCGAACATTCTAAACCATATTTTTGGTGAGATAGATCCGAACTATCCAACTGAAATCAATAGTCAACATCCATACCTTAAATCTAGGCCATCGAACTCACAAACTCACAACCAATGGCTCTTGTCATGCGTGGCATGGTGTCAAGCTTTGCCCATATGACATATACATTTCACCCTATATATAAGATAAAATGGAGGTGTCCTTTTAAAAGAGAGGGACATAATCTCTTCTATTTTTTTAATCATCATACTAAACATCTATGGATACTATTTAATATGTTTTAATTTAAGAATTTTTTTATCTGATACACAAATTTTTAATGGAAAATAAGAGCAACAATGAATGTTCTTATTGAAGCATGCATCATATATAATTTAAAATCATATCCAAACTTCTCGTCTATGAAAATCATTAGTAAGCGATAAATATTAGGAGTGAGCACGGGTTGAGATGACCAAATTGCCCCAACTCGCATGCACCGATCGGAAAACTTGATTTTTTTTCCTGACCTGGTAGGTAACCGAGTCGGAATTGGGTTCAAGTTGTGAAAATACGAATTACGGCCCGATTGGGTAATATATATAATATTAATATTAAATTATTTTAAAATAATATATTTATGTTTTAAAATTAAAATTATATATTTTATTATATGTGTGTCTTAAATATATATTATTTTATATTGTTATATATGTTATTTAAATAATAATTATCATATTTATATACTTGTTGTTTTTTAAGTCAAGGTATTAAATAGCTTAAATACATTTTAATTGTTGTACGTAGTTTAAAGAAGAAATAGTTTCAAATGAAAATATTGAATAATTTACGGTACCTTAAATTAATTGATAATAAATTAAACAGAACATCATTAATGATGAAATTTGTGAAGTTAATGTCTTCATGATGTCATTAAAACAAATTAAAGTTGAAGTTACACCAAAAATAATGATTTAAAAATTTTAATAATTCAAAAAATTCAGAAAAAGATCGAAGGAATGGCAGAAGGAGAGAGCTCAAAATTAATTCCAAAAATGCCATGATGCATGACTTGATAATAGATGTATAGATTTTAATTGGTATAGTTTAAAGAAGAAATAGCTTCAAATGAAAGTATTAAATAATTTAAAGTACCTTAAATTAAATTTGATAATAAATAAAATAGAATGTCATTAATGATGACATTGTGAAGTTAATGTCTTCATAATGCAATTGAAATAAATTAAAGTGGGAGTTACACCAAAGATAATGAATTAAAAATTTTGATAATTCAAAAAATTCACAAAAAAGGTAGAAGGAATGGTGGAAGGAGAGCTCCAAAATTAATTACAAAAATGCCATGATGCATGGTTATATATATAAATTATATATAGATATAGATATAGATAAAATAAATTAAAGTGAGAGTTACACCACAAATAATGAATTAAAATTTTATAATTAAAAAATCAGAAAAAATATAGAAGGAATGGTGGAAGAAGAGAGCTCCAAAATTAATTACAAAAATATATGATGCATGACTTTATATTATATATAGAATATAGATATAGATATAGATATAGATAACAAAAATATCCTGATGCATGACTTTATATTATATATAGATATAGATATAAATATAAATATAAATATAAATATAGATAATAGATATATAGATTTCAGTTGATGTAGTTTAAAGAAGAAATAGATTCAAATTAAATATTAAATAATTTAAAGTAACTTAAATTAAATTTGATAATAAGTTAAATAGAATGTCATTAATGATGACATTATGAAGTTAATGCCTTCATAATGCCATTAAAACAAATTAAAGTGAGAGTTACACAACAAATAGTGAATTAAAAATGTTAATAATTCAAAAAATAGAAGTAATGATGAAAGAAGAGATAACCAAAATTAATTACAAAAATATTATTATGCGTGACTTTATATTATATATATATAGATAGATATATAACATTTTTCAACCTTGGACTTCGAAATTGATACAAAGTAAATGAAAAGTTATCTCTCGATGCACGTCGAACAACTCGGCTAATATACCAATTTTTTTATTTTCATCTTGGAGGAGTACAAGTGGCACCAATAACTTTCTTTTTATCGTGGGAGATAGAGTACATTATCTTTTGACATCTACCATATTTAGCTCTCTGTTCATAGCTATTTGATGAAAACACAAAAAGCTAAGCCAAGTCCACAGTGAAGTGATGAACCACCCAGACGTCCTTGTCATGAATAATATATAGGGCGATAATTACGTTCATAAATCATGTTCAATCGTCGAGTGATCTCACCCCTTCATACCAACTGATAATTAATGATCGAATTGATCTTAGACATTTCAACATGGAATATAAAAGCTTCAAAATTGGAAAAAAAATTGAACTAATTAAAAATTAATTATCCATGCAAATAACACCAAAAAACACTAATTATTTTTTTAAAAAATGAATCATTGAACTGTTTTTATAATTTATTTTCGGTGATAACTGTTTTTATAATTTGACTATAAGGATATGTGTATTGTGTACACACGATTAGACGTGCAGTGGGGCATAAATGAGTGGAATTGACATGAGCTAACAATAATCGACGTTAGCTTGGAGCTGCTAATTAGTATTTATAATCTTCCCCACATTTGTGTTGTGGGTGCATGATTCCCTCACTCTCTTTCCATCACCTACGTCAGATTAACGTGGACGAGTTTGCTCGTTACATAGAGAAGAAAACAAAAAGCGCAAAAAAGAAAAGAAAAAAGAAGAATTGATTTCTTCACGTGTCTGGAATGCTCGATTGACGCCGTACAAATAATTGGTGAACGACTCAGCTTTTGCCAAGGGCACCTCCACTACTTGCGACAACGCGGGCCCCCCTCCATTAGTCGTTAGCCACGTGTATTCGGTAGAAGCATCAACCGCACAAGGACTCGCAGGCGGTGCACAATAATAATTAAGTCTCGTTTATTTATTTTGCATATGGCAACATCATTTGATAAAAGAAATCAATGATTGAAATGTCACTAGAAAAAGTAGGACTCACTGTAAATATCAATCTCTAATAATTAATGTGGCTGATGGGGCCATCACCTACATCCACCACTGAACAAAGGATCATGGCTTGCAATGTAACATCTCAGACGCTTTCCTGCACAGTTCCACCTCCTCCTCTCCAACCTTAAGCCTTAGTCACAGCAATTTATCCTTGCCTACAGTTTTTAGAGAATTCGGAATGAATAAGAATGATGCTCACTTTGGATTTAAGCATGCAATCGTTGGTCTTATGGAAGTCTTTACTCTTTCTTGATATCGAACATTCGCTGATTGTTTAAAACTTACTGACATTCATGTGTCCGAGATCATTCTCCTTAAAGACTCCCTCTCGTGTCTCATGGAAAATTTTATTCTTTTCTTGGCTCCGTCTCGATAGTGATGGATCTTTTGTGAATCCAGAGACATGAACTAATGTAACGCCCCGAAATTCGATCCCGCCACGTGACGAGATCTTCTTTCGGTCGTTACTTTCTTTGATCTTTCTTTGACTCTTTTATTGACTCAAATGGTCAAGAAGAGTGACACATAAGCGGAAAACTTAAATAATAAAATATTACACAATAATATAAAAAAATGCGGAAGCTAAATAAACAAAAGGTACATCAATGTCTCACATAGGCATATAAAGGTCCATGCCATAATACAACACTATAGGTTCCATCCAAATGAAAATACAACTCGATATGCTGAAAGATAAAGACTCCATCTAGACCCTACGATAACCATGTGCACACGCCATCAAGTTGTAGTCCCCGCGCACACATCAACTCGGCACGCATCCATATCAAGTACCTGTGGGGATCACACAGGGGAGCAAGTTCAACCGTTAGCATAAAGCTAAGTGTGAGTTCATATAGGTCATAGATTAGTTCCATCAGATAAGCATGAGATAAACATAGAAGCCAATAATAATAATGAATCATAATAGGAAGGTCGATAAGATAGATCATAGTTCATTTCTTTTTCTTTCCTTTCTTTTTCATATTCATCTTCATTTTCATTGTTTATATTCACGATTCTTATTCATGTTCATAAATTGGAAGAGCTCTCCACTTTTAGGGAATACCATTGCAGACACATAAGTGTGAATCTATCTAGACCATGGTGTGACAGTGGGGGATCAGTGCCACGACGAGTGCCCCGTCAGGCAAGATGACCTCGCATAAAGCGGAAACATCTGTAGGGGAGAAACTCCCATCTAGATAGAGCAATTGGTAACCCTCCATCATGTCTTAAAACTATGGACCTATCTTTTGATCACTCGGACCAATCAAGGTCGTAGGGAGCAAGTGTGGCTCCGAATCATCTTTTCATATTCATATAAATGAGTCATTAATCAAGTGGACATGACTTATAAAATCATGAGGTTTGGTTGTGATCATATGTCCTCCGTCCACAAATCGGACACCTGAAAAGTCAAACGATCGTCCGTTTAAAAGTCCATCGATGATCGTCTGAAAATGGATCGGATGTCTATTTATCCTAACATTGTCATTATGATAGTGAGACAATTAATTAGGACTACTGATGGAATCATAGGGAGTCCGAGATGAAGTTTACTGATTAAACATGTCATAATTGGAACATGAAAGAGATCTGATATAAGGATCTACTAGCAATTAAAAGGAATAGGGTAGGATGAACAATTGTAAGATTGAAGATTAATTAATTATGCGACAAGGACAAGCATAAAAATTCACAGGACGGCATAAATGCAATATCCGAAAGTGATATATATATATATATATATATATATATATATATGAGAGAATTATTGCCGCAGAATCATGCTAAGATATTGTAGCTAGTGCCAAGAATGCGTCTGACGCATTTTCATGCGTGAGTCCACCATTTTGCATCTAATGCAAATAGTGCATTAGTTATTAAAGATACATACAGTACATTACCCACTAATGTCACTCTATTGCATTTAATGAAATGTTGCACATGTAGTAACATCAACATAATGCCCATGCATCCAAAGTCACAGGATATTGTCACATGCATAACACAACAGAATGATGCTCCTACGTATTACGTATTAAGTCATGAAGTGACATCTAAGGTGCTAAAAAGAATACATGCCTACATAAATTAATAGGATCCCATATGAACATTAACAATACTAAAATCTTGCCTAGGATTAGCTGATATCATTTGATAAAAAAAATGAGATCCGTGAGGTTTATAATGAAAGCTGGGGTCAAGAGCATGGTGGCAAAACGAGAAAACATGGTACAAACAAGAAATCTTTAATCATGTAATTAGATCAACAATAGGTGAAAATGATGGTCTAGTATTTACGCGGATATATTCATGGGAAATCCATATCTGAATATTCAACAATTCGGTCGTACAGAAAGATAATTGATCCATGGATTTAAACACGCATAAAACTTTTTGAGACTAATCTATGAACTAGATCCTGAAAAACACGCCTTCTTGTTCGTCGTCGGTTCGTCGCTTCACCGGAGCAAGTTGTAGTCTCGGCCTCCTCCTCATCCTACGTCACGTACACCCGAAGAACCTGCCGGAGTTCTTTCTATGTCCTCTGGCCGAGCACAAAGGAGCAGGAGAGAGAAAACAAGGAATGAAAAAATGAGAAGGAGAATAAGAGATGCAGAAATGGGAGAAAAAGGCAACAAATAACACTATTCTGGCCATTAATTCCCATGATTGTGGGAGATCGTGGAAGGGGTTTTCAATCTTGAAGATTAGGAAATTAATGGTGGGAGGTTACGTGAGTTATTGCAGCGATTTGAATTTGAAATTTTTTTTTTGAAAACATGGTACGTTACATTATAATACCCATAGAAAAAGGATTCGTCCCCGAATCCTGTAAAGAATAGAACTCACCGAATAAGTGTGGAAATTCTTTGCGCATCTCGGACTCGAGTTCCCACGTTGCTTCTCTCCCATGGTGGTACTTTCATATGACCTTAACTAATGGTACTTCTTTGTCTTTTCGATATTGTGTCTTGTGCTCCAAGATCTTCGTGGGATACTCTGCGTAAGTCAGGTCTTCCTTCAGATTCGGCTCTTCGATCCTCGCGACGTTGGCGTCGTCATGCTTGTACTTCCGGAGCATGGATACGTGGAAGACGTTGTGGACTCTTCCATAGGAAGGAGGTAGAGCTAACCTACAAGCTCCATCGCTGACTAACTCCAGAACCTCGAAGGGACCAACAAACCGAGGACTGAGCTTCCCTCGTTTGCTGAACCTCACAACACCCTTCATCGGAGACACCTTCAGTAGTACCTGATCTCCAGCTCTGAATATCTGCTCTCATCTCTTCTTGTCGGCATAGCTTTTCTGTCTGGACTGTGCAGCCTTCATTCTCTTTCGAATTACCTCCACGGTATCAGCATATTCTTGAGCTCTGACTGCCAACTCCTCGCTCATAGCTATCTTCTCGCCGACCTCGCCCCAGTGTGCAGGCGATCGGCAAGGTCTCCCATACATAGCCTCAAAAGGCGCCATGCCAATGCTAGAGTGAAAGTTGTTATTGTACGAGAACTTGATCAGCGGTAAATGCTCGTCCCAACTGCCGTGCCAATCTAAAGCACATGTTCGGAGCATGTCCTCCAATGTCTGGATTGTCCTCTCGGACTGTCCGTCTGTCTGTGGTTGGAAGGCTGTACTGTAACTCAATTTGGTGTCGAAAGCCTTCTGCAAACTCTTCCAGAATCTCGATGTGAATCTGGGATCACGGTCCGATACGATCGAGACTGGAATCCCATGAAGTTGGATGATCTCTCGTACATATACCTCCAGTAGGCTCTCCACTGACTGCTTCCACTTGACGGAATGAAGTGAGCTGCCTTCGTCAACCTGTCGACCATGACCCAAATGGCATCATGGCCCTTCTGTGTCCTGGGCAGACCTGAGACAAAATCCATCGTGATGTTCTCCCACCTCCATTCCGGTACTCCTAGCGGCTTCATCAGACCATAGGGTCGTTGGTGCTCGGCCTTTACCTGCTGACATACAAGGCACTTGGAGACGTAGTCTTCTATCTCTCTCTTCATGTCGTGCCACCAGAAGCTGCGTCTGACATCCCTATACATCTTTGTGCTGCCCGGATGTATCACAAACTCAGACTTATGGCCTTCATCGAGTACCTCTCGTCTGACTATAGCATCATTCGGAACCCAGAGGCGATTCCGATACCTAATCCCTCCATCATTGCCAACCTTGAAGTCTTCAGGTTCATTCTGGCACCTCTTGAACATCTTCGTATACTCTGTGTCGGCCATTTGTGCTGTGATAATTCTGTTGATCATGCTTGGTTGTAACTGGTGCATCATCAATATTACCCTATGTCCTGCAGTTCGAGGATTCCACTGGTTAAGTTCCTCAATCATCTCATACATGCGTAGCTGGAAGAAAGCTAGTGAAGCCTCCCATTTCCGACTGAGAGCGTCGGCCACTGAGTTCGCCTTGCTGGGGTGATAGTTGATCGCGAACTTGTAGTATTTGAGGAACTCCATCCATCGTCTCTATCATATGTTTAGGTCCTTCTGGGTGAAGACATATTTCAAGCTCTTGTGGTCGATGAACACCTGAAACTCTTCACCATACAGGTAGTGTCACTAGATCTTCAGAGCGAATACGATCGCTGCAAGTTCCAGATCATGCGTTGGATAGTTCACCTCGTGTTTCTTTAATTGTCGCGAGGCGTAGGCCACTACCTTCCTGTGCTGCATGAGGACACATCCCAATCCAGTGCCACAAGCATCACTGTAAATCGTGTACCCTCCGCTCCCTGATGGCAGAGTGAGGATCGGAGCGGAGGTCAACTTATTCTTCAGCTCTTGAAAACTGCTCTCGCACTTATCTGTCCAGATGAACTTCTCATTTTTCTTCGTCAAATGAGTGAGTGGAGCTGCAATCTTCGAGAAATCCCGAATGAAACGCCTGTAGTAGCCAGCTAAACCGAGGAAGCTGCAGATCTCCATCGCATTCTTCGGTCTGACCCAGTTGGTCACTGCCTCGACCTTTGCTGGGTCTACTGTTATGCCTTGTCTGGATACAATGTGCCCCAAGAACATCATTTGCTCCATCCAGAACTCACACTTGGAGAACTTTGCGAAAAGTCGATGCTGGCGCAAAGTCTCCAAGACGATCCGTAGGTGCTCTCGGTGCTGCTCTGGGCTGGAGGAGTAGATCAGGATGTCATCCACGAAGACGATCACAAACTGATTCAAATGTTGTTTGAATACCCTGTTCATAAGATCCATGAACGTTGCTGGGGCATTCGTCAGTCCGAAAGGCATAATTGTGAATTCATAGTGGCCATAGCGCGATCTGAAAGCAGTCTTCGGCACATCTTCTTTTGCGACTCTCAGCTGGTGGTAGCCGCTCCTCAAGTCGATCTTCGAAAACACCGAGGCCTTGGACAGCTGAACAAATAAGTCGTCGATCCTGGACAATGGGTATTTGTTCTTGATCGTGACCTTGTTCAGCATTCGATAGTCGATGCAGAGTCGTAGCGATCCATCCTTCTTCTTGACAAATAGAACCGGAGCACCCCAAGGAGAGATACAAGGTCGGATGAACCCCTTGTCGAGTAACTCCTGAATCTGTTTCTTCAGTTCTAGCATCTCCGCCGGGGCCATGCGATAGGGAGCCTTGGAGATCGGTGCCGTCCCTGGTGTCAAGTCGATCCTGAAGTCGATCTCTCTCCTCGGCGGTAGTCCAGAGATGTCATCTGAAAAGACATCCGGAAAGTCTCATACTATGTCAATCTGGTGCAGAGTCGGTGTCTGTGCGTCGGCTATCGTCACGCTCGCCAAGTACCTTCTGCATCCTTTTTGTAGCAGCTTGTGGGCCTTCATGGCGGATAATATGATTCTGTTGTCCGGCTTCGATGTACCTCTGATCATCATCTTCTTATTGTCATGGTTGCCGATGATAACCTTCTTTTGCTTACATATAATCGATGCATCATGGTATGACAGCCAATCCATACCTAAGATGACATCGTAGTCCACCATGGGGATTACAATCAAATCGACGGAATTTTTTTTTCATCCACAACAACTGGTACATCGGGAAGGTATTTTGCCGTGTGGAGGGTCCCCATTGGTGTCTTTACATTCATACTGTGTTCCATCCCTCTTATAGGTATACTAAGGGTGGAAACACACGCCTCAGAAATAAAAGAGTGCAATGCACCCGAATCAAACAGTACAACCATAGGAAGACCTGCTATGAGAAGAGTACCTCGGATAACATCATTATCCTGTGGGGCCGCATCTGCTTGGACATTGTAGAGACGTCATGGTACCCCTCCTACGTCTCTCTGGTTCTTCGTCGGACAATCTCTGACGAAATGTCCAGCCTTGCCGCATCCGATGCAGGTGTCGTTCTTCATGCGACACTCCCCTCTATGGGGCCTATTGCAGTAGACGCAATTTGGCACATCCTGTTGTTGTGGTGTCGGTGGTTGTCTCGGAGGTTGCGGAGCAGGTGCATATCGCTGAGGCTGTGGCTGAGGTTCACATTCATCATTAGTTAGTATCATTCTTTGCATATTCTTAAATCACTTTACTTCTACATCACCTGGGGCTGGCGAGGTGCGGGCTGGCGGGGAGCCTCGCGCTGTGGCTGTTGGTAGGATTGATGGCGGCGATCGTGGCGTGCATCTCTGCGAGCTAGGCGGCGATCTTCCCATCTTGGCTTAGCCGGCTCTGTTGTTCGCGCCGGCTCTTTCTTCAGTTCTTTTTTCCGCATCTGGATCTATCGTTTGATTTTGTATGCCATGCGAACAGCACCATGCAAGTCGATCTCAGCTCCTTAGACGACTTTCTCACGAATGGTGTGGTGGAGACCGTCAAGGAACTGCTCGGCGCGATCTGTCTCATCCATCTTATCCTTACTATAGCGCTCCAGCTGGATAAAATGAGCATGGTACTCAGCCATTGTCAAGTTGCCTTGACGCAGCTCTTTGAATTCTTTGGACATCTCTTTCCTTCTAAAGGAAGGGGCGTACTGAGCTTCAAATAGTTCTTTGAAACTAGTCCAAGGGATAGCCCTCTGATCCGGAAAACTGGTCGCACGTGCCGTCTCCCATCAGTCGTTGGCCCGACCGATGAGCATGTGGATGGCATAACGAATTTTGTTGTCTTTGCCGCATCTGTCAGTGTCGAACAAATTCTCCATCCGAGTAAGCCACTGCACTGCTTCTTCATAATTCACTACCCCCCTGAAGTAGGGTGGGTGCAGTTTCAGGAACTCCTGAATCGTATCCTCCCTGGGAGGAGCCATCGGTGGTGCTGGTGCAGTTGGAGGAGGAGGTGGTGCCTGGTACATCGGCACTGAGAATGTCGGCTGTTGTGAAGGCGGTGGGAGCTCCGGCTGTTGTACTGGAGGGAGCTCCTGCTGCAAATCCTCCCATACTTGACTCTCAGGAGCATAGTCAAGTCCATCAGTGACGATCTCTGGGGTAGCCGCAATGCGACCACCTCTGCGTTCACGCCCACGACGTCTGCCATGTCTGGCTGCTGAGCATGTCATGGGAGCCATCTATAAAATATAACAATTCATTTCAATAAACAATTCATAACTTTAAAAATCAAAATACTTCTTACTTTACTTTGCGGCGATTGAGTGTGGCGGTAGCTCTGGTGGGTGCACATGGACCATACTTAACCTATGCTATATATCTAGGACATCAAGAGAGTCCTATCATTAGGCTCTGATACCATAAATATAACACCCCGAAATTCGATCCCGCCACGTGGTGAGATCTTCTTTCGGTCGTTACTTTTTTTATCTTTCTTTGACTCTTTTATTGACTCAAATAGTCAAGAAGAGTGACACGTAAGTGGAAGACTTAAATAATAAAATATTACACAATAATATAAAGAAATGTGGAAGCTAAATAAACAAAAGGTACATCAATGTCTCACATAGGCATATAAAGGTCCATGCCATAATACAACACTATAGGTTCCATCCAAATGAAAATACAACTCGATATGCTGAAAGATAAAGACTCCATCTAGACCCTACGATAACCATGTGCACACGCCACCAAGTTGTAGTCCCCGCACACACATCAACTCGGCACGCAACCATATCAAGTACATGTGGGGATCACACAGGGGAGCAAGCTCAACCGTTAGCATAAAGCTAAGTGTGAGTTTATATAGGTCATAGATTAGTTCCATCAGATAAGCATGAGATAAACATAGAAGCCAATAATAATAATGAATCATAATAGGAAGGTCGATAAGATAGATCATAGTTCATTTCTTTTTCTTTCCTTTCTCTTTCATATTCATCTTCATTTTCATTGTTCATATTCACGATTCTTATTCATGTTCATAAATTGGAAGAGCTCTCCACTTTTAGGGAATACCATTGCAGACACATAAGTGTGAATCTATCTAGACCATGGTGTGCCAGTGGGGGATCAGTGCCACGGCGAGTGCCCCGTCGGGCAAGATGACCTCACATAAAGCGAAAACATCTGTAGGGGAGAAACTTCCATCTAGATAGAGCAATTGGTAACCCTTCATCATGTCTTAAAACTATGGACCTATCTTTTGATCACTCGGACCAATCAAGGTCGTAGGGAGCAAGGGTGGCTCCGAATCATCTTTTCATATTCATATAAATGAGTCATTAATCAAGTGGACATGACTTATAAAATCATGAGGCTTGGTTGTGATCATATGTCCTCCGTCCACAAATCGGACACCTGAAAAGTCAAACGATCGTCCGTTTAAAAGTCCATCGATGATCGTCTGAAAATGGATCGGACGTCTATTTATCCTAACATTGTCATTATGATAGTGAGACAATTAATTAGGACTACTGATGGAATCATAGGGAGTCCGAGATGAAGTTTACTGATTAAACATGTCATAATTGGAACATGAAAGAGATCTGATATAAGGATCTACTAGCAATTAAAAGGAATAGGGTAGGATGAACAATTGTAAGATTGAAGAATTAATTAATTATGCGACAAGGACAAGCATAAAAATTCACAGGACGGCATAAATGCAATATCCGAAAGTGATATATATATATATATTTGAGAGAATTATTGCCGCAGAATCATGCTAAGATATTGTAGATAGTGCCAAGAATGCGTTTGACGCATTTTCATGCGTGAGTCCACCATTTTGCATCTAATGCAAATAGTGCATTAGTTATTAAAGATACATACAGTACATTACCCACTAATGTCACTCTATTGCATTTAATGAAATGTTGCACATGTAGTAACATCAACATAATGCCCATGCATCCAAAGTCACAGGATATTGTCACATGCATAACACAACAGAATGATGCTCCTACGTATTACGTATTAAGTCATGAAGTGACATCTAAGGTGCTAAAAAGAATACATGCCTACATAAATTAATAGGATCCCATATGAACATTAACAATACTAAAATCTTGCCTAGGATTAGCTGATATCATTTGATTAAAAAAATGAGATCCGTGAGGTTTATAATGAAAGCTAGGGTCAAGAGCATGGCGGCAAAACGAGAAAACATGGTACAGACAAGAAATCTTTAATCATGTAATTAGATCAACAATAGGTGAAAATGATGGTCTAGTATTTACGCGGATATATTCATGGGAAATCCATATCTGAATATTCAACAATTCGGTCGTACAGAAAGATAATTGATCCATGGATTTAAACACGCATAAAACTTTTTGAGACTAATCTATGAACTAGAACCTGAAAAACACACCTTCTTGTTCGTCGTCGATTCGTCGCTTCACCGGAGTAAGTTGTAGTCTCATCCTCCTCCTCATCCTACATCACGTACACCCAAAGAACCTGCCAGAGTTCTTTCTATGTCCTCTGGCCAAGTACAAAGGAGCAGGAGAGAGAAAACAAGGAATGAAAAAATGAGAAGGAGAATAAGAGATGCAGAAATGGGAGGAAAAGGCAACAAATAGCATTATTCTGGCCATTAATTCCCATGATTGTGGGAGATCGTGGAAGGGGTTTCCAATCTTGAAGATTAGGGAATTAATGGTAGGAGGTTACGTGAGTTATTGCAGGAATTTGAATTTGAAATTTTTTTTTTTTGAAAACATGGTACGTTACAACTAACACTGAGTAATTTTAGAGAAGCTAAGGAGCTAACTAATTATTTGACTTCTCTAGTAAGATTTACTTATGGTCAGTTGATTAACCTTTTATACTTTGACTCCTTAAGGTTTTGAGAATACATAACATGTTTCCTTTAAAAAAAACACTGTGGCGCAATGGCAACATCAATGGAACTTTTAACAGAAAAAAGCCTTATATCCTTTATTTTTATTTTTTTATGACTTATATTATGTATATTAGTTTGCGAATGAATTGAGGCTTTTTATATATATGCGTCAAAAGCGGCAAGCTTATAAAAAATGTATAAAAATTTAAATTAAATGTTGTGAATTACGTTTATGATAATCCATCCGACGATTAAACTTTGACTCTCCGCATAATTGAGTAATTTTCATCATTGATCCCCCAACTTTCATTTGATCTCATTTTAATCCTCCAACTTTCTTTTCTAACAAATCAGTCCCCAATTTATAAATTTATAACAAAGATATTCTCTTAACCTACAATAACAGGTTTCTAGGTCAACTTATTATGTTAATGTCACAGTCATATAAAATATGACATATTTATTAAAATAATATATACATAATTATTTAAAAATTAGAAAAAGAGAGAGGAGGGGTGCAATGCCTCCTCTCTCTCTCTCTCTCTCTCTCTCTCTCTCTCTTATTAATTTATTTGTAAATAAATATTTATATATTATTTTTTATCAGTGTACATAAAATTATGATAATACTACATTAATTTTCATTAAGATGTTAACTTGGCATACTATATAATAAAATAATATATATTTATTAAAATAATACATAAACATTATAAGAAAAGAGAAAAAGAGAGGGGGACGTTGCACTTCTCCTCTCTTTTTTCTAATTTATATTATAAATATTTATATGTTATTTTAGTAAATATATTTTATTTTATTTAGAGTATATATGCTAAGTTAACATCTTAATAAAAAATTAATATAGTATTCTCATATTTTTATGTGTGCAGATAAAAGAATAATATATAAATATTTATAAAATAAAATAAAAAGATAAAAGAGGGAAGGAGACTTACACCGACCTCTCTCTTCTTCTAATTTTTTAATAAATATTTATATATTATTGTAATCAATATATCATATTTTATTTGGCTACTACATTAACATAGTAAGTTGACGTCCATATGAACTTTTTGTTACAAATTTATAAGTTGGGGTTTACTTTGTTACTTATTTATATATTGCTCTTTTATCAGTGCACATAAAAATATGAGTATACTATATTGAAATTTTTATTAAGTTGTTAACTTAGCATACTCTAAATAAAATTAAATATATTTATTAAAATAACATATAAATATTTATAATATAAATTGAAAAAATAAGAGAGGAGAAGTGCAATGTCCCCTCTCTTTTTCTCTTTTCTTATAATGTTTATGTATTATTTTAATAAATATATATTATTTTATTTTATAGTATGCCAAGTTAACATCTTAATAAAAAATTAATGTAGTATTATCATAAATTTATGTGCACTGATAAAAAAATAATATGTAAATATTTATTTACAAATAAATAAAAAAAGAAAAGAGATAGAGAGAGGAGGCATTGCACCCCTCCTCTCTCTTTTTCTAATTTTAATTTATTTTCAAAAAAATATGTATATATTATTTTAATAAATCTATCATACTTTATTTGGCTGTGATATTAACATAATAAGTTGATCTAGAAACTTGTTATTGTAGGTTAAAGGGACGTTTTTATTATAAATTTATAAGTTGAGGGACTAATTTGTTATAAAAGGAAATTGGAAGACTAAAATGGGATCGAACGAAAGTTGAGGGATCAACGATGAAAATTACTCTCGCATAAGTTTTCATCTTAAAGAAAGAAAAAAGAAAAATCTAAAATCTTGATGGAAAAGACGAAGGGAAGCAAAGTTTGGTCGGGCCGTGAGAGGTGCACCTCCTATGTTGGCCTTACAACGGATGGCCCATATAAAGCGCGCGCCCTTTTCCATTTCTCAGAATTTTTAGCAAAAGTGAAACGCACGTAACAAAAACTCTCTCTTCCGCCCCATCCGATCGATAAAAGAATTAGGGTGCGAGGTGGTCGCCGCGTCGACGACCGGCGGAAGCGGTGACGACGATCCAGAGATGAAAACGGAGGGCACCGTGAAACTGATCAGCGTGGAGGTCTTCGAGTTCGTGATCGACAAGAAGGCGCCCCGCGGTCTCCTACACCATCCGCAACATCCTCACTTGTTCTCAATTTCTGTCTCCTCTCTGCGAATCTTGCTCTTGCATCCTTTCACTTCTTATTTCTCTTTGGTTCTCCTCTAATGGTGATCTCAGACCAGAACTGACGCCGATAAGGGGCATCATCTCTGCGTTAACGTTGTGATCGCAGGTGAGGTTGAGGAGTTGCTGAATGCGAAGGTCACTTTCCCGTTCTGATGCGGATCGGGGTGCAAGTGCACCCACTAGAAACTATAACTAGTACTCATCTGGCTCAGCAGCTGCTAACGCCATTGTTTTATCTCAACGTCATTGGTTTGAAAACTGGTTGGACAAAGGCACCATTAAGTGCTATATATTTTATACCATTTCTCCTTTTATACTATCATGAATTTTAAAAAAATATATTTCTTCTTTATTCTAAGAATCCTGATTAATTCTTAATTTTTAAAATTTATCATGTTCATCACATGTTTTAAATATATTAGTTGCCTCCTAATAAAGTCATACAAAATCAATGTTCTTAATCCTATTTCTTTTTGAAATTTTACCCTGTGGCATTTTATATTTTTATTATTGGGTTAAAAATATTAATGATAATATTTAATATGATCATTTTCCTGTACCAAATATTAATATAGATTTTTATAATCTAATTATGAAAAAAACTCTTATAAAAAAGTAGAATGAATGAACAAATATCATAATTAAAACGATCATTATTAATTGATATTTGTAACTATATCAAATTTTTTATATAAAGCAAAATTTATTTAGCATATTTAATTTAGTACTTCAATTGATTTCTCCAATGCGACAAGAGGTACTTACTGGCCGATGCACAATTATGCCTTTCTCATCCTATATATATATATATATATATATATATATATATATATATATATATATATATATATGTATGTATATGTATATATCCTCCGCTAATTTTGGAAGCGCAGATCTCGATGGCTTGAGGGTGAGATCGGGGTGGCGGCGGTCTGATGGCTCGGGTGCGGTCGAACGAATCATGCTCCAAGTTCGCGATCACCACTAATGGATCAGTTGTCTTAGTGTTGATGGGGCGACAGGATGGTAGGAGGGGGACGATCACTACAAGAATATTGCGATTTTGCGACGGATATTACAAAACCTTCAAAATCCGTTGCAAATATGTCTTTGCGACGGATTTTTCGACAAATAGTACTTAGTTGAAATTTTTATCATCGAAAAAAATTATCGACGATCCTCAAACGTTCCTTCGGAAGTTTTGATGGATGCCTGTGATGGAAAAATTGCCTTCAGAATTTTTTTATGGGTAAAATCCGTCAAAAGTTTGGAAGGGAAGGTTGTCCTTTGAAACTTTGGTTTGGAAGCTCCTAATCCGATTGCCGAAATCGGAGGAAGGGGTGTTGGCCCCTTCAAAAGTTTCGACGAAAAAACCCATCAATAATTCCGACGGAAGAGCACCCGTTGAAACCTTCGACGGGGTTTGATGCGGTGGATGGAGGGATCTGGTGTGAGAGGGAGAGCGGAGATGGGAGAGATCAAATATGAGAGGGGAAGAGATGGAGGGAGGAGAGATCCGATCGCAAGGTAGCCAACGATTGAGGGCTTCGCACACCCCGAGGAGGGGGAGAGAGAGAGCCGACGATAGGTTGTTGTCTCGCACGCAAGAGAGAGAAAAAGAGGGGGGAGGGAGGGCAGACCAAGTTTTTCCCTAAATAAATTATACCCTAAAGTAAAGGAATTAACTTATGTAGAAATTTTCCTTATTTTTTTTGAAGAAAATAAAAAATCAGAAAAAAAATAAAAATATTGAATTGTCTTTGTTGCACTTGAAAGTGATGGACTATATTACTTGAGATTGCTTTTGAACATAATCAAAGGTCTGACTTGCTTTAGGAATCTTAGAACAATCAGTGATTGCATCTATCAAAATTTTAAAGAGACATGTTATGCACTTGGTCAGAAGGCAATGAACATATAGACGTTATAAACAAAGTAAATCAATTGGGAATGTCATCTTACCTATGAAATATTTTTCGTATCAAATCCAATAACAACTTGATATTGTGGCAAAGAATATGATAAATATTATATGATGATCTACTTCATAAGAGATAGTGTTATTGAATAATTCATGTATAAATCTACCTTTAATTTTTATTAATACCTAGATATTAAGTTTTCATTCTTCCTTACTAAACCCTGATTATTTTATATTAATTTTTCATCTCATAGTCTGGTCTGGAAGTTTTAGTGAGGGTGAACAGGAATCCACCTGGTATTTTGTTATTTTATGGTCCATTTGGCTTTAACAAAATGGATGTATATTTTTAGGGGCAGAGATGCTATGTCGAGAATGTAGTTTGTTAATGCATAATATGGCAAGATATTGGGTGGATAGGTAATCTCCATATTGTAAACTCATTTCATGCATCACTCGTTATTTCTTAAAAAAGAAAAAAACTGCCAGTCCCTAGTCAAATTGGATGGTCTCTCAAAAGTCAAATTGAAAATTCTGACGGATATCTATCCATCGCAAAATTCGTTTCAAATGGCGACGGATTTTTTTTCGTCGAAAAATTACAATTTTCTTATAGAATTTGTTATTTATTTATCTTTTGTATAAATTTATTATTTTTATTCTTTAACTTATTTGTTGATTTGGATGCAGATTTACTAGAAGATGACAATAAAAATTGATGCCTCCAAAATTGAAAACAATTCTAAAAACCTTGTGGGAATACTTTTCAAGTCTTCACGTCAATGCCTAAGCCGATTTATAATGAAGATCGATTTGACTTAGAAATCAATTAATCATTGATTTGCTTCATTACAATAAAGACACTTTATATGAAGAAACATTAACAATTAATGAAGAATTTAACAATGTAATAAAAATCTATTTGTGATACAACAATGGCAATAAATGAAGACAAAAGTTGGATTATTTTTTGTACATATGGGAAAAACATTTCTTCGGAGGATACTTTCTTTTATACTAAGATTTGAGAATGAATATTACATTAATTGTTGCATCAAGTAATATTTCGTCACTTTATTGCTATGAGGTTGAGGTCCATAAATTGACCATTCAAGATTTGTAATCCATTTTAATGAAAATGAAGATTCTACATGACGTATAAAGCAAGGTAGTCAACTGGCAAATGTAATCTCTTAAGGCAAAGTTGGTTATTTTAGATTATGAACCAATGATGCATAAATTTTGTTTTGAAACTCTTGACAAAATCATAAAAAATATTATTGGGTTTCAAGGCACATTCATCTTAGACAAATCATTTGGTGGAAAATAGTAGTTATTTGAGGTGATTTCAGATAAAATTTGCATGTTATTCCAAAACGTACAAGAGAAAAATATTCTTCATGCTTATTTAAATTCTTCACATTAATGTCATTATTATCATATTTTAAAACTAATACAGAATATGACACTACATGAAATTTCATGTTTAAATAATCTAATAAAGAATATGGATGTCCGGGAAGGTTCAAGATGTGTCGTGGATGGAGGCGAACGAGTTTGGATGGTGATGAAGGCGATGGTGGAGAAGCGGTGCAGCCTCGAGGAGCAGCAATGATAGTGGTGATGGCAATGGTGATGGTGAAGCGGAGCAACGAAGGTGGAGCACCAATGGTGATGACAAAGCGGGAATGATAGGCGGAGCAATGTCGACGACTGCGACAATGAATGGAAGAAGGTAAAATGTTAAAAAGAGAAAATGGGTTATGGATTTAAGGTAAAGCCCTTAGCATTTCCAATGTTTACGACACTAACTCGACACTAATATGACTCCAAGCACTTCTTTAAGAAATCAATTTCAACACGAAGCAGCATCGAAATGGTCGCGACGCTAAAATGATGTTGTTGTGACTCTAAGTTAATGTTAAAAGTAAGCAAGTGGCGATGCGGTGCTAAGTTGACGCCAATTGGAGACATTTTGTTGTTGACTCCTTTGTATCTCTACGATGACGCTAAATATTAATATTATTTTTTAATATATGCCTATATTTGATTGTTTTAGTTGCACAATTGAGAAAATTCATAGTGCTTGATAACATGCTCATAATGGTATGATTAAGGAGATAAAAAAATAACTTATATAAAATAAAAATATGATTATGTTGTATATAAAATTTATTGAAATGTGTATATATATATATGTAGGTATATAAATTATATGAAATATGTTATACTATTTATACATATATATACTATTTATATTAAATAATGTGTACATAAGTTTACGTTAGTGAATTATATAAATACATATACATATATGTATGTTTATGTATGTGTGTGTGTGTCTAACTTTTTTTCATTAAACTATAATGAAAAATCATATGAATTAATTTCATATTCGTAATCATATGATTTAGGAGATAATAAAATGATTTATAGATCATTAAGACATATATCGTACATATACAATACGATTTTATTTAGCATGTATACATATAGTCGAGTAGGTATATTAATTAGATAATTTGTATTCTATTATTTATATTGACAAATGTGTGTGTGTATATATATATATATATATATATATATATATATGTATATGAAATTAACATTATCTAGTTAAATCAATATAGGTATAGGTATATATATACATCTTTGTATCTATATACATACACTACAAGAAAATTGAGATTTTTCGACGGGCCATTTTCGACGGATAGAAATTCGTTGCAATTTGCGATGGATAGCCGCGACGGATAGCGATCCATCGAAATTTCCAACGGCCACAATCGTCGAAAATAAAAATAATAAATTATGTAATTTATTATATTATTATTCTATTTTTTGACGATTAGGAACGTCAAAATTTTCGACGGATATCTATCCGTCGCAATTTTCGATGGTACATACCGTCGGTAAATATAAAATAATACAATATAAGGAGTATTTTATTAATATAATTAGCAATAGTTTAAACCATCATAATTTTTTACAGTTCCGACTATCGGTAAATGAAAAGTAATATAATATAAAGAGTATTTTATTAACATAATTAGCGACAGTCCGAACCGTCGCAATTTCTGACGGTTTTGATCATCGGTAATAATTAACGACAGTTCAAACTATCGGTAAAATAAAAAATAAATATAGTATTTTATTTTATAATTAAATAATTTTCAATGATCACAATCGTCGGTAACTTTAAAAGTAGTGTGAAGATGAGAATCTCTTTCCCCTATCTCACTCTCTATTTTTCCCCCTCTCCTCTCTCTCCTTCTCCCTCTCTCTCCCTCTCCCTACCGGCGAGCCGCTCCTGACCAGATGGCAAGCCTCTCCCGCCGGCGACCCTCTCCTGACCGGACGAACCTCTCCCGCCTAGCTGCCGGATCCAGCCACTGATGGTCAGATCGACGGCTTGGTCTGGCTCCAGCCAGCTGGTAGCCAGATCCGACTGTGGCCCAGCTGTCGGATCCAGCCGCGGGAGGTCGGATCCGGCCGCGCTGGCGGTCGGATCCACCCGCGGGAGGTCGGATCCGGCCGCACTGGCAGTCGGATCCAGCCACCTGGCGGCCATTCTGGCCGCTGGCCGCCGGATCGGCGTCAGCGGCTAGCTAATTTTTTTTATATTATAAAAATTTTTTGCGACGATTTTGACCATCGAAACTTTCGGCGGTCGTCGTCGAAAGTTTCGCCGGTCACGTGACGACCGCAATGTTTTGACGGTTGCTACCGTCGATATTTGTGGCGGTCGTCGTGACCGTCGAAGTTTCGACGATTTCATCGACCGCCGCAAATATCGGCGATCATTACCGTCGAAACTTTCGGCGATCGCACGGACCGCCGAAAGTTTTGACGGACGTGACCGCCGGACTTCCGTCGGAACTTCCGACTTTTTTCTCAACCGTTGAAAATTGATTTGCGACGATCATTTTTTGGACGAATCGATTCCGTCGAAAAAATCGTCGAAAATTATCATTTTCGACGGTTTTCAGGAAATTACATACGGTCTAAACGTCTATAATTTCCATCTTTCTTGTAGTGATATATGTGTATCTTTGTATCTGTTTACATATATAAATATAATTATAATATGCAATCAATCATTTAATTAAAGTTTAGTATATGCAACATATATATTTTTCCAAGACGTGGCACCAAAGTTACGTTCACGCTATACTTGACAAGCCAATACTAACAAAGTAACATTACATTTGCTAACATTGTTTTGCAGTGATGTTACTATATTTTACTGCGCCTTCTATTTTGTGCATTATTAGTGATGCCAACACCGATACTACAATAATTTTGCCAATTACCGATGGATTTTTTCATCGGAAAACTACGTATATCCATTGGAAAATCATGTTTTCGACGACTTTTTTGATGGTTTTGCTCTCGTTAGAAATTTACTTGTCGCAAACAAATTTTCGACGATTCCGATGAACCATCGAGGAATTCAACAAATGTATCGATTGGAACTTTCGAGGGGAGTACTCCCTTGAAGTTTCGAGGGCTGATCACCGTTGGAACTTTTGGATGTAGACCAACCTTGAAAGTAGATAACCCTTGAAGCTTTCGACGAGTTTGACTCGTCAAAAGTTTAGAGCGGAGTCCCTCAAAGCTTTCGACAAATGGAACCCGTCAAAAGTTTGGAGCGGAGGAGTCCCTCAAAGCTTTCGACTGGCCACCGACCGATTTTGTTGAGATCGATCTGGTGCCAACGGATGAACTCATGGTCGGAGTCATAGAGAGGGAGAGAGGGATCGTCGGTGTCGTGGGAGGTCGCCGGAGCCGGATCTGGATGCGGCAGCCGAGAGAGAGTCGAAGTCGTCGGAGCCGAAGTCGAGAGAGAGACGAAGAGAGGGAGAGGGGGGCGATCGCGGCAGCTGACCTGGCTGGATTTGGCCGTGACAGCCGGATCTAACTGCCAGGCAGCCGGTTCTAGTTACGGCAGCCAGGTCTCACCGCCAGGCGACCTGATCTAGCTGCGACAGTCGAATCTTGCCGCCAGGCAATCGGATCTGGCCACAGCAGTCGGTTCTATATCACTCAATCACTTTGATGATCGATAATACCAGTGATGTTACTAAGAAATATACATCAATCATTTGGATTGTGTAATGACACAAGACTGGTCATCACAAGACTTGAAAATATGGTTATCCAAGTCAAAATTTTATCAAGAAATAATGTGGGAGATGAAGTGTTCATCCCAATAATGACATTAACTCCATTTGATGTTAGGGTGCCTTTCGAATTTCAAGGCATAGAAGTTACAATCACAATATCATTTGCATGATGATTATCTCATGTGAGATTAGTTTTAAGAAAGTCGTGCTTCACTCATGGACACTTATATGTGACACTTTCATGAGTCATGAGTAGAGAAGGGCTTAACATTTTTGTTGATGATGATTATGTTCAAGTAACAAATGATATTACAAATTTTGTATATAAAGAAGTTTTTCATAATTTATATTATTTTTTCTCTATTTCATTCAAGATGAATACTGAGATATAGTGTAATAAAACTCTCTCGATTAGTGTGGGACAACATCATGGACAAAGAGGCCGCTGTCAAAATTTCATTACAAGCAAAAAGAGTACATTGAGATAAAACTCCAACCCTTATACATAAAGGTCGATATTGTGGTCCTAAAGATCCAAGCCCTCCGCTTTCGTCACATATTCTTTTTTTTTCTTTCATAATTTTTGGTGCAAGCA
This sequence comes from Pontederia crassipes, assembly GCA_030549335.1. Lineage (NCBI taxonomy): Eukaryota > Viridiplantae > Streptophyta > Magnoliopsida > Commelinales > Pontederiaceae > Pontederia > Pontederia crassipes. The sequence continues at coordinate 55,295,904 of CM060194.1, read as the reverse complement.
TAATAATTCAAGCGACATCAAAGAACATTCTTTTTCATTATTTGAGACGTTAATTTCCATGACTATTCAACATATTTTTGTAGTGTGACATTGCAAGATAATAAACTCACCTATCCATTTAAATGTTCTAAGAAAGTTTTATGATTGTATTTTGAGAATTGATGATGAAATAATTGGGAAAGCAGTGGATAACATTGAAAGAAAAGTTAAATTCTTGTGATGATCTATCATCTATAATTGTGCATAGTACATATCCTATTTTTTTTTCAACATGCAAGTGATTTAAACTAACTCCAGCATAGAGCAATTATTGCACTTATTCTTGACATACTGAAATCAATCAATAATTATACGATTACGCACAATAATAATTATGAGAAAAAACATTTGAGTTTGGATACAATAGTTTATATCTGATCATTCATTTGGACCATTTTAACATGTTTATATAGCTGAATTTTTAAATGGTAGTAAATCTTTTAGAGTTCTATATCACTCAATCATTTTGAAGATCGGTAATACTATGCTAATAAGAAATATACATCAATCATTTGGACTTGAAAATATGGTTATCCAAGTCAAAATTTTATCAAGAAATAACATGGGAGATAAAGTGTTCATCCCAAGAATGACGTTAACTCCATTTGATGTTAGGGTTCCTTTCGAATTTCGTGGCAGAGAAGTTACAATCACAATATCATTTGCATGATGATTATCTCATGTGAAATTATTTTTAAGAAAGTCGTGCTTCACTCATGGACACTTATATGTGACACTTTCATGAGTCATGAGTAGAGAAGGACTTAAAATTTTTGCTTATGATGATTATGTTCAAGTAACAAATGATATTACAAATGTTGTATATAAAGAAGGTTTTCATAATTTATATTATTTTTTCTATATTTCATTATGAAATGCAATTACATATTTTCTTCAACAAGATAAATATTAAAAATTGTGACATGTGATTAGTACGCTTGTTGAAAATATAATTACAAAGCTCGATGAATAATCAAGATGAATGCATAGATATAACATAGTAAAACTCTCTCGATCAGTGTGGAACAACTAGGAATGGCAATATCCCCCGCCCCCTATGGGGTCCTGCGGGAAATCCCCGATCGAGGCTCCAAACTCGAAAATTTTTTTCCCCGCGGGGTCAGGGATGGGGGAAAATTATTTTCGAACCCTCTTTCGGGGATCGGGGCGGGGAGAGTTGTCCCCGCCCCACGGGGCCCCGAATCCCCACATCTCAAAGAATAAGTGAGTGTACAAAAATAGTCCCACATTGATAGTAGTAGCAAAGTGAGAGTAAATAGACAAGTATAAATGAAGGAGTGAGACTAATGGGTCAATATTGAATGTTTATGGAGAAAGTCTATCTTTGGATATTTTTAAAATTTATAATAATATTTTTTATCAAATTATCTCTTAGTAAAAAAATTAATAAAAGATTTTGACTGAACTAAAAAACATCGTTCAACTTGATTTTTTTCAATTTGATCAATTTTTTATCGGTTCAATTCGATTTATTCTGATCCAAACTAAGGTCGGGCCGCGGGGATCGAGGTCCCCGCGGGGCTCCAAACCCTCGAGGGGATCAGGGCGGGGGATAAAATTCCCTCCGGACCGAGGATTCGGGTCGAGGTCGGAGGCGGGGGCCAATCAACGGGGTCGGGGCGGGGGGAGTGCCCCTGGCCCCGAACAGAGTCGGGTGCCACTCCTAGGAATAACATCCATGGACAAAGTGGCCACTGTCATAAATTCATTACAAACAAAAAGAGTACATCGAGATAAAACTCCAACCCTCATACATAAAGTATATTGCGGGCTTAAAGATGAAAGCTGTCACACCCCACTCATTGACTAAGTTCTAATCCCAATTATTATATTCCTTAATTATGTTTAGCAATTTTATAAATAAAATCAACAAAACCTCCTCCCTTACTTATCTTTTGTTATTTGCCAATACACACAAAAGATGGATATATATTCATCAAAGTTAAATAAGCATTTATAAGATATATCTATTGGGTCAAAGTTTTTAATGACATAAAAATTATATTTTGGTGAAACAAACCTCGAATGATTAAAGTTGAAATGTTGAAAAAGTTTAAAGAAAAATGAATAACTTTATGCACTACATTTTGATTAAATAATTGTCACTGATGTCATTAATTTTGGATGAATGTGGAACATCAGAGTTGTAGAGAATTTTATTAGTTTTTCATAGATTCTAAGATAATCTAATTTGGATAATCGTGCAAAAAGTTATGATCAAAAAAGTGCAGGTCGGTCAACTTATCGGTCGACGCAAAGAAGGCTGGTCGAGAAGATACTTGTCGACCGAACAAAAGATGTCGGTCGACCGATAACTACTGAGCCTGCTCCGGACGACGTCGAGCCGATATCAATCGATGTATCAATCGACAGACCGGTAGACCGATCAAGCGCAGAAATTGAAGAAAACACGCAACGATCACATTGACCGATCGACCGGTCCAGAAGTGCGGTCGACCAGCCTCCGAGTCAAATAAACAGTAACGGTCAAATTTGAAGAAGAAATTTATGAAACAATTTCTGGATGAATTTTTCACACATTGAAGACTATAAAAGGAGTGCCAAAGTCAGAGGCAAATGCACCCATTCACTCATTGAAGAAAAACTAAAAGTTATAAGAGATCATTTTTGTAACGCCCAGAATTTTTAACAGAAAAAGAGGAAAGGAAGAGAATAAAAGAAAAAGATAAAGAGGGGATAAAATCTGAGTTGGATTTGATTTGATCAGGGAAAAGTTAAAATTCTGATTTAAACTCTGATACTCTCCCTATAAATATGAGGCCAAATCAAATCAAAACCCCCATTTTCGTTTTCTTCACGAAGTCGGCCCTAATTCTCCTCTACGTGCGCCCTTTTCGTTCTTCCTTGTCCCTGACGGCTGCCGCCATACAGGGGACACACCGGAGGATGTGGATGACGCCGGACGTGCACACGAACAGAGAGGAGCGGGCAGAGGAAGAGGAAGAAGAGGAAGAAGAAGACAACAGTAAAGTTTCTTGGACAGAAACTTTGATGTATGGAACTAGGGTAGATTCGTAATAGAATCTTAATTTTAGACTTGAAGCATGTTCTAGGTCGTTCCTGATTATTATATGATGAGTTACGATGTTAATCTGTGTCGGCCACCGTCGGAGAAGATGAATGGAATGCGAACTGCGCGTCCGCGCAGTCTCTGCGTAAGATGAACCCGGCCCGAGTTCACCCAAACTCGGCCCGGGCAGGTCCTTCACCAGACCGAGTTCGGAGGAACTCGGCCTGGATCTGCCATTGCCGACGCTCACCGAGCTCAGCAACCGGACGAGCCCGGTCTGAGTTGAAGATGACCTGGACCAAGTTCTGTGTACGGAAGTTTGTCGGGCGCGACGGCCGCCTCGACTCGATGACGACCCGACCCGGCCCGGGTGTAACCCGAACCCGGCCCGAGCTCTACTCTGATTTTTCAAAGATGATGACCGATCTACTCGGCCCGGTTTTATCCCTACTCGGCCCGAGTTCCGACCTGATTAAGCATATTATTATGATTTCTTAATCCTTATTCCATGTGATTAATCCTGATCTATGTATGATGATGTCGAATTTTATCCCTGATTTACTCTCCATGATTATGTAATTTATCCTGATTTAAAGTTCTTATCAAAATATGTTTTGTTTAATTAAAAGATGCAAGATAAAAGACGTAAAACGTTAAATTGAGAGCTCTTTTTATGATGGACTAGTGATGACCAGTTATGGGCTAACTTCTGTCAGTTATGGGCTGGTTCTGTCAGTTATGATGATGATGGACGGGTTGAGGCAGGCCTCCCGTGGGTTGAAATATATTCCAAATAAGCCAAAGATGAAATTAAGATGATGAAGAAGATGAACAGACTTTGTGCCTTATCTTATGATAATTATTTATGATCTATTATTCATATGTTCCTATGCATACTCTTATCATTCCATATTATGATCATAATTCACTTTCCTATCTGATGATGATGTTACCTTTTATGATTCATGTCTAGTATCATGATCCTACTATGATGTTTACCTTACTTCCATACTGAGTTGTAAAACTCATAGGGAGGTTTCTTCCCTGCATGTTCTTAGATGCAGGCCAAGGTTTCAATGATGATGGTGGTCAACGGTGACAGATCGAGCTCGTAGGTGGCTGCACATGATTATCGAGTCCTTTAGATGATGGATAGCTTTTTCCTTTCTTTTTAGCATTGGATGTATTAGATTTTCTTTGGACTCCTATGAAGTCAGTTATCACTCTTCTGCATTTCAAGATGTTATTCTATTTTATTTTTAATGATGTTCTAGTTATTCCGCATTTATCGTTGATGAGTTGACTAGTCAAAGTCTTTATTTCGGTCAACATGACGTACACGTAAGGATGGCCCATAGCGTCTCTGAACCGTATTCTGTCACGTGGCGGGATGCGATTTGGGGGCGTTACAATTTTTTTGAAGTTTTCATTTTATAGCTTTCTCTTCTTTCTCTCTTCTCTTCTTGTAAGCATAGAATTGTAAAAGAGAGAAACACTTTTGTTCGAAAAAATTGAGAGAGCTTCTGTGTAAAAGAAGTTTAAAATCTTACCTCTTGAGCGAGAGAAATAGATTAGCTTCCTAGGAGGAGAGGTTGCCTTGCTCTCGAAGCGAAGAAAAAGGCGTGGTGTAAAGGGCTTTCTTCCTTGCCCCATTTGGAACAAAGGAAGTGCTAATGAAATCTCCGACGGTCTCGAGGTCGAGAAGTCGGAGCGGGAATGTAGGCCAAAGTATGGTCAAACCTCGTCAATAACCACCGAGTCTTTGCGTTTGATTTTTTTATCTCTCTCTCCCCCGTTCATATTGTGTTTATAATCTGAATTGCAAAGGTTTTAAGAATAGATTTTGTACTTTCACGGTGAATTTCGTGAAATCGATATTTTCGGTTAAACACTAATTCACTCCCCCCTCTTGATGTCCTTTGGGATCCTACAATATCATTAACATATTATCATTATAATTTTTTTTCCACTAACCACCTCACATATAACAATCCACAGGATCAAGTTTTATACAATCTTACAAAAAAATTTCTCACAAACTTAATTACAACATCTAAAATTATCTATTACATGTATGTTTCAAAAACAAAAGTGAAGGAAAAAAATAAAAGTGAAAGAAAAATAGCAATGCTCCGGTGGTTCGACCTTTTCTATATGCATCAAACCAAGCTTCGGGTCAACTCAACTCAAGAACATAAAATTATCTGAAAAATTCAACAAGGATAATGTGAGAAACTATTGTTTGCTCAATGAGTGAAATAAAAGTACAATATGAGTGCATATAATAATTAAATAATCAAATTTCTTTCATATGAGAAAACATTTAAAGCATAACTCATATCACTTAAGTTTCCAAATCATATGAACTTTTGCATAAATAAAAATTATTCAAGATATCATCATATTCATGGTTAAGCTCTACACATGTATTATTGCACATACTCATCATGGGTCAATATGTATCCCTCTATGATTATGTGTCATACTGTTAAGCAAAACTTCATAATCAAGAGTATCAAATACACGGAGCAAATCATCGATCAATGCACATCCCTCCATGATTGTGTGTCATACAGTTAAGCAAAGTCTCAAATACGCAGAGCAAATCATGGGTCAATACGTATCCCAATCATGATTGTGTGTAACCCAATCATGATTTTCATATACACAGAGCATATTATGGGCCAATACGTGCACGTAGAGCCGCCCCCAAAGGGCAAAGACACCCGATATACGCCCCAAAAACTTCATGTATATCGAATGCGGTTCCGAAGACCTTTTTTAAACAAAATGACTAATGAACGCATAGAATTTAATAATATCAAAATACACATGTCATAATCTCATATTATTATCAAATAAAACTTATTTTAACTTCACAAACGTTGTTCCTAAAAACATTTTTGTGTAAAAGGTTACTCCATTTCATATGATATCTTTGAAACATATCATAAATATCTTTCATAACTCAAGATATATTTCAACAACAACAACAACAACAACAACAATAATAATAATAATAATAATAATAATAATAATAATAATAATAATAATAATAATAATCTTTGCTTAAGATAATATCATAAATAAAATAACTAAGGTATAACATTTTGCTATGTTGTAAATTTACCCACTCACCTTGTACTTTATGTTTTCAAACAGGTTTACTAGCACTACAAGAAAATTATCTTTTTCCGACGGGCAGTTTTCGATGGAATAAAATCCGTCGCAATTTGTGATAAATTTTGCGACGGATAGGTATCCGTTAGAATTATCGACGATTGCAACCGACGGAAATAAAAATAATAAATTATAAAATCTATTATATTATTATTTTATTTTTTGATGGTTATGAATGTTGAAAGTTCCGACGGATACATCCGTCGGTAAGTGAAAAATAATATAATATAAGTACTATGTTATTAATATAATTAGCGACAGTTCAGATCGTCAAAATTTTTTACGATTTGGACCGTCTAATCAAATAAATTAAATATTATATAATATAATTAGTATATTATTATTATAATTATTGACAGTTCGGGCCGTCAAAAGTATCGACGGTCTGGACCATTGGTAACTTTAAAAAGTAATTAAATATTATATAATATGTAATAGAAGTAGTATTTTATTACTATAATTATCGACAGTTTCGACCGTCGAAATTTTCAACGGTCTGGATCGTCGATAAGTTTAAAAATAACTAAATATTATATAATAATATAATATAAGTAGTATTTTATATTATAATTATCGACAGTTAAGACCGTCGATAGTTTCGACAGCCTGGACCGTCAGTAATTAAAAAAATAATTAAATATTATAATCATATATATCGTAATATGTATATATTATTAATATTTTCGAAGTTTTCGACGGTCATGACCGTCGGTAATTAAAAATACTCCTGCTGCATTTTTTTCGTCCTCCCGCTTTCTCCTCTTTCTACCCATATATATATATATATATATATATATATATATATATATATATATCTTCTTCCTCCCTCCTCTCTTAACTTCTTTCCCTCTATCCTCTCTCTCTCCCCCTCTCCTATCTTGCCAGCGCGACGAACTCCCAGACAACAACCCACCGGCGACCCTCTCCCTCCCTCTCTCTCTCTCCATATCGGGGGCCAGATCGGCTGCCTGGCGGCCGGATCTGGCCGCGGGAGGCCGGATCGGTCGCCTAGCGGCCGAATCTATCCGCGGGGGTCGGCTCGGCCGCCTGGCGGCCGGATCTGGCCGCGAGGGGACGGATCGGCCGCCAGCGGTAAGATCCGGCTGCAGCCGGCCTGATCGATTGCCAGGCAACTGATCCGGCCGCAGCCGTCCCGATCAGGCCGCCAAGCAAATCAGGCCGCAGGCCGCCAGATCAGGCAGTCTAATTGGCCGACAGCCGGCCTGATCTGACCGGCCGCAGTGTTATCTGCCGCCAAGTGGCCTGATGTGTCCGGCGGCGGTGTGATCGGCGCTAGACGGCCGGATCTTGCCACGGGCGGTCGGACCGACTGCTTGGCGGCGGGCTATTTTTTTATATTTTAAAAATTCTTTGCGATAATTTTTCTGAATAGGTCAAACTATTGGAAGCAAATGGAAAGGGAACACCTAGTGGGATCAAAGAAACTAACAGACTGATCACTAAATAGATACAAATAGGTGCAAGCAGCGAGAAAACTCCAAGCTGCGAGAAAATGAAGTTATAGCGCTCTCCGGCTTTCGAGCCTATTGTTAGTAGATTCTTTATTTTCTATAATTGTTTGTTCTAGTCTAACCTATCAAACTATTTGAATTGTCGCGAAGTTCGAATGGACCGATAAGTGAAAGAAATACGTTATGGTCATCTGAAAAGGTACCTCATTCATACATGGAATAGATGAAATAAATCAAAAAATGGATTTTTGTTCAAAAATGAAATCTTATTGGAACTGTCCATATTCGGTTCATCCTTCGGAACCATATCACATCCCGGATCTGATGAAATAGGATGAATTGTATAATCCTGCATAATCTCGAATGTTATCAGTTCTGGTACGTACTCGCGAAATTCCTAAAAATGAGATTCATCACTTCAGAGATATCAAAAGAAGAAAAAAAAGGTTTATGCAACCGTCGAAATTTTTGGCGATCGTCGCAACCGTCGGAATGTTTCGACGATTGCGACCGTCGAATCTTTTCGACGGTTGCGACGACCGCCGAAAGTTTCGACGGTTGCGACCGTCGAAAGTTTCGACGATTGCGACGACCGCCGAAAGTTTTGACGATTGTGATCATCGAAAGTTTCGACGGTTACGGTCGTCGGACTTTTGGGACGGTTGCAACCGTTTGAACTTCCGACGAGTTTTTTTCCAACCATCGAAAATCATTTTGCGACGACCATTTTTTCGACGGATGAGTTCCATATGTAAATCCATCGAAACCTCTCATTTTCGACGGTTCGTTCGATTTTCCGACGGACGAAACCATCGAAAAACATCATTTTTCTTGTAGTATAAATTTTCCTATTTTCACTTGTAGTCTGTTGGTTTCCTACAAGATGCTATTTCACATTTCAATTACTAATAAGAATAATATGCAATGCATGCTCATGATGCATAAACACTTTTTTACCTTAAAATGTATATACTTCTAATACTAATGTGTAAACTAGGTGTTTATAGTCACATGTTACTTCACACTCTTAACTATTCAATCTTTCAAAGCTTAACTAGGTGTTATCTCAGAATTTCATATTGAGTGACTTTCAATAAATAATTCATAATTTCTTAATTACATGAGAAAATGATAAATTAGAAAGTAGACTTATTAAGGTTTCCAACTCACAAATGTCATTCACTAATTCCAAATGGTCAAGTCATAAAATCCAAAGCAATCTGATAGGGCTTGTGTTTTGGCAGACTGTATGTTACTGAAAGATTAATTTATATGTTTCTTTACACTTGTGTATTTATCTAGAACATAATTTTTTCAAAAACTAGACTTCCCTATTATTTAGTCATAAAAATTAGAGAATTGAACTCCTTGTATAACTCGATAACAAAAATAGTCAATTCGGATCGTGTTCTATTAATGTCTTGGAACTTGATAGAAAACTCATTATGAAATGAAAAATTCACTTCTCCACATCTACATTCAAATTGGATGATTCTACTTCTCACCGAACAATTACAAAGTATAATACATATATAAATTTCAAATCCTAATTCATTTTATACTAATCATGCCCTAATTGACAAGACTGACCTATCTTTGACTCAGGACAAAGTGATCGACCTACGGTGCTGGATTCATAACTTTCCCCTAAATAAATTCTTTTTTTATATGATTCTTGTGATCATGGAAAACTAACTTCGAGAGGATGAACCATGCAAAATTTCACGATTTACGAAGAACTATCCGTGAAAAGATGGTCATATGAAAATGAAGATCAATTTCGAATAAAAAATCTTACCTTAACCAAGCGACCTTGGCGAATTTTCTCAGACGGTTCTACTAGGTATTTTCCTCTGCAAATGTTTTTTCTTTCGGAGAATAAGATGTTTTAAGTTATGTATTTTTTCCAAATTTTTAACATGTCATATGGCGATTTGAAAAAATATTTTTCTAAGCAGCCGGTGAGTTGTCTACTTGAACTGCTTGAAACTCTATTGATTGAAATAAAGGTCCAATAATATTATTTTATTAAAAATTAATGTTAAATCTTTAATTAACCTTAGTTAATTATAGTTAAACATATTTATTATAATATTTACAAATATTAAAATTTATTCTTAATAGTATTATATAATTTTTTTATAACGCTTATCGATAATTTAATTATCATTATGCTTTAATTCAAAAATTAATTGCTACATGTATCCATAACTATTTTAGCATCTAGACTAACTTAATATTATAATTGGATGCATAATTATATAAAAATAATATTTGTGCAGCACGTAAGTAACACAAGCCATCCGCTTTCATCATATTTTTTTTCTTTCGTAATTTGTTGTGCAGGCATAATAATTCAAGCGACATCAAACACCGTTCTTTTTCATTCCCCATCACGGTCGGTCCATATGTGTGTAGCGTGTGTGTGGAAGGCTTAGGTGATAACTAATTAGTACGAATTAGTGGGGTCATCTAGCATTAGCGTTCCTAACATGTGGAAGTTTGAAAATATAAGTGGAGCTATGCATGGACCCCATGGACACAATGTAGGTCGGACTGATATAAGATTGTGGGTTGGTTAAATTTTATCTCAATAATACAATTTCTATATAAAAATATTATTTTTTGGGATCTAACATAGATAAGCACTTCTTGTAAGAATAATTAATTTGTCACGTTTAACTTACGTTTTGAAATATTTGATAGGTTGAAGCTTTTAAATAAGTATGCTATGTACACATATTCTATAATGAAAAGATATATTTCAACATGAGCACACGTATATATCGCCTCCAACGAGAAAACTTTTCAAACTTCAATCAACTGGAACTTGAGCCATTTTATGGCCACTTTAGCATTATAAACCTCATTTCATTTTCTGGGCAGAGACTCGACCATTTTATTGATAATTACTCGTAATATTCAAAAGTTTTTTATTTCCTAATATTTATTAAGTTCAATGAATTAATCTTCTTACGCAAAGGTTTAAAACTATTATAACACTAACCAATCTTATATATAGTTTTAACAATAATGAATGTCTTAAAATTTCTTATTCGACCCAATTAAACCACTACCATTAATCCCTTTTCTCGTAATGGACAGTCAAGAATGATTTGATTTTTATTTTTATTTTTTACTGAAAACGATCGGACATCATTATAGAAAAAGGATAATTTAATAATGGTAATAAAAGACAAAATGTTACATCTCACCTACTTACCGCGTTCTTCATGGATATGGTCATGATTCATGACCTAATAACGGATATCAAAAACCTTATCTTATCCATAACCATCATTTAGTCCTACCTTCAGGCTCAATTAATTATTCCAAGGCATACCATGTTAATACTCTATTTAAAAATATTTTTTATGTGATATATATACTCATGCGTGTATACTGGAAGTGAGTAGACGTCCACATAACTGCAGATCGCAAATTAACAGTTTACGCATCTTGATAGCGAAGGATCAAAATAAACGCAGAAATGTATCGTGATCGTTATCTTACTTTCGACCATCCTTCTGGTGGATAAACTCGATGCTGATGTCCCCCAACAGTTGTCGAGCATTAATTAATTTATCTCCATATGCCCGTAGCTCCCAGCCCTGCAAGTGGAAAAGTCTACTACTATTCGACCATGCATGTTCCATCAAGTTTTCCAACACCTCGGGCATCGCCTTCCTTCCTCCCTGCCAACATGGAATCCAATCTGCAAAGCTAAGAAATAATTTGCCCTGCAAGTGATACGATATGGGCAAGTTGGCACACCAATCAACCAAGGATACCCTACGTATACTAACATAAGGGAGAAGAACTATGGAGGAAGCAGGAAGAGTAGGGAAGATGAGAACGTGTCAAGATTTGTCCTCTATGCATGATCATGTATATCCATAACCATATATTCCAAGTGTCGACTTAGGCTTCGGGACATGCATGAAAGCCACCCGTTTCACAAGTTGTGGCCTTTGGATTCACATAATTGTGTGTAACTGTAACGCATCAAAAAAAAATTCAAAATTCAAATTCATGTCATAATTACTAATATGGAATAACTCACGTCCCCATAATTCATGGAATCATGAATTAATGAGCACGATACCCATATTGATGACCATAAATCATGATATTTGTCCATTCCTTCCCTCATAGTCACCATTTCTTTTTTGCCTCATTTTCTGCCCTGTTTGTGCTCGGCCAGAGGAGGGAAGAAGTACACCGACAAGTACTTCTAGCGACGCAGAACACATGGGAAGAAGCTAGTACGATCCATTTGAAGATTCAACCGAAATTCATTCAAAAAAAAGGTGTGTGTTTTTCGGGATCTATTTCATAGAATAGTTCAGAAAGTTTTATGCCTGATTAACGAATCCATGAATAGATGAATACTAATGATCTGCATTACCTCAGCTTTAATAATCAAACTTGCTGTACATTCAGATGTGGATTTTCCTCACGAATATATCTGCACTTCGTGAATGTACATCTGTTACAGATTTGATTATATAATTAGAGATCTTATTGTTGAGTTGTGTTTCTCATTTGGCGCCCTACTTTTGATCCCAGAATTTCATTATAGACCTCTCGTGTCTTATTCCTCATCTAATAGTATCATCATCTAGGCCAGACTAAGTACTATTGAGGTTAATCTGACCTACTACCAGATTTCGTTAACTTATGCACATCGGAAGTCCATAAACACCTATAATCATGAGCGACACAAATTCCAGCACTTTAGATGTCATCCTATGAGTTTGTATGTATGAGCATCACCCTGATACATGTTGGTGCAACATCCTGTAACTTTGGATGCAAGAGTATTAGTATGATATTACTACATGTGCAACATTGCTTTAACTGCAATGAAGTGACGTTAGTACATTATATGTTTTTTTTTCTTTTTAGGAACTAATGCATTATTCGCATTAGATGCAAAAATGGTATATTTCGTGCATGAAACTATGTCAGAGGTATTTTGGTGCCAATTACAGTGTCCTTGCATGATCCTATGGGAACAGTTTCCCCCCGAAGTATATATAAAAATATATATAGATTACTATAATATTTTCAGGTATTGTAGCTATGTTGTGGTATGAATTTTCTTGCTGGTCCTCGTCACATAATTGCCATATTGTTATAGTTAATCTTTTCTGCAAATCTTATAGATGTTCATCCTCCATATTTTTAACCGCTAGTTGATCTCTTTAAATGTTCTAATTATATTCGTCGCATAATTGCCCATACATCAGTGAACTTTATTTTAGTTTTCCCATGATTTCATCAGTAGTTCTAATTAGTTTTGATACTATCAAGATGACAATGTTAGAAAAAATTTGACGTCTCATTCCTTTTCGGAAAATCACCGATGAACTTTTAAAAGGACGACCGCTCGACCTTTTCGGCATCCGATTTGTGGACAGAAAGATTTTGACTTTAATCTACACTCCTTGATTTGATAAGTTTCTGTCCACCTGATTGATAATGAAAGATATAAACCTAAAGATGATTCGGAGCTTCCCCTGCTCCCTACGGCCTTGATTGATTCAAGTGATCAAAAGATAGGTCCATGACTTATAAGAAGGAGGGTTATCAATTGCCCATCTAGATGGGAGTTTCTCCCCTACGGATGTTTCTGCTTTATGCGAGATCATCTTGCCCGACGGGGCACTCGCCGTGGCACTGATCCCCCACTGGCCCACCATGGTCTAGATAGATGCACATTTGTGTGCCTACAATGATATTTCCTAAAAGAAGAAGAGCTCTTCTAAAATATGAACATGATGAAAAAACATGAATGACAAAAGATGAATGAAAGGACTTTATCCTTATGAACGTGAATATGAACAATGAACATGAGACTGAACATGAAAAAGAAAGAAAATGAAAAAGAATGAACTATGATCCTCTTATCGACTCATCTATTATGATTCATTCTTATACTTGTTTACATGATTACCTCATGCTTATTCCGATGGAACTAATCTATGATTTATACGAACTCACACTTAGCTTTATGCTAACGGTTGAGCTTGCTCCCCTGTGTGATCCCCACAGGTACTTGATATGGATGCGTGCCGTGTTGATATGTGTGCGACGACTACAGCTTGGTGACGTGTGCACATGGTTATCGTCTAGATGGAGTTTTTATCTTTCAGCATATCGAGTTGTATTTTCATTTGGATGGAACCTATAGTGTGGTATTATGGCATGGACCTTTATATGCTCTATGTGAGACATTGATGTACCTTTTCTTATTTAGCTTTCGCATTTCTTCATATTATCGAGTAATATTTTATTATTTAAGTCTTCCGCTTACATGTCAATCTTATTGACCATTTGAGTCAATAAAGGAGTCAAAAAAAGATCAAAGAAGATAACGATCGAAAGGAGATATCGCCACATGGCGGGATCGAATTTCGAGACGTTACAGTAACTTTCTTCGTCTTGATCTCTCAAATATCTTTGTGTGTTGGAGTCAAACATGATGCCCCATGGAGTCATGGGGGCAAGTAGGCCCCGGGACCTACACAGTCACATGAACTGCTTAATGCTGATCCCATGCACGTCGCCATTATTAATGCAACAGCCGGATCGAGCTGTTGACCGATTCCTTGGAGCATTGCGGATCTAGTTATGTAATCAGATCTTTTCCAGGGCATGAGAATCATATCTCTTCTCGTTCCATACACTGCAACACTACGTGCACTACTGCACACGACCACGAAGGCACGCAAATGATGCATCGAGGTTTCCTTCTTTTCGGTGCGGTGTGGCCCGGCCGACGTGGATGATACCGCTTTGTGCATGGAAAGTGGAGATAAGGATGATTGCAGAATCATTCTTCCAAATCCCTACAGAGACCCGCAACGTTAGGCTGAGGCCGCCACAGTCGATCAATATCGTTGTGGGAGTTGCATGTAGGGCCTCTCTCGTCGCATTGCCCTTGCTTTAATCGGTCTGATCGGAGAACAAAAACAGACGTGATATCCTTCGCTATGCATGCGACGCGAGGGCATCATGCCATCCGGTTTGACCAAGATATTTGCAGCTCTGAACGTCCATTGGGGGTCTTAATTAATATGGACCACTTAATGGTTATCCACAATCCTTGTGACTCAGATAGAGGGAGAGAGAGAGAGGGGTGAGAGAGAGAAAGAGAGGTTTCGAAGACTTCAAGGATATGAATATTGACAAGTACATCGTTGGATGATATTTCTTGTGCTAGAAAGGGAATCCAGGAGGGAGTCGGCTGCCTCATGTTCCCAGCTTAATTTTGCACCCATGACATGGACTCCTTAACGACCGTGTACATGTTAAAGAGGATATTTTGCACCAATCATGAAGTTGATCACATCGACCCTATTCCTGCACTCACCTGAGGCAAAATCTCAAAAAAAATACCCGAGAGCCAATATTTGCCGCCCAATCTCGTTATAATTGTGCCATGGGGGGGAATCTAATGATGTACCTAAGAGGATTATTTGGGATGTCCCCCCTAACACTGTGGAGGGCGATCGACACATATCTCTATCTTTCTTAATTAGGACTGTGCATGTGGCACGTCCACAAAGTTAGCCATGCTTTTCTTTTGTTTGCACTCGCATTAGAGTACTCTTGTGCATGTTCTTTGGTCATCAATTGAGAAGAATCTATTCGTTCATGTCTCTGCAAGTTTGATATTGTTTACAGTTCTGACACGTAAAGGGCGATTACTCTTTCCACAATCTCCCGTCGATAACAATGCATATGCAGACAGTCATGATGTTTTCTGCAAGGACTGATTTCATGTGGTCTGTCGACGTGACAGCAGACTACGGGATCCTGCGTTCATGTGTCTGAACCTGCAAGATCCAAAGATCTTTCGGCATCCAAGATTTGCTTGTTGACATGTCATGACATGAAGTTCCTATTCCTCCATGGACATGGTCATGAGAGCTCTCTGTGCTCGTCAAACATAATTTCCACACCACGTACGTCTCCTCGTCCTACTCCCTGCTCAAAGTCGAAGGATGAGTGGGCGCCAAACTGCAGCAGGCGTCTCCAGGGGGATCTCGTCGACGTCTCATCTGCGCCAGGTGTTGCGCCGCGCCGCGATCACCGGACGGCACGCGTCGATGTCGCGTGGTTGGCAATTTTCGCCCCGCCCGGTGTCGTGTCCTTGTCACAACTCTCTCTCTCTCTCTCTCTCTCTCTCTCTCTCTCTCTCTCTCTCTCTCTCTCTCTCTCTCTCTCTCTCTCTCTCTCTCTCTCTCTCTCTCTCTCTCTCTCTCTCTCTCTCCAAACAAATTAAATGCTACTTTGTCTTCACTAATTTGTTTTTCATGGTATCAATAGCAACAAATTAAATGATTTATTTATTGTTAGTTTTTATTTTGTGAAATTTATTTGACAACCTTTTAATATTATTTTGTTGTTTACCTAGTTTTGAAAATCGTTTTCAATTAATTGATAATCTGTAGATATATTTATCTAATTACAATATAAATGTTTTGTAATCAAATATTGTCTGATAAGTTTGTGTCTATCGTTAAATATCCATTACTTTCTTTAAAAAATTATTTAGATAAACAATATAATCATTAAACAATGTTAATTTTTTTAAAAAAATATATATAACAATAAATAATGGAAAATGACCATTATATAAAAATATCGATTGATGTATTTATTTGAAATGTTGGAAAGCAGGCAATTGATATTTTACTAGTGAAAATATAAAAATATATAGCGTTAATTTTCAGTCAATAAAATATATGTTATTATTAATATAATAGAATCTCAAAAAGGAAAAAACTTGGCGTTAATGAAAAAACTCATCTTCTATAGTCTATAGAGACTGGGATTATAATGTTAAATAATAAAGGGTATATTAGTCGTGACGTTAAGGCCACTTTTTTTTTATTATCCTTTGGGCAAATGCCACCCTTTCCTTTTGTACGTTCTAAGTGATATCTATTTCTTCGTTATTTCGGATAAATATCTATACATTTGTATAAGGAGATCTTTTAGAATATGATATTATTAATAATATTTTGAATTAATTAATTTGGACTTTAAGATATTTTGAAGTAAAAAGTGACATATTATTATAGGAATTTTGTTGTCCGGTCAATGAATCTGAGAGGTTTAGAGAGGATAAGGGATTTTCTATCGGGGTGGATCTCCTGAATGAAAATTTTATAAGATATTTTATATGTGATTTAGAATTGATTTATTTTTTTTATCACGAGATAGGTGTCATATTTTAAGAAAGTAATTCAATGTCTCAATTGATATGTAATTTTTATCGTCTATAAAAGAAAGTGTATGTATAAATTCTATAAGAGTCTAAAGAGAAAATAATCTATCATATAATTTTTTTATTTTTTTCATCTAATAAAATTTTATATCACCTTAAATTTCTCGAATTTTCTTACGATATATAATTTTTTTTGTGCAAAAATCCTAATAGATATAATTCGAAAAAGTATATTTTATCCAAGCAACATCTGAAATTGAAATAATAAAATATTAATATTTGATTACGCAATGAACCAGTATTAAAGTACTAAGAAAATTCATCTTTACCTCTCAATAAAAATAATATATATGAGTTATTAATAATTTTAGCTTAATTCGATGTCGAGCATTATGCAGAAGATATATTTCAATGCGAATTTGTCAACTTTTGAATCTAAAATTTTTTATATGATGAGGGTCTTAAAATATTAGTATTTTATATATTTGCATTTCTAATATTAGAAAATTATATTATTTAAATTTTCTAATGGTTCTGATCCCAATATTTTATTTCCAAACAAATTTCATAAAATTTCAATTTCATAAAATTTCAAATGAAATTGTGTAACAAAATAAGGTTGCAAAATATGTTTTGATGTTGAAGAAGACGACGTCTGGCTTGTCTTCTAGCTGCATAGGTCGGTTTGATTTTGATTTGGAGAAAGATATTAATTTATTTTAGTCAAATTTTCCTATTTAGAAAAATATATAAAAATAAAGAATTGCCGAAAAAAAGTGTCTATTTCACGTGATGATGGCCATGGCACATCATGGCATGGGGGTTTCTCATCATGACATGACATGTCATGCCATGGGACGAGAAGTTGGGTGGTCGTGGCGGCCGTTGTGGCCGGTTTTTATCCACTTGACACGTGGCATCACCAGAAATGGATGCACCTCCCTGTTCTTGCAGCCCCACTTTGACGAGTCCATTGGGCCCCCACCATAAACCATGGCCCGCCACCTTATCCCACAACTCATCCTACTTATCCCAAACATTTAACTAATTATGTACCAACTTTATAAATAAAATAAAGCAAATAATCATGCCACCAACCGCCCAAAAAGGAACAAAAATATTATTTCATAAAATTCGTCGTTCGTGATTGGATGTTCAAGAGGTTTCGATCATATATAATATATATATATGTATATTAATCATATTTTTTTCCTATTGTCGGAATAAAAAACAGGAATTTTTTCAAGGTTTCTTTCCTTGTTTGCAAAGATCTCCAAATCTAAGATTTGGATTCCGTAAGACGGCGGCACATGTGAATTCGCAAAGGTATTACGAGCAGAACTGCCGCCTGTCCTCTTGTGATCCCCTTCTCTCTCTATCTCTCTCTCTTCCTCCTCGTCCTCTTCTTCTCCTCCTCTGTAGGCCCTTTCTCTTTCTCTCTGTAGTTCTCCCCTTCACGTGTTCTTCTTCTTCTCCTCCTCCTTCTCGCATCCCTCTTGCTTACCTCTATTTATACCCAAACCCTTCGCCGGATTGGGACAAGCCAAGAGCAGCGGTGGTACTGAGACAGAGAGAGATTGGGAGGTGTGAGAGAGACAAAAGTAGTTGGTGTTTGGAGAGAGAGAGGGGGGGAGGGAGAGATCCATCTCTGGACGTGGATTGATTTTGTTTGCTAAGGACTTCATGGCGGACGGCAAGAACAAGAGCAAGAGCTCCATCCCCTCCTTCGATGAGATCTTTGGCCGGAAGGACGGCGTCAATGGTTCCTCCGGCGGCAGGTCGTCCGGATCCTCCTCCGGCTACTTCAGCAACGTCTTCCCTCCTGCATCCTCTGTACGCCCGTCTTCTCCTTTTCTATAAAGAATTCGATGGTTTGCTCCCTGACGCAAATATCTGCACTGAAATCGATCATATGGAATGCAATATACGCTTTTTCTCTGTTTGATCTCTTTGCTGGATGATTTTTTTATGGCCTTCGTGATTTCCATCATTTGCTGTTGGATTTGTGTTGATTCCATTGCCTTCAACCTCGCCATGTGCTTGTGATGACGGCCCTCTGTCCTGCTAATCGCAGGGAATGGCCAACGATTCTCCGCATTCGGACTTGTACTGGACTTTGAACAAGCACAAAGCAGACGGTCAAGTTGCCAATGGTCAAGGTACAATTATTGACAGAACAGTTTTCTTATGTTTGACTGTGGGTGTAACTTTTTCTTTGGCTTTACTGGATTACTACATGTTAATTTTGTTGATTCAGAGGACTGACAGTAAAAAAATTCCAACATTCAGGTAGCAAATCGCAAGGTAGCCCAACAAAAAAGCACACTGCGCCCAACAGGGACGGGAAACCATCCTACAATGAATCCATGGAATCCGCCTACTTCGGCTCTTCTGTGCACTACGGTGGCCGTGACTTCTACACCAGTTCCGCTGGAACGCAATCCTCGGAGAATTCCAAGAAAGTATGAAGAATTTGATGAGCTTTTATGTTTAGTTTCTCTGCAATGTGAAATCCTGTGCTGACTCTGTTTGACATGCTGCAGTACAAAGACGAAGGTGATGAGTATGGCAATTCGAATGCTGCTACCAGAGGCGAATGGTGGCAAGGTACAGCATCACTATTGAATTTAGAACTCAAATATGCAGAGAATAAAATCACAAGTCTCATGTGGTTGTGGTGGTTTACTTGCCGTGTCAGGTTCGCTTTACTATTGAGGACGCTGACAAGATCACCGTGCTCTCCTTTTAGGTAGTAAGAAGGTACTGTTCAGCTGTGACTTGCATTTGAGATTTACAAAGTGTTTGATGTACAGAGATAAACTCAAAAATAAATAGGCGCGGAACTCACACATGGAATTTGAACAATCATTTGATTTATAAGTTAAGGGGTGTGCCAATACGCCACAACCTCTGTTCCTTTGTTTGAACATTTCATATTAACCAATTATCTGGTTAACTGATCTAATCTGATTTAATGATGTCAACGTGGATAATTGATCAGCTATCTGACTGCATGTTATGTCTGTTTAGTATAAGCCCCTATATACCTTAGCTGAAACTGGAAACATTTCATAATTTTATGATTTTATATGGACTTGTTGATTCAAATTTTTTCTAAACCTCCCACCGCAATGTAGAGATAAAAATGATCAACAACTTAATGCGTTGAAACAGTAGGAACTGATGGTTCTGATTCTTGCAAGTTGTTTTTCTCTACGAAAAAAATAGTTGCTTTTGCTTTTGTTTAGAAGCTGCGTCTTTCCTTTTTCATGAATCAAATTGAATCAATCCCACAGCTATTTTCTTTCTTTCATCAGATTCTTTACATTTCTTTGTTGCCATTTTAGTGTGTTGATTTTTAGTTTTCAATGATGTGTATTTCTCAACACTAAACATGATTTCTGATTACTAGATCAGGCATTCTTTGGACAGAACTTTATGTCAGAGCTTGATTCTGACAACTAGAAAATTCCATGTTCCCTTTACTACACTTTCCCCAATTACATATTTGGCATGCTTTAGAGAAGCCAAAGGAATTAGCATTTTCTCTGGTTCTTGACGACACAGATAGGCTTCGTTATCAAGTAATTTGTCCGAAGGGTAGAAGCTAGGTTCGGTGGGCTTCAGCTCCTAGACACGAGAACAATCCAGTACAGTGCTCCAGTTTACATCTATCAGGAAATATAAATATTTTTTTCTGGGTACATGAAAACATCTTGTTTTCCAATGCAAGCTGTTCGAATCATCTTTCCTAATGTTAAATATTTCCAACACACATTGATTCTGCTTCAGTAATTCCTGTCTATCGATTTGTTAGTTTTATTTTATTTTATTTTATTCTATTGTTTTAGGGGAGAGAGTTTTATTTCTGAATTGTAAAGAGGTATATCAAGTTTTTTTTCTGATATGACTAGATCATCTAACCAGCATTCTCTGATATTCCATTGCAAGCTCTTCCAGTCCCAGAGCTGAATAACTTTTGTGAATTTGATCTGCAAGTAATTTTATATTTATATCTTGCATTTTGTAATCAGGCTAATATGAAACTGTAAATATGTGATATTTCATGAGAAAGACATCCTAATTTCATCCAATATTTACTTTGTTGGCTGTGTAAGAATTGTATTTGAACATTTAAAAAGTGACATATGATACCCTCAAGTGAAACTTAAACCAACCTTTTGTTCAGATATATGTTTGGCTAACTGTACTTACATCTTCGCAGGGTCTTTTGAAGGGCAGAAGATAGATTACCTCTATTCAAGCGAAAAAAAAAATGGAGTTCGTAAGCAGGTTATTTGTACAGGCATCAGCTGAAGCTATCCTTACTAGGATCTGGTTTTCTGTGTCCTAATATAGAGTTGTGGGTCTCCTTGTCTAATAGCAAAGGTAGTAACTCGTTTAACGACCTGTGTGGTTTTTGGCCACCTGGAATCTTGGGTCGGTTTGTTGTTTGTAGATTTGCAGATCCCTAAGTGGAATGAGAAAGGCCTCCACCCTCCTGCTTTATTTAATTGCTGTGGGGTTGCAAGGTCTGTCGAGTAATGTATCCTTTGGCTTGTGATGTAATAGTAAGCAAATAGTTTAACTGTCTCGGTCTTGTAGTTTACACCAATGATCAAGAGATTGTGATGCATGTTGCTTCTCTTTATCATGAGGTGTGTATTTCTGTTGCATTAACAAAGCCCTGTCAACTGATATGGTGTTGTACATTCAGATTAAAATGTTTATAATTATAATTATTAAAACCATTTAAATTAAGATCAAGTGTACTGTCTGTAACTTGTTCTTCAAAAGGACTTTAATGGATCAATGAATGGCAAGTCGAGTCAATGTTTTCTACACAATCGGCCGTAACCTTTATTTTATTATGAATAACGTCATGGCCGTCATGACTTTTGATGTAAGTACAGAGGGAATCCAGGAATGACCGCAGCACCAGAACATACAAATAACAACAGTTCCATTTGTTTCTCGTTCAGTAGCACATCCCAAGTCTTCAAGGCAGGGTATAAGCTGCATGCATTGACAACCATATGAGTATGTAGTCCAGGATAGCAAAGATATATGTAGTGCAGGATAGCAAGAAATTGAACTTAGTAGCTAATTTACCTCCACACTTGTAACCCACAGGACGGTCCGCGAGGTTGCAGCGCTTGGGAATGGACATGGCGACTTGGGGTTTGATTCCGGCCATCTTTGCGGTGTTAGAAAGCAGGACGGCGCACAGGCAGCTGGGATTCTTCCCTAGTTTCTGCACGGCAGAACAGCATCGGCTAGAAACAGCAGCAGTTTCATCTTGTGCTGCCGATGCGCAGGGAGCCATCTGAAAGGCCACTTGGTCCGGAGAAGACCTCCCGCATTCTCCAGCGCCATCAACGACACTGGTCCCAGCAATGCCTATAACTACGAGCAATGCAAAGAGGAACACAAAATTCACTCTATTAGCCATCTCTATTGCTGTGTTTTCGGTGCATAAACTCCGGCTATCAGCTGGGTCATATATAGCCGAGAAGCTGGTAGAGGCCACTAGATGGGATTGCTGACACCTGGAAATCCATATAACCTTAATGGAGGCAGCACTGGAACAGTTACACTTTGTTATGTTCGTGTGAGCAACATCTACTTTTATAATTTATATACCATTCAGTGAGTGTACTCAACAATCATTGCTCTTTACGCACAAGACTAATAATCAGCAGGACAAACCGATATCATGAGAACTCAGTTACTGCAGAAGGCGAGAAAGAAATAACTGCAATGCTTCTTGATAACCAGTTTTGGATAAAGTAGAATTATTTGTCATTGCAGAGATAAACATGCAGCCGTTCCAAGTAAGTGTGTTCCATAATTACGTTTTGACAGATGCTTATGAGCCTGATCGGCATTAGAAGCACAATACAAACATATCTTTCCATTAAGATAGATCCAATCTCATGTCGCCATGTTAGCTGAAAGCTATTCTAACCAAACTGTCCACTAGAGACTGCTAAAGTTAGTTTCAGTTGACACGGATAGCACTCAACTATTTTATAGGATTCGGATCAATTTGTTGAGCTCCAGAAGAGCTGAAACATGATGACAATATGATCAACAACTAATGGTAGCACTGGTATGCACAGAACTATATAAATATATATATTCTTTGACAACAGGAAAGCCTACTAGATCTATCATTAACAACTTGTTAGAGCTTTTTGCCTTCCGTGCTGAGGTAATTTGTGATGGCTTTCTTCACCGTGAACCCGCTGCGGTTATGAGAGTTCCTATTGATGAGTGCAGATCTTTCCCCACTTGCAGGGCTTACCAGCTGAGCCGGAGAGAAATTGGGCGTGCCGTAAGCGCTCGAGCACGATGGAGTGCCTGAAGGAGGCACGAGGTAGGACAACATGGGTGCATTTTTGTGGAGCGTGCGACATGATGGATCCAGCAAACCTTCCGATGAGTGCTTGCTCAAATCGTCCACGCAGATCAGCTCGTCGATGCGGGCGATGATGTTGAACGCCAGGCTCTCCAGCACTCTGGAGTAGCTCTCCAGGATGGACTTTCCAACGTCCTGCAACTTTGAAGACAGAGCATAAGAAAATCCATCATCAGATAATTCAAACGACTAGCATCAGTAGGTGGAGAGGAGCACCTTGTTGAATTGGATTTTGCTCATGTCCAGTGCTGTTTGAGTAAGGGCGGGGAACCTTTGCTTTAGGCACAGTAGGAGGACCTCGGCTCTGTCGGCTAGGGACTCCCTTTTCTCTGCATCCACCGCAATCATGTCCTTGACCATGCTCCAAGAAGGTTTAGCAGTGGCGCAATTTCTGTTCCCAGCAGGTTTCCCAGTTATTTGCTTTCTCCAAATGTAGATTGCTGCCTCCACGCGGTTAGCAACTTCCAGTGCTTGATGTTCTGAGGACAGTTCAAGAGAATCAAGAAGGCCCTCAGATGAAAACTGATCTGAAAAGATATGTCGGTATATTGGATCCCCCAGACTTGCTCTTCCATTCTGTAATCAATGGAGAGAAGCACCAGTATCAGCTCAATCATTCTATGTCGAGTACTCCAAATTAGTGCTTTAACGAAAGGGTGCACACCTTTGGAAGGGAATTGAGGTAGGATGTTGGCACGTCCATGTCCGCTAAAGCGCTGCTGTTGATCTCCAGTGCAGCTTTCAGTATTTGCTTCGTGCACTCCCTCTTGTGCTCCAATTGTTTCCGTGTGCTCTCCAGGAGACCGGCAGGAGGGACGCGAGGCACCGGAAGCCACCACTTCTCTTCTTGGCGGAGAAGGGTTCTCCGAAACGAGGCAGAACCATCAGAATCCGGCGCCAGGATCCCTTGGTCGACGTACCAAAATTCCGAACCACTAAAACTGTCCAAAATTTCCTGCAAAATGCAGCAGCTTTATGAAAATATTTACTCCATGGATTAATGCTGAGGCTGACGAATGATGAGAAATGTGATCTCACTAGGAGCATATTATCCAACTTCCGCAACGCTGGAAGATTGATATATAGATCTGATCGAGGTCTGCAAGTCATCACCTGGAGAGCAGCAGGAATGGTCATGCATCTGCAAAGTGAACCCATGCTGTATAGAAGCTTTAACCAGTGAAGCGATGGATTACCTCAAGCCTGCGGCCATTAGGAAGCGTCTGCCAAGAAGGGACCAGCTCGACGATGTGATCGCTGACGCAGACGAGCCACTCCATCTCTCTGCGCCACATTGACCTCTTCTCGGGAGTCAGAGGCTCCAACCTCCACAGCTGCCCGAAGACGGTGGCTGCAGAAGAACAACGCAAAGACGAACAGGGAACGTGAAGACGAGCTCATATTTGGTCATTGGCACTAAGAAACAGGAACTGAGATCCACGATTAGATTTACCGCAGAGATTAGTAATGGCGTTTGAAATCGCCAGTGCGGCGCAGACACCTTTGCCGCAGCCTGACATGTCCTCTCCGAGCAACAATTTGGAGAGCCTCTCCTTCATCATCTCGACATCTAAGTGAACACAGAGCTATCAGAATTCAGAACCAGCATTAAGCATTCATTGGATAACATTAAGGAAAAAAAACCTCCTTTTCTCATTCAGCATCAGAGAATGTAGAAGATAACTTTCGTACCTGAAGCAGTACGTCTAAATTTGTCAGAAGGATACGGTTTTAGATCCCCCACTGTTTCATTCGACAGTTGAACTTTGCGCACGCGCCAGCACAATGCGACCGAGTGCTCGACCGAGTCGTCCTCGGATCCGCCGGAGCCCAGCGTGTACTTGCCGGACGAAGCCTCGGAGCTCGTGCTGCTTTCGCAGCTCCCGTCCTCGGTCGAGTCGCTAAACATCATCTTCATGCCTTCAGCGTGGTCTTCTTCCGTCATCGCTCGCTGCTGCTTCTCAGCAGCACCTACGATCTCCTCCCCCAAAGACAAAGAACCCTCCATTGCTCGGCCGCGACCGCAGGTGCAGCTAACAGCAATCGTGCCGCGGTGTTAAAGAGAGCATGCAGCTTAGCGCTCGTTGGTGGTGGCCGTGCATGGAGGCCGTGATCACTTCGGGCGCTGGTCCCTTTTAAGTGTGGGCATGGGGGAGGCGTGCATGCGGGAGCTGCTATCCCCTATATAGGAATGAATCATCACGAGGAAGGGGATGGTTTCTGGTGGGGGAGAGCGCCATGGCGATTTAATTTGTCGCTCCCAACGGGCGGAAACGAGGCGCCGGGGATAAATTAATGCGTCGCCGCAAAAGCACGCTGCTGCTGCGCGCCGTGGCCCCGCCTCTCACTTTTACATCTTTTGGTGTTCGATTATTCGCCCGTTGGGCGTTAGGGCCGATAGTTACGGTCACTTACAGTTGAGTGGAGACAAATTAACAAGACCACATGGTAATGTGAGGATTTGAGAAGAGGGGGCCCAATCTTGGAAAGCGTATGACCTGGGATTCTAAATTTAAAGTAAATGGATATGTCATTTGGATCCCTTCTACTCCTAAAATTTTAATCTCATTCCACAATTTGGCTGTCCACTTTTATTTATCAGAGTCAAATGATTTTAGAAAAAAAGGGCGAGATTAGAATTTTAGGAACGACAATGATGAGATCCATGTTATTTTCATTCAATCTTTTTTATAATAAATGAATCTTCTAATGGAAAAATAGACGGGTCCTCAATCTCAACTCTAAGTTAAAACTTTTATTGTTTCATGAAAAGATCGCGCATTTTTTTAAATTATTTTGAATTCTTGATTAAGTTATAGTTAGATAAAATAAGATCCTTAAATATCGATTCAATTATTTGAAAGAGTACAATTAAATATTTTTAAGTTGTCAACTTTTTTTTTTGCTTCCTTTATATTTATGTGTGTACAATTCTCATAGATTAGAATAATTCTTATATAGAATTATCAAACTCTATCTTGTCATGAAATTTTTTATGTGACACTTTGAAGGAAGACCTAAGAAATTGTTGCCTTTTTGAAAATTAGTCTTAGGCTATCTAACCAATAGACTCGTCATAATTCATTTTAAAAGAATCATATTGTCAATTTGAATATTCAATTTTTATTCTCTAACTTTATTTATGTATTCATGAGTAATAATTATTTCCCTCCTTTTTTTATCTTATACAAGTAGAAATGTGATTGAACTTGATAGAATCAACAACACAATACTAATAATTTTTCCTCTACAATTAAGCTTAACAAAATATTTCTCTTTCAATATATTTGAAGGTGAATAACATGAAAGATAAAATTTTTTTTTCATCTAAATATCCAAATCAATAGAAAAGTTAAAGGAACTAAAAGTGAGTGGGTGAATGGTTGATTGATTCACCAAGTTTAAAATTCATTGACATAATGCTCTATATTAAATTTGTTAGAGTAAAGCAATCTTGATCTCATATTAATTATTGGGATTTAAATTAACACCAATATCATTTCTTTCTATATTTTTCAAAGTCATTTTTATGAATTTTCACATATCACAAGAACTTACATGCTTCCATGCATATTTTAATAAGAAAAATGAATTGAAGCATCAATCTTGGCAGACACAAAATAGAATGACCTTCTGTCAAAAAAAAAATTGTATTATTTGCTTAGATTATTAAAATTTTAATTATAAGAACAACCAAAATTTGATACCAAATTATAAGAAAATTTATCACACAACATCTATGCCACTTTTGAGCCAAAAGTATAAAAAGAGAAACAAGAAGGATTTGCGAACATGAAATTCTAAATGCTTCTTAAAATAGTCATTGCACTATTTATAGCTATTAGCAATTTTTTAACATTTTTTGTCCGTTAAGTGCTTCCAGACACTAAATTTAGTCAAGCTATTCGTTATGCTTATGTCAAGATATATTTGAACATGAAATAATATTTGAAATGAATGTGTGAACTTAGTTTTTTTTTTTGGGAAATATCTTTCTATCTTTCCAAACATTCATAAAAAATTTTGGACAAAATATTTGTACTTAATTTTTCAACAAATGCCTCTCTGACTTGTCCAATCAGATGTTTGAACAATTGAATTGATCATTTATTTCTAACTCATTTCACCTCATATGTATCTTAAGGATCAGATGTTCAAAAGTTTTAGCTAGACCTCCAAACTTTAATAGTGGCCAGTCTTTTCCAAAGTGATAACTTTTTTGGCATCTAACTACTTGCTTTCAGTTGTTCGAACTTCCTATTTAACATATTTTATTACCAAGACAAGGTGATAGACACACATATATACATTCATAAAGTTCACACTATCATCAAAACGATATAAATGTGATGACCAAGATATTTCCTAATATTCCATATGTCCCCCATTAAACCCATATACCTAAATATTTTATTATGCATTTATCATTTTACCTTTATTATAATTAATTAAATGTCGCTTGGTCTTATTTGTCTTTCATTTATTTTTTCTCTTAAATAAATTAAAGAAGGATCATAAATGTATATATTCTTACAAAAAGAAAAGTAGTAAAAAAAACTATTTTCATTAGTCATCTAGGGTTAAATGATTTTTCTTCAAAAGTTAATGAGAGTTAAGCGGGTAATGAGGATGGAGTGTCTTGTAATTTAAGATAGGATAATATAATGAACCAAAATATTTTATTATCACCTAATTAATTGTTATCTACATATATTAAGATCATAGAATCCTAATTTAAGTGTTATATATATTTTTAATCATGCACAAACCAGTGTTTGCATTTTCTCTTCTAGATAAATTTCACTAAATAACCTCTAACTAGATTGTCCTTCATCTATCAACTTATTTCACCAAATGTCATGTTTACCTATGATCGATCATTTTTCGATTATGTTATTGATGTGATGTCCATGCCCTTTATTTCTCGACAACTTTAAAAACTAAAAAAGTTAAAATAAAAATATAATAATTAAACAAAATAAGGGGGCCCACCCCCTTTGATAGTCTCGCTAGTGCCGAAGGTCGCAGAGATGATCTCTTTACCTCGCGCCCACCCTTCCCCTTTTGAGACCTCCGACGCGATGTTGCAAAGAAAGAGGGGAGGGCGATGCCATCCCTTGTTTCCCTATGCCGACGTGCGTGGGGGGAGGGGGGGTTGACCCCTCTTTCTCTATCATCGCCGAGGCTATCAGAGGGAGCAACACCTTTTTTATTTTTTTATTTTTCTTAAATATTTTTTATTTTTTTAATGATGCCTCGTTTATCAGATGCTCGAGTGGAAGAGAGAAAAAATTGCATGGACACCACATCGACAAGGCAATCGAAAAATGATTGATCCTAGGTAAAAGGGGAATTTGCTGAAAGAAGTTAATAGTTAGAGGATAATCTAGTTACAAAGTAAAATTGCAAGATATCATTGAGAGAGTGGACAAAATTGGAGGATATTTAGTAAACTTAGTCCTTCCCAAAAAAGCATGTATTAATATTTGAATAATGAATATTAATATAGATAAATAATGAATATATGGTTATTTGATTTATTATTATCTTTCAAATATATAATGACCTTTAAAGTATTTTACTTGTTTGAAGTTATTATTATGGCTTAATGAGGGAGTTACCACACAAATAATCATCTATCATATGCACAATTATTTAAAATACTTTTATTATACATGTGACTTCATGAGAGGATGTCATTGGACGTTTATATATGGAGAGGTAGAATATTATATAATATCACGAGTGTTATTATTTTTACTATACTACTTACCTCTATTTTTTTAATGGATGATTCTCAATAAAATAGAAACAATTATACGTTATGGAGGATTAAAAATTGTATATAAATAATGGTAATATGTCACATGTATTTTCCCATGAAGGCATATATATATATATATATATATATATATATATTATATATATATATGAGTTTAAGTAGGGTGTACCCACAAATAATGGGAACAAGTTGTAACCAAACGCTGGCAACCATCGGATTGTGAACCGCCCTTTTTTTTATTTTTATCCTTAGATCCGATTTAAGGTATATGGATTTTTTTCCTCCCGTCTCCATTTTTTCCCACTTCATCTAAGAGATAAAAACTTCCCCAAATTCCCTCTGCTCGAAATCCTCGCACCGCGCACTTCGGTGACTCCATCCTCCACACTGCTCCTGCTATTCGTGAAAGATTTCCTGCTCGCGATGACGATCTGCTTGTCCCTCGTCCCTCTTGCTCCGATCTATTGCTCGCCTGAAGTGCTCGCGACCTCCCCACTTCTCCGCGGAAGATCTGCTGCTCGTGTGAAGAAGATTTGCTCCTGCAACTGCTCGCGACGTCCCCACTCCGTAGAACTCTGCTCACGACCTCCCTCATCCTCACTCGTTGGGCTGCTGTTGCTCTTGCGGCCTCCCTCCGCAGGATGGCGAAGAAGAGGGCTGAGGGCTGCTATTTTTCATTTTATTTTATTGTCTCCTTTTGTTCATTCATTTATTTGTCCATTTGCATCTCAAAGCTGATGTTGCTGTATACATGTTTCTAGCACAAGTGGAGTAAGAAAGCAAATAAACTAGGGTTGTGTTTGGATTGGAGATTTTAAGTTCTCGTAAGTCCTCGAGAACTAATCATAGAAAAGTTTTGATTGATGTTTGGATGAAAAAAATGTAATGATAAGGGATTTAAAAAGTTAATTTGATAGATAAGTTTTAGTAGGTGTTTGGATAAAAAGTAAGAACTAAGAATATAATTTATTATTTTATAAGATATAAAATTATAGTAAATAAAAATATGTTATTAATATTATAATGTACATAAATTATTATATTATTTATTCATTTTATTAAATATTATTAATATTACAATTTACGTACATCTTAAGATCCAAATATAATATAATTTTTTAAAAAACTAATTGAATAGTTTAATTAATAAAATATTTATAATTAGCAAATTAGATAGAAGAAAAAATTTTAAGATAAACTAATTAATAACTAAAACATGAAATATAAAAGATAATTTAACATCATATTTATATAAAATAATTATATAATTATAACTTATTTTGAATACCATAATTAATAATTATACTAATATCATACTAGTTAATTTTTATTATGATATATTATAAGTAAAATAAATAAAAATATTTACATCAACATTTAAACAAGAAAATATATATTTTCATAATAAATAATAATGGAAAATTTTATTTTATTATAACACAAAGTAAATTGTAATAAATACTAAATGTACTTTTTGTTATTATACCTAAATAAATTATAAATTTATGATAATGTATAAATAATAAATAAATATAATATATATGTATATATTATATAATATAATATATAATGATATTATTAAAATAATAAGTTATAAGTCTAAAAGTAGCTTCACCTACTTTTAGAGTTACTTTTAAACCTATGAAAAAAATTAAAAAAAAATGATTGTTCTTGCAATTAACTTTTTAAGTTCTTGCGGCAAAAATTTCCATCGTACCTCACGTGACGGGAACTTTATAAGTTCCTGTCTAGGTGAACTTTTGAGGTTCAAGGGAAGAACACGTCAACTGAAATTTTTAATGTCGTCATGTATATGTGTTATCTTCTTTCAGCAAAAGACATGAATTGTTTAAGACAGAGATGGATTTAATAATGACATTTAATTCCTCACAAATCAGAGTACTCTATGTAATGGTAATCTGTCAAGATGAACACATTATAATATTATATGTTGGCAATTTTTCATGTGATTACAATTGTTTCATTATGTGTCCATTTTTCAAGGTGTAGCTTCATTATGTGGATACTTTTTATTTTTCATCTTCCTATAATGCCAATTAGAATCTCACATCAAATTATCTTAAGATTTTTGGCACTTTTTTTAGAATGACGTTAGAACATGTTTTATGAATCGGTTATGAGCTGGGGCTTTAGGCCTTACAGCTGACCATGTTTTATGAATTAGTTCTTTCTTTTTGGAGCGTCACCCATTTCAAGTTGTCTTATTAAAAGATCCAACTCACGGAGAGCTATCAACTACTAATAATTTTCTACATATCTGTCTGCTTAGAGTTTATCTAGGAAGTAGAATGCAGTTGCTCTCGGATAACATTGTACATCAAAATAAAACT
Source organism: Pontederia crassipes (assembly GCA_030549335.1). Classification (NCBI taxonomy): domain Eukaryota; kingdom Viridiplantae; phylum Streptophyta; class Magnoliopsida; order Commelinales; family Pontederiaceae; genus Pontederia; species Pontederia crassipes. Next base: position 55,264,366 of record CM060194.1, on the reverse strand, counting down.
GCATGTGATCTCCATGATCTAGAATTCGTAATACCAAAGGAATCAAATCCGATGACAACATTTGTTTTGCTTTAGGCCTCAATCGATAAAGCAAAACTACAGCTCTTAAAAATTATTACTTCTCAACGTTCTCAAGAAAATATCAACAATCTAGCAACACATGTAAATAGAGCAACATATAGCCTTAATATATTACATATAATTTAAAGGATCTAAGCATTACAAAAGGAAATCCATATGTGGAGACTAGAGCAACTTGGTTCAATTTGGTCAACGATTTGCAGGTGCAATCGGGAAGCAAAATGGATGAATGAACAAAAGGGGGAAAATAAATGAAAAAATAGAGCGCAACCCTCTTCTCTACCAGAGTGCGGAGGAGGGAGGTCGAGAGAGCAGCCCTCTTCTTGCCGGTATGGAGGGAGGTTGCAGCTCTGCATCTTCTTACCAGAGTGCAGAGCAACAGTCCTCTTCTTCGCCGGAGTGCGGAGGAGGGAGGTCGCGAGCATATCAAACACATCTTCTTCTGAGGAGGAGGGATGTCGCAAGCAGGGTTCACGATCAGTAGATGAGCAACAGATCTTCTTCGCCGAAGTGTGGAAGAGGAAGGTCGCGAGCATCGGAGTTGTTGCACAGGATCAAAGCAGCTTTGGGGGAGTCACAGAGGAGGAGGTGCGAGATTAGCGGCCCTAATAGTAGCAGGTCTCTTCTTCACCGTCCTGCGGAGGGAGGTCGCGAGAGCAGCACAGCCCAAGCAGTTGTAGAACGCTGAGAACAAATGGACAAATAAATGAATGAACAAAAGGAGACGTTAAAATAAAATGAGAAAACAGCAGCAAGAGGGAGCCATCTTGTTGCGAGCAACCCTCAGCCCTCTTCTTCGCCGTCCTGCGGAGGGAGGTCGCAAGAGCAACAGCAGCCAGACGAGTGAGATCCTCTTCGCGCGAGCAGCAGATCTTCCGCGGAGGAGTGGGGAGGTCGCGAGCACCTCGGGCGAGCAACAAGGCTTCATTGCGAGCAGGAGGGAGGAGGGACGAGCAGATCTTCTTCACGAGCGGGAAATCTTTCACGAACAACAGGAGCAGTGTGGAGGAGGGAGGAGGGAGTCATTGGAGTGCGCTATGCGAGGGTTTGGGGCAGAGGGATTTTGGGAAATTTTTTACCTCGCGAACGAAGCGGGAAAAAGTCGAGACGGAGGGAAAAAATCCATATACCTTTAACTGGATCCGAGGAAAAAAACCAAAAGAGGGGCGGTTCATGGCCGCATTGATCTCAACCGTGGATCTTCGATCCGACGGTTGCCGACTCTTGGTTACAACTTGTTCTCATTATTTGTGGGTACACCTAGGGGTGGCAATATTCCCCACCCCCCGTGGGGCCCCGCGGGGATTCTCTATTCGGGGCCTCGCATTCGGGGAATTTTTTCCCGTGAGGGCAGGGACGGAGCCAAACTGCCCCGATCCCTCTTTCGAGGATCGGGGCGGGGGTAGTTCCCCCGTCCCGTTGGACTCCGATTTTTCGATAAATTATATATAATTAATAATTATTATAATTATATTTATTAAATTACATTTGAACCATCCATTTTACATATATATACATTCAACATTAAACCCCAACACCCTCTTCTTTCTCCCTTTTCTCTCACATATCAAACTATAGCCGCCGCCGACCTCCAGCTGCCAACCGCCAGCCGCCCCCTTCGTCGGTGATCAATGTCGTCTCTGACGATTCCATCTTCACAAGGTATTCCATCTTCGATTTCGCCGCCCCGCTGCGCGAAGTCGCCACCGCGCGCAGAGGTGACTTCGCGCAGAGGCGAAGTCGCCGCCGCGCGCAGAGGCGACTTCGTGCAGACAGCGGCGACTTCGCCTCTGCGCGAAGTCACCGCCGCACACAGAGGCGAAGTCGCCGCCGCGCGCAGCAGCGATTTGGCCTCTGTGCGAAGTCACCGCCGCGCGCAGCGGCGACTTCGCCTCTACTCGAAGTCGCTGCCGCGCAGAGGCGACTGCTCGAAGTCGCTGCCGCGCGCAAAGGTGACTTCGCGCAGAGGCAAAGTCGCTGCCACGCGCAGAGGCGAAGTCGCCGCCGCGCGTAGAGGTGATCACCGCAGTCGCCCGAGTGGCGGCGATTTCGACGCCGCCGCCGAGAAATCGTCTCTGCGCACTGCGCAGAGGCGATCACCTCTACGCGCAGCGCCGACTTCGCCTCTGCGCGATTTCGCCTCTACGCGAAGTCACCGCCGCGCGCAGCGGCGACTTCGCACCTCTGCGCACAGTGCAGTTTTTTTTTATTTTTTTTGTAATTTTTTTTAATTACTCACATTTTAATTAAATTAATTTAATTTTTTTGCAAAAATAGATGGAGCGGATAATCAATCTATTACTCCAGTCGAAAGCAATACAATTCAATCCGAGAATACCCCGACAAGTTCCGAAAATGAAAATCAAAAGAAAGAAGGAAGCCCAAACAAAAAAGGTTTAACTTCTCAATCATGAAGTCATTATCATAGAGAATTAATTGATGGAAAATTTCGTGCAATATGCAAGTGTTGTCAAAAAAATATTTGTGGTGATACAAAAATTAATTTGATTGTCAAAGATGGTTTATCTAAAATTAAAGATTCTTTGGAAAAGATTAGAGAATGTGTTAGTTTTTTTGTTGGTACACCTATCCAACTTTAAATGCTTATTTTCCTAAAGTTTGTGAAATAAGAATTGCTTTGGATGAATGGGCTTCTTCTCCTAATCAAGTTATTCAAGTGATGGCTTTGAGCATGAGTTCTAAATTTGACAAGTATTGGAAAAAAATTAATGGAGTGATGGCAGTATGAGCTATTTTGGATCCAAGATATAAAATGAAGTTGTTGAACTATTTTTTTCCAAAGCTATATGGAAGCCAAAGCAACAATGAATTGGAGAAGGTAAAAAGATTGTGTGAAGATTTGCTTCTTGAATATCAAGCTAATGATGCTAGAAGTGCACTTGTTAATTCTTCGTCTCTAGTTATAACAGAAATGAGTCCTCCACCGAAAAAATAAAAATGAGAGTGTGCTTATATTGATTTTGTAGCTAAGACTTCTTCACAAAATAGTTTGAAATCAGAATTGGAAAGTTATTTAGAAGAGCATGTTTTAATTGTTAAGTCAAATGATGGAATGTTTGACATATTGGGTTATTGGAAACAAATTGAATTAAAGTACCCAACTCTACAAAAGATTGTAAGGGACTTTTTAGCTATTCTCATTTCTACAGTTGTTTCAGAATCTGCATTTAGCACTGGAGGTCGTGTATTGAGTACACATCGTAGTAGATTGAAAGAAGACACTGTTGAAGCATTGATGTGTTATCAAGATTGGTTGCATAATATATTAAAAGGTTATAATTTATCATTCATTTAATAAATTATGATGTGTCATTTTTTTGTAAACTTACAATGCTTTTTTGTTAGGTCCTTCTAATGGAAAGTGTGCTTTTTACACAATCAATGAAGATGAAGATGTAGATGATTGAATGATGAAATTATGGTAACTTTTTATCATTTTTTAATTTTATTCAATTTGATTTTATCGTACTAATCATTTTTTTATTAACTTGTAGGAAACTTTGCAAATGTGTGAAGGATGAAATGAAGAGAAATGATGAATGTCCTCTTATTGAACTTTAAACTTTGCAAATATTTGGAGTTGTAATTTAAATATGTGGAAACTTTTCAAATATTTGGAGTTGTAATTTATGTTAAGAAACTTATGGTGGAAACTTTATGTTAAAATATTTGGTGTTGTAATTTAAACTTTATGTTAAGGTAGAATTTGAAAATTATGTTGTGATGGAAAGTGTCTTCAACAAAGATGAAGATATAGATGGTTGAATGATGAAATTGTGGACTTGTGGTAACTTTTTATCATTTTTTAATTTTATTCAATTTAGATTTATTTTACTAATCATTTTTTTATTAACTTGTAGGAAACATTGTAAATGGGTGAAGGATGAAATGAAGAGAAATGATGAATGACATCTTATTGATATTTTACAAATGTTGTTAAAATATTTAGTATTGTAATTTAAACTTTATATTATGAAACTTGTATTAAATTTAAAGTTTGTGTTGTGATAAAATTTGAAAATTATGTTGTCATAAAATTTGTGTCAAAATTTGAATTTTATGTTGTAAAATTTACAATAGTGATAGATTTGTAATTGTGTGCATGAATACTTTATAATAGTTGGATATTTCCTAATTTTTCACATTTTTTAATAAACAATTCGGGGAATTGGGGGATTTGGGCGGGGGTTAAAATTTTCCCAGAATCGGGGATTCGGGGCGGGGTCGGGGGCGGGGGCGGGTTGTCGGGGTCGGGACGGGGGTGGTGTCCCCCGCCTCGAACAGCGACGGTTGCCATCCCTAGGTACACCCTACTTAAACACTCTCTCTGTCGGGGACGGGTTGTCGGGGTCGGGGCGGGGGTGGTGTCCCCCGCCTCGAACAGCGGCGGTTGCCATCCCTAGGTACACCCTACTTAAACACTCTCTCTGTCGGGGGCGGGTTGTCGGGGTCGGGGCGGGGGTGGTGTCCCCCGCCTCGAACAGCGGCGGTTGTCATTCCTAGGTACACCCTACTTAAACTCTCTCTCTCTCTCTATATATATATGAGAAATCTTAATGTGCTCCCACACAAATTGGGCGCACAGTGTGCCCGCAGATCCAAGATCCAAGGCCATCGGATCTCCGACGGACGGACGAGATGAATGACACATGGTTTAGAGCGGTTTGAGTATACGGTTCAGGTCGTTCGGTTCACGAGATGCGTCTCCTTCCCTCTCTCGTTCTCACACAGGCGAGGTCTCCTCCCTCGCCGTCCCCTCTCTGTGTTCTATGAGAAGACATGCTAGGTATCCTCCCTCGCCGACAACATCTCCGATCTCCTCCCCTCTCTGCGTGAGAACGCAAGCGACATCTCCTCCCCTCCAATCTCCATCTCCGATTTAGATGGGAGTGAGACGTGCAAATTGATCGCCGCTGGCCTCTGCACTTGCAGGTCATCGCAGATCATCGCAAATCAATCGTTGTCGCCCCCCTGGCCCTCTCGCCGCTCACCAATTGTGTCATTTTCTCTCTCGTTGCTCACCATGAACCCTCTGCCCTTCACCCTCCGCTCGACGCGAGCCCTTCACCCTCCATTCGTCGATCATCCTCTATAGGCCACGAGTTGTCGCCCTCCGTCCTCTATTCGTCGATAGCCCTATGTGATCGCGAGCCGCCGCCCTTCACCCTCCATTTGTTGATCGCCCTCTGCGAGCCGCAATCCGACACCCTCCGCCCTCTGTTCGGTTGCTTGTTGTCACCCTTAGCCCTCCATTAGCCGATCGCCTCTACGAGCCGCAATTCGACACTCTCTGCCCTTCAATTGTTTGCTCTGTGCTCGCAGATCAGGAGAGACGATCGGAGACCTCGCGCTCGCGTGCCTACAAACCGTGGATCGCCATTTGAGAGCTGTCGCCCTCTGCCCTCCGTCTGACGTGCGCTTGCAAACCGGAAGTCGCCACTCGCGAAGACCTCGCGCTCGTGCGAACCGCCCTCCTATTCGCCAAACCGCCTCCGTTATCACAGTTGGATGAAGATCTGATGGTGAAGAAAATAAGGAACAAAGTAAGGTAGGGAACACCTTCATTAATGAAGCACCTTGCTCCCAATTTTTCTGCCATTGGATAACGCCTTGAGGGTTGGATGTGCGTGTGGCCCTTTTGCCATTCGATTGAGGCGAAATAGTTGAATGCACACGCGCGATTCACATCTTGATGATGCTCCGGTTCAGCCCCTACCCCCTATTAATTATGCTCTTCAAGCGCCTCCTCAACTCCGCCCACAAGGTCTATGGTTACCACCTCGTCGAAACCCCTGAAGCTGCCGTGTTCCACCAACGACTTTCTCCACCTCCTCTATGGCATTGAGCATGAGTTCCCTGGCAGCTCCACCAGCAGCCACGGCCATGGACACCACCATTGATGAAAATAAAAATTAAAGAACTTAGTCTCTTTTCAAAGTTTGTTAAGTTAGTTTCAATATTTTTAGACTCTTCTCCTTTTTTTCCTGCATCTTTGAAGAATGAAAGAACATATTCATGATGTTCCTCCTCTTTCTGATTATTTTTCCTTTTTGCCAATCGATTGAATGGAGAGTTCAGAGCTTGGCAGAGATGTTTGTATGTAGATAGAAAAAGGAATAGTGACTTGTTCCTTTCCTCGATCAATCGGCGTCTTCATGAGCAGCACATGCACTAGTAGCACCGACATCTTCGCGGAGAGAAAACCCAAGGATGACGTCTTCAAGCAGCAGAAAAGGTTATCTTTGATTGAGCAGCACCGACGTCTTCATGAGTGGACAACAATGGACAATGGTGGTGAGTCGTGAACTGTGGTCAAAGGGGCTGAACCAGAGTATCTTCAAGATGTGAACCGTGAGCGTGCATCCAACCCATGTGCCTCAATCAAATGGCAGAAGGGCCGCATACACATCCAACCCTCGAGGCATGATCGAATGGCATAGAAATTGGGAGCAGAGTGGGAGCACCCCATTAAATTATATGTATGTATGTATGTGTATATATATATATATATATATATATATGGATTTAATGGGGGTCATACGCCGCCGCCCATCGTCCGATCTAATCGGACGGTGGGCGACGAGACAAGGTTGGGTGAGGAGCGAGTGACGACAGCTACGACGAGGCGAGGGCGATGATGCGCGAGCAGTGATGAGCGACGGCGGCTACGACGAGGTGAGGCGCGATCTCTCCCTCTTTCTCCATAATCCGGTGACGACGATGAAGCGAGGGCGGGCGATTGCAGAGGTGCGAGCGGCGAGGCGGCAGTGAGGCGCGATCTCTCCCTCTTTCTCCCCAATCCGGCGACGACAACGACGACGAAGCGAGGGCGGGCGATTGCAGGGGATCCAGGCAGCGATGCGGCGGCCAAGTGTGAGGCCCCCTCTTTCTCCCGATCCGGCGATGGCAACGTCAACGGCGAGGCGATCTGATCCGTCCCTCTTTCTCCCGATTCGGCGATGGCGATGTCGACGACGATGAGACGAGGGCGCTACAACTCGATCGCGCACAAGTGAGAGAGATCAACGACGACGGTGAATCTCCTATCTTCCCCCGGCGATCGTCTCCCTCGCAGCCAGCTTCCCCATCGTCCACCTCTTCTTCCTCCCCGTCGATGAGGACTCCTCCAACTTTCGCTTCTGCCCCTTCCGCCAGTGCGCCGCCGCTCCGCATGACAAGAAGATGGTGGGGCTTAAGCGTATGGCCATCATACGCCTTAGTAAGCGTATGATGGCCATTAAATCCTATATATATATTATCATAAGTTTATTTTCATTTACATTTCTCCTTTAACTATTTTTTTTTTATTTTAGCATACCTTCAGTTTTTTTAAAAAACTTATTTATTAATTCTCATGTCCTTATTTCATATATATAGCTTTATATAATATTAACTAATGTTGCCGATCGCCATATGGACCGGGCAAAGCCCACGAGCTCACTCCAGTCAAATTGTAAGACACTCCCAAGTTCCAAGTCCAACACAAGCGAGCCCGTCTGCGTTACCGCGTCAACTAAATGCGTCACATAAAACCCCCGTTCTCCATTTCTATGTTCCCAAGGAGGGAGATGGCGGAGGGTGTAGGTTCGTCGTGGCTTCCGTCCGGCTTCGTCTCCGACGATCTCTTCTTCATGGAGAGCGAGCGGAAACACGAAGAAACGTCGGGGGCTCCAGTCGATGAATCGTTGTTCTCCAGCTCCCACAGGAATCATATTGCTTACAGTAGTCCCGCCGACTGCTCAGCGGCCGAGGGTGCCGACAAGGACCACTTGGCGCGTTTAACACTCCACATGGCACAATCTTTCCTGCTCGACGACGAGGATGAGGGCGACGCCGAGGTATGTCATTTGCCCATGAAAGTGTCGCTTGCTTTGTCTTAAAGCATCAAACTTTATCATGTTAGAGATGCGAATGCCTGTTTATAGACCACCTTGTGCGCGTGGCCGTCATTGAAACTGCAGGAGCAGTCGCTAGTTTCCTCGCCGGCATTGTATATGGTGGAGCCGAAGCAGCAACTGCAGAAGGGGAATAACTGGCCTGTTCTCTCCGATGCCAAGGGTCGGCGTCTGAGGGTTAACACTACGGAGCCCTACAAGGATCACTACAGCTGTGGTCTTCTCGAACATCGTTGGAAGGCCTTCCCGCCGCTCCCGGCACCCTACGGCTACATGAGAATTGGTGCCGTCCCTCCTGCTGTTCAGCAGCTGCGAGCAGCCCAAGTAACATTAATTCCTTTTGATTGCATCGGTTTCAGTCTTTCAAGGTTCTCAGAAAGTTACTGATTCGTAGGCCACCCTGCTTTAGTTTCATCGTATGAAGCAGCAGTTGCATTTAATGAAACAGCAACATAGCAGAACAAGAGGCGTTGGCGACGGCGGCGTTCCTCTGGTTCTGTCTCCTTCGGCACGGTGTCCTCTCCAGATGGAGCACCGGCAACAACGTCCAAAGATCGGATCCTGGCACGAGCCGAGAGCTCTACTTCTCAACAGCTCCGCCGGCACCGGCGTCTTCATACCTCGCACGACCGGTAACAAAGCTGAACCACCGCCGCCTAGAATGAAGCGTGCTGCAGGTACCTATTTCGCCGCTGTGCATGGTCCACTCTTCATGCTGTTCTATACCGTTCTTTTGGTCAGTCATTATATTGTGACGTTGTCCATTTGTTTCTCTACGCGATGGCCACTATGCATTGCAGCTTAGTTTAACTGCAGTCAGAAAATCGAGTTTTCTACCATTTTACATGGTTCTTATCAATATCTAGTATTTCCGGCAGCCGAACTGCGGTAAACTAAATGGTATTGTCCTTCTCTGCATGCATGCAGCTGCTCTTGCTGTCAGGAACAGTGAGCTTTCCGACCAGAGACAGAGGCACAACCTTCTTCCCCACCTTCCTTCCATGAAGAGTCACGAGCTGCAGCTTCCCCAGGAGTGGACTTACTAAACAGAAACTTCTCTCTCCTCACTGTGCAGGAATTTTGCGTCCGTTGTCTTACTGCAGAAATGGAGAACGGAGAAGGGATCTTATTCTTTTTGTTCTCTTTTGCCGCCCTTCCCTGCACGGCGGCCAAGGCATCATCAATCTTTTGGATTTGCAGTGTGTTCTGTGTTTGTATGACATAGTCGCAATAAATGAGAAGGATAATTGACGCATCGGAACTTGTTAAAGATCGCCATCTTTTGCTTCGTACGAGGGGCCAAAGCACTCGAGCGGTCGAGTCCGAGTGCTTGCGTCCCTTTATTATTTTATATGTTTTAGTGCACGGTGGATGTGACTTGGCGGGTGTGAAGCGGGAAATGTAACTGTGGGCTGCTGCGCTTCTCGTTTTCCATTTTGCTGCCGCTGCACCAATTCAATTTGCCGCCTCACCGTGGCGTGCAATTTTCCCTCTCTTTTGTTGGGTTACATGGTGTGCAATTTATTTTTTTGGTTATTACGAGAGGTCTTGACGTTTATTTTTTTTTCGATCGTTAATAGTCGATTTTTAAAAAGAAATATGATATGGACTCATCGTTGATTGATAATCCTTGATAAAAGTAAATTTAAAATAAATTTAAGATCATCATTTATTTATAAATTAATGATAATTCATATATGCGGATCCATTTTGAGTCCACATAATTCTTTATCCCTTTTAAAAAATAATGTTGATTATTTTAATTCACATGACATTATTGGCCAATTACAAATACCACTCAGATTAAAAGATTGATTCATTATCGAATTTTATTATTTCAATAAGGTCGTTTCATAGTGCTTGACAATAATAGATGAAATTTTTAATAAAAAAATTTTAAATTCGAACTTAAAATTTTTGCTTAATTGAAAATAATTTGCTATTCCTCTATTTTAATCTTTGTTAAAAATTATTAATTTTATTACTAATTTTGAAAATGTTCAGTTTTGGACGTATTTCATATTTTATTCAATTTGAAGTCCTTAGTTTTGACTTTAATTTATAGGAATTTATCAAAGCAATAACTATTTTAAAATTTCCTTATTTAAACAGTCTGTTTTATGATGCTCTGTTCAATGTTCATACGTAATGTCATAATAATTTGTTGGAAGCATGTTACTACGTTTTAACAATAAGAAATAATTGTAGAGATTTTGATTAAAGCCAAAGTTATTACTCATTACTACTCTCGCTCTAGTGGATGAGGCTGCTTCTCGTTTGACGGTCTAAAAGCATGCCCAAGCATGATTTAATTAAAAACTAGTCTACTGCTGGTTTTGCCTTTGTAGAAATGTCTAAGAATTTCTCCGCATCAATAGTAACTCTCTTTTTTTTTTTCAGATTCGTATCACATTATACATATCAAGTAACCTAATCTCACTTGTCGAATTGAATAAAATTCCGAGCAAGAAATTGACCTTCGTATTTTGCAGTCAAAATATTCGAATTGTACTTCTTTTTCAATTATCTTCGAGATTAAATGCTTGGCTTTTTCCACTCATATTCTTCTTAAGTTCCTACCATCAATGCTTTTCATGAATTCTTATGCCGGCTTTTTCATAGGTCTCGTATCTAAAAATTTTGATGAGAGAAGTGTTGAGTTGGGATGATCTTCTTTTGGCACATACTGATTTTGAATTTTATTCCTCATTAGTCGATTCTTCTGAGAGTTGTTCTATTGGTTCATTCTTCTAAGAGTTGGGAGGGGCCGTCCAGCTTCTCGCATTTTTTTCACTTATTATTTTATATTTTATTATTATTTAATCATACCATGTCTTATGACTTCTTACATGAAGGAGAGAGAAAATGATCGCGTAGATGTCACGTGGACGGAGCGATCGGAGATGGCTGATCATAGGTAAGGAGAGCATTACATGAAACGAGTTTAAAAATTGAGGACATTCATATTATAAAGTGAAGTTGAAGAATATCGACGAGCAAATGTCAAAGTTAAAGTTGAAGGACATTTGATGTAATTTTTTAAACTCATATTAAATTATCTTTTTGTGACACTGTTATTTAATGGCTCAGCTTGTTAGTTTAATATTCTTACCAATGAATTAATTAGTTCTTTAATGAGCCATTCAATTATTTTGTATTAAATTTGTATTTTATCTCAAGCACGTAGGCATCAATGTACCTTGTATATAGTTATATGTGCATCTAATATTTCAATTTTAAAGTACTATTATCAATGTATGCAAGTATGAAACCAAGTCTCACTTAACTAAATTAACAGTTTATCTTCTCTTAAATTTTATATATTATTTTTTATTTTATTATTTGTCAGAATTAATTATCTTACGATACAATCTTAAATCTGAATTGGATTGTACATCAACAATGAGTTTTAATTTTAAATTATAATTATATATTTTAATACAAAGTTGTATTAGTACTTGTCCTAATTAATCTTAGAGTTATTTCCTCTAACCACCCTTGAACTATCGCGAATTACCACATCTAACTTCAGACATCATTTTTTGGGTACTTAAACTATCGCAATTTTTACGGTTTAGTCCTTCCATCCAATTTCGTGAACTTTTTAGTTAACTTTGATTTTTTTATTTATAAAAAGACAATCGTACCCCTTCCTTAAATGTTAAAATATTTTTACATAAAATAATATATAATAAATATAAAAATAATTAAAAATATAAAAAAGAATTAAAAAAAGGACGGGGGCGTGGCCCCCTTGTTGTCGGAAAGAAAGGGGGGTGTTGGGGGGCCGGCCCCCCTAATCTCCCTCGTCGCGCCGGCGAGCTCGCTCATGGGGGCGCCGGCCCCTCTAATCTCCCTCGCCGTGCGCGAGGGAGAAAGGGAGGGGGTGGGGGGGGGGGGGGGGGGCACCGGCGCCCCCCCGGGCGAGGGCAAGCTCGGTCAGGGAGCTCGTTGGCCCCCCTGAGCGAGCTCTTACTGGGCGAGCTCGCTCAGGGGGGCATCAGTCCCCCTTTCTCCCTCGCCGTGCGTGAGGAAGAAAAGGGGGCCGGTGCCCTCCACAGTTTCTTTTTAGAGCGAGCTCGGCTGCATCGACGAGCTCGATCCATTTTTTAATTGTTTTTTATATTTTTAATTATTTTATATTTATTATTATATATTATTTTATGTAAAAATAAATTAACACTTAAGGAAATGATACGATGATATTTTCACAAATAAAAAATCGAAGTTAACTGAAAAGTTCACGGAATTGGACGGAAGGACCAAATTGAAAAAATTACGATAGTTTAGTACCCAAAAAATGAAATTCATAGTCTGGAGTTAGATGTAGTAATTCGCGATAGTTCAGGAGTGGTTAGAGAAAATAACCCTTAATCTTATTACAATTAACTGAACATTAAACTTTGATACACATTCATGATTATAATTTAACAAATACATATTATGGAATACTCTAAGTTGAAAGTGAAAATGTAATTGTGAATTGTGTGTGCATCATATGAAATGCAAAGTTTTTAGAAAAAAATATTAGAGTAAACAACTAGGGAAAATTACAATCCCGGGGGCTTCTCCCCGGGGCATCATCGAAACACTGTCAAAAGATGCTAAATTTTTTACGCTTTCGTGCCTGTTGATGCATGGTGAGATGATTGGGACGAAAAAAAGGACTCAAGTGCAAATTTTCCACAAAAATCGTTTCCCAACTTTAGGTCAATATTTCAATCATCCTCCAACTTCACTTTGTAACTAGACTGTCTCCAAACTTTATTTTTCTTGCACGCATCATTCTCTTGACCGGTGATAACTAATTTTTTGATTATATTACTGACGTTACATAATATACAATAATAAAATATTATTTCTTCCTTTAGATGTCCACGTATGTGTTGGGTTTGTGCTAGACAAAAAAGTTGTCAACAACCCACACATGAGAGTAAGTGTTAAGAATATAAAATTATTTATGTTGTTCTTCCTAACGGCTTAAGCTTTTAGAAAAATTGATTAGTACGTCAAATTTAACATCATAAAAAAGACATCTTGGATACTAATAAACCAACAAAATTATTGCGAGCTTGCGTGCCGATGAACTCGCGCGCTAGCGAGCTTGCACAAGAGGATGATGCGTGCAAGAAAAATAAAGTTTGTGGGCGATCCAGGTACAAAGTGAAGTTAGGGGACTATTGAAATATTGACTTAAAGTTGAAGGACAATTTATATAATTTATCCAAATAACTAAAGTCTCAAACTTTATATCTCCAGGGATTCATTTCCACACCTATCATTTGGACACCTGCACACCTTTAGCTCAAGAAGCTTTTTTTTTAAAAAATGTGAAAGGAATCTTTATAAAAAGAAAATGTCATTTTTATTTTATGTGATATTTGTTTGATCTTTTACATTGCTCAGAAATGCTCTGCCACCAAAAGGCTTATCACTGCGAAGGACCATGCTTCGATCCAGATCAACATTGGGCATTTGGATGAGAATGGCATTTATGTCGGCCACTTCACCACTTTTGCCCTCTCTGGTTTCATTCGTGCTCAGGATGATGCTGACAGTGCACTGGACAGGCTTTGGTTTATTAGCAACATCAATTATTTTATATTCTTAACACTTCCCCTCACGTGTGGACTATTGACAACTTTTTTATCTAACTCAAGCCCAACACGTGGACAACTAAGAAGAAAATTTCTTTTTTTAATAAGAGCTTAACGATTTTGAACTCACAACTTTTGGTTCTGATACCATATTAACCAATTTTTCTAAAAGCTTAAGTCATTAGAAAAAGCAACATCAATAATTTTATATTCTTAACATGCCCCTACTCAAAGAAGAACATCCTGAGAAGAGTGATATCTCCTCACATCTGAATTACTTAATGAAGTCAAATTAGTATAGTTTTGTGTTAGGATTTCAATCAAAAGGATACCAAAAGATATAATACATGAATTTCATGTATATGAGTAAAAATATCATTAGAAGATAAAATAAGTGCAAAAGTACTTTTAAACATTTGAGTACATATATAAAATCATTTTTTATCAAATACTTACTCTAATATGTATAATTTTATTTCATTTGATCTGACCATCCAACTTGATCCATTCGATTCGTGCGACCTAACTTGGTTGAATATATATCATTTTATTATTTTTATCTTGATTTCATTTAGTTCGACCATCTAGCTTGATCCGGGTGTAACCTAATTCATTCGTTGGGTCGTCATTGATGTGTAACTGCATCAATCCACTTTATAAAATAAAATGTAACAAAATAAATTCATTAACAATGTACTAGTAATTCAAGTAATATAAAAAATAAGAATAAGAATGTCGAATCTCAATGGATAGTTATTAACTAATAATTTAATTTTGTAAGCCAATATGAGATAAAAAAATATGATTTTGAAAACATATTTTAATTAGAAAATAAAATAGTGCAAATAAGATAATGTAATGCTAGTATGGCGATGAATTTAGGCTTTAGGATGATAATAAATTAAGGGTTTAATAGAAAAGATCAATTTAACCTCTTAAGATGTATTACAATCTCCATAAATTATTAATTTAGCATGATTAAATTATGATACTACAAACTAGCATCCCTCAACTTAATTAAGTAAATTAAATGACCATAATCTAATAGAACTAAAAGTCTCCACAACTTGACATCCTCTCAATTCAAATTAAATTTAACATGCTTGACTCCCTAAACTATATTTTTTCAAATAAAATGAATTAATTAGTCTTGTAAACTTTGAAATTAAGCACTCCACAAATTGATCTTGATTAACTAAGAAATCTAATTAATTAATTGAAAGTATTAAGGATAATTACTAATTTATCAAAAAATAAAATAATTAATCTAGGTTTCACATATTTTCTCGAGTTAAAAATCTCTAAAATAAAATAACCTAAATAACAATAGGAGTTCTCCATAGAAATTTTGAGAGACATGATAATAAATCACAATAATAAAATAAGAAACCGAAAACTTTAGACAAGTCTCCACAAACGTGCACATGGCTCACAACCACATCTTGGATCATCACACAATATCCTTTCCTCCCCGAGTCACAGCCTGCATAATCTTGGCATTGGCATGTAGAATACCTAAACTTCAAAGCGCCAATTGATACAATGACCTTTTATCATTATTTATACGATATGATGACTACGGAGGGTTATCATGACTAATAATATCAATTAGAGAAAATTGCTCTTTGTTGTGATAAGAGGCTGATTTTGTTAAGTGAAATTAACTTCGTCATGACTTCATCTATCAGCCAATTGAATAAGGTCATGTTATAGAAATACAACATTGCTTGTTACTACTTTAATTTGTCATGACTTTAGTTTTATCAAATAAAAAATCTACACATGTTAAAATGACGTTAAAATGCCAATGCTCCATAACTTGTAAATATGAATGTAATAAATAGTCATGACTTGTTTCGGAACCTAAGAGTTAGATAGTCATGAGTTGTGATAATAGGTGTTTTAACCTTTAGTTGAACCTAGTCGAGACTTGCACAACATTGTCGGGACTTTTATTGTATTGTCATGACTTGAGGATGAAGGGGTTTTGACTTAAGATGGCTTTTGTAGAAACTTGTAGATGGAGTTGTTGATGGTTGTTTAGACTT
Source organism: Pontederia crassipes (assembly GCA_030549335.1). NCBI lineage: Eukaryota > Viridiplantae > Streptophyta > Magnoliopsida > Commelinales > Pontederiaceae > Pontederia > Pontederia crassipes. The sequence goes on along the minus strand of CM060194.1, from coordinate 55,248,724 downwards.
AGTCGAGACATGTCAAAAATTTGAAATAATAATGATTAAGTTAATCCACCTAGAATTCAATATTATATACAAAATAATCATCCAAATGAAGTAGATCAATTACTCTCGAAATTAATGCCTAAAATTAACAAAAAGCGTGCATGCAATGACCAAATTATAAAAATAATAATAAAATATATTAGGGCTCGTATGCATTAGTCATCTAGTTGGGTTCTAACATCTTTGTTCCTAATTAGCTAATAAACCTTTTCAATTATAATAAAGCTCACCTATTTAACTAACATTGAACCACTATATTTGGGTTTTAAGCTATGAATAAGTATTCTTCTAATTTTAGAGTAACTAATTTTAGAATAAGAGTCTAATTGAGATATTTTATGACAAAGAAATTTTACTTCATAAATATTGATTTATTAACATGCCATCCTTCCATATAGTTATAAGTTTATTTTTTCATAATTGAAATCTAGATTATTCTCCTTGGGGTACGTGCAATGAGTGCATCTCACAACTTTTAATAGTGTTTGTGCATCCTTGATGTGCATCAATAATTGTTGTCTTAAGAGTAAATATAATTTTGTCCACCTAGATGCACTGCTTCCTAAGGCTTTGGCATCCACTAATAGACATGTTGGCCCAATTGGCAATCTTTTATTCATTGGAATGAAAATTTTATGGATTATATTTCACAATTTATGGATAAAAAATTTAATCTAAAATAAAAGAAAATTTAATCAAATATTTTTTTAGTAAAATATTCTATAAACTTTGAAATAATTATACAAGAATATTAATTGTCGTTGCTTTCATTTGTTTTGTTGTTCACATTGAGCTTGTATGCATGTTGTTATTGCATTTGTCTCTCCATCTTTTGTTGCATGTTTGTAAGATACTTTCCCCACACATTATCACTTTTTTGAAATGTTATCTACAAATCATTGCACATCTTCACTCGAATAGTTGGAAGATTTACGTGCAAATCCAACATCAACGTGATTTATAGATGATCCGAGATTATGCACGGGATCTTTTTTTATGCCGAAATGATATGTTCAAAGTTCTCATAGACATCAGTGTTACCTGTGTAACATGCCGACTTCTTTACTTTTAAATCCCTTCTAAATTTTAATATTAAAAACTAAGAAGAAAGTATATTATCTTACATTTGTCTTCCTTGCAAATGAAGCTAGTTTGATTTACTCATATAGATAAGTCAATAGTTTATGTACTTCCATTAAAATAATTGAATAGAAGATTATTCATATTTATCTTCAACTTTAAGCATCCTTAATTCCAATATTCAGTACCATTTTATTTATGTCATCGTTTACCTTCTAAACTTTTATTTTTATTTGAATCTTATAAATCCATTGTCTCTCCTAATAGATTATAAGGAGAGATTATAGTTAACTAGTTTTTCGTGTAATCTAACATTCTAGTGTTCATTTTATTATTTGAATGGCTTAGTCACTCGTCCAAATCCCTTGTGGGTCTATGGACACCATAAAAATTATAATTAAAATGTGATTGTAATAATGCCTTTTGTATAAACCTAAAAGTGTTTACTTATTATAACATTTGGGTATCCTAAGAATTGGTAGATCCTTAAAACTTTAACTCTATCTCAAATCGTTGAAGAATCGTTATAATCAATGATAAAGCTCATGTGAATTAGAGTCTTAGAGTAAGATTCAAAACTCTAAGTTATAGATATTTATTAGATCGGGCAACCCGGTGCGTTCGCTGCCTACTCGATAACATATTGGCTAGTTCGTCCGAGTTCACGCTCGGTCCAGATGCTCGGGCCTGTATCAGCCACATGGTTATTCATCCATTTGCCCGGTACCAAAGTATGATATCCATCCAATAATTTAGTAGCCGCGCGTTTGTCACGGGGTCATTCTCGAACACTAGACCACGTGCAGCGACTAGGCGGATAGGCACATAGCCAAGCCTGTTTTGAGTTTTGCAGCGAAAGTTTTATGGTCGAGACGACTATGCCGATAGTCGCTCTTATAGACATTCAATCACGGACATGACTAGAGTTTTGGACTACTCGTCATGGGACCATGGCATTGGCACGTTGCGGCACCAATGCAGGCGCTTGGGCGCTTAAAGTCCGAAGGGGCGACGAAGGGACCACGGGACGTCACGAAGGGACACCGATGTGGGTTGCCACCCCACGCTCAAGGCCATGACACTAGAATTAAAGGAAAGCTTACTTGTATTAAATATAATGAAATATAACATACAATTGGGCCTCGGAAGGCACTAGTGAACTCCTCCCAGTGTACCATAGGTATAAGAGTCTTGTTACATATTGAAGATGCAAAAGACGTACCCTACGGGAATGTCACTTACTTGGTCATTCATAAGGACGACTTACAAGATAAATGCCCTAAGGGCGGATAATTTGATACCCCGCAATATTACGCAGTGCGGGACGGCTGCATGTGTTCCATGTTTTCGGTGCTAAGCGACCGAGGGCTATAAGTTGAGCGGCACTGATGCCGCGAGGCTTCACGCTTCGTGTCACGGGAAACGCCCCATGACATTCTCCTCCACCAAAGTCGGCGACGCCCCCGATGCCGTTGTCCGAGCTTCCTTAGGGCCTTCGTCTTCAGTCTTGACTTCGCTTGTCTCGTTCAATTCCGCCTTTTTTGCCTTGACTTCGACTTCACCAGCATCACGCAGCGCCAGGAATGCCCGCTCCTTGGGGTCTCGCTGAAGACTCCTCTCTCAGGCCTGCTTCGCTCGATGATCCTTCGTCCAATCCGGGGTCATCACTTGTGCAGCGCCAGTGGAGTCCGCCATGAGCGGTCTGACTTCATCAAGCAACTATCCGTCCATCAAGTCTCTATTGGCTTCACTTCTCTTCGACTTGCGCGGCGTCAACTTGTGTGCTTTGGCTTCTTTGGGGTGAAACAACTCTTGGATGCTTCAGGGATAGCTCGAAAAAGAGTTGCTCCAGGGTCGTGCAGAACACGGTGAAGAGTCTCGCCATTCGACTTGCATGACTTGACTCGATGCCTTTATGTTGCGGGTGGCCGCAACACAAGGTCTCCCTTCCGTCGAATACGAAGTACGGGACCATCTCACCCTCGATGATCGTTCTTAAATTTCGACGACTTGAAACAGCACAAGCACTTTGATGACGACATTTGCAACTTGTCTGCTTCGGGTGTCTTGGGTCGCTATGATGAGCAATGAGAGTCTTTCCACAGATGCTCCGGGATGCTTCGGGTCTCCTTGTGGGTTTGACTCTCCATCTCTATGTTGCAAGTGGTTGCAACGTAGAGTCTTCCATTCCTCTGCCAAGTGAAGAGTGCGAAATCACCTCCTCCTTGATGATCACCTGATGCTTCGACAGTTTGGAGGTATGACAAGGTTCTTTGATGTAACAATTCATACCTTGTCCGTTCATGTCGCCACAGTGGGCGACGAGAGTCTCCTCACGTTCCCTTGTGGTTCAACTCACTGTCTTTAAGTTGCAGATGGCTGCAACGTTGGGTCCTTCGTCCGTCGAGTATTGAGAGCGGCTCCATCTTCCCCTTGGTGGACATCAGACATCTCGACGGTTTGCGATGGAACAACGTTCTTTGTTATAACATTCCGCACCTTGTCCACTCTCAATTGCTATAGTGAGCGACGATGGGAGTCTCCCCACATGTGCCTGTGGTTCGACTCGATTCTCCTGCTTCGATGGACGATCTTTGTCTTTGGCATGAGTAGCTTCCTCCTTGTGACTTGAGCTTCTCTCCCCCACCATTGCCCTTGCCCAAGGGCTTTGGTGGTGTGGCACTTGTCACGATTGACTTGGCAGCGACGACTAGTGAGCGGAGGTTGAACGTTCCTGTCGTTCAAACTCTCTCGTAGTCCAAAACTTCTAACCCCTCTGCTCGAAGAGCACCAACATTGGGTCTTCATCCTCCCGGGAACACTGTAGGCGGAGCTCGATGATTCCTTTCACTTCCTCCTTCAACATGCCCATCTGGACGATGCTGAACAATGCGATCTTGACCTCCAGTCCCAACTTGTCAGGGCTTGCATAATTGATGAGCTGCCACTTCTTCTGTCCCACGTTTCGATGGGACGCATGTTTGCCACATTCCACATTGTCGCGATGGCAACGCCATCCTGAGTTTGTCACATCTTGTAGGGTTCTTGGGACATGTCTTCTTCTGATTCTGGGTTCTTTGAAGCTTAGGCAACACCTTTGGGGAATGGACGGGGCGAGATCGTTGTGCTCGTTCACGAAGAGGATGCACCTTAGATGCTCGTCCGTCCGCAACTTGGACGAAGTAATGCTATTGCGCTTGTCGGCAAGGATCATACGCCTTTGGCTTACTTGTCCACCGGGCGAATAATCCTTGTGAAGAAATAGCCATTCCGGGTCTTCAACGAACCATGGGGGTGTTCGTGAAGACGCTCCGCTTGGATAAGCGGATTGTAGTTGGTGAACTCATGGCATGAGCTCCCAACATCACCTCCATCTACATTCGAAGAAATGACATCGCTAGAGTGTCCTTCAAAACATTTGGATTGTGATCCTTGGAGGCTGCTTCGATTGCTCGAGGCGTTGTCCGAGAGGAAAGGGATACTCCTTCTTTCGGTTGGCGGCGAAACGCTTGACAGCAGCATGCCAAGGTTCGCCACTGCTCAACGCTCAGACCATTTGCCAAATTGGTCGCTGAATTGAGGCGTCGATTTGCGTTGGCATGTAGCAGGTTCGTCCCAACTCTTGATGGATGACATCGCGCCGCTTGCGGGGCGACACTTGACGAGGCAGGCAAGGCTGACAGCTCATCCGCGAGTATTTGCAAGTAATCAATGCTTTGCTCCATCCTTGAAAGTCATCGTGGCGTGGCAGGCGATGCTGCGGCATGACAAGATGCTTGTGATTGATGCTCCTTAGCCGATAGGAATGATAATCCATCGCCGAAAGGGACCATGAACCTTGATGCTTGAACTTTGAGCCAACTTCTCCCGTGAAGCGGTTGAACACTTCACGTTGCATGACTAGGCATGCGATGCGACGTCACAAAATACCGAGCAGCATCAGGTCATCACGATAGTGCATGATCGATAGTCCCTGAATGTGACACGGGTCCTCCGAGTTACACGACGCTCGTGTAAGCGATCTCATGGTATGAGTAGCGCAAGACCATCATGCGGAACATATGACAACTCTTAACGCGGCGCGACACTTCAAGATTCTCGATTGTATACCTGGGGTGGTTGATCTACTCGAGTGAGCGACGCATGACCGTCCCGGTTAGGCGGGGCGATTAGTCCGCCATCATGATGCATGACGGACATTCCTTGACATGACACGGGTGTATGAGAAACATGCTGCGGGGCACGACTGAACGTGCGGCGAGGAAGCTTGTCATGCATTTGTCGTTGGCGTCCACGGTCAAAGACCATGGTACCAGTGCGCTTGGGCGTGATGGAACTTTTGAGCGGAAGCACATTTCCTACGCCAGGGCATATTGTGACAACACAAGCGAGTCATCGTCGCTGGGTAATCTGAGCAGGAAGAACTGCTCTGATACCACTTGTCACGAGTCATTCTCGGACACTAGATCACGTGCGGCGACTAGGCGGATAGGCACCTAGTCAAGCCTGTTTTGAGTTTTGCAGCGAAAGTTTTATGATCGAGACGATTATGCCGATAGTCGCTCTTATAGGCATTCAATCACGGACATGAGTAGAGTGTTGGACTACTCATCATGGGACCGTGGCATTGGCACGTTGCGGCACCAATACAGACGCTTGGGCGCTTAAAGTCCGAAGGGGCGACGAAGGGACCACTGGACGCCACGAAGGGACACCGATGTGAGTTACCACCCCACGCTCAAGGCCATGACACTAGAATTAAATGAAAGCTTACTTGTATTAAATATGATGAAATATAACATACAATTGGGCCTCGAAAGGCACTAGTGAACTCCTCCCAGTGTACTGTAGGTATAGGAGTCTTGTTACATATTGAAGATGCAAAAGACGTACCCTACGGGAGTACCCTACGGGAACGTCACCTACTTGGCCATTTATAAGGACGGCCTTATAAGATAAATGCCCTAAGGGTGGATAACTTGATACTCTGCAATATTACGCAGTGCGGGGCGACTGCATATGTTTCATATTTTCGGCGCTGAGCGGCCGATGGCTATAAGTTGAGCGGCACTAGTGCCGTGAGGCTTGACGCTTCTGTCATGGAAAATGCTCCGTGACACATTAACCCGTCCGTTAATCATTAATAAATTGAACTTACTAAAATAGTGGTTTTTATTTTATTAATTTAATTTATTACTTCATTACTTTTTAATAAGATACGAAAAATTTAATAATTTACTTAATATGATACTAAATTTATAATATTTCATTTTCAGCACAATGAATTTTTGAACTACCTTAGTCGTGGACGTAGGCTATAAAAACCATCTAAGTATTTTGTCTCTCTTATTTATATTTGACAACGTAGTGAGAAAATATATAACAATAAATTAAGGAATAACATATTATGATGTTTTTTTTATTATGTACTATAGGATAGATAATTTGCTCAAGATATTGTAAAAAATTAGAAAATTTTAATGGATTAGTCCGATCCGTCTAATTGTCGGTCCAACCATTAAGGTTTGATAGGTCTTAACGGAGCAAACGAGGTTAGACACTTATTGAATAGCCTGATGTCCATCTGATAAAATAATAGGTCGATTGAGTCCGTCCATTATCCGGTCAATGTTCGATTGACTGAATCTATTAATTGTCCATCCGATCCGTTAAGCACCTCTATATAAACCTTTCAATAAATATAGATATTATCCAAACCTTGAAGAACTTTAGACATGAAAAAATAATTGTTAGACACATTTCAACCTTAGGTCAGGACTGCCATGTCACGTCAATCGAGCAATCCAATGATTGAAATTAGATGTTGCACTACATGAGCGATCATTCAAAACATATGGCTAGTCACTCACTTCATTCATGTTATCCATTCTAATCTGGAGACATCATTTGGGCTAAAATCACGTCATCCAAACATTTTGATCAATTGTCCAATATTTACCTATTCGCTATTTTGACTTATTCACTTTGCCCAACCAACCATCTGAAGTCTCTTGCAGATCATTTGATGTTGCCGACTCATCCTTTCAAATTTACATTCATCCAAATTAAATGAATCTTTTCTTGTCATCCATTCTTTCCACCAGTTCTAATAGCGTGTGCGTGTTCTCATATACTTCTATTATTCGAAAATATTATCTTATGTTGTAGAAATTTGATGCATGCAAAATACAACATATTTTAGATTATTATTTTAATTAATTTTTCTATAATTTGATCATGGCATGCATCATTTTTAGTAACTTTTAATCGTAATTCTGGATTTATCAATTTTAATTATTAATTCTCTGAATATTTTTAATTGTGGATGGATTAACTAAATTTTGATAATTATTTTGCAGAAAAAATCGAGATTTAGATGGATTGTGCCGTATCGGCCGAAATTCCGAAGAATTTATCATTACGGCCGAGATTAGGATAAAGAATTATTATTTTGGCCAAGATTTGGAGGGGGTAAAGATAAGAAATGACTTATCGTTTTAGGCGTAATAATGAAGGACTCTTTTTTATTTTGGCCGAGATATGAAGGGGTAAAGATAAAAAGATTTTATCTTTTTGGGTGTAATGGCATGGAGACTTTTTGTTTTGGTCGAGATTTGGAGGGGGTAATGGCAAGGAAATCGTAGTTTTGGCCGAGATCCATAGGGCGTAAAGATAAAAGAATTTCGTTTTGGCCGAGATTCAAAGGGGGTAAAGATAAAAGGATTTATCTTTTGAAAGAATTATCATTTTTGGCCGAGATTTATCCGTGAATTTAAATTCGGCCGTACATCACGATCAACAGGAAGACCCGTCCGCACCCTATAAATACGTGAAGAATCCGTCGTTTCAATTGGTGCTCTGAAGTTCAGGTTTCTTCCACGGCGAGTCGTGAACTTTGCAGGCTACGACCAAGAGGAGAGATGTGCGACGGTTGGAGGTTGATCGCGACCCTGATCAAGTCCGAGAGACTACCCGACTATTTGTCAGATTCGAGATCTCTATTTTGGGTGTAATTCTTCCAATTTTTATGATTTATATTTTATTATCTCTCCGAAATTTCTAGGATGAACTCCATGTTTTTAGGATTATTATTTTAGGAGATTATTAATTGAAGGGAAATGTTTGGACCCTATTTTATTTATTTTAATATTTTCTGATCAATTATTAATTGTGCTTAATGCTTTTATGTTAGTTAATTAAATTTCTGAATTAGGCTATACCAGTTTGTGAAGTGTTTAATTTTAGAATTCATTATACTAATTATAATTGATTTTATTTGAAATTAATAATTGACATAAATTTGATAACTAGTGTATGGAGAATCAAGTTTGTGTGGTCTATTAATTTATACCAGTTTGTGGACTGATTAATAGTTTAGAGAATTCAATTTAATGCATCTTAATTTTAATATGATTTTGAGGGTACCAGTCGTGGAGACTTCAATTCTTATTAAATTAAGATAGTTCTATATGATTAGATTGAGGAATGCCAGTCGTGGAAACCAAAAGTTAATCATGTTAGATTACTTTAGGGAGACTCTAATCCATCTTTAAAGATTAAATTTATCTTTTATGGTTCAAATATTTATCCTGATCTATTTTCATCCTAAGGCCTAACTTCAACACCACTATCTTATCTTTATCTTTTAAAACTCATTTTCAAAATCCATGTTTTTTCTCTCTTATTAATTTATAAATTCAGATATTGAATTAATAATATTTCTCGTGGGTTCGACACTCTTACTCCTATTTACTATATTACTTGAGCGACTAGTGCACTTGCTAGCTATTCTATTTTGCTACATCATCTCAACGCATTAAGTTTTTGGCGCCGTTGCCGGGGAATATTTTATTAATTAATTTCTGATTTTTATGAATTATTAGGAGATGTAAATAAATTGTAAATAATTCTTTGTAAATATGCATTAATTGTTTTAATTATTTTTTTGTGACTAAACTGACATTTTTTATTTTGCAGATAAAAGTCATGACAATTTTTTAAATTGTCGACTTTCGGCTTAAAATTATGTCGCCGTCTTATGGTTTTACGACCGAGATTTATTTTGTCGGCTTTACTGGTTTTACAGCTCGCAATATCGATTGAGTTCTAATCTTCTGTTTTACGGTCGTAATGCTTTATCCGAACGTTGTTTTACGCCATGACCATACAATGATGAATTGACCTTGTTTCGGCTAACAATTTTGTTCTTTACGCCTTATTTTCATTGGCCTCATATGAATTTATTTCCTTCTCGGCCGTAAAGTTTTAATAGTTTGAACTTTTCGTATTGATTTGACTTTGTTTTGGCCAAAGTGATTTATTCTTTCTTGGCCGTAAAGGATCACGTTTCGACTTAATTCACTTTCGGCCGTAATGATTCAATTATCGACGTAAGAGTTGGGGTAATATTCTCAAGTTTCATTCGATTTTATTTCGGCCAAAACCATATTTTGCTTTACGGCCAATCGTGTTGACTTCATCTCGGCCGTAATATATTTCTGATTGATGTGACCTCGTTTCGGCTTAATTGACAATTTTTTATCTTTACGGTCGAGATTCACTTTATGATTGAATTGAATTCTCTCTTATTTTCAATATTGATTAACGGCCGATAATTGTTCTCTTCATTGTGTTTACGACCGTAATGTTTATTTGTCGCTTTGGATTCGTATTTCAATTTTCTGATACAAATTGTGTTACGACCGAGACGTGGATAGCTTTCTTTTTTACCGGTCGATCTCTTCTGAACATTCATTTTTACGCCACCATACTGATTTGATTACCCCCTAGTTGGCGCACATTTCGTTCAATTTTTATTTCGGCCGAAAACATGTTCTATTTTACGGTCAAAAGGCTGTCGACTTCGGTTCTTTACGGCCAGAGTCAATTTAATCCTCTTTCGACCGACATAATTCAGTTAATTTTTACGTCATCTTGCGATTTTGTTTCGGCCATAATCCAACAAGTTTTACGCCTTCACGTTGATTAATCACTTTCGACAATGTTCTATGGTTTTTGCGGCCGAACGAGCCTTGGATTACTAATCTAATTTCTGCCGTAAATCTATTTCTGTATTGCGGCCGATTAAACTTATTTCCTCTCTGAAAATAATTTTTGCTAATGTCTGATTATTAACTTTACGGACGCAAATTAGTTCTGATTCGTTTTGTGCTGTTTGTTACATCATCGTTAATTCTTCCAAGTTTTAAAGTCGAACGAGTGCTTGATTTTTACGACCATCTAAGTGATTTACTTTCTTTCGGTCGATATTAATGTTTGGCATTTGAATTGGTTTTCGAGTTTTGATTTTTCGCCGTATTTGATAATTTTTCTGTAAATTTTGGTGGCAATAATTAGGTTAATTTCTTCCGGACATTAATTTTGATGACCTAATGAATTTTTGATAATAGCCGAAAGACTTTTTATGTTTATCAATTTAAATCTTATTTCTTCATGACCTATTATCCGCATTTCTTTCTTCTTGTATATATTTTTATTTTATTCTTTTATCTTACTGAAAATTGGTTGTTGCAGGTACTAATTAAAAATTAAATCACAACCAATCCTGGAATCTTCTGATAAGCGCACTAGGAGTTCAAATCCACTGTTGGAATTTGATCCTGAAATTGAAAGAACCTATCGTCGATTACGAAGAAATATAAGAAAAATGGCGGAACAAGCACACGACAATCAGAGACTAGAGCAACAAAATGAACTGGTTCCACCACATAATAATCGGCGAGAAGATGAAGCAGAGCTTTCTATGAGAGAATGTCTCGGCCAGATACAGTGACCGAGAATCATGCATCGTGCTGCCTGATATTAACGCAAATAATTTTGAGATAAATCCTGCAATCGTGAGGATGATACAAGCATCCCAATTTGGAGGAGGATTTCATGAAGACCCTCATGATCACCTTGACAAATTTCTTGCCACTCTGAGCACCTTTAGAAATAATAATGTTTCTTCTGAAGTTATTCGTTTATTATTACTTCCTCAATCTTTATGTGACAAAGCTTCCACTTGGTTTAAAACTTTGCCTGCAGGATCGATTCATTCTTGGTTGGAGCTGGTAGAAAAGTTTGTTGGAAAATATTGTCCACCACAAAAGGCAGGCAAATATCGAAGAGAATTGAGGGCATTTGTTCAAGACGATAACGAGACATTATATGAGACATGGGAACGATATAAGGAACTACTAGCCAGAGTTCCTGACAACAGAATTCCAAAATGGCAAATGATGGAAGATTTCTACCATGGATTGCGAGCTGCAGATCAAGACAAACTCGACCAATTAGCAGGAGGGACAGTGCTAGGATCTAAACGTCCTAGTGAGATACAAGATATAATTGAAGGTGTAGCCCTCAAGTCGAGCCAAGAAAGGAGATCATCTCGTCGAACTCATGATGCACATGCTACACAAGGAATACAATCTTCAGAAATAGTGGCTCAGCTGGAGTCACTTAATCAAAAATTCGAGCAGATGATGTCACTAATGGAAAATTCCAGCAATTATAGCCCTACAGGTAACACTTCAGATACAAATCAAATTGAAAATGCTAACTTTATTTCCGATCCATTTTACAGGAACAACGATTATGATTGGAGACATAATCCGAAGTTTGCCTATAATCAGAATCAAGGCCAACCTTCTGGTCCATCAAAAGATTATATACTGAAAAGGCAACTTGATACTCCCCAATATCAATCATCAAATCACATGCAAGAGATGATGGAACAGATCATAGACACAATGCAAGCGTTGCAAAAGAATATGGAATCTAGAGCCACGAGTCAGGATGCATCAATTCGAAATTTGGAAAGACAACTGGGCCAGATGGCGGCACAACTGACTGGACGTACACCGGGCTCTCTCCCAAGCAACACAGAGAAAAATCCAAGGGGGGAAAAGCAAAATAGGAGAGGACTTCGGACGTAAACTCAGGGGCGTCAACTCCAAGCATGGGCGTAAACTCCAAGAATTGATTCCCTCCACGCGACAAGACGAGACATATCACGGGCCCAAAAGAAAGAAAAAAAAGAAGGAATCTCATCCGACACTGAAATAACATATCGGCCGAAAGAGCTCCATGCACGAGCTCCGAGCAGATTGAACGCCATGCATTAGTCGCATCGAATACTTGTACGATTACGCCCTGCCACCTGTTCTCTTTATGGCCGAAGCTCGGACATGACAAGATGAGCTGCTGGTTCCACATTACGCCCTGCCACCACAGCCGTTCCCGTTACAGCCGAGTCGCCACACCGGCCGCCACCTGACCTCGGACATGACAAGGCGAAACAGACGAATCACCTTGAAAATCGGCCAAGCTCTTACGACATGACCCTTCACTGCGCCATCACGTGGGAACAGGCAAGTTTACGCCCGAAGTTTCATCCATAAATTCTTAGCCTTCTCGTATGTTGTAGATCAATCACCGCCGTCTCGCCCTTTCTTTGTTACGGCCGAGCCTCAACACCGCGCACCGCCGCTCCCTTACGCCCTTTCTTCGTTACGGCCGAGCCTTCTTCCTTACGGCCGAAGTTTCAACGCTTCTCGCCCAAAAGCCCTTACGGTCGAAGTCTCATCGCCGGTTCCACCTGTTCCTTACGACCGAGCTTCCACCGGAGCTGACTCCTTACGCCTGGATGAGCGCCGAACACCAGCGCCACCACCCATTCCTTACAGCCGATCCTCACACCACACTCTCTACTTACGGCTGATCCTCACACCACGCTCTCTGCTTACGGCCGAGCTTCATCAACTACGACCGAAGTTCTTCATCAACTACGGCCGAAGTTCTTCATCAACCAGTTCCTTACGACCGAGATCCTCTCTGCTTACGGCCGAGTCACCTCCGACCTTCAGCTGTTCATCGAATACTACGGTCGAAACCTCAGCCGCTTCCATCGAGCCGGCACCTTTTCTTTGTTGATTTTTGTCCAGATCAAAATGAGGCGATTTGCTAATATATGGAGGGGACGTCACGAACGACGACATCCGAATGCTCAACCGGTCCCTCAGCCCTCACAATTAATATCCTACCCCGGAGATTATTATTGGACTAAGCCAGAGTATCAAGCTCGATATGAACGGATGTCTGAGATTTGAATTCATGCCACTAGATTTTCGGATACCGAATTGCTCAGGGAGTATAATTTACTTGCAGATATTCATCTATTATTTTCTCAGATTGGACTATCTGACTTTGTGCATTCTTGGTGGCCAACTTATGAAGTACTAATTATGGAATTTGTCTCATCCCTGGAAGTCTTTAATTTAGATGGCAGAAACTATGATCAGCCCGCATTTCATTCTAACTTTATGGGCGGCCATTTACTCTCACTTTAGGAGAGATTAATAATATCTATGGATTCCCCAATCATGGATCTCCTTCTGTACCTGCTGACTTTGATGCTGAAACTTTTTGGAAACAGATAACAGAAGAAGACCGATTGGTTTGGAACACAGCTAAAGACAACTCAATTCAGAATTCTGTTCTGCGCTACGTCCATCGCATGCTAAGCAACACCTTAAGTGGACGCAGTGATAATGATGGTGCCGTCTCAGAGGGAGAGTTATATCTCATCCACAGCATGCTTCACAGAACTCCTGTTAATGTGGGTGCCTTCCTCATTCGTCGATTCCAGCGCCGCACTACTCATCGTGGCGGTAGCATTAATATGGGTGCCCTTCTCACACCTATTGCTCAGCACCTACAACTTGACTTGGATGATCTCGAAGCTGTGAAAGGAAACACCCACCTCTCTCGTAAGACCATTCATGCTATGGGTCTCGTGAAGACCAACAACTCGGGAATCAAAGTTTTTATTTTTAAAGGCCACCATCAGGAGGTGCCCTGCTCAGATCGAGATGCTTTTACGCCGATTAATCCAAATAATTGGCTCCTTTTTAGGCAGAGAGTAGCTCTAGTAATCCCACCTGCAAGACCATCTACCTCTGTCGGACAGTCACACCAGGATGAGCCTTTCTCCTGGTTTGATTCTGCTGATTATGCAACGGCCCAACCCTACCTTCAACAGCCACAGGAATTCCAGGCTGCATCACCGGTAGCTTCCCAATATGCCACATCCGCCCATTCACCTCTTATGCCGGTGCCTTCTCCGATTCCATCTCCAGCACAAGAGAGCTCTTCTGATTCCTCGTTCATACCTGCTACTCCTTATGAGGAACGCGACTCGATTGAAGTATCTGCCCCTTTACAGGAACCTGTGCAAAATCACTATATAGCACCGGAGTCCACTTTTACTTCAGCCCAGACCAGACTTACTATCCACCTCCGCCACCTCAGCCTGACTATGCTTCCATGCAAAACTTATGGGAATCAATGTATGATGAGCAACTTCGTCAAGCAGGGGAGTTTCACACTTTTCAAGAAGAGCAACTTCGTCAAGCAGGAGAGCTGTATGCTATTCAAGAAGAGCAACATCGACAAGCACAAGAGTTGACCAACATTCGCGCTGATTTTAGAAATATGGATGATCGTCAGGGTCGCTTTGAATCCCTTCAGAATCAACATGTGCGCATGACGAGACGCATCCATGAGTATCATATGCGCCAAGGACATCTCGGCTACCATCCACCATCGCCACCTCATAGACAGTAAATCCGGTTGTGTCTTTTCCTTTTTCGTTATTTTTCATTTCTTTATTTTTCCTTTTTTATTTAAGTATGTATCACTTTTCCTTGCTGGCTTAACACTAAGGACAGTGTCTAGTTTAAGCTTGGGGGAGTTTGCATTTCATGCATTGCATGTTTCTTTCTTTTTATTTGCTTATGTTTGCATCTATTTGTTAAAAAATCAAAAACAAAAAAAAGTGAAAATTTTGAAAATTTTTCAAAAAATACCATTGCATGCATTTATTTTTGCTACCATTTTACTAACTTTCGTCTTATTATTTTAATTATCTTTTAGTAAAAGTTCAAAGACATGTCGTTAACTGATGAAATTTAAATGCTTTTCTTTCTTATCACTTGCTATTTTAGTATCAGACTTATGGACTGTGTACCTATGCTAAGTAGAATTATGAATGACTAGACGATAAAATCATATTCATGCATTTTTATTTATTTTAAGTCTTGATAGTAGTAGCCTTCTTATTGACCATATCAAGTACTTTTTGAGCTTATAAAAAAGAAGGGATAGTTAAACTCCAACAAATGAAAAAAAGAAAAAAAATGAATAAAGTTATGTGTAGGTACAAAAGTGTTATCCGGAACCAAGATGTGTTCGGGTAATTAGATCCGTAGGGGTTCATGTCTGGCGACCTAAGGGCAACTGCTCTGGGATCCGTCGATCGAAAACCTGCTACATGGACCATCTTGTGGAATATGGAGAAACACCGGAGTACTGAATCATGGCTAAGTTCGAACTCTTCATTCAGAACCTTGGTTGTTCGGGCAAGTAAACTCGAGGGGTGCTTTATCACCTGGTGCCCTAAGGTCATTTGGTCTGGGAGTCATCAATCTAAAGCCCGCTACATGGACTTCCTTGTGCAATCCTGCTTGAAGATTAGAAATTTTAAAATGATTAAAAATAAAAATGAAAAGAAAAAAAAGAAAAAAAATAAGCTCAATTAGTATTTATGTGTTCAATATTAATACTATTATTGGACAGACAATTTATTTTTCTACAAAGCTGAATTTGAGATTGTTTAAATTTGTGTAGCATTCAGAAGCTCTATGAAGCTAAGTGCATGGAAAATGGTGAGATACTGAGTAGCAGGAGTGCAGAAGAATTGTGTGAGAAAATTAATCAGTTGACAATGTGGCAGCTATGATGGAACTTTCTTGAGCATTGCCTTGAATTTTTGCTTGAGGGCAAGTAAGACTTTAAGCTTGGGGGAGTTTGATGCATGCAAAATACAACATATTTTAGATTATTATTTTAATTAATATTTTTGTAATTTGATCATGGCATGCATCATTTTTAGTCACTTTTAATCGTAATTCCGGATTTATCAATTTTAATTATTAATTCTCTGAATATTTTAATTATGGATGGATTAACTAAATTTTGATAATTATTTTGCAGGAAAAATCGAAATTTAGATGGATTGTGCCGTATTGGCCAAAATTCCAAAGAATTTATCATTACGGCCGAGATTAGGATAAAGGATTATTGTTTTGGCCGAGATTTGGAGGGGGTAAAGATAAGAAATGACTTATCGTTTTGGGCGTAATAATGAAGGACTCTTCTTTGTTTTGGCCGAGATATGAAGGGGTAAAGATAAAAAGATTTTATCTCTTTGGACAAAATGGCATGGAGACTTTTCGTTTTGGCCGAGATCCATAGGGCGTAAAGATAAAAGAATTTCATTTTGGCCGAGATTCAAAGGGGGTAAAGATAAAAGGATTTATCTTTTGAAAGAATTATCATTTTTGGCCGAGATTTATCTGTGAATTTAAATTCGGCCGTACATCACGATCAACAGGAAGACTCATCCGCACCCTATAAATACGTGAAGAATTTGTCGTTTCAATTGGTGCTCTAAAGTTCAGGTTTCTTCCACGGCGAGTCGTGAACTCTGCAGGCTACGACCAAGAGGAGAGAGGTGCGACGGTTGGAGGTTGATCGCGACCCTGATCAAGTCCGAGAGGCTGCCCGACTATTTGCCAGATTCGAGATCTCTATTTTGGGTGTAATTCTTCCAATTTTTATGATTTATATTTTATTATCTCTCCGGAATTTCTAGGATGAACTCCATATTTTTAGGATTATTATTTTAGGAGATTATTAATTGAAGGGAAATGTTTGGACCCTATTTTATTTATTTTAATCTTTTCTGATTAATTATTAATTATGCTTAATGCTTTTATGTTAGTTAATTAAATTTCTGAATTAGGTTATATCAGTTTGTGGAGTGTTTAATTTTAGAATTC
The DNA here is from genome assembly GCA_030549335.1 of Pontederia crassipes. Lineage (NCBI taxonomy): Eukaryota > Viridiplantae > Streptophyta > Magnoliopsida > Commelinales > Pontederiaceae > Pontederia > Pontederia crassipes. Next base: position 55,231,700 of record CM060194.1, on the reverse strand, counting down.
ATTATACTAATTATAATTGATTTTATTTGGAATTAATAATTGACATAAATTTGATAACTAGTGTGTGGAGAATCAAGTTTGTGTGGTCTATTAATCTATACTAGTTTGTTGAGTGATTAATAGTTTAGAGAATTCAATTTAATGCATATTAATTTTAATATGATTTTGAGGGTACCAGTCGTGGAGACTTCAATTCTTATTAAATTAAGATAGTTCTATATGATTAGATTGAGGAATGCCAGTCGTGGAGACCAAAAGTTAATCATGTTAGATTACTTTAAAGAGACTCTAATCCATCTTTAAAGATTAAATTTATCTTTTATGGTTCAAATATTTATCTTGATCTATTTTCATCCTAAGGCCTAACTTCAACACCACTATCTTATCTTTATCTTTTAAAACTCATTTTCAAAATCCATGTTTTTTCTCTCTTATTAATTTATAAATTCAGATATTGAATTAATAATATTCCTCGTGGGTTCGACACTCTTACTCCTATTTACTATATTACTTGAGCGACTAGTGCACTTGCTAGCTATTCTATTTTGCTACATAATCTCAACGCATCAAAACTTCAAGGACTTATCTAGTTGAATTATGGCGTCTTTTAACTCTCTTAGACAAGTTGTTAGTATCATTATATACAATTGAGTTTGTGATCATCAAAACATCAAGATAGATCATCGAATTTAAAAATTTTCTCCATTTTGATGATGGTAAACTTATTAAATGATAAAGAGGAATACAAATTTACTAACTAATAAATATCTTCTTGTTGATCCTTAATGCTACTTGGAATTAATGCATTTTAAATATGTTGAAAGTTAACAAATCATCTAATTATCATTTTGATAAAGTGTGTTTAGAACATATAGAGATGTCCACATCTCATTGATAAAAATCCATGTAGCAAGGAAGCATAGGAAATTCATGAAATGCAAGCATCAACATCATCAACCTTATCGTCAGTATAAAATATTAAAAAAAATAAGACAAAGGTTCATTTTAATAATATATTTTTATGGACAGATACGTCAAAATTCAAATTTACTATAAAATATTTGAACATTTTAGCAACAATCTTTTTAATATTTTAATAATAATATTTTCGATGATCAAAGCCATAGAACTTTCGATGGCACACTTTGCCATTAGAAGTTCCAACAGGTGGGACATTCGTAAGCATATTTTATTTAATAAAAAATTTCTGATGATCGATAAATCTTCGAAAATTTTGTCCCCGCCTCTTATAAAATTCGATCATCACATGCACGACATGCTTTTTGCTTGTGTTGTCCCCCTCTCCTCTTTTCTCCCCCTCTTTGACTTTGGCGCACGACCTTTGGCGATGATCTCTCAACAGCTTATGGTTCAGGCTAACATGACCTCCTGTAGACATTGTTATTTATTCTAATGTGTAAGTACGGCTATCAATCTTCTAACATTACATTTAATCTTAACTTTAAGCATCATTCAATTCATAGGTATCCTACTTTTATTGTGTTTCAATCATGGTCATCTTAAGTGATCAAGCTTTAGTTCTAATGAACTTTAAGGTGCTTATAGGTTCCATAGAATGTTTTATTTTGTTCCCCTAGTTGATGATGTCTAAATAGGAGAATATTGTTCATGTAGTACAGATGACATTGTACCATAGCTAGATATACTTACTTTTTATTTGTTTGATCTTATGATGACACTTCTGTGCATGATATGCATCGAGATGGCTACGCGATATTATTAAAATATTAAAATGTCCTTTGACAAAATTTTCAAATATTATTTAATAAATTTAAGTTCCAATGATCATAGGACAATCGATAGTTCCAATGGTAATGGCCGTCGAAAACTATATTATTAAAAAATCCAAATGAATGCTACCTAAATTTTATAATATAATATAATTGTTTTATGATGAAAAGTTTCGACAACATACCTATTGGAAATGGTGGATAGATGAAAAGGGAAGAAATAAAGATCAAGACTTCGAGGCATGACGGATCGCTATTTTTAAAAAAATTATTTGTTCCCACACGAAATTTGCTATTAGGCTTACGACAATAATACTCTCAGGATACGACGAAGTCATGGAGTTCCAACTATTGAAGAACTCAGTCTTCTATTCTAGTAATTTACAATGACTTGAATGCATTTTCATGTGTCGCACACATAGTACTCATTACATGTTCATTGCTTCACATCACTTGCAATTGCTTTTGATTGCTTTCAAATGATTAAAATGCAAAAAGGAAAAGTCTATCTATGGGATTGAAAGGATGCTTCACGAAGAGATGCATCTAATGTCTTTTCGTTCACTTAATTCCTTTTCATATAAGAATACATCTTATGATGAAAGGACATATATATTGATATGTGAATACATATTAAGGGACACATCTTATGATGAAAAAATCCATCTACTCAAGTGTGAATATAACTCTTGAAATATGAACACACATATTTAAATGTGAACATATCTCTTCACTTATGAAGTGATGCGACTCTTCATTTAAGAATATTTTTTTATTAAAGAGATAACTCATTCATGACATCATTTCACTTATAACACATGTGAACATATCTTTTCATTTAATACTGTAACACTTTATTGACGAAAAAATGTGATGTTACATTTCATACTTAACTAATTAGTATGAACTTATTTTTAACGTTCACAAAATAATATATTTAAAATTTGAAACCTTCAAATTTGAACAATACCTATCGTCAAAACCTCAAAAAATTAGAATCATCATAAATTTTATTACTAAAAAATTAAACTGAGTATTGCCTAAATTTTACAATATAATTATTTTTCAACAATCGAAATCATAAAAAAATTTTGATTGTCAAAATAGATGAAAATTCTGATGACAATAAGTGTCATCAAAACTTATAACAATTAAAACCATTAGATGGTTTCATTCTCCGTCGAAACTACAAAGGGCCTATTTGGTACGAGGATAAATTGGAGATAGCAAGCTTATTCTTATTTTTTTATCCAAACATCATTTTTTATAACTGGTGGGTCACACCAATATAAAAAAATTAATCAAATATAAAACACAAGGAAGAGAGTACAAAACAGTTTCTAACAAACATAATTATAGTCAACATGAAATAAGTTTCCATGCGGCCGCCGCAACGACTCCGACTCTTTCGCCTTATGGTAATGGGTGACGTCATCGAGTTGGTGCGCTACCAATACAAATACATAAAGCGCCATTGGCCACAAATTGCGACTTTTCTTGAGGAATTTTCTACTTAAAGGAGCAGATCGCAAAATCAATTGGACTTCGCTCCAATCCCTCATCAGTCATCACTCCAATCCACGCTTTACCAGCAGGCAGCCATGGCGGATGAAAGACCCAAAGTGGTGTTGGTTCCATGCCCGTTCCAGGGCCATATCAACCCCATGCTAGAGCTCGCAGCTCTGCTGCAGGTCAAGGGCTTCCCCATCACCATCATCCACCCCGAGCTCAACTGCCCTGATCCGGCGAAGCTCCCTTACGAGCTGTTGGTCATCCCGGACGGCCTCCGCTCCGCCGTTAAGGGATCGTTGGATAACGCCGTCCTGCTCGTCGAAGCGCTGAACGCCAACTGCGAGGCGCCGTTCCGCGACACGCTGGCCCAGATGCTGCGTAGGGAGCGGCAAGCGGTCGCTTGCGTCGTCTTCGATGCCCTGATGTACAATATGCACACAGTGGCCGAAGAGCTCGGGGTGGCGACTCTCGCACTCAGGACGGGGAGCGCTGCAAATTTCAACATGGCGACTGCGTATCCTATGCTGCTGGAGAAGGGATACCTTCCAATAAAAGGTTTCGCACATCTTGTTAATTGACAGACCGATCGATCGATCGAATGATTCCTTGTTCATGTTATAACTTTTGACAATCTATGGTCCTCCCAGATTCGCAGAGGGAGTCCCCTGTTCCGGAGCTTCCCCCTTTCCGGGTGAAGGACTTGTTGGTCGTCAACAACATCGACGTAACAGAGTTCATGAGGATGAGGGCAAACATAATAGGGTCAATACGCTCTTCCTCGGGGTTCATACTTAACACCTTCGAAGCCATCGAAGGAGCCGAGCTAGAGAAGACCCGCAGGGAGCTAAGCGTCCCCATTTTCGACATCGGCCCCCTTCACAAGTTCTGCCCAAGCGCCCAAAACAGCAGCGTCATGGCTCCAGACTACAGTTGCATGGCTTGGCTGGACAAGCAAGCGTCGGGATCGGTGCTGTACGTGAGCTTCGGGAGCTTGGCGCGCGTGGACGAGGACGTGCTCACGGAGATGGCGTGGGGCTTGGCCAAAAGCGGGCAGCCGTTCCTCTGGGTGATCCGGCCGGAAACCGTCAGAGGCGCCGAGCGTATCGAGCTGCCCAGTGAGTTCGTGGAGGAGACGCGGGGGAGAGGCGTAGTGGTGGATTGGGCGCCGCAGAAGGAAGTGCTGGAGCACCCTGCCGTAGGGGGATTCTGGACGCACAGCGGCTGGAACTCCACCATGGAGAGCTTGAGCGCAGGGGTCCCGATGCTCTGCTCCCCGCAGGCCTCCGACCAGATGGCGAACGCCAGGTACGCGAGCCACGTCTTGGAGATGAGCATCACGCTGGAGAATGGGATCGAGAGAGGCAGAGTGGAGAAGGCCATCAAGACGCTGATGCAAGAGGACGAAGGGGAGCGGATGAGAGCCAGAGCGAGAGCTGTGCGGGACGCAGCGGCTCGCTGCATCCAAAGCGAGGGCTCTTCTTGCGCGTCCGTGGACAAGTTGGTAGATCATATTGATATGCTGTCGACTGGTCGCAGGCGGCATTGATGCATGTTGGACTTTCTGATGTCTCTCGTTCATCAATAAAACATACGTTTTGAGGTAAGAGAATGCGTTTGAAAGGATTCAGGGTCTTGTAAATCATAAATAAATGAAACATTCTCTTACCCCGGGTAACTTAAGGGAACGCATTGAAAGGAAATGAGCCGGTTGGCAGAACATAGCCTAGGGATCGGATTTTGGGGCCGAGAATGTTATTTACCACTCTTTCATTTCGGCGGCTCTGGTACTAGTAAATTTGAGTAGGCATTAAAAAAATAAATGAAACATTCTGAGCTAAGAAAAGTGGTTTGCCATGTGCCCTCAAAACTCAGTGAGTTGAAGGATTATTTATGAATTGCAAATTTGATTACTTTAAGTTATTGCAAATCATATTTACTTTTAACATTTTTTATTTATATGTTGCATTTTCTTAAAAAATATTGAAAATAAATAAATAAACAATGCAATCACTATCATATCAATTTTCTTTTGTTTGTTATTTAGAATGTTTTGTGATATGAATGTAGGACAACATTTTCTTAATCTATGAAATTCAATTGCCACAGTAATGGGTATTTGGATTGGTAGAATAAGCTAAGCAAAATTATGACATTCAGATTATAGTCTTATTTTTATTTACTTAAACTTAGGTCGCATTTGCCTTTTTATTGGAGGCGTGGAATATTCTTTGAGCTTATATCATGAAAAATATAAAAAGGATAAAAAGGTACAAAAATAAAATAGTTAAGGAATGTGCAAGTGTATATTATTCAACTATGATGAGCTCGGACAAATACATTCGTTGTGAAAATTTTAAGCATGGTGCCTAACATCCCTTGGTTGAGATCCCTTGGTCTAAAGTCATTAATTAGAGGAACCACCATATGCAAGCTAAGAGAGGCTTGTGAGTATTTGAATCACCGCTGAAGTCGAAATCTTCCATCAAAAGTTAGAAATGTTCAGACAAGTAGGCTCAACAATATATATATATATATATATATATATATATATATATATATATATATATATATATCAGACAAGTCATATTACTCTATGGTCATCGAGTCTTAAACACATTCATCAAAAGGTAATATGAACTCATATTATATATAGCATGAATTTATTTAGTACGAGAATAAAATAAATACATTAGCACTCGTGAAATAGAGATCTTTTGAAAAGTAGATAATACCATGGTGATGTTCGCGTAGAAAAAGTAGGACAAAATTATTTGTTGGTGAGAAAAGGCTATAAGTGGACCCAGTATGTTTGAGGCATTCATTTCATATTTATTTAATTGCATTATTTGTGTATTTCTTGTTTATTCCTTATAAGTCTTGGCTACATTTTCCCCTTGGATTATCAATCTTCCCCGGGGTTCGTATTTCTATTAATAAAGAGCGAAAATGTGTGAGTTTGGATGAAAAACAATGATTCGATGAAGAAGATGAATTTTAAGACGGTTCGAGACCAATAAGATTATTTCATGGGACATGAAAGAATGATGGTCAATCTTTCTTTTTTAAAAAAGAAAAGGAGTTATCTATTCATGTAAGCATCAGAATACAAAATACTAAGAAGCTCTCAAGGTGGAGTTCCCATCCAAAATGTATCAAAAGACACCTGCCGACCCATATTTGCTAGGAGGTTGGCAGCGCAATTAGCTTTTCTATAACAATGAGTACATAAATAAAATTCAAAAGATTTAATGATATCTTATAGTTCAAACACAATCGTCCAGAGCCGTCATATGCATTGAGAGGAGCGTGTAATGATATCCACCAAGTTCTTGAAGTCAACTTCGAGCTAAACACGTGTAAGTCCCATATCACGAGAGTGTCAGCTTCTAGGAAGTGCACATTGAGCCTCCATCATGAGCATTGTATCTACCTCAAGCAGAAGCGCACCTGAAACAATACAAAAACCATTAGAATGTCGAATAATAAACCCAAAACCCCTCCCCCTAAATTTTCGGACTGGGTGAAGGAACCATCAGAGTTAACCTTCACCCAGGTAGATGGTAGGGCCTCCCACCGGACCCATGGGGTTCGTAGGGGGTTGTAGCCTCAGGAATGGTGAGTCTAGTAAACTCAACCCAGCTTGCGAAAGCCTTCCTCCACACAATCGAAATGGTAACATGATTGGATGCGAAATGGGCACTGTTACGAGCAAGACACATTCTCCAAAGGCAGAAGGCAATAAGAGATCGAAGTTTCGCAGCCGAGGATGGCTCGAGGTCGTTTCCTTCCTGAATCCACCTGCATGCCAAGAGGATCTATTAACTAAAGTACAATCTATTTCGTGTTTGAGCAAGGACCAAAGGTTCACAGAGGCAAAGAATGGATATTTGTTTCAAGGGAGAGACCACACAATGGACATAAGGAAATTATGTTACTATTGACAACGGATATCATATCAAGAGTGGTCAAATGAAGGTGAATTAATTTTCACAGAAAAGCTTTGATTTTGGGGGAGCATGAAGAGCCCATATCGCCCAAAAGCCAGAGATCGCGAAAGTAGGAAGGTGGCGACTAAATGAGAAGTAGACAATCTAGCCTTAGCTTCATTGAGCCATCCAGACCCATCGATCATCACCATCTAGGGGAGAAGAATATAAATCTATCAATGAGACAACTAGTGCCAAAGACTCACCAAAAATCGATAACAAAAGCGGCATATTCCAACAATCATTTGAAATTAAATCATGAACTAGAAGTGTATCAATATTAACATCCATATTGAGAAAAGTTGGCATATGTGAAAATGGTAAATTAAAAAACCATGAATCATGTAAAACCAAAGTGTTAAAGATGTTAGAAATAAATTTTCGCAGCCTAAAGCGAATGTTCAACATAACATCATTTATCAGCTTCCAAGGCCAAGAGTAACGGACATCCAACTGCTGTCGCCAAGGATCCAGAGGATGATATTTACTCCTGACCAACTGAGCTAGAATATCTTGTGAACTCTTGAGAACATTTAAAACTCGTTTAGCTAGCAGTAAAGTTCTAATTAAATGCAAATTGTGATGGTCAATCTTACAACAATTATGATGTGAGATCAATGATAGCTTCTATCATTAACAAATATCATAACCTATGAAACATATAGAAGGTATGAAGGTTCATCCAAAGAAATTAAGGTTCACTAGCTGACCCCGATGGGCCATGAAGCACTTTTCATGGATCATGGCAAAATCCTATTAAACTCCATAAATGAAATTTCATCAGTCATGAAGGCTACTCATTGCCCATGAAATCTATTACCTTTGAAGTAAACAATTAGTTTTTGTTCAAAATCAAATTGGATTGGATTTCTAACAACTTTTGAAAAGTTATAAAAGGAGACCAAAGGGACCAGGGAGATTATCATCAAGATATAGATGAAAAACTAGGCCTACAATGGATAAGAGAAAAAGTTGGAGATTAATTTGAGGCACAAGAAACCATGAGATACCATCCTTAACAACCCTTATATATGTATCTATGGGGTTAATAGAGGTGTAACGTCCTTTAGGTGAAATTTGGTGAACCTTAATCTCGACCATCCATTTTACATCTATGTATGAAATCATTCTCTTTCTCTCTCTTGCCCGATCTCCTCTTCCCAACCTCCCCACCGAGCCGCCATCGCGCCGACCCACCTTTGTATCTCCGCGACCACCGGAAACCCAACCCCAACCTTGCAATCTCTGACTGACGCTGCCTGCGAGTGCCCCCCACGATCATCTGCAAGCGGACAACATCGATCGAAGAATCATCGGCAACCTCTGCAACATCTGGCGTTCTCGTGTGTTGCTATCCCCGATCAATCTCCTCCTACTGACGTGCCCGTCCCCAACCACCTGCGAGCTTGCGCGTCGATTGTCGATCACTGAATCAAAACTGCCATCGTCGAGCCCTCATCGACCACCTCCGTCGACATGAAGAGAGCCCACACGTTGATTGTCAAAGTAGATCTGCCGCTACCATCATCGAGCCCATGCGTTGAACCGACCACCACCGCCAATCAAGGGAAGAGACATAGGGGAGGTCGGTCAGCCACTCGTGCCACCACGAGACCGTGGCAGCGGCGACCGGAGGGGGAAGAGGCGAAGGCCATGGCGATCAGAGGGGAAGAGGCAAAGGCCGTGGCGATCGGAGGGGAAGAGGCAAAGGGGACAATCGGAGGGGAGGCAGCAGCGACAACAACAGGAGGGGTGAGAGAGAAGAGAAGAGAGAGAGATAGAGAGAAAGAGAGAGAGAGAGAGAGAGAGAGAGAGAGAGAGAGAGGTAAAATAATCTCAACCATTGGGGTAAATTATACGGATCATCCCTTAACTTTATGTGTGGTAATTAGACGATCCCTAAACTTTAATTTGCAATTAGATTATTCTTGAATTTCACTTTTCTTGCACGCTTAATCTTTCTGGCCATCAATAACAAGTTACTTGACTACCTTGTTGATGTGGTACAAAAGAAAGTAACACTAGAAGAAAATGGGCGATTAGAGACCCAAGATAAGCGACGCTAGGGTGGCGCTATTACGTCTCCGCAGTGAAGAGCGTCTCATTCACGTCTAGCTAGCGCCACAAAAATGGGACGCTGCATATCGGTGGCTACTAGCATCTCAATGGAGTCAAAGTAAATGAGATGCTACTAGCGCCATGTGTTGACACTATCTCGACATTATTAAGACGCGCGGTTTGCGATGGAGCGTAGAAGATATGCGTCGCTAAGTTGACGTGCAAGGGGGGCAAGCTATGAGATGCGATTCCGATGCCCACTAGTCGCTATTCTAGGCGCTAGGAAGGCGCTAAAGTGACCCAATATGATGGCGTACGCGTTGCCAATGAGACGTGACTATGGCGCTAAGGATGATATATTTAACTCAGCGTCGACAGTCTTTGCGACGCGAATGGGACGCTATGGAGTCCCTATTTACAGACTTTTTTTACCCATTCAATCCTCATTTTTTTCCTTCCCAAACCATACAATTATATAATGCATATAGAAATGCATTGATATTCATCACAGGAAATATAAAAGCATCGTAGGCAATATAAGAGCATCACATGCAATATAAAAGCATCACATGCATAATATTTAACATAAGAATACGAAAAGTAATAAACCGAACTAACAAATTATATGTATATCTAAATCTATAAGTAACAAAAGCATTGTTCGTATTCATGGATTGTTTCTATCCTAGGTTTAGGAGTTATTGTTATCATTTTGGACATTCGACCCAGACGTGCTCAGTCCATGGCCTCGCGGGGATAGATTCTGCGTTGGGATCAATCCCTGAATCGCCTGCAATAGCGGAGCCAACTGCTGTGACAATTGCTTCGACACTCGCTGTGATATCTGCTCCGATAACTACTACGATAGCTGCGTCACATCAGGTGCCGCGGATGAGCTCGCAGCAGACGGAGGGGCGCATTGGAGGAGGAGGTGGAGGGCTGCGGAGGCGGACGTCGGCGCGGTGGAGGAGGCAGCGGAGGAGGTGGAGGAGGAGGTCTGGTGTTGGGCGTCGGGAGTCGGAGGTCCGGTGTCGGGCATCGGAGGTCGTAGGTCGGGCGTCGGACGAAGAAAGTAAAATAGTAAAGTGAAAATGAAGAAGAGGGGTTAGGGATTTAAGTAAATTTTTTAGCGTCTCCAAAGAACGTGACGCTACGTAGACGCAATATAGGCGTCGTTTCTATCAAAATTTGGCTAGTGTGACGCTGTGGAGAAGCTAATGTGTCGCTAATCTAACGTAGCGACACTATAGTGTCGTAGAGGCGTCTCCATAGTGGTAGCATCCCAAGGATGCGACACCATTGAGACGTTCATTAAAAGTATTTTTCAAATTTTTTAGTATGTATGATATTTTATTTATCAATATAGCGTCTCATCGCATTGTGCCCCGTTCAAATTATTTTATTTCCTTCCGACAATCTATCATGTATGTATATAAAATTATAAATCTAAATGTATATGTGTCTATAATATATGCGTATGTATACGTGTGTGTATATATATATATACCTATAATATATGTGTATGTATATGTCTACATGTAGGAGATTAAGTATTATAAATCTATCATGTATGTATGTCTATATGTATTATAAATATATATGTGTATGTATATGTCTATACATGTGCGAGTCATATAACGTGTATATGTATACGTATTTGAAGTGAATATATATATGTCTATGTTTATATGTGTGAGATTAAGTGATAATAATATATATATGTACTTATTATATATAAGTATAAGTATATATGCGTATTTATATATCTATATGTACCCGATTAAACGAGGGAGATAAAAAGTCAGCTAAGGATGCGCAATACAAATGCTATTGGGTCGCTAGGGACATTTAACAACCACGTAGCGCCGAACTAGCGTCTAAAAGCTTGTGACGTCTCAATTTGGCGATGCTACAGAGACGTCAATAGTGTCACCATGGCGTCGACATCACCTGCAGCTCTAGTTAGACGCTAAGGTGACACTATTGAGTCTCAACGGTGACGCTACAATGGGATAATTTGTAGCAAATCACTCTCTTAATTCAACCACCATAATTTCATGATTAAGTATATTTAGTATGTATAAATAACATAAATAATGTAGGTAACAAATTATATATTTAGGAACACTCCTATCATATAAAAATACATATATATATATATATAATCGTGTAATATATATATAATATGGGTAATCATTTACGAATACATATATATGTTGATAATACTAATATAATATTTAATTAATTTATTGTTTAACATATAGTATATATAATATATAGGGTTTAGGGTTTAAATATAAAACAAATAGCGATATAAATATAGATAACCTATAAATAGTTGTGAAGTAATGACATTCGCGTCTACCTAGCATCGTGTAGTCGTGTGATGCCATATAGCGTCTCTTTAGAGCCGCAAATGGTGAGACGCTAGCATAGTGTCGCTCGTTGTCGACGCGAGAACGGCATTAGATTCTCCCGCATTTTTTCGCTTCGCGCCGCGCAATGGTAGCGTCTCCATTGCGTCATTTGTAGCGTATATTTCTTGAATAGCTAAGAACACGATAATGAGACGCTATCGAGAGGCAAAGAGCGTCTCGTTATTGAGACGCTACTTTGCGTCGCTAATAGCCCATTTTTTGTAGTGTAATAAAATAATATAATTATATAATAAAATAATATTAAAAATAAAAAAATTGCAGCCTCTTGGTTGTCACTGCTTGCTAGAGCCGGCGAGCTCGCTCAGAGGGGGGCTGTAGGCGCATGCAAGAGAGCTGGCAAGGGGGTTCGACGCCCCTTCTCTCTCCTGCACGCACTCGCTGGCACGCGAGAGAGAGAAAGGGGGTGTCGCACCCCACTACAATTCGTTGGCAGGCGAGTTGTAAAGGGGGCCTGATGCCCCCCTTTCCACTCAAATGAACCGACAACACATGATTGTGAGCTCGCACGACATGACAAAGGAGAAAAGGGGGACTGGCGGTCCCTTGCTGGTCTCCCTTTCCTCTTTTGTTGGTCCCCCTTTTCTACTTCGCCGTCGCCACACATGGGGGAGCAAAGGGGGGTTGGGACCCCCTTTCCTCCCTCCTGGTTCGGGGGAGGGGGGGCCAGCGTCTCTCTTGCTCCGTTCCAATTGCAGCAGGGCCTTTTTATTTTGTATTATATTATTTTTTTATTGTGCCACATTATTAGTGTAATCGGGGAATTGGCTATTGATGGACAAGAGGATGACATGTGCAAGAAAATTAAAGGTCGAGGACATTCTAGTTATAAATTAAAGTTGGGGGACCGTTGAGATATTGAGTCAAAATTAGGGAACGATTCGTCGAAGGGCCCAAATTAGGCACTGCACCAAATTTCACCTAATAGGTCTTACACCTCTATTAACCCCTATATATATATTTATCAATAAGCATTAAAGTAAGATTTAAAATAGTACTCATAAATTTATTAGCTTTATAAATAGAAGTTTTAATTAGATTACAACTATATTCCTCAGTCCTCATCCCCTATAAATAAGGCCTCATCCCCCCTTATTCTCTCTCTCTCTTTTTTTTTGTCTGGGACATTAAATCATCAACAGTAATAGGAGGAGGTATACATACATGTAATAAGGCCAAAGGTGGATTATAACAAAAGTATAGATTAAGAAGAAGAAGATATGTGAGATTTGTTCATATGCACTTTGGATATAAAGTTCTTAATAGTTTAAAGCATGCTAAGGATTATGATGTTATCATTATGAGATTAGTCGCAATGGTCCTGAAACTTTTAAAAAAATCTTTCTTTTGCCTTTGTATGTTCAAGTTTTATATCAGATCTTCTTACATTGATTTGCTTTATAATTAGAAGTTTTAATTAGATTACAACTATATTGCTAAGACCCCATCCTCTATAAACAAGACCTAATTCCCCTCTCCTCTCATTCTCTCTTTTTTTTTTCATGACATAGGATCATAAATAATAATAGGATAAGGCAATCTAGGGACATGTAATAAGGCCAAAGAAGGATTAGAACAAAAGTAAAGAAGAAGAAGAAGAAGAAGAAGAAGAAGAAGAAGAAGAAGAAGAAGAAGAAGAAGAAGAAGAAGAAGAAGAAGAAGAAGAAGAAGAAGAAGAAGAAGAAGAAGAAGAAGAAGAAGAAAGTTTATATGGCATTCTGCATATAAACTTCTTAAGAGTTTAATACATAAAGATGATGACGTGATCAATATTTGTTTAGTTGCAACACTCTAGAAATTTTAAACAAATATTTATTTTGCCTCTTTCTATCCAAATTTCATAGTGATTTTCTTAGGAAAGTTTGGACATATTTTCGTCATCCAAAAATTATGAAAATTCAAAGAAGATAGCCTTTGAAATCTAATTTTCATATAACTAAGAATCAACTCAATAAAAGGTATAGATAAGAAGTAATTAATGGAATATCTGCATGGTGTCAGGCTATCACATAGTTGCAAGATAAATTTCTAAAATTTGTCAACAATAATATTGACACAATAAAATATAATATTTTGAGACTTGATAAAAGAGATTATTCACTTTCTAAAACCAATTAGAATATTTGAAGAAGGGTCTATATAGAGCTTGCTATCACTATAACAAGCATTATGTAATATACATAGATATAATTGGATTAAGATTATTGTGAAAGTTTTTTATGACAACTGATGTAAAATTAAAGAATTTTATGTATAAGGACTCAGTGTCTCTACTTTCATGAAAAATTAAAAGCAATGTCATGTTTGTAAATAAGATTATATTTTATTGACTAACAATTAGTCGAATATGGCTAGTACCATATATGTTTGATTTGATTGTTTACATGATTATCAATTGACCTTATTTTTATTAATGGATGAAGAAGAAGTTGCACTTGATCTAGTTGCCCAGTTGATTATAAGTGATATTTGATACAATAATTCATTTCATCTTATGTTATGTTTGGATCATTTGCTCACTTCATTAAGTTGTCTTTGATTTATTCATCCACTTGATTATAACTTGTATTTAATTTAATTGTCTACTTGATCTTGCATTGACCTTTGTACCTGTGTTAATTGGTTAAACATTTGATAAAAGTCAAGTGTGACCTAATTGTTTACTTGATGATTGATTGCCCACAAGGACACAAAGAGGAAGAAAGAAGAGGATCGGGAAAAATGAAAAAAAAAAGATTTTAGATTTAGAAACCCAAATGTATGTAAAGAGGATATAACACATCTCTCCTATCTCAATGAATTTCTTTTTTGTATTGAGAGACATGAATAACTCACTCTTCTTAATGAATTGTGATAAGGAGTACACTTAGTTTCCATGCTCCATAACTATATGTAAATGTGAAGTTTGGGAAAAACCTTAAACGATGTTGTTAATATTTTAACATTGTTCTCTTTAATGATTCCTACATACTTAGATCCCTAACCCTAATTAAGTAAATGTTCTCCATATTTATGTACCAAAAAGGCCTAAGAATAGTATGAGAAATTCCAGGAGAAGAATTGGTCAATTCAGTGGCTGACTTGAAGTTTCACGAGTTTTGACTCCATTTCATGAGACATGAAACTCAAATGGTGCTTCGAAGCCCCATGAATTGTGACACTTGGCCACGGGCCATGAAACTCATGACGAAAGAGAACACTTTGAAAGGCTAGTAAATACATATTATAAAGTCATTTTATGGGTCGTGATGTTGATGCGATGAGCTATGATGATGGATATGAGAAAATACAAATTCAGTATTAGTCCCATGGCTCAGAGGCGAGAGTCAGGTTCAGGGGAATAGAAAATAAAAGATCACCATCGGGGAAATTTTAGTGATGACCTCCTACTCACAACCTGTGAAAATGATGCCACAACCTATTGGAGCAAAATTTGTATTTCCTATATAATTATATTTTGATGATACAAACATCAAAATAATAGAGTTATATTTGAAATGTCAGGAAAAAAAGTTTAAATAGAAATGAGTTACTTTATGCACTAAACTTTTGATTAATATTTATCTATGTTCCCACGAGATTTACATTAAGAGGTGAATATAAAAGTTATAGATAACTTTCTTATCTTTGCAGAGAATTAAGAATCATCTGATTTGGACAACGATATAAAAAGTTAAGGTAAAGCTCGAAAAGTTCAAATTGAAGTTGACTAAACTTGCACTTAATATTTGAGTATTCTATTATATAATTTGGATAAAGAGATTAATATAAAAAGAGATTAGATTAGTGAGTCAACCAATTCCTTAGCATTATGGAGAAAACATTACTCCACAAGGGGAACGGTGCTTGGGCTTATTTAGAGGAAGGACTCTGAAGGAAAGTTTCCTTAAATTTCTTTTAGGGAATCTCAAGGGTGATGCGAGGAGATGGAGTTGCTTCTTTACCATGGTGACTGCATGGAGGCCGGCTTGTCGAGGAAGGAAGTGATCGAGCGATGACAACCAGGAGGTGGGGCGTCTGCTTAGCCACCGGCTTTGTCCCGCCTCTTTGACTCTGAGCATAGAAGGGGAAGTGAATCAAATAAACTGCTATGCCGTGGGAAATCCTTCTCTTTCATATCTTGACGGGCAGGCGAAAGGGATGTCACTGAAACCATGACCATCTATCTATTTCGACTATAGATAATTCTCTTATCTTTTCAAACAATTAAGAAGAACCTCATTTGAACAACTTTATAAAAAATTATGTCAAAAAAGTAAAGGTCGACAAGTTCTATTTGAAGTTGATATTTTTATGTACTGAACTTGCATTTAATATTTAATTACTTTATCAATTGAGTTGGTATAAGAGGTGAACATGAAAATTGTAGATAAAGTTGATAGATTTTTATAGAATCAAATATCATATGATTTGGATACTCATATGAAAAGTTATGTATAAAAGAGTAAATGTCTAAAAAGTTTAATTTGAAATGGGCAACTTTGTGTACTAAACTTTAAGTTAATATTTGACTATGATCTCATTAGATTTGGATGAATGATGAATATCAAAGCTATAGAGAATTTTGTTATCTTTTTATAGTTTAAAACATTATATCATTTGGATACTCATATGAAACGTTACGTATAAAGGAGTAAAAGTCTAAAAAGTTTAATTTGAAATGGATAATTTTATGTACTAAACTTTGAATTAATATTAGACTATGATTTCATTGAAGTTTGGATGATGAATATCAAAGTTATAGAGAATTCTGTTAGTTTTTTATAAAATAAAAGGTTGTATCATTTGGATAATTGTGTAAAAAATTTGGTATAAAAAAATGCAGGCATATCAAACTGTCAATGACAAAATGGATGACAAAAAATTTTTCGGTCAATTGCTAGAGTACCAACGTCTCTATGTGGAAGATTAAAGGCTATAAAAGAGGTCTAAAATGCATCAAGAAGACTAATACCTTCAAGGAGAAGCGGAAAGAACATTTGAGAAGTCCATTTGAGCTTCAAGATGTAAATTTTTTATTTCTTTCTCTCTTACTCTTGTGTAAGGTTCCAAATTATAAAAAAGATATTAATGCGATTTCTTGTGATATTATAATAGTTTTTTAGTTCCTGAGTGAAAAGAGGATATGCCTTACCTCTCGAGCAAAAAAAAGATGGGTGAAAGATGTGTGCCTTACCTCTTGAAATGGAGAAAAGACAAAAGTTGTAAAGGATTTTTTCCTTGCCCAATTTGGAATGAAGGGTGTTAATGGAAGATTCGATAGTCTTGAGGTCGAGAAGTCGGAGCGAGGACATAGGCCAAGGTGTGGTCGAATCTCATCAACAAACCATCATGCATATTGTGTTTATCTTTCTCTCTCCCTCTCATTCCTACTCTATTATATATGTGATTTGTTTACTATTGTGTTGGTTTAAATATTAATGAATTGATTTTGAAGCTTCCACGATGATTTTCATAAAATTGGTATTTTTTATTCAATGCCAATTTATCTCTCCCTCTCCTCTTGGTGCCTTGTGATCCTACACGACCACGATAAAATTGTCATGAGTAGTGAAACTCAATAATATTTATTTTGATTTATCTCATGTTTATCATATCAATGAATGCCTAGGAACACTAATTTGGTTATCATCATAGATAACCATTATGTTAATGTTATGCTTATTATTGTTTAAGAAACTAGAGTGATGCATTAACATTCACCTAGATATTGATTTATTATGTTAAACCATAATTCAATTTAAAAGATAAAGATTGTCTATACACATTTTTTATGCATTGATAACCTTAACAAAGTATCCATTGGCACATTGTTAAAGTTAAATATGGGAGTAATGTCTTTCACCTCTCTTTTTTTTTTATCTAGCCATTATTAATGATGTTATTTTGAGCCTTCAATTAAGTGAAGATCATGTGATAAAATTAAAGAATATGAAGTTATAGTGAACTTGAAAGAAAGATGAAGATAATCCAAGGAGTTATGACGCTAACATGAAGCAATTTTCAGCTAATAATGAATTACATAAAGAACGCAGTCATGTCATATGATAATTAATGGAGTTATGAAGAGAAAGGTTTATGCAAAAGTGAAGAAAGAAATAATGATAAAGCAAGATGAATACTCAATTATGATGATGATAATATTAATGTTATGATGGATTTATACTATGTATATTTCATGTTACGAATGTTATGCATAATGTTATGTCATATAAGGATGATAAGAGAGTTCATTACATATAATGCATGTAATGTCATGATTTGTATGACATGCATGTCTTTTACATACTATAATTAAAAAATTTTGCACTCCCTGTAGATCATCAAGAATGAAATATAATGACTCATTTCAAAGAAGTTGCACATGATAGGAGCAATAGAAGGCATGATATATTAAGAATATTGAATCATTTTATGTTTTATAGTTTTATTATCAAAGTTTTTTAACTACTATAGTGAGGATATTAAATTATATATGGTTATTAGATTTAAATGAATTCCTTGATCTTTCTAAGTCTTCCACTGAATTAAATTATAATTATCATGTAAGATTAATACAAGTAACGTCACAAAGTCCCCTATGATGCCTAGTTCTTTTTTTTATTGATTTTTGGAACGTTACATTATATTACATGGAGTGATACAATGCACATGATAATATTTGTTGTCATATATTTATCTATCTACATCTAGCTAAAATGGACTTCGTTCCTCCATATGCATATTCCTATTTTTTTTTGTCAGCCCTGTATTTGAAAAGCAGAACCAACGACCCAACTCACGCGACACTAAAGAGCATACTGTCCACAAGTTGGAGCCCACCATAAAACCTAATTAATTCAGTTAGTTGCCCCGCGTCGTGTACTTGACATTGGCGGGTGAGATTCCCAACAAGAATTTTTTGCATGGATTCAAACTTGAGATCTGCTTAAGCGGAGAGGTGCTTACCATTCCATCCGAAACCTTGTTGGTCCATATGCATATTCTTGATAGTAAACAAAGGGTGATAGGATATCAAGTTTAAAGTGAACATTAAGATGGCACTCTCATGAAATCTATCCATGAAGTGTTGAAAATGTAATTTATAATATAAGTTAGATCCCAAAATTTTAAACTTGTTAAACCAACATATATAAAATATACATGAATGTTTATGTGATCATCCTTAATGATAAGGGAGAGCTATTTATTTTTCATGGAAAAGAATTAGTTTAAAAAATATAAAATAACTTAAACCGTAAAATATTGATGTAGGAATTATCAATACACAACATGAAAAAAAACTTCATAACTAACTCTGATCAGGGATGCCAGACATTTGATCTGACCCTCATGATAGATGGACAACTTCATGCCCATATGAGATTATATTGTGTCAATGTTATCATATTTGTTTATTATCAAGTTAGAAAGTTAAAGACAATGGAAACAAAATTTTAGTTCCTCCCAAGTTTTTAATGAATTATTAAATTGATAGATTAGTTCGAGATGTATTTGGATGGAGTGAAATTTAATAACGAGAAATAAAGTAGTTGATATGATAAAAAAAATTAGATATGATAGATTAATTTTTAGTTGGAGTTTGAATAAAAAACAGTTATTGTAAATATAAAGTATAAATTTATTAAATAATAAATGTTTTTATAGAATTTTTTTGTTAAAAATAAATTATTAGAATGTAAAAAAACCAATTTTTAATAAATTATATTTAACAAAATATTAATTTTTGTAATGAAATAATAAGTAATAAAATAATAGTATATTAATCATTTATTATAAATACTTTATATTTATTAAATAATTTACTGTATAAAAATATGTAAATAAAAGAAAAAGAAAAAGAAAAATCGATTCCATCTCTTTTTATGCGATCGAAAGTCCAGAATTAAAATCACGTGACTATGATTTCAAATTACGTAGGTTCAGTTTGTTCCCCAACCAAACCAAACGCAGCTAGAAAGGTGATTCTTTGACTTGTTCATGCTTCACCTGATGTGCACTTGGGTTATTGATGAGCCCACCGTAAAAGTTGTCTTTCATAGGAAGTTTACCATGACATGAACTTTCCACTAGATAGCTCTTATGTGAACTTTGAGGAATATTAATTATCTATTTACTTAAGAGTGTGAATTTTTTTAGCATGAAAGAAGTAAAAGAATTAATTTTTTTCCCTACGATAACTTCAAATTTCACTAGAAACCACATCCAACTCAAACTAAAAATTTACGAAATCTTTTAATACGAATTGATTCTAGCTCATCAGTAATTACTTTCGTCATATAAATATATCTCCCAAGATTTGATCTTCGAAATAAATTGTTCCCTTGTTTCGTCTCCATCTCTAGTATTTCCTATGATGCACTTTTTTCTTTTCATAGATTAAGTCACCCATTGTAACACTGAGTCTATTTGACTTAGCAAATAAGTTACAGTGCTCCACTACAACAAAAAAGCTTTTTAGGGACCAAGGACATTAGTCCCTATAGTTTCAATTTTGGTCTCTAATACTTTTTAGGACCAAAATAATCTTGGTCCCCATAGTCCCTACAAGCTGGTCATTAAAAGTTCTTAGTGACCAAAATTTTTCCATTGGTCCTAAAAAGATAGACTTTTTAATGATCAAGACTATGGTCTCTAAATGTATATTTTTTAAAACTAAACTACTTAGTCCCCAAAGTATATACTTCTACTTACCAACATGCTTAGTCCCTAAAGTTGCATACTTTTACACACCAATGTTTTGGTCCCTAAAAATTTAAATAGAGATCAATACAATTATCCTTTAAAGATGCATACATGAAGTTTATATTGGGAGACTTACATCTAAATGAGATTTAAAGTTTACATCTAAAGCATGCATGATAATAAAACTGAATAATAAAAGAACATTAAAATATTTCATAATCAAATTAAAGTATAAAATGTTGCAATGAATATAAAAGAAACAACTATTAAAGTGTCAAATATCACGAGTTAAGAAGTTCAACATGACAACATAGTAAAATTATTAGCCAACATATCTCTATCTTGTCAATTACAAAAGTATCTTGAAATGACATAGTCAAACATTAGGCAACACTTTTTTTTACATCATTTAGAGGTTGTTGTCCCTTCATTTTATCTTTAAGGTTGTCTCTTCCAGGAATATGTTCAAGGCAATAGCTGAAATGTCTTCTCAACTTTCAAGTCACTGTTCACGTGGAGTTAGCACTGCATTAAGAAAAGAAACCATGTCAGGAAGAAAAGTAATTGGAGTTATGCTGCATGAGGAAGAAAAGGTTTTTTTATTGAAAATGTTAACTCCACGTACAACTATCTATTAATAGTGCTAGCAATGGCTAAATCTGAAAGATGAGGTCATCAATATGGCAAGCAGCATATCCATAATAATTTTGTAACTTGTACCCCTGCAAAAAGACTTTGTAGTCTTAAATAATATTCAAATGATTTTACATATGTATATCACTACAAGAAACTAAAAGGACTAGCATGAGTGTGCCAACTACAAGCAAGGTGGATAAGAAAAGTTACTCTGTCATGTTAATATGAATATATGATAACTAAAAAGTTCACATTGTTAATATGCCCAAAACATCTCTGATATTGACTTATAATTTTCCAAACAAAAAGAAGAAAAAAATTTAAATAAAAATAATCAAGACAAATTCTCGAGAACAAATTTTACCATATGCACTATTTGCAATAGCACCAGCTGCACACAATAAGCTATCATATGAGTTCCTCATGTCCAGCATATCCTACAAAGTGAAATACTTTCTTTTACCAAAGTGAACTGATTATGCTAATAAGTGTTATTGTATGATGGAGAGTGGAGACGGACAAAAGGCTAAGCAAAGGAAGCAAATTGGGGTGATTAAAGAGAGACGAAATATTGATCTCTTGCCAGACTAACTCCAACTACTCCGTACTTTGAATAATAACTTTCTTCATAGCATATGTTCCATCCTCTGTACACATCATATAAGAGATCTGGCATTCTGAAGCCCAAAAATTTGGTCAAATGTGAAGAAAGTTGCACCCTTGGATGAGCAAAACAAATAAAATTCAAGATGGATGTTCAGATTATCAGTGGCTGATTGTATCTTGGAGAGGGAAGCCTCGACACTATCATTGTTTTGACATATCATGTGCACTGTAGCACCACTAAAAAAATGAAGACATCACTTTTGTATTAGCTCACATGCATCCTTCACAGATAAAACGTTCAGGCTGTTGAAAACTACAAGCTTTGGGTGCTAACAGAAAACATTACCACGAAGTTAGACCCTCTTGCCCTCATTATTTGAAGTGCTAAGAAATCTCTTCTATTTCCTTTTCATCTAATCCAATCTGCATATTGAAATTAATCCGGAATTAATATCAGGAATCAATCCACACTTAGGTGTGTCATAAAACTCAGCCAAAATACTCTGATACTGCGGACAAATTCATGCCATCATGGTACATGCATTTTAGCTGCAAGCCCATAACACTCCGATTCACATTTTGTCCTTTACGCCAATATCTCCGTCACCACAGTTGGAAGAAGACACCTGCACAAGACGAACAACCTTTTTGTGACATTTCAACCAACATCTTTCCTGCATCATTGACCCATCAGGCCTGGGCCAAAGCGTTTAACGCGTCCCCATGCGGAACGACTTCAGCATAATCAACCGAGATGAACGGTCTTTACATGGAATGCTGAAGGTTACCTCATTGGCAACGACGCCGGCGCGTGTTGATGGTGACGACAAAGCAAGGATGATAAGCAGGGATCGTATTCGGCTCCTCAAGCTCCGTCTCTGCTGCATCGTTTCCCTCCAGAACCCTAGCTTCCCCTGCTGCCGTTGCAAAAGATGCCGACGGCGAAGAATTGGGACTGGATGCATGACCGCGACCCTCTGGTACTTGGATTGTGGATCTATGAATCGTCGGCGAATATGAAGATGAGTTCAAGAGCTATCGTGAATAGGAAGGGGAGGAAATTTAGAATGTGATTTATGATTAATTATAAGAGCTTAAGAACCGTTGATCTGTGATTTATGTTTGATTTTAGATGTATAGTCTTTCTAAATCAAAACTTGATTAAATTAAGATCATTGAAAAAATAATAAAATTATGGGGACCAATCCATCCGGTCCCTATTAATTAGATTAATAAGCACCAATGTTACAATTAGTCCTCAATATCAAATTAATTAGGGACTAATGCTAAAATTGGTCTCCTTAAATTTATTAATATAGACCAACCAATCTTTTGTCTCAAAAATTTAAAAAATTAGGGACCATTTGCCAAATTGTCCCTAATAAATATATTTTAAACACCAACATGTAATTGGTCCTTAATGTGTTGGTCTCTAAATCATATTTTTGTTGTAGTGCTCATACACATATATAATGCTGAAGCTAATCATAATAATAACCAGTTTACTGTCACATAAATTTGAGGATAACAGTATAGTAAATGATTTATTATTTTAGCACATTGTGGAAGCTAATTAATAATAACCGGTTTACCATTCAGGTATTTATGATGATAATAATAGTAAATTATGTATTATTTCATAACAAAATATTTGATAAGTTATTGTTATAATTAAAAGATTCGAATGCTCTTGAAATATGTAAACTAAAGAAATGTCTAATTTAGTCATAATATATAAATAAAATTATTGCAATGGCATAATATTTTCTACGTCATATGCATTTGTATCTCCACAGCAACGTCAGAATACATTATTGACATATGACTTTGATGATATATAGCACAAGCACTGATAATTATTTACATTCAATAACTTTTCACCGTGCAGAAGCATCCTTTCGAGATGGATCGATTGCGAAGGTGATTGCAAATGAATAGGGGAGGCTTCGTAGAGCGGCTGTCTAGAAGAAAATTGTGTGTGAATACATAGTTTATGTACAACTTTAAAGTTGTTCGTTATGGCCGGTGGCAAATGTTGTAAATACATGAAAGTGTATGTTCTTATTGACAAACTGATAGTTAAGTTTGAACTATAAATAGGTGTTGTGAGCTCTTGTAATCACTACAATTCTACTTTCTTCTCCTCTGTTTTTCTAGTGGTTTCAATATCAATAAAACAAAAGAAGGCTTCGTCTTCCTCACATCTAATGTTCCTGGTATTGATCTATAATTTTAGTTGAATATGCACAAATTAACATGGTATTAGAGCTGTTCAATTTTTAGAATTAGGTTTTTTGAAATCTCTGTGTTCTTGAAATCAACATTTGAAACAGTTTGGGGTTTTCCTTTGATCTGTATTCTAGGGTTTTGATATGTGGTATTTCTAAGCAAATCGTTGACTCCCTTGATCTGATTTGAAATCTATATATTGAAGATTACAAATTTGTTATATCACATTGCTCTTCCTCTTCTTTGAATACAATTAGTTCAGATCTTATTCTCACTTACGAGAAAGATCAAATTTCTACTCAAGATAAGGCTTTAGAACTCATAGTGCTTTAGAATCAAGATCCGGTTCTATAGTTATAGATCATAATCGTCCTCTACACTTGAGACATGCAAATTCACCAGGTTTAGTTCTGATTCCAATCTAGTTGATGGGATCGAAAAACTATGAATTGTGGAGCCGTGCTATGTATAATGCCTTATTTGGGATTAGTAAATACGGATTTGTAAATGGAATTGCACAAAGGAACAATTTGATACTTCACTGCATTATCAGTAGGAGAAGTCTGATGCTTCAGTACTATCCTAGTTATTGAGCATTATTTCAAAGAATCTTATTAGCAGTGTTGCTTATGCTTCTAGTGCTCGTGTAGTGTGGCTTGATTTAAAAGAGAGATTTGAGAAAATCACTAGTTCAAGAATTTACTATTTGACTAAGGAGATGACATTACTTGTCGAGGGATAGTTCCATGACAGATTGTTATAGCATATTTAAAGATCTTTGGGAAGAGTTGGACGTCATTATACCATATCCAGGAGTTCTTACATCAGAAGACAAAAATTTTTGTTGCAACAAAAATTAGTACAATTTCTTATGGGATTAAAAGAAATTTATAGTCAAGTGTGTTCTTTGAGACTGCACTTATGAATCCCACACCTACAATAAGTCAAATATGCTAAGTTAGGAAGAGGATCAAAGGAAAAATTTAGTTATGGGAAATACTCTTAATGCAAATAGAGATCAATCCGCTGTGTCATTTCTTGGAGCAACAAGTGCAGCAGTTATTAATCAAAATTAGAATGCTAAAGGGAAGAAGAGTTCTGGAATGATTTGTAATTATTGTAAAAAGTCAGGACACATGTTTGGCAATTAACTAATGGAGGGGTGGGATGGGGTGGTGTATTGAGAGATGGGATAGTAGAGTGTGATGTATCTATCATTAGAAAGATCATGTTTGGATAGTAAGTTGTAAATAATAATAATATGAAGAATGGAAGTTTTATTTATTAAAAACTCATTTTTACCCTTATTATAAATAAACGATTTATAATATTTAATGAGTAATAAATATTTATTACTTCACCACTTATTTATTTTTCTCTTTTATTTTTTGTTTTGCCTATTTTTCTATTTTTATTATATTATTTTTTTGAACTATTTTATTCATCTGTTTCAAAAGGTAACAAATAATATATATATATATATATATATATATATATATATTCATATAAGAGAAAAAGATAATTTATGAATGTGTGAGAGAGACGATTTAATTTGGTAACAAGAAAAATGATTTTATTTGGTAATAAAAGAGGGGTTAGGGGTTAATTTGGTCTAAAATTATTTATTCTTTCTCTTTCTACCAATTTGATGGAATAAAAAATATGGTGTTTGAAAGGCTTAGCTATTCCACCCCATCCCTCTTAACTTAAATAAAAAATGTAACCAAATATGATTTAACTAATTTTATTCTTTCATATTCCACCTCACCCTTTCAAATTCCTCAATCCAAATAGACCACAATGTTAGAAGCTGGTAGGCTTTCCACCAAACTACAAGTTCATGAAAAAAAACAAGTATGAGGTAGGAGCAAGAGGATTTGTTAACAGTTGAAAAGAATTGGAGGATAATTAATCTTGTTGGTGTCCTTTTTGCTTGATCTTTTCTGTTAGAACAAAATAGTGCTTTACCTTTGTTATCAATCCGTACTCCAAGTAATTATTTAGTTAAAACTTGCAAATAGCACTTGTTAGGACCTGTCGGCCGGTTTGATTGTTAATAGTTGGGTGAAGTAGTTATTGGGACATGTATTAGAATAATTTTAGGATCAGTCAAACTAGTCGAAATCTGGACAAAATCATCCTAACCGACTAGTTTCTTCTAAACCGGCTAGTTCAAGGAGAAAGAAATGATAAATCCAACATAAACATTAACTGATCGCATCTTGTTTGATGCATGGATGGGTCGACATCGAAGAGCCTAACTAGTCAAGCTCATATTAAATTATCTTTTTGTGACCGTAACATCTCGAAAATTTACCCTGCCTAGGGCAATTAGGTCATTTCGACAGTGCTAGTCTGTTTGCCATACATCATCATAATAAAATGACAAAGATAACTATTGCGGAATAACACTAATCATCAAAATAAAACTTATCTTTCAGCAGAAGTCTTAAATAAAAACCATTGTAATTAATGTCATAGGAAAAACTAATAGTTCATTAACCAAGAAAACATCTCTAAAATCGTAGTCTAACATACTCATGACATTATTTTTAGCCTAGACCATGTGCAACATGACCATCATGAGTTGAGCCATCTATCCATCCAAGCATATCAGTTACCTGCAAAGATTTAGGGTGCAGGGTTTTCCAATTAGAGTATGTAAAGGCCATGTACAATTCATATGCATGAAATAAGCTTGCATGAATTTCATGTCATAATTATATGATGCACATGTCAATACCTCATATCATATCATCAGTGTAAATCAGTAACAGTAGTATGATTAGACATGTAATGATGTAATAGTCAGTACATCATTCATTCAGTAACAATAGGCATACCAAGTGACTAACACTTGTCCTTACCTTATCTCAATAATACCCTCAGGATTGCTTCATAACCCATTGAACTCTCACCTTCGTGATCATCAGTTGTTTTAGTCTTTGATCTTATCAGTAATTGAAGAATCAAGTCGTTGCCCTCAGGTAAGCTAGCTAGGCCTTAAAGTCGAGGCTCTGTCACCCGAAGGTGAATGGAAATATACATCTCATTGTCGGTGAGATACAGTTATTTTTCCTAGAAAATGCTAACTTCAAGATGCAGGGCACAGTAATTGTCGAGAAAAATTCTAACACAATGGAGCATGACTCAGAAAAATTCTAACACAATTGGATTCATTATTATCATAATCATCAAACATCTTATGTTGCTCAGTCTTCATATTTTGACATAGTTATGGCTGTCCATACAATTCGTGTATCTAGGTTCATATACAATCATCAATCAGTAATACAAAATAGTAAATACCTTAAAAAACTTAATTATAACTTAAATAGGCTTTTCGATCTGCCACGGCCGTGCTCCTCACGGTCGTGACGGAAACCCAGTTCCATTACGACGCTATGTCATAGTCGTAACAGATATTGTCACGATCGTGATGACTTGTCACAATCGTGATTGTAGTCGTCACGAGTGTAATGCCAGATTTTGCCACATCCTTCTGTCATGGGCGTGGCGTCGACCATCATGTCCATGACAAAAGTTGATATTTCGTTGTCTACATGTCGCTTTGTCATGGACATGACGTGATCCGCCACGACCGTGACAGAGGCTACCGCCCCTTTTCAGCCCGATTTTCACCCAATTTTTGCTCAGATTTGATTCAAAACTTTGGAAAAAAAATCATCTTCAACAATATGAATGACTTATACACGTTTTACAAACAATAAAACATCATAAATCAAAATAAAACATGTAAAATCATGCATTTCTCAAGATTTAGGGTTCTTCGCTCAAAGCATATAAAATCCCTAATCATGAATCCTAGCATATAGATCTAACCATGAATTATAAGAACAATATCATATCTATAAAAGTCCTCTTCAAATCCCTCAATAGGTGCAAGGTGCCCTATTGCTCTCAATCCAATCAATAAAACATTGAGAGTAGAGAGAGGGGTTAGATCCCCTTTACATACTTTTCAATCCTAATTTTCTCTTCTTCTCTTTCGTCCTCTCCTTCGTCTTCCTCTTCATGCCTCCTCTTGATCCTCCTCCAAACCTGGCTGCCAGGTGCACATACGAGAGAAGAGAGCTTTTAGAAGAGATTTGGGATTTAAATAGGAGGAGATCATGATGATTTTGGCCCAAAGACCATATTGCCCTTGGTTCCATGACACTCTTATTTAGTGGCTCATCTTGTTAGTTTATTATTCTTACCAATGAATTAATTAGTTCTTTAATGATCCATTCAATTATTTTGTATTATATTGTATTTTATCTCAAGCATGCGCACATGCATCAATGTACCTTGTATATAGTTATATATGCATCTCATATTTCAATTTTAAAATACTATTATCAATGTATGCAAGTATGAAATCTCTCGCTTAACTAAGTTAACAATTTGTCTTCTCTTAAATTTTATATATTATCTTTTTTTATCTTATTATTTGTCAGAATTAACATCTTACTATACAATTTTTAATCTTTATTGGATTGTACATCAACAATGAGTTTTAATTTTAAATTATAATGATGTATTTTAAACTTATAGAATATTAAACTTTGATGCACATTCATGATTATAATTTAACAAATGCATATTATGGAATACTCTAAGTTGAAAGTGAAAATGTAATTGTGAATTGTGTGTGCATCATATGAAATGCAAAGTATTTAGAAAAAAATATTAGAGTAAACAACTAGGGTAAATTACACGAATCGTCTTCTAACTTTAGGTCAATATTTCAACCATCCTCCAACTTCGTTGTAACTAGATCGTCTCCAAACTTTATTTTTCTTGCACGCATCATTGACCGGTGATAGCCAGTTTCCCGATTATATTATTGGCATGGCATAATATAAAATAATAAAATATTATTTTTTCCTTAATTGTCCACATGTTGGGCTTGGGCGACCAAAAAGTTGTCAACAATCCACACACGAGAAAAAAATACTAAGAATATAAAATTATTGATGTTGCTCTTCCTAACGACTTAGGGTTTTAGAAAAATTAGTCAGCATATCAAATTTAACATCATAAAAAAGACATCCTAGATACTAATAAACCAACAAAACTATTGTTGACGGATCTCAACTTTCTTCTTCTACCAAAGTTTGTCCAGTTAGCATCATCCTAAGCACGAATAAAACTAGAGAGGGCAAAAGTGGTGAACTGGCCGGTGTAAACGCCATTCTCATCCAAATGCCCAATGTTGATATGGACCGAAGCATGGTCCTTCGCAGTGCTAAGCTTGTTGGTGGCAGAGCATTTTCGAGGAATGTAAAGATCAAACAAAAATCACAGAAAATAAAAATGACATTTTCTTTTTAGAAAGATTCCTTTCACATTTTTTTAAAAAAAAGCTTCTTGAGTAAAATGTGTGCAGGTGTCCAAAGGATAGGTGTGGAAATGAAGCCCTAAAGATATAAAGTTTGAGACTTTAGTTGTTTGGGTAAATTACGTGGATCATCCCCTAACTTTACCTCAATATCTCAACGGTTACCCAACTTCACTTTGTAACTAGATCATCCCCGAACTTTATTTTTCTTGTACGCATCATCCTCTAGACGGATGATAGCCAAT
Source organism: Pontederia crassipes (assembly GCA_030549335.1). Classification (NCBI taxonomy): domain Eukaryota; kingdom Viridiplantae; phylum Streptophyta; class Magnoliopsida; order Commelinales; family Pontederiaceae; genus Pontederia; species Pontederia crassipes. Next base: position 55,202,213 of record CM060194.1, on the reverse strand, counting down.
TTCTCAATTATATTGCTGATGTGACATAATATAAAATAAAAAATTTTAAAAAACATATTATAAAAATGAATAAAAAAATAGTCATCGGCGTGGCGCGCTGATGAGGTCGCAAGGGGGCGCCGGCCCCCCTTTCTTCCTTGCGCACGACGAGGGAGAAAAGGAAGGTCAATGCCCCCTGTGGGAGCTCGCCGGCACGCGAGCTCGCATAGGGGGGAGCCGGCCCCCCTTTCTTCCTTGCGTGCAATGAGGGAGAAAAAAGGGGGCTGAATTTAGGATAATGTAATAAATTAATGAAAATATGATAATGTAACACTAGTATGGTGATGAATTTAGGCTTTAGGATGATAATAAATTAAGGGTTTAATATAAAAGATCAATTTAACCTCTTAAGATGTATTACAATCTCCATAAATTATTAATTTAGCATGATTAAATTATGATCTCTACAAACTAGCATCCCTTAACTTAATTAAGTAATAAAATGACCATAATCTAATAGAACTTAAAGTCTTCACAAACTGGCATCCTCTCCATTGAAATTAAATTTAACATGCTTGAATCCCTAAACTATTTTTTTTTCAAATAAAATCAATTGATTAGTCTCGTGAATTTTGAACACTCCACAAATTGATCTTGATTAACTAAGAAATATAATTAATTAATTGAAATTATTAAGGATAATTAATAGTTTATCAAAAAATAAATAATTAAGCTAGGTTTCACAATATTTCTCTCTAGTTAAAAATCTCCAAAATAAAATAACCTAAATAACAATAGGAGTTCTCCATAGAAATTTTGAGAGATGATAATGAATCACAATAATAAAATAAGAATCCGAACACTTCAAACAAGTCTTGACAAATGTGCACAGGGCTCGCAACCACATCTTGGATCATCACACAATAACCATTTCTCCTCGAGTCGCAGCGGCCTTGTTATTGCCATGTAGAATACCTAGACTTCAAAGTACCCATTGATACAATGACCTCGACTAGTGAGGATTATCACGACTACTAATATCAATTAGAGACAATTGCTCTTTGTTGTGATTAAGAGGCTGATTTTGTTAAGTGGAATTTACTTTGTCATGACTTCATCTATCAGCCAATTGAATAAGGGGAAGTTATAGAAATACAACATTGCTTGTTACTGCTTCAATTCCTCGTGACTTTAGCTTTATCAAATAAAAGATCTACACTTGTTAAAATGGCGTCAAAATGTTCCATACAGTCACGATTATTGGGGAACATGCATCAATAATTTAAATCTAACTTTTAGTAGTGTCTATGCATCCTTGATGTGCATCAATAATTGTTGTCTTAAGAGTAAACATAATTTCGTTCACCTAGATGCACTTCTTCCTAATGCTTTGACATTCACTAGTATTGACATGTTGGCCCAATTGGCAATCTTTTATTCATTGGAATAAAAAAAGTATGGATTGTATTTTACAATTTAAGGATAAAAAATTTAATCTAAAATAAATAGCAAATTTAATTGAATATTTTTTAAGTAAAATATTCTATAAACTTTGAAATAATTATACAAAATATTAATTGCCATTGCTTCCATCTGTTCTATGTAACATGTCGACTTCTTTACTTTTAAATCCCTCCTAAATTTTAATATTAGAAAATAAGAAGTATATTATCTTACAATTGTCTCCCTCGCAAATGAAGCTAGTTGGATTTACTCATATATATAGGTCAATAGCTTATGTACTTCCATTAAAATAATTGAATAAAAGATTATTCATATTTATCTTCAACTTTAATCATCCTTAATTCCAATACTCAGTACAATTTTATTTATGTCATCATTTACCTTCTAAAATTTTATTTTTATTTGAATATTAAAAAGCCATTGTCTCTCCTAATAGATTATAGGGCGAGATTATAGTTAACTAGTTTTTCGTGTAATCAACATCCTAGCTTAGTCACTCTTTCAAATCCCTTATGGCCACCATAAAAGTTATAATTAAAATGTGATTCTAATAATGCCTTTTGTATAAACCTTCTTAATGAATATAGATGCTATCTAAACTTGGAAGACCTTTAAACATGAAAAATAATCGTTAGACACATTTTAACCTTAGATTAGTCTGGCTGTTATGTCACGTCGATCGAGCAATCCAATGATTAAAATTAGATGTTGCATTGCATGAGCGATCATTCAAAACATATGGCTAGTCGCTCACTTCATTCATCTCATCCATTCTAATCCGGAGACATTATTTGGGCTAAAATCTTGTCATCCAAACATTTTGATCAGTTGTGAATTCTCTTGCAGATCATTTGATGTTGCTGACTCATCATTTCAAATTTTCATTCATCCAAATTAAATGAATCTTTTCTTGTCATTCGTTCTTTCCACTAGTTCTAGTAGCGGGTTGTCCTATACTTCTATCCTTCGAAAATATTATCTTATGTTGTAGAAACTTCAAGGACTTATCTAGTTGAATTATGATGTCTTTTAACTCTCTTAGACTAGTTGTTAGTATCATTATATATAATTGAATTTGTGATCATCACAACATCAAGATAGATCATTGAATTTAACAATTTTCTCCATTTTGGTGATGGAAAACTTATTAAATGATAAAATGGAATACAAGTTTATCAACTAATAAATAGCTTCTTCTTGATCCTTAACTTGGAATTAATGCATTTTAAATAATGTTGAAATTTAACAAATCATTTAATTATCATTTTGAAAAAAGAGTGTTTAGAATGTATAGAGATGTCCACATCTCATTGATAAAAATCGATGTAGGAAGGAAGCACTGGAAACCACGAAATGCAAGCATCAACATCATCAACCTCATTGTTAGAAGTTTCGACAGTGCCGACCGTTACAAACCAAATTTATATAAAAAGTATTTTAAAAAATAAGGCAAACGACCATTTTAATAAAATGTTTTTTTGATGGAAGGATCCGTCACAATTCAAATTTATTATAAAATATTTGAAAAGTTTAGGAACAATATTTTAAATATTTTAATAATAATTTTTTTGGCGAACAAAGTCATCAGAACTTTCGATGGCAGACTTTGCTATTGGAAGTTCCAACAGGTGGGACAGAGGTAAGCATATTTTATTTAATAAAAATAATTTTTTGATGACCGATAAATCATCAAAAAATTTGTTCCCGTCTCTACTAAAATTTGATCATTACATGATCGGCATGCTTTTTGCTTCCATTGTCCCTCTCTCCTCTTTTCTCTCCCTTTTGGCTCTAGCGCACGACCTTTGGCGACGATCCCTCAACAACTTGTGGTTCTGACTAGCAGGACCTCCTGTATACATTGTTATTTATTGTAATGGGAAAGTATGGCTAGCAATCTTCTAACAATACATTTAATTTTAACTTTAAGCACCATTCATTTCATAGGTATCCTACTTTTATTGTATTTCAATCATGGTCAACTTAAGTGATCGAGCTTTAGTTCTAATGAACTTTAAGTTGCTTATAGGTTCCATAGAATGTTTTATTTTGTTCCCGTAGTTGATGATGTCTAAATGGGGAGAATAATGTTCATGTAGTACAAATGACGTTCTACCATAGCTAGTTTCTATTTGTTTGATCTTATGATGACACTTCTATTCATGATAGGCATCGAGTCTGCTACGTGTCGAAGCATCATTATTAAAATGACCTTTGACAAAATTTTCAAATATTTTTTAATAAATTTAAGTTCTGATGGTCGTAATGTCGAAGTTCTAAGGGTAGCTATTGTCGTTGATAGTTCAAATGGTAATGACCGTCGAAAACTATATTATTAAAAAACCCAAATAAATGTTGCCTAAATTTTATGATATAATATAATATAATTATTTTTTACAGTTTGAACTATCGAAAATTTCGACAGCATAGCTATCATCGAAACCTCACACGGTTAGAATCATAAAAAAATTTATTATTAAAAAATTAAAATGAGCGTTGCCTAAATTTATAATATAATATAACTATTTTTTGACAATCAAAATAAAAAAAAATTTACTATCAAAATCGACGAAAGTTCCCACAACGATAACTGTCGTCAAACTTATAACAATTAAAACCATTAGATGGCTCAATTCTCCGTCGTAACTACAAAAGGAATATTTTCCACCAGTAAAAATTTTCCGACGGTTATCTCTCCGATAGATAGTTTCGACAGATGTTCATGCCCATTGGAAATTCATTTGAAACTGTGAATGTTTATTATATGTAAAAAATGGTCCATCCAAAATTGACCATTTTCTTATAATGGTGGAGTAAAAATATGATTTTTTTTCACTGAAAATGAATTAAGGGAAAAATAAATTCTAGAAAATACTCTATTTAAAATTTTCTATATCTGTGTCAAAGAACAAGTGAAAGATACAATTAAGATATTTATCTAACTTATAACATGCGACATTATTGAATTTTTTTTGGAAAAAAATATTTTAACACGTTTACAAAAAATTTAATCAAATATAAAACAGAAGGAAAAGAATGCAAAACAATTTGTAACATAATTATAGTCAAACATGAAATAAGTTTCCTTGCGGCCGCCGCAACGACTCCGACTCTTTCGCCTTATGGTAATGGGTGACGTCATCGAGTTGGTGCGCTACCAATACAAATACATAAAGCGCCATTGGCCACAAATTGCGACTTTTCTTGAGGAATTTTCTACTTAAAGGAGCAGATCGCAAAATCAATTGGACTTCGCTCCAATCCCTCATCAGTCATCACTCCAATCCACGCTTTACCAGCAGGCAGCCATGGCGGATGAAAGACCCAAAGTGGTGTTGGTTCCATGCCCGTTCCAGGGCCATATCAACCCCATGCTAGAGCTCGCAGCTCTGCTGCAGGTCAAGGGCTTCCCCATCACCATCATCCACCCCGAGCTCAACTGCCCTGATCCGGCGAAGCTCCCTTACGAGCTGTTGGTCATCCCGGACGGCCGCCTCTCCGCCGTCAAGGGATCGTTGGATAACGCCGTCCTGCTCGTCGAAGCGCTGAACGCCAACTGCGAGGCGCCGTTCCGCGACACGCTGGCCCAGATGCTGCGTAGGGAGCGGCAAGCGGTCGCTTGCGTCGTCTTCGATGCCCTGATGTACAATATGCACACAGTGGCCGAAGAGCTCGGGGTGGCGACTCTCGCACTCAGGACGGGGAGCGCTGCAAATTTCAACATGGCGACTGCGTATCCTATGCTGCTGGAGAAGGGATACCTTCCAATAAAAGGTTTCGCACATCTTGTTAATTGACAGACCGATCGATCGATCGAATGATTCCTTGTTCATGTTATAACTTTTGACAATTTCTGGTCCTCCCAGATTCGCAGAGGGAGTCCCCTGTTCCGGAGCTTCCCCCTTTCCGGGTGAAGGACTTGTTGGTCATCAACAACGTCGACATAACAGAGTTCATGAGGATGAGGGCAAACATAATAGGGTCAATACGCTCTTCCTCGGGGCTCATAGTTAACACCTTCGAAGCCATCGAAGGAGCCGAGCTAGAGAAGACCCGCAGGGAGCTGAGCGTCCCCATTTTCGACATCGGCCCCCTTCACAAGTTCTGCCCAAGCGCCCAAAACAGCAGCGTCATGGCTCCAGACTACAGTTGCATGGCTTGGCTGGACAAGCAAGCGTCGGGATCGGTGCTGTACGTGAGCTTCGGGAGCTTGGCACGCGTGGACGAGGACGTGCTCACGGAGATGGCGTGGGGCTTGGCCAAAAGCGGGCAGCCGTTCCTCTGGGTGATCCGGCCGGAATCCGTCAGAGGCGCCGAGCGTATCGAGCTGCCCAGTGAGTTCACGGAGGAGACGCGGGAGAGAGGCGTAGTGGTGGATTGGGCGCCGCAGAAGGAAGTGCTGGAGCACCATGCCGTGGGGGGATTCTGGACGCACAACGGCTGGAACTCCACCATGGAGAGCTTGAGCGCAGGGGTCCCGATGCTCTGCTCCCCGCAGTCCTCCGATCAGATGGCGAACGCCAGGTACGCGAGCCACGTCTGGGAGATGGGCATCACGCTGGAGAATGGGATCGAGAGAGGCAGAGTGGAGAAGGCCATCAAGACGCTGATGCAAGAGGACGAAGGGGAGCGGATGAGAGCCAGAGCGAGAGCTGTGCGGGACGCAGCGGCTCGCTCCATCCAAAGCGAGGGCTCTTCTTGCGCGTCCGTGGACAAGTTGGTAGATCATATTGATATGCTGTCGATTGGTCGCAGGCGGCATTGATGCATGTTGGACTTTCTGATGTATCTCGTTCATCAATAAAACATACGTTTTGAGGTAGGATTTAATTCCTATGCTACCAACTTAAGTTGGTAAGTTGGTAGCATAGTGTTACCAAAATCGCGGCTGCACGATTCATCATCGACGGGTAGAACATCTTCGATGATCTCGGCCGTCCGATTCATGATCGACGGTCGAGATTACGTCAGATTTTTTCCCTTTTCTTTCTAATAACTCGTCTGCGCTCTCCTCTCTCTCTCCTCTTTGTCTCCCCTCTTCGTCTGCGCTTTCCTCTCTCTCTGCCGCCCACTTGATCGGCGTCCGCCGCAGCCACCGCCGCCCAATTCTCGTCCAGATCCACACGCCTACACCGCCACTTCGGGATCCGCACGTCAACTCCTCCCGAGGCACGATCTCGCCCGCCGACGACCGAGCACGATCTCCCCCGGCAAGATCTGCGCACCTCCGGCCAGATCCGCATGCCGGATCTCATCCCTCCAGTGAGCTCGACGCGCGAAGACCGAGCTTCACCGCCGACCTGAACACGCCGCCGATCTCGCGCCCCTCCGCAGCCAATCTCGCGCCCCTCCGCCGATCTTGCGCACCTCCGTCGCCGAGCTCACGCCCCGCCGCCGCCGATCTCGACCACCGCTGCCGCCGACATCCGTCGCGACCGCACAACCGCCGCCGAGCTCGCCCACAACCGCCGCGACCCCGACGGCCTCCGCCTTCGCCAGTCGCCTCCCCACACCACCGCCGCTCGCCGACCTCCGCAGTGACCCCACACCACTGCCGCCCTCCGACGCCTGCCGCACCCGCACCGACCTCAGACGACCGTCGACCCCGCATCACACACCGCCGACCTCGCACCTCCGCTCGGACGCCGCCGCCGACCCTCGCCCCGCTCCCCACACCTCCGCTATCTCGCCCCGCCGCCACCGCTCTCTCGTCCCTCCGCCACCGAGGATTGTGTGACCGCGGCCCGGCAACCCTCCCCGACCCGCCCAAGGATTGTGCAGCCGCCGACCTCGCCCGCCGACTGGCCCCCTCGAAGCCCCTGATAATTAGTAAAATTTGTAATTCAAATTAATGATAATTTTGTTAATCTTGTGAAGACAGCGTAATGGAGTACTTGCACTTTGATATGGTTTAAGTGCATTTTGATGTGGTTAGAACTTGAACATGATTGACGAAAGTGTGAATTTTATTTGATCATCAAAGAATTTGTATGCACTTGCACTTTGATGTGGTTCGATTGTTGTATATGTACTTGAACATGATTATCGAAAGTGTGAATTCTATTTCATTTATCGTTAAAGAATTTGTATGCACTTGCACTTGTGCACTTTGATGCGGTTTAAGTGCACTTTCATGTAGTTCGATTCTTGTATACGCCTTTGAACATGATTGTCGAAAGGGTGAATTCCATTTCATTTGTCGTCAAAGAATTTGTATGCACTTGTCGTCAAAGAATTTGTATGCACTTGTAAGAACACTTGTATACGCGGTGAGAGGCCTTTCTGTTTAGTACAATTAATTTAAAACTTAAAGCATGTAAGAAAAGGTTGAATCAAGTAAAAACTAGTTAAAGTAGCGTAACATGGTCGAACTATACATAACAACCCAACATGTTCTAAACTTTGATATGAAGATAAGAGACTCGTGCATTCTTTTACATCTAAAGATACTTCCGTGCTTGGCCTTGCAGATCTGCGATATAGGATTATCAATTTGCATAGCATTACAGGATCGACGATACGAGCGGGGCAATGAGGCAAGATGAATCTCAACGACGATAGAAAGATGGGCAGGGCACGACGGTGACATAAGGAGGAAAATAATTGACTTAAACATGAATTAGAATATTTACACATGGATTAAATATAGATTAATAATTAATTGCAAAATAATTAATATTAACTAATTACAAAATTATTAACACTAATTATAGAGTCCATTATAGTGTGATTAACACTACAGTGTAATTATAGAATGATTAACAATAGTGTAATTACATAATGATCAACTACAGTGTAATTACAAAATAATTAAAGTGTCCGACAGCGGCGGTGTGGGAACTCGGCGGGCGACAATACGAGAAAACGGTGGCGGGGCAAGGGCGACGGGGCGAGAGCGCCGACGGCAGGAAAAAAAGCGGCGGCGGGGACGAGAGCGGTGGCGACGGGGCGAGAGAGCGGCGAAGGGGGTGAGAGTGGCGGCGGCGGGTTGAGAGAGAGCTAGAGGGGGTGAGAGCGGCGGCGGCAGGCCGAGAGAGAGGCGGAGGGGGCGAGAGCGGCGATGGGGCGAGAGCGGCGGCGGCGGGGCTAGAGTGGCGGCGGAGGGGGGCGAGAGAGTGGCAGTGGGGGCGAGAGCGGCGGTGGCGTGCGTCGGAGAGAGCGGTGGAGGAGGTGGCAGAGCGGTGGCCTCGACAAGAGCGGCGGAGGGGGACGGGAGAGCGGCGGCGGCATGCGTCGGAGCGGCGGAGGAGGGCGGGAGTGCGGCAGGAGAGCGACGGCGGGGGGTGGGAGGGGGGCGAGAGCAGCGACGGCATGCGTTAGGGCACGCGGGGACGAGAGATCGACGAAGCGGGGTGAGAGATCGACGACGGGGATGAGAGATCGAAGGAGGGGGGGAGTGATCGATGCTAGGGCATGTGGCGAGGGCGCGCGAACATGAAGTGTATGTTCTTATTGACAAACTGATAGTTAAGTATGAACTATAAATAGGTGTTGTGAGCTCTTATAATTACTATGATTCTACTTTCTTCTCCTCTGTTTTTCTAGTGTTTTCAATATCAATAAAACAAAAGAAGGTTTCGTCTTCCCCACATCTAATGTTCCTGGTATTGATCTATACTTTTAGTTGAATATGCACAAATTAACATTGTATCAGAGTTGTTCGATTTTTGGAATTAGGTTTTCTGAAATCTCTATGTTCTTGAAATCAACATTTGAAACAGTTTGGGGTTTCCCTTTGATCTGTAGGGTTTTGATGTGTGGTATTTCTAAGCAAATCGTTGACTCCCTTGATCTGATTTGAAATCTGTATTGAAGATTACAGATCTGTTATATCACATTGCTCTTCCTCTTCTTTGAATACAATTAGTTCATATCTTATTCTCACTTATGAGAGAGATCAAATTTCTACTCAAGATAAGGCTTTAGAACTCGGAGTGCATTAGGATCAAGATATGGTTCTATAGTTATAGATCATAATCATCCTCTACACTTGAGACATGCAAATTCACTAGGTTTAGTTTTGATTCCAATCTAGCTGATGGGATCGAAAAACTATGGATTGTGGAGTCGTGCTATGTATAATGACTTATTTGGGATTAGTAAATATGGATTTGTAAATGGAATTGCACAAAGGAACAATTTGATACTTCACTGCATTATCAGTGGGAGAAGCCTGATGCATTAGTACTATCCTAGTTATTGAGCATTATTTCAAAGAATCTTATTAGCAATGTTTCTTATGCTTCTAGTGCTCGTGCAGTGTGGCTTGATTTAAAAGAAAGATTTGAGAAAATCACTAGTTTAAGAATTTACTGTTCGACTAAGGAGATGGCATTACTTGTCCAGGGAATAAGTTCCATGACAAATTATTATAGCATATTTAAAGATCTTTGGAAAGAGTTGGATGTCATTATACCATATCTAGGAGTTCTTACATCATAAGATATTTTTTTTTGTTGCAACAAAAATTAGTACAATTTCTTATGGGATTAAATAAAACTTATAGTCAAGTGTGTTCTCTGATACTGCTTATGAATCCCACACCTACAATAAGTCAAACATCTGCTATGCTAAGTTAGGAAGAGGATCAAAGGAAAAATTCAGTAATGGGAAATACTCTTAATACAAATAGAGATCAATCCGTTGTGCCATTTCTTGGAGCAACAAGTGCAGTAGTTATCAATCAAAATTAGAATACTAAAGGGAAGAAGAGTTCTGGAATCATTTGTAATTATTGTAAAAAGTCAGGACACATGTGGGATGGGGTAGTGTATTGAGAGATGGGATGGTAAAGTGTGATGTATCTATCATGAGAAAGATCATGTTTGGATAGTAAGTTATAAAAAATAATACTATGAAGAATGGAAGTTTTATTTATTAAAAAGTCATTTTTACCCTTATTATATATAAACGATTTATAATATTTAATGAGTAATAAATATTTATTACTTTACCACTTATTTATTTTTCTCTTTTATTTTTTGTTTTGCCTATTTTTCTATTTTTATTATATTTTTTTGAAATATTTTATTCATCTATTTTAAAAGGTAACAAATAATATATATATATATATATATATATAAGAGGAAAAGATAATTTATTAATGTGAGAGAGAGATGATTTAATTTGGTAATAAGAAAAATGATTTTATTTGGTAATAAAAGAGGGGTTATGGGTTAATTTGGTCTAAAATTATTTATTCTTTCTCCTTCTACCAATTTGGTGGAATAAAAAATGTGATGTTTGAAGGGCTTAGTTATTCCACCTCACCCCTCTTAACTTAAATAAAAAATGTAACCAAACATGATTTAACTAATTTTATTCTTTCATATTCCACCACACCTTTTCAAATTCCTCAATCCAAATAGACCACAATGTTAGAAGCTGGTAGGCTTTCCACCAAACCACAAGTTCATGAAAAAAAAACAAGTTCTGAGGTAGGAGCAAGAGGATTTGTTAACAGTGCAACAATTGAAAATGCTGGAATTGGAGAAGAAGTGATCAATATTAATTCTCTTGTACCTAATCTAATTCATTTCTAAGTGGAGACCAATATCAGCAAATTCTAAAATTACTTAAAAAGGAACATGAAGCAGTAGCAAGTATGACATATAAGCCTAATCATAACTCACAGCTTCTTAATCAAAGTTGGATCATATGACAGCACACCTAAATTGATTGACACAACCTTAGTGAGCTCCCCAAAACAAGTTAGGTTACCCAATGGTACAACTTCTGGAGTAACACATAAAGGCTTTTTTATTGATCAGAAGTTGATTGAAGTGTTATGCTACCAACAATGCTCCCCAAAGATAAGTTTTCTCCAAGAGCTTATCCTTTAGTCTTTCTTGGTTACTCTTCAGTTCAAAATTTTGATTCCATTGACACATTAAAAACTGGTCCAGTTATTATTTTTTCCTCAATTGCTACAAGACCACGAAGAAATATTAAACCTCATGCTTGGTTGAGTGGTTATTTTACCCCTTCTTCTTCTACTACTGCTTATCCAATTTCTAATTATATTTCATATTCCCAACTATCGACTTCTTATTTGTCCTTTGTTCATGCTCTATCAATTCTTAAGGAACCTTGTTCATTTTATGATGCTTCTAAAGATCTTTGGATCGATGCTATGAAGGTTGAAATGCTTGCTTTGGAGCAGAATAAAACTTGGGAAGTTGTTAAACTTCCACCTAGTAAAAAACCCATAGGTTGTAAATGGGTTTATAAGATCAAGCTCCAAGCTAATAAAGAAGTTGAACGATATAAAGCCAGATTAGTAGCTAAAGACTATAATCAGGTTGCAAGCTTTGATTATATAGAAACATCTACTGCTATTGCTAAAATGGTTAGTATTAGGTGTGTCCTTGTTGTTGCTCCTCAAAAGAATTAGCCCTTGTTTCATGTGGATATTAATAATGCATTTTTCAACGGTGATCTTCATGAGGAAGTATATATGGAATTTCCATCTGGTTTTCGCAGTCCGGGGGGAATCATAAAGTATGTAGACTGCTCAAATCATTATATGGATTAAAATAAGCTTCTCGTCAATGGAACCAAAAATCAACTAATGTTCTAAGTTCAGGGTTCACTCAAAGTAAGTTAGACTATTTTATGTTTACAAAATGTTTGCGAGGAAGAATAGTTGTCTTTTTGGTATATGTTGATGATATTGTTCTCCTAAGAGATTGTTACAAGATGCAAAAATGATATTAAGTTCTAATTTTAATATCAAGGATCTTGGAGCTCTCAAGTACTTCTTGAGGATTGAAGTCTTAAGATCAAAAGAAAGTATCCTACTAACTCAAAGTAAGTATACTTTGGATTTAATATTAGACTTGGGGATAGGGGGCATAGCCAGCAACTACACCACTTGAGCAGAATTTAAAATTAACTACTTATTTTCAACACAGGAGCATATGATAAAATTTTGTAAGATCCAACTGTGTACTAAAGATTAATAGTAGATTGATCTATCTAACTATTACATGATCGGATATTTCTTTTGCAGTTCAACATTTAAGTCAATATATGCATGAACCTAATATTCACATTTAGATGTTGCACTTCAAGTTTCTACATATCTTAAAAATGATCCAGGCAATGATATAAATTTTCAGGCAACAATAAGTAACACAATTAGCAATTTTTACGATGCAGATTGGGCAGCTGCACCTTAACACAAAGATCAATTTTAGGGTTTTGAGTGAAATTGGGGAACTCTTTAATCTCTTGGAAATCTAAGAAACAAAACATTAATTGAAAGTCCTTTACAGAATCTGAATACAGGAGTTTATCATTATTGATTTCAGAATTGATTTGGATAGAGAGATTATTAAAAGAATTAGATTTTGAAGTCTGCAGGCCCATCTCAATTAAATGTGATAATAATGCAATAGTCTATATTGCCACAAATCCTGTCTATCATGGAAGAATGCCATTTTGTGTAAGATAAATTGAAAGAAGATCTGATAGAACTCAATTATATACCGACGAAATCACAACATGCAAACATTTTTACAAAAGGTTTAAGCATTCAGCAGCACAATTTACTAATCACTAAGATAAGAATGTCATCGATTTTGGTTCCTAGCTCGAGGGAGAGTGTGCGAATACATAGTTCATGTACAGCTTTAAAGTTGTTCGTTATAGCTGATGACAAATGTTATAGATAGTGTGTGCCCTTATTTACAACTAGTAGTTAAGTCTGTACTATAAATAGGTACTGAGCTCTCGTACGCTTTTCTAGTGTTTTCAATATCAATAAAATAAAAGAAGACTTCGCCTTCCCCACATCTAATGTTCCTGTATCGATCTATACTTTTAGTTGAATCTGTACAAATTTGTTAAATTAACAAATTGGACCTCACTCCAAACCACTCCTTACAAACAGGCAACCATGGCGGATGGAAGGCCCAAAGTGGTGCTGGTTCCAGCCCCGTTACAGGGTCACATCAATCCCATGCTAGAGCTCGCAGCTCTCCTGCAGGCCAAGGGCTTCCCCATCACCGTCATCCACCCCGAGTTTAACTGCCCGGATCCCGCCAAGTTCCCTTACGAGCTGTTGACCATCCCGGACGGCCGCCTCTCCGCCGTCAAGGCATCGTTGGATAACGTCACCCTTCTCGTCGACGCGATGAACGCCAACTGCGAGGCGCCGTTCCGCGATACGCTGGGCCAGATGCTGTGTAACGAGCGGCAAGCCGTCGCTTGCGTCGTCTGCGATACCCTGATGTACAGGATGCAAGCAGTGGCCGAAGAGCTCCAGGTGGCGACTCTAGCGCTCAGGACGGGGAGCGCTACGAATTTCAACATGGTGACTGCGTATCCTACGCTGGTGGAGAAGGGATACCTTCCCGTAAAAGGTTTCACACATCTGTTAATTTACAGATCGATCGATCGATTCCTCGATCATGTTATTAATTTTAACAGTTTCTGTTCCTCATAGATTCGCAGAGGGAGTCCCTTGTTCCAGAGCTTCCACCTTTCCGGGTGAAGGACTTGTTGGTTATCAATAACGTCGACGTAACAGGGTTCATGAGGATGAGGGCAAACATATTGAGGTCAGTATGCTCTTCCTCGGGGCTCATACTTAACACCTTCGAAGCCATCGAAGGGGCCGAGCTCCAGAAGATCCGCAGAGAGCTGGGCGTCCCTGTTTACGACATCGGCCCCCTCCACAAGTTTTCCCCAAACGTCCAAAACAACAGCATCATGCCTCCAGACTACAGATGCATGGGTTGGCTGGACGAGCAAGCGTCGGGATCGGTGTTGTACGTGAGCTTCGGGAGCATGGCGCTCGTGGACGACGACGTGCTCACAGAGATGGCGTGGGGCTTGGCCAACAGCGGGCAGCCGTTCCTCTGGGTGCTTCGGCCGGGATCCGTCAGAGGCGCCGAGCATATCGAACTGCCCAGGGGGTTCACGGAGGAGACGCGAGGGAGAGGCGTGGTGGTGGAGTGGGCGCCGCAGAAGGAAGTGCTGGGGCACCCTGCCGTCGGGGGTTTCTGGACGCACAGCGGCTGGAACTCAACTATGGAGAGCTTGTGCGCAGGGGTGCCGATGCTTTGCTCACCGCAGTTCTCCGATCAGATGGCGAACGCCAGGTACGTGAGCCACGTCTGGAAGACGGGCATCGCCTTGGAGAACGGAATCGAAAGAATCGGGGTAGAGAAGGCGATCAAGGCGCTGATGCGGGAGGACGAAGGCGAGCGGATGGGCGCGAGAGCGCGGGCGCTGAAGGATGCAGCGTCTCGCTGCATCCAAAGCGGGGGTTCTTCTCGCGTGTCCATGGACAAGTTGGCGGATCTTGTGCTCTCGATTGGTCACAGGCGGCTCTGATGCACCAAGAATTGCTATAAAAAAAATTCAAACTACTTTTCTGATGTTTGATTCGTTAATAAACGAACATCTTAGGAGTGTTGAAAGCCCTTGACCGAGGCTGGGAACTTGTCCCCGAGTTTGCCATGAAAGTTGAACCATGCAGCAGCATTTACGGCGATTGTTTCTTCTTTGCTTTCTGAACCCCGAGGTGATCCAACTACGACCATGAATTTTTAGTATGTTTGATGAGCTACTTCACGTGGGAGTAGGAAGCGGCTCCTTTCAATGTATTATTATGAATTTAATATGTTTGATGAGCTCTTCATGTTGTGCTTTTTTTTTATTCATTTTCCTGTAAGATTAATTACTATTACTATTTAATATTTGGTATAATATTATTGGTAATAAACAGTTGCGTCCTTTTACTTTATCATAGTGTCCGTTGAAGAGTATTTTTACTGAGGAGGAGTACGTCTTTCGGATTTAGGAGTTAACGACCACGTGGCAGACACATGAAATTACGCCACGATCAAGATCTAGCTAAACATCTTAGTTAAGATAGGTGCGTATTTCATATCAGACATCTCCATGAATGGTGCTCCACATGAAGCAAATAAATTGTTCCATATGCTTTCTTTCCCTTCAGAATAAGGGATAGAGATTCTGCCCCACGCAAGTGCAAAATATGGCATCCATGATCAAGATGTAGCTTGACTTTTAAGTGAGACGTTCTACGTTTCTTTTTGTCATGTTGATATTAAGATCAATGGTGCGCTATATAGCACACCTAGGCCTTTCAATTCATCAAGTAATATGCACTAGCAATAATATCATCTCTCAACTATTCATATATTGAAAGTTAATCCATTATCGAATTCAAAGTCACGTCAGATCGGGTACGGTGGCAAATTATGTTTTTAACAAAAAGTTTTTAATTTAAAAGAAATCGAATTTGAAATCTTACTTAAATGAGAAAGAGTCATTTTTCACCCAATCTCCGTATTTTGAAAGTTAATTTAACATAATCTATTACATGAAATTGCGGAAGACAAATAACAATATTTCATATATCTTTCAAATGCTAACAAATATAATAATAATGTCTAAGTATATAAAACATTAGTATGATAATAAAAGATTTCTAATGACTTAATCCCATGTATAAATTAGCATCACCATTAGCGTTGCTGCAACACGTACACGCTTTCATTCGTATCCAACACGATTCAAATGTAGAAAATGGTATTTTTGTGAGCTATGACTTTCAATAGATATTAAAAAGAATTTATTTCTTAATCGAAATTGATCATAATTCAACAAGTAAACAATTAGCAAACGGGAAATCGTCAATTGATCAAGTTAGCAAATGTGTTTATGTTACAAATAAGCAAATGATAGAAAGAAAAGAGGAGAAGGCAGATGATGACACATACCACAGTTGATATAAACATGAGGAGAAGCAAAAGGAAACCAAATTATAAAAGATTTTATTACAGATTAAATACCACAGAGGCATGAAGCTCAAATGGAATATGAAGAATAGAAGGCAATCAAGGCAGTTGAAAGATAATACATCAAACTTTAAATATTATAAATAGCTACTAATATAATGATTAATCTTTTTAGAACATGTTAGTAGTTATAATGTAGAAGCATGTTGTTCAGAACGTGGGATAAACAAGTAGTTACAATACACATATATAAAAGAAACAAGGATGGAAAGAGCGGGGATCTCTAAGCTTTTGTTGTTGGGCTTTTGGTGTTAATTCAGTCCATCAAGACGATACATCCATTTAAGCTAATTAAACCTAATTAACTTAGATGAAGTTTTCTCTCTCTTCAATTGGTGCGGCCGTCACGTGAAGAAAAAAAGGGTGTTTTTCTTCTTCTGCAAGCTGTCGAGAGCCAATAGAGCTTAGAGTTGATTGAAAAAAAAAAAGAATTTTTCTTTGGTCAGCGGATAAAGAAAAGAAGATAGAAGATGATTGAAAAAGAAGACAGAATATTTCTTCTTAAAGAGCAAAGAATCAAGAACATAACTAAATTGGGAGGATCTCTGAGGTTTTGTTGATACTACAATCATAAAGAATTGTAGTAATCATATGATATTATTCCTACTGTTATTTCAATATTTTTCAGAGAAAATTTATTTATCCCAGTGAATTATTATTATTCGAGTTTGGACAACCCAAAAGACGTACTATATTCTTGAATTAGTGATATTGCTCTATGATTGCTTTGTGATTTTTTTTCCTTCTCATTGAAGGATTTTTCAACATAAATTTGGTGTCTCTTCTACCTTTTATTATTTTCTTGTACATCGTGCTTAACTTATATTATTTAATTCACACATAAAAAGAGGGATTAAATTTTCAACACGTGGTATCAGAGCGAAGTTAATTGTGATTTCTTTTGTGTGAATTAAATGGAGGATAACTATTTTAACTAGATGATCAAACTGACATCGAATAATTATCCAGTTTAGAAAGTTAGGATGGAGGACTTTCTATACTGCAAGGAATTGTTTGGTCCCGTTGAATTAGAAGATAAAAAATCGATAGAAAAAATTGATGAAAGTTGAAAAAAGATGCACATAAAAGCTGTTGGGATGATTAGGCAATTTATTGATGTTAGTATTTTTCATCATGTTGCTCAAGAGACATATGCACAGGTTTTGTGGAAGAAGTTACAAGATTTATATAAAAAGAATACTATTCAAAATAAAGCTTTCATGATTAGGAAACTGATGAATTTAAAGTTTAAATATGAAAATTCTATTGCTGAACACTTGAGTGAATTTCATGAAATAGTAAATCAGTTGAGAGCAATGAAAATAATTCTTGATGATGAGATGCAAGGATTAATGCTCCTGAATTCCTTGTTAGATTCATGGGAAACTTTGATGATAGCACTTAATAATTTTGCTCTTAATGGTGTGGTATCACTCACCATGGTTAAAGATTGTTAGTTCAATGAAAAAACAACGAAGAAGAGTATGGGAACAAATCTACATAGGTTCTTGTCACATAGAATAGAGGTAGAGATAGAAGCGGAGAGATGATCAAAAGGCCGTGGCAATAATAGGTCTCAAGAGAAAAATTTACATGTTCTCACTGTGGCAAAGAGGGACATCAAGAGAAATTATAGAGATTAGAAAAGGCAACAAAATGAGAAGAATAAAAAAGATGCAACTGCTATAGTTGTATCAAATGAGGATCTATATTACCTTTCAGACGGGAATAAAGAATGCAATGTCATAGACTCTTTAATTGAGTGGATCATCGATTTAGGGGCTTCGCATCATGCAACTTCATTAAAAGAATACTTCAGTGTGTACAGGACTGGTGATTTTGGCACAATGAAGATGGACAATAAGATAGAGTTTAAAATTGTAAGAATTGGAGATGTATGTATTCGAACAAACGTTAGTTGTGAGTTGATTCTAAAGGATGTCAGACACATATTAAATTTACGTCTCAATATGATTTCTCCTCGGCTTTTGGATTAGGAAGGTTACTATACTCACATGGGTGATAGAAAGTGAAAATTGATCAAAGGATTCATGGTTGTTGCTAAAGGAAAGCTATCAGGAGTCTTCTACAAAACTCAAGTGAATTTGATTGGACAGTCGATTAATGCAATAGAGGAAGAAGCTTCACCAGATTTATGGCACAAAAGATTAGGACACATGAGTGAAAAAGGAATGCAAGTTCTGGCGAGGAATTCTCACATTACTTTTACCAAAGGTAAATTTTTGAATACTTGTGATGACTGTCTATTTGGTAAACAGTGTAGGGTGTCATTTTGTCCAATTCTAAGAAGGAAAATAAGTTGGATTTGGTGTATTATGATGTGTGTGGCCCCATTGAAGTAAATTTTTTAGGTGGCAATAGATATTTTATTACTTTTATTGATGATGCTTCACGAAAATTATGGAATTATTTTATGAAGAAAAAAGATCAAGTATTTCAGATTTTTCAGAAGTTTCATGTCATGGTGGAAAAGGAGACGGACAATCATCTAAAGTGTCTTCGCACAGACAATGGTGATGAATCTCAGAAATTCAAAGATTATTGCGCAGAGCATGGCATCAGTCCGTTTTGGAGATTGGCGACTTACCAATTCAGTGACTTTGGCACTGGACATTCCCAAAATGGATCGGATCAGGTGAATTAGATAATAGACAAACGTCTGTTGCCATTCTTGCCCTCCTCCTCCTTTCAGGGTCTCGTCCAACTGTTACAGAGGCTTTTTCCTCTGTTCAATACATAATGACTGAGGCCAACTTTGGTTGGTTAGTGAATATGGTACCCAAATAACAATAGATATGTCAAAAGCAAGTTCGATTACGCCTATTCCTAATCCTAAATAGAATATAATGACGTAGGGATCCATATGTAAACATAGTCTCTATTTACATATGCTCGAATGAACTCTCCTCATAATAAAAATGTACATAGCCCTATTCAAATTTGGTCCGATATGGAATGAACTTATAATCAGATGATCGAGTCGATTCCATGATTATAAGTTCATAACTCCAGCTTTCCCATTTTGGACGAAACAGATCTACTAATTCTTTTATTTCAGTTAGTAAACTAAGAAATAGAGATTTTTTCTTTTGACCATCTTTCGATTGTTAATACGAGATATAAGGACCGCTACTACAAGCAGTACTACACTTTGCCTTCTATTTCTCCAAGTAAAGCCCTCCGCAAGGCAATACCTATGGTATCGGCTTGACCTTTCATAAGCGGGGACAGAATGAAACGGCCGTAATAAAGACGCTTACTATCTACTCTTGATTCAACACACTTCCACTGTAGTGTTCGAGTGGATCCTACTACTTCCTCACGAACCATACTAATATTATTATTTGATCAAATTATTGAATTGGGTTATCCCAATAAATATCATGCCTGAATCTAACCGGAGTTCGCGGGTCTGGAGAAAGTAGCAATCAATAGGATTTCACTAATCCTCCCCTCCCGAAAGGAAGAACGTGAAATTCTTTTTCCTTTCCGTAGGGACCAGGAGATTGGATTGAATTCCTTATAAGATTCTTCCACAATGGACTCTGATAAGTGAGATTTCGAGTAAGTGTTTACAGAATCTTCTTCTATCCGAAAAAATGATTCCTTAAAATAATGAGTTACCCGTTCCATTGATATGGACACATCTGAGATCAACAAATGCTCGAGAGTTCCTCTATTCAATCATTTTCCTTCTTCTTGTTGCTGGATATCTCATTCGTATACATCTTTGGAAAAGTCAATACCTAAGACTCCACAGCACAATGGTGTTGCTGAAAAAATGAATAGAACCATTCTGTATAGAGTTAGGTGTATGCTGAGGACGACTAATCTACCGAAGATTTTTTGGAGTGAAGCTGCGAATACTGTGTGCTACCTAATTAACATATCTCCATCGGTTCCTTTGAATTTAGATACTCCTGAGAAAGTGTGGACTAATAAGATTGTGTCTTACTCTCACTTGAAGGTTTTGGTTGTAGAGTTTCTGTACAGGTGGGAAATGAGCATGGATAGAAATTGAATGAGAAGACTCAAGAGTGCATATTTCTGGGTTATGGAGATACAAACTCTGAATATAAGTTGTGGGATCCAGAAAAGAAGAAAATTATCAGAAGATTTTCATGAATTAGAAACTTTGATAGACTTCAGAAAATCAAAGAAGCAGAGCAGTGATTATGTACAAGATGAACTTGAAAATAATGAGGCATATGTGGATACAGATGTAGATGTAGAGGATTTTATGCAGAGGGAGTAAGATGCTACTCCATCTCGCAGATCTACAAGAGAGCGTCATGCTTCCACTAGATATTCAAGTTCTGAGTACTCAGTGATTACTGAAGAGGGGAAGCCAAAGACAAATCCAAGAAGAAAGCCAGAACGAGGTGCTGTATTGACCGGCATGAAGATCAAACGATAATTCTTGATGGAGGATCTCCTTCGCATGAGTTGGAGGGGGAGATTGCTGGGCTTTTGGAGTTAATCCAGTCCATTAAGAAGATACATCTATTTAAGCTAATTCACTTAGATGAGGTTTTTTCTCTCTTCAATTGGTGTGGCCGCCATGTGAAGAAAAAAGGTGTTATTTTCTTCTGCAAGTCGCCGAGAGCTAAGAAAAGAAAAAAAAAGATTTTTTTTCTAGAGTTTAGAGTTGATTGAAAAAGAAAAAATGAGTTTTCTTTGGTCAATGGATAATGAAAAAAAGAGAGAAGAGGGCTGAAAAAGAAGACATAATATTTCTTTTTGAAGAGCAAATAATCAAGAACAGAGTCAGATTGGGAGGATCTCTGAGGTTTTGTTGATATTATAATCACAGAGAATTGTAGTAATCAAGTGATATTATTTCTACTGTTATTTTAGTATTTTTCAGAGAAAAAATATTTATCCCAATGAATTATTATTATTCAGGTTTGAGAAAAACTCGGAAGACGTTGTACTCTATTCTTTAATTAGTGATATTGTTATGTGATTGTCCTGTGATTTTTTTCCCTTCTCATTGGAGGGTTTTTTCACATAAATTTGGTGTCTCTTTTGCCTATTATTATTTTCTTGTGCATCGTACTTGACTTATATTATTTAATTCACACATAAGAAGAGGGATTAAATTCCCAACATTTGTTGGTTCAAGTTATGCAGTTGTTCTTGGAGCCTGTGGATGCTCGAAGTCCTCAATAACATTTCTTTTGATTACCTGCTCGTGTTTCATTTGTTCTCTGTTCTTTTCTTTTTTTTTATAAAATGATGATTCATTAATTACTCAACAAAGTCCGTATACAAAACATTGGGGACACCCGGAGGTGGTATGTCCACCCAAAAAAGATCGCGGGGCGATCTACGAGCAAAAGAAGCCAAGTCATCAGCCTCAACATTACATCTTCGGTTAGCATGAATACAACTAAAGTGCAAAAACTTGGAGATAAACATCAAAATGTCACTAAGGCATAAAGAGTTCTTATTAATGATTGCCACTGCCGTAAGCGAGTCAGCTTCTAAAATCAGCTTCCTGATACTAAGATTCACGCAATGAAGCAAGCCCGCATGAATTGCACACAATTCCGCATCTAGAGCATTGTTGCACTGATATGGAAGAGCCCCTGCACATACAAACGCAGTATTAGCATTTCGCACAATATAGCTTGTCCCCCATCCCCGTATTGCTCACAAATGAGTCGTCCGTGTTCAATTTGATCCAGGACAAGGGTGGAGGCTCCCAAGAAACCAAGATAAGTCCCCTTAGAAGTGTTGGGTGTGTGTAACTCATAATAGGAGATAAGAACCCGCAACCAAACCACTGCAGCGGTTGCCTGGTTGGAGTTAAAATATGCATTGTTCCTCATCTTCCATATACCCCACAAAGTTAAAGCAATTAATGAAAGGAGACAGGTCCTGGAGAAAGGGTCAAGAAGATCTTGGCCTTCTAGAATTCAGTCACCATCCCTCCAATTAGAAAAATACTGAAAGGTGTCCACAGAGGGAGCATGTAGGAATTGCAAAAGGAATAAATCTGGACAGAATGTGTTTTGTAGGAAGCCGCATGTGTGCTAATTTCCACAGAAAGACATCGATCTTAGGTGGAACCTTGATACGCCAAATTTTACTCCAACCAGACCATCCTGCATATTGCGGTGGCACGAGTGGCTTACTAATAAAGTTGTAAACTGATTTAGTAGTTAGAATATCAAAAAGTTCTAGTGTCCAGACACAAATATCATCATTGGGGAAAGCAGACAATTTAAATGACAGAATCTTTCTAGCAAGCATGCAGCAAAACAATTTCTAAGCATCTCAACATTCCAGGAATTATGTAACATTAAATCAGTAACCATATAAGTGTTCAATGGAGAGTAAACATTTATATAAGTGGGCATGCAACATAGAGGGGTGTTAAATAATCATGGATCATAATAAGCATGAGTAGTAAAGCCATTACCAATATCTGATATTATCCATACTTTGTAAAAGTTGATTCTAGCACCGGGACATTCTAATACCAATTTCCTCCTAATTATTCCACTATGAAAGAGTGTGGTGCCAGGGATGTGGAAGGTTGTATTTTTTGGATGAGTAGATTTGAAAGAAGATCTTGAGAGTTGTTCAAAATAGATAAGACTTTTTTCTGCCAATAGAGCAGTTTGCATATGCAATAGTGATTTAATACCTAAACCACCCTCATACTTAGGCAAAAGTGCAGTATCCCAATTAATAAGATGTAACCCATGTTTCTCACTAAAAGAGGACCAAAGGAAGGATCTAGCTAGTCGTTCAAGTGATTCGATAAGACCAACAGAAATATGAGTAGAACTGAGGGTGTAGTTTGGAATAGAGGACAGAGTAGACTTAATTAAAGTTATTTTTCTAGTTTGTGTGAGGGATTTTTTCTTCCATCCAGCTAATTTATTGTGAGCCTTAGATTCAATATGCATATGAGACCCCCTGTTGATGTATTTGTAAGAAATTGGAATTCCCATATATGTGAAAGGGAAGGAATCAAAGGATATATTTAAAGAGTTTTTGATTAAAAGTTTCCTTCTTAGTGAAAATTTTGGGGGCAAATAGATAGCAGATTTGTTTAAGTTAATTTCCTAATTAGTCAGCCTTTTGTATTGCTTAAAAATCTCTTTTAGTTTGGAGCAATTAGACACCGTTGCAGCCATGCATACTAATAAGTCATCAGCATATAGTAGGTGGACGATAGCAAAAGCTCCCACCTTGAAAGGTTTGATATGACCATTGTTGACTTGATTGTTCAGTAGAAAGGAGAATACTTGCGATACTAGTATAAATAGATAGGAGGATAAGGGGTCACCTTGTCTCAGACTCTTGTGGCTCTTAAAATGTGGAGATAAGGAGAAGAATGGTGATTGGATGCAGGACATGATCCAATTAATGAATTTTGGAGGGAAGTGCATAAGACTAAGGACCTTATAGACTGCATGTCAGGAGACCCGATCGAAAGCCTTATCGATATCTGTCTTAAGAATAAGATATTTAGACCCGCCCTTAGCCATAGAGTGTGTAATTTCTTAAGCTAACATTAGATTGCCTTGGATAGATTTGCCATGGACAAAAGCAGCATGAGACTTATCTACCAAGGTTGGAAGAGTGGATTTGAGTCTAGAGGCCAGGATTTTAGCAATTACCTTGTAAATTATATTGCACAATGATATGGACCTATAATCTGTAACAGTCAATGGGTTTGTTTTTTAGGTATAAAAGTGATAGAAGTTAATTCAGAGCCATTTGGTAACTGATTATGATGGAGAAGGACTGAATCTCAGAGCATATATCTAATCCAATTATATTCCAATAATTTCTAAAAAATTTAGCATTGAATCCATCAGGTCTAGGAGCTTTCTCTGGTGCCAGAAGTCAGAAGCAATCTTTAATCTCTTTATTGGTGACCGGTGAGGTTAGAGTAGGAACCTATGAGCTGTCAAGAGTTGGCAAGATTGGCCAATCATTAGGGTGTGGAGGAGGCAAAGGGTCAGGGGGCCATAAATTTGAATAATGTGTAGTGAAACAGAACCTAATACCTTCCACATCAGTGATCATTGTGCCATTCTCATTTTTAATTTTGGTTATTTGATTTCTCCTACTTCTGATAATGGTTCTGAGGTGAAAAGACTTGGTGTTTTTATCACCATCTTTAATCCAATTAGTTCTAGATTTTGCCCACCATTTGAGACTGATTTGCCTCATAAAAGCAGCATACTAATTATATTTTGATCTCAAGGTTTTCAATTCATTATCAGACAGACCAAAGGACTCATCTTTTTGCTCAAGGATTGAGATCTCTTACCTAACCTGACTAGCTCTAACATCTAGCCTACCAAGACCTGTCTTATTCCATTTCAGTGTTTGATTTTTTATGAGATCTAATGAGCTTTTAATAGATGCACCCCAAGTTCTTTTGGCCCAAATATCTTTGACAATCTCCCTAGGTTGCTGATACGGGTTCATATTTGAAGGATCTAGAGTTGTGTGTTCTGTTATTTGTATTTAATAAGATGGGGGAGTGATCAGACGTACCCAGTGAGAGAGGTCAATGAGAGATTTGGGTAAGGAAGAAGCCAATAATGATTAATTAAGGCCCCGTCAAGTTTGCAAAAAATTCTAGCATTTTGTGTTCTATTATTACAAAGTATATTGAGATCTAGAGAGGGGTATATCAATCAGGCCTTGGTTCTGTATGAAATTTCTAAATATTCTAATTGATTTCTTAAGAGTGAAGGGGTTCCCCTCGTTTATTTTTAGGTAGGCAGATAGAGTTCATATCCCCCATAATTAACCATGGAATGTTATCAATGTTCATATTTTCTAAAGATAACCATGATTCGTTTCTGTTCGCTGGTAGGTTACTAGCATAAATAGTAGTTAAGAGAAAAGAAAAGTTATCTACCGTAACAACCACATTTACATGCTGAGAATGAGAGTTAATTATGGAAACTTGAGCAAAATCAATCTGTCAAGCGATAATTATGCCGCCAGATGCGCCGAATCCAGCTTGAAAACATCCAGTCCAATTGCTACCAAGATGTTTAACCATAAGTTCAGAGGACTTACTTATCGCATCAGTTTCCAACAGAATGATAATATTGGGTTTATGCTCCTGGAACAAGTACCTAAGCTATCCCAGACCTTACTTCTGAGAGCACCTCGATAATTCCATGCGAGGGTCTTCATTAATTTGAAAGGGGAGTTGAAGCAGCCTCTGGCCCTGCGTCGGAGTGGGAAGAGAGTTAGAGAGATTGTGTAAGGAGCTTGGCTTACCTTTTTTTCTTCCTGACTCCTTTCTTTTTGGAGAAATTTGGGGATGGGGGGAGAACCGAGCAGTGGCCTTCTGACTGCGACATTCGAGGTAGGCCTCCACCTGGATCTCCTCGTCAACTTCCTCCGAATCCTCCTCAGTTTCGTCCGCCGACTCTCTTCTCGGTGACTTGAATCAATCCAAAACCTGCAATATCAAATCCTCATGTGCCTGCACAAATTTAGAAGAGGAAGGAATCTCAGAAGCATCCACAGAAGCATGCATCGATGGGAGTAAGGGGAGGGGAGAAAGGGGATTAGGGTTAGTAGAAGCTTCCACAAAAGCATCCGTTGTCACCGAGGTACGATTGGGAACCCTAGGGGACCTCCGGATCACCACACGATGAGGGGAGAGTCCACGTGGCGACATCCTAGCAGCATCTCCCACAAGTTGTCCGCCCACGTGATCCGCAACGATAATAGATGACAGCTGTGCAGGCGCAATCGGGCTGCAGTCCAACACGTGAGGAGAGAAGGTGGCAGACACGCCCACTAGGTCAGCATTAGGAAATCTGGGGGTACATGGATGGTTGGGATTGAGGGAATGTAGGGCATCCCTACCCGGGCCCAGTTCAGGAGGTCAGAACGGTTGTCATCCGTCACAGGATGCCGGTGACGTGAGTCCGCCGGCCGCATCCAGGTACCATACAGCAAAAGTCCATCCTTCCCTATCGGCAACATACCAGATTCACCCTGCCGCGTTGGACATTGATCAAGAGCATGCCCTATATGGCCACAATTGAAGCAAAATAAGGGAAGATTTTCATATTTTACCGTCTGAAAGTAACGAGAACCATCCGGTAGTTTGATCCAAGTATCTTGCTTAACCGGCGATGCCAGATCAAGCTCAATACATAACCTGGCATACCTGAAATGCTCACCTTTGACAGTATGTTGGTCAATCTTCAGCGGCTTGCCAAAGACATTGGCGATACGCAAGATAGTGTTAGTTTCTCCAAGCTCATATGATAGCCCAGGGAAGTAGATCCACACCGGGGAAGTAGATAGCAGTTCATTATGTGGTCAGAAAAATGCCTTGGCCTGTGAAACATGCAGAAAATTTACATTAAAGGACCAGGGGCTATGAGTTAGAATGCTTAACCTGTCTTCCTCGGAGTCAAACTTGAAGAGAAAGTAATGATTCCCTAGTTCAGTGATTTGAAAGGATACATTAGACCATAGAGCCATAAGATCTTCCCGGAGGGCGTCTAGCAAACCCGCACTAGTAATCAGCCGTCCCAGGAGCACAAGCTTCAGATCCTCCGACCTATGGGCAACATCTTCAGAGTGGATGACGACTTCATCTTTTGAGGCATCTTGAATAGCTAGTAAGCATTGCTTAGAGATGATAGGGTCCGTCTGAGAGCGCGGTCGGGCAACATTGAGCCAGCTATGCCTGGGGACAGCTGGAGTAGGAAGAAGAGGGGGGAGAGAAGTTGATGGGGGCAGGATGTTAGGGTTTGATAGTGTCGGAGGAGGAAGGGGGTCTAGAGGAGGTGGGTTGGGGGCATTTTTTTTGCCTGTTATGCTTTTCTATTTAGGACTAGTTTCTTCTCTGTTCTTTTCTTACTTCATTCCTTGGTGTACATCCTGCTTTGTGAGATCTGGCTGGTGAGTTGAGTTAGCCAAAACACCTGTAGTTAATTTCAAGGTGAGCTAATCAATGAGGAAAGATACCAAGAAGATTGATAGCAAACAGAGTAATAAAGATACCTAGTTGGGACTTCCAAAGCATATCATTTCTCTAGCAATCTACTCGAGGTTGAATCCTTCATGGACAAGCATCTACAACTATAGAAGTGTCAAGATCACATATTTAAGCTTCAAAGTTCCAAGCCCTAGAAATCTGAACGCCAAAGCAAGGAAGCAAACTTAAGAGGAGACCAAAAGAGTAAAATAAACTCATCTGCAATCCTTTTATAAATACCAGGGCGGATTCCATGAAGAACCACTTCAGCTCTGTGCAATGGTCTTCGTCACGGATGGCTGCGAATATTTACGCTTGGTTACGTACGAAGAGCTTTAACACTTTATCAAATGAAAATAATATTTTATTCTAGCCGAAATGACTTTAAATATATAATTGACACTTTTGGAAATTTCTCAATATAGTTCTCGAGTGTTCCTTGTGATTCTCCTGATTTTGAAAGTAGATTAGGATATCGTCCAAAATATGATTTCACATCCAGATATAGTCGAAAGAAAGCCACTAGCGCATTTGTTAGTCCAAAACAATATTATGTGTTCATATCTTGATTGGAATGCAGTAGTCTTTGGTATGTTTTCATCGACCGCTCTAGGTTAGTGAAGCTTCAAAGATCAATTTTGAAGATACTTATACTTGTACAATTAATCAAATAGATCATTTTTACGAGGTAATGGGTATTTATTCCTTTCAGTTACCTTATTTAGCAATTGATAACGAATGCAAAATTCAATGATCTATCATTTTTCTTTACAAATAACACAATGAGAGACATTGGAAAAT
Organism: Pontederia crassipes; assembly: GCA_030549335.1. NCBI lineage: Eukaryota > Viridiplantae > Streptophyta > Magnoliopsida > Commelinales > Pontederiaceae > Pontederia > Pontederia crassipes. The sequence continues at coordinate 55,174,124 of CM060194.1, read as the reverse complement.
ATGAAACCTTTATCAACTTTTGTATCTTCTTCTTTAGCTCATGTTCAACAGAACTTAGCTCGGGGTCTCGAAACTTAGGCCGGATATGTAGAAGCTCAGTCCAAGTTTTGATTAAACTTTGCTTAATAACATTTCGTGTGCCGAGAGATTGCATAAAATGATGTGACAAAATAAATTCGCTAGCAAGTGCACTAGTTAATCAAGTAATATAGTAAAAAAGGAGTAAAGAATGTTGAACCTACGAGAAATATTATTAATTCAATATTTTATCTTATAAATTAATAAGAGAAAAAAACATAAGATTTTGAAAATAGATTTTTTACTACAAAGTAAATGTTAAAAATAATATAATAATAAGATAAGATAACAGTGCTGAAATTAGGTCTTAGGATGATAATAAATTAAGGATAAATATGTGAATCGAAAATATAAATTAAATTTCTTGAGATAGATTAGAATTTTTCTAAATTATTAATTTGACAAGACTAAAATTATAGATTTCCCATACGGGTATATCAATTATTTAGTCAAGCAAATTAAACTATCTTAAATTTAATTAAAATTAAAGTCCCATAATCTGGTATTCAATCAGATAAGATTATGCATTAAAATGAAAATCCTAAATTAGTAATCACTCCACAAATTGGTATATATTAACATACTACATAAATCTAATTTTCCACACACTAGTCATTAGACCTATGCCAATCATTAATTCCCAAAATTAATTAATTAATTTAATTAATAAAATTTGAAATCAAATAGTCTACAAAATAGTAATTATGTAACTCAAAAATCTAAATAATTAAATTAGAAGCATTAAGCATAATAAAAAATTATCCAAAAGAATTTTAATAATAAACTCAGGGTTTACAATATTTCCCTACAATAATAATCTCCTAAAATAAAATAACTAAAAACATTGAGTTCATCCTATAATTGCTAGAGAAATAAATAGCTTGATAACAATATCAGAAGAATTACATCCAAACAAATAATAGTCGAAGCTTCAAATCTCGCTAGACAGTTGGTAACCTATCGAACTTGATCAGATTCGTAATAAACTTTTAACCATCGCACCTTCTCTCTCCTCTCGGTCATAGCCTGTAGAGCTCATGACTCAACTATGGAAGAAACATGGACTTCAAGACACACCTGATGTGGTAGTCTCGTCATGTATTTATAGGTGTGGTACGACCTTAAAGTTTGATCATGGTAGCTCAATCATATGGTCAACCATCAATTCGGTTGGATGAAATTTTAGTTAGATAATTCTTCTTCCGTCTTCATGCCCTTCTTGTGATCTCAGCCAAAATTAACCATCAGAAGATAAAACTTAGTATGTCACCGTTCAAGTTCTCGACCAATAAGATTTGACCATATATAAAATCAGCTTCCATGTCGTGCCCAACGGTTAATTTCAATTATCATTTGGCATCCTAACTTGATAAGTTTTATCCAGTTAACACCCTGGTAGAATTCTTGGCCGATAACAATTTCAACGCGATAAAGTTAAAATCTCCATATAAGAGAACAACTTGGCGACCGATAATTAAACTCCAACTAGTATTTGGTGCCATGTGTTTTCTTGCTTGATAATAGATGAAGTTTCAAAATTAGTTGTCCGAGTTTAACTCCCTAAATCTGTGGCGCCTTGTAGATCTGAATATGATTTTGCTCCCTAATTAATCTTTCACATCCCACTTGATAGTTTGTGACCCTTGACGTCGTGGACTTGATAATTATCCATCCACGTAATTGAACAAATCAGATGAGTTTGGCGCCTTATGATCGAAGTGATATAATCCACATAATAATTCATATGCACCTTGTATTATGAATGGCCCATATTTTTTATTTCATGTAAAATAATTAAATTAAATTAGCCCACAATTAAAATATTGAGAGGATTAGAAAGTGAAAAGTAAGATCTGGTATTATGATTAAAAGTGGCCTAAAATGTTTCATGCTATAATCAAATTAATTACGTAATAAATTAATTAAAATATCACACTAAAATATGTTATAATTTGCATGCATCACCAGGATAGAATCTACTCTCTTTCTTACATACAAATTCGAGCGGGATTTTCAGGCACACAGATTGAGTCATTCTGACAAGGTGCTGGACAACTTTACACTTCTTCGATCTCAAAGTGAACCCAAGTCGGATCAACCAGCATTATCGAGATGAGTTATGAATTGTCAGGCATTAGGCCGGTGCGATGACTGCAAGTTTTAATAGCACAACTCGGGTTCTAACCTTGTAGAAACTCGACGTCAATTATGCTACTTTTTGTTCACAACTTAACCCCTGGATCAATGTGTGACTGGCACAAGAACTTAGAGAATTTTTTGGAGATTATAGGATATCATTTGGACCACAATTAAACTTTCTTAATAAGATTAAATTATTACATTCAAAAGTGAATTCAAGATGTTACACACACTTTTGCTTAGGTTCTAACTTAAACATCTTATCTATGTTAGGTTTCTAACAACCTAAATCTCAACTCTCGCTTCAACCTTCACATCATCTGTCTGTAGGAGATATTGGACTCACACACACTTCAATAAGGGAGAACGAGCACAAAAAAGAGCAAACTCATATATAGATGAAAGAGGGAATAAGGGAGAGGAGTTTGTTATATAAGGAGTTAGTTTAGGTGGGATTAATTTTTATTCGGTTAAAACTTCTTATTGAAGTTTAATTGATTTAGGAGCCTTATCTTAATCCAACATATTTATATCATCTTATTTTCTTTTTTGTGTATTATATTTTTTTTCCTTTGCAAGAAGCATAGCTGTTAATATAATGGGAGTAGTTGTTGAGCAAAGTCAAAGAGTTTATTGAAGAGTCAATTATGCATCTTCAGTTATAATTGATATTCAAATCTTTGATCTCTCACAGCTAAAAGACTAAGCAATCCAAGAGTACTGCATAATTTACTTCTCTCATAGGATGAATAAGATTTCCCCTGAATTAAATCCAACCTATTTTAGTTGTTGAAAATTTTGCATGCAAGTTTATTACTATTTTTATAGGCTTGGAGTGCGATTAAAGCAACATATAAATATTAGTTGAAATAGGAATTAGAAATAAATTAAAATTTTAAATCAAAATATGAATCTAATCATAAAGTCTATGGTATAATGGTCTCCCAATAAGTCAGATCAAAATTTGAAGATCAGATCGATAGGTAGATCTATGATATGTTTTTTTAACAAAAATATAAGCATTAAAAAATCCAAACCCAATAACCCTCGTCGTCGCCAACCCTCATTTCCTTTATTCGCCCTTTGCTCCTTTGTCATCCCACGGGCATCATCTACTACCAAATGCTCGGTAATCGGCAGTGTATGATCTCCACTGCAGTAGTTTGCTTGATCTCCAATGCTTCCCAATGTTGCCCCGTTGTTGCCGACCAGATCTTCAACATCGCCCATCGCTGCCCACCTGATCTGCAACGCCACTGCGGCTCAGCCGCTCGCCTGATCTCCAACATTGTTGTTGTCTACCTGATCTTCACCACCTCACGCAGCCTGAATTATCTCCAATGCTTGTAGGATCGTATGATCATTGATCCTCATAAGCCCTTACGATCTTAGCTCGAAGAGTGATTCTAACAACCTTGGTTTAGATTAAGAGTCTTATTTTCAAAGGACTAATAAAATAAAATAATATATATTTTACTATTGTTATACAAAAATTAAGTGATAAGAACAATAATATATTCTTTAAATACAAAATTGAATAAATCAAATAAATAATAATGTTTACACAAATATAATAAAAAGATATGCATAATACGATTTTTTTCAAAAAATGAGGTAATAGTCCTAATTAAATTATAATCTTAATTATATTATTTAAGGAGTTTAAATTGAATTAGGAAAAGGATTTTATGTATCACAATCCTTATAAATATAACTCCCATAATAATAATATTTTGTTCAAATTTAGAAAATTATAAATAAATCATTTCGTACTCTTATTGAGGGTTGGCCGTTCAAGACCTTCATCAGGCACAGCCGAAGCCATCCCATATGTGGTACAAATGAGAGATTTTAGCTTAAAATTTTATATAGGGTAACTTAATTATGGGGTTAGATCTATTCTACATATATATTTTAGTTGAGAAACATTAAATCCTAATGATAAACACAGTCTTTAACCCATAAGAAGATATAATCCTAATGTAAAAAAGAAAAATCTCTAATATAATAAGAATATAAAGACATACACAAGTAGACTATATATAAAAAAAACAAATCTAAATTACTATAAGAATTATAGGCAAACAAAAAGAGCTTCTCTTATAAAAAAAATAAAGAGTAATTTCGACACTAACCTTCTTTTGATTCAATGGTGCACTGTCATTTTCTTGATACATGGTCTTAGTGCATCGCTGAATTAATGTAAGGGCATGTAATGGATTCCCAACTAGATCTTGTCAAAAAGTATGCAGTGGTGATATTTTGATTGGCTTGAGTTTTCGACAGGAGTTTCATCTTTACCAACAAGCCAATGGTTGTTCTTACATATCCGATCTGGGCCACCTTCGGATTTAGCGCGGATTACCTGGTGATTTCACGAAGAAGTGTTAGTTGGAACTTCAACTAATTCTCTATATATATGGCCCTAGTTCTAAAAACTCCGACTTGAGTTATTAAAAAACCAGGTTGAGTTCTCTTGGGTTCTAAGAGGGCTTTGACCCTATTATTTGATCGATGTTTAAAATGAACTTATTTTCATGTACTTTGATAATGAAATGATGGAAAATCTACAACATAATTAAAGATATCACTACAAGAAAATTGCCATTTCCGATGGGTAATTTTCGACGGATAAAAATCCGTCGCAAAATTACGACGGATTTTGCGACAGAATTATTTTCGACAGATTTTTCGACGGTTATAACGGTCAAAAATGAAAATAATAGATTATATAATTTATTATATTATTTTTTTATTTTTTAACATTTAGGAACGTCGATATTTTCGACAGATATCCATCCATCGCAATTTCTGATGGTTACGACTGTCGAAAATAAAAATATAAATTATGTAATTTGTTATATGTTACTATTTTATTTTTCGACGATTAGGAACGTCGATATTTCCGACGGATATCCATCCGTCGTAATTTTCGACAAATTTTTCGATGGTTATGACCGTCGGAAATGAAAATAATAAATTATATAATTTGTTATATTATTATTTTATTTTTCGACGATTAGGAACGTCGATATTTTCGACGGATATCCATCCGTCGAAAATACACCGCAATTTTCAACGATCGTAACCATCGGTAAATGTATAATAATATAATATGATAAGTATTTTATTAATATAATTTGCGATAGTCCAAACCGTCGCAATTTCCAACGGTTCCAATCGTCGGTAATAATTAGCGACCGTTCAAATCGTCAATAAAATAAAAAATAAATATTATATATAACTAAATATAATATTTTATTTTTACAATTAAATAATGTTTTACGATCATAACCATCGGTAATTTTAAAAATAATTAATATTTATTTTTTCGACGGCCAAAGTCGTCGGTAATTAAAATTTTGTTATCCCGCTTTTTTCGTTTTCCCGCTTTCTCAACTTTCCACCTATATATATAACAACTTTCTCAACTTTCGTTACCCCTCCTCTCTCCATCCTCTCCTTTCTCTCTCCCCCCCCCCCTCTTCCTCTCCCTCTCCCGGCCGGCGAGCCTCTGACCGGACGTCAGCGTCGACCGCCGGTGACCCTCTCCTGCCGGCGTCTCTCTCTCCCTCTTTCTCTCCGGCCCGGACCGCCAGGCGGCCGGATCCGACCCCCAGCGGCCGGATCAGTCGTCGGGCGTTCGGATCTGGCCTTCAACGACTACGGGTGGCCGGATTCGATCGCTTGGCGGCGGATCCGGACCCAGCGGCCGGATCGGTCGGCTGGCGGCCGGATCCGACCTCGGCCGACTGGCGGCTGGATCCGACCGCTCAATCGTTGGCCACTGGCGTTGGCTGCCTGGCGGCTGAATCTGGCCGTCGGTCGATTAATTTTTTTTTTATTATAAAAATTCTTTGCGATAGTTTTGATCGTCAAAATTTCGGAGGTCGTCCGACGATCGCCGAAATTTTCGGCGGTAGCAATCGTCGATATTTGCGACAGTCGACGAAATCGTCGAAAACTTCGGCGGTCGGCGGTCACGATCGTCGAATTTTCGATGGTTTTGTCGACCAACGCAAATATTGGCGGTCACGACTATCGGAAATCTGTCGAAATTTTCGACGTTTCTTTCCCAACCGTCCGAAATTGATTTGCGATGATCATTTTCGGACGTCCCGATTCCGTATGTAATCCTCATATTTCTTGTAGTGTATTAATTAAAAAAACATTATAAAATGCATATTCGTAATGTGTATCAATTGTAGCACTTGTTACTTGTCATTTGCTCATGGATTAAAAATTTGCCTAGAAGTGATGGATATTTCTTACTTGTTATGAATTGGTAATTGTAGATATTCCTTACTTACCATGGATTAAAATATATCTCACTATGAAGTGACAGACTCCTTAATTTTTATGGGTGGAAAATCCCTATTTGGGATGGCGAATATTCTTTTACATAAAAGTGCCATGACAATTTTTACAATCAATAATAATTGAGGAACTCCACCTAAGAGTTGGATTACAACTTTTTTACTAGCAAAGTACTTGAAATAAAATGCGTACCATGATGCATTTTAAACAACGTGAAAAAAGAAATATTGTATTTAACCATTTGATACTTGATATTCATTATTTGATAAGTCATCAATTGACATCTGGTACTTACGAAAACTAATAAAGAAGAAAAATTAATTTGCAATCGATAAAGATATTTGTTACTCGCAATTGTTTTACTTTACCAATTGATCACATGTTCATTGGATTATTTTACCAATTGCCACTTATCATTTGATACTTGTACTTGATAAGTCTGATTATTTTTTATCAAGAAATAGAATTCATTTGTGCTATCTTGGGTACGTGATTGTTATAGCTCATGAAAATTTCATTCCTCTACATTTGAATCTTGTAGGTAGTTGATCATATTAGCTATAGATGAAAGTGTGTGCAGTGATGTAGATTTGCACATGTAACAGAATCATTAGAATTTCGTTATCATTATCTTCTTATACAAGATAATGAGATATTATTATTACTTATTTATTAAGTTTTGGAAGACATATTTGAGATATGATTATTGGACTTCCACATTTCATTTAATCAAGTCATATTTTTTATTTGATTTTAGTGTTGCTAATATGACAGGTCAAACCCTACTAAGAAAAGGCATTTACGGGTAGCGCTTTTCAAAAGATGCCTAATTATTACATGACAATAGAATAAATTTTGAGTGTGTTACAAAGATTATCCACACCCTTGATGTTGAATAAACAATGAAATGAATTTCAAATGCAATCAGGTGAGTCCTTGATTGAATTATAATCTCATAATAATAGTTTTATTCGCAAACTAATCATACTGTGTGAGTTTCAAATCACACCGGATAAAATTTAAAGATTTTTCAAGTCACTATCTCTAAATGGAAAATCATCATATCCACGCTTGGACAAAAGAAGTTGGAGAAGTGCACTTGTGAAGAGATAATGGGCTCTTTTACAACCTATGCATTGGAAAGAAAATCTTGAGAAAGAAAAAGTTCCATGAAGAAAATATGGCCCTAAATGCTCACAAAGCAATAGTTGAGGTAGACAATGAAAATGAAGGTAATAATTCTGATTCAAGCAAAATATAACATATATTTAGTATTTTATTTAATTTTAATTTTCTAATAGCACGCATCATTTTATGAACTTATTTATATTAAATTTACAAAAATAAAAATCTTCTCACATGGTGTATTTTATTGTTTAGGAAGCAAGAAAATTGAATTATGAAACCAACGAAAAAAATCACGCTCAAATTAGGATTAAAACACAGTTAGAGAGTGAAAAATGTAAAGTTGCCAAGTGCTAAAAATGTGCTCTCGTGAGACTTGAAAGACGCTTCATAGGCCATGAAACAGGGTCATTAAATCATTGAACATGTTGTTAAAATGCATTTTTTCACACCTGAAACCTGTCGGAGGCACGGTCATGACCGGCCCATCACGGAGCGTGAAATCTACACTTTTAATGCAAATTGGACACTGCAAGGGCCATGAAAACCCTTTCACGGGTTGTGAAAAGACATTTCTAATCCAATTCGAACATTATCTAAGTCGATAAATTCTTATAACAGCCCTGACGAAGGTCAAATTCGAGTTTTGGAAGAATTTTAAGTACACAAAGATTCCTACTCATATTATATGATCCCAATACGATTTAAAAATATATTATGAATTAAATTTCAGAATGTCAAAATTTTAGAACTAAATCAACTCAGAATTTTCCTTATTTTGATATAAAAAAGGTTTTTGTTTATTCTCCAATCACATGGAAATATGAACCTCTATAAATAGAACCCTTCTACCACTTGGAGAGAGCATGTTAAGGTCTGCAACCGAAGCTTTCAAGCCAAGAACAAAGGAGAACTTCTGAAGGACAAAGGAGAAGACTTCTGCGCAGTAGATTCAAACGAGGATTGTGCAACGGTTCATTATTATTTCTAAAGAGTACTTTTTGTTATACATATTGTTGGGATAATAATTTAAATTTTTCATGTTTTATCTATTTGTTTTAATACTCTGAATTGTTAGTTTTAATTTCACCTTTCTATTTTAGTTGCAAGAGTTTTAGTGTACAAATAATTTCTAATTTTTTATTAATCAAATAATAGTTAGTTTAGTTTTTAAGAACATGGTTGTTATACTCAATGATTTTCTTTTGAGTTTAATGATTTCTAAGATGATTATTAACTATTAATTCATAATTTTCTGTTCGAATTGAATCTTAAGTTTTATGTTGAAGCAATACATGTCATAATCTACTAGAATCATGTGAAATATTAGATTGTGTGGTCTGCATAATTGACCCGTGTGGGCGATTAAATAGTTAAGGATTACTACATATTGCATCTTGATTTCAATATAACTGAGGGTATATCAGTGCAGAATACTTTCATATTATTATTGTCTTAATATAGTTTATTCACCCATTTAGGGAGATGATATTTTGAGTGTCCTTAATCCATCTAAAAATTAAATCTGAACTTTATATTTATGCTTTATTTTTACAGAAAATACATATTGTTCTAATCATTATAGATCATCCTAAGGACCTACGCATCGTTAGTTTTAATTTTAATTTTTCTATTATTTTATTTTCTGCACACTTTTATCCAAACTTTATGTCGTCTCTTATTAATTTTGAAATTAGTTTAGTTAAGTAAGTTAATTCCTTATAGGTTCGATACTCTACTATTATACTTTATTACTTGAGCGACTAGTGCACTTGCTAGCATTTAATTGTTATTAATTCTTGCATCGGATTCCACGAAGCATATAGCATTCACTATTAACTTTGATAAGAAATTTAAATTCAGAAAAACTATGCATGTAAAATGGATAATACATTAAAAAAACATGTAGTTTGATATAGATGCAATGCTTCAAGAATGAGTGCCTGGAACTAAGTAAACTGACATGTTTGAAGAAGACCTAAAAGACAAAAGGGAAAAAACTTTAAAGTTACATGTGATTATTCTACACTAATAATAACAAAATTGACTCTAACAAATATGAGAAATCTCTATTAGCTCCCCCAAGAGACTGAAGAATCTAATTGCTGCCAATTATGCATCTCAAAACTTCAACCCTTCATGTTAAAAACATATGTACAAGAAATAAATTGTTTATCCATAAAAATGTCAATAATTCATAATTTTTATAATATCTTCATTTTATAAGCAATAGTATGCAAACTAATGTGCATATGAAAGGACTTGAATTGATGAGCTAAAACCTAGGCAATATTTGAGTTGAAACCCATTTATGTTAGTATTCACCTGTATTTATGATTTTAGATTAGTTCACATGAGCTTGAATCCTGAAAACATAATAGTAAGCTATTAAGTACTTAAACTAGTTTTTTTGGCAACCTTGGTTGCAAATCGAATGGTAGCAGAATATTATTAGATGGCAGAGGATTAGAATATTGACTCAGATATCTCCTAACCATAACCTTTAATTAACATAAAACAGCTTCTTAATGAATGATAAGAATTTAATTAAAAACAATACTTTGATAGTACTCCAAACAAACAATATTAACTAGAAAATAGTAAATAAATTCCTCTAGCTAGTTCTATGAAACTGTATTAGGACACAGTTAAACTTTCAATGAAGTTGAAATTTGAAAGACGACCGGTGCATTTAGAATAAGGCTACAACTTGGGCCTTGTTTCAATATATTTTAGTAAACCTCAATTTAGAAGATTTTTTATTTTAATCTAGAAGATTTAAAAACACCAGGTTAAATTAAGGATGGTTGGCACAACGGACGGACGAGGATTGCTACGATTGCTAGTGCTAGTAGTCTTAGATTTTTTATTTTTTAATTCTAGGGAGTAATCCCAGTTATTTTACATCGGCTGTAATAGAGTTCTTTCCGCCGCCCCATCACTCCGAGTCCAAGCACCATGGCGAATGACAGACCTACAGTGGTGTTGCTTCCATGGCCGTTCCAGGGCCACATCAACCCCGTGCTAGAGCTTGCAGGCCTCCTGCACACCAGGGGCTTTCCCATCACCGTCATCCACCCCGAGCTCAACTGCCCGGATCCGGCCAACTTCCCTTTCGAGCTGGTGACCATCCCGGACGGCGGCCTCTCAGCCGGCAAGGCCTCTTCGGACAACGCCGGCCTGCTCATCGAAGTGCTGAACGCCAACTGCGAGGCGCCGTTCCGCGGCAGGCTGGCGCAGATGGTGTCTGCGAAGCCGCGAGCGGTTGCCTGCGTCTTCTTCGACGTCTTGATGTACAGGGCCCAGTCAGTGGCTGAGGAGCTCGGGGTGGCGACCCTGGCACTCAGGACAGGGAGCGCTGCAAATTTTAACATGGCGATTGCGTACCCCACGCTGGTGGAAAAGGGATACGTTCCAGTCAAAGGTTTCATCCGACAGTTTAATTTCCATGGCGATTCCTCTTTCATTTCAAAATTTTTAACGTTAATATATAATACATATGAATCTGATAATATATTCCAGATTCGCAGAGGGATTCCCTTGTTCCCGAGCTTCCACCTTTCCGGGTGAAGGACTTGTTGGTTGTAAATCACGTTGGCGTGACAGAGTTAATTAGGTTTATAGATCACATAATGAGGTCTGTGCGCTCTTCCTTGGGGCTGATACTGAACACCTTCGAAGCCATCGAAGGGGCCGAGCTCCAGAAGATACGCGGCGAGCTGAGCGTCCCCGTTTTTGCCATCGGTCCCCTGCACATGTTCTCACCGAGCGTCCGGAACAGCAGCACTATGGCTCCGGACTACAGCTGCATGACCTGGCTGGACGGGCAAGCGCCGGGAACGGTGTTGTACGTGAGCTTCGGGAGCGTGGTGTGCGTGGACGAGGATTTGCTAACGGAGATGGCTTGTGGCTTGGCCAGCAGCCGGCAGCCGTTCCTTTGGGTGCTTCGGCCGGGGTTCGTCAGAGGTGCCGAGCGCGTCGAGCTACCAAGGGAGTTCGCGGAGGAGACGCGAGGGAGAGGCGTGGTGATGGAATGGGCGCCGCAGAAGGAAGTGCTGGGGCACCCTGCTGTCGGGGGCTTCTGGACGCATAGCGGCTGGAACTCCACCATGGAGAGCTTGTGCGCAGGGGTGCCGATGCTCTGCTCACCGCAGTTGTCCGATCAGATGGCAAACGCCAGGTACGTGAGCCATGTCTGGAAGGTGGGCATCACGCTGGAGAACGGGATCGAAAGAGGCGGAGTGGAGAAGGGGATCAAGGCGTTGATGCGAGAGGAGGAAGGGGAGCGGATGAGAGCGAGAGCTGTGAAGGGCGCAGCGTCTCGCTGCATCCAAACCGGGGGTTCTTCTGCCGCGTCCATGGACGAGTTGGCAGATCACATACATGCTATCCATTCGTCGAAGTCAGCACTTAATGCACGGACTCAACATTTCTAACAAGCAAAGCAAGCTTAATTTCTGATGTTTCTTTGTCTAATAAATGGACATCTTGAGAGAGAGTTGAAAGCCACTGATTCAAGCGGAGATGCCCCCAACAAATTTATATATCACATCTCTAGTTTTCCATATCAAAATAAATATATTTTATTTTATTTCTCATTCTTTTCATGACAATAACAAATTCAAAATTAGTTATTATATTATGCTAAAGCAAGAAAAAAATATCTTATACATATAAGAATACCATCCATAGCGTAAGTTACTTTCTTTTGTTTATTTATATTATTTTGTAGTTATGGATTAAACCTACCATTACATTATCAAATAAAAATTATTCAATTTGTCATATAATCCAATAACATCTAATAGTCATTCATGATTGAGATATTAATTCTCTCTAATAGAAAAATGCAAAATCCATTCACAAATAGTTTTCAATTCATTATAATTTCATTTTTTTAAAAAATGTTTATCAAGGATTACAATTAATTTATAAATCAATCGAGAGTTCACATATATGGATTTATTTTGGATCCAAACATTTCTTTAAAATAATCTTATTTCTCCTGACTCTTGGCAGTTGATCTCCTCTTAGGTCGAATTACCTACACTTTTTGTGCTTTCACAAATCAACATAACAATAAAAAAAAACTATTTTCATTACAATGCAGAAACTAATAGGTTCATTATTCCTAATAGTACTATAATCATTCTATTATATCATACTAGCAAATAAATATAAAAGGAAACCAATGGCTTAGCATAGTTGTCGCACACGACTCTAGTCTTTTCTATCAATTACTTATGGAATTCGTGATGAAATATCTGGACGATGAAACTTAGTACAATGCAAAGGGATAAGAAAATTTAATAAAAATAAATGAGCTTTAAGCATGATAAAGCACTTGTAATCATTGTTTTCCTTTCTTTTCATATTATTCTTAACCTTTTTTCACACATTACACTACATCTTTTACTTTAATAATACATTTTTAAAAAGAAACTGCAAATTAACTATTAAGATTTGACGAGTCCTCATACAGGTATTGATAGAGACCCAGAGGGAGTGCCCATAAAAAAAAACGCCAGTATGCATACGGCCAAAAAGCAGCTAAAAATCTGCCGTACGATTAGCATTCCTATTACAATGACGGATTTCCCAGCAATCAAAATTAACAAGTAAGATAAATATGTCAGCTACATGAAGTCTAATACACCATGGACATTTCTCCTTTTGCTGAATAATATTGACAAGCGTCTGAGATCGGACTCCAGGATGATCTGTAGTTCTTCCTACTGCACTCCTTGATGCCCATAAAAAGGGCAAATGCTTCAAGCTCCAACGCAAATGTCAGATCACGTCTTGAGGCCCCTACAGAAATAAACGAACCATCAGGAGGTCTAAGTAGGAACTCTGCTCCCCAGCCTCATCTGCTCTAAAATAAGAGCATCTAAGTTAACTTTAACCCAGTGAAGAGGTGGGGGCTCCCACTGGACTGGGAGGAGGTCGACATGGGGGGAGGCCTCAAGTACGTGGTGGCAATTGTACTCGTTAAACCCTGCCAAGATCCTAGACCAAATAATTAGAAGGGTTGCACATGTGGATCGAAAGAAGAGATCATTTATCATGTCCCAAAGATTCCAAAAGCAAAAAGAAAGAATAGTTTGCAATTTTACCCATGAGCTCCCATCCAGGTTATGCCCCTCTTGGATCCAAGAGCTAAAAGGTCAGGAATCAAAGAGTTCAAAGTTAAAATTCAAGTTAGACTGCACATAGGACTATAACTGTTTGGCAATTGGGCAATTAAAAATAGATGAGATGTTTCATTTTCACGATATCAAAGTAAGCATCTAGGACCATTGAAGGTTTAAAACGAGATACAAGATCCAAGTAGGGAGCTTAAAATGAGCAAGTTTCCATAAAAAGAAGTGGATTTTTTGTGGTACAGAAATTCTCCATGTAGAAATTAATGAACATAATAATATGGAGGTTCACGAAGTACCTCAATGCGGAAGCGGATCGTCCACTCGGCTTCTTCACGAACGGATTGCTGGTTGCACTCGTACGCGTGGTCGGGAATCAAATCACGAGGAAATGGAACACAATGCCACGACTTAAATGCAAAGAAAAGAAGAGAGAGCACTTAGATGACTAATAAATGGAGGGAGTGACTACACAAGCTCAACACACATCAACACCTTACACTACACCTTATGAAGAGCACCACCCTTAGCATAGATCTCATTCTCTCTTGCATTTGAGGTGGCTCCTTCATGCCCCTTATATAGATGTGCTGCCAAGGAGAGAGGGGAGGTCACGGGCGTAGCATGGCCCAAAGGCCATGCCATACTTGCCATGCCGAGGCATGGTCTGATTTCTAAGACCACGCCTCGCATGGTTGTGCATGCCCAAGCATGGGCGGCCAACAATCTTCCACTCGCACATGATGGGCTCTATGTGCTCTATCTCTTCATATATCATGAATGCAAATGAGTTGTGCGACCCACGAGTACAAGCACAATTCAAATGTGGGAGCTTTTGATTGTGACCGATTAAGGATGCACAATCGCTCAACCATCTCGAGAGCTAAGATCGTGACCTGTGATGAATCCATGATTGCTCAATCGATCTTTAAGCCATAACTACGTCTCACATAGCTGCTCATCATATCATGCGATATACATTGCGTGTGCTATAACCATGACTCACATGGCTTTATCGTGCGAGCCAAATCGTGACTCACATAATCGCTCAAGCATGGTGTAATCGTTATGTCCCAGATTTGCCTTGCTGCATTATCTAGACACGCCATGTGTCTAACACCGCAGTAATTAATTCTGTATGCAAAACTATTTATCCTACACAAGGAGAATAGTTGGCCAATTGCATGTAGAACTCTCATGCAGCTCTCAACAAATCTTTCCTTTGCACTTATATTTCTCAGTTCAGATCGGCTGCTTTCGTAGACATGATTCAGCGGACCTCTTCACTTTGGGTCTTGGAGTATCATGCTAAAGTAGCAACACCAATCATTACTTTAAAATATAGCCAAAGTTCAAAGAGCAACAACTAGACCGTTAGGTCTAGAGAGACTCACACAATGACGAAGATCAACATCGATTCGTCATTTCTCAGGGTCGTCTTAGCATACTTGGTACAAAACACAAGTATTGCGGTGAAAATTTCTACTAAGGAAGCGTGTGTCTAACTCAAACACCGCACAAATTTAAGTCTAGTCGTCCTCCACTGGCGTCTGACCTGAGACATCTAACTGCTTGTCATCACTTGATGTGAAAGCTAGAGTCTCACATCTAGCTATCATCATCAGGTTTCACTGAGTTATCAAACTCATGTTTGCATCATCTTGAACACATCAAGGCGGTTTAGGTCATTTCTCATAAGAAATATTTAGGTCTAAACCATTTCTTTCACGCGTGCAATCACATAAGCACCGGAGGTGATTACTCGTGTGAGTGAGTAATCTCATGCCTGATGGACACACTTAACACATGCATAACATAATTCTCTTATGAAAAAATATATTTTCATTAATGTGATTAACTTTGAGTACATATTTCTTTTTATATTCTACGTAGTCCTAGTGCATGTACATGTCTCAAGAATACATCTCTAGGTAGTGGTTTGGTGAACGGATCAGCAACCATGTTGTGCGTAGATATGTACTCAACAGAGACCTCCTCTTTCACATCTTCATTTCTTATAAATTTGTATTTGATGTCGATATGCTTTCCTTTGCAATGATATTTTTCGTCATTCACATAGGCAATCGCTGCTTGATTGTCGCAATGTAAAGTAATCTTTCTCATTGCAACATCCGAAAATCGCAATGTTGAAGGAATCTCTTTAACCATAGGGCTTCTTGCACTGCGGCTGAACATGCCACAAATTCAACCTCCATTGTAGACAATGCTATGCATTCTTGCTTTTTGCTGCTCCATGTGATAGCACCATTACCGAGCAAGAAGTCTTAAGCTTCCTTCGTGATAACATAAAGCAAAATCAGTAGTGCCTTTGAGATATCTCATTATTCTCTTCACCGTCTTCCAATGTTGGCGTCATGGGTTTGCCTGATATCGACTTACTAGACAAACTGCATAGCATATGTCCGACTGAGTACATAGCGTACATCAGGCTGTCGACTGCACTTGCATAAGGGACTGAAGACATCTCTCTTTGTTCTTCTACAGTCTTTGGGCACATATTGAGGTTCAAAATCTCGCATCTCGCAATAGGAGTATCAATGGGTTTGCAGCCATCCATCCGAAATCGTTCTAAAATTTTATTAATATATGCCTCTTGCGACAAAGCAAGAAATTTCTTAGAACGATCTCGTTGAATTTTCACACCCAGTATGAAGACTGCTTCCCCCATGTCTTTCATCTCAAAGACAGAGGACAACCATTTCTTAATGGTGACCAAAAACTCCATATTGTTCCCGGCTATCAAGATGTCGTCTACATATAGAGTCATAATGACGAACATATCATTGGATTTATAGACATACACACAATGGTCTTCATCAATCATTTCAAAATCATATGATATGATTGATTGATGAAATTTAATATACCATTGCCTAGATGATTGTTTAAGTCCATAAATGGACCGGCGCAATCTACAAACTTTGCGCTCTTCTCCTTTTACTATGAAGCCTTCAGGTTGCTTCATGTAAATTTCTTCATCTAGTTTTCCATTGAGAAATGCAATCTTTATATTCATCTGATGTAATTCCAAGTCCATATGTGCGACAATTGCTAGGATAAGACGAATAGAAGAAAATCTTACAACTGGAGCAAAGGTTTCTTCATAATCAACACCCTCCTCTTGGGTGAAGCCTTTCGCCACTAAGCGAGCTTTGTACCTCTCAATGAATCCATTACCGCCTCATTTTATTTTAAGAACACACTTGTTCCCAATTACTCTACGATCAGGCGGGAGATCAACCAAGTCCCAAACTTGATTTGCCTTCACAGATTATAATTCTTCTTCCATTGCCTTAATCCACTTTTCTTTATGACAAGACGAGAGAGCCTCATTAATTGAGTTAGGCTCAAGCTCTTCTTCAGGACCTACTATATGAGCTTCATGAATTCTTTCGATGTCAAATCGCCGGCGTGAGATGCTCTTTCTAATAGTCCTTCGAAGTGAGCACCCTGGATTCTCATTTGGCGACGAAATGCTCCCACTCGGATCAGGGTGTAGTAAAGGGACAAACTCTTCAATACTGTGATCCGCAGATGTCGCCATTTTGAGATTCCTGACTTCTTCTAAGTGAAGTGTTCTATCGATCTCGCCTTGCTTTAGAAATTCTTCCTCTATAAATGTCACATCTCTACTCTCAATTTCTGTAATAGTTCCATCATCCCTTTCTCCTATGAACACATAGCCTTTAGAGGTTTCAGGATACCTAATGAAAATACACTTCTTGCCTCTAGGTCCCAACTTCTTATACTTATGAGAGTTGTCAAGGACATATGCGGTACATCCCCATGGACACAAATAACTTAGGACAGGCTTACGACTTGTCCAAAGTTCATATGGAGTGGAAGAAACAGAGTTTGATATTACGCGATTGAGTATGTAGGCAGCTATAAGCAATGCATCTCCCCAATACGAAATTGGTAGGTTTGCTTGTGCCATCATAGACTGGACCATGTCGAGTAGAGTACGGTTTCTCCTTTCCGCAACACCATTTTGTTGTGGAGTTCCTGGAATCGTTAGTTTCCTAACTATTCTTTTTTCATCACATAACTTTTTGAATAAATCTGAAAGATACTCACGACCACGGTCGGTTCGCAAGGACTTAATTTTGCGATCTAATTGATTCTCAGTCATATTCATAAATCGCACAAAGAAATCTATAGCCTCGGACTTATGAGACATCAAGTATACGACCGCGTGAATAATCATCAATAAATCTAATGAAGTATGAGAAACCGTGTCTTGCTTGGACAGTCATTGGATCACATACGTCCGAGTGGATTAATTGCAATGGAAACTCAACACGCTTTCCTTTTCCAAATAGTTTTCTTGTTTGCTTGCCAGCTAAACATTCTTCACAAGTTGGCAGATCGACTTTAGCGAGGGAGTTTATGAGTCCTTCTGTAATTAGTCTATTCATTCGATCTTGTCCTATATGTCCTAGCTTGGCATGCCAAGTCTTGGCACTTTTATTCACATCAACGGAATAAATGAATAACTAATAGCAACACATGCAGCATTAAGAACATAGAAATCATTTTCAAGAAAGTCATTGCATATAGGAACACCATCCACTGAGACGTTCAGATGTTTAGAGCCAAAAGTCAATACATATCCATATGCATCAAGAGTGAATACAGATATTAAGTTTCGTCGAAAATCAGGGGCATACAAAACATCGTGGAGGTAAAGGGTTTTTCCATTGCTAAGTTCTAACTTGCAACTTCCTATCCCTTTGACTTCCACTCTTTTATTGTCTCCTACGTAGATGTACTTAGAGCCCGCACTGAGTCGACGAAACTCGACAAAAGTCTCATGTTCCTTGACTACGTGGTCTGTTGCTCCGGAATTTACAATCCATGAAGGATGAGCTTCAGCAACTAGAACACAGCTAGAAACATACGCAAAGGAAATATGATCAGGACAAACTTTCTTCGACTCAGTGCACTCACGAGCGAAGTGACCACGACTACCACAATTGTAGCATTTCACTTTGCTTTATCCACTTTGTCACCGCGCTTCTTCCTTTTGCGCTGTTGGTGCTAGACTTTCGGTTGTCCATTATATCCGCTCCTCTGGCTGGGGTGCGACTTACGCGACCTCTTGCATGTGGAACATGTGTCATGCTTTCGTCCACCTATTTTAGCAACTAATGCTTGACTGAAGGATTTCTGAGATTCCAATACCTCATCCTCCATTTCTAGATGACGGGCCACATCATCAAAATTCTTAATATTGTCATTATGCATCAGGTTAACGCGCATGTGTTCCCAAGATCTGGGAAGAGAGCGGATAACTGCTTGCACCTGTTGCTCATCAGTGAGCACGTGTTCGGCATTCTTGAGTTCGTGTATCATGTTCATCATTTCCCTTAGGTGCTACCTCATGGTGTGATTAGGCCGCATCCTATAGGAATCAAATTTGATGGTCAACATCCTCAACTTGAAAGTTGATGTGATACCGAACTTGTTCTGGATAGCTGCTCACATTTCAATACGACTCTTCTTGAACCAGGCCTTGAATGCCTCAGCATCCCTTCTATGTTGGGCAGTATTACCAAGTGCCGGTTGTGGCATGACATGTTTGATGGTCTCTAAAACATCTTATTCCTCTAAGAGATATTGAACTTTTCGATGTCAAATATCATAATTTTCACCGTTCAGTTTATCCCCTTTGTTCAGATCGGCAATTATGGACTTTGATGCCATGATCAATAGTCTAGATTCATTAAGAGAAGAGGAGGAATTACGTTATGCATGTCTTAATTTGTCACAAATATTCAAAATAATAACTGACACAATCCAAGGGTAATGACATCGAGAGGTCGCTATGCTCCCACTCATCTCCCACTATCCCAAGGATAATTATCATTTATTAAATTAATAATGTGACAAATCGTTTTCAAATTTTTTGGATCAACGGATAATCCAAAAATATTATGTCTTATGTTTTCTCAAGTAATTAGACATACTAATCACTTCATATTTCATTTTCTATGTCTAAATAGTTTAGAGAAAATTAGCATAAATTTATTTCTCTAAGTTTGATGAAACATGATTATCTATTATGAGAAAACATGATAGAGAAAATTAACTAATTATCAATTGTTCTCACATAATACACATGGCATGTTTTTCTTTTGTATTTTCCACTGAGAAAAAAATAACTATGCAAATCATACACATGATAAAATTTACAAAACATTCATGCCTCTCGAAAAACATATACAATTAATTACGTACTCAAAATTTATGTAATTAATTTTCTTTCATGCATATGTTCAATTTCTCATAAAATTAATTGCATTGATTAGCACTAAACTGTAAATGCAATTAAACTTACATATGCATTTATATTCTGATAGAAAACTTCTAGAAAAATATTCACATTTATCCTCATTTTCCATAATTTTCTATCAATTTCCAAAGGGATAATTTAATTGCATAAATTGTTACAAAGCAATAAAATCAATTGAAATTTCTATAACCATTCATAAAACGAAAGAAAGCTCTGGGAAAAATTTTCACATTTTTCTGTTACTTCTATAATTTTCTAGCAATTTATGATGTTTTCTGACTTTTCAGAATTAGGAAAAAGGGAAAAAAATGTCCTTCTGGGTTGCACACAGCATTGGCCCACTTAATCAGGCCGGGCGTCCGCACGTGTCGCTTGCCCGAGCGCGCGCCCAGATGGCCGCGAGCCATCGCGCGCCGCTTGGGCCGGGAGGCCGCGAGCCCCGTATGCGCTGGGAGCCCGCGCGCCCCGCGTGCTCGTGCGCATGCCCCTGGGCCTCTAGCTCGCGCAGCGCTGGGCCTCAAGCCCGCGCTTGGCCGCTGGGCACTTCTGCTCGTGCGTCTAGGCCGTAAGCCCGAGCGCGCCATTTGGGCTGTAGGCTCTGCCGCGCGCTTGCATGCACTGCTAGGCCACGCACCTGCTAGGCCACGAACCCACGCTTTGCCACTGCCGCGCGCCTGTGTGCGCTGCAGGCCACGCGCCCATGCAAGTCCAGCCAGCCACGCGCGAGGCCGTGCTTCCAGCCAGGCCGCGTGTGGCTGTTGTTTTACCTCCTCTTTTTTTTTTTTTAACCGAGAGTTCTCTCTCGTTTTTTTTTACAGCCGAGAGTTTTCCCTTTTTTATTTAAAAAAAAACTTTCAGGAGTAGCCGACATGGCCCTGATACCAATTGTAGAAATTAATGAACATAATAATATATAAATTTACAAAGTACCTCAATGCGAAAGCGAATCGTCCACTCGATTTCTCCATGAATAAATTGCTGATTGCATTCGTATCTGTGGTCGGGAATCAAATCACGAGAAAATGAAACACAATGCCACGACTCAAATGCAAAGAAAAGAAGAGAAAGTACTTAGATGACTAATAAATGGAGGAGTGACTACACAAGCTTAACACACCTCAATACCTTACACTACATTTTACGAAGAGCACCACCTTAGCATAAATCTCATTCTCTCTTGCATTTGAGGTGGCTCCTTCATGCCCCTTATATAGATGTGCTGCCAGGCGTAGCATGGCCCAAAAGCCATGCCATACCTGCCATGGTCTGATTTCTAAGACCACACCTCGCATGGTTGTGCATGCCCAAGCATGGGCGGCCAACACTCCAGATCCTACTCCAGATGTGTCATCCAACGTCCGGCTCAGGCAAAGAACGGTTGTTTAAAAAAATGTATATGGCCTTGGCACTTGCACAGCCATAAGAGTTAGAGACTCATATTCGCGTGTCATCCTTGGCACAAGCAGGGATAAATAAAGATGAAATTTGAGAGACCATTGAAGCAGAAAATATGTCATTTAAAAGTGTCATATTCCATGCATCATTTGAGATCAAATCTGAAACCAGTAGTGGCTCAGAATAAGCATGCACACTAAAAAAGAGCATCAACCAAGAGAATGGGACATTAAACAACCATGGTGGAACAGCCATTCCCAACCTGCAATCTCATACCAAGCTTGATATCTTGCAAAGCCAGAAGGATGATTCTCCAGCTCCAAGCCATCGAGCTAACATTTTTAAAGGATGTTAAGAATGAGGAGTAACATATTTGTTGATGACCAAGGCAGACCATAGAGATTTGTCATTATTCAGCAAAGCAATTATTCTTTTAGCAAGTAATGCGGGCCTAATCAGATGAAGCCTTCTAATACCCGGTCCCCTCTTCTCTCTTACCATATTGGATTGTGTTCCGAGCACATTTCTTACCATTATGATCCCACAAATAGGAACTAGAGTATTTTTCTAATGTTTGAAGAAGGCCCACGGATGTAAGTGGAGCTTAAAGAATACACGAGCATAGAAGAAAGGACAGAGTTAATAAGAGTACACTTTCCAGCTTGATTGAGGAGTTTTTGTTGCCGGCATGTAATTCTTGAGGATATTTTCTCTAGAATCCTAGAATGGTAATGTTGAGAGACAAACTTATAAGAAATAGGTACCCTAGGTTAAAACTTTTATACTTTGACTATTATGGGCATGTTTGGATGAGAGTTAAAATAGGACGGGGTTAAGGTATATATTTCATTCGATTAGGCGGTTTTTTAAGTTTGCGTCCGATTAAGTGTACTCCACATTTTATAAAGAATACGATAACTCATATATTTTTACTATTTATAATATTAACTTTTTTAAAAATGATAAGATTGCCTTTTGTACTTTTTGCATAATAAAGCACGCGACCCAAACATATATTCTCCTACTTAACATCCAACCAAACTAGGCAAGATTTACTTCTTTTATTATGATTTTGTCACGACATTGTCATGCATAGCATTAAGGTGGATCGAATCAAGATCAAAGGTGGATACTTTGAATAAAAAATATTAAGTGATTCACGAATCCCAAACATGAGACTCTTAATACTTGCTATTAACTATTCTATAAGACTATTTATATCTACTTCTAACCATTTTTTGTGACAAATAATATCGATTACTAATCATTTTGTTTATTACAATTAGTGCACTTGATAATTTCGTGTTACAATTTTTATCTTTTGACATAATTATATCATAATCAATATAAAGTAAAAAAAATCATCTTGTAATAAAATAATTCAGACAACATCAAAATCAAAACTGCAAACCAAATTTATGTCAGGTATATGAAATTCAACCTCGTTCAAACAAAATCTAAGCTATATTCTCGGAATGTCCATTGTCTTCTTAAACAAAAGCATTGTGAAGTTAGGGTCGGGTCAAATTTTTGGTCTAAAAACATCAATCACTATTTTTTAAGGTGATTTTTTAAATTAAAAAAATATCCTAAAACTATTTGAAAAAATAAAAACCACTCTCTAGCGAGTCGGCTTTTTGGGGTGGTTTTTTCGGAGCTCCACTTTTTTTATAAATATATAATAAATTAAAATTAATATAAAAAAATTAATTTTATATGAAATAAAAATATATTACTAAAATTTTAAGTTATTAAATTAGTGTTTGATAATGTGATAGAAAAGTATGAAATTTTATAAAAAAATATATTATATCTATGATAAAATAATTGATAACATATGTATTAATTATATAAATAACAAATTATAAATAAGAACGGGCTCCACGGATCCTTACGATTTTTTCAGGTGGGGCCCTAATTTTAGCGGATGAATTTTAATTTTTTTAAAAATCACCCTAAATCATATTCGACTCCTAATTTTCGATTTTTTTGAAACAAATAGGTTTTTTGAGTTGGTCAGATTTTTCTTACGTCCCTGGTATTGTATTAAGTTTTACGCCCTAGTATTGTATCAAGTTTTCCATTAACAATTTTACATTTCTCTAGTATAAAATCCAAATGACATGTGAACCAAACTCAAATTCGGCCGTTGGAATAGTATCCAAACATCATTCTGGGAGAACTAGTATAAAATCCAAATGACATGTGAACCAAATTCAAATTCGGCCGTTGGAATAGTATCCAAACATCATTCTGGGAGAACTTGAGGCGGGTTGTCAAGATTTTGGGCCAAGAAAAATTTAAACCAATGTTGTTAAGTCCGGCTCGACCGGTGTCCGGGTTGGCCGCGTAGAATTACACAAATTACTAAGAGTAACATTTTTAATCTAATTACATTCATATGTTTTTTTTCAAAACTTAGTAATTAATTATTTGATTAATTTGATTACATGTCGAGTTCAATTGGATGTTTGTTAAATCATTTTTTCCTTAAGAATAATTCTAAAATAAGTAAAAAATGTTAAATTTAGATTTCGATGCAATTCATTTCAGAAGACATTAATTCGTGTTTGTCGTATTGCCTTCAAATTTAAAGTTAGAACGTGATGAATAATTATTATAATTTAGACCGAAGACAACGAAACAAAAAGTTTCTGAAAGTCCACATGACAAACAAAAGAAAAAAAACAAAAACAAAAAACAAAAAGATCACAACGAGGTTGTGATGATTGAACTTGTAGCACTTAGACACGTGACCCGAGAGGGTGGCTATAATATTTTTTGGAGCAATGCTATATCTTCCTAATCATCCTTTTTTTATATAAAAGAAAGTTATCTATTAAAGCAAGTACCGCATGCATCTGGTACAGAATCTGGAGAAGCCCCAGAGGAGGGTTCAGCTTCTAAAATATATCGTTGACAATTGAGCGACCTAAATTTGCTAACCAATTAGCAGATTGATTTCCATGTCTATAATAATGTTTTACATTCCATTATTTAAAAAAAGAAAAGTAAATGATATCTTTGACGTAGTGTTGAACTCTCTATGGCCAACTGAAAATCTTAAGGATGAGGTTCGCCAGCACTTCTAAATCAGTTTCAACGAGCACATGGGTGAATCCTAATTCTCTGCATTTCTTGATTCCAGCAAGGAGGCCGAGTGCTTTAAGCTTTTGCAGTAAGAAATTGTGTGTTAGATGATCTAATTATAAAGTCTGCACCCCCTGCCTCCATGGCCTAGAAAATGAGCCATCATAATTGACTTTTCCTAACATCTCACGATGACATGGATTGTAATTTCATCAACTTTTTAGGATGTTTTACAGAAACATTTTCCCATTTTTGAATACTCTTGTCTGTACTTTTGCTTTGGAAAGTTCAATAGAATATTAGATATGAATCAATTTTTTTAAATAATATTATTTATAATAATTAAAAGATAATATAAGTTATATCAATATTATACTAATGACCTATTAATAATATGAAAAATTAATATAATATAAATTTTATTTATTAAAAGTTTAATAATGATAAATAATAATTATTAATGCATAAACATAAATAAAATTATTATTAATTTAATATCTATTATTTAATTATGATAGATGCTATATTAATAAATTTTATCTTAAACTATTCTTTTTTTTTCTTTAATACTTTCCTTTTTATTTCTTTTATTTAAGCCCTTTAATAAGTTTTCATTTTAATGTTATTCAATTTTAAATACTTAACTTTTTTATTTCAATTCCTATTTAATTTTATACCTATCATATTTTCTCATTTTTTTATCTATATTATATTCCTTTGTTTTTTTCTTTTTTAGTTTTCCTATTTTTATCATTTTTTTATTTTTTTTCAAAATTTAAATTGAATCATGTTAAATCGACTCTATTAGTTTTTCTCGATTCAATGTCAAAAACGATTTTGACATCAAATCGAATCAAATCACCGTCGGGTTCACGATTGAACCGATTAAATCTGTCAGTCCGATTTGATTTTGATAATATTGATATTATCACACATATTATCATTTCAGCATTAAGGAAATTGTGAAACGATGATTTCACTCAAGAATATAAAAGTTCAACTTTAAAAATAAATTAAAAAAATCAATCAAAGGCGAGGGACCCTATCGGTGGGTAATATTTATTTAACCAAACGAGTTTTGGAGAATTAGTCTCATAATTCATTCATATTTAAGAGTGTAAGAAAAATTCAGAATTAGAACATGGAACGCGATATAGGATGTTTTTTAATAAAATAAATTTGATCCATTTAAATTAGGATTCATTCGGAAAAATCATAAAACTAATGGAGTCCATTTTTATTTATATAAATATTTATTTTTTAATTATTGATATATAGTTAAATGTGTTCCTATTACATTATGGAACTCTAATTTAATAGTATCTTATACTTAGTTATAAAATTAAATATATTAATATTAATTTTAATCCATTATATATTTTAAAAATATTATTCCAAAGTAAGGTTCCAAAGAAATTCATTTGTTAGAGGGTGAATTTTTTTAAAAATAATTTTATATTTGACTTTTATAATTTAAAAAATGAATAATTTTTTTGGATAAAAAATCGGTCGGATTCGAATCACTTTCGTCCCTACTCATAAAGTGTAAATTTATTATTTGTTTGAGCAATATAAAAATGTGACTACTAAAAATACTTTTAGACTAAAGTTTTAGGAAGATCTAACTTTTTTTTTCATTTTTCTTAAGTATGTCCAATCCTAAATGAGCAAATCGTATAAGCAGTTCTTATTTTGCTTTCCTTTCTTTCTATTCTCTTTTTTATTTTTCCATCTTTTCATTTATTTACTTTTTCCAATTCTTCTTAACCTTTTCCACTCTCTTTTTTATATTTATCTTAATCACAATAACATTGTAATAAAAGCAATCATACGTAAATAAAAATAAATAAATACGAGATACAAATTTTATGTAGTCCATGGCTGAAGAAGTTCAAAATTATTAATTGGAAAATAAAAGAGTTACATATTTCGTAATACAAAAGCAAATAAAATTTGAATGAAATATTATGAATTATCAATCATGGTTCACCATGCAAGTCTTGACCTTGACATGCGAGCTAAATCTAATCTTTAATAAAGCAAACACAGTTGTTCACTGGTCACCCCTTGGCTCCTTTTTCCAAGTAGGGAACTACACGATAGAAAAAAAAATAAAAATATATAAAAAAAAGATGCAAATATGCTGATGCCAAGTTAGACGTCATATATCAAGGAAATGAAAAAAAGAAAATAATATCTACAAAAAGGAAAGCTAAGTTGATTGGCGTACTGCAGATAATTCGACGGATACTAATAATTTCAAAATTAAGTTTTAGAATCTTTAATTTTCTTGTTCCGATCCGAATTTACGAGAGACTTTCGATGTCCAAGACTATTAACATTCGCTTAATTCAGAGCCAAAAAGATAGAATTAGTTAGGACTCCAATTATAATCTTTAATTTGATCGGACTTTTATTATACTATTGAAGAATTTCAAAGGGCACCAAGAGAAGGTGAATTGATGTTTTTAAAAAAATATCGATTTCACGAGAACACGTCGCGAAAACTTAAAATCAATTCATCAATCAACACAAATCATATCACATCAAACAATATAAGAGGGAGAGAAAGAAAATTCAATCACAATGCACGCGGTGATTGTTGACGAAGTTCGGCCACGCCTTGACCTACGACCCGCTTCGACTTCTCGACCTCGAGACTGTCGGAGATTCCACTAAAATCTCTCTCTTTATTCCAAATGGATCAAGGAATAAAAGTCCTTTATACCACCATCTTTTTTCCGCTTCGAAAGGTAAGACACACCTCTGCTCCAATGAAATTAATATATTTCTCTCGCTCAAGAGGTAAGATTTTAAACATCTTTTACACAAGAGCTCTCTCAGTGTTTTTTTAAATAAGATGCTTCTCTTTTTTACAATGCTAAGCTTATAAGAGGAGAAGAGAGAAAGAAGAGAAAACTTAAAATGAAAACTTCAATGAAAGATCTCATTTTGATAATTTGAAATTTTTCTTCAAAATTTGGATGGATATCTTTGTTTCTGGCTTTGGCACTCTTTTATAGGCTTCAGCAAGTGAGAAAGTAAAAAAAAAATTATTTTACAATTTTCTCCTTCAAATTTGACTGTTATTGTTCATTTAACTCGGAAGTCAGTCGATCGGACATATGGATCGGTCATTGCTTTTATCAAAAAATATGATCATTGGCGAATTTTACACTGTCCATTCGACCTATGTTCCAGATCAATCGACCAGTACTTCGATCGGTACAGTCTCGACAATCTGTTTGTTAAAATTGAGCATTTTCTATACTGACAGAATGACATGTGTTACGGACCGGTCGACCGGTGTTCTAGTCGGCAGGTTGATCGTCCTGTATTATTTTAAGCATAACTTTTTGCACAATTATCCAACTGAGATTATTTTTTATTTTATGAAAAGCTAACAGAATTCTTTACAACTTTGATATTTATGACTGATCCAAAACCTAATATGATCATATTATTTAGTCAAAGGGTAATGCATAAAGTTATCCCTTTTTTTACTTTTCAACATTTTAACTTTAATCTTTCGATGTTTGTATCATCAAAATATAATTTTATATATCATTAAAATTTAGATTCAACAATCTCTCCCTTTTTATGAAGACAAACCGAGAAATATGAAATATATATAAGTTGTGAAAAAGTTATAAAATAAGTTGTAAAATCAATTTTACTCTCCCTAACACTTAACTTTTCTTACAATGATAGATATTCACATAAATATAAATTGTAAGGAACTCTTCGTATAAAGTGATATTTAGATCATATTTTTCTTATATTTCTCCCATTTTTGTTTCATAAAAAAGTGTTGGGAATGAAACACCGAGGATCGATGAACAATGAAAATAACGAAAGAAAAGAAAAGATGAACACATAGATTTAACGTGTAAAACACTCTTGATCAATGTGAACAAGAGAGAAACATCCACGGGCAAAGGAGACCACTGGCAGAAGAATTTCACGATGAGCCCAAAGAGAGTACATTATATAAAATCCTAACCCTCATATATAAAGATCCATACCGCGGGGGGCGAACGGCCCAAACCCGTAGCACATCACTAATTCTTACTTTTCCTTCTTTCTAATTTTTTTTCATAATTTTGGAGTACATGATACCTAATTCAAGGTACATCAACAAATCTTCACCTTGACTTGAATTTCATAAAACTCTCAAAAATAAAATACTCAACATGCTCTCCTTTGCCGAATGGCCCATGTGGGCCTAGCTTGATCTTTGCAACAGGTAAACTCTTTGTCATCATAATTGCTGAATTATCATGTGTGTTAATCTTCTGAACTTGAACATCTTGCTTTTCCACAATAACTCGAACAAAATGATATCTCACATCTATATGTTTTGTCCTTTCATGATGCATTTGATCTTTTGTAAGATGTATTACACTCTGACTATCACAATATATGACAGTAGCTTCCTCTTTCATAGTGAGTTCCCCAACTAATCTTCTCAACCAGATAGCTTCTTTTACGGCTTCAGTAATGACCAGCTTCA
Organism: Pontederia crassipes; assembly: GCA_030549335.1. NCBI lineage: Eukaryota > Viridiplantae > Streptophyta > Magnoliopsida > Commelinales > Pontederiaceae > Pontederia > Pontederia crassipes. The sequence continues at coordinate 55,145,008 of CM060194.1, read as the reverse complement.
GTGGTGGATAATGCAAAAATTGATGGGTTGGTGTGAGCTTATCCATGCGGTAGGGGGAGAGCTCTCCGTTCCTGGTTCTCCTGTAGCTGGATTCTCCGGAACCACAAGAATCCTTAGAATGGGATCAATTATTTCAGTACAAGGACAGATTCGTGAGATCAAGAATTCTCACTATTTCTTAGATTCATGGATCAAATTCGATTATCCTGCAAGATAGTTTTCCAACTCGCAGCACAATCAGTAATAGTAAGAACATAATCAGTTAGTGACCTTCTTCTATCAAGATCTTCTGTAAAATCTGAATCAACATAGCCAATCAGTTCAGCTGAATTTCTAGCAAATTCCAAGCATACATCAGAAGTACCTCTTAAATATCTCAGGATCCACTTAACAGCTTCCCAGTGCTTCTTTCATGAATTAGACGTATATCTACAAACAACACTGACATCATGAGATATATCTGGATGAGTATAAATCATTGCATACATGATGCTACCAACTGCACTACAGTAAGAAACTTTCGGCATATATCATTTGTCTTCATCAGATTGTGGTGAACATGAAGTTGAGAGTTTAAAGTATGCCGCAATTGGTGTACTGAGAGCCTTAGCATTCTGCATTCCGAAATGCTCCAAGACTTTTTCAATATATTTCTGCTGAGATAGAAATAGTCTTCCTGAGCTTCTATCTCTAGAAATTTTCATTCCCAAAATTTTCTTTGCTGCTCCAAGATCCTTCATCTCAAATTCAAAACTTAACTTATTTTTCAAAATGTTAATTTCAGATATATCTTTCGCTGCGATTAACATATCATCATCATATAGTAATAAATAGATGAATGAACCATCGATAAGTTGATTCAAATAAACACAACTATCATATTTGCTTCTAGCAAAATCAATACTCAACATGAATGAATCAAACTTTTTATACCACTATCGAGGGGATTGTTTAAGTCCATATAAGGACTTTTTCAAATGGCAAAATTGATCTTCTTTACTTTTGCAACATGAAAACTCTCTAGCTGCTCATATATATATCTTCTTCTAGATCGTCATGTAAGAATGCAATCTTAACATCTAGTTGCTCAAGTTCAAGATTCTGTAAAGCAACAATAGCAAGCAAAGTACGAATAAAAGTATATTTCACAACTGTAGAGAACACATCATGAAAATCAATGCCCTCCACTTGAGTGTAACATTTTGCCACCAATTTTGCTTTGTACTTTGTCTCTTCATTATTGATTTCTTCTTTCTGCTTCAACACCCATTTGCAGTCAACAATCTTCTTATTCACAAGTTATTTTACAATATTACAAGTGTCATTCTTAGATTCAATCTCCTTCTACATTACTATTAATCACTTATTACAATCAAGACATCGAATAGCTTCAGAATAGGAGGAAGGACCAGATAACTCAATATCTTCAGCAACACTTAATGCATAAGCCACCGGTTTTTCAAATCCGAACCTTTGAGGTGCTTTTATTTCTCTCATCGGTCTATCACAAGTTAGCATGTATTGCTGTTGAACTTGAGATGATGTATGAACTTCAGAAGCATCATGAATATCATTTTTTTCATCAGAAAAACTTGACAGTTCTAACTCCGCCTTCTCCAAAGTTTTCTGCTTTTCTGTATCACCAATAATAGACAAATCTTTTCTCGAGTGAAGTATCACAGATTCATCAAAAGTAACATCTCTACTGATAATAAATTTTTTAGTTTCAGGACACCATAATCTATAACCTTTAACACCAGATTTATAATTAAGAAATATGCACTTTCTAGCTCTAGGTTCAAGCTTTCCATCATTAACACGTCCATATGCAGAACAACCGAAAACTCTTAAATATGAGTAATTAGGAGAATTACTTGACCACACTTCTTCAAGAATTTTTTAGTCTAAGGATCGGTGAGGAGACTGATTTACTAAATGACATATCAGGTTGACAGCCTCTGCCCAAAACTCCTTGCCAAGTCCTGCATTTGACAGCATACATCATGCTCTCTCTAGTAGAGTTATGTTCATTCTTTCTACGACTCCATTTTGTTTTGGAGTTCTCACAACTGTGTTATGTCTTGCAATGCCTTCTTTGTCACAAAATTTATTGAACTTAGAATTACAAAATTCTAGTCCATTGTCAGTCCTCAGCCTCTTCATAACTTTTCCAAATTGCTTCTCCAGTAGAGTCTTCCATGGCTTGAATGTTTCAAATACATAATCTTTATGCTTCAAAAAATAATCCAAACTTTTTTGGAGAAGTCATCAATAAATGTTAGCAAATACTTATTTTCTCTTTTCGAAGGAACTTGAGAGGGACCTCGTAAATCTGAATGGATGTAATCAAGAGTTCCCTTCGTCTTATGAATGGCTGGAACAAAACTAACTCTCTTCTGCTTTCCGAAGATACAATGCTCGCACAGCTCTAATTTTTCAACTTTTGCACCAGGAAGAAGACCTCTGTTGCTGAGAACTTGCATGCCCTTCTCACTCATATGGCTCAAACGCAAGTGCCAAAATTTTGTGCAATCTTCCTCTGAGGTAGATGAGACTGCTATTGAACCCATCACCGTCGAACCTTGGAGAATATATAAGCTACCGATTTTGAGACCTTTCATCAACACAAGAGCATCACGAGAAATCTTCATCTCATTAGACTCAATAACAACTTTGCAACCATTTGAGTCTAAGACACCGAGAGAAATAAGATTCTTCTTAAGATCAGGAACATGTCTGACTTCAGATAATGTCCTAATAATCTCATCATGCATCTTAATATGGATGGACCCAATACCAACAGTCTTATAGGTAGCATTGTTACTCATAAGAACGACTCCACCTTCAACAGATTTGTACGTGAAGAACCAATCTCGATTGGGACACATATGGTATGAGTATCCAGAATCGAGAATCCATTCACTTGATGATCTGGATTTATTTGATATCGTTACCAACAGAACATTTTCATTCTCACTTTCTGCTACACCGACATCTACAACTTCAGCCTTCTGATTTTCCTTATCGTTGCCATCGTTAATAATTTTATTCTTATTCTGTAATTTGTAACACTCTGCTTTGATATGACCCTTCTTCTTGCAGTAATTGCAGACTTTATCTCTGTTCTTTGACTTGGATCTAGATCTATTTTAATTTTGATTTCTCGTCTGATGTCTGCCTCTTGCGATCAGACCTGAGGCTTGATCATCAGATTTATTGTTTGATCCCAATTCGTTATCTAACTTTTCTTTTCTCAGCAGTCTGTCCTTAACATCATCAAACGTGAGTTTGTCCCTACCGTAGATCATCATCTCTTTAAAAATTTTATATGAAGATGGTAGAGAACAAAGGAGTAATAGGGACTGATCTTCATCATCAACTTTCGCATCTACGTTCTTCAAATCATTTATTAGGGCAATGAACTCACTGATGTGCGATTTAATCAATGTACCTTCGACCATACGAAAGGTGTACAGTCGCTGCTTCAACACAAGTTGATTCGCTAGGATTTTCGTCAGATATAGAGTTTCCAACTTCGTCCAGAGATCAGCCATCGTCTTTTCTGTGAGAACTTCCTGAAGAACATCGTTCGTCAGGCACAACTGGATCGCAGACAACGCCTTCTCGTCGAGTTCCTCCCAGACGGACGCCTCCATGGCATCCAGCTTCTGACCCGATAGCGCCTTTTTCAATCCGTTCTGAATCAGGATGGCAAGCATCCAAACTTGCCACAGACTGAAATTTGTGTTCCCGATGAACTTCTCGATGTCGAACTTCATTGTAGTCATCTTCGCGGAAAGAAAACTCGGCTCTGATACCAATTTGTTGGGAATGAAACACCGAGAATCGATGAACAATGAAAATAACGAAAGAAAAAAGAAGATGGATACAGAGATTTAATGTGGTAAAATCCTCTTGATCAATGTAAACAAGAGAGAAACATCCACGAGCAAAGGAGGCCGCCGCCAGAAGAATTTCACGACGAACCAAAAGAGAGTACATCATATAGAACCCTAACGGCACAAGTCCTCCACTTCTGCCACATATTCTCATTTTTCCTTCTTTCTTATTTTTTTCTTTCATAATTTTCGGTACAGGCTACATAATTCAAGGCACATCAACAAAAAGAATAATTTGTATACGAAGAAATAACTCCCCCTAAATATATGACCCTTTTATAATGGAAAAAAATATTAATAGTCAAAATATGGTATAAAACTTTAATACAACAATGATATTCATGATATGTCAAAATAAAGTTTAATATGCTCCCCCTATCGCTATTACCAATTTTAGATGTTCTCTCTTTTCAAAGAAATAATAATTTTGAATTTTTGAATGAAAAAAAATGATACTTTTACTATAACTTTTGTGCCTTCATATTTCCAATTCCTCTTTTGCTTTACATGTGAGGCACACTTACAAAATAATCATTTAAATTTTGGTACCCAAACTTCTTTGGGTCCAATTTTGTTAGTCAGAGTTCTTTTTTGAACACATATTATTTCATATTGAAAAGATTTTCTTATTTTACATTGACATGCGTAATGATCATAAAATCCACATGTAAAACATTTGAAATGTGATTTTCTATTATATGAATGATTGGATTTCCAACAAGAATTTTTATGAACAAAATGATTCATAGGATTATTTTTCATTATATGAGAAATAGTCTTATCGCTATTTTGTGTATTTTTCAAAGAGGCATTTTTTGTTTTACTTTTTCTAATGAACATACTAGTTTGACAATTTCACATGCATGTGTAATTTTCAAACTTTCAATTTCATTTTTGAGATTTTTATTTTCCATCAAACATGTATCCTTTTTCTTCTTGTAATTTTTCAATCTCATGTATTAATTTCTCATCTTCTTCTTTAAATGAGAAATATCTTTTTATAAGGGATGAAAGTCCTTTATTCATATATAAAGAAATATTTTCTTTAGAGAAGCTTGATGAGTCATTATTTGAAATTGAAGAACTAGAAGTTACATCATCGTTGTGTGCCATTAAACATAAATATGCATCCTTACTAGAAGAGCTTGATGAGTCATTTGATTTATCTTCACTTGTCTCTTCATACTTTTTCTTCTTCCCTTTGTGAGGTATTTTTTCTTTGTGATTTTTGTATGATCTTCGGTTAGGCTTTTCATTCGTCTCTTTCTTTTTCATCAACTTGAAATACTTATCTAGTTTTCTTGTGTAGCAGGCGAATCTCTTTTCGTCCACTTCTTCTTCATTTGAATCTTCTTCATTTTCGTTTGCTTTCAAAGCTAGTGTTTTCTTATTTTGGACTTTTTCTTCTTGATCTTCTTGGATTGATATGTCATAAGTTAAAAGTGAACCAATAAGATCATCAAAATATAATTTGTTCAAATTTTTTTCTTCGATCGTGGTCCTCTTCGTATGCCATTTAGATACCTGAGAATCTTTTTTACGAAATTAATTCTTGACTCGCCCAAGGAGACTAAGTCATTCAAAATATCATTAAATCGAGCAACTACATCATTTATGGATTCATTATCATACATTTTGAAAGAATCATATTGATGGTTTAAAATATTCAATCTAAATTTTTTAACTTTGTCGATTCCTTTATAAGCAGTGATGAGTTTTTCCCAAATCTCGATTGCAATTTCACAACTTGAAATCAAATTAAACTTCGTTGAATCCAAAGCACAATAAAAAATATTCTTTGATTTCCAATCAAATTTCGAGAAATTTGATTATCTTTCGTCATGTTTGAAAGGTAATTTTTCATGTAAATAACTTTTTTAAACAATATTCCACATATTTATATCAATAGAAAAGCTTGAATCATATTTTTTCAATATGCAAAATTTGATGCATTTAAAATAGGAGGACAATTAATTGATTGACCTTCAGCAAAAATAAATCAACTTGATGCCATAGCTTTTAAGATGGTTAGATCTTTTGAAAAATGATTAAATTTTAAAAATATTAGATCTAAAAATGATTAGATCTTAAAAATAAGAGAAACTCGTTCTCATACCAATTATAGGATCCCAAAGAGCATCAAGAGGGGATGAATTATTGTTTTCAATATCGATTTTACAAGAACACGTTACGAAAGTTTAAAATCAATTCAATCAACACAAATCAAATCACATCAAACAATATGAGAGGGAGAGAAAGAAAATTCAATCACAATGCACGCGATGATTGTTGACGAAGTTCGGCCATAGCTTAACCTATGTCTCTGCTCCGACTTCTCGACCTGGAGATCACCGAATATTCTAATAGAATCTCTTCCTTTGTTCCAAATGGAGCAAGGAAGAAAAGTCCTTGACACTACCGTCTTTTCTTCGCTTCGAAAGGTAAGGCATAGCTCTTCTCTAATAAAGTTAATCTATTTTTTCTCGCTCAAAAGGTAAAATTTTGAACATCTTTTACACAGAAGCTCTCTCAGTATTTTTCTAAATAAAATACTTCTATTTTACAATGCTAAGCTCACAAGAGGATAAGAGATATTATTTTAAGTATAACTTTTTGTACAATTATCCAAATGGGATGATTTTTTATTTTATGAAAAGCTAACAAAATTCTCTACAATTTTTATATATTATGATTAATTCAAATCTAATAGGATCATAGTCAATTATTTAATCAAAATATAATGCATAATGTTATCCATTTTTTTAAACTTTTTCAATATTTTACTTTAATCTTTCGAGGTTTATATCATCAAAATATAATTTTATATGTCATTAAAACTTAGGGCACCAAGAGAAGGGGTGAATTGATATTTTTTAAAAAAAATATCGATTTCACAAGAACACTGTGTGAAAGCTTAAAATCAATTCAACAATTATTTTATATTTGAACATTTAATTATTCAAATATCAATAATATTATAAGAAAATTTTGATGTACGACGAGTAAAAAAATTTACGTAATAAAATTTACAATAAATTAAATAATTACATAATTTAAATATTAAATAACATTTTGTTAGTAAGGCTATGTTTCGTTAGCATATTATTAAAGGAAATGGAGGAGGGTGATAGGAAAGGAAAAAGGAGAAGGAAAGTGAGGAAAATAGGAAACAAATTAATCTTATTTGGATGAGTTAAATAAAGGTAAATGGGAGAAAAAAATTAGTATTAATTTTTAGGATAAGAATGTTCTTTTAAATAGTGATAACAGATTATTTATTTTAGAACATTTTAGGACATTTCTTAAGAAAACATTTAATATTTCTTTCCCTTTTCCTACCATAAATCGGGGGTGAAATTTTTTGCTCCATCGAAAGAAAATGAAGGCAAAAAAAATTTTGTCTCCATCCAAAAAAAAATTCCCTTTCCTTCTCTCTTCTCTAGTCTAAACTAGGTAAAAAAGTATTTCATAAAAGGATAGTAACTTTTAGAATAATATCTATTTTTTCACTTTATTTCTCTCACAAGAAGAGTGGTATTTTAGGATATGATAAAAAATAAATTTGTCTCTATTTTTATTCGTGTGAAATATATGTGCCTTATAACTAATGTTTAATAACAAAAATAAATAAGAAAATCTTGTTCTTAAGCGTGCGTTTGATACTAGAATTAATGATAAGGAAGGAAGTAATTGAATTGAATTAAATTAAATTAAGAGAGTTTCAACGAATAGTTGAATTGACAAATTAATTCGAGTGTGTTTAAATATAATAGAATTTAATGATAAGAAAGGAAATAATTGATGTGAGATAATTTTAATGGTTATTTTAATTAAAAATAGGTATTATGAATATATGTTATAAATTTGTTAAAAAATTAAAAATATAGATAAATTATTTTTGAAAAATTTTTGTTAACAATATTATATATATATATATTCAATTTTTTAATAATTTAAATTTAATGCGATATTAATTTTTTTAATGAAATAATAATTTATAAATAATACTATATTAATTCTTTATTATAATTTTTTATATATTATAAATAAATTATTATATATAAGAAAGCTAAAAAGAAAAAAAACTAAAAGAAAAAAATTGCAAAATGGAAAAGGTCACGTCAAAATAAAAAAAAAGAAAGAGCAACTGTTTCATCATCGGGGTAAATTACACAAATGGTCCCTCAACTTTGAGTCGATTTTCAACTGGTCCCTCAACTTCAATTTATAACCAGAACATACCTCATCTTTTATTTTCTTGTATGATTAGTCCTCTTAACCGGTGATAGTAAGTTTCCCGGTTGCCTTGCATACGTGAACGACACATCAGCCGTTTCTCTCTCATCCACGTCATTTAACGCTCCAAACCAGGTAAATTACACGGATCGTCCTCCAACTTTAAATCAATTTCTAAATAGTCCTCCAACTTTGATATTATTGCACGATTCATCCACTTGACTAGTAAAAAACAATCTCCCGATTAACTTGCGACGTGACATAATAAAATATAATAAAAAATTTTAACTAGCTGACATTACATAATAAAATATATTATAAAAATTTTAGGACGCAGACGAGCTAGCAGAGGAAGGATGTCGGCCCCCCTCTTCAAACTCGCCCTTTGACGAGCTGGCATAGGGGGCGCCGGCCCCCCTCTCCAAACTCACGAGAGGGCATTAGCGCCCCTTGTGCAAAGTTCGTTAGTGGGCGAGCTTGGAGAGGGGGCCGACATCCTTCCTCTGCTAGTTCGCGCCATAAATTTTTTATAATATATTTTATTATGTGATGTCAGCTAGTTAAAATTTTTTATTATATTTTATTATGCCACGTCGTAAGATAATCGGAAGACTATTTCTTACCGGTCAAGTGGATGAATCGTGCAATAATATCAAAGTTGAGGGATTATTTAGAAATTGATTCAAAGTTGGAGGACGATCCGTGTAATTTACTTAGTTTGGAGCGTTAAATGACGTGGATAACTTAAATGACGCGAATGAGATATAAACGGCTGACGTGTTAGTCACGTATGCAATGCAACCAGAAAATTCACTATCATCGGTCAAGAGGACTAATGGTGCAAAAAAATAAAAAATGAGAGACGTTTTGATTATAAATTGAAGTTGGAGAACCAATTGAAAACCGACTCAAAATTGTCATTGTAATTTACCCTCGTCATCTAAACGATGAAACCAAATGGAGGGAATTAGGGTCACATGACTTTCACGCCGTTTTGGAAAATTTCCAAATAAGTGGAATCAGTGGCCAAAGGCACCCAATTCTTCTCGTGCCAAACAAGTCATATGAACTGTCTGCAAGACAGAATCCAATCGACCCACGTGATGGCATGACGAGAGGGTTAAGAAGCCCATTAGAGCGGGGAACGATGAACAACAAGAGCACGATGGAGCAAACATGAGTTTTATTATCGTAGATATAATAGAAAGTTACTAACATGTGGTTTGGTCCAATTGGCATGTGGATTAATAGATTTTGAGTTCGAATTTTGCAAGTTAATTTCTGTTGAGAGAGGAGCAAACAAACCGTTTTTAAGGGTCTGAAAAGGACCAGTGTTAAAATTGGTTAAAAAACTAAAATAAGTTCTTACAATTTAATACTACGAGACTAAACTTTTTAAAACCTATTTTTTTCTTTATCTTTTCATTCTAGGAGTTAAGAATATATTAACAACTAAACGATCATAAACAAAAAACAAAAACGATAAATAGAGAACTTGAAAGGAGGGGGATTTATAGAATTGTCCACAGTGATATACATTTTGTTTATGTCCACAGTGAACCATCGACTCTTAAGTAACAACTAGAACGCAAGGGAACTATCACGCCAAAACAAATCTATAGACAGGATAAATTGTTGCACGTCCATGGCAACTTTGAGCTTAAACAGATGAACATAAAAGTTGTGCTTAAATTTTGCGATTACTGAAATGATCTGAGATGTTGGGTCAGCTTCTGAAACTGGTCATAGGAAGACCCTCCTTTGGCCACAGAACTCCTCGCCTTGTTGGCCATGTCGGTCGCAGAGCTCCGCAGCTGCTCCGCCCTCTGCCCTTCCATCAGCTCCCTTACCATCCTCTCCACCACTTCCCTGCCGCGCATGTCCTTCATGTCCAGCCCCACCTTCCACTCCTCGCTCACGAACCTGCTGTTTATCTGCTGGTCCGCGAAGTAGGGCCAACACAGCATCGGCACGCCGGCGACGATGCTCTCCAGCGTCGAGTTCCAGCCGCTGTGCGTCAAAAAGCCGCCCACGGCGGGATGGTCCAGCACCTCCTGTTGCGGGGCCCACTCCACGAGGTAACCCCTCTGCTTCGCCGCCTTCTGGAGCTCCTCCGGCACGAGCAGGCCACAGCCATTCTTCAAATCCCTCTTCTGCTCGTTGATCAGATCTGACCGCACCACCCACAGGAATCGGTGACCGCTGTTGACGAACCCGGCCAGGAACTCGACGAAGTCCTCTTCGGAGACGATCGTCAGGCTACCGAAGCTGACGTAGACGACGGAGCTGCGTGGCTGCGCATCGAGCCACGCCAGGCACGTCCGATCTTGCTCCAACAGGCTGGAGTAAACAGCGATGCCGTTGTGCGCCCCTCGTCCGTTTTCCAGGTACTCGTCGTCGGCGTCGGAGTGATCATTGAAGGCCTTGAGCAGCGCGTGCAGAGGTCCAACGGCGTAGGTGTTGGGGCACGTGGCGCGGATGCGGGACAGCGTGGACGACTCCAAATCTTCGAACGTGTTTAGAATGAACGCTCTGGCTCGTGGAGCCTGTGCGCTGCGGTTGTGTATCGTTTGTAGAGCTTGATCATTAGCATCTTTAGCGTTTCGAACAAAGAGGGACAAATCCCTCCGACGAAGAACACTCTCCATGCCCGCAACGCTCCGTATCGGCTCATCGAGATCCGCCTCAGCTGTCAATTGCAACCGGTGTTGTATCTTATGCATATGCATATTTAGTAGTCGTCAGAAGCTGCGTGAACGTAACATACCAGGGAACGGGACCTCGCCGCTTTGCAACAGATCTGGAATGCAAAGGTAGGTCCAGATGCTGCAGGCGCTCACCGTACGGAAGAGGATGCCAGGAATTCCCATCTCTTCCGCGGCATCTGTGGCAAACGGCATGATGCCGTCGGCTATGACGCAGGTCAGAGGCGGCCGTCCGTCCGGGTCCCGGAGAGAAAGCTCGGCAAGGAGCTCCTTGTAGGAGATGACGGCCTTCGTCCTCAGAGACGCTTCCAGGTCCCATATAGCTGAAACACTTCTCGGATGGTCGTCTGGGAGGCCGTCGGGGATCGAACGGAACTGCAGCCGGGGCTTGGGGCGGACTCGCGGGAGGCTGCGCTGGATGTAGTCGGTATTGAGGAAGGTGACGTGAAGGCCGGCCAAAGCGAGGAGCTCGGCCAGCGCTAGGCCGGAGTTCAGGTGGCCCTGCGCTGGTAATGGAAACACCAGTACGTGCCCCGCCGCCGTCTGTTCTTCCATCCCTGCCTAAGATACCCTTTTTATATATTTTATATCTTGAAGAACCAAGTTGCTAACCGCAATCGTTGCATGCTTATTATACTCTCCAATTAATATTAAAAAAAATTTATCATGCTAGATAAAATTTTATATAAATAAATAATTATTAAAATTAAAATAATTTGACATTAATTTTAAAAATCGAGATCGAGGGCCTATCGATCTTCCAGTTAATCCAAGAGTCAGCGCCCCGTTTGTGGAGAGAAAAAAAATCTCCTTTGTCCCTGTCCGCGATTGGTGTTCTACAGTCGGTGCGTGCTTTGTCCACACATTTTTATTTTATATATCACAAAATTTTATATATCACGCATCTAATTTTCCATATCAACATAAATAAATTTTCTTTTTTTTTTCATTTTCATGATACAAAGTGTAAGGACCTGAATTTTCGGCAAATAATGAAAAGGATATTTTATTCTGAAAATATGATTTGGCATCATTATTATATTTATTTGAATTATTTAATTCCTAACAAAAAAATAGATAAGGAGTTGAAAGATATAAGATAGAGTTTGAGTGTATGTGAAATTGTTATAGTACGATTACCGAATTATTAATTAAATTCGAATTTAATAAAATTTAATTAATTATCAAAGGATTAGTTAATAATAAATTATCATGATTAATTTAGGAATAGTATAAGTAAAAGTTATAAATATGACCTAATGGTGGCTAAAAATTATTAGCAGCCAAATTGACTCTCTACATCACTAATCATATTTGTATCTTCATTTGCATGTGATTGAGACATTTAAGAGCGCAAGGGTTTTGAAGCTTTCACATAGGGGAGTAACCTCCAAGTAACCGATGTGAGTTTCGGGATGTCATCGAAGACTAATCATCGATTAAAGATTAGCATCCGCGCAACTTACAGACGGCACGAAGCCAATTAATTTTCCATCCAATTTAAGGTAAGTATGTAGACTGAAGTCCTTTATACCGATATTTCTTTGATATAATTTTTACATCAATTAATAATTGTATGGCATTGATTCGCAGGTCGAAAAATTGTATCAAAACCATGGTTTCGACAATGATAGAACTCTCGGGTTCTGTACAACTCGATTCGAATTAAAAGAAACTCAGATGCAAATAGGACTTGTATGGACCGAGTTGATACAAACCAGGCACCGAGTTGTAGGATAGTGCGGCCCCCGTTCAGATAACCCAAGCACAGCACGCAACGAATGGCCAAACTCGGTGCGAGCTCCGGACTACTCGCCCAGGTTTCATGATACAAAATTGAGTAAAGAAAGTACATCACCAACTCAGCCTGAGTTCACATTATATTTGGATTGAGTTTTGCCCAACCGAGGTAAAAAAATAAATTGGGAATACGACATAGGTTCCACTAACCGAAGTCAGGTTTCGATGGTAGAAAACTTATTTTTCTATATTAAATTATAGTTAATTTAATTATTATTATTAATAATAGTTATTTTTATTATATTATTATCATATGTGACCCTATTGTTATTTCTAATTGGGTCTTGTTTTTCTGCCACACACTTTTTAATTCAAAAATTAAATCTTCCTTTAGAATTATTTACCATGTACTCCTCCTTCACATTTAATAATTTATCGACTTCATGAAATGATAAATTTATTTAATGAAAAATGTGATGGAATCAATTTTTTTTAATATTGGAATAACTTATCCCTCATAAGAATTTTAGCAATGATGACGATCCTATATCCAAGGGATTTGGTTCCTAAATGATACACAAGAGAAATTAAGAATTATTTTTTCGAACATTATATAAGAAATCATTATGAATTGCAAGCTAACAATTTTATTAATATTTATGAAGTAAAATTTTATGTGCGTAGAGTGCAAGCATTTTTATCACGTCTAAATGAATGTGATAGAGATAGTAAACGTTAGACTTTATAATTTAAATCATTTTCAAGTTCATGTCTTTTATTAGAGGGTAGATCAAGAAGCTCGAATGAGACCACTATATTAATTATTTGTCATGTTTAAATGAATATGACATCGACTTGACTCGGTGGATATTAAATGATTGTACGTACGTATCTAATTCTCATCGTCATAACTCAAAATCTTTTAGCTATTTTGATATCTACAATAATATTTTTGCAGATCTAGGATACTGGATGAGAGAAGAAATATAATGAACTCTAGTTCCATGAAGGTTTGTATGTTATTAAAGGATTGGTTGGATGCAAATACTTGAATATAAGGACATGAATCCATTCATATTATCATACATGAAAGATGATGATGATGATTAAACAGACGCCTTAGCTTCATGAAATAATTGTTGTATAGATGTAGTTTTTAATTCTTTGTAAATTTGTAATTTTTTTCCTTATTTATAATAATAAAACTCTCATGTATATAGGCTAAGATATCTGAACCATGTAAATCTCAGTGCCTATTACCACATACTTTTAGTATATAGTATATTAATACTTAACTACCTATACTATTAATGTTATAGACTTATACTAATATTATATTATAATATTATAAATTATATAATATATTGCTATTTATTATTTACTATATTTATTAAATACTTACCAATTAATATTATGCATAAGGTATAACGCAATTATTCATTTTACAGATTTATTTACTTAATAATGAATTAATGACTAAACATATTTAAAATTTTAACTATATAATTATTATACATTATAATAATAATTAAAGTAGTCACTAAATCAATATTAAAATTATATATATTAATTATATATTTATAATAAGTAAAACAAAAATTGGAAATTTTGAAGTAAAAAAGGGTCGTCTGACCAGTCCCACCAGTCGGGTTGGGTCATGTATGAATCATGTCATATTGACATAATGTCAATTCGATAAGACACGACCTTTGATATAATCAAACATGGATTAATCGGCATGAGCACGATACGACACAATATATTTGTCCATCTAGACCTTGAGGATTGTCCGCAAAAAATAGACCCACGTGAAGGCATGATAAGAGGGTTAGATATCCATAAGAGCGGGTGATGATCAAAATGACCATGGTGGAGCAAACATGAGTTTTGTATATAAATAAAATTAGGTAACTTACTTGCGCTTCCCGCAATTTAAATATGTTTTAAATATAAATTTATATGTTATTATGATTTATAATATATAAGCACTATTTTTGTAACACACAACATATTTATAAATATCTTACAATTTGAATTAATAAAAAAGTTAGTTAAGACTATATTTCAAAATATTTAAGATGGCTATAAAAATATTATATCTTTCATAACATTAGAATAAGTATTATTTTACATTCATGCATGTGTGTTGCAAAAATATATTAAAATTTTCTACCAACAATTAATATATTTATAAGAAAATGAGATTAACATTTTTCAATATATTTCATATATTTGGAACACTCCTATTCGAAGAGAGCTTTTCCCGATATCAATTTCAATCAACGAAGCGAAATCGACAATTCATATTGATGTTTGTTAGAGCTGTGATACGATGTAATCACAAAGCTTCTGATACGATGAAACGGGAGAAGTGTAACGTCCCCAAATCGACCAATGCCACGTGACGAGGATCTATCCGAAGGCGCTACGAAAACACAATGACAATGACCAATAATTTGACTAAAATTTCATAAAAGCGATAACAAATCAGCAATAAAAATAATCAAGGAAATATATGAAATCAAAATAGTGGAAGTCTCAAAGTGTTACAAAATCTCCATGATAGTCATAATGTCTGAGTTACATCAAAGCTCATAATGCGAAAAATAAAGATAAAGATAACTAGGCCCTCTGTCAGTTCATGTGCTTCGTCATCGCTCGAGCTGGTCGCGGCACACGATCTCAACACCATCACTGACCTGGCCCTGTGGACAGGGGAGAAAGTCCTCCCGTAAGCTATACAGCCTAGTGAGGATCCATAAAGTAATCAATGCATAATAATAAATAGCAATAGTCAGAATCAGTAATCATGGTTAACAAGATCAAGTAGTGAGCATATGATCATTCGATTAGAGATATCAATGGATAAAAGATATCATGGATCATATAATCATGAGGGGTTACCATAACCATGCAAGATCAATAATTATGCTTCACTTATAATCATCATACTTAAATCACTTGTACATTCTCTTAGTACTTGTATCTTTGTCTTAGCATAGGTGACTTTGGATGCATTTGAGTGCCTTTAACTTGTGGGGGTTTTACGCCGAACAATCAATATAGCCTTGTGCAGTCAATGGGTGATCAAGCCATGGCTAATGGAGCGACCCTTCACGATAAGCACTTAGCATAAGCTGGTCACCCTCCCATTTATATTTTCATCATTCATACTTAATCACTTTATCATTTTTGCATATTATAAGAAGATTAGATCATTGGACAGATCGATACAAGATCAAGGATTTAGTCACATAACATTTCAATCAGCAGAGAATGGCACATCACACTCATAGAAAGAATCTAAATCAAATCAGCAACCAATATACATTCTGATCAAGGTTTGATCGACCGATCTTCACCGATTGGTCGACTGATTTTTGGGCACCGGTTGATCGATATCTCTAGATCGGTCGACCGGTTGATATTAATGCAATACAATGGTTCTCGATCTTGAGCATCGGTCGACCGATATCTCTGAATCGGTCGACTGATAATACTTAGTCTGAAAAATATATGAAGATTCGGTCGAAAGGAATGATCGGTTAATCGTTCTCTACCGATCGGTCGACCAATTCTCATATCACCGGTCGACCGATATCTTGGATCGGTCGACCGGTCGTAGTGAAAACAAAATCGGACATAATGCAATTTTCAATCTAGAAATGAAATCAATGCATACAAACTAACATCTAAGCATGGAGGACTAATACAGAACACATCTAGGGTCACAAGGAATCACAAAACAAGAATCAAACATAAGAACACAATCAATCATTCCTTTTTCCACTTCCTTTCAATAGTCAAGAACACATTGCAAAATAAGAACCCTAATTCTACCCTATTGCTAATTAAGTTATGCAGGAGATTTCGAATTCACCCACATCTTCTCTGGATTGTTCCTTGCACAAAGCCTCCTCAATCAACGATAATCACCTTCCCCCTTATCGTTCATCACCTACGAAGCATTCCAATTAGAAATGGGAGTAAGGGAATAATTCTAACAATCAAAAGGTGCAAAAATAAAAAGGAACCTTGAAGAACCTTGCTGGAGCTCATCAAAAGGTGCAAAAATAAAAAGGAACCTTGAAGAACCTTGCTGGAGCTCCCTTGCTCTTGTTGGATGAAGTGTGCTTGGGGAAGAAGAGAGAGAAGTGAAGGAGAGGCAATGAGTGGATAAGAGAGAGCTTTAGAACAATAAGCATTTTTATAGGGTAGTTGTAGGGCTTAATATGCTAATGGGCTCATTAATTGGACTATGGTGGTTGGTCTTTACAACTTAACTTTATTATTATATTTTATTATATATATATATATATATATTTTTTTTTTATTTAACTGAGTATTACATTATTACCCCATTAAAAGAAAATTCGTTCTCGAATTTTGCACTAAGTAGAGGTCTTACCGAATAGATGAGGGAACTCCTGCGCATCTCTGACTCGAGTTCCCATGTGGCCTCATCGCCGTGATGAAATGCCAGGCTACTCTGACCATAGGCACCTCTTTATTCTTCTGTCGTTGTACCTTCCGTTCCACTATATGTGTCGGGTACTTTGCGAAAGTCAAATCAGCAGTTAGATTTGGCTCTTCGATCTGTAAAACATTAGCAGCATCGTGCTTGTACTTCTTAAGCATAGACACGTGGAACACATGCACTCGCCCATAGGATGGTGGCAAGGCTAGTCTGCACGCTGCTTCACCTACTAACTCGAGTACATCGAAGAGTCCCACGTATCGAGAGTTGAGCTTCCCTCGCTTACTGAACCTCATAACTCCTTTCATAAGAGACATCTTCACTAGCCTGAAAGATCTGCTCACGTCTATCCTTATCAGGATAACTCTTTTGTCTGCCCTGAGTTGTCTTCATCCTCTGCTTGATCAGCTTCACTTTCTCAGTATACTCTATTGCCTCATTCACTTCTTCCTTACTCATGATATTCTCTTCACCTACTTCACCCCAATGAGCGGGTGAACGACAATATCTGCCATATAAAGCCACGAAGGGTGCTATGTCGATACTGGAATGGTAGCTGTTATTATAAGCAAACTCAATCAGATAAATATGTTCATCCCAGCTGCCTTGTCAATCTAGTGTACAGGCTCGTAGCATATCCTCTAATGTCTGAATAGTCCACTCAGATTGTCCATCGGTCTAAGGGTGGAAAGCAGTACTGAAATTCAGTCTTGTGCCAAATGCCTTCTGCATGCTCTTCCAGAATCTAGCAGTGAATCTGGGGTCTCGATAAAAAACAATCGATGTTGGAATGCCATGAAGTCTAATCACCTCCTTAACATACAAGTCCAATAAACTCTCTACCGATTGTTTTCACCGTATAGGAATGAAGTGTGCCATCTTCGTGAATCTGTCTACCACCACCCATACAACATCATGGCTCTTCTTGGACCTGGGCAAGTTGGATACAAAATCCATGGTAATATTATCCCATTTCCATTGTGAAATATCTAAAGACTTCAATTTATCATATAGCCTCTGATGCTCAATCTTCACCTGCTGGCACACCAGACATCTAGACACATACTCAGCGATATTTCGCTTCATGTCAGGCCACCAATAGCTACGTTGTACATCCTTGTACATGTTAGTGCTACCTGGATGGATGACAAACTCAAACTTATGGCACTCATCCATTATTTTTGTCTGACGGTAGCATCTGTGGGAACCCATAATCTATCCCTGTACCGAATTCCTCCATTTGTTGATATTTGAAAATCCTTCGGCTTATTCTGACATCTCTTCAGCACTTTCTGGTACTTTGGGTCCTCCTTTTTAGCAGCTATGATTCTGTCAATCATGCTAGGCCTCACCTGATGTATCATCAATATCGCTTCATTACTGCCAAGTCTGGGACATCACTGATCTAACTCCTGAAATATCTCGTACTTCCGTACCCTGATGTAAGCTAATGAGCCTTTTCATTTCATGCTCAGCGCATCCGCCACTGAATTTGCTTTACCAGGATGATAACTAATAGCAAATTCGTAATCCTTCAGAAGTTTCAACCAACGGCGCTGCCTCATATTAAAGTCCCTCTGATAAAAAATATACTTGAGACTCTTATGATCTGTGAAGATCTCAAAAGTCTCCCCATAAAGATAGTGCCTCCAGATCTTCAAAGCAAAAACTATAGCAGCTAACTCCAGGTCATACGTGGGATAGTTAACCTCGTGCTTCTTCAACTAGCGCGAAGCATAGACCACTACTTTATCATGCTACATTAGTACACACCCTAATTCTGTCTCGTATGCATCACTATAGACTACATATCCTCCGCTGCCCGTCGGGATGGTAAGGACAGGTGATGATGTCAAGCGATCCTTCAATGTCTGAAAGCTCTGCTCAAACTTATCAGACCAAATAAACTTCTCAACTTTCTTCGTGTGGTTCGTGAGTGGTGCTGCAATTTTGGAGAAGTCTCTGATGAACCTCCTGTAATAACCTGCTAATCCCAGAAAACTACGAATCTCGAATGCATTCTTCGGCCTTGACCAATTAGTCACTGCTTCTACTTTTGCAGGGTCCACTGAAATGCCCTTCTTGGATACTATATGTCCAAGAAACATGATCTCCTTCAACTAAAACTCACACTTCGAGAGTTTGCCGTACAGCTTGTGTTGACACAGAGTCTCCAACACTATTCTGAGATGCCCACGATGCTGTCAGGGCTGGACGAGTAGATCAGGATGTCATCCACAAACACTATGACAAACTGATCTAGGTAGGACCTGAAGGTCCTGTTCATCAGATCCACAAATGCTATAGGAGCGTTCGTTAGTCCAAACGGCATCACTAAAACTCATAGTGCCCATACCTAGACCGGAAGGCTGTCTTCGATATGTCCTCCTCTTCAACCCTCAACTGATAGTAGCCGCTCCGCAGATCGATCTTGGAGAACACGGAAGCCTTGGATAACTGGTCGAACAGATCATCGATGCAGGGCAGAGGGTACTTGTTCTTCACCATCACCTTGTTAAGCATCCTGTAATCGATGCAAAGTCGCATTGAACCATCTTTCTTCTTCACAAACAGTACAGGTGCTCCCCATGGTGAGGTACTTAACCGAATGAAACCTTTGTCTAGCAATTCATGGATCTACTTCTTCAACTCTTGCATCTCGGCAAGTGCCATGCGGTACGGTGCCTTGGAGATGGGCGCAGTGCCAGGTAAAAGTTTGATCTTGAAGTCCACCTCACGCCTCGGTGGCAGTCCTAAAGTATCTTCAGGAAAAATATCTGAAAATTCACGCACTACATCTATCTGTTACAGTGTGGTGGCTGGTGCATCGGTCTTCACCACATTTGCCAAGTAGGCACAACATCCCTTCTGAATCAACTTTTGAGCCTTCAAAGCTGAGACAATCACCTTCTTGCTTTCTGATGGAGTACCCTTGATAATTGCCTTAGACTTGTCCTGTGCATCTATAGTGATCTTCTTCTGCTTGCAATGTAGAGCTGCATCACAATAAGAAAGCCAATCCATTCCTAGGATGGCATCATAGTCTGTCATCGGGATGATAATAAGATATGCAGAAAAGTTCTTCTTTTCCACGGTGACAGGTACATTCCGAATGTACCTAGCCATGTGAATATCTCCCATTGGGGTGCTCACCATGGGATAAGCCAAGGACTTGAGCACACGTCTCCGAAATAAACGAGTACGTGACACATGAATCAAACAAGATAATAGTAGGCATATCAGCAATAGGAAGGGTACCTTTGATAACATCGTTCTCATTCTGAGCAGCATTTGCCTCCATTTGGTGCACCCTGCCCTGGACCACGAGGTTTGCGCCTTCGGCGCCTCGATTATCACGACCTCTCCTAGCAAGTTGAGGGCAATTTCGAACAAAATGTTTGAACTGTCCGCACTGGATGCACGCACCAGTTCTCCTGCGGCATTCACCGTCATGATATCGTTCACAATGAGGACATGGAGGCCTCTGTGGAACTACTGGTACTGGTGGCTGAGGCTGATGAGGAGGAGATGGCAGTTGTCTTAGAGGCTGTTACATGGAACGTGAGTTAATTGCCATGCTCTACACATTCTTCACTAACATTTTGAAATATTTATACATGATGTTGTACTGGTGCTGGGCGTTGATGGGGTGGAGCATAGCGTGGGGCCTCTCTCTGGTAGTAAGGCCTATAGCGATGATCGTGACGATCGTCCCTCCTAAACGGTCCGCGATTTTCGGTCTGCGATCGCTGCTGCTCTGCTAGCTTGGTTGGGGCTTTTGCCTTGCGCTCCGCCTGGTCCCTCTCCATGCGAGTGGCCAGTCTCACTGCCTTCTCTAAAGTGTCACAATCTCCAAATAGGACTTCAGTCTTCAGGTCCTGTCGTAGTCCGTTAATAAACTTATTTGCCCTGACGCGACCTACAAATGGCATCGACAATATTGCTCTAGCATGACAAACTGAGTACTGTAGTCCACCACAGACATGTTCCCCTGCACCAGCTTCAGAAATTCTTCGTGTTTACTGACCCGATCGTGCTCAAGGGTATAGCGGTCAGCAAATGCCTCCTTAAACTCCTCCCATAATATCTCCTCTTCCTCTAGCCCTCTTAATCGGGTGGCTCTGGTGGTCTTCCACCATCCCATGGTGTTGTCTGTAATCATGTGAACGGCATATAACACCTTCCGTTCTTCAGCACACTTCGTTAACTTAAATATGCGATCCATAGTTTATATCCATTGTTCAGCCTTAAAGAAATCCGCCTTACCCTCGAACTGTGATGGACGTAACCTTAGAAATGCCTCAATGGTATCTTCAGAAACCTCCCGTCGAGGTCCTCGCATGCGACGTCTGGTCGCGGGCTGGCCGACTCTAGTTTGACTGCCCTCCAGTGGGTCAGTCTCATCAATGAGCTCGTCCTACGATTGTGCCCTCGCATTACGACCTCGTACTCGGCCGCGGCTGGTAGTGTGGCCTCTACCACGGCCCCGTCCCCGACCTCGCTGGGCTAGGGTCTGGGACTCATCAATTGGATCCTCCGGGCCTCCTGGTCTTCAAGAGCAATGCGGGCCGACCCGGCCTCCCGCTCTTGAATCCTCTCTGATCATCTAGACATCTTTATCCTTTAATCATGAAAGAACAATACATTAAAATCAATATCATCTCATAAATATGAATTTAACTTACAGTTCTCTTTTGATGGAGAGTGTGGAGACAGCTCAGTGATAGCACATGAACTTCTCTTATACCATATTATACAATAAGACATCAAAAGAGTCCGAACAGCGGCTCTGATACCAATAAATGTAACGCCCCCAAATCAACCAACGCCACGTGACAAGGATCTATCCGAAGGCGCTACGAAAATACAATGACAATGACCAACAATTTGACTAAAATTCCATAAAAGTGATAACAAATCAGCAATAAAGATAATCAAGGAAATATAGGAAATCAAAATAGCGAAAGTCTCAAAGTGTTACAAAATCTCCATGATAGTCATAATGTCTGAGTTACATCAAAGCTCATAATGCAGAAAATAAAGATAAACATAACTAGGCCCTCTGTCAGTTCATGTGCTTCATCATCGCTCGAGGTGGTCGCGACACACGATCTCAACACCATCACTGATCTAGCCTGTGAAAATCAAACACAGGGAAATAGATCCTCCCGTAAGCTATACAGCCTAGTGGAGATCCATAAAGTACTCAATGCTTAACAATAAATAGCAATAGTCAGAATCAGTAATCATGGATAACAAGATCAAATAGTAAGCATACGATCATTCGATTAGAGATATCAATGGATAAAAGAGATCACAGATTATATAATCATGAGGAGTTACCATAACCATGCATGATCAATAATCATGCTTCACTTATCATCATCATACTTAAATTACTTGTACATTCTCTTAGTGCTTGTATCTTTGTCTTAGCTTAGGTGACTTTGGATGCCTTTAACTTATGGGAGTTTTACGCCGAGCAATCAATACAGTCTTGTGCAATCAATGGGTGATCAAGCCATGGCTAAGGGAGCGACCCTTCACGATAAGCACTTAGCATAAGCTGGCCACCCTCTCGTTTATATTTCCATCATTCATACTTAATCACTTTATCATTCTTGCATACTATAAGAGGATTAGATCATTGGACATATCGATACAAGATCAAAGATTCAGTCACATAACATTTCAATCAGCAGGGAATAACACATCACACTCATAGAAAGAATCTAAATCAAATCAGCAACTAATATGCATTCTGGTCAAGGTTCGGTCGATCGGTCATCACTGATCGGTCGACCGATTTTCGGGCATCAGTCGATCGATATCTCTGGATCGGTCGACCGGTTGGTATTAATGCAATACAATGATTCTCGGCCTTGAGCACCGTTCGACTGATATTTCTGGATCGGTCGACCGATAATACTTAGTCTGAAAAATAGATGAAGCTTCGGTCGAAAGAAATGATCGGTCGACCGATCTCTATCGATCGGTCGACCGATTCTCATATCACCGATCGATCGATATCTTGAATCGATCGACCGATCGCAGTGAAAATAAAATCGGACAAAATGCGATTTTCAATACAGAAATGAAATCAATGCATACAAACAAACATCTAAGCATGGATGACTAATATAGAACACTAGGGTAGAGCAAACCCGGGACCGGGTCCAGGTTTAGGCGGACCCGGTCCTGGCCCGACTTTTGTCGGGTCGGAAATTTTTCGACATGGTACCGGACCCGGACTTGGTAGACCGGGAATCGGACCGGGTTTGCGTCCGAAAATCTGAAATGCTGGCAGGTGGCTGCCCATTCGATCCGATCGCTGGCGGTCGATCCGATCCGATCGCTGACGGTCGGATCGACCGACAGCTGTCAGATCCGGCGCCTGGCAGCCGGATCTGGCCGCCAGCGGTCGATGAGCGGCCGGATCGGCCACTGACGTGGCTAGATCCGATTGCTTGGTGGATCCAGCTGTCGGATCTGGCCGCCAGTGACCGATCCGACCGCGCGAGTGGTCGATCCGCGTGGCCAAATTCGGCCGCCAGACGATCGGAACGGCTGACAGCTGGATCTGGCAGCTGTCGACTGATCGACCGCCTGACGGCCATATTCGGCAGCTCGGCCGCCTGGCGACCGGATCTGACCGCGCCAGTGGCCGATCCGGCCGCCCAAGCGGCCGGAGTAGAGAGAGTCAAGAGAGGGGAGGAGAGGACGGCCGGAGTCGAGGGTCGCCGCCGCCGTGAGAGAGAGGAAGAGAGCGTCAGAGTCGTCAGTGCCGCCGTCATCATCGTGAGAGAGAAAGAGGGCGAGAGAGAGGGGGTGAGAGAGGAAGAGGGCGAGAGAGAGAGGTGGGAGAGAGAAAAAGATAGATTGAAATGAGGGGTGAGATGAGAGAGTGAGTTTATATAGTAAGTAATATCGGGTCGGGTCCGGGTCGGGTATCTGCATTGTAGACCCGGTCCTGACCCGATACCCGTCAGATTTTCCAATCCAGAGACCCGGTCCCGATTCGGATCTAATTCGGGCCGGGTTATTTTTTCAATTTTTCGGGTCGGGCCTGGTCGGGTCGACCCCGTGCTCAACCCTACAGAACACATTTAGGGTCACAAGGAATCACAAAACAAGAATCGAATATAAGAACACAATCAATCATTCCTTTTTCCACTTCCTTTCAATAGTCAA
Source organism: Pontederia crassipes (assembly GCA_030549335.1). Classification (NCBI taxonomy): domain Eukaryota; kingdom Viridiplantae; phylum Streptophyta; class Magnoliopsida; order Commelinales; family Pontederiaceae; genus Pontederia; species Pontederia crassipes. The sequence continues at coordinate 55,120,760 of CM060194.1, read as the reverse complement.
GAACACATTGCAAAATAAGAACCCTAATTCTACCCTATTACTAATTAAGTTATGCAGGAAATTTCGAATTCACCCACCTCTTCTCTGGATTGTTCCTTGCACGAAGCCTCCTCAATCAACGATAATCACCTTCCCCCTTATCGTTCATCACCTACGAAAGCATTTCGATTGGGAAAATGAGTAAGGGAATGATGCTAACAATCAAATGGTGCAAAAATAAAAAGAACCTTGAAGAACCTTGCTGGAACTCTCTTGCTCTTGCTGGATGAAGTGTGCTTGGGGAAGAAGAGAGAGAAGTGAGGGAGAGGCAATGAGTGGATAAGAGAGAGCTTTAGGATAATAAATCTTTTCATAGGGTAGTTGTAGGGCCTAATGCTAATGGGCTCATTAATTGGGCTATGGTGGTTGGTCTTTACAACTTAACTTTATTATTATATTTTATTATTTTTTTACCGGGTATTACAAGAAGGATTTAAGCGCGCACGCGCACACATATATATAATAAAATTAATAATGAAAATATTGAATGTTTGTGGTAAGAATTAAATGATGCAATAAATAAAATGCTAAGATAATAACTAAAGAAGTATAAATTCAAAAAGACACATAAAAGATAAATTCATAAGCAATTAAAATATTGCTAGAAGAACAATTTATTTAATATAATTACTAAGTCCAATCATAATAATATAAAAACACATGTTTGATAATTAATATAATTTGAAGCATTTCTTAAGCAAAATTTAATATCATGCTCTAAATAATAATTAAAGATCATATAATTGACATACGTGATATTTCAAATTATAAAATAATTGTGACTTTTTGTATTAACTAAAGGCAACTAATGGACTTAAGTAGATATAAAATATATAATTTTTAAAATTCAAAACTAAGACTTGTCATCAATAACTAAAGTAATATATGGATGTAAGCTATCATAAATTTTCATTCAATAAGTTTATGCGTAAAGTCAAAGAGAAATATTAAAATAATTAAAAAATAAAAAAAAAATAAGAATGGAGAAATGATAAAGGTACTCAACTACATATAAGCGAAGATTTTTTATTTTTAGACTAACAGAAAAATAAGACCCGCATATGGAGCAAAAGAAAATAAAATGCTGACACAAGAAAAAAGGAAATAAAAAAATAAGACCCATTTTCGATTTCGTTACAAATACGACCACGTCAAAATAAATCTATAGACAGCACAAATTATTGCACGTACATGACGACTTTGAGGTTAAATAGATGAACGTAAACTGGTCCAAAAGTTGTGCTTAAATTTTGCGATTACTCAAAGGATCCGATATGTTGGATCAGCTTCTGAAACTGGTCAGAGGAAGACCCTCCTTTGGCCACAGAACTCCTCGCCTTGTTGGCCATGTCGGCCGCAGAGTTCCGCAGCTGCTCCACCCTCTGCCCTTCCATCAGCTCCCTCACCATCCTCTCCACAACTTCCCTACCGCGCATGTCCTTCATGTCCAGCCCCACCTTCCATTCCTCGCTCACGAACCTGCTGTTTATCTGCTGGTCCGCGAAGAAGGGCCAACACAGCATCGGCACGCCGGCGACGATGCTCTCCAGCGTCGAGTTCCAGCCGCCGTGTGTCAAAAAGCCGCCCACGGCGGGATGGTCCAGCACCTCCTGTTGCGGCGCCCACTCCACGAGGTAACCCTTCTGCTTCGCCGCCTTCTGGAGCTCCTCCGGCACGAGCAGGCCACAGCCATTCTTCAAATCCCTCTTCTGCTCGTTGATCAGATCTGACCGCACTACCAACAGGAATCGGTGACCGCTGTTGACTAACCCGGCCAGGAACTCGACGTAGTCCTCTTCGGAGACGATCGTCACGCTTCCAAAGCTGACGTAGACGACGGAGCTGCGTGGCTGTGCGTCGAGCCACGTCAGGCACGTCCGATCTTGCTCCAACAGGCTGGAGTCCAGGTGCTCGTCGTCGTCTTCGGAGTGATCATTGAAGGCCTTGAGCAGCGCGTGCAGAGGTCCAATGGCGTAGGTGTTGGGGCACGTGGCGCGGATGCGGGACAGCGTGGACGACTCCAAATCTTCGAACGTGTTTAGAATGAACGCTCTGGCTCGTGGAGCCTGTGCGCTGCGGTTGTGTATCGTTTGTAGAGCTTGATCATTAGCATCTTTAGCGTTTCGAACAAAGAGGGACAAATCCCTCCGACGAAGAACACTCTCCATGCCCGCAACGCTCCGTATCGGCTCATCGAGATCCGCCTCAGCTGTCAATTGCAACCGGTGTTGTATCTTATGCATATGCATATTTAGTAGTCGTCAGAAGCTGCGTGAACGTAACATACCAGGGAACGGGACCTCGCCGCTTTGCAACAGATCTGGAATGCAAAGGTAGGTCCAGATGCTGCAGGCGCTCACCGTACGGAAGAGGATTCCAGGAATTCCCATCTCTTCCGCGGCATCTGCGGCGAAAGGCATGAAGCCGTCGGCTATGACGCAGGTCAGAGGCGGCCATCCGTCCGGGTCCCGGAGAGAAAGCTCGGTCAGGAGCTCCCTGTAGGGGATGACGGCCTTCGTCCTCAGAGACGCTTCCAGGTCCCACAGGGTTGAAACAGTTCTCGGATGGTCGTCCGGAAGCCCGTCGGGGATTGAACGGAACTGCAGCCGGGGCTTGGGGCGGGCTCGCGAGAGGCTGCGCCGGATGTGGTCCGTATTGAGGAAAGTGACGTGAAGGCCAGCCAAGGCGAGGAGCTCGGCCAGCGCTAGGCCGGAGTTCAGGTGGCCCTGCGCTGGTAGTGGAAACACCAGGACGTGGCTCGCCACCGCCTGTTCTTCCATCCCTGCCTAGGATACTTTTTTTTCTATTTTATATAATGAACGACCGAGTTGCTAAGCTAATCACAAGCCTTGCATGCTTATATACTCGTTTGGATGGAGATTTGGACCAGAACTTCCGTAAATCCTTTGCAAAAAACAAAATTTTCTTGCTAGTTGTGCAGAACCTCGAACTCGGCCTCAATGCTTGTACCCACACCACACTCCCCTTTCTTACATTCTCTCGAGGCAAATAATCTTGTCAACGCTCAAGTTTCGTCAACGACCGAATTTTCACCAAACAACTTGCAGGAACATTTGTTTCACTTCATCAAAATTTCGAAAATTAAAATTCCCAAGTTTCACATGCGCCAAACACTGCCTATCTATCTCCAACTAATATAAACAATTAATATTTTATAATGCTACATAAAATTTTATTATTGTACAAATATTAAAAATCGCATACAATAAATTTTAAAGGAAAAAATTGATATTAATTTGAAAAATCGAGACAGGGGGGTATATATAATCTTCCAATCAATCCAAGAAAGATATTGAGATTCTAAAGGGATCTCCTATTCTAAAACATTTTTGCTATTTCAATATGTGAAACTTAAATCATATATATTTAATGGAGGTGTAGATCTATATGATATAACTTAGTCCTTTTTAAGTAAATTGTTAATTTTTATAAATAAAATGTATATACAAAAAAAATAAAATTATCAATGTGTACCTTACAACTTACCTTAAAAAGTTGATTTACACACTACTAGACTAGAATAAGCTAAATTGAGGGCCTACAAAAGCATATTCCACAAAGGGGAAAAGTGGACCCTTTTTAAGGTCCCACAGTGTGGACCGTACTGGATTTGAAGATCCGATTGTAGTAGTAGTAGTGGTTCCAGAGAGTAGTAGTGGTCCGATTGTAGTTTCTTACAGTTCGTGTGAAATTTCCTCCACTTTTGAGGCTCCATCGCTTTTGCCCAAAATAATTTTTTCCTCTGTGCCAGCACATTCCCGCCTGGATCATTGATTGCCGCCCATCACCTTCTCTGCTCGCACGTTGCTGGCCCTCCGAAGAAAGACACTAATGTTTAGAGTGGTTCTAGAGTGTATGGCCAATGACAGTAAAACAAGAAAGAAAGGAAGCCAAAATGGAACAGACAATTTCCCTTCTACCACAAATAAATTCACTTTCAATATTTTTGAAACATTCAATATATATATGGAAAAAGAGAAAAATGGACTAACGTAGAATGCTTCTTCTGCGATATAGTAAAATAACTCAAATACGAGTAGGAAACTAAAAAAATAATATGAAAATGGACCTGGCAGGGCGGGGGCGTCCAAGGCGGGATGGCGGGTCCAGGGCAGCACTTGGGGGTCCAAGGTGGGCTGGCGGGTCCGAGGCAGTTTCGTGGAAGGCGGGTAGCACACGGGTGTCCAAGTCGGGCTGCCGGGGGGTGTCGTCGTCGAAGGTGGGCAGCGCATGGTAGACGGGTTCCCTTTTTGCATCGATGTCCTAGATCTCACGGCGGCATACAAGGCGAAGAACAATAGTGACAACATTCGGCGGAATCCGGCGGCAACGTGCATAGACAGACAATGGAGGTCGAGGGAAGTGATCGAGATTGAAGGATAAAACTTTTTTGGGCGAAAATAATGGAACGCACCAAAAAGTTTTAAGAAAAATAATGAACCAGACCAGCCCATCTCTCAAATTGATCCAAAATTTCAGTTTTTTATTTTGGACCACGCCAATCATATGCCGCCATAGATCTTCAAATCCATGGCTGTCCACGTGATGGACCTTAAAAGGGTATATCCTTTTTTCCTTGCACAAAAGGTGGAACAAATGTAGCAATCCTGTGTCCATTTTTTTTCCAACTTTAAAATGTTTTTTGTTCGACATGACATGTCTTTTTTCAAAATTTATTTTATTTTATTCTTATTTTCTCTCTCTTACATTCATTACACAAAATAATTTATTTATTAAATATAATATATTTTATTATTTAATACTATTTATTATTTATCATTTGATCAAATTTTTTAGTATTTTTTTAAATTTAATTTATTATATTTTAAATAAATTTTTAATATGGTATTTAATGTATATTAAACTTTTATTAATTATTAAATTTTATGTCTGCAATTTTGATATTTTATTCAAACATTCGCTGAAATAAATTTGTTACATTAATTTTTCAAATCTCATAATAATCATTTTCTATTTTATTCAAACATACTTCAAATTAATTCGTCAATTCAATTATTTATGAAAAACTCAATTATGATTCTACTTATCAAGCACAACAACACACTAAGGACTACTCGTTATGAGAATAGTGTGAACTAGTTATTATGATAAAACTCAAGAAAAAAACATCTTATGCATATAAGAATAGCAATCATCACGTAAGTTATTTTCTTATGTTTATTTATATTATTGTATAGTTGTGGAGTAATCCGGCCATTACATTATCAAACAAAAAATATTCATTTTATAATAAAATCCAATGACATTCAATAGTTATTCATTAATGAGATCACTAATTCGTTTATTCAAATGAGCACTTGTTAGTTGAAACACTATTATCAAACAAAGTCTTCATCTACACAACTTTGTAACATTTCAATTATGACTTAATACATTATCACAATAAGAAAAGTCGTACATGACTATATGAGGCCCCTAAAAGTTAAATTCATAATTAGTAGATTCTTTAAAAAATGTATTTATCTACTAAGCACTTTCAAAAGTCGAGCTCAACTCCATATTTATTAAATCAATTATTTATCTATTTCTTAAAAATGACCTAAGGTAGGTTAAAATAAATCTTAAATTTAGATTTCGATCGAATTCATATCAGAAGACATTAATTCGTCTTTGATGTATTGGGATCAAAATCTAATTACATGAAGCGTGTCATTGTCATTTTTTCACTAGTGAGATCGTGATGGACAACTGGAAATGACGGTACCTGTCTTGTGACTTAGAATAAGAAAACAAAACGTTTTATATATTGACAAGGCAAACAAAAACATATATCAAAGTGACTCAAATGATTGGACATGTAGCATTTAGATACGTGACCCACCCAAATGAAAGCCAAAGTCGATGAGACAAACAAAAAATAAAAGTGACTTTATTGCTGACTCTCCCTCCAAACTTGCTGAAATTGTCATTCTATTTTAATTCATCTTTTCTTATTTTTTTCTACTTGCTTGTTCGATTTTAGTCCACACAACTTTTCTTAGGTAATTAACATTCTAATAACTCTTTAATGACTCTCACCCAACTTCTTAAATATAGTATGTGATGAATTTATGCTAAATTAATGCAATATTGTATTATACATATGTTTCGAAATATATAAAAGAGAAATTTGAACAAAAAAATGTCTACACTTTTATTTTTATTGCAAATATGGCCTAAACTTTAATTTGTTATATAAATCACAAACTTTCAAAGTGTTATTATATTTAATGTAAACTTTTTTTATTGGACAAAAATATGAACTTTCAATTATTTTTTCTCTTATTTAGCCTCATAATATATAAGTGAATCGTAGATAAATTGATTACAAAGTAAATATTATATATAATATATTCAATATTGCTCGTACCTAAACTACAAATTAATAGAAAAATATAATTGTGTATTTGCTTATTAAATAAGTGAACGTTATACAAGTCATTGATAATTATTATTCTAAAGTGCATTATATATTAAAGTTAATTATTCAATGAAAAACTGGAATAGCTATCAGTGTTATAAATTTATCCATGATGAAACTTGTAATGATGATTATTTTCAAATAAAAGTCGCATACACAATTATAGAGTTATTATTTCTATGCTCAAATGATGTAATATATATAATATAAATTTACCAATATATTTTTTCACATCACATTTAATAATTAAAAATATATATTGAGGATAAATATGAGGAAAATATTCAGATTTCATATTTTTGTCCAATAAAAAAATTATGCTAAATATAATAGCATTTTGAAAGTTTGTAATTATTAAGAATTTAATGGGGTCATACGCCGTGGGTGACGAGGTGACGATGCCTGCGAGATGGGAGCGGAGAGAGGTGACGGCAAGGTGCGAGCGGCGAGGCGACAACGAGGCGCAAGCGGCGAGGTGATAGTGGCAAGGCGCGAGCGGCTTGGCAACAACGATTTGCGAGGCGATCTGATCTCTCCCCTTTTCTCCCCGATCCAGCGATGGTGACGTCGACGATGAGGCGATGGAGGTCAATTGCAAGGGATCCGACGAGGCGAGGGCCGCGATCTACTCTCCCCTTTCTCTCCGATCGACGGCGAGGACGTCTAGGGAAGCTACAACAATGACGAGAGCGGCTGCAACTCGATCACGCACAAGAGAGAGATCGGCGACGACAGTTGCTGCTCCTTTGGGTGTGACTCTACATCGACCGCGCACAAGAGAGAGACACTACAAGAAAATCACGATTTTTCGACGGATAATTTTCGACGGTTCGAAATCCGTCGTAATTTGCGACGGATTTTTCGACGGTTTCATTTCCGACGGATTTTTCGACGGTAATGACCGTCGAAAATGATTTATATTATTATTTAATTTTTCGACGATTAGGAACGTTAATATTTCCGACGAATATCCATCTGTCACAATTTTCGACGGTCACGACCGTCGGAAATGAAAAAATAAATTATATAATTTGTTATATTATTATTTAATTTTTTCAACGGATTTCCGACGGTTACGACCGTTGAAAATAAAAAATTAATTATGTAATTTTTTATATTATTATTTAATTTTTTTGACGATTAGGAACGCCAATATTTCCGACGGATATCCATCCGTCGCCAATTTTCGACGGTCGTAACCGTCGGTAAATGTATAATAATATCATATAAAGAGTATTTTATTAATATAACTAGCGACGGCTCAAACCGTCGCAATTATCGACGGTTTTGACTAAATATATTTTCGATGGTCACAACCGTCGGTAATTATAAAAATAATTAATTTTTACGTTTTCGACGGCCGAAGTCATCGGTAATTAAAATTTTGTTATCCTACTTTTTTTTTCCTTTTCCCGCTTTCTCTCATCTTTTCCCCTTATATATAATTCCACCTCCCTTCTCTCCTTTCTCTCTCTCTCCCGGCCCGCGAGCACCGGTCGTCCCTCTCCCGCACCGGACGCCGGCGACCCTTCCGCGCCAGCGACCCTCTCCCGCACCGGCGACCCTCTCCCGCGCCGGCCAAGAAGGAGATTGCGTTGGTGTCTGCTTCTTCCTCTCCCGCGCCGGCGTCTCTCTCTTTCTCTCTCCGGCCTTAGGCCGCTGTCGGCCGGATCTCGCCGCTGACGGTCGAATCCGGCCGTGGGCATTCGGATCCGACCCCCAGCGGCTGATCGGCCGCCTGGCGACCGGATCCGGCCTCCAGCGGCCGGATCGGCCGCCGAGCGTTCGGATCCGGTCGCCTGACGGCGGATCTGGCCTCCAACGATCGAATCCGACCTTCAGCGATCGGATCCGACCCCCAGCGGCCGGAACTGCCGCCTGGCGGCCCGGATCCGGCCCCTAGCGACCGGATCGGCCGCGAGTGGCCGGATTTTACCGCGGCCCGATCCAGCCCCCAGCGGTCGATCGGCCGCCTGGCGACCGGATCCGGCCTCTAACAGCCGGATCGGCCGCCGGGCATTCGGATTCGCCCGTCGGGCGTTCGGATCCGGCCGCCTGACGACGGATCCGGCCTCCAACGATCGGATTCGGCCTCCAGCGACCGGATCCGGCCCCCAGCGGCCGGATCTGCCGCCTGGCGGCCCGGATCCGACCCCTAGCGACCGGATGGCCGCGAGCGGCCAGATTTGGCCACGGCCCGATCCGGTCGCTAATTTTTTTATATTTAAAAGATTCTTTGCGACGGTTGCGACCCTGCGACGAGCGGCCAGCTCCGACCACTAATTTTTTTATATTTAAAAAATTCTTTGCGACGGTTGTGGCTGCCGAAAGATCGACGATTGCGATGACCGTCGAAAGTTTCGACAGTTGCGACGGTTCGAACCGTCGGCCTTTTCTGATGGTTGCGACCGTCGGAAACTTTCGACGGTTCGAACCGCCGGCCTTTTCCGGCGGTTGCAACCGTCAGAAACTTTTGATGGTTCGAACCGTTGGGACTTTTCCGACGGTTTTGACTATCGATATTTTTGACAAATTTTTTCGACCGTCGCAAATCGATTTGCGATGAGCATTTTTTCGACGGATCGATTCTAACTAAAAAACCGTCGATAATTGCGTTACCGACGATTTTCGGACTGATTACCGACGGTTCAGTGTTTTCCTAGTAGTGAGAGATTGGTGATGACGACTGCTGCTCCTTTGGATGCGACTCTAGATCGATTGAGATCGGGGACGATGGTCAACACAACTCAATCGCACGGGCGCGCGCACGCGCACGCGAGAGAGAGAGAGAGAGAGAGAGAGAGAGTGACTGGCGATGGAGGGTTGGCAGTCGACATCCGGAGAGAGAGCGAAGGGAGGAGCTCTTGAAGGAAAGAAAAATACTGTAATACTCATAAGTTCACAATGATAATAGTGTTTAAAATAGTGAACTAGATGACTAGTGCAACATTATCTTGTTTGTCACTAAGCGAAGCCACTTGCAAGATCATCATTTATAGTTCTCTCATCTGCACGAATCCAAGTTCAAGAAAATCAAAGAGTATAAAAATACTCAATATGCAGATTCTAACAATAATCAATAATGTTTAATTGAAAGGTGCTATAATCAATGAACAAACAATTGTGCAATCGATAGGATACAATAATAATTCTAGAAAATTGAACAATGTATTAGGCTAAATTCAATAGAACCTAATATAATAATAACTATTTTTAATGAACAATTATCAATAGCATGAAAAATAATCAATGTTTAATTAATAATTCTCATTTCAATGATCAATGATTATTGATCAATAATAATTTAATTCAATAATGCAATAATAATTACCAATTCAATGTCAATATATCCAAATGACCATGATATATTCAATTTTATTCAATTAGATTCAATTCAATTTAATATTCAACAATTTAATAAGGAGCGTTCAATCGATTAATCGACAACATGCTAATTTCATGTAGGCCAATGAGAAATCAAGTTCACGATATGCGTAATTTAATTCAATAGATTTGTGTATGACAAGGACTAGTGGTTATACACAGAACAATCGTATCTCATTCAATTCAATTGGTTCCGATTTGGAGACAATCACTAGATATGGATCAAATAGTTTTTCGATTTTTATCTTGTTAACTTAATATGTCTATCTTTATCAATTTCATTTAGGTTAAACAAGACACAATAAAAAATAGGGTTATTTCCTCTAACCACCACTGAATTATTACGAATTATCACATTTAACCTCAGACTACGAACTTCATTTTTTGGGTACTTAAACTATCACGATTTTTCCAGTTTTGTCCTTCCATTCAATTCCGTAAACTTTTCAGTTAACTTCGATTTTTTTGATTTGTGAAAAGACCATCGTACCCCTTCCTTAAGTGTTAATCTATTTTTATATAAAATAATATATAATAATAAATATAAAATATAAAAAAAACAATTTAAAAAAAGGATTTGCAGGGGTGCATGGCCCCCTTGTCGCCGGAGCAAAAGGGGGGCGCCGGCCCCCCGTGCGAGGGAGAAAGTGGGGCCGGCGCCCCCCGAGCGAGCTCTCCTGAACGCGGGTGAGCTCGCTCGGGGGGCTCCGGCCCCCCTAATCTCCCTCGCCGCGCGCGAGGGAGAAAGCCCCCCTAATCTCAGTGAGGGAGATAGGGGGGCCGATACCCCCCTGAGCGAGTTCGCCGGCGCGGGCGAGCTCGTGCCCCCCTCCCCGCCTCCCAGCAAGCTCGCCGACGCCCCCTAGCGAGCTCGCCGGCCACCCTGAGTGAGCTCACCGGCGCCCCCCCATCGTAGTTTTTTTATTGTATATTATTTTATGTAAAAATAGATTGACACTTAAGGAAGGGGTACGATGGTCTTTTCATAAATAAAAAAAATTGAAGTTAACTGAAAAGTTTATGGAATTGGACGGAAGGATCAAATTAGAAAAATCGTGATAGTTTAGGTATCCAAAAAATGAAATTCGTAGTCTGGGATTAGATGTGGTAATTCATGATAGTTCAAGGGTGGTCAGAAGAAATAACCCTAAAAAATACTACTTGGTCAATATTATAATCAACAATAGGATAAGATATGATAATAATATGTTCAAGAATAACAATCCAATTAACCATAATTTGATACACAAAATAGTTTTTTATCCTCGAAATTCGACCCATGTTAGTGGGAACCCATGTTGTATTCTCAATTCAATTTTCCACCTTGACCAAGCGAAACCTGATCGAGTGTGATGTGAACCTGGGCCAGGTCAGCCCGGTTCACTTCGATTCATCCTGTGCCCCCCAAACCTCGGGCGTGGCCTTGTTGTTAGGAGGTCGAGTTCAATGAACTTGAACTGGTCTTAGTCTGATCCAACCTAACTTTTATGAAATTCGAGTCATGTTGAACAAAACTCGAGCTGAATTCAATGAACTCGATCTGAGCCTACCATGATTCAATCTAAGTTCTATGGAACCCGGATTGTGTCGAACAAAATCGAGCTCGAATTTTGCCATCATCAAGAAATCGTGTTCCAAAATAAATTTTCAATCATCCTATCATGCCATAATAATTCAAATCGACAAAAAAATATACCAAACTATTATCCATATTAAGGATGAGAGTTCAAAATTTTGTATCGATGAAAATCGTCAATATAGGGATCCCCTACTTGTTTTAAGTTGACAAAAAATCAACTCTATTTCATATGGTCGACTGCACAAATATCGGACTTAAGTCGATGATTTCTTTGCGATGTGACTCCAAAACTCACGCCAATCACTTGGATGACGATATGCAAATTACCATCTAGAATGTCTTGATTCACATGAAAATGAAAGGAGAAGTGGAGACTCATGTGCATAATTGTAGTTGGCTAATAAGAATTTTCAGTGACAGCTTTAGGTTCTATTTATAATGTATAATTAGAATTTTGGCTTCTATTGGGTCTTTAATTTATCATGAGTTATCATGATAATTTATTATTAATTAAACATGTGATAATTATTTAAAATAATTAAATCTGAATTCAATTAATTCTTCCATAACTATACTTATTTTAATTCCACTTCTATTCTAACTTTATCTCCTCATCTCCTTCTATATTCTCTCTATTTTGAAATTAAATAATTCAAATAATATAATGTTTTTAATAATATTTATAGAATAATTTTTTATTAAGTTTTGAAAATTCACGTTACATTAAATTTATATGTATGTCTCGTATTCCATATTTTGTAATATTAGTATTACATTTTTAACATAAAAATAGAACTTGGAACTGAAAAAAAGAGGGGGTACAAAAAGAATGATTAGAATATTAGTTATTTAAAAAATTATGTGGGAATTGCTATCCAAAAGGCACATATGAGAAATAAAAAAATAGAGGCAATAAGGACATTCGAAATAAAAAGACAAAAAGGTCACATGCTAATAAGAACAACGACTAATGGGGCATCATGATTGAACTAGCTGATACGTGGCTCAAATGATAGCGAGGAAAAAGTGGTTTTTGCTTTATGCCGCTAGAAATTTTTTTATTCAAAATAACCATCTGATATTTTTTTGTGTCAATTTTTTTATTTTAAAAATCACTCTAATGATATTTATAAAAAGAAAATCATCTAATCAATTTTTTCTACTGACTTTTTTGAGGCCCTGCTTTATTATAATAATATATTTAAAAATATATAATAAATTAAAACTAAGTGATATAATAGATTAATTTTAGTGAGTGCTTAAATAGAATATACAAATAATAGATGTAAAATGTAATTATGTTGACTATTAAATATTTAGTTTAAATAAAAATATTATATTAAATAAAGTTTATAAAGGGAAATATATCAAAACATAAAAAAAAATATTTATAAGAAATTATATCTATAAATATAAGAAAAAATTGATGAAATGACAAATAATAAATAGTATTGAGTTATTTTTATATCAAATATACTATATATAATAATAAAATATTTTATGTAAGTAAGGAAAGAGAGAGGGAGAAAATAATAGATTTTTTAACAAAAAATTGATGTCATGTAAAAAATATTTAAGAACTTTTTTGGCAGATGAATAGACTATTTTTTTTGGATGAATAAACATCAAATCGAGAAGTTTTGGGCTGGAAGTCGGGCTCCAACATGCCGGCCCAGGTTTCCATTACTCCGCTCCAAATTGAAGCGATCGCATATAGATGCGGACGCGGGCCCAAAAGTCCATTTCCACTCCAAGTAGAAGCAGACTATAAAAGCATACGTTGGAGGGCCTCTCTCGGTTCCAAACCGTCGAGCGAACCCTAGCGGCGGCATTCTTCTTCGAGGGAAAAACAAAAACCTATCTTGCGCTCTTCCTCCGCTCCAAGATGAAGGTACGGCATCTTGTTCTCTTGTTTCACTGGTGATACGATTTACTTGTTCGAACTTGATCGATTGTGTTTTTTCTTGTACTAATTATTGTGGTGTTTTCTTGGCAGTTCAATATCGCGAATCCGACCACTGGGTGCCAGAAGAAGCTCGAGATAGATGATGACCAGAAGCTGTAAGACTTGATGTTATATTTACTTTTTTTTTCCTTTACTGATGTGGAAGTAGTCATAAATATTGAAATTGGAATAGCTTTCTGATCCATGGAATGCATGGCTTTTCTCATGTTTGATCTGATATGGACATTTATTTCAACGTTGTCTTTGGGTGCCATCGATTTGTAGTTATTATTGTTTGCCTTGCAATTACGTATTTCGCACATTGTTACGTAGCCTATGGTCATTGTTCCAGGTGTACTGTAATGGCATCGCTTGTGTACATCGCTGCATGAATTGTGTGAACATTGATGCATTAGTTTAGATTCTCTCAAGTTACAAAACCCATCATTCATTGCTGCACTATGCTATTGCCGATATGATGCATCTTTTCCTTTTGTTACTAATCTTAGGTATGGGAGATGTTATATTTTTTTAAGTACGTGGTTCCTTTCTCCGTTGTACAATTAATGTGATTACTAGAGTTTCAACTTTATGGTTTGATCATATTATACAAGAAAGAACTTATGGAGTGCTTATGTTGATTAGTACATGAATTCATTATTTTGATAATTTTTTGTTAGATGACAGCTGGTTATCCAATTCTGTGGAAAATGCGTTAAAAGCTTGACATGATCATTTTTTTATGAATTACATTAATATTATGAGAGACAGTTAAATGGTTTAATACATCTTTCACCCTGAAAGAAAAAGAATCAACATGTCATAATTAAAATGTTATTTATGGTAACCAATTATTTAATACTCTGATTAATTTGCCAGTTTGGTACCATCTATTCTCTGTACAGTGTTTCTCCTCCTGTTGTCAAGATTTATTTCTAGTTTCAATATTTTTGTTCTCCGAGTTTAAGGCTAGCATGACATTATGCTTGATTCTTTATCCTAATTCATGTTTGGAATTTATTCTAACTTGTTATATTATTCATTGGTGTTGTTCAGTCGAGCATTCTATGACAAGAGGATATCACAGGAAGTGAGCGGAGATGCTCTCGGTGAGGTATAATTGGATCATTTCATAGAATTTCTGGAACATTATATCCTGTTATTTATCAGTGAAACTATATTCTAAGTTTTATCTGAAAATGAAGTGTCTCATTCCTTTTCACTGTACAGGAGTTCAAGGGATATGTTTTCAAAATCATGGGCGGGTGTGACAAGCAAGGTTTTCCCATGAAGCAGGGTGTGTTAACTCCTGGCCGTGTCCGCCTACTTTTACATAGAGGTATGGATTTATAGCTATGTTTGTTCTTGTTTAAGTTACTTTTGGGTTTTTCCTTTTGCTGAGGCAAACTATGGTATAGGTCATATCCCTAAACATTATCTTTAATATTTGTAACCTTCGACTTTGCCAACATGAGTCATTATATTTACTAAATATTTGTAACCTCCAACTTTGCATGTTTAAGCCATATTATATTTGTATAATCTTTCTTTACAGGGACCCCCTGCTTCCGTGGTTATGGAAGGCGCAATGGGGAGCGCAGAAGGAAGTCTGTTCGTGGTTGCATTGTCAGTCCTGATCTCTCTGTCCTGAACTTGGTTATTGTGAAGAAGGGTGAGAATGATCTTCCAGGTTTAACTGATATTGAGAAGCCCAGAATGAGAGGACCAAAGAGGGCGTCAAAAATCAGAAAGCTTTTCAACCTCTCCAAGGAGGATGATGTTCGCAAATATGTGAACACCTACCGAAGAACATTTACGACTAAATCTGGTACTGTATTCTTTTTCTGGTTAACTCCTGAGAGCCTTGGTGTCATACAACTGCAGATATTATTGCAATCTTTGATATTTGTTTATTTGGATGTGGCAGTCTTTATTTATCAGGTCATCTGTTGTTATTTTAGTGAATACTCTTCATGAATTTATCCAGTTGCTCAGCTGGGGAGGATCTGAGAGTTCATTTATCTGGATTTTCCTATTTAGAAACCATGAGTACGACATGTTTACTCAATATTTCTATTCATCCATGGCAGGCAAGAAGTGCAGCAAAGCACCCAAGATTCAGAGGCTTGTCACTCCTCTTACTCTTCAAAGGAAGCGCTCTAGAATTGCTGAGAAGAAGAAGAGGATTGCTAAGGCCAAGTCTGAAGCAGCAGAGTATCAGAAGCTTCTTGCCACTAGGCTGAAGGAGCAGCGCGAGCGCAGGAGTGAAAGCTTGGCCAAGAGGAGATCCAAGCTTTCTGCTGCCTCGAAGCCATCAGTTGCAGCCTAAGTAATATATTTTCTACAAAATGGATGAGTACTTAGTGGGTCAGTTGGCTTAATATCTTAACAAATCCGATGCTTTGTTTAGTTTCTTTTTTGTTTTTCAAGATTTTGTATGGAACATGTAGCTTCATTTAATTTACCTATCTTTTGGATGTTTTCTTGTTGCTTATTAGACTTTTGCATGCACTCAAATTTTGTTGGTTTGAATAACCCTGAACAATAATCAGCATATTTTCATGACATTCGTAATTCTCGAAAACTGTCTCCTTGAAACATCCTGGATTGCTTCTTCGGGTCTAAGCAATAGGAAAGAATATTATACTATATTTATGTTATAATCCATGTCGTGCGATACATCTTATTTACACCGTCATCATCCTAGCATGTCCAATAAGATCTGTAAATTGGGAGAACAATAAAGCACATATCAAGGGCGCGAATGAGCGAGCTTGCTTCTGGCTCGAGTTCCATTAGCTTTTTTGCAGTGTTTAACATCAACTGCACTTTGTTTTTTGCATCTTATTTAAAAGGACCTTTCCTCGTACCTCAATAAATATGAGGGTCGAGTCCTAAAGAAAATGAGAAGGTTGCTATGAGACCAAACGACACATCGGATAATTTTTTTGTAGGGCAATTGATCGTTTAAACAGAATAAGAAAGGGAAAGACATTTTATAGAAAAGAAGGGAAAGACATGTTAGAGATAAGGTGACAATCTATAAATAAGAAATGCATTGCCTAGAGGTCACGGATGAAAGTTCAAAGGCTAACGGGTGCTGAACTTGTAATCTAAGAGCACTTTACAATCAACATATTGCGCTTGTAAGATAAATTGACACAATTCTTTGTAAGTCAACGGTGAATTGGATAAAAATAGAGACAAATATGTTAAATTTTGGCTTTTGTGGAATCCCATCATCCTCCTTGAGACTTAGAGGGTTAATCTATTACCCTCGTATACCAATTGCTTTGGAGACTCAATTTAAAACATATTTCTTCCTATCCTCCCTATCTTGGCGCCATCATGGGTTGACCATCTTATGACACCAATTACCATAACCAATAAGGAAATCAAATGCTACATCTAAGTCATGCCTTGTAGTAAGCTCCTCGGCTTGTTGGCTTTAGAAGTGAATCTTATTCGAAACTATTAGGATGGTGTTAACAAAATTATCACCCAGAACAGCATTCCTTCTAGTATGGATCCCTTCTCCTTGGGTGATCAAACACTACCCTTGTTTTCATTTCTAAATAATCAAACCCTAGATAATTTCGTACTCGTCTCCTTGTTCATTTTACTCTATCATGTAATTGCTAATTTTTTTGTCAATAGATCGAAGTTCATTATCCTTGATTTTGTGGAACTTGCTCTATTTGCTTTTTCTCATAAATTGATCAATTCAAGACATCGACATGGATCAAGGAATCACTCATTCCATTCCTTGAAAAACAAATGTAAAAAACCCATATTGATTAAGGTTGACATGAGAGAGTCTTTTGTTGTCCCAATTTCTATTAGTCCTTATAGGGCACCATACTTGTCTAGTTTAATGGGTAGATATCGTGATTAACAGAATGATTGCATTAACTGGATCATGGCTTGCATTTCATCCCCCTAATTTACTTTGTTGCACCAGTCGATGAGACTCATCTTACTTTAGGAGCTACAAGGGCAATATGCAAGGTGACCTGTTCCCTCTGGGTATCACCCCTTCTTTGTGGATCATAGATTGCATTCCTTCCCCCTCATTTACTTGCTTCCTTATCTATTCATCACCCCTCACTAAGCGAATTATAAATTGCATTTCATCCCACCATTCACTTGCTACATTAATTGATCATACTCATCTCACTTTTGGAGCTAAAGATACATATTATTTCATTTTCTAGTGATAATTATATACTAGGTCTTTTCAACCCTATTAAATGCTCTAGTATTCGAAAGATCTCTTGGTTCTTGATCCCGTACCAATTTATCTTACTTTTGTAGCATTCGATCTCTCATATTGGATCCTTTTTCATTGCATGATCTCTTGCTTAACATTGTCACATCTATTTTCAATTGCAGAAAGACCAAAAAAATCACCAAGATTTACAATCATTTTACCAACCAAAAGGCACCTAAGTAAGCAAACAATCTATCTTCCACCAAAAGTGAACATAAAAGAAAGAATGCCACCAAGAAGATATTAAACACTTACATTACACAAGATCATTCTTGGGATTAATCTATATCTCAATGAATATTACCAGTAGTAAAATTATCTAGGAGTTCCGTGTTTTATTTTTGTTCTTCTTCTTCATTTCTTGGGTATCCATTTTTACCACCAATGTTTGGCACTTAATATTTAGACGCTCGTGTTAAAAGAGTAGAATGATATTTTATTGGTGCACTTGTGGCTTAGATCCACTTACTATATAAGATAACAAAACATAATTTGATTCATGTAGTCTTTTAAGTGGAAAAATAAGGCTACACGAGAGGGTTAAACAGTAAAATCATATATTTATAATTTAAATAAGAATAATTGCGGAAGTCGAGATTGTCATAAATTTCTCGAACAATTTGGTATGTCATAGATATGATAACAAAAAGTGTCATTCATGTATATGTAAAATTTATCATAATAATATCATTTCAATAACAAAAGGGCATGTATCCATATCTATCTCGTCAATATAAAAAGAGCATATTATTAGCTCAAATCAAGTGTATTAAATGGGACATAGCCCAAAAGTGCATTCTCATCAAAATGACATGATAATATCAACGCTTAAACAATAATCAACTATGTATGAATAAAATTATCTATTTAGCAATAAGAAAGTTTGGGATGTAAATAATATACAAAATGCTAGCAGAACATATAAGTATTTTTTTTTTGAAAATTAAAATTTCATTATGCTGAAGCAAAAGTTTCATTATACAAAAGTTGGGCGAGTCCCGGAGGAGGACGATCACCCCAAAAATATTCGCCATGCTGACAACCAAAATTTGTAAGAAAATCCGTAGCTGCGTTCTCAGTGCGGGGGCAAAAAGTTATCTTTGATGGAGCGATATTGCGTAAGTAGGTTCTGATGTCCATAAATTTCGCGAAGACGCCAAGGGCAAGGCTGGAGCATAGTTATGATGCGGACTAGGAGCTGCGGGTTCGTACTAACGCAGATGCACAAGAGACCTTGAATGTGACATCTCCTAAGACCCAAAAGAGGGCTGAAGCCTCAGAGTGTAAAGCTAAATGAAACGTACATTGCCCAGCTCCTACAAAACAGAAGGAGTCAGAGTTAAAATGTAGTAAGAAACCATATCCCCTAGGTCCACCGGCTCTAGTAAAAGAATCGTCAGAATTAAGCGTTGCCTAGTATTAGAGGACTACATATATGCCACATTCTCAGCTCTCTCCATGTCATCCCACCAATTATCACATCATGAAATTATACTATCAATCATCACCTGCTAGGAAAAATGACGGGTGGGCACTAATAGCTCAATGAGTGGAGAGCACACAAATATAAAAAAAAACTCACGACGATTGAGCCTATATGCAATTCGATAAAAATCACAAGAAAAGTTCATGCATCATATGTGCGGACTAAAAGGTTGCCACCATCTATGAACTTAATGATTTGCCAAATTGACATCGTCCTCATAAGGAATGTACACTAAACACTATGGTCTTAATGTTTCACCATCATGGAACGGTCTTAATAATTGTCGCACCCACTCGAAGTTGATCAAGCTTCGATGAAATAAAAATCTCGCAATGAAGCAAATTTTGCATGACATGTGTTATGATGTATGAATGCACACACATATAAATTTAAGCTTAAATCTCTTTTAATCAAACTAATCATAACACTTAATATTTTCCTTTAGGTTACATCCACGTTTTTTAGACCTTCTAATATAATTTATTAAGAGTTACTTATGAGCATCGGATCAAGCTGACATTACTACTAGTACTATAGCATTCACGGCAAAATTCTCACTTGTGCTGTGAATGCATAATAGAATTCCTCTACTGATCTCTCTACTAAAGCATTTGAAAGCTAAAAAATGATAATTTTAAACTATCTTCATCACCAATCAAGAGCATTGTTTTTATCCTTTCTTTCCTCTTTTTTGGTAGTGAACTTTGTTTCGATGTCAACTCAAACTTTGAATGAGAATAACTTCAATTTTAAGGGATTCTATTTACGGATGATGGGAGACCAACGACTAGATGGGACTAAGAAGGAATAAGAACATATGTAGCTATTAAAGAGTGTTAAAAAGTGAAAAAATGGGATTTTCAATATATCAAAACACGATTACGTAGTGACAATTATGATGTTAATGGAAAAATTGATCTATTCCAAGAACGGGCACCATTGTCTTCATCGTCCTTACAATTGGATCATTTGTTCGTGTATTTATAGAGAATTAGTTAAACTTTAACAGAAATGTTGTTGGATGTTCCGCTATGACTCCTACTTTAATTCCAAATTAGAGACCCATTCAAATTCAATTAAGATAAAAGTTCTACTAATCCCAAGGGAGATAGTGGACTAATTTATATAACTAGATCCACTAATGAAGGAGTTTCTTTTCATGAGCTCTCGGCATTGGATTTGTTCATGAGGCTTAAGCATGGGATTTATCTTGCCATTTGTCATGGTGTAAGGGTCTAGAACTTGGAAGGGTTCTATGGAATGTTGATTTTCCTACGCGGTTCAAAATTTCAAATATCACTCTAAATATTTTGTTAGACAATTGTAATTGTGTTTCTTGTGTAATCACATGTTCTTTGAAATTTATAAGAAGATTACTTTATTTTGATACAAATATTCTGTGCAATGTTTATTTTGTTGGATGTTCTTCTTCAGACATCTACACCGCGTTTGGAATGGGAACGACACACCGGTTTCGCCAAACGGGGCCCATGGTTCCACCAAAAGAGATGAAACTTGGAATCGGGGCATACGTGACCCCGGTTCTAATGCTCCGATCTAGCGCTCCGATTCCACCAATTTGGTGGAACAGGAGCACTATAGCAGCTCTGACATTTTTTTTACTTGACTCTTTTTTTTGGGTATTTAGTTTTTTTCTTTTCTGATTTTCTCTCTCTCACTCCTTACCCTTATAAAATAATTTATTTATTATATACAAAATATTTACAATAAAGGATTAACATAATATTATCTATTAGTTATTATTTTATTAAAAAAATTAATATTTCATTAATTATAATTAATTTAATAAATAAATTTTTTATATATTTGAATACTATAATTTTTGACAATTTTTTTGTCTTAAAAGAATTTCAATTTATAACTTTATTTTTAATAGTCTTAAAATTATACTTTATAATAATAATAGTTTTTAATTAAAAACCACAAAAAAATCATTTATCACATCAACTTCTTGGTTCCTCGACATTACATTTCACTCCATCTAAACATATCTCGAACTAATATGTCAATTCAATTATTCACCGAGAACTTAGGAAGAATTACGATTTTGTTTCCAAACACAGCCCGAATGTAATGCCTCATGATTTTTTTTCTTTGCCTGTCCAAAAGGCTATCTCGACGACACTATTAAATTCTATGACTTAATTATTTTCTTTATTTTGATCAGTCAATGTTCTAGCTTACATAAGCGGAAGACTCAATTTACAATAATCTATACAATAAGCTTATACAATATCCAATAATTTATGGGTTAGGGCCCATGATTATACAATGTAAGACCCTATATCCATGTGCATGTCATCCGTCAGAGGAACCACCAATCCTCTCACCATCGCCATGAGTCACACAAAATAATAACAATATGAACCATGCATCAATATCAATACTATAAAAAAAAACTATAACAATAACAATATGAACCATGTATCAATATCAATACTATAAAAAAACAATTATCCATAACAATATTTGATTGATCAAAACAAATATATATATAGATCAATTAGCAAATCGATCAATCAAAATAAATATCTATATCATCAATTACTGATGATCAATATCCATTCAATTCAATTTAATTATTTTAAATCAATTATCAATTGACCATAAGTCAATGAAGACCACAATCAACAAATATCAATTCTATGAACAATTTATCAATTCAATTATTCATCATCCACTAAGACACAACCGATAGTTCATAAGTCATTAGGGAATAATTTAATTATCAATCATACCACTAGGGTACAATTTAATTAATAATTCAATTCGATTATTAATTCAATTCAATTGCTATTATCAATCACAATAGCATGCATGAATCGTAACGGTCTCCAATCGATCACAAAGATCTCCATCAACTAGAAGGGCCTCCATCGATTGTAAAGACCTTAGTCGACCACAAGGGCTTTCATCGACCATAAAAGCCTCAATCGACTACAAGGGTCTCTATTAACTATTACCCATTAACAATCGACTCTATGAGCCTCCATCGATCATAACAACTTCCATCAGCAATATAAGCCTCAATCAATTATGAAGGTCTCAATTATCAATTTACAATTCAATAATACAATTTCCATACCGACATTTAGACATTGTACAATCAATCTCTATTCCATTATCTATCAATTTATACCAAATAAACAATAGTTTATTAAACCATAATCAATTATTATCAATAAGCATATTACGATTCTCAATTACTGATTAGCAACAATGATTATATAAATCACAATCAATATTAGGACTAATACATATCAATGCACTGTTAAGAAAAAAAATCAATACTATTTAACAATTAACCATAATTAATTTCTTAAAAATATGTTTCAATCCCTCGGAACCCGGCCCATGCTAGGACAAACTCGAGCCGGTCTGTCAATCCAATTTTTCCTTTTCTTTGTTATAATTCGGGGTGAGTTAGGTGGAACCCGGGTCGAGTTTTATCTCAATTCAATATCCAAACTACGGTCAAGTTAAAAATCGAGCCGGGTCTACTGTGAACTTGGGCTGAACTGACTCGGTTCAACCTCCTAGTCATCTATAGCCAGAGCTTGGGCCAGATGGAAGGTGAACCCGAGTCAATTTTCCGCCAATCCTATTCTTATTCGGCCTCGGGTCACAAAATCCGGGCCGCATTATTTACAACACAGGCTGGGTTACACATGAACTAATTCCGGACTTTACCAACTCTCACTGTGTTTTAATGAACCCAGGCTGGGCAGGGCAGAACTTGAGTTTGATTTCGCTGCCGTCAAGAGTTCACGTTTCCAATGCAACTTTTGATTCTATTTTCTATATGCTTTAATGATGCAAACTATTAACAATCAATCCATGTTAAACAACAATCATACTAAGGGTCTATACCGACGAAGACCATTGACATAGCGATCGCCATACGTACATTAAGTTGGCTAAAAAATCAACTCTGTTTCTTGTCATGAGTTGGCTACACGAACGTCAAACTTTGGCTAGTTATTACTCTCAGTCGACGTCTAGAAACCTGCAGCTAACACTTGGATGACATTCTCCTATGTGGGGGCTTCGAAACACTTGGATGACATTCTCCTATGTGGGGGCTTCGAAACGCCTTGCTGCTTGCACTTTGGATCGCCTCAATTCATGTGCAAACGAAAGAGAAAGTTGGACTTGTAGTGCAAAAATTCTATGAAGGCTAATAAGAGTTTCTAGATATCCTTTAGGTCATATTTATAATGCTTAATTAGGATTTTTACTCCCACTAGGCCTAGAGCTATTTCTCCCATCCATCATTAATTACCCTCTCCTAAATCTAAATCCAATTTTAACTAATTATTCCATAATCATACTTATCAAAATCCATCTCTACTCAAAATTCTTTTTTATCTCTTCCATAACTTCTCTCAATCAAATTTTACTTTTATTTTATCCTTTTATTTATTTCTTTTATACAATTTTCAAAATTATTTATTATGATAATATTTTATCATTTAATTTTAGGATGAAAATAATAATTAATGAATGAAATATTTGTAAGACATAAAACTCTCAATTCTTTTCTATTTAGGAGTCTTATATTCATCAAACATTCTTTTGGATATCAAAACAAATTGAAATTGCTAATTTCAATCCAATTATAATTTCTACTCCCAATAGAACTTAATCTTCCTTCAATCCATTCATTACGCTAATTGAATTATAAAATTATTATATTGCCTTGGTAAAATCCTGTGGTGATACATGTAGATCATTATGTGAACTAACACCTTGGCTAATTTACTAATAGTCAGTTTTCTTACATTTAATCAGAAACATGTTTTCTTATATGGTTGATTAGATTATAAAACCTTCACGCTAAAATTCAATAAAGTGAAAAAAATAAAAAAAATCATCATAAAATTTCAAATATGTGCAAGGTAAATATGTTTTCAGAAACTTCATCCCCATGGAAAGAATCATATTTTATTTTTGCAAAACATATACTTTCTAAAATGGTTAAACTCTTAAAATAAATTTTTTTCCTCCTTTCATTGGAAAGAAGTTGAAAAACTTGAAATTATGGTTATTTAATAGATTATTTGGTAAATGACATAAACAATTAGAGCTTAGAGTTTTGACTAAAAGTATTGAAAGACTGCTTTTAAGCATTGCAATTATTTCTTTTCAATTTTATTTTTGCATAAGTAAATTATTTCTTTCTCAACTTATCTTATTATCTTATCTTTTTTATTTTTATTTGCATGTTTAATAATTACAAAACCACTTATTTTATAATGGCTTAAATTTTATAAATAATCATTATTTTCATTATGATTAGATATAATGTATGCAGCATATAAATCTTTATATATAAATCTCAACCTCACTTAAGAAGATCTTAATTGAATCTTGAACTAGTGCAACACTATTTGACTCAATATTATCCCATATGACCAATTATTCATTCAAATAATGTATCATTGACAATAACAACTTTAAGATAATTCAAGTGAGATATAATATTTTCTTAAGCTAGTAAAATATTGCTTATTTTTTGTATTTTAACTCATGAATGACGTGTATTTTAAAGTCGAGTTATACAAAGATGGAAAGGGTGACGTTTTAGAGCTAATATAATGTTTATTATTTTAATTTTTTTTTCATGATCATAGCAAAGTCTAAAGTTATCATTGGATAAATCAAAGGATGAATCAGTTATCAGTTGGAGGAGATAATAAATAATTAACTCCTTAAGAGTTATAGGAAATTAAAAGTAAGCCAGCATTTTTTATGGATTTAAGCAAACACAGAGACGTATTGTTTGGCACCGTCCATCCAACCGTCCATGGAAAAAAGTGGCATCATTAATACTCCATACAATGCCTCCATAATAAATAAGGTTCGTGTGTGTGTCTTGTTTGACGCGAGAGAGAGAGAGAGAGAGAGAGAGAGAGAGAGAGAGAGAGAGAGAGAGAGAGAGAGAGAGAGAGAGAGAGAGACGTCGATGGGTCGGCCGCGTAATGCGGCAGGGTGTTCGACATGCGCCGTGCGTTTGCAGTTTGCAGGCCGCCGAAGCCGGCGGAGTGCAACACGAAGCTCGCGCACGAACGTCGTGGTCGTACGCCACCAAGATGGATGATCTGCCTGCCTGCATGTAATTAATAGCACGCGTGCATAGATATAACGCTCATTTGCATTCATCCGCTAATGAATCATATATTAATTAATTATACACGCATCCAGGGAGGCTTAACTGATTAAATGCAGGAATAACTCTTTCGTTCGTTGGAACGCCTTCTGCAGTCATAAAAACAAGTGCCAATAAATTTGGCTGCCAAATTGCAGCAATAATACAACATCACGAACTTAAATGGTGCATTGATTAAAATTAAATCATGAAGATGACGGGTACGACATCTTTTGGCAGTGCCAGCCAATGTCTAAGCCCAGTCGTCCACACGCTAAAACTATGACATATACATGATTAAAGAAACAATTGATGGTTGTCAATATAGATATATCGAAATATGTAATGAAGGCTTTCAGATGCATGCTACTAGCAAAAACTTAAAACAAGCATGATCTCTGCAACAGGCGAAAAGCATGTCAACATCATTCATTCATTCATGCATGCATGCATGATTCATTAATTCCTCCCACTTTGCGTACTTACGTGAAGTAGCGGGGCGACGAGTGAGTACATGCAGTCAGTCATGCACCCAAAAAATATCCCCTAAACAAAGTTCTCCACGTGAACTACTCTATCTCTGTTCATAAAGGAAATAACATACAACCACCATGCCATGGTAGTTGAATAATAATAATAATAATAATAATAATAATAATAATAATAATAATAATAATAATAATAATAATAATAATAATAATAATAATAATAATAATAATAATAATAATAATAATAATAATGTCACAGTATTTTGTAGGCAGCAAATATTTTTTAATAAATAAACTATATAGTTTTAACAAAACAAATACAGACGCCCTATATTTATGCATCAACCTTCGTTTCCCTCGTCCAAAATTATATGGACTTCTTTTTCCCCCATTTTTTCTTCTCAACTTCCTCTTCCTCCTCATTTCCTTGCCCTCCGTTCGGCTCCTCGTCGTTATCGCGAAAGCGAGAGGTCCCGCGGTGCCGTTCGTAACCCGCCGAGAACACGCGCGCAGCTGCGATCCGTGTGGCGACCGCGTTTCGAAAAGACCACCCCACAGGTGCAAGTCTTCTCCCTGGGGAATTTTATCGAATACCTGTAAGCATCGTCGCCGCTGTCCATTGAACGAGAAAAGGGTACGCAAAGATAGCCAGCCGCTCGCGGTGTTCTCGACGTCGGTTGGCGTAGCGTTTCGTAGTAGGAGGTGTGGTGGAGGACGAGGAAGAGAGGCCACATGGAGAATGAGGTCGGTCGATGAAACGACCATGGGACGCTGCTCGTGTTCTTGTAGCTGGTGATCATGCCGCCTTACATTGCTCGCGAGGCTTCCAAGGTTTGCTTTTCGTTCCTGTCCTTGACACCTTGTATTCGGTGTCAATAATTTTCGATGCTCTCTTTGTGCGTCGTCGATAATGTCGTCGACTTCTCTGTTTGTAGCTATGGAGGAGGGTTTCCATGGAGACGTCCGTAGAGCTCCAACTTCTCTCGGAGAAATGGAAGCTTGTCTTGGCCGGCCTCATTTTCCAGGTACCTTCTTTCTCTGTGCAGAGTGCTCTGCTCCATCGTTCCTCGATCTTCGTGTGTATATTTTCTGTTTACCAGAATTAAGTGCTAATTTACTATTTTTCTTTATTCCGTCCAATCTCGCATCATTCATGCATCTTCCTCACGGTTATCTGAATGGATAATTATGGAAGCTCTGTAAAAGCACTGGAGTAGAATTGACCAAGGGATGGTGATTTTATTTTATTTTTCCGAGAACTTTCGTAGCATGCACTATTAGTATTTATGACTCCGTCGTAGATTGTTGATTGTGAAATGAAGAAGATATATGTAAAGAACCTTTTCTGAGGGGTCCATGTAAAGAACTTGTGTTATCATAATATTGACCTTTCCACTTTGATTGCTAGGAATAGCAACATTCGAAGTTTCAAAATTGTTTGGGTCTTCGTGATGTCATAATTATTGTGTTTATGTCATATCAGCAACGATCTATACCATGCACAAGCGTGAAGTAAGTTTGAGTTGTTTAACCGTTGCATGAACTCCTATACTTGCTCAATAAGGACTTCATTTATATGGCATAACTTCTTCCGGGAAGTGTTTTTTAAGGTCATGGTTGTAATTTTCGACTCTTGGATATTTGATGTGGTTCAAGAGTCATGGGATACTGAGCGCACAATCTGTCTCAACGCTTCAATTTCTCATTTTCTTTGATATCAAACTGAGAGCTTAATCGACCTTATCATCTAACCTGGTAAATAGGAACTTTTTATCTCACTACTGTGAGCAGTTAAATGAGTCATAAATCTGATCAGACATTAAAAGTCATAAAAGTATTAGGTAACATGTTAACGTTTTGAAGGGTAAAATGTTGTAATTAATGAAACATATAAACGTTTCTTCTACCTTTTTTTTATCATCTATATAGAGGATGCAATTTTTTTTCCATTAGTAAAGTTGCGAACACTTCATTTCTCTGATGTCTTTGGACGATATTTGTACAGAATTGTGATCAGAACCTTCTGTTGGTTCTTCACATTTTCTCCACTATGCATGCACTAGTTGATCCATCGGCCTAATATTTTCATCAGATTTTAGTTTTATAGATTTGTATCTGGTTATGTCTTTCTTGCACTGATGGCTTTCCTTCAAACTTTCTATTTCGTTATATTGCTCTTGAAATTATTAGCCTTTCGAGGATGCTAATTAATAAAGTTATTTTCTACATTCAATGGTTTGTTAATGATATCCATGTGTGTAGTATCTTCATGGGTTGGCTGCACGAGGAGTTCATTACTTGCATCGTCCTGGACCCGCTCTCCAAGATTTTGGTTTTAAGATTCTTCCAGTGAGTGTGTACTAATTGTAAAATCTTCCTGTTGTAAAAATGAATCATCATTTAATCAGTGAAATTCCTGATATCCTGAGATTCTTCCACTTATATCCTGAAATTCCTGATGTCTGTATTTCTAGGAACTTGGCAGAGAGAGGGGTTACATCAGTGAAAGTCTGTTCAGTGTTATTTTTCTATCCTTTGTACTGGTATCGTAACTCTTGTTCATTTTATATCTGAATCTATGTTGTTCCTTGTGGTAACTATTAACATACCCATGTGTGTCATTGTTTAAAACATGTTAACCTCTTACAGCAATGGATTCATGCCAAAGTCTGTAAACAGTCAATATTATTCTTACCTCTGTCGACACTTTAAGCTGTGTACTTTTAACTGTTTGCATGTGACATTACAGGTTGTCCATCAATTGAGTATATTTGGTGGCTTTGACATGACTTCTTCTTCTATTACAGTGGACATTTCATCCTTTTTTTTACCACACAAAACGCTTCTACACTGTTCTACTTTGGATCAGGGTGTTTGCATTCCTAGTAGTAGGTTTCTAAACATAACCTATTCCACTATTTCCTACTTTCATCATGATTATCTCATGTTGACTTTTCTTCTTCAGGTTTCTCAATCCTTGCGGATTGCAACATTCTATTCTACACAGCTTCCTGGCCCCAACTATCATTGCCGTGAGGTAACAACTGTAGGAAAATAAAATAATCTGTTTGTGTGTTAAATGTCATTTCTAGGAACCTCTCAATTCATAAGTCATAATCATTAAGTTTCTTCCATTTGAGAGTTTTGAAATTTTGTGAAGGGCGCTGAACTTGCCATATTGCCACCACCAAAGAGTGTAAGTGAAGTGCTTCTTATCAACTGTAAGCAGCTTTTCCCTGTCTTATATTTTCTCTAAAATTATGCAAATTGTCCTTTTTACTAATATTGCATTTTCTATTTTACGTTACAGTTCCACAAGGAGTCATTTACGGTTGTGGCGATCTAATATTTTCGTCCCACATGATATTTACACTTGTTTTTGTCCGGACTTATCATATATATGGCTCTAAAAGGTAAGTTTTGAAGGTAGTAATCAATTGATAATGAATCCACATTATTTCCAGAAACAGAAAATCATTCAACTTTCTTTTTGTCCAACTATTGTGTCTGATTACTTGCATAGATATTGGTATATATCAAATTGTTAACTTATACATAATCTTATTGCAACTCTAGGTTCATTAAGCTGATGGCATGGCTCATGGCTGTAGTTCAGAGTCTACTGATAATATCATCTCGGAAACATTACACAGTCGATATCGTTGTTGCATGGTTGGTTAATACTTTATTTACAATTTTACATATATGGTTCCACATGTTTATTTTTCATACTTTGATTGTGTGTCCTTTCTACAGGTATACTGTTAACTTGGTGATATTTTTTGTCGAGAAGAAACTTACAGGTAACTATGTCTCTTCATGTCTCGCTGAGACATTTCATGTTGCTTCATTCTATGAACTTTAAATAAATTATATTTTTGTGTTTTCACAGAGGTTCCGGATCGTAATTCTGGGCCCCTTCTGTTGCTCCCTTTAAGCATCAAAGAGAAGGATGATGCCAGATCTAGGGAAGAACACAAGCCATTGAATGGAAATTCTGTGGATTCTGCTGATAGGGTATAGAATTTTAAGTTACAGCTATTGCTGACATTAAGATCAATATCTGCAAGGAGGTGCTTTTTCATGCCGAGAGGTTATTCTTGGAGCCCTTGCCATTAGTAAAATGTAAAAAGTGGATAGGTGTTGCGTATATAGCATTTATTGATATGCTTGTAACTTCTGAAGAGAGATTATGGCCTCTGTTCCAAGGCATGTTTCATCCTTTTTTGTTGTAAAATGTCCATATTTTGTACTTTTGTTCTTTTAGTTTTACCACCAATTCTTTATAGCTAGTCCTTGCCATTGAATTGTGATAGTACATCTGATTGTTTTCTTTGCGCTTGAGAAAAAGAAAACGTCTGGTGGTTAATTTAGGAAAAACCACAGCTTTGTGTTGTATGCTTAGAGACAGTTAAATGATATGGTGATATTCTATCTACATGTACAAATATTGATGCTTAGAGACAGTTAAAACATAATGTTTTAAGCTTTAAGCTCCCACTTAAGGGTTTTTTCCTTGATGACTTTCCTTTGATGCCATTGAGTTAGTGCTGCGTAACATTGTATGCATGTTCAAGAGTCTTAAATGCAATGTTTTCCGCTTGATGTGGGAAAATAAGACTAATTAGACTGCAAATGCTATTTAAGATGTTGAATAAGACAATAAATAAGAATACATAAAAGAGAAGAAACCCAGTCCATCAAGATATTGTCTTGTTTGGCATTTGGTCTCCACATGCATATCTAAAACATGTCTTGATAAATAAGAGGGATAGGTATGTATAAGTCCATGAGGTCCTTTATTCTCATGAGACTAAGCCTTGATCACATTGGGCTCATTTAAGATTTTACATGCGAGACAAATTACCTCTACCATCAAATATTTTTCTCTTTCACGTCCTCAAGTTGGGGTAAATTACATGAATCATCCCCCAATTTTGAGTTGATATCTCAACGGTTCTCCAACTTTATTTTATAACTAAATTATCCTCCATTTTCATTTTATAACTAAATTATCCTCCAACTTTAGATTTCTTGCACGCTTAGTCTGCTTGACCGTTGATGGTGGATTTTATAGTTTCCTCGCTTACGTGATCGCCACATGCATCGCTTCTCACTCATCCACATCATTGAATGATCGAATGACCTTTGAGTCTCATTAAGTGTGCTCATTAAAATAATCCTTATTAGCTTTTAACTTTTTACCTTTCCCCATTCTTCAACTTTAACTTCAACCTTAATCACCTTCGCATTCCAGTTTTCTCGCTTATGATCGCAGATGTTCTCTTTGCCGTCGACGATCGTAGGCGTTCTCTCATGCGGCAACGATCACATGGAGATGAACGATCGTAGCCGATGCTAGGTGAACGACGAGAAATAGCGTCATTTGCGATTGTGTGACCCCTCAGTTCATGGTGAACCCTAGGTAATGTTTTTGCCCAAAACCCAACTATCTTGTTTGCCTACCTCCATTTGCTTTCTTGTCGACGATTGTATGCTTTTGTGGATGTTTTTTATCCATCTTTTATGTTATGATCCCCCTAAAATCCTAGTTTCCTTTTGTGTGGTCCAAGACTGCAAATGAGGGTCCACAACCCTTTGTTTCTAATAGCTGTGATTTTATATTTGTTAACATGGATTGCATTTGTGTACAATAAGTTAATTCGAAGATGACTATTAATTATACCAGTGAGTTCTTGTCGGTTTGTACTTCGGTTATATTTAAATGTTAAATTAATTATTAAATGTATACTTTTATTCTTCCCTATATCCCGGTTTGCATGTGCACTATAATGGGGAGAAGGACGAACGGGGGATATCATAATGGTAAGGTCGAAACCTTTATGGGTTGTGATAGTGACCTAATGTCCATGATTGAAATTGATAACATGTACAAAATTATTGCAGTAGAAGGGTCTGCGTCATATTTATGGTTGAACCAAGAAAAGATTGGCAGAGTAGTCTAAGAATCTTGTCTTGTGTGTGTGTTGTAATGAGAGAGTAAGAGAACAATGCAGAGGAGAACTGTAACACCACAAATATAACATGAAAATCCTTCGATTCATAGTGAAAATAAGGATGCAGATATGTTAGATGACCATGAGAAATTATTATTTCCATCTAACACATATTTATAGGATAATGAAAAGAGGCAAAAGGATTCTTCTTCTAATGCAGAAAGAATGATGATGACCCTACATCTAAATTAGGTATGGGATTTAGTAATAAGACAGAGTTCATGGAGGCTTGTAGGATGCAAGAGATTAAGCATAAATATCTAATATGCTTTCCCAAGAATGACAAGAGGATGGTAAAAAGTGTGATTTGAGGATTATGGCAGCTCCACAATATCATAGAGACTTAACAGACAATACTTAACAGATTAAAAGAATGCAACATACTCACACATGCCTTAAGATTTTTAAAAGTGTTCATAGAGGTTGGCTAAGTTATTTGAAAGCAACTTTAAGAGAGTACATACCTAGGAAATTCAAGACCTAATTGACCAAGTGAAGAGGGAGGCTACACGATTACTAGGACGACAATCTGGAAGGCAAAGGACCTGACTTTAAAAACAATCCATGGTAATGGGGCTGATTAGTACAGAATGATTTACAGATACAGGGTTGAGCTTCTAAGGGCCAATCATGGCAACACAATAAATGGACTGTATGAAGATCTTCAGTGGAAGGAGTTCTATGTGTATTTGAAGGCAAAGTTTAGTGAACAGTGTGCATGTTGGGTTGCCCTCAATAGATCATCGAATGTGTGTCAAACACTTGTGAAAAAAATTTAGAGATAAAGATAAATATTTTAATGATTTTAAAGATTAACCTGTTTGCTAAATTTTCTACAATTAACTATTGGTTAAATGCAGATTTTAAAAGTAGGGATTTTAAGGAGCTTTTGTGGAATATTGTTAGGGCTATCACTATTGAGAAACTAAAATTCTATTTAGAGAAATTTGAGAAGAAATCAAAGAAGGTCAGGGAATGAGTCGGGAAAAGATCTACTGTTACTTGGACAAGAGTTTGTTTTTCTATAGTTCCTACGTATGATATGTTGTTGAACAAGTCTGAGTGTTTCAACAAGCATATTCTAAATGCAAGCAATAAACTAGTTATAACAATGCTTGAGATGGTTCAGACGAAACTAATGATAAGATTATGGAAGAAGAAAGAGATTATCAAGAAACATTGTATTGTGTAAGTTTTCGCCTAATTCACCAAGGAATATTTTGGTTGCTTTTGGTGGATCGTTGCCCAAAAATTACCAAGTTTGAAAACATCAAACAATGGGCTTGTATGTGGAACCTACTTACACAGGTGGTCTAAATGTACAAGTTAGTAGTCAAGGTACACAATTTGTAGTAGATATGGAGGCTAGAGAATGCCGTTGTAAGAGGTGACAATTAATTGGTATCCCTCATGCACATGTAGTGCCATTTGTATTCCAAAATAATGAGGATCCAATTAATTATGTGGAGATATGTTATTATGTAGGGACATATCTAAAGATATATGACCATGTGATAGAGTTGATCATGAGAGGAATAGAGCAATGACCAATTGTTGAACCATGCCATATTACTCTTCCAACATATGTGATGAAAAAGAAGAGGAAACAAAAGGCAAGAAAGAAGGAAGTCGAGGAAATTAAGAAAGCTGTTGCGGCTCCTAAAATTAAGCTCGGTACGAAGGGAAGGATCTTGATGAGGTATAGTATATATGGAACAGTTGGCCACAATAAGAGGTTTACTACCTAATTGTTGTGCTCAAGTTCATCTTTTTTTAACACTGTCACTTTTTTACTAAAGATTATCACTTGCAAAAAAAGGTTCCTAGGAAGGTGAACCAAGTGCATCAAGGACTAAAAGATCAAGTGTACACTAGGTAATCTTTTTACTACTTAATTGTTGTCCTCCAAGTTATATGTGTTATCTTACTAACTATGTTCTACTTATTATTGTTGTTAGGAGTCTTCTCAGGTAAGTCAGCCAAAACAATCAAGTTCAGGCTCAGAGAGAAAGAGGAGAAAGAATGTGAGAGTTGAGAACTTCAATTTAGTGCAAATTGTAGAATTTTGATAATAGTTGAGCATTGGTTTGCTTGGAACTTTTTGTGCAAAGTTGTAACATGCGTAGTTCAACATTGAAGAAAATATGTGCATAAGTTGTAGCTTTTTGGTGGTTTTTTGTGATACATGTCAAAAGTTGTAACGTGCTGACAATAGTTCAACATTAAAGGAATCTATTGGATATATGTTATTATCTTATTGTAGTGTATCACAATGTCATTATCTTATTGCAATGTATTAAAATTTTACGTGCAATGTATTACAATGCTACTCTCAATGTAGCTATAGAAGACGAGACACACAACTTCGCACAAAGATGAGGGACTAAATATACAATTAACACTAAATATGTGGGACAATGCGTACAAGTTTAAAGAAAAAAGTGGGACGAAGCATGTAACTTCACAAAAAGAAAAGGGATGATACGTAAAACTCAAAACAAAAAGGAGGACATTACATGCAACATACGAAAGAATTGATGTAGCACGCCAATGAAGTTAAAAACATCATTTGTATCCTCGATCTAATTATTTGGCACAACAGATTTAGCAGGTGCAATAATTCTAATAATTTGACATGACAGAACACAAAGTATGAAATAAATTTTCAACATGCTTAATATAGATGTTCGGCGAAATACATTTGAACATACATGTTCACCTAGCTAATGCAACGCTTCAACTTAACCATTATCATTTGAACATATACATTAATAACAAGACCAAACATAATGCTATCAACTTCCTAATCAATTTCATATAGTTCCTCCTTTGTGCTTCAATTTCAGCCTCCATGTGACCATTTTTTTCCTTCTCAGCATCGATTGCAGCCTCCAAAGTTCCATCCTCCCCCAAAGCCTGTTGATGTTTACTTTGTCGACGGAAGGATCCACTCAGTCGAAGTAGTCACATGATCTACTACGCTATTGATAGAGAAATGAATAAGTAATCAGTACGAATTTGACAAAATATGCAATAATCAACAAACATGGTAATCACTCCGTAGTTTCAACATGCATAAAATATGCGTCCAAGATTGATTTCAGTCTAAGACGTCATAATGACTGCTTCCTCTCCGCATCCGCATCTTTTTAAAGGATTCTTCTACTTCCCCATTGACATCGCACAATACTAGTGAAAACTAAATGAAAACCCTAATTTCGAAGAGAAATTAGTGTCGAACTTGGCGGCGAAAAAATGCTAGGTCTGAATGACGGTGAAAATCACAATAAAACTTAAGTTTTTCTACCTATGACCGCGCACGTGACGTCGATTCGGCTCCTCCCAACGATCCTCAGCAAAAATTTTGCATTGACGGCCTGGCGAAACCTTCGAGGTGACCTTGAAAATGATCAAAACCTTTGCGACGGCCTTGGAGATAACTGAATTCCTCACCGCGACCCTGGCGACGGCTGAAATCTTCGCAACGACCTTGGTGCCAAAATCTTGTGGCGACCCTGGCGACAGCCTCCGGATAACTCCTACGTCTAATAACAGTTTCTTTAGATTTGATGCGTCGCCGGTACCTGATTTGGGAAAAACTAGTAATGGAGGGGTTAACGAGGGTGAAAAAAGATTATTATATTATTTTGTTTGTTGTCTCATGACGTGGATGGAGTCGCAAGGAAACTGAGAAACTCATTATTAGCGGTCAGGCGGATGGTGCATGCAAGAAAGTTAAATTTCGAAGACAATCCAATTACAAATTAAAGTTAGAAAATCGAGTAGTTAGCGCATCCAAAGTTGGGCCGAAAATGAGCCATGTAACTTACCGAGCAAAAGATTAAACGTGCACAACTTGTAAATATCATGATATAGATATTAGAGAGTTTCCCGAAATTGAAACATTAGCAATTTGATCTTTAAATTTCACATGAAACATGAAATATAATTGTCCATCATCAATCTTCTCTGTAATGAAATGTCTGTATTACTCAATATGCTTGATCCAATCATGCATCACAAGATCATTTGCAAGATTGATGGCCAACTTATTGTCAGTGCATAACTTCATAGGAGACACAAGTGGTATACCAGTGTCGCGGAAAGAAGTTTAGTCCAAATAAGTTCAGTAACACCTTGAACAATATCTCGATATTCAGATCCAACAATAATAGACTGTTTCTTATTTCTTCACATTACCAAATTGCCACCAAGATAAATATAATATCCAATAGTCGACCTTCTATCGTCCAAACACCATGCCTAATCAACATCCTTATACCCATAAAAAATTGGGATTAATCCCTTTTCTGTATAAAAGACCTCTTCCTATAGAACATTTACTAATACTGTAAAGAATATCCGCCTAATTGATGGTAGTAAATAATGAGCTTCAATCAAAGAGACCAAATAGGTGGCTCAGGAGGAAGATATGAGGAAGGCGGAGATAAAAGCATGGTGCTCGTATGGACTTGGACAGGATCTTGAGATAGGTATTATGGAGGGAAAGAGAGGTACTAGTGCTTGCAGAATTCAAAGAAAAGAGGCTGTAGGAAAATTGAGCCGGGGGGGGGGGGGGGGGGGGGGAGAGAGAGAGAGAGAGAGAGAGAGAGAGAGAGAGAGAGAGAGAGAGAGAGAGAGAGAGAGAGAGAGAGAGAGAGAGAGAGACTTAAGGATAATGACTCGTCAAAACACACATGGCTGGCTATGTACAGATGCCTGAAGAGAGGATCCAAGCAGCAGTAGGATAGCCGAGAAAAGCATAACGTTGAGATCGAAAGAAGAATTTGTGATGTTGGTACGAGCAAAGTAGCGCATATGCAACACAGCCAAAGACTATGAGAAAAATGATAGCAAGGGAATTTGTGAAACAATAATTGAAAAGGCGAGGAGGTGGAAAGAGAGGGAGGAGGAAGCCGGTTAACAAGCCATAAGGCAATCTAGAATGCAAAATACCAATGACGAAAAGGTATCAACACATGAGCCAGCATTGTAAGAACCACATCAACAAGGTGTTGTATTTTGCATACGAAGGCCATTTTTCTCGTGGGAATGTGAGCATGAATACAGATAACTCCAAGCCGCGAGAGCTCATGACTTAAATGGCAAAACTCACCGCTTAAGAGGTATATTAAATTAACGTTCAACATAGGATTTAAAAGACAGAAAACAAGAATGAACTTCTAATTTTTGTTTCAAAGGAAACAACCATTACATATTTGGAATAATCATTTAGGAAAAACACAAAATATCGTTGTGATTTCACAATGAGAAAAATTATGCACCGAAAAATAAATCAAAAAATTTAAAGTGACGCAAAATTTTATTAGATGAAAATAGAAGAAGATTATAAATCAAATGTCTTTTTATTCAGATCTCTTAAAAGTTTATATAGACATTCTTTTTTATAAATGATAAAAATTATAAATCAATTGAAATTCTATATTAATTTCTCAAAATTAGAACGTACGAGGGCACCATTTACTTTAGAGTGTCTCATTTTTAATTGAGATGAGATTTAAAGCATTATTAACATCCTCCATCACCGGAGGCTAAGTGAGTAGGACCCCGGACATCCGCATGGTCAAGAGTTTGAGAACTGCATGTCATAGTAGAACAAAGTGGAACACAAGTATCTTTGTCGAGCTAATAAGTTTCACAAAGACGGGCTTATGATGATGGTTTCAGCGTTCTAGTCCACGCTTCTTCTCCTTTTGGCACTCCTTGGCTCTTGGATCTTCCCGGCATCTCCTTTGGCTTCATGAAGAGCAATAATGATGTGAAGAGCTAGAGCAATAGCTTGGCACCCTCCAGAATACATGAAAACAGGTACGATATTAGTGTTTGGTCTAAAGGCCTAATTAGACATAACTTTCCATTTTTTATAGTTCTCAAAACATGGGTGCGACTTGAATTTGTAGAATCTTTCGGATTTAAAAAAAAATGCTTATACATTTCACGACAATGTCCCTGAGATTTGCTCATTAAAACTTCATTTCAGGGTTTAACTCCTTAGTCAGTTGAATCAATCAAATATCAGTAACTTGCTTCATCTTGAAGTTGAACAACACAATCTTGAGATTTGCTTCACTTTTGTTTATTAGACTGCCAAATGCCCTTAAAAACATCAGTATGTCTTGTTAACGAGTTTAATTTAATACTTCATGTTCGATGCTGCAGGGCGAATGTCAGCAGAAAGTGTAATGTGCATCTTTGGAACGGTCCTGCTCGATCTCCTTGGTGGAAAGCACATTCAACTCGAATCAAATATAAACTTTTCTTTTTCCCTTCAAATGCAATGTGGTTTCTCTTTCTTATGAAACCAGATCTCAATTATAACACGGGGAACTTCTTTCAATCTTGTACTTGTAAAAATTGCATTAGTTCTTAACTTTTGCTGGAATATACAGTTTATGCTTCATTTGTTCAGCATACATCTAAAGCTCCCAGTGTCAAAATGTGACATATTATCATTCCAAAGTAGCGCATCAAAAGGTTGCACATCGCCCCGATCGGCCTGCTGCTTTTTACCTACAAGCGGCTGCGCTCCTCACTCTTGAAACGAGACAAAGAAGCACAAGAAACAGTTAAAGATGGGGCCTTGCTCGAATCCAAATTGGAACAGCAGAAAATGGTTCGTACAGAAGAACAACAACAACAACAACAACAACAAAGCCTTATCCCACTAGATAGGGTCGGCTACATGGATCATACGACGTCATTCCGCTCTATTAGTAACCAAACCTTTCGGTATATTATTCACCAATAGATCTTGCTCTATTAGTTCGCCAAGTGTCCGCCTTGGCCTCCCTCTCCCTCTTTTAATCGGACTCCAGATTATTTGATCTACTCTTCTTACTGGCGCATCTAATGGTTTTCTCTGAACATGACCAAACCATCTCAAACGATTCTCTACCATTTTCTCACTAATAGGAGCCACTCCGACTCGTTCACGTATATGGTCATTCCTAATCTTATCTAATCTTGTATGACCACACATTCATCTCAACATCCTAATTTCGGCTACCCCCACTTTACGTTCATGTTGTCCCTTCATAGCCCAACATTCACTACCATATAACACTGTTGGCCTTATAGCAGTACGATAGAATTTTCCTTTAACTTTATTGGGTACTTTTCTATCACAAAGAACTCCAGTGGCTTTCCTCCACTTACACCAACCAACTTGAATTCTATGATTAACATCGTCATCAATCTCACCATCTTGTCTTATAATTGATCCTAAATATTTAAACTTTGTCACTTGAGGAATTATATCCTCCCCTAGCCTAACTTTCAAATCGTCTCTAAGTTGTTTATTTGTGAAATTGCTATGCATATATTCTGTTTTATTCCTACTTAAACGAAAACCCTTTGACTCCAACGTATTTCTCCATATTTCCAATTTTGTATTAATCTCTTCTCTTGAATCCGCTAAAAGTACTATATCATCCGCAAATAGCATGCACTTAGGTACCTCCTCTGTGATACTCTCGGTTATAGCATCGATAACTAAGTTAAATAGATACGGGCTTAAAGCTGATCCTTGATGTAGGCCAATTCCTATAGGAAATTCATTTGTCTCACCTCCGGATGTCCTAACCCTAGTCAATGCCCCATCGTACATATCTTGTATTACCTTAATGTAGGCAACACTCACCCTTTTCTTTTGCAAGACTTTCCAAAGTACATCCCTTGGTACCCGATCATACGCCTTCTCTAAGTCAATGAAAGCCATATGTAAGTCTCTTCTCCTACTTCGATACTTCTCCATCATCCCCCTTAGTAAATAAATCGCCTCTGTAATGAATCTTCCTGGCATGAACCCAAATTGTCTCTCACAAATACTAGTCTCCATTCTTAATCTATGCTAAATCACTTTTTCCCATAATTTCATTGTGTGACTCATAAGTTTAATCCCTCTATAATTTGCACAATTCTGAATATCCCCTTTATTTTTGTAAATAGGAACTAATGTACTTAATCTCCAATCATCAGGCATTTTTTTCGACCGTAAAATCTCATTAAATAGTTTACATAACCACAACACACCTTTTTCTCCTAAACATTTTTAAACTTCAATCGGTATACCATCCGGTCCAATGGCTTTACCATTCTTCATTTTCTTAAGAGCTTCGCTAACCTCCAAGACTCTAATTCTACGATAAAATGACATATTAAGCTCACATTTACTAACTGTCAAGTCCTCCAAATCACAACGGGAACCTTCACATCCATCATTAAATAGCTTATAGAAATACTCTTCCCATCTGTTCTTAATATCTCCTTCAGTAACTAAAACCTTACCAGCTTCATTTTTTATGCATCTTACTTGATCCAAATCTCTCGACTCCTTCTCTTTATTCCTTGCAATCTTGTAAATCCTTTGTTCACCAGCCTTTGTCCCTAACTCCTTATAAAACCCCTCATATGCTTTAGCACGAGCATCACTAACTGCCTTCTTAGCCTCCCTTTTCGCCAAACGATATTTTTCCCAATTGTCAGAACTATTGTCCAAGTGTATCGCCTTGAAACAATTCTTCTTATTACGCACCTTTTCTTGGACCTCCTCATTCCACCACCAAGTCTCCTTATCTCGTGGTCCAAAACCTTTTGATTCTCCTAAAATGGCTTTAGCAACCATTTCAACCTTTTTTGCCACATTCTTCCACATGATACTAACATCTCCTTCTAACTCCCAAACACTTTCCTCTAATAACTTACTTCTAAAAGTCTCTCGCTTCTCCCCCTTTAACTGCCACAACTTGATCTTTCGATCAAAAACTGTTCGGAATTTTGATTTTATACATTTCATTTGCATATCAAGAACTAACAATCTATGTTGTGTAGTACAAAAATTATCCAATTTTCATGTTCATCTCCCGCATTTATATAACCCCTAAATGCCACAAGTGAAACTTGCCTCTTCTGTCAAAATGGGGTTATTATCCTCTTATCTAATTGGAAGTGGAGCTGAATATGGGAAAGGATGACAGAAATTTGCATGTCTCGATCCCGTCCAGATCTAAGGATAAAGATATTATATTGCCTTGCCACCAGTCAGAGAAAGGGGAAAATGGAAATATAATGAAATTCTGGAAGTAGAGCAATCACCGTCATCATCATAACAGTGTATGGCTTCGAATACAATTTTTGAATCGTCCACATTTATTTTGACTGGGAGATTATCCGTACAGATTATAATAACTGGTAAAATGGAGATATTTCTGCACGCAG
This sequence comes from Pontederia crassipes, assembly GCA_030549335.1. Taxonomy (NCBI): domain Eukaryota; kingdom Viridiplantae; phylum Streptophyta; class Magnoliopsida; order Commelinales; family Pontederiaceae; genus Pontederia; species Pontederia crassipes. Next base: position 55,079,704 of record CM060194.1, on the reverse strand, counting down.
TTAGAATCTATTAGGTCGCATGAGCAATCACAAAACCCTCTAGCAAAAGCATCAAACTGCATTACAAGGGTGGCCGATTGGAACCCAGTAGCTGTCCTACCAAATTTGTCACCTGAAAAACACAAAGATACATATGAGAGCTAGCATGCACAAACAAATTGCTATTTCAGGGGGGCAACTACAATCTTTTATGCAGTTTGCATGGGAAGGTTTAGAAAAAAATGCTCTTTCTGCTCACGTGAATTAAGAAGTGTAAGATGGCGAAGCTACATATAGTTCGTTATGAAAGACAAATGCATTCTTATTACATGCTAAATCAAGCTTGTTTTTTTTTAGCATCTTATCCAAGTTCCATGCACCATTCACAAATGGAACTTGTTAAATATTATCATAACAGCATCTAAAGGGTCACTTGCCTCCCAATACTTTGAAACACATCGATCGATGCAACTATTTTCGCCCATATTGAGTTCTGATTCTTTGTATCTGGAGAGTTCAACACAAATAAGAAAATATTCGAGAACATTCTCAAGAAATAGCAGGTCAAGAATAAGAACTGTGAAGTACATACTTTTTTTCAATACATTTGTCGAAGCATGTCTTTGTAAGCCTATGACACAAAAAAAGTTATTCCAGAGTTCGGCCATAATAAAAGTTATAGCATCATTAAATCATAAGGAGTTTAAACAAAGCAATGCATATGAAGCAGATAAAACAACTCTTGCTCAACGTAGAACATTTAATTTGACAAGGAGTAATCAGAATATTCACAGCCAACAACAGCGAAGGTCAGTTATCGGAACAAAAATGAAAACAGTGCTACACTATGATACTCAAAACAATTTCTGCATGTGAAGGCAAAGGCAATCTTGTTGATACTAAAGGAGCAAGGTTTGCTCAGAGACAAGGCAAAACACGTGCATGAACTAGCAGGTCATCTGTGGGCAAGAAAACGAAAGTCAGTGATCACAGTATGCATGCTCAAGAAAGGGTGTGGAGGTCCTTGTGTCAGTTGCGTGGGCTCATGCAAAGGCAAACATGTCCCTCTGCAGTCGAGCCGTATAAACATCAATTCATGCGGGGAAGGTGTGGCATGGGAGGTTGGTGAGCAGCAAAGAATTACCAAACGGTTTCCTTGTAGGCAGTTGGAGAAGTTTTGATCACTCGGGCAGGTGGCAATGCACAAGTGTAGAACAGATGCCCTGGTGGTTGGGCACACTCAGGTGTCTCAATGACCAAATGCTGCTGTTGTGCAGGGATGGTGACAAAACTGCAATGCAGCAATTGGCGGGCATGCATGGGTTGGGAGCATGTCCAGAGTTGATAGGTGTGACACAGCATGAAGGAAAAAGTTTTTTTTTTTTTAAAATGTAGAAGGATGATGAAGCAGATGTTAATCATCCAAACCCGCCTCATTAATCATCAAATAGAAGTAAAAGCATTAAAAAAAGCAGTTGCAGATGAAAGCCGGAAAGAAACATTGTCCAACCACAAAAAAAACAGGATAAAAACAACCAACAGTTGATGTCGTCAGGCAAGGATCAAAGGCCGGATATCCAGTATAGCTCCAACCTCTGGTGAAAAGTTGCAGAGAATTTGGCAGGCCGAATGTGATTACTGACGATGGATGCAGTTATAATCGGTGATCAGTTCCTGGAATTACTAGAACAGCCTCCAAGGTGTTTCTAATAATGCCTTAGATGTCAGGAAAAAAAGGTAGGTTGAGAAGCAGCGAGTAGGTTGATATCTAGAGTGTTACATTCATGAGTTGGTGAAAAAAGCTTTCTGTCCTCTTGTAAGAGTTCCAAGTAATGTCGCATTTCCCAATATGTTTCTGTATGTGCATTGTTCCATGAAGTGTCCTGTATCACATGCTATTTCTTGGTGTGTTTCCTGCCTCGGTGTGGGCAGGTTCTAGAGCAATATTGTCTTTTGGCTAAGCTAGGATGACTTGGATATCTGCTACTGACATAATCTAAAACGAAGTATATAAGGTACTTGGAATGGCATTCGTCTAGATATTGAATTGATTTATACACATAATACTGTAGTAGAGAGAGTGAATAAAGATTTGAACCATGCGATATTTGGACAATTTGGCATGATAGTACGAGCAATACTTAATAAAGTTGACAACATCTGCCCCTATACTGTTAACCGCAAGAGAACACATATGCATGACAAATGACTCCATAATTTGATTTTACTATAGTTTGTGAGGTTTTTTTGGAGTGTATAATTTGTGGATATAATTAATTTGAAGTTTTAACATAACCAGGTACAAAAACACAAGATAAACTAAGATAAAAGCAGAATGATTTCTGGATAACTTGTGCATAAAAAATGATTTACACATGGCTTAATATGAATATAAAGTGAAATTGATACCTAGGAAATATGGAATAGCAGAAAAAAGATATATTTTAGTTATACAATCAATGACCTCTTTGTATCAATGCACACTGGCTAATTTTACCGGACATACTAACAAATCAATGATACCATCTCAATCTCATGATACTCACCTATTAAAAAGGTCCACCCTGTATTCCATTTCCTTTTCGGCTATCGCAAACATCTGCACAGTTACAAAACAAATCCATCAATTTATCTTCCTAAATCAAACTTTGCAACTTAAACGCGATCCCCATAAGAGCACTTTCAATTACGATTATAAAATACTCAGAAAATGCAATTGAGGTTCCAGTACTTTAGAAAATAAGCATTCCCAGAGGTGTTTCAACTCTATATGGCAGTGAAGAGATCATACAACAAAGAGAAATTGCAAGGAAAAACAGAGACGTTTTAACCTTTGACGAATACTGGTAGTCACAAATGTTTTATTAACAGAGATCTAAAAATTAAAGCGAGTTTTCATACCAAATACTAGTACTACAACGTGCTAAAATATCTAACAAAATAAAATGCCTCAATTCGACCCTTGAGCAACAGATCAATAAATGTCACAGATTGACCGAAGAACTGAATAAATCATAGCGAAAATTTTATCAAGAATAAAAAAAGACACCATTTTTTAGTGCAAAGAAACCAAATACACAGAGATCAGAAGATGTGGTGGCCAACTCGTCCATATACCGCAATTGATTTTATAATAAAAGGAAAATTCGGAAACCTGCTCTTTCTCGAAATTGCTTGGGCCGCTTCTGTTCGCCATTTTGCACTACCGCCCTTGCTCTCAAGCCTGAACGATTTCGAAAACAAAAAGTAGAGGTGTGTGAGCGCACATTTAAGTCAGAAAAAAAGACAAGATAGCTGAGTAGATCGAAGTACGTAGAGCGTTAGAGCAGTCTAACAGATGGCCGGTGGAAGAAGAGTTCGCCGTCAGACGTCGGCGCAGTCGTCGGAAGAGAGAGAGAGAGAGAGAGAGAGAGAGAGGATATGGGGAAGCAGTCAGTTCGAGGTTTCTTTAGGGGTTTATTTTCCTCCTCCTATGGGCCTACTTGGGCCTTCTGCCCTCATCTGGATATATTTTTCTATATGATGGCCCATGCATTGGACCTTTTCGTTACGGACAGTTCGTTAGCCTTTCTCAATGCAAGTTTTTTTTTATTTTTATTTTTCGTATAACCAAAAAGGACATGGAAAGTTAAACATTGGGTTAAGGAAATTAATTGCTATAATATTTTTATCAGAAAATTTTTAGCAGTAATCTTCTTCAATGGTTCTTATGGAAATCAGCAATCGCTATATATATATATATATATAGTCTGACAATGTCGTTATCAGTTTGTTATATATATAAATTAATATGAATTATCCATGGTGTTAATCTATTTATCTATCTCGTGAGTCTTCCTGCTGCTTCTGTTGATCAGCCGCCGATGACTGCCTCGTCGGCGAAACATTGGACATTGCAGGCATGCGGCTGAATCCAAAACCCATATCTTATATATGTTGGAAAGAACAATATATATGTAACATACCAAATTTTCATAAAATTAAACCGCAATGGATAAAAATGAAGAGACCAAATTTCTCTTTCCGCCATTACTCCTTCACTATATCTGAAGAGTTGATAACCCCCACTATGATTTTTCAAAAGGAGAAAAATGCATGTGTAAATTCATAAAGAATTTACATGTGTAGTTCAACCGTTGGATTGAAATCTAATGATGGATCTTAATATAGAAAGTTAAAGATAATTTTAATTGTTTGATGTCATATTGACATCATCAAATAATTTAAATGAACATCTATCATCAAATATTGATCCAACTATAAATTTACACATGTAAATTCTTTTTGAATTTACACCTCCATATATCCCTTTTAAAAGTTATGAAAACTCCCTGGTTTATGAGTTCCAGTGGCAGAGCCACATGGGGGTTAGTCGACGCTCCCACTGGATAAATCTATTATTAGTAGTCTTTTTTTCACGTTTAGTTATTTATCTCAGTGGACATACCCTCAAAAGTTGGTCTCGAGGCGTAGGTTCGAATCGTTCGACTGTCAATTTAATAGCTAGTTTTTCTCTTTCATTTGATTTTTTAATAAATACAATTTATTTTATTATAATATGAAGCATATTAGATTAATTAAATATTATTTCTCTCTTAAATTATATATTTCTCCTTATTATACTTTTTTTATAGAGTATTACAGTATTATTGCATAATAAAATAACATATTCCATAATTATTATTATTTTTTATCTCAATTAGTTTAAATTATATAATTTCATGTATAAAAAGTATCATTAATATATAATTAGGATAATATATTTCATGATCCAATTAATTGAATATGCTAACACATCATTTTTCTTAATTTTTATTTGATAATAAATATAATTTATTTTTATTATCATCATAAATATATGGAGCACATTATACCAATTATCATAAAAAATATGTCTCTTTTAAATTATACATTTCTCCTTATTATATTTTTATATAATACTATTATATTACATAACAAAATATAATAATATCTTTGATATTTATATTTATTCCTAATTAACTTAAATTGTATAATTACATGATAAATGTAATTTATTTGTATTATTTATATTATTAATAATTTTATGATCATGCACTAAAATTTGAATTTGATAGCACCATTTCATGCTTAAAATGTGTATACTTTTTATACATATATTTTTTGTCTTTAAATATAAAGACAATATGGATTTGGTAACTAAAATTAATACTTTTAGGCATTATAATAGAATTTTTTTTTGAAAATTTCATCATTTATTTGAATAAAATTTTAAAAAAATATTAGAATTATGTGTGAACACACTGCAAGTTTTGTATGGCTCCGCCACTATTTACGACCATAAAAGCTCATTAGTCCTTGTTCTCTTTCCTCTTCATTGTTCTCACTTTCATTTCCTCCATTGTTCCATACGTGCTCCACGGCTTGGCCCATCCAGAGAGTCTTGGAGATACATAAGTGTGAAGGGCGCAAGAGATCAAGGAGGGAGAAGGGGGTGTAACTAGAGCTCGATCCACCGAGAAGACGTTCGGAAGTCGACAAGAATAGGTGTGATGTTTGGGTCATGGGATTTTCATTGATGAATTTCTCGTCAGACTTCATTTTAGTATTAATATATTTGATTAGGAAGAGTATTTTTTTCCTTTTACATTTATTATTATCTTATACTTTTTACGTACTTTGGATTGGATGAGAATGACAAAATCTCCTTGTATGGGGAATATTACCCACAATGCTTCTATAAATTAACATGAGTTTATGTTTGATCCTTTGAAGCGAGGTATGTACTCTATTTGACTTTATTATCTTTTTTCAATCCTCAGTTTATCTAATATTTCCTTTCTAGATATATCTTTCTAGTAGTCATTCCATTTTGTAAGAGTTTAATTTGCAGCAATAAAATCCTTTTTAATTCATTTTCATGTTAGCAAGCTACTCTGTGACGGCAAATTAAGTCAACTCTTAGAAACTTGTTTCACTTTATCTTTACTTTCCAATTCTCATTCTATCTGCTAGCCACTCTATCTTTCTTTCCTAACACTATATCTTTATGCCAGTGACTTCATATCGTGAGAGTTTAATTTGCACCAGTTCAGAAACCATTTGCTACTTTTTAGTTTCATGTCAACTGCAGGTCATTCTGGCTACTTAGCAAGCTTTTTGGGTGTGATTTTTGTTCCCCAATGGCATTTATTAAATCTTTAGTCCTTGTCATAGCCTCGGCTAATGATGTTGATGGGGATAGGAAGGTAAGCATTGCACTATGTTGGTGATCTCAATTTGGTGCTAGGAACGGTATATTCTATTCTTTTGCTCATATGCACAATTTTAGTTTGTGCAGAAGTATTCCATTGTTCTTTGCTATTTACGCATCCTATTGAAACTTAAAAGTGGTTGAATCTATTATTATCAATATTATATTTAACCATTCAAAAACTTTGACGTAGGTTTATATTGCATTCAATTTTGCTGGAGACGCCTCAACTGATCTTGATTTACTAGAACAAGTACTTGAGGGCAGGCAAGTGACATCTATGCATCTTTATATGTTACTGACGCATTTGGTGCCAATTCTATAGGTCTCCTAAAGAACTTGCATTAGTAAAATCTATCTATCTTGCTTTATTCATATATGATCTTAATTTTTTTTAATATTGTCCCTATATATGGTTAATTGAGTGTTGTTCAAATTTCATAATGTTATGCACAAGCATGGATGATGTCTCACTCTTCGCTAGAAAAAAGTTGAAATACCACTAAACAAGATCATGGGGAGACTTTGCATATCCAAGAGCTAAATTGGGATTTTTCGTAATTGGTGTTTCCATATGTTAAAATAATAGCAACCAATGTAATATATCTCCTTGGAATGGTTTTTGTGATCCTAGTTGTTCATTATTGCTATGATCAACTCTTGCCATTTGCATGCAATAAAAAGCGAAAAGACATGACATGATGGTAGTAAATGTTATATGTTAAAATATAATGATGGTCATTTGAGTAAAGTAAAATTTGAAGCAAGCAGATTTTCTCATATTACGCCTGACATGCAATATCAACGATTATGGTTTATACAATATATCTGCTTTGTCTTAGAGTATTTTCTTCTACCAACTACACTTTGTTAAAAGTTCATTATTAAATCATGTTTGTGATTTATGATAGATGCTATGTATAAGATATACTGAAAGTTGCAAGATCAATTTAGAAACTAATGCGCTAAGATAAAAAACTAGATATGCTAACAAATCATATATATGATCCACTTAGATTCATATATAATTTTGTGCCCCAATTTTGTAGGTTACTTTTGCAATTTATATTTTTGTTACTAGATGTTTTTCTTTCAGTTTCCACCATAAAGACCATGAGAAATAATTAGGACACCTACAACATCTATTCATTTTATATATTTTCTCTTTTTTTTTACTTTTATCAATGTTATCTAGCATGTTGCCACCAGAAGCAGAATCCCATATTTCTTCCAGAAAATCTCCTAATTGTTCCAGAGCAATTAGAAAGAGATTCTTTAACCAGAAAAAATTCAGTTCAGATGTAGGATACCTATCCATAAGTTTTCGCAACTTAATCATGTATGATGGAATCATCAAAGATTTGATCTTTTCTAATTCTGTCTGTAACTCACTAGAGACTCGGGAAACAAAGAGAAGATGTATACGAATGAGATATCCAGCAACAAGAGGAATGGAGTTGTGATGCTGGGATCTTGGGTAGAAACTGGCGATATTTTAATAGGTAAATTAACGCCTCAGACAGCAAATGAATCATCGTATGCCCCAGAGGATAGATTATTACGAGCCATATTGGGAATTCAGGTATCCACCGCAAAAGAAACTTCTCTAAAGCTACCTATAAGTGGAAGGGGTCATGTTATTGATGTGTTAGATGAATGAAAAAGATTGCATTAACTCATTTCATTTAATATATTTCGGTTAATATGGCTTAATAGATATCTCATAAAAAAGTCATGATCATTTTTTATATTATACATATTTCTTGAATTTTGATATCCTCATGGCTCTTTTATCTTTTTATGTATTTTATACTATCATCTTCATTTATTTCCATACTAATATACAGAATAAAGTCATACTTAATGAAAAGATAGGGGTGCTTTTATTCCCATCCAAAAAACACTTTTCTCACGCCATTTTATTAGATAGGGGTAAAAATGACCAACACTAATAAAAATGATAGACGTTAGTGCTTTTGGAGTGACAATAAAGGTACATCATTATAAGTTATGCTTTAGAGTAATTTTATAATGCTCTACACGTAAATATGGAAATGATGCACAGTTTTATATTATGTAAAGTTATTCTTTACATGATAAATTCATTTAAATATTTCACCTATATCTCTCCTTCTCCATGCATCCTTTCTTTCCCTACTCATTCTTCTTTTTTTTTCTCTTCCCCATTTTTAAGAATCATACAAAGATAATTTCATGCACATTTTCAATTGGATGTTTAGGTACATTGTGAATTTTTTTAATACTTCATAAACTACAAAAAATCTGGATATTATTATAAAATAACTTATATGGTACAATATAAAAAATAGTCGATATGTTATTAGGTACATAAAACTTCACATTTTAAAATGTTATATAAACATATAATATATTTCAAAGTGATAATAATTTGTCAAAATAGTATTATAATAGTTAATATATAAATTACCACTAAGTGGTTTACTAGGACAATGTTTGGATAATATTATAATGTTATCTTATACTCAGTTACTCACCATGTTGAACTACATAAATCCACTAGAAATGAGTGAATTACTTACTCTTTAGCGTGGAATTCATGGTTACGTCAAAGAGAAGCACATGAAAATTCTTTTGCATTGCAAGTTTACATCAATGAAAGTTTCATTCTTTGCATTGAGTGCAGGTTTACATCATATAAGAAGGTGCAACAATCTTGGATATCCAAGGTTTTTATTTATCTTTCAAGAGATTTTTTTTTGCATGAGTAGGTAACATTTTTACTAAAATTATAGTAACTTCTTGACCTCATTGGACAACATAATGAATATATATAATTTGATGATAAGTTCTCCGAAATAATAATAATCATTCATTCAAATAGAGTCGTTATGATCAAATCCTTCGTAAGTACAATTTATTGTGGTTGTCAATGTTCATATTTCTTTTTTGAAAAAACCTATTTTATCTTCAAAGTAGATTGAATTTTGAATTATTCTCCAACTTTATATAACAATTCAATGCTACGTCAATTTTGCCATGAGTATTGTTTATCCTCTGAATAAGTGATCGATAACTTGGCCATTCACGTGTTGGCATGGCAAATTGATCATCGATATTTCTCTCTCCATATTCTCACATGAATGTTCTCAGTGATTGTAAACAACAATCAATTAATGATCAAACCATCATAAGAGTAAAACAAATATAAAAGGCTAAAATTTCCATAAAATACATTAAGCACGGTTGTGCCTAATTGATTTAATAATATGTATTTTTATCTTCATAGAATATTATAGTAATGTGTGTAAGTAAATGACACTAAAACTATATATTATAATAAGTGTGATTGCATTCAAATTGATTTTAAGACTATATAACATACAAAATGTGCTCGATTCGACGAAGTGTGACTGTGTTCTTTGGTAGGTGAATCCAACAAATCATAATTGAACTCTAGAAGATATCGATAAATCCACTAGAAATGAGTGAATTGCTTACTCTTTAGCATGCAATTCATGGTTACGTCAAAGACGAGTACGTGGAAATTCTTTTGCATTGCAAGTTTACATTAATGAAGGTTCCATTCTTTGCATTGAGTGCAGGTTTACATCATATAAGAAGGTGCATCAATATTGGATATCCAAGATTTTTATGTATATTCAAGAGATTTTTATTTTTGCATGAGTAGGTAACATTTTTACTAAAATGATAGTAACTTCTTGACCTCATTGGACAACATAACGAATATATATAATTTGATGATAAGTTCTCCGAGATAATAATAATCATTCATTCAAATAGAGCCGTTATGATCAAATCCTTCGGAAGTACAATTTATTGTGGTTGTCAATGTTCATATTTCTTTTTTGAAAAAATCTATTTTATCTTCAAGGTAGATCGAATTTTGAATTATTCTCCAATTTTTATATAACAATTCAATACTCCATCAATTTTGCCACGAGTATTGTTTATTCTCTTAATCAGTGATCGATAACTTGGTCGTTCACATGTTGGCATGGCCAATTGATCATCGATATTTCTCTCTCCATATTCTCAAATGAATGTTCTCAGTGATTGTAAATAACAATCAATTAATGATCAAACCATCATAAGAGTAAAACCAATATAAAAGGCTAAAATTTTCATAAAATACATTAAGCACGGTTGTGCCCAATTGATTTAATAATATGTATTTTTTTATCTTCATAGAATATTATAATAATGTGTGTAAGTAAATTACACTAAAACTATATATTACAATAAGTGTGATTGCGTTCAATTGATTTTAAGACTATATAACATACAAAATGTCTCGATTCAGCAAAGTGTGAATGTGTTCTTTGGTAGGTGAATCCAACAAATCATAATTGAACTCCAAAAAATATCGATAGCTAAGGAGGCTGATATCATAACAAATCATAATTTTAATTTGCTTTTTTATACTTCATGAGCATAGCATTGGGTTGAGTGCTTAATGAACTAGGTAGTGCATTAAATGTGGCACATGATAGTGACACTCATGGGATATGGTGTGTTGTAACTTGTACGAGAACGTGTGGAATAGTGTATTGCACGATGGGTTAAGTTGGCTTGAATATTTATGTCAGAAAGATCAAATTTCTCATATTAATTTGCCAAAAAAAGTAACAAAATCGCATGACTTCTTTACAAAAACAATAATGCGTAAATTCTAGCTAGAAAATGAAAAATGAACTTACATAAGCACCTAATTTGAAAGTGGTAATGCAGTTACCAACTTGGGTTCATTTTAGTATTAGAAAACTGTATAGGTGGTCCAATTGTTTTGGAAGCACAAATATGAATCCCAAAGATATATATGTGCATGGAGCAAAAAAAAAAACAAAAAAAATAAAAAAATAAAAAAATAAAAAAGCAAAATAATGAAGCCATTTTAAACCATATATAGTAGGAACCGAAATAATAATCGGAATCATAGATATTAGACTATAATTCGAACATGTATCATTTGGATATGACCGTTTGGGACCTCCACATTCAAAGTGAAATTGTCACAGCTTGTATAATATTTGAACAAGTATTATATTTTATGCCGATCATTTAAATAGAAAAATTATTGGAGCACGATACTACTGTGGTATTCCACCTGATTGTGATGTCAATGACATGGAAGGTCATGTCACCCACGTTGCATTGATCGCAATAGGACAATATTTTGATGACACACAACTGTTTGGCATCGGGAAAGGTACTGTAAGGGCGATGTCTTGGTTGTGAGCATAGCCATTTATAAAAAAACAAAAAAAATAAAAATTCAAAATTCAAAATAAAGCAAAAAAACATAGCTATTTTGAACCATATGAGAAATTATATTTTATGCTGGTCATTTAAATAACAAAATTATTGAAGTACAATACTACGGTGATATTCCATCTGATTGTGACGCCAACAACATGGAATGTCATGGCACCTACGTTGCGTCGATCGCAATGGGAAAATATTTTGACAATGCACAACCGTTTGAACTCGGGAAAGGCACTTTTAGGAGCAGTGTTCCGGTTGCGAGGATAGCCATTTGTAAAAGAATTAAAAAAACAAAAAAATGGAGCCATTTTGAACATGTGTAGTAAGTACCGAAATAATAATCGGAATCATAGATAATCCGAACATGTATCATATAGGGATGATGGTTTGGAACCTCCACCTTACAAGTGTTAAGACATTTGCCATGGCTTATATATAGTAATCAATCAACTATTATATTTTATTTTCATAGATACTGAAATAATAATCAGAATCATAGATAATCCGAACATGTATCATTTAAGGATGACGGTTTGGAACCTCCACCTTCCAAGTGGAAAGGCATTTGCCATGACTTATATCCAGTAATTGAACAAGTATTATATTTTATGTCGGTCATTTAAATAACAAAATTATTCGAGCACGATACTATGATGGTTTTCCACCTGATTGCGACGCCAACAACATGGAAGGTCATGGCACCCACGTTGCATCGATCGCAGCGGAACAATATTTTAACGATGCACAACTATTTGGCATCGGGAAAGACATTGTGAGGGGTGGTGTCCCAGTTACGAAGATAGCCATTTATAAAAGAATTAAAAAAGCAAAAAAATAAAAACAAAAAAAAACAAAAAAGAATTATACAATGTCACGTGTTCATGATAAAATTGGATACCATTATAAATAATTAAGTACTAATATGTATGCAATAGAACAAATAACTAATAACACTTTCAACCTAGAAGAATGAAGTATCTATTTCCAATTACTTACCAATATACTTTTTAATAGTGCAGTATTGTCCCATTAGAAGATATATTGGTAAGTAATTAGAAATATGTATTCGATTCTTTAATTTTTACTTTCAAATTACTAAATTGTAAGAGTTGTTATTGACAATGATTTGAAAGAATAATATAACTTATTTTATCAAATATATTAATATAAAATTAATCACAAACATCCAATTACTTACCAATATACTTTTTAATGGGTCAGTATAGCCCCATTAAAAGATATATTGATAAATAATTAGAAATATGTATTCGATTATTTAATTTTTACTTTCAAATTGTAAGATTTGTTATTGACAATGATTTGAAAGATAAATACGAGAGGATGACTGATGGTATTGTGTACTCAGGGAGATTGAACATTGGCCTCCAAAGTAATTGAAAATATTTTCAGTGACATTTTTGCTTAACCATTAATTATTTAATTATTTTCATGATTCATGCAATTAAAATTTACAAATGCACACAAATATATATATATATATAATTCATAAATGCAGGAGATGTGGGGAAGTGTCAGTCGATGACTTAGAGGTTGAAGACAACATAATTTTTTGCACTGGGCCTTATGACGCAATGGCAAGACTTCATGGCGCTAGTGGAGCTATTATATTAAGTGATGTGAGTTAGGACTACCCTTCCGAGCACGACATCCCATTCGCTGATGTAAACTTTTCGGTTGGCGAGATGGTCTGGGATTATATACTCGATAACGGTCACTAGGTTTAAAATATATAATATATCGGAATGGTTGTTTAAATAATGATAACTATGACGCACATAGTTGATCAGTGGTTAATTAATTAATTAATTTCTATACTCCATTACATGTTGGTTCAAGTCACTATAAAATATTATATATATATATATATATGGCATCAGATTCATGAAGCTCTGGTTGTTTATTGCTACAATTAAATAGGACTATATAACTACTGAAGGCTCCTTTAATTTCCATTTTTCAGCATGATATCAGCACACTTGGGGTCGCCATCTTGGCAGCTTGGCCTAAAGAATTACCAATAGCAGACAACGAGACCGACGGGCAGCACAGGAGCAAGGCAAAAATTATTTTAGTGGATTCACTAATTAACTATGATCTCAACATATAAATAAATAATTGTATAATTTTTATTGACTAATTTTTTAAAATAATAGTAAATACATATATAAATATATTATCAAATTATTTATAAAATTTATTATTAAATTTATTCTATTTATAAGTCTTTGCACTTATAAATTTAAGATTCATAAGTGATAACATGTAAAAAAATATAAAAGTAGTTTTATAAATCGCATAATCAAATAAGATAATAAATGCATTAATTGATTTATTTAGAAGTTAATATATTTGAAATGGAAGAATATTTGAATTTAATTATCCAAGATGAACAGTAAATTATAATTTAAATAATAGAAAACTCAATTAGCTTTGTTTTGCTAAAAGTTATACCAATACTAAAATAAAAAAAGTTTAATAAAATATCAAGTTTATAAGATTGCATAGAGATATAATATAAATAAAGTAGAGCTATTTTATATTTGTTTGTGATAATAAGCTTATGGTGAAGTTTAAAATAATTAAAGAAAAAGTGGTGGGAGTGGGTTTGCCTCTGTAACCACCATAGCAAGGAACAATATTGCTGCTACTAAACTATTATTATCCAGTTCTTGCAAGTGCAGGGACCACTTTCCTCCGCCTTTGGTAGCAGCAAGGACCATGCGCCGACAACCTTCTATTAAAAGTGCATTGGCAGGTAAAGAAGCTATACATCGAGCTGATTTGGCTGTCACTAGATTTTTTTATGATTGTTGTATCTCATTTAATTGCGCCAATTCTATTTATTATCAACCTATGATAGATGCTATTGCAGCTATTGGTCCAGGATATATAGGACCTTCTTATCATTCCATTAGAACCAAATTATTGTATGACATTAAGAAGGAAGTTGGAATGTTGGTTGAAACATTTAGAAGTGCTTGGAAAGAAACTGGTTGCACTATTATGGGCGATGGTTGGCAAGATCAAAAAAATAGACAGCTAATAAATTTTCTTATTTACTCTCCAAAAGGAATTTGCTTTGTCAGATCAGTTGATGCTTCTGATGTTGTTAAGGATGCTGCAACTCTTTGCAATTTATTTGTGGACTTGGTTGAATTTGCTGGAGCTTCTAATGTTGTGCACTTAGTTACTGATAATGCTGCAAATTATAAAGCTGCTGGTAGGTTGTTGAATGAAAAGTTTCCTTCCATTTTTTGGTCTCCTTGTGCTGCCCATTGTCTGAATTTGATCTTAGCAGATATTGGCAAAATGGAGTTTATGAAGAGCTTAACAGAAAAAGCATCTAAGGTAACACAATTTATTTATAATCATCCTTTTTTGCTTGCATGGTTAAGAAAAAGACCACAGTGGGCTGAAATTTTACGTCCTGGACCAACTCGTTTTGCAACAACATTTATTGCATTAAAGAGTATCAGTGATCATAAACTTGACTTGCAAGCTTTGGTGACAAGTGTGGATTTTACAAGCTCAAGATATTATCGTGATAAGAAAGCTAAGATTGTTATGGATGTTGTTTTGGATAGTAAATTTTGGAATGATTGTGGTATTATTGTGCAAATTGTATCACCTTTGGTTCGTCTATTAAGAATTGTTGATGGTGATGATAGACCTTCTCTTGGATATGTGTATGATGGCATTTATAGAGCAAAGAAAACAATTAAAAGAATACTGATGAATAGAAAATCTTTGTACAAGCCTTATACAAGAATCATCAAGCAAAGATGGGATAATCAACTTCGAAAAAAGATTCATTGTGCTGCATATTTTTTGAATCCCGCATTCTATTATGATAAAGACACCTTTTGTATAAAACCTGAGGTTCAACAAGGATGGCTTGAGGTGTTGGATGCTCTTATTACAAATCACAAGACTGAATTTTTAAAACAAAGTTGGTTGTATCATGATCGACTACAAAGTTTTAGTAATCACTTAGCTATTGGGACGGCTAAGGAATTGAGACCCGGTAAGTTTCTAAATTTCTTAATTTTTGTTAATAATTTTCTTAGATTTATGATATTTTTTAACTTTCTTTATATTGTTTGTATGATAGATCAATGGTGGCGTAGCTTTGGATTTAGTGCTCCATTAGTGTCACAATTGGCAATTCGATTGTTAAGTCAAACGGCGTCTTCTTCTGGTTGTGAAAGAAATTGGAGTGTATTTGAAAGAATACATTCAAAAAGAAGAAACAAATTAGAGCACAAAAGATTAAATGATCTTGTATATGTTCATTATAATTTGGGATTGAAAAATATGTTTGTTTACTTTGTTACAAGTTACAAAAAAGTATGCTTATCTACTCTTTTTTAAAAACATGCTTATTTATTCTGTTATATTTATAGGGCTCTTAACAAAGAGAAAGCACTTTTAGATCCTATTGACTATGAGAGCATGGAGAAAATTGAATCATGGATTGCAGAGGAAGATGACACTCCATTACTTGATTATGATGAAATAGAGAAAATGCTTTATACAGATTTGGAAGTTCCAAAGAATATCAATCATGAAGGTAAAATTTAATTATCATTTTAAAGCTTTTGAATGATTAATTATTATGAATTTGATTGTAACTTTTTTATATGTTTTGTTTAGGTGATGTGCAAGAAGATAATGTTGAAGCATTGGATTTTAATTTAGATTCTTTTCCTCGTGATGATGAAGAATATTGGAGAAGAGAATGAAATTGTGATTTTGGAAGCATGAAGTTGTGAACGTTTAAACTTATAAACATTGGTGTGTTTATTTATAACTTTATTTTGGAAGGCATTAAAACCTTGTTATCATTTGCAAGACACAACTTATGGATCTTGTTAAACTATAAACAAGTTTATCTATTGCAAGTTTGAACTTTGAAGTTTGAAATATGTGTGTGATATTACAATATGAAAGTCTGAATATATATATGTGATGTTTTGAAATTTGAAGTGCTACTATTTTATTGCTTATAAATCTTGTTAAACTATAAACAAGTTTATCTATTGCAAGTTTGAAATTTGAAATATGTGTGTGATATTATAATCTGAAATTCTGAATATATATGTGATGTTTTGAAATTTGAAATGCTATTACTTTATTGTTTAATATTATTTTATTATATCCGATTCGACCCTCCGGTTTAACCGGTTCAACCGGTTCGACCTGACCCGGAGGAGTCGCCGGGTCGATGTCCGGTTCGGTTTTAACAACCTTGGGTAGCAGGTTCAATATGCTTTCCGGGACGTCCATGGCCTGCCCACGTTTCCGCAGTCGCTGCTTATCTCAAGTATTTAAACCCGACGTGGTCTGCCATCATGTCTGCAATCATCACTACTGATAATTAATTAATTATAAGCCCCCTCATATATATATATATGATCTTCTTTTAGTTCCACAAAAAAATAATGGCTAAAGTAATGCAATTAATTAATGTAATTATATATCCCTGTCAGCAAGGGTAATGGGTCCCAGTGACAATGCGGAAATCGCCTACGGAGCAGGGCTGATCAACCCCAGGCTCGCACCTTCTCCCGGCCTCATATTTGATGCCAGAGTAGATGACTATACGTCCATGCTCTGACGTCAAGGTTACGATGCGGCAGCCATGGAGAGAATTGCACAGGACGCCAATTTCAACTGCGACAACATCCTCGCAGATGTTAATGATTTCAATTACCCTTCGATCGCCATCAAGTTGGACGGGGAGGGGGATGCAAACTGCACGACATTCACGAGGACAGTGACAAACATGGGAGATGGGAACTCGGTTTACGCATGGGACATTATGGTATCTCACCCGAGCATCCAGTTGTCGATGGAATTTTGTAACGTCCTTAAAATTTGACCCCAATTTAGTTGTCGAATCTTAGGCGGTGTCACTTTCATGACCTAATTACATAAAATATTATATCGGAAAATATAATATAATATAATATAATATAAAACATCATTATCGTAAACAGCAAAAGACTTCTAAACATATAAAATCCCAAGATAACAAACTAGTCCATATGCCAAATAAGCTTTAATATAGACCCAGCAAAGGGTTCATAATACATAACGAGTTCATATTTTTATCCTTTTATCATCCCATCCGAAAATTCAAGTCGAAGAAAAGGATCATGTGCTTCTAGTGGAGGAAATTAGAGAAAGAATAAGGGATTACATTTTTAACTTGTGGTATGTTCATGATTTTTTTATTGATTTTACTTGCATAATTCTCTAATTAGAGTTCACCTGAATCTCTCTATCTTGCTCCTTCCCTGATTTTCTTAATTAAGGGGTTAAACTCAAGTTTTAATGAGGAAAAAGAATAAACCCTAGATATAATTAAATCATTCATGAAAGTTTGGTCGATGATTTGCATATCTTAGGATACTTCAAAAATTATGAAATTTACTATGATACCCTCTGAGTCTACTTTCATTGAGCTTTGGAATCAAGTTAATATGATGTCTGTGGAGAAAGTTATGTTCTTATCTTTAAGGTACTATCACTCTTTCCACTAAAATTATTACATGATTTTATAAATTATGTATTAAATCTAATATGTCATGGAAATATCTAATAATTTAGAGTGGTATATAAATGATGTTAGGTTTCATTGAAAATTAGAATCACTCAAAAATAATATCTGTAGGGAAAGTTATAAATATTTCACCGAGCCTCACTCAATCTGTCAAGAGGAAACATATGGCAAATTGTGCTAGTATTTGTTAAATTTATTGTGCTAAGTGCAAATAGATATAAATTTAAGAAATTTTATGAGTTGCACCCTATGAAGTCTATGTTTATAGAAAATTTAAATTACCAAAATATGACATGTTTTTTATTTTATATAAATAGTACAACTAAGGTCACTCAGTCTATTAGAATAAAGAAACACCCTTGAAGTTAGGCTGAATCTTGATTTACTTGTGAATAAAACACAATGAAATAAGATATGAAACTTTTATATACTAGAGCAATTAGGAAATAAGAAAAATTGGAGTGAACAAATTTGGTTATCAAATTCAAACATATATGAATTTTCTTTTATTATGTATACAATCTATTTTAATAATAGTAGGCCAATTCTTGTGATAAATAATTATTTATGTTATAAGAGTAAATCCTTAAGGGTCATGTACCTTTTCAATTAATTATGTTTCGTGTGTGCTAGGCTTGTGTTCAAATCATAGAAGTGATGTGTTTCTTATTATTATTGTATAAGAGTAGAAGAGTAAAGTAGTGAAAAAGAAAAAGAAAAACCTTTTGATAGCTCTTATAAGTAAGTTATTTTCTCATACTCTATGTATTCACCTCTTTTGAATTCAGTGTGGCATTGATTGTTATATGTATTAAATTCATATATCGACAAGTTTATATGAAAATTATGTTTTGAATGATTGAGCAATTGATAATCCATTAGAAAAACATATGTGAAATGTTATGAATCGAGTTTATATATAGGATGCAATTTTATTCCGTTTGAATGAGTATGATTTATCTTCTGATATTCGAGATATGATTATTATGTGATGAATTATGCATCGACATTTGTTTGCATTTGCATATATGATGCTTTGAGCTAAGTGCTACATCGCTGATCACGATGGAAGTCACCTCTAGAATTCAATACATCATTCTGGTATCAAAAAATGCGATGAAATAAGATGGAGCTAAGTGTCGTATGGACCTAAATGCTACACCATGAAGGTGGGAGCCACCTCTAGAATCCATATGGGTCAACTCTGGAAGCCATCTATCACTTTTTGATTTGTATAGTGGTTGGAGCTAAGTGCTACATCGCTGATCACGATGGGAGCCATCTCTAAAATTCAATCCATCATTATGTTCCCCAATAATGGGATGAGATAGGTTGGAGCTAAGTGCCACATCATGAGTAGTCGCGATAGAGTCTACATATCACCATATGATATGTTCTTCGAAATGGATGAGGTAGAATGGAGCTAAGTGCTATATCGTTGATCACAATAGGAGCCACCTCTAGAGTCCACTTACTGACCATTGGCCAGTTGGTGATCCGTGCATTCATATGAGAGTGTTGCATTTGCATACATCTATCTGATATGATTTGAATGATATTAATTGCAATAGGAGTGTGATGATTTTGATTAGAAAATTATATATATTATTTTCAAATATATGAAACACTAATTATGATATTATAATTATTTCATATCTTTGCCTATCTCTCTGAATTAATTAGATGATAACACATAGCTTATGAGTTATCAACTTACTGAACTATTTTGTTCATAATATTGTTTCTAATATTTTTTCATATCAGTATAGTTTCTTGGATCGTGGGAGCTTATAATGTTAGCAAGATTTTACTCTTTTAATGTAAAGATAATGAGAGGAGTTGTTACTATCGTGTCATTGTGTTAGGATGTCGAGGGAGTTTCTTACATGTAATATATATGTTTTATTTTGTAACTTGTAAGAAGCCAAAGTCATTTTGTGAAATGTAAAACTTAAGGAAGTTGGTTTGCTCTGAAATGATCATCACTTATTATATAATTTGTTTAGTGATAATTTTATTCTTATGTTATAATAAAATTTACATCACGTTCCCGCATTCCTTTGTAATATTTATTTGATAATTCGAATGAGTCGCGAATGCTGGTTTAAATCGCGATTTAAATTGGGGTCGTGATAGTTGGGCCTTGGGAAATGCACTATCAGGGGCAGTGTCCCGATTGTGAGGATAACCATTTATAAAAAAATAAAAAGATAAATAAAAAAACAAAAAAAAAATGGAGCCATTTTGAACCATATGTAATAGGTACCAAAATAATAATCGAAATTATAGATATTGGAATACAATCCGAACATGTATCATTTAGGGATGACGGTTTGGGACCTCCACCTTTCACATGGAAAGGCATTTGTCACATCTTATATACAGTAATTGAACAAGTATTATATTTTATGCCGGTCATTTAAATAACAAAATTATTGGAACACGATACTACGGTGATAATCCACCTGATTGCGACACTAATGACATGGAAGGTCTTGGCACCCACGTTGCGGCCATCGTAGTGGGAAAATATTTTGATGACGAACAACTCTTTGGCCAAGCGAAAGGCACTGTCAGGGGCGGAGTCCAGGCCGTGAGGATAGCCATTTATAAAAAAACAAAAAAATGGAGTCATTTTGAACCATATGCAGTAGGTACCGAAATATAATAATCGGAATCATAGATATCGGAAGAATGACGGTTTGGGACCTCCATCTTTCAAGTGGAAAGGCATTTTCCACGACTTATATACAGTAAATGAACAAGTATTATATTTTATGCCGGTCATTTAAATAACAAAATTATTGGAGCACGATACTACGGTGATATTCCACCTAATTATGACGCCAACGACATGGAAAGTCATGGCACCCACGTTGCGTCCATTGCAGTGGGACAATATTTTGTCGATGCACAACTATTTAGTCTCGAGAAAGGCACTATCAGTGGTAGTGTCCCAACTGCGAGGATAGTCATTTATAAATAGCAAAAAAATAAAAATAAAAAAAATAAAAACAAAAAAAATAGAGCCATTTTGAACCATATGTAGTAGGTACCGAAATAATAATTGGAATCATAGATACCGGAATACAATCCGAACATGTATCATTTAGTGATGACGATTTGGGACTCCACCTTCCAAGTGAAAAGACATTTGTCACGACTTATGTACAGTAATTGAACAAGTATTATTTTTTATACCGGTCATTTAAATAACAAAATCATTGGAGCGCGATACAATGGTGATATTCCACCTGTGCGACGCCAATGACATGGAAGGTCATGGCACCCATGTTGCGTCGATCGTAGCGCGACAATATTTTAACGATGCACAATTGTTTCGACTCGGATAAGGCACTATCAAGGCGGTCACTACAAGAAAGATGGGAATTACAGACGCAGACAGTTTTGACCGTCTTTAATTTCTCGAAAACCGTCAAAAATGATGATTTCTAATGGTTTTTTCGACGGAACCGATTCGTCCGAAAAATGATCGTCGCAAATTAATTTTCGATGATTGGAAAAAAAATGTCGGAAATTTTGACGGAAGCCAAACGGTCACGATCGCCGATATTTGCGGTGGTCGACGAAACCATCGAAACTTTGGCGGTCGCGACTGTCGAAACTTTCGCGACAATCGCCAAAATTTTTTACGGTCAAAATCATCACAAAGAATTTTTATAATATAAAAAAATTAGCCAGCCGCTGGTGGCTAATCCGATGGCCAGCGACTAAATTCGACCG
This sequence comes from Pontederia crassipes, assembly GCA_030549335.1. Lineage (NCBI taxonomy): Eukaryota > Viridiplantae > Streptophyta > Magnoliopsida > Commelinales > Pontederiaceae > Pontederia > Pontederia crassipes. Next base: position 55,057,898 of record CM060194.1, on the reverse strand, counting down.
CCAGGCAGCCAATCCGAAGGCCAGTGGCCAGAATGGCTGTCAGGCAGCCAACGGCCAAGATCCGGCCGCCAACGACTGGATTTGATCACCAACGCGGCCGGATCCGACCTCCCGCAGTTGGATCCGGCCGCAGTCGGATCCGACCGCCAACCGGCGGGATCCAGCGTGGCGGTCCGGGCTGGAGAGAGAGAGAGAGAGGAGGGGAGAGGGATGCCGGTAGGAGAACGTCGCCGGCGATCGATGCTGACGTCCGGTCGGGAGAGGCTCGTCGGCAGGGAGAGGCAGACGAAGAGGGAGAAAGAGAGGAGAGGGGGAAAGAAATAAACGGTGGGATTGAGGAAAGATTAATATATATAGATATATATATTATATAGGAGGAAAGATGAGAAAGCGGAAAAAATAGAAAAAAAAGTGGGATAATAAAATTTTAATTACCGACGGCTCTGATCGTCAAAAAAATAAATATTAATTATTTTTAAAATTATCGACGATTATGACCGTTGAAAATTATTTAATTATAAAAATAAAATACTATATTTAGTTATATATAATATTTATTTTTTATTTTATCGATGATTTGAACTGTCGCTAATTATTACCGACGATCGTAACCGTCGAAAATTACGACGGTTCGGATTGTCGCTAATTGTATTAATAAAATATTCCTTATATTATATACTTTTCATTTATCATCGGTCAGAACCGTCGGAAATTGCGACGGTTTAAACTGTCGCTAATTATATTAATAAAATACTCCTTATATGATATTATTTTAGATTTACCGATGGTCACAATCATCGAAAATTGCGACGGATAGATATCCGTCAGAAATATCGACGTTCCTAATCGTCAAAAAATAAAATAATAATATAAAAAATTACATAATTTATTATTTTCATTTTCGACGGTTGTAACAGTAAAAAATTCCGACGAAAATGTTTTCGTCGCAAAATCCTTCGTAAATTGTGACGGATTTCTATCCGTCGGAAAGTGCCCATCGGAAAATGGCAATTTTCTTGTAGTGGGTGTCCCAACTGCGAGAATAACCATTTATAAAAAAAACAAAAAATGGAGCCATTTTGAACCATATGTAGTAGGTACCGAAATAATAATCGTAATCATAGATATCGGAATACAATTCAAACATGTATCATTTAGGGATGATGGTTTGAGACCTCCACCTTTCAAGTGGAAAGGCATTTGCCACGGCTTATATCTAATATAAGAACAAGTATTATATTTTATGTGGTCATTTAAATAAGCCGATTTTTGGAGCATGATACTACGGTGATATTTTACCTGATTGCGACGCCAAAGACATGGAAGGTCATGACACCCACGTTGCATCGATCGCCGCGGGACAATATTTTGATGACGGACAAGTTTGGCCTTGGGAAAGGCACTATCAGAGGCAGTGTCCCGACTGCGAGGACAACCATTTATAAATCCGCCTGGAGAGAGAGGAGAAGAATACGACATACTACAAGCATTCGAAGATGCGGTGGCCGACAAAGTCGATATCATATCGATCTCCATGGGCAATGTTGGGATGATGACGGACTACCGTAATGATGGATCGCCATGGGTGCATTCTATGCCATGAAGCAAGGAGTCCTAACCATAGAATCTACCGGAAACTATATAGACCGTCAGAAATGTCGCTCCTTGGTTGTTGTTAGTCGCCGCCACCAGCACAGACCGAAGAATAGTAACTGAAATGGTTCTCACCAATGGAGTGGGACTGTCATTGTAGTAAGGAGGCAAGCAACTCTTTCTTTCTTTGGTCCTTAATTCCTTGCTCATTTTAGTTTGATGCATGCATCAGAAAAAAGGAGGCGTTCAATTTGTTCCAATTTAATTATACACATTTTGTTTTTGTTTTCTAATATGTTAATAATGAGTTCCTTTTCTTAGGATAATTATGTTAATACATATGAGAGTATGACTGATGGTATTGTGTACCTGGGGAGATTGAACATTGCCCTCCAAAGTAATTGAAAGTATTTTCATGATTCATGTTAAAATTCACAAATGCGCACGTGCATATATATATATATATATATATATATATATATATATATATATGCAGGAGATGTGGGGAAACGTGATGACCCAGAAGTTGAAGACAACATAATTTTTTGCATTGGTCCTTATGACACAACGACAAAACTTCATGGCGTCAGTGGAGCTATTATATTAAGTGATGTGGGTCAGGACTACGGACTATCCTTCCTAGCATGACATCCCATCTGTTGCTCTAAACTCTTCGGCCCCGTTTGGTTCGGGAATGCAACTTTTAGGATTAGCATATTATAATCCATCAGATACTCCCCTCCTCTTAATCCAACGAGATCACTGTATTCCCAGCGACGGAAAGAACGTGATGTTCCCATTTTTTGTTCCTTGCACAATTAATGCAGTGGGCCCCAATCGGTTATTCTTTTACTCGATGATTCAAAAAAGTGCAGTGGTACAATGCAATCATGGTACGAAAAAGTTGACAGAATTGGACGGAAGGATCAAATTGGAAATCACGAAAGTTTAAGGACCTAAAAAATGAAGTTCGTAATTCGATGTTAGATGTGAAAAATCGTGATAGTTTAGGGATAATTAGAGAAAATGACCCTTAAAACTAATTAAACATAATTATTGATTATGATTTTTCTTCTTATTTTTGCACCAGCCGTCGAGAGCTCTTAGAAATAGAGTCTAGAGTAGATTGAAAATGAAAAAAAGGGTTTTTTCTTTGGTCAACGGATAAAGAAAAGAAGAGCCAAAGGAAGAAAAGATGGTTGAAAAAGAAGATAGAAGATTTCTTAAGAACAAAGAATCAAGAACAGAGTTAGATTGGAAAGATTTATGAGGTTTTATTGACACTACAATATCAAAGAATTGTAGTAATCAAGTATATTGTTCCTACTGTTATTTCAGTATTTTTAGAGAAGAATTATTTATCCCAGTGTATTATCATTCTGGTTTTGGCAAAACCCAAAAGTCATTGTATTCTATTCTTGGATTAGTGATATTGCTATGTGATTGCCCCGTGATTTTTTTCCTTTCTCATTGGAGGGTTTTTACACATAAATTTGATATCTTTTTTGCCTATTATTATTTTCTTGTGCATCGTGCTTGATTTATATTATATAATTCACACATAAGAAGAGAGATTAAATTCTCAACAAGTGATATCAGAGCGAGGTTAATTGAGATTTCTTTTGTATGAATTAAATGGAGGAAAACTATTTTAACGGGATGATCAAACTAACATTGAATAATTATTTAGTTTGGAAAGCCAGGATGAAGGATTTTCTTTACTGTAAGGACTTGTTTGATCCTGTTGAATTCGGAAATAAAAAGCCGATAAGGAAAACTGATGAAAGTTGAAAAAAGATGCACATAAAAGTTGTTGGAATAATTAGGCAATTTATTGATGTCGATGTTTTTCATCATATTGCTCAAAATTGTCAGTTTGCACGAGGAACCGTCCAACGAGTCCTTACATCTCAATTTACTAGCCTAAGTGCTCGAAGGCAATTGGGATCATTTGATATGAAGGTGCTAAATCTGAGTAGGAGGTGCCCCAGTGCTAATCGTAGAAAAATAACTATCATTCTGCTTGGTCAAAGAGGACTTGGCTAACGTTATGCAATGTCATGTGTTCATGATAAAATTAGATACCATTATAGATAATTAAGTACTAATATGTATGCAATAGAACAAATAACTAATAACACTTTCAACCTAGAAGAATGAAGTATATATTTTCAATTACTTACCAATATACTTACCAATATACTTTTTAATGGGGCAGTATTGTCCCATTAGAAAATATATTGGTAAGTAATTAGAAATATGTATTCAATTCTTTAATTTTTATTTTCAAATTACTAAATTGTAAGAGTTGTTATTGATAATGATTTGAAAGAATAATATATCTTATTTTATCAAATATATTAATATAAAATTAATCACAAACATCCAATTACTTACCAATATACTTTTTAATGGGTCAGTATAGCCCCATTAAAAGATATATTGATAAATAATTAGAAATATGTATTTGATTATTTAATTTTTACTTTCAAATTGTAAGATTTGTTATTGACAATAATTTGAAAGATAAATACGAGAGGATGACGAATGGTACTGTGTACTCAGGGAAATTGAACATTGGCCTCCAAAGTAATTGAAAATATTTTCAGTGACATTTTTGCTTAACCATTAATTATTTAAGTATTTTCATGATTCATGCAGTTAAAATTTACAAATTCACACAAATATATATATATATATATAAATTCATAAATGCAGGAGATGTGAGGAAGTGTCGGTCGATGACTTAGAGGTTGAAGACAACATAATTTTTTGCACTAGGCCTTATGACGCAATGGCAAGACTTCATGCCGCCAGTGGAGCTATTATATTAAGTGATGTAGGTCAGGACTACCCTTCCGAGCACGACATCCCATTTGCTGATGTAAACTCTTCGGTTGGCGAGATGATTCGGGATTATATACTCGATAATGGCCAGTAGGTTTAAAATATATAATATATCGGAATGGTTGTTTAAATAATGATAACTATGACGCACGTAGTTGATCAGTGGTTAATTAATTAATTAATTTCTATACTCCATTACAGATTGGTACAAGTCACTATAAAATATGATATGATATATATATATATATATATATTTGCTGCAATTAAATAGTACTATATAACTACTGAAGGCTCCTTTAATTTCCATTTTTCAGCCTGATATTTGGGTCGTCATCTTGGCAGCTTGGCCTAAAGAATTACCAATAGCAGACAACGAGACCGATGGGCAGCACAGGAGAAAGCAGTGGCGGAGGCAAAAATTATTTTAGTTGATTCACTAACTAACTATGACCTCAACATATAAATAAATAATTGCATAATTTTTATTGACTAATTTTTTAAAATAATAGTAAATACATATATAAATATATTATTAAAATTTATTCTATCTATAAGTCATAAATTTAAGATTCATAAGTGATAACATGTAAAAAAATATAAAAGTAGTTTTATAAATCGCATAATTAAATAAGATAATAAATGCATCAATTGATTTATTTAGAAGTTAGCATATTTGAAATGGAAGAATATTTGAATTTAATTATCCAAGATGAACAGTAAATTATAATTTAAATAATAGAAAACTCAATTAGCTTTGTTTTGCTAAAAGTTATACCAATATTAAAATAAAAAAGTTTAATAAAATATCAAGTTTATAAGATTGCATAGAGATATAATATAAATAAAGTAGAGGTATTTTATATTTGCTTGTGATAATAAGCTTATGGTGAAGTTTAAAATGATTAAAGAAAAAAATGGTGGGAGTGAGTTTGCCTCTGTCACCACCATAGCAAGGAACAATATTGCCGCTACTAAACTATTATTATCCAAGTGCAGGCACATGAACCACTTCCCTCCGCCTTTGGTAGCAGGTTCAATATGCTTTCGGGGACGTCCATGGCCTGCCCACGTTTTCGCAGTCGCTGCTTATCTCAAGTATTTAAACCCGACATGATCTGCCATTTAGGGGTGTTTACCGGATCGAATCGATCCGTGAATCTGATGAATCGATCTGATCCAAACTTAATCCGATCATTGGTCTAGTCGGGTACGGGTTGAAAAAATTTAACCCGACCTAACCCGATGGACCCAATTTTTTATTTAAACTTAAGACTTAAATTTGATTTAAAAAATTTTAAAAATTGAAATAAAATATTTTAAATGTAGAAATAATATTAAATAGTTAGAGAACATATTTTATGCTTTTAAAATAATACTAAATAATATTTTTTATATTAAATAAAATATAAAATAGTAAGAAAAAATAAAAAAAAAGAAAATTGGGTGATCGGGTTACCCGTCCATCCGACCATATCCGACCCGAACCGAGTCGGATTGGATCGGATCCAGCCCCCAGCCCCTAGACCCGACCGACCAAATTTGATGGAGTTGAATCCGATCCGTGAACAAATGCAAACCGACCTGACCAAATTTGGATTGGGTCCAACCCGACTTGACCTCTTTAGTTTGTTTGAACACCCCGAGTACCTGCGCACTGCACTTCACGCCTAACTTCACGCTCATCTTGTTTGTTGTCGCCTAACAAACTACGCTCATCGCCGCCGCAAAGACGACTCCACACACGAGAAGGATGAAGAAATAATAACTTGGGATGGCCGGTTCTAATTCCTTATTTATAGAGTTTATAGATTCTTAATTACACTCTAACCATATTATCTTATCCCACTCAAATTATATTCTCTATTTTATTTTTTTAACTAATTCAATCTTATTCTGATAATTAAATAGATAGATTCCAAAATTGATTAAATAATCTCATCACTAATCAAACTTCTCTCAAATTTTATTCTATTTTTTAAAATTATTAAATATAATAATATTAATAACAATATTTTCCAAAATAAAATAATAAAATATTTATTTATTAAATATGAAAAAATCACATCCGAATTTGGAGTGAATCGCGAGAGCATATCATCCTAACCTTCCAAATCCTTCTCCTTTCGAGCAGTAATAATCTTCACGGCGTAGTCATGAACTGCAAAGATGGCTTGTTTCAATTGCTTCTCTGATCCGATGTTGAGAAGCTTCGTAATTCTCCAAGTGAACTTTAGAGGGTTTATGAACCAGTAGCCCATGATAAGATTATGTGCATCTCCAAAGGCCTGCAACATCGAGGAAGAGACTACATGGCCATCGATGAGATCTTATGTGAGGCACGCAGGATCTTCATTGAAGGACACCCTGCAGATGTTCTCGAACCCGAAGCATTCGAGGACATTCTGGAGGTCAATGGCCGCGTCCTTCTCCGCGGATCTCCTCGGCAACCGCAGCAGCCTGTCAGTGATCTCATGCTGCACTACGTCCACCACAAAGTTGTGGAGCGACCTCTTGTTGAACTCGTAGCTGGCCGCCTCGCGCTACCACTTCCACTCCTCGTCGTCGGAGTTGAATATGCCATGGCCGAGGAAGTCTAGCAGAAGCTTCTTTATCATCCTATTGATCGGATCTGGAAGTCGATTACCATTCAAATATCTTCTACATTTATTTTTTATCTTCCAGACAGCAAAGCGCCTATTCTTTTCCTCTTCCAAAAAGACTGGTGTACCGTTAGGAAATAAAAAAACTGATGTCCAAAAGTAACTCCTTTTTATTATAATTACTTCCGAACTTAATTGGATGATAATGAGATACTAAGAGAGGACATGATGCTTGGGTTAGTTACTACTATAATTAATAGTATCTAATGAGCAGAATAGGAATGGACCAAAGAACGGACCAAACATTGCTTTACTCCTAGATGATAAACTTTGTAACTGAATAAATCATTTTATTAGAATATCTATATCTTAACATATACATTTCAGCCTTATGCAGTTTTTTAAAATGAAAGTATGAGATAGTGGTGTGGGTGGAATAATTAATTATTATATAGAATATATTAGTTTTTTAAATATGAGAAAATTCTAAAAGTTTGAAAAAAAAAAGATATATATGAATGTTGATCAGACACATTGATCCTTAAAATTATATATATAAATTAAACCGCAATCGATGATTGATAGAAATAAAGAGACATCAATTTTGATTTCTCTTTCCACAATTACTCCTCCACTATACCTTGGGCCGTTTGGCAACCGGAACCAGACGTTTCATCAAATTCTCGTAGTAATAATTGTATTTGGATGAAGTTGAATTTGATGATAAAGAATAAGGTAGTTGATGTGATAGGAAAAAGTTGATGTGATATGTTAATTTTTTGTTGGATTTTGAAATAATAATTGATATTATAAATATAAATAAAATATTATTAATAAATAAAAAAGGAATTAAAAACTAAAATTTTTGTTCAAAAAAATTTCGTCAAAAAATTTATTTAAATATAAAAAAAATCAAAATTTTAATAAAATATATATAGTAAAATATTCAAAAATTTTAATGAAATAACAAGTAAAAAAATAATATTTTATTAATATCTTATAATAAATAATTTATATTTAATAAATAAATTATTTTATAAGATACATATGTGTGAGAGAGAAAATAAAGAAAGAAAAAAAAGAATAAACAAAGTTATATAAAAAAAGCAACACGTCAACTCAAGCTAAAAAAAAATTGGGGCGCTGCAGTGCTTGATTCCACCAAAATTTAAGTAAAAAGGGGTCACGTGACCCTTTTTTTTTTTTAACGACGTTCTATTTCGGGTTCCGCCAAACGTCTTATTGTTTAGCGGAATCAACTGGAACCAGGCAGAATCAGACGCCTGGTTCCAGTTGCCAAATAGGCGGGGCCATTTGACAATAGGAACCAGATGTTCCATCAAATTCTCGCAGTTCTAGTTGTGTTTAGATGAAGTGGAATTTTATGATGAGAAATAAGGTAGTTGATGTGATAAGAAAAAGTTGATGTGATGGGTTAATTTTTTGTTGGGTTTTGAAATAATAATTGCTATTATAAATATAAAATAAAATATTGTTAATAAATAAAAATGAAATTGAAAATTAAAATTTTTGTTCAAAAAAATTTCGTCAAAAAATATTATTTAAATATAAAAAATCAAAATTTTAATAAAATATTCAAAAATTTTAATGAAATAACAAGTAAAAAAATAATATTTTATTAATATCTTATAATAAATAATTTATATTTAATAAATAAATTATTTTATAAGATACATATAAACAAAATTATATAAAAAAAAGCAACTTAAGATTGCCATCCCCGATGATGGAATCCACGGTGTAGACGATTCACGATCGATGGCCAAGATTATGTCCCTTTTTTCCCTAATAACCTCTGGATCGCGCGGCGCTCTGCTCTCTCTCTCCTCATCGTCCACGACAGTGCCTTCTTCCCCTGCTGACGTGCGCTCGATCGGCCCTCCACCAATCGAGATCAGTCGCCGCCGTCCGATCTCTCGCCATCCCCCCATCTGTTGCTGAGGTCCCTCGCCGCCGCCGTCAGATCTGTTGTCGAGATCCCTCGCCACCGCCGCATTCCGAGATCCCTCGACGCTGCCGACCGCCCTCTCGCTCAGCTTGACCACCGCCGCCACCCCCTCTCTCGCCGATCTTCCGGCTGCCCCCTCTCTTGTCCAGGTGGACCACAGTCACCGCCCCCTCTCTCGCCCAGCTCGGCCATCGCCGCCGCTGCCCCCTCTCTCGCCAGCTCAATCACCACCGCCGCCTCCTCACTCGCCCAGCTCGACCACCACTGCCGCCGCCCACTCTCCCGCCCAGCTCGACTACCACCGCCGCCGCCCCCTCTCTCGCCCATCTTCCCGCCGACCCCTCTCTCGCTGACCTTCCCGCTAACCTAATGAAATTATTTTCTAATTCAATTACGTAATACGATTCTACATGCAAAAGAAGTTCATGGGATGGTTTGCCAAGCATGGAATGCTTAAATGTTGTGTCTTTAGATCATTGTTGTGTCTGTTACTTCTATAATGATATGTTGTTTCTGTTGTGTTGTTGAATTCTAGTCAGCGGTTGTCAACTTTCTATTACCATACTTGCTTCTATTATTACTTGGTAATTCTTCATGTATCTGATCACACATACTTGTTGAATTCTTGTATTTGGCATTGCACCATTTGTCTGTGCCTTGTGAAAGTTAAAGAAGTAATCAATTCAGCAATATACTTGCTTCTTTTATATTTGTGGCACATTGCTTGATCAGATAAGTCCATAAACTTCCTCCATGTCCGCGTCTCTCCCTTCTTCCCGTCGGGCAGGTCCCAATCGAAATGGTACAGCAGGCTCGCCAGCAGGACCTCGACGTTAGTGTGCACGAACGCGATCTCGGGGCAGCTTCTGCCCTGCTCCGAACTGTATGAAGTCCTGCCCCTTGAAGTCAATGCTGCTACCTAGAAACCTCTCCGGTCTCCACTCCTCGAACACTCTGGTCATGTTTTCCACTCGCTCAAAGTGAACACATGAGATCAGTTTTAATACTATTTCGTAAAACATTGCTTGATCAGATATTTGTGGCACATTGCTTGATCAGATGTTTTAATACTTAAAGTAAAAAAGTAAACATGAGCCAAAAACCCAATATACACACTTCTGCTTGATCAGATAGACAAGAGTCGCACTAGGTCACATAGCACATGAAGAGCAGCTAGACGAAAATGGCAGCTCGAAGCAATTTCCTCCCATTACATTCATAAATCTTGAAACAACATAGCAGCACATTACATTCATAGATAAGCGTACACATATTACATCGCATACATTACATAACACCTATAACATCTTCATATGAAAATAAAAACAATGATGATGACAAGAATCAATATAACAAGAAGTTTCGACCCAGGTCAAGAAGTTTTGATCACCGCTTCTTCTCCACAATAGCATCTTGGCAATACCATACTACTGAATATCAATAAAATTTTAATCAGCTAATACAAGTGCAACTAATCAATATTAATAAAATTTTAATCAAATTATAACCTTTGGAGAATGGCAGTCAGTGCGGTAGGCGAGGGAATGGCGAGAGAACGGCGGAGGGAGGCAAGGGAACGGCGGAGGGAGGCGAGGGAACGGCGGAGGGGCGAGAGAATGGTGGCGGCGGGGGCGAGAGCGCACGACGGCGGGGGCGAGAGAGCGGCGGTGGGGGTGAGAGAACAGCGGCGGAGGAAGGCGAGGGAATGACGGCGGGACGAGAGAGTGCATAGCGGCGAGGGCGAGAGGACAACGGTGGAGGGAGGCGAGGGAATGGCGGCAGGATGAGAGAACGGCGGCGGTGGGGGTGAGAGAGCGCATGGCGGCGGGGGCGAGAGAGTGGCGGCGGGGGCGAGAGAACGGCAGTGGTGGTGGTGAGATCGCGCAGATCTGGTCGGAGAATGCATAGATCTCGTCGGGGGACGAAGATGATCGTAGATCTGCATGCTCTCTCATGCATGGGTGGCCGGATTGTGCGGCGAATGCGGCCGTTCTCGGCAAGATGACGGAAGGCGAGAGTGCTGCGGCCGATCTTGGCGGCAGTGGTCCACCTGGGCGAGAGAGGCGGCGGCGGCGACGGTCGAGCTGGGCAAGAGGGTGGTCGGCAGTGTCGAGGGATCTCGGAATGCGGCAGCGAGGGACCTCGGCAATAGATCGAGGGATGGCGAGAAATCGAACGGCGGCGATCGATCTCTGCTAGTGGAGGGCCGATCGAACACACGTCAGCGTGGGGGGGGGGTAGGCACTGTTGTGGACGAAGAGGAGAGAAAGAGGAGAGCGCCGTGCAATATGGAGGTTATTAGGGGAAAAAAGGGATGTAATCTCGACTGTCGATTATGAATCGGACGGCCGAGATGGTTGGAATCGTCTATACCGTGGATTCCATCATCGATGGCCGAGATTTTGGTAGCACCATGCATGGGAATTAATGTAATATCCCAAATTTAATTCACATGTAATCACATGGGTTAAGATTATATCATATTATTGATAAGAAAACAAATATATGTGTTAAGGCATGAGTTATAACCCATAGTGTTTGATCGCTGAAATTTGGCGAAAATTTGTTCAAGGCATAAAAATATGATCTTTGAAAATATTAGAATTAAAAAATTTAAAGTCCCGGTAATTGTTCCTATATATCAAATATTATAGATATAATTTTTGATAATTTTTAGGAGGTGTTTTACTTAGGTAAAACATAGATGCAAAATTGGAAAATCTGTGAAATCGCGACTTTTGTTCTTCGCACAAAAAATTAGATTTCGATTCCTTGCTTATTTATTTTTATAAATATTTTGTTTGAATCCAAATGAGGGGTAGTTCCTTATTTACATGTAATGTCTTAAGTAAATTAATAAATAAATAGAAAAGGCAAAACCATTTACTTAAGCACAATACCAAGGGCAAATACTTACTTCTATATTTCGCCGATGATCGGTTTCAACATGTCTTATCTTTACCCTCTACATGATCTACTACATCTTCTCACCTCCTTACTTGCCCCATCCGAAAATTCAAGACTAACAAAAGGATCATGTTCGTCTAGTGAAGGAATTTGAAAGAAGAGAAGGGGAATTAGGATTTTGACATGTGGTGAGTTCATTCTTTTGATTTTAATTTCACACCTTCCTAGTTAGGATTTCTCTGAATCTTTTCTATCTCATTCACTTTCGGATTTTAGCTAACCATAGAGCAAAACTCATGTTCTTCATGAGCAAAATTAACCCTAGCCATGTTTAATTGGTTTTTAAATCTTTAACTACATAATTTCATACTTTCGGGTGGTCCAAAAATTATGAAAATTACTTTGATTGATCTTCTCTGAGTCTACTTTCGTTGAGCTTTGGAATTAAGTTAATATGATTTCTATAGAGAAAGTTATGTTCTTATCTTTAAGGTATTAACACTCTGTCTTCTAAAACTGTTACATGATTTTCTAAATTATCGATCAAATCCAATATGTCATGAAATTATCTGATAAATTAGTGTGTTATAGACATTGAGGTTAGGTTTCACTGAAAATTAGAATCACTCTAAAATTATATGTTTAGGGAAAGTTATAAATGTTTTACCGAGCCTCGCTTAGTTTGTCAGGATGAAACATAAGATAGATTGTGCTAGTATTTGTTAAAGTTATTATGATCAGTATAGATAGATATAAATTCAAATAATTTTATGACTTGCAACTTATGAAGTCTATGTTTATAAAAAATTTAGGCTACCCAAATATGACATGTTTCTTATTTTATGTAAATAGTACAATTAAGATCACTCAGACTGTCAGAACAAAGAAATATTCTGAAAGTTAAGTTGAATCTTGATTTTCCTGTGAACAAGCCACAATGAAATAAGATTTGAAACTTTTATAATAAATATTAATAAGTAGGAAGTAAGCAAAATTAGAATGAACAAATTTTGTTATATATGAATTTTCTTTCATGGTGTATACAATCTATTTTAATAGTAGGCTAATTCTTGTGATAAATAGTTACTTAAGTTATAAAAGTAAATACTCAAGGTTCATGTACCTATTAAATTAATTGTGTTTCATGTGTGATAGGCTTCTATTCAGATTATAGAAGTGATGTGTTTCATATTATTATTGTATAGTAGTAAAAGAGTAAAGTAGTGAAAAAGAAAAGGAAAAACCTTTTGGTAGCTCTTATAGGTAAGTTGGTTTCTCCTACTCTATGTATTCACCTCTTTCGAATTTGGTGTGACATTATTTATTATAGTATTGAATATGTTTCGATATGTTATGAATTGATTTCGAAAAAATGTAACTATTAAAAGTATATATGAATGCTTGTATGATTGCACATTTGAAAAAGCATATATGATATGATATGAATGGATTACGAGGAGTGAAATCATGTTCCGTTTGAAATGATTGATCGAGTGATGGTACAATTGAAAAGCATATGTAGTATGTTAAAGATTGATTTAATAAAATGTAATCCTATTCCATTTGAATAAGTGTTCGACATGACTCATCTTCTGATATTTGAGTTATAAGATATGATTAATCTTTTGATCTTTGATATGAAGTTGTTATATGATGAATCATGCATTGCATCTGCCTACATCTGCATATGTGTTGGTTGGAGCTAAGTGCTACATCGCTGATGGAGCCACCTGTAAAGTCCAATCTATCATTCTGTTTGATATGATTTATATGACATTGATTGCAAATTGAGTGTGATATTTCTGATTAGTATGTTATATATGTAATTATCAAATATATGAAAATGCATATTTTGCTATTATGATTATTGCATGCTTTTTTATGTCACTCCAAATTGATTAGTTAGTAACACATAGGTTATGTGTTATTAATTTACTGAGCTATTTTAACTCACTATGTTGTTTATAACCTTTTTCAGATAATTCTTAAGAATCATGCGAGGTGATATTATTTGAAGGGTTCATGGTAAGATGAAAAGATTTGAATCCTTCGTATCCTTCCATTAGGGTATCGAGGGATTTAGTTATGTATAATTCATATGTATTATTTTGTAAGAAGGCAAAGACATTTTGTGAAATGTAAAACTTAAGGATTATTGATTTGCTCTAAAGGATAATCATAAATTGTGTAGTTTATTTATGATATTTTTATTCTTATGTATGTTATAAAAAAAATTATATCACGTTTCCGCAATCTTTTCTAATTTTATTTGATTGTCCGTAATAAGTTGCGAACTCCGATTTAAGCTAAGGTTTAAATCGGAGTCGTCACAGTTAAATCCATATATATATGTGTATATATAGTTGACTTTTTTGTATGATTCTTTCAAACAACTACAGTAATACCATGCTATTTTAAAATTTAAATAATATGATAAAATTTAAAATAATTAATATTATGACTAAAGCATAAAATTTAACACTAAACTTTGAAATATATTAAACCATTTCAAAATATACTAGAAGAATTTTAAATCATAAAAACTATTATATGATAAAAATGACTACTAATGAGTCAATAATATAGACAAAAATGTACATGCAAGTACTAATTTGAGAAGGTCAATTTTAAATGTGATTTAATAATCTAAAATATAATATATTTTGGGAAGTTAGACTTCTTGTGACATTATAATCATTCATTGGTAAGGGTGAGTATTATTTTTTCTGTGATATGAAAGAGTAGGTGTTTGGTATGAGAACATCAGTGAGAATAAGAGTTTCGTTCTTATTTTTACATCTAAACACCCCTAGTTTACAAATTATTCTGGTAAACTTTTCAATCTTCAAAATCATCTCCACATTTGTAAAACCACTATCAATTGTTCCTACAATGAGAATAATAATATTCTCACATATGGAAGGAACATATTGTTCTTAATTTTTTCTTGGTGCAACCAAACAAGAAGTAATTTTTCATCTAAGAACATGTTCACTCTTATTCTTTTTACAAGAACAAAAAAAAATTCTTGCTAATTCTTATATCCATTGTTCTCCTGTCAAACACCAAGTCTTTGCAACTTAGTTTTTCAAGTGTAGAGTAGTCCAAAACCTTTTTTTTTTTGCAGTAGCAGAAAAAAAGGAGTGGCATTAGAGCTACTCTTATAATAATCAGGCGATATTATTCATATTGAAATAAGAATCATCTATCCCATGATATTACTATTTAGGTTTGAGGGAAATCTAAAAGAAATCATACTCTATTTTAATATAATGATAGTATTATGTGATTGTCTCATTACTTTTTTTCCTCAACGGAGGTTTGTTCACATACCTCTTATTGGATTGGATTATTTAGTTCACATAGGAAGAGGGTCTAAATTTCCAACAGTCAGGACAATGGTACGTGGATTATGGTGAGCGACAATAATGCTCAGACACTACAAGAAAAAGTCGTATTTCCGACGGTCCATTTTCGACGGCCCGAAATTCGTCTTAAATATCGACGGTTTTTTCGGCGGATCTTTCAAACCGTCGATATTTTCGTCCGATAATTTTCGACGGTTTAACCCGTCTAAAATTTCGACGGTAATAAATTCGTCGGAAGATTCCGTCGAAAATATTTATACTTCGACGGTTATGACCGTCGATAATTTCGGCGGTTTATCTAACCGTCGAAACTTTCAGCGGTCTAAACCGTCGAAAAATTTCAAGACTGGTTGCGCATAATTATTGAACTTATCGACGGTTTTGACCATCGAAATTTGCGACGTTCAAAGTAACCGTCGATATTTCGGCGGTCATAACCGTCGATAGTATTTAAATAAAATATTCTACCTTACTTTTTTTTCGACGGCCTCAACCGTCGAAAATGAAAATTTATAATTTACACAACCTATGTATCTGTCGATGTTTTTAAAAATTATCATTAAGGGAATCGACGGCTAAAACCGTCGATATTTCGACGGTTTAAAGAACCGTCGAAACTATCGACAGTTTTTCCAGCGGATTGGAGCCGTCGAAATGCGAATTAATATAATATTATATTTACCTATGTTGCGGCGGTTTTGACCGTCGAAAAGTGGTTATATAAAAACCCGACCGCACTCTTACTTAGAACGTTTTGAACGCCCGTCCGCCGCCGCCCATTTCGTCCGGCCGTCGACCACCTCCCGCCTGAAGCTTCCGCCGCCGACCATCTCCGGCGTAGGTAGGTCCGATCCCCGCCTCCTTTGATATATAATTTTTCTCTCCTTCGACCATCTCCGTGCGGCGGCCAGTTCCGGCCGCCATTCGAGCGCGGCGGCCAGATCCGGCCGCCATTCGCGCGCGGCGGCCAGATCCGGCCGCCATTCGCGCGCGGCGGCCAGATCCGACCGCCATTCGCGCGCGGCGGCCAGATCCGGCCGCCATTCGCGCGCGGCGGGCAGATCCGGCCGCCCTCCGCGCGCGGCGGGCAGATCCGGCCGCCCTCCGCGCGCGGCGGCCAGATCCGGCCGCCCTCCGCGCGCGGCGGCCAGATCCGGCCGCCCTCCGCGCGCGGCGGCCAGATCCGGCCGCACTCCGCGCGCGACGGCCAGATCCGGCCGCCCTTGCGCGGCGGCGGCCAGATCCGGCCGCCCTTGCGCGGCGGCGGATAAAGCCGACAATATCAATCCTTGTTAATTTGAAGTGCTCTTTTGAACACTTGGTGCATGATGCCATTTGCTGAATCTTATCTTGAAAACTTATAAAAGAACCTTTTGTTGCCATTGTGCCAGAGAGAATATACCACTGAATTGCTTGTAAATCACAGTTTACTTCTAAGGCGTGCATCTCCACTCCCTGGCTGCATGTAACTTGACACGTGCGTCCACAAAGATGAATTATTCAAATCAAGGCTTTATAAACATGTTCAAGGTTCTTGAATCAAATAAAAATGGAGAAAAGCAATATACAGAGTAACATAAAGTTCTAATCAAATCTTACTACTAGTTGTATTCATGCAGACCATGAAACTTTGGTATTTTTGTTGCACCATCATTTATTATTGTGAATATTTTGTTCATAAGCCAGAACAAAGTTGAGTACTGTAGTTACGTTGTTATTCAAAACGTGTCGTACTGGTTATGAAAGATCTTACTAATCCACCTACGATCTGCTGCTGCTGTTCGGCTTTAGACTTTTTGTGCTAATAAGAAATTTTTAGAATTTAGAATTATAGTTGTAATATTTAGAATTATAGTTTAGAATTATTGTTGTAATATTTTTTTTCCTCCTTTTGTTTGATGGAAAACGATCATGAGCAAAAAGGGCCAAAACTGTTATATATACTTATTATATGCTATCTCTATACCTAGCAGTATGATTAGTAAACATTAGCTAAACAATCTGTTCTTCCTCAGTTGTTTCATATTCATTTTTCTTTCCTTATACAATTTTGTATGACTGAAATTTTTTATGATTTGCAAATAATGCAGTCATTATGTCATACTTGAACGATCGTCGATGGATGTACAAAAGAAATAATCCTGGTCGTAGAGGCTTGACACAAGAATTTATAAATGGCGTTGACTATTATGTTACTGTGGCTTGTCAATCTTTACAATTTTAGCGGGAGGGAGCAATTAGGTGTCCTTGTTTGAAATGTGCTAGCACAAAGTTACAGACGATAGAGACTGTCAAAGTTCACTTATATAGAAAGGGTTTCAAATCAAATTATTGGGAATGGGATGATTTAGGCGAAGGAGCGCCTTCGACAAGCGTCCCAAATGAAGGTATGCATTTTGTGGATCCTGAACCAACATTTGTTTCGCAATATGAACAGTCTGTTTATGACGCAGCTGCAACTGAGTATGACAACATTAGATTTGAGCAGAATGAAGAGGCACCAAATCCAGAAGCAGGAGATTTTTATGACTTACTAAACACATCGAGCCAACCCTTATGGCCTGGGTGTGAAAGTCATTCGGAACTATCACTTGCTGTTAGATTGTTGAATCTGAAAGCCGACCACAATATTTCACAAGCATGTTTTGATGTATTTCTAGATATTTTAAAAGAGGTCACACCAACTGGGGCTCGTATTCTTAAAAATTTTTATAGGACAAAAAGATTGGTCAGTAAACTTGGTCTTGGCTCAACTAAAATAGATTGTTGCCGTGATGGTTATATGTTATATTACGGCGAAGACATCAATCTAAATGAATGCAAGTTTTGTGGGGCCGAACGATATAGACATCAATCTAAATGAATGCAAGACATCAATCTAAATGAATGCAAGTTTTGAGATTCGGCGTTAGATTGTTAGTTTACACGTCTTCTAGATTTATCAATTTTGAAGATGCTCAATCAATTATTTATCAAATTATGTTGATGTTAAATTGAAATTGTATTTTTATATTTTAGATTCAATTAGATTGTGATTACGCATCTTCAAAACTGAATTCATGTTTTTTTTGCATTTTATATGTTATAACTTTTACTCTATTTTCAATTTTGTGCAGTGATGTTTTGCGACGAAGATGATATGCGAATTGAACTTCAGCTCTTCGTCGTGACGGAGACGTTATGCCATTCAATTTGTGAATTAAGCACGCCGTTCCATTATCTCGTTCCACTATAGTTGACGTTATTGAATCTGTGAATTATGGATTATGTTTCATATTTGGATACCATTATCACAACACATATGGATTATGTTTTATGTTTGAACTATCTGTGATGTGATGTGATGTGCTTTATATGTGAATTACGATATTTCAATCTGTGATAGATTATATTTCAATATGTGCCGTTCACATATTATGTGATGTGTTTTATATGTTTGAACTATCAAATGTGTTGTATTATCTGAGAATTATCTGTGAATTCAATATTTTTTTTAAATTTTTTTACGTTTTCGACGGTCCTGACCGTCGGAAACAGTTGAAATATTACAATTTTCAGCGGATTTTTTCGATACTTACCGACGGTTATATCCGTCGGTACACAATTATCGACGGTCGTAGCCCACGAGTAAAAGCCGTCGATACTAGATTGTCGACGATTTTAACCGTCGATAAAATCGACGGTTCAAGCCGCCGATATATATCGACGGTTAAAACTGTCGATA
Organism: Pontederia crassipes; assembly: GCA_030549335.1. Lineage (NCBI taxonomy): Eukaryota > Viridiplantae > Streptophyta > Magnoliopsida > Commelinales > Pontederiaceae > Pontederia > Pontederia crassipes. Next base: position 55,038,890 of record CM060194.1, on the reverse strand, counting down.
GTTTCCACGGTTCAAGCCGCCGATAGATATCAACGGCACGAACCGCCGATACTGTCGACGGTTTAAGCCGCCGATAAATATCGACGGCTCGAACCGTCAATACTATTGTCGGTTCAAATCGTCGATATATATCGGCGGTCCTGCCCGTCGATAATATTGACGGTTCGCACCGTCGATATTTAACGTTTGACTGTCGCGCTCGTCAGCTAGACCGTCTGTAATACCGACGGTTCAGAAGAAACCGTCGCAAAAAATTTGCGACGAGCCTTTTTCACACGATCATTGTCCGTCGAAAGAACCGTCGGAAATCGCGATTTCCGACGGATCTGGCAAATTTACCGACAATTAGGACCGTCGGTAAAAGACAGTTTTCTTGTAGTGAGACGATAGTATTGCTCCATGATTGGCAAAAGGAAATTACATGTGTGAGAGGTGTTGAAATTAAATCAAATATCTCACCCATAATAAGAATTCAAACGTGTGAATTTTTGAATTCAAACATTTGATGGCAACAAATTAATTACAAAGAGGTTTCTGATAAAAAGAAAACCATCATTTTATTTTATTTTTATAAGGAGCCATGATTGGCAAGAAAAAACTCACAAGTGATTAAGTAAACTGTGTCCAAGTTTGAATAGTAAAAAATTTCAATTGTGAATACAAGAATTATTCACAATGATTATTTTAGAATCGGTGATATAATAATTTGATTCTTTTCCCACTCTTCTTCAAATTTTCTTGGTAACCATAGCATGCTTATTTTTACAAGAATTTGGTTATCTTAGAACCGCTTCCAGGTACCCATGCATGGAAGGCAAAAGGAACCTCTCGTTTTGCGTGTAAATGATACTTAATTAATTACAAGCAAGAGATTTCAATCCTCTTCTTTTGACACTGAAACATATATATACCTTCTGCCTGCATGTGCAGAAAAAAATAACAAGGAAAACGATCCCTCAAACAGTTCTATCACAAGGTACATATCAGAAACCAAGCATCGACTTTTTCAACACCCATCTGCCTGCTTAATTTTGAACACAGAAACGTGATTAACTAAGAATAGTCTACAAGTCATAAGCTCCAACAGTCTCTCTCTCTCTCTCTCTCTCTCTCTCGCGTACGTGCCATTGAACGCTCAGTCGGAGGCAATGCGACATCTGTTCAAGGGCATATTTTGCACAGTGAGGAGACTCGGATGGGTGACCTTATCCACACATAGAGGCGAGAGTCTAATATGTACAATTAATTCATTAAACTTAGGGTGAAAGTGAAACTATGTACACCATGCATTTACACGCCTGTAACGACCGTAAGACAAAAAGAAGTAATCTAAACACCTCATCATTGGGGATGGGGACAGAAATCAATTAATGGAGAGGAGCTGTAGATTGCATGCACCTCCAAGTTGGCAAATGCTCTCACTAGTTGCAGGGGTGCTGTGTGTTATGCAAGGACCACCATGCGCATTAAATTTGTGACCTGTGAATGCATATGATCAAGGTATTCGATTAATCAAAGCATATCAATGCATGCATAATATAAACTTTCACGATTGCACATGATTTCTCTTACACAAAAAACACACAAGAAGACGCTGAACATGCCAAGTAATGAGATCAGAAGACTATTGAGAGAGAGAGAGAGAGAGAGAGAGAGAGAGAGAGAGAGAGAGAGATTACGTAAATCGCCACTCCTTGAAACGGCTTACCCTTTAGTTTTATAGTAAAATGGTCACATTCTACAGGAAAAATTGTCATATAAAAAATGTCAACTTAAGGAATCACATTTATATATTACGTAATGTTGTTTAAAATGACAAAAGGAGAATATATTATGGAATTGAATGGGCGGTGCGCAATCAAACAAAACGTTTTTACATCTTCCATAATCTCATATACGTAGATACATACATACATGTATGTATATGTATGTACGTATGTCTTTTCTCTCTGACGACACAAATGTTTGCCCCATCAATCTTTGAAAATAACGTTGAATTGAATGGTTTTGATTGCTGACAAAAGAAATCGAACAACGAGGATTGGCATCTCACACATTTAGTAGCTCTGGTGGGAAGGCATATTGGCATGCTTAATGCTTAGCATGTGGCCGGAGGAGGAGAAAAAAAATTTAAAAGTGGAGGTTGGCAACCATAGCCCATAGGCATGGAGTGCCAAGGAGAGAGAGAGAGAGTGGGGTTAGTCCCCCCCCCCAGCTCCTCCTCCCTTATGAAGAAATGTGGCAGTTGGAAGCTTTGCTAAATTTCTATTGTGGACAGACGTGAGACATATGCGAGTCCTATCAAAATGACTTGGACTCTCTCAAGGGAAAGGTGCATGCCATGCAAGAAAAAAGGGGGTACTCTATGTTAACTCAACCCCCCATCTATGCAAGGCCAGGAATGGTGGAGGAGTGCCCTTGGTGATGCACCTTCCTGAACAAGGCCAACTGAAAGTACTATGGACATCATCCCCCACTGCATTGTTCCATCTACCTTAATTAATTTTATTGTCTTTGACACATGCACACTTGGTATTATAAATTACCATAGTCATAAATATTGGTTATGATCTGCTTAATTACTTCCACAACCTCAAATTTGCTTTTTTATAAAGTCATCAAGATAAAAGGTTAGCATCATTGATGAAAACAAATAAATTAATTACTTATCAGTGTATTATTGAAAGCCGACAAACATTTCCATTATTTTATGTTATATTTCAGTATAATTTACACAGGATCCTAATAATTTAAATTTCGAAAAACTGACCGAGTCAGTACAAATATGCTACAATTCCTCGCTCGTCTCTTTTCTTAATATCCTCAATTTATTATTTATCATGCATCTGTTATCAAGAAGAATAGCTCACAAGGTGCTGATGTGAATAAATTTGAGAAGACTGAGAGTGTCAACAGAAATCTATTCTAGTGGCTCAAGGGGATTAACTTAGTAAGGTTACTACGTGTACAAAGTTACTAATGAGATTAATGGAATAGTCAATTTATGTATCATTACATGATTTTTATCAAGTTAAATTGCCTTTGCCATGCATTAAAAATATGGGGGATGGCACTCGCAGTCGGTTGCTTGCAGGAGGAGATGGCATAAATGTGTCACATGGCATGCATAGGGGGCTATGAGGTATCAGATGACACTTTTCTTTTCTTTTCTTTTCTTTTTATATATGCTCATGCATGTCCAAAGCTTTCCCTGTCTCTTATTAAGACTTATGCATCTAGCTACTACTATCATGCACACATATAGGCACAGGACCACCATGCAATGAAAATGGTTCAGTGGACACCTTTTGCATACATGTTCTTATATAGTGAGCATTAATTGAAATGAAAAATAATATGAATCCATCGGCGCCGGCCAAAATTTAAAGCAAGAAAACTTAGCCAAGACGACCTAATTTAATTGACCGTGTAAATTTTAGATGCTACTTTGACTGGTTTTTTTGTAGCTCGATCGCATAATTTATATAGTTACCTCTCACGTCGACCAAATCAGTAGGTATCTAAGTATAATTTATTAAGAGACTCATGCTAAAGTAACTGAGGACCTGATCTCTTATTTTTTTTATCAAGAGATCTCTCTCGTTATTTCATGGCCAAGCAAAGAGCATAATTTTATAGGATCATGCAGTTGAATAAATTGGATGTATAGGGGGCCGTGATGAAGACCAATTTTTGTCATCATAATGGAACAAGAACCCCCAGAAGACTAAGACATACATACATATATATATATTATACATATATGTAATATGATAGCAAAAAGAAACTCATAGATATATATATGTGTTTGTGTGTACATACATGTGCGACCCCACTTATAAATACGCATAGAATTAGCAGCGGCAATTAAACTTAATACTATGTCCTAATGTTGACTAATTGTGGAGTTAATTAATAAGGCAGATATATGGAGTCTTTAAAAGGGCTTCTGTTCTTCCTTTCTACAACAGGAGGAGAGGAAACATTTGCTCCGCCTTCGGCAGGAGTACAGAGAGAGAGAGAGAGAGAGAGAGAGAGAGAGAGAGAGAGAGAGAGAGAGAGAGAGAGAGAGAGAGAGAGAGAGAGAGAGAGAGGTTGTTTTGGCCTCATGAGAAATTTGTGGCTCAAGGAAGCATCCAAAGGGATCGCATTGATCCTTGGTTGAAGCACAATCGAGAATTGGATCATGCGATCCTTTTGGATCTCTCCTCTAAGCTACTTCTGAAAGAAATCATGCGTCACAGGCTCCTTGACTTCCTCTCTTGCATTCGATCACCACATATGTTATTATGTTGTTTCAGAACTGGGTAAGCTCTATGGACTGCACCAATTAAATTTACATAAATTTCAGCGTTGTATCATTGCTAGTTATCTTTCTGTTCAACAAGCAAAGTCTTTTCTCCCATAATATCTTGGCATCATGAGCACTTTGAATTCTTTATTAATGATTTGAATATAGACTGGTTGCTTTAAACTTAACTCGATAATTACTTCTTTCTTTCTCCTTTTTTTTTTATTCCTATTGGCGATGGAGCATGAAAAGGATGGAGTGTAACAGGCTTTGTTTAATTCGTGGTCGAGTTATAATATATCTGGAGATGACCTGAAAAATAAACGTTTTAATCTCTCCAGTTTGTTCGTGCTCTCCATGGCATTCACCAAGGAGAAAAAAATAATGAGTGGTGATGTTATCATTCAGAAATAAATCCGCCATGGCTCCTCTACGCCAGGAAACCTTCCTTTGTTCAAACTTCAAAGCTCCAAAAGGTTCTATATGCTATTGCTGTGAGTCTCTCTCTCTCTCTCTCTCTCTCTCTCTCTCTCTCTCTCTCTCTCTCTCTCTCCAGCTAAAGCTGCAACAGACCAGTTTGGAGTGAGCTGAAATTTGAAGATAAGTCGATCACAATGAACTGATAACGTTATGTATACGAACAACGTTCATTCCACAAAATTTGTATCCCAAATTTAATATCAATTTAATTACTAGCAACGCAGTTCCTACAAGTACTATTCTCGGTTCCACAATGTAATGCTATTGAAGTTGACTGAGTAAAACAAAAGCATTAGAACAGATATTAACGGTCGATCAAGTTTCACTTAAACGTCTTATGTATTCCACCATATGCTCGGTGACTTTGCCAACAGGGTCTCAACTGTTCCAACCAGGAGATGAAGAATCCGTACATTTGATGCATTATTACCACTGCCCTCATGTCATTGAACATTATTACATCACGCAACATTTTCTTTTCTGACAGGCTTCTGCGTTACAAAAGCTTTCAAACTTAATTACAAAACAGAATAAGATGATGAAATAATTGTTCTCAAGTCTCTCCGCATGAACCTCCCATCGCTCCATTTAAAGGATGGCCGATTATTAGTTATCACAAGGTTTCCAAGGGAGGGAGAGCACAAAATGGGGTATTACAATCATAAGCAGAAAGCATGCATGGCACAGAGGTCTGCCTTCCAATCAAAACACAGCATAAAAACAAATCTTCTCAAATGGGACGATGAATTTCCCTGTCAGGATTGATTGGCCAATTCGTCAAATCACAAACAGAATATTCCAAGAAAACAAAACAATTCTTATTCCACAGAACAATTCCATCTGAACAAAATATTATCGTCCTAGGGTATCTTACAACTTCATTGAGGATTATTAAACTCAAGAAGGAAGAACTCTGTTTGAAGAAGAACCAGAAAAGATCAGTGGATGCCCCTACTCTACATTCTACAAAGTTAAGCTGGAGTCAGCTGCTCGGCTTTCTCACTTTGCTGATTTTTCTTCTTTGATTCTGGTATATATCTCCAGCCACCTTTATTTACACCACTTAGCTTTACAGGAGCATCAGCTGCTGGTAAACCTGAAAAACCATATACATTTCATGTATCAAATAAATTCCCATGACAAAATGTCATGCTAGGACCCCAAGTACAAAGGCTCAAAAAGCTCAACATAAACAAGCCACTTCCTTGATACAAAGTTGATATATGTTATAAATTACGACTAAGAAATTTACATGCACTCATTTATTTTTCAAAATAAACACAAGTATGAGTTATATATAAACCAGCAATGCAATATTCGTTCAAATGGATTCCCTTTTTAGGAGGACGTTCAAATGGATTCCTACAACCGAAATACCAATGCTATGTCATCTTGGTGTACATTGAATAAAGAATGAACAAAACTTACCAGCTTTGTTTCGAATGCCCCATGCCTTCCCATGACGGCCATCCTGTCATACAGCAATAAAGATAGTAAGAGATGGTTACATGCTTAATAGAAGATTTCCAGAAATAAAGAGATGATGCAATAAGCAGCGAGGAAAAGATATATCAGCGACAAAACCTTATACTCTTGTAGAGATTGATCTTGGTGATTTCATAGCAGACATCCCTCCAGTGACTCTTTGCCATCTTGTAGCCAATTCCCCAGTTAGGTAGGAATTGGGCCACTTCAAAGAGGTTCTTTTTCTTCTTCCTTCCTTTTGGTTTCTTAGTGTCTGACTCTGTGGAAGAGGTTGAAGATAGAGCAGTAGACGAGTTCACTGCTCTAATGGTACTTGAAGGTTTACGTAAAAAACCAAGAAGCTCATGTTGACAAGCTTTCCTTAACCAAGCAGCCATTAAAAGGCAGTGTCACAGCCGTTATGACTAAAACATGACATGCAAATTATTCAGAAAGCTGACACTGGGTTTGTTATAGTTCAACAATAATGAAGAAATACTATAAGAACAATTACAGGATATATTGCTTGTGAGAACCAGCCTCGACTTACTCTATCACCGCCACGAGGGATTACATAGGTAATTATATATATATATATATATATATATACAAAAATCAAACAAGTGCAGCATGTTTTCAAAAATTTCAGCACGACCTATATAAAGTCGATAATGGCCAAAATAGCATCATATATGCATCTAAAGATCTCAATTTCAAACGATAAAAAGGGCATTAGTCCATAGATATAAGCCCTCCTGCAAAAATTTGTAATATGATACCACCATGATTTCAAATCTGATCAGTATACATCCACGGATGACAAAAATAGGTTTCCATATCACAAGTTCCCACAACCAATAATTGATATAATTTTGATTCTTCTATATTCTTATATTTACTAATTATGAGTCAAATCAGTTTCAATTATTAGGAAATCATAAAGTAAATCTATACTTATTTGTCCTAGGTCACATCACTCAGATCATCAGCTACTAATTATCAGTTCTATAAACTTAAATACACTGTTATTACTTTTCTTCAGAGTGATACAGAGTTACTATTTAACATTACATTTAAACAAAATTTGGAAAATAACATATTTCATTTCGTTTTTAATTATTTAATTTAAGTCAGACTATTATAATAATGTATTTGTAGACAAAAAATTTATAGTGTAATATATGTATTTTTCCATTTCTCATATACTATTAATACTAGATAATAATTTGCCTTCCAGCAATGTGGAAATAATCTGTTTATCATTTATTTAATTAAAAAGCAACTATCTTTATAGCTAACTTAATCATGGACAAAATATTATTATAATAATCATTCTATTAAGTTCAGCATTTAATACTAAAATTAATTTGTCATCTAATCTTATTCGCAAGTTAATCATGTACATGGATCCATAATTTAAATTTAGTGAAACAAGTTCCAACCAATGCTCATGAATTCAAAAATTCTTTCAACTCTTCCATTTCTTACTAGTTGGCCACATTAGGGCATGCATAATTGTTAAAACAATTTTACGCTCATAGCTCTTGGGTTAACTCAGCATCTGGAAACAAAGGAACAATATTAACACACGAACCATAAATCCGAATCTGGACCTAATCACACCTAACAATACAAACTGGCTTCCAAAGGTTCCCATAGGGCCGTAGGATTCAAGCTCTATGTGCCCTCCGACGACCAGAAAGTTACTGTAAATGGAACAGGGACAAGAAACCAAAAACCAATCCTGGCAATCCACCCTCAGCGGAATCAGACTGGGATATCAAGTTCTGCTTTGAGATTGTCAAGGGCTACTATGACAAATGTTGCTGATCTCCTCCCTAAACTATAAGAATGGTTTTGCCTCATAATGCACATTTGTTGATGGTGTCCCTAAGGTGAATTAGGACTTTTCCTAGTTGTTTTAAACTAAGGACCACATACTGAACCATGGGACATAGCACACGTGGTAATGAACCTGACAGTAATATGTGAATGACATCATAGAAACGTATGTATGCACAAGAGTAAGTCCATTTTGTATTACCTGAATGTTACAAAAAAGAAAGTTGTTGTACAGTAAATTACTTCACACCATTTACTATGCCCAGATAAAATTTCTTACTTTGACATTCTAGAACACTCAAAAGGAAACCGCCAATCCCTTAAAGGATCAAACACATAGAATTGTATGCCAATCACCATAATGAGGTTTATACTAATCTGCAAAGGATTTCACAAAGATAAGGTATGCAAATGCAAACAACATCAAACAGATGCGTCTGAGATTCTAGTAATAAATGGACTATTTTAAGCTAAAGCATTAAAAGAGCAACCAGCTGCTAACTTTATCTCAGCAACGCACAGTACTCTTCAGCATTTAACTATACAGAAAGATAACGCAGTCTATATTGCCATCATCGATTAATATATACAGAAAGATACACAAAACTCCGCTCGATCTCAATCATGCTTTTCAACATTAGAAGTCAAAGAAACGCAACGTGGATAAATCCATCGTCAACAAAGACAAAGACAATATCTTTAGATGTCCCCCCAAATCGTTTCCAATGCGAAAAACACCAACCGGATCAATGGCGCGAGACAGAATGATAGCGAAAGCGAACAATATGGCATGAATTCCACGAATGGAGAATAAGAAATCCCACGATGCTTACCTCGATAGACGAATCTCAAAGTAATATCGCCGCCGGCCGTCTCCACTTCTACGCGCGCTATCATTTCGCCCGCCGCCGTTCGTCGTCGAGGGTTTTTGGAGCGCGAAGGTGTGTGTCTCTGTACGTCTTGGGCTGAACGGGCCGGTTTTTCCTAACCAAACGGTCGACTCGTAATGGGCCGCACGCTACAAGAATCCATATATGTCCGGACAAAAGTACCAACAGCTGGCAACCAACCAAAAAACGCGTGCACATAAGATCTTTTTTTTTTTGGGTTTTGTAAAAAGAGAGCCGTTGGGTTGCATCGGTCCGTCGACTCCATATCGGACGGCGCGCGCGTCACTCCAGTAACCTCCCCCTCACGCGTGTCTTGGACCCCCCTTTGACTACACAGAAATGGTTAAAATTTAATAATACGAAGAAAAGAATCGAATGGAACACCCGACAAGAATTTAATACGTAGCTTTACAGCTGAGTGAATTCGATTCTCTTCTGTGATCCTTGTTCCTCCCCCAATCCTTCATCAATTCCTACCAACCAAGAACCCTAACTTTACTCTTTTGTCCTCCTCGTCCTGGATTCAATGCTCCCCCTCCACCCAAATGTGATTATACTTTTCCAGTCTCACTTGCTGCAGCAATCGAGACTTGATTTTTATTAGCAGACTCAGGCCTTTCTTGTGATCCTGCAGGAGTTAGATGGAGTAGAGTGAAGGAAGAAGGTAACCATGGCCACCGCCACCTCCTCCGCCATTGCCTCCTCCTGCCAGTTCTGCTGCAGCTACTTGCTTCTCCTCCTCTTCCTCGTCCTCCTGCCATTATGCGCGCGTTGCCGTTCGTCGGACGACGAGGGCGCGTCCTTCGCGTTATCGTTCGACGGGAACCGGACGCTCGGGACTGACATCGAGCTCCGCGGGGGCGCCGAGATCCGCGGCTCGGCCGTGGTGCTCGGGGGCGCCGGCCGGATGGAGAGCCGGAGGCCCGTCAGGTTCTTCGGGGCGCGGCCCGGCTTCTCGACCGACTTCTCCTTCGCCTCGGCTCCCAGCGGCGGTGATGGTCCGTCTTTCTTCCTGGCGCCCGCCGTCGTTTCGTCGAAGGCGAACGGGACGGAGTCGTCGCCCCCGCCCGCCGCCATCCAGGTGGGGTTTGCAGCGGGAATGAATAGAAAAGGTGGAAACTTTAGCGGGACGTTCATTAGGATTCGCGTGGGCGACCAAGACTTGATCAGAAGCAAAGATCTTTCCGGCATTGTGGACGGCAGAGGGGGAAAGAAGCTGCACGCCTGGATAGACTACGACGGCGACACGAAGACGATACAGGTGAGGCTGAGCACGTCCAGCAAGCCACGGCCGAGAAACTCGACGATGTCGTACCAGATCGACCTTTCCAACGTATTGTGGAGGGAGGCGATGCTGGTGGGCATGGGCTCCTCGAACACGGCGAGCTCCCCTCAGATCTGCAGCATATACGGGTGGAGCTTCGCGACCAGGCGCGGGACGCCGTACCTGATGCACTCGGAGCCCCTGGATCCCGAAACGTCTCTGGTGGCAGTGCGGCCGTTCGAGAGCAGCGCGTTACCTGACGATGACGATCGCCCCGGAAAGGGAAGAGGAGGAGAGGGTCGCAGCAAAAACCCGTGGGGCACGATCGCGGGGCTGTTATTGGCGGCCGCCTGCGGCGCCCTGGTGACGTTCTTGGTGATGTTCGTGTGGTTCGCGGCGACGGCTCGGCGGCCGATGGCCTTCGTGGAGTACCCCGTGCACCCGGTGGCCGACGTGGTCTACGACAAGATCGTGGTGGTCGGGAAGGAGGAGAACGACTTGAAAAGCAGCAGCGTTTCCAAGTAGCAAAAGTGTGCTGTACATTTTTTTTTCTTCTTCTCTGCTCTCATAGTTTTGATCTTATTAGTAGTCGTTGGTTTTGTATCGTGTTCTTTGTGCTTGATGGCAGCCGAAGCATTTGCAAGCAAGAGAGAGGGGAAAGAGAGAGAGGCGGGAGAGGAGAGGGGGAGAGAGAGAGAGTGGTGCTGTACTCAAATGCTTTGGTTTCCATCAAGGATGAATGATGTGTCGTGATGTTTCCATCTTTGTGATTCCACGAATATTTTTCATCTATGTTTCATGCATCTAACTTGCTTCGGAAAGGAGGAAGTAGTAGTTCTTGTTGAGATGGAAAAGTTTTCTAATTTCTTTTGTTTAAATTCCGCATATGAAATGGTAAAATAATTTGACAATCAAAAGCAATCTGGGTCTATCACTACTTCCAAATTTATGCATGATGAACATCTAGACCATGTTCTTCATTTTTTGTGTTCTTACAAAGTGGTATGCATGCGTTGCATCTGTAATTCTCTCGTGCTAGCGCATGTTCAACAACAACAAAGTCTTATTCCACTAGGTGAGGTCGGCTACATGGATACTGTTGGGACCTAACACAACCCTCCTCCTTTATCCGGACTTGGGACCGGCTATAAAACATAGGCGGAGTCACTGAGCAATAACCAGGGCAGAAATCGTGAGAATGATCACTCTTACAACCTTATTTCAGCAATAATCTTCGCATGAAAATGGTTTCCTTAAGCTTTACTAATCATATTGTTTCCTTTTTATTAACATCTTTCTCTGATTTTGTAGCGTCGTTGGATAAATGATTCTGTGATAGAAATCAAATCTCACATACATTAATATTTAGCTTGTGAATCAAGCGGTTTTGAGTTTATTTCATACCATTGTAACTTCTTTTACTCCTTTTTCTTATTGACTAGGTTCATGAATCACCTCTTGTAATCGAAAAAATGTTCAATGAGCAAAAAACCATAAAATGTGAATGCGGAACTGACCAAGGAGATAAAAGACTTAAAAGTAGTTTTGGAAAGCTGCTTAACAGGCTCGTGAGTTTAAGCAGGCCATCTAGAGGAAAACTAACTTGGCAGAATAAATGAATATTAAACATGCATATGTGATGAGTAAACAAAGAGTTTGAATACCAAAGAGATTGGGATGGAGTGATAACCACCTCCTAAGCAAACATTAAATTTTTTTGTGTATGCAAAATTAACTAGTAGCATCCTTGTCGTAGTGAGACATGCGACCCCGAACAAATACCAATTTAGTCAAGCTTGATGGTGAGTTGAGATTTTGATCAGTGAGCATAAATATTAGCGTGACGTGAATTGAATGATTGGCATTACTTTCCGAATACTAGAATGGCAATCGAAAAACAAAGAGTTTGAATAATATAAAATTGCATAGTTATAGTTTGCCAAAGAATTTGTTCCGAGCTCCATTAATCTCAATTAAATAGGTGAAACATCAGTGGCTAATCCTCGGTCTGTTATTCTGAATTGTGTTTTGTTTGCATGGGAAGGAGGAAGGAGATGATGAACATTGCTGCTGTCAGGTGGCAAGACAATGATGGATGTTATCTTATTTTCAGCCTCAGCCTCAGCTTCAGGTAAGACTGTTAGGAACGGCAGTTGCACAAGGCACTTTTTTATATAGTGAGTGAGTGAGAGACGCACGAATATTTTTGTTATTGAATTTATGAACGATGAATCTTTTCTTATCAAACATGCGTGTCCCGTGCGCAACATATATGAATTTATTTACTTATTTATCCTGTAACGTCCACGACTCCATCACATGGTTCATGTTGAATAATTAACATCAAAGGTGGCTACTAGGTAGTTTACCATGCAATAATCTTTTTTTTTTGTGCATGCAATAATCTTTTTTTTTTTCTTTTGTGTGTGTGTGGGGGGAGGGGGTTGAGGGGGCTGTTGGCCACTAGAATTATGATTTTTTGGAGTTTCAAATAAATAATTGAAGATGATTGATGATAGAAAAAGTAGATGTGATAGAATTAATTTTAGTAAATGCTTGAATAAAAAATAGTTATTACATATAAAATATAATTTTATTAAAAGATAAAAATAAAAGTATAAATTATTTTTTATTTTAAAATTATTTAAATATAAAAAAAAGGTTTTAATAATTCATATTTAATAAAAATAATAATTAATAAATACTATTGTATTAATCCTTTATTATAAATATTTTTATATAATAAATAAGTTATTTTATATTAAAAGGATAAAAAGAAGAAAATGATAAAAAAAGAGTTTATAAAATAAAAAAAGAGTCGCATCAATAAAAAAGAAAAAAAAGTGGAACAACCGATTGGTTCCATGGTGGAATCAGAGTTCCCATGATCTTAATTTCACATATATTTAATGTGACTTGATCTTGATTTCATCTATATTTAATGTGACTTAATTCCATGTCAAAAACCAAACTAAGGACATAAATTCAATAGCACAAACAAGATGTCCAAATAAGAACATCCGCACCTATACAGCATAGAAATATTTAAAGAAATTGGGTGGAATTACTCCATGATTCCTACATCACCTAGTTATGTTTACTATGCACATTAATATTTGAGTGAATTATCATTTATCCTTTCCTTTATGAATTAGAAATATTTTACTGCTTTTGCCTTAATTATAACTTTCCATTTGAAGAGTAACATTTGACTTTTTTTGTTATAAACTATCATTTTTTAATATATAACATAGATATATAGTCGAAATATAAAATTAATCCGCATACGACTTCTGTTCTTATACAAATTTGTCGCAGATAATCCATTACTCTACACATCTCAATATGCATATTATATAGTTTTCTTTTCTCAATAGTACTTGGTTTGAATGAAAAAAATAGAGAGAGAGGAAAAAATCTAATAAAGTGACTAATGTACCCTTTTACCTCATCAACTACTACATCTATCAATCAGACGTGAATCAATGTGCATCTCTAATTACTGCCCTCTAAAACTATATAAGAGGGGTCGGCGGCCTAAGACATTAGCTACTTACTTTCCATTTTTTATTATTGGTAATTGAAACATTATAATGGTGTTACTGTCGGAGTTGATGAATACTTCAGGACTTCTTGTTTCTCACACCGGGTTCGCCCGCGTGAGCTTAGGGGAATCTGAGTATTACCTAATTAGCAGTGCTGTTGGCGTACGAATGAAAGAGGGGTTCGGGGGGCCCCGCCCCCCGACGGCGGTCTCGTTCGCCGGTGAGCGGGCGGGGGTTCGGGGGCAGCGCCTCCGAAACTTAGACGGATTTTGGACTTTTGTTTAGCCGGTCCGTGTGATTCAGATTAAGTCTTTTCTCTGTTTGTTTGGATTTTAAATCCGATTTGGAGAGGCTATTAATAGTCTAATTTTTTTATGTAATATGTGTGGTAGCTGAAAACCTAAACGATATAGTGGAACCTCTTTGTAGGACGTAGTCTTCATATCAAGGGTGAACCTGGATAAATTCGTGTGTCTTCTCTATTTTTCTACAATCTTTCTACGATCTACTCTCCCTATTCTCGAATTTTTCCATCAGTTACGAACTAAGTGATAGATTTTTTTGCTTTTTTAGCACGTCGCGTAGATCATGACATTTTTGAGAGGATTCACCTCGGACTTCCATCTATTGTACTCGGACAACTTCGAATCAAAAGTCATTTTCATAAGAAAAAAAATTATATAAGATGGAATATCTGATATCTATCATATTGATAAAATATGATAATCCACTATCCAAGCTTTCGATGAGAATTAACATCACTTGAAAATTGTGCAAATAAAATTCAAGACTTAACCTTGGTGTTTGGTCAAAGGCATAAACACATGAATAAAAGCCTTGTTTATATTGAAAAAGCCAAACACAAATAAAATGATGAAGATTAATTAATCTGATAAATGTATAAAAAGATGTCTTATCCAGATTTTATTATTCTTCTGCATATGAATAACCAATTTTACTCTATCTTATTTCTATTTAACACCATTTTTTAGCCAAACAGAAATATAAAAGAAATAATTATATGAATAACAATTTTATACTATCCATGTTCCATAATTTTTCGTTTACCATGTTCCATAATTTTTTAATTACAGTACTTGAGCAAAACAGCCCCGTGTTATCAAGATATTCTGTCATTCGATCTGCCACCAAACAGCGAATGCAATTCATAAGAAATTGCAGTTCATTGCTAATCAGAAAATAATAAAATGTTTTCGTTGCTCGCAAGGAATATACAAGGTGAAGAGTAGTACGTAGAGCACCTCGTGTAGATCGCTTATTTATTATTATTTTATTAATTTAATAATTATAATGTATGATTAAATTAATTATATACTACTTTTATGAAATAATATATATACTTATTGATGCAATTTGATAATAAAACGTATTATCTAAGGATAACTAAATTATAATCATTGATTTAATCATATTTGTTAAATTGACTTGATAATATCAAATAATTTTAATCATATTTACTATTTAACACATACTCTAAGTTAATATATAATTATTTTTATTAATTAATAAGTAAAATTAATATTTTACACAAGTTTTACGTGTTCTATATATACATTTTTATAAAAGTCAAAATAGTCAAAACGTGTATTTGATACACAAGCTATGTGCCTTTTCATCAAGATTGCATGGGAGTACATACTTAAATGCTTCAAACTTAATAGTAAAATGATTATGGTGTTATAATTTTGTTTGCATATGTCACGGGATCATTATCGAAAATGGGATACTTAGTCAAGTTTATTTTGTGTACGCAATGAAAGTTTTATGATCAAAGTGACTATGCCGAGAATCGTTCTTATAGGCTTTCAATCACGAACATGATGAAAGTATTCAACGAGACGTCATGAGACCATGACATTAGTGTGTTAGACACTAATGCAGGCACTTGAACGCTTAATGTTTGAAGGGGCATCCAAGGAACGATGGGACACCGAGAAGGATCATCGATGTGAGTTGTCACTCATGCTCAAAGTCAGATGTCAAAATTAGAAAAAGCTTACTTGTACTATATATCTCGAAACATAGAATACATATGGGCCTAGGAAGACACTAGTGAACTACTTCATAATGTACCATAGGTAAAGAAACCTCAACACAAAAGTAAAATTATAAAAAAAACATGTTTCATGGGTAACTTGATCATTCATAAGGATGACCTTACAAGATTATACCACAGAGGATATCCGTAATATTATGCAGTACGGGGCGGCCGCATATGTTGAGACGACATTGAGCAGTCGCAAGCTTGAGCTGAGCAGCATTAGTGCAACGAGAATTTGTGTGTCACGTCACGGGAGAATGGTCATAAAAGACATTCTCCCCACCAAAATCGATGATGTCCCCGACGTCGTTGTCCGGCTTCTTCAAGATTTTCGTCTTGACTTCGTTTGTTTAGTTGGAGTCTGTCTCCTTTGCCTTGACTTCTCCTTCATTAATGTCACGCAACACAAGGAATGTCCGCGCCATTTCGGGACTCGCTGAGGACTCATACCTCAGGTCTGCTTCGCTTATCACTATAAGAAAATGGGTGCTTAGCGACGCACCTTAGCGTCGCCAAAATCTGTGACGCTATATAGACGCCACTAGCGCCTTTATAGCGTCTACTTCGCGTCACCATAATGAGATGCTACTTGCCTCCAGATAGCGTCTCCTTAGCGTCTTCTTAGCTATTCAACTAATAGACGCTATGTCTGGTACAATGGAGACGCTACGTAGACGCTATTATTTCGCGCCACGAAGCAGAGATGCGCGACAGCACCTAGCGCCGTTCTCACGTCGACGACGTTAGACGCGAATCTAGCGTTGCAAGACTTGCGACGCTAAAGAGACGCTATATGGTGTCTCGAAAAGACGCTATTTGGACGCTACCGTATTACCCATAACTTATTTACATTTATCTCGCTATTTGTTTTATATTTAAACCCTATATATTATATATACTATATGTTAATCAATAAATTCATTAAATATTATATTAATATTAATTATACGATTATATATATATATATATGTATTTTTACATGATAGGAGTGTTCATAAATATATAATTTGTTCCCTATAGTATTTATGTTATCTATACATATAATATATATAATATCTTAATTATGCATATATTATTATTATATACTTAATCATGAAATTACGATGGCTGATTAAGTTGTAGCGTCACAGTGGCGACTCAATAGCATCTACGTAGAGTCTAATTAGAGCCGTCGTTACAATCGACGCTATGAGGACACTAGTAGCGTCTCTATAGCGTCTCACTATTGAGATGCGAAAAAGTATGAGACACTAGCTCGGCGCTACGGTGTCGCTAAATGTAACTAGCGACTCAGTAGCGTCGGTATTACGCCTCCTAAGCCGACTTGTTACCCCCTCGCTTAATCGGGCACATATAGATATATAAATACGCGTATATGCTTATACTTATATATAATAAGTGTATATATACATATTATTATAACTTAATATCACACATATAAACATATACACATATATTCACTTCGAATACGTATACATATGCACGTTATCTATATATATATATGACTCGCACATGTATAGACATATACATACACATATATATTTATAATACATATAGATAAACACATTGTTGTAACTTAATCTCCCACACGTAGGCATATATATACATACGCATATATTCCATATGTATATATATACACACACAATTTTGTTATATACATACATATTTATAATTTTGTATACATACATGATAGATTGTCGGAAGGAAATAAAATAATTGGAACGGGGCACATTGCGATGAGACGCTACATTAATAAATAAACTTTCATACATAATAAAAAATTTTGAAAAAGACCTTTAAGGTGTGTCTCAATGGCGTCGCATTCTTGAGACGCTAAACCCATTGAGATGCCTCGACGATGCTATTGTGTCGCTACATCTTAGTGACACATTTACTTCTCTATAGCACCGCGCTAGCCGAATTTTAACAGTTGTGGCACCTACATGGCGTCTACGTAGCGTCGCGTTGTATTGTGACGCTAACAAATTACTTAAATCCCTAACCCCTCTTCTTCATTTTCACTTTTATTGTTTGCCTTCTTCCGCCCGCCCGACGTCCACCTGACGCCCGACCTCCGACGCCCGCCACCTCCACCGCGCCCCTCCGACGCCCTCCATTGCCGCCTTCCGCATTCGATCGTCGCCCTCTGCATTCGACCGCCGCCGTTCACTCCTCCTCCCTCCCCGATGCCGACCCTCCACCGCCGTCGCCGCCCTTCGCCTCCGCTGCCCTCCGCATTCGACCGCCACCTCCACTGCCGCCCGCCGCCTCTGCCTCCACCGGCGCCTCCTCCTCCTCCCTCCGCCTCTACTGCACTCCACCACCGCCGCCGCCCTTCGCCTCCGCATTCGACCGCCGTCCTCCGCAATCGACCGCCACCCTCCACATTCGACCGCCACCCTTCGCCTCCTCCTTCTCCTCCTCCCTCCCCCACGCCCGCCGTCCACTGCCGCCGCTGCCCTTCGCCTCTACCGCCCTCCGCATTTGACCGCAGCCTCCACTGCCGCCCGCCGCCTCCGCCTCCACCGGCGCCTCCTCCTCCTCCTCCCTCCGCCTCCACTGCCATCCATTGCCGCCCGCCTCCACCGCCCTTCTCCTCTGCCGCCCTTCGCCTCCGTCGTCGCCTCGTCCGCCCTCCGCCTCCACCGCCACCCTTCGCCTCCACCGTCGCCTCGTCAGCCCTCCGCCTCGTCCGCCCTCCACCGCCGCCGACGTCCGCCTCCGCCGCCACTGCCCTCCGCCTCCACTACCATCTTGGCCGCCCTCCGCCCTTCGCCGTCCTCCGGTTAAGAAGGTACTAACCCGCCACCATGTATGTTAAGTTAATTATTAATGCATGAAGTTAAATTAAGTTAATTATTCATGTTAAGTTAAGTATTACTTATTCATGTTATGAATTAAGTTAAGTATTACTTAAGTTAAGTATCATCTCTTTGGATCAAGTTAGTCTTCGTGGAAGAACAGAAATTACAATGCATGCAGTAATTGCTCGATATTATTTCTTGCTGAAGTTGCATAATTTAATGTTGTATGATATAGCAACGATTTGAAAGTTTTCAAATGCGTCACTGGTTACGAATCACATCTTGCTAGCTTTAATAGTTACACATTTCGATAAAAAGTTTTAATCGCTCAGATCTTAGGTCAATCTCAAGCCAATTGTTATATACATAATCGCCACGCAAAAAAAAATGGTATTTGAATATTTTTTATTACTTAAGTTAAGTTAAGTTAACTTATGAACTAATTCATGTACTTTCACATTCTTGGTGATAAAATAAAATTATGATTTGACGATGAAGTACTTGAAACATGTGATTTTGGACTTCGTAAGTTCAAAATCACACATTTCAAGTACACGAATTTGATTACTTGACTTAATGTTCTCCATTACAGAAATGATAAAGCCAGATCGTAGTTGGATTCGTCGTTGGAAGGATAAACATGATGTCATAATTGAAGAATATAAGGATGGTGTTGATGAATTCATTAATGTGGCATATCAAAATGAAGGTGTTGCTTCTTCATATGGCGAAATCTTATGTCCATGCCGGAAGTGCAAATGTTATCAGTGGAAAGTAAGATATGATGTGCAGAAGGATTTATATTACAACGGTTTCTTACTTACATACACCAATTGGTTCTTTCATGGCGAAGAAAGATGGGCTAAAGAAATAAGTAATGTAGATACCGTTGTGGGCGACCCGAGCAATCCGTACAGGGACATGATACGAGATGCAATGTTAGAAGAAAATGTTGACGAAACATTGATTGAAGAAGACCCGAATTCTTCGGCTTCTAAGTTTTATAATCTTCTCGAAGAAGTAGATGAACCTTTATGGGATGGATGCGTGAAGCAAACTACACTTTCTGCAGTGGCACAACTAATGAACTTAAAATCAGAATTTAATATGAGCGAAAGTTATTTTCACCGGATGCTTGCCATTATTAAGAGTATGCTTCTAACTTCAGAGAAATTACCGAGACATTTTTACAAGTGCAAACGGTTGATGAGAGATTTAGGGTTGGAATATCAGAAGATTGATACATGCTGCAATTATTGCATGCTGTACTACAAGGAAAATAACTCACTTATGAGTTGTTCTATTTGTGATGAGATCAGATTCAAACCGAAAAAGAATTCTCAAAGCTCAAACAAAATGTGGCAAATACAATATTTAGATACTTTTCGATTGTTCCAAGATTACAATGACTATTTCTTTCTGAAAAAATTGCATCATTTATGAGGTGGCACGGAGAAGGGACACGTGAAGATCAAAATTCAATTACACATCCTTCGGATGCGGAGGCATGGAGACGATTTGATGCACTTTATCCGACTTTTTCTGCAGAATCACGCAATGTTAGATTAGGA
The DNA here is from genome assembly GCA_030549335.1 of Pontederia crassipes. Taxonomy (NCBI): domain Eukaryota; kingdom Viridiplantae; phylum Streptophyta; class Magnoliopsida; order Commelinales; family Pontederiaceae; genus Pontederia; species Pontederia crassipes. The sequence goes on along the minus strand of CM060194.1, from coordinate 55,018,677 downwards.
TTTTGCACTGATGGCTTCAACCCATTTGGCTCATCAAGTACTGCTTATTCATGTTGGCCAATTTTTGTGACACCTTATAATTTGCCTCCAAGCATGTGTATGAGACGAGAGAATATATTGTTTACATGTATGATCCCGGGTCCTCGATCTCCTGATAAAAGTTTAGATATTTACTTAAGACCTTTGATTAATGAATTCAAGATGTTGTGAGAGGATGTCGTGATTACCTATGACAAATCTAAAAAGCAAAATTTCATTGTGAGAGCCACATTAATGTGGACTATAAGTGATTTTTCGGCATATGGAATGTTGAGTGGTTGGAATACAAAAGGAAAACTTGCTTGTCCCATATGTGGAAAGAATACGAAATCCTTTTATTTGAAAAATTGTAGGAAAGTTTGCTGGTTTGATTGTCATACGATGTTTTTGCTATTGGAGAATTCGATGTGCCGAGATCGAAACTTATTTAAAAAAAAATACATCCGAGAACAACTCATTTGATGAAAAAAAATTTGCTAGAGCAAGTAAACAAGCTTAGTGAAGTCTCATTCGGACTGAAGGCCGGTAGTTATAAGCAAATTGTGTTTGGAAGTTTACATAATTGGGAGAAAAGAAGTATTTTTTGGAAGTTATCTTATTGGTCTTCAAACTTGGTACGTCATAACTTGAACGCCATGCATGTGGAGAAGAACATATTTGACAACATCTTCAACACTATTATGAATGTTAAAGGAAGAACAAAAGATAGCATACAGGCTCGCGAAGACATAAAATTAATATGCAAAAGACTAGAGCTAGATATCATTCATCTTCAAAATGGTAAATGCAAAAAGCCAAAAGTTACTTATGTCTTGAGCAATGATCAAAGAAAAGTGGTTTTCGAATGGGTAAAGCAATTAAAATTCTCCGACGGATATGTATCAAACATATCTTGTTGTTTTAACTTGGACAATGGAAAGATATACGGGATGAAGAGTCATAATTGTCATATTTTTATGCAAAGGCTGCTTTCAATTGTCTTTAAAGAACTTTTGCCAAATGTCATCGGGGAGGCTTTAACAGAATTGTCTATGTTATTTAAAGAGCTTTGTGCATCCATCGTTTGGAAAGAAGACATATCTCGGTTAGATGCTTCTATTGTGATTACCGTGTGCAACGCTGAGAAGATATTTCTACCTTCTTTCTTTCATGTGATGGAACATTTGATTGCACATCTTCCATATGAAACAAAAATTATTGATCTGGTTCAGTATCGATGGGTGTATCCATTCGAAAGGTGCATATTATATTTGAAAAGGAAGGCGAAGAATAAGACAAAAATTGAAGGCTCCATATGTAAAGCATATTTCATTGAGGAGGTGTCAAACTTTACTTCAAAATACTTTGAGCCACACATACAATCACGACACACCAAAGTTCCAAGAAACGATGATGGTGGTGAAGGAGAATTTGACATGAATATTCTATCCATCTTCAAGTATCCATGTCGACTTCTTGGTGCAGGGCGCAAAATTAACTTGAATGACAGAGATCTCACCATCGTTGAGAATTATGTTCTTGTAAATTATCTCGAAGTGACATCATATCTCGAGTAAGGCAATTTGTTCTAATTTGTTATATAATTTAAAGTTAATTATTGCTATATGATTGTATTAATTGAAAACTATGAATTCAAGAAATTCGAATAATTACAGCGAGAAATCAATCCGTTAGTTTCAAACGATGAGTTATTGAAATTGCGAGACGAACATTTTGCCGATTGGTTGAGATGTGAAGTGAGAAATCTTTCCGCTTGTTCTTAATTGTTATAAGTTCGTAACTTTTAATAAAGTTTTTAGTTATTTTTCTTATAGGTTATTAATGGCTCAGTCATAGAGAACAAAATACGAGATCTCGGTCATGACCCGAAGAAACAAGTTCTTAGCTACTACGGCGTCATAGTCAATGGATATCGGTTCCATATAGAAGAATATAGCCGACAACTTTCAACTATTAATAGCGACATATGTGTTCTAGGAAGCATGTACGGGGATGACGATTTTGATTACTACGGTGTTATAGAAGACATCCTATAATTGTCTTATTTGGGAAAAATCTAACAAAGGTGCTAAAATGCCATTGGTTCGATCTAGAGAAAGGTGTTCGGATCGATCAAAAATTTAAATTGGTGGATATTAACCCTCGGTCGAGACTTCAATCATACGATCCATTCGTATTGGCGGAACAAGCACAACAAATGTACTACACTAAGTGTCCATCGAAAAGAACCAAGGATGAATGGTGGACGCCATGCAAGGTGAAGAGTAGACTATTCTTAGCAGAAACAATTTGTAGATGACAATGAAACATCATCCGTACACAACGATGTGCCAATGGACGATTACTATCAAGAAGATAGAGTGAATGAGACGATTGATGTGGCCGATGGAGTTGAGAATTTTCAATTGGTCGATGACGCTGAGCCAATGGAAGAGTTCAATTCAAATGACCTTTTGGATGGAAACTTCGATAATTTCATTGATGATGACTCGAATCAAAATTATAGCGACGATGATGAAGATGATGAAAATGAATCAGAATACGAAACAAGCGAATGAATTCCGTAGTTATTCTAATGACATAAGCTTTTTACTTTTTTTAAGTTATATATGGTTACCGATAATAAGAGAAGTTTCTTTCTTTTTTTTCAGTCATGGATACTAGGGGTCGAGCATCTGGGTCATCTCGCTCTTTCAGGCATTCACTCAAGATGAGTCAGCCATCACAACCATCATGTAATATATTTATTGTGAGCTGTTTATTGGTAGTTGATTATAATAGTTAAATTCCTTTTTTAATAATATCAGTTCCTCCGCCGTCGACGGGGCACATAGCCAGATCGTCACATAGTAGGCGATCCATTGGTGGGTCTGCTCAACGTATCACTCCAGGTACGTGACACATTGTAGGCAATAGATAGTAGGAGATAGAGTTTTTTTAAATATTTTGCTTTTGTGACAATTGCTCCACCGTCGATAGGGAACGTAGTCGGTACGTCTCGATCGAACGACGATGATCATCATGTCACACCAGGTTATTTTTTGTATATTACATAATTTTATATAGGAGCCAAATTTTATGTATTTTCTTATGATGACAGTTGCTACCCCACCGCCACTACCGAGAATACCAGACGCTTCACCACATTCTAACATTGGCGAGTGACATCTTACGCCAGGTGATATATTTATTGTTATTGACAATTAATTATATCAATTATTTTTTAATAATGTTAGTCGTCGCCGATAGCACAAGCACCTGACTCAATTCATTCAGACGAGCGGACTGTCACTGATCATGCGATACACATCAATCGAAGTGAGAACCACTATACATCTATCAATTATCACAATTTTAATTTGGTATGACACTAATGATTTATTATGTATTAGGGCCCATAGTTGATGTCAGACCTTCACAGCCTATCCCAACTGTATCGGATGATGATTCCTCTTCGAGTGATGAAGAGGGGTTACACGATAATGGGGTGGTCACTGTGAATAATTTTGCTCGATCGTAAGTTAAATAAGTTGTACAAATTTTGTTATAGTTTTGGTTATCATTAAAAATTAATTCTTCTTTGTAATTGGCAGGACCACTTTCATACCCGCTAGTACCGTGCAGGATGTCAGTGCTCTCGTTCTTTCCCACTTGCCGGAAAGGGCAGGATCCTGGAAAGATGTCCCAAATCAAGTGCAGGATGACATCTTTTGAGCCTTTATGGTACGATCTTCTATTTGGGTTACATAATTCGATTTATATTTATTTTAAAATTACTAAGTTTTAACGTTTTATTTGTAGGAGGCAAATCAGTTTCATCCGGATCTTAGTTTAGGGACGATACGGAGAGATTTTGAGAAGGTCGCTGCGAAACGCCTCCGAAATCGATTATACAAGTTTCGCAAGGTCGTCACGTCCGCCGGTCTCACTTTGGAGCAGGGCATACAAAGATGCCCAAAACATATTAGGCGCTCGGTTTGGGAGTCCCTCTGTAGGAAGTGGTAAGTATAGTATACTTTTACATTATTTTTATGAAAATTATAGTTTTTTAAAAGTGTAAATATTTGATGTTCACAAAGGACGGATGAACGATGGCAAAGAAAGTCAAAAAAGGCAAGGGTTAACCGTCTTTCGAAGCCCGAGACCCACATCCACACAAGGGGATTGATGCGATTTGACGAGCATCGACGACGCATGGTAATTTACATATAAATTTAATTTATCATACTTTTGACTTATATTTATGTTATCAAATTTGAAACTTTATTGTATGAGGGGAAAGAAGGCGGTCCCGCAGACTTTCGAGTGGTCTATGAGGCCACACATAAGAGCCGGAAGACAAACGACCTAGTCACGCTCACTGCTCGTAGGCTTCTGGTAAGTCTAATGATATGGTCATTTGGTTGTTGTCGTTAGTGCACTATTTTTGAAATACATAATATTTAAATTTTATAGGATGAGTATAATGCGAAAATAGCTGAAAAGTATAGGGATGATACGAGTACTCAGCCAACAGGTAATGTTTCTTCGTTGGTTTTGTCATGTTTTTAATTTATGTGTTTCTTGATATATAATTTATATATTATATGATTGTATAATTTTTCTATTTCATAGAGGACCCTGCTGTTTGGGAGGAGGTGACCGGCACGACAGAGGGGGATACTTGTGTGGCCTCGGCATAGTTGCTTAGATACCTAAGAGGATAGGAGGATATGCAGGAGGTGCATTTGCTCCAAGCTCATCCGCTGCACCCGATATGACGCAGCTATCACAACAGCTATCGCAGCAGTTATCGGCGCAGATATCGCAGCAGGTGTCGCAGCAGTTGTTGCAGCAGTTGGCTCCTCTATTGCAAGCGATTCAGGGATTGATCCCGACGCAGAATCCATCCCCGCGAGACCATGGACCGAGCACGTCTGGGTCGAACGTCCGGAATGATAACAATAACTCCCAAACCTTGGATAGAAAATAAACTATGCATTTGTTACTTATAGACTTAGATATGCATTTAGTTTGTTAGTTCGGTTTAGTAGTTTTCGTATTCTTATGTTATATATTATGCTTGTAATGGTTTTATATTGCCTGTGATGCTTTTATATTGCCTGTGATGAATATCAATGCATTTTGAGATGCATTATAAATTGTATGGTGTGGGAAGGGAAAAAATGAGGTTGGGATGGGTAAAAAAAAATGCAAGTAGCGACTCCATAGCGTCGCATTTGCGTCGCAAAACGATGTCGACGCTGATTTAGATATATCGTACTTAGCGCCAACATAGCGTCTCATTGATGGCGCGTACAACATGATTGTTGCGTCACTTCAGCGCCTTCTTAGCGCCTACACTAGCGTCTCATGGGCGTCGGAATAGTGCCTCATATCTAGCGCCTCTGCAGCGTCGACTTAGCGACGCACATAATGTACACATAGCCGGAAAACACGGGCCTTAATAACGTCGAGATGGCATCAACAGGTGGCGCTAGTAGCGTCTCATTTTTATTGACGCTATTGCGACACTATTAGTTACCGATTTTCAGTGTCCCCCATTTGCGGCGCTAGTTGGACGCTAATGAGACGCTATTCTCAACGGACACGTAATAGCGCTTCCTTAGCATTGCGTGTGTTGGGTCGCTAATAGACAAATTTCTTGTCGTGTATTGATCGTTCGTCCAATCCTTGTGTAGCGCCAATGGAGTTCGTAATGTGAGTGATCCGACCTCATTAAGCAACTATTCGTCCATCAAGTTTTTGTTGCAGTGTCATCTTAATTGGTTTGACGCATGATCGGTAAAATAGTCCCAGAACCCCTATCCGTTTGTTATTAATTGATCGCCAGAGGGGAGGGATGAACTATTGGATAACTTTAAGAATAGCTCAAAGAAAGAGTTGCTTTGGGATCGCAGTAGAGTGCGATGAGAGTCTTGTCATTTGACAGGCATGACTTAATTTGATGTCTCCATATTGCAAATGAATGCGGCATAGAGTAATCCATCCGTCGAATGTAGAGTATAGGACCCCCTCATCCTTGATGGTCATTTGAGATTTCGACGATTCAAGGCAGAACAAGGTTATTTCATGGGACATCCAAGTCGTTGCTCCCACGTTCGCTATGGACTTGACTCCATCCTCTTGTCTTGATGGACTGTCTTTGTCTTGGTAGTTTGGCTTGCCTCCTTGCAATATAGACTTCTCTCCCTCACCATTGTTCTTATCTGAGAGCTTTGGTAGTGTGGCATTCATCTTGGTGTACTCGCTAGTGATGACTAACGAGCGAAGATTGGGATAATCTTATAGCTTCAACTTCGTCCTAGTCTAAAGTTTGAGCCCTTATTATGAAGATCGGCAATAATGCATCTTCATTCACCTGGAAACTCTGTAGAGGGAGTGTGGTGAACTCTTTCACATACTCCTTCAATGTGCCCTTCTGACTAATGTTAAACATCCAGATCTTGACCTCCAAGCCCAATTGTCAAGGCAAAATTAGTTGATGAGCTGCTTTTTGAATTCATCCCATGTCTTAATGTGATCAACATTGCCATGTTTCACATCGTCGCAGCGGCATCGCCACCATAAGTTTGTCGCATCATGCCTTTTTCGATATTGGAACCTCTCTTCAAGCTTCAGCAACACCTTTGGCATGGATGGAGCAATATCATTGTGTTCATCGACGAAGATACTCGTCCATCCATAGTTTGGTAAAGTAATGTCATTGCACTTGTTGTCAAAGATCCTGCACCCTTGATATACTTGTCCATTGGGTGATTGAATCTCACGTAAAGATATCACCGATCCACGAGGATGCTCATAAAAGACATTCTGCTTGAGGGCAAGCAAGTTAATGCTTGAGAATTCGTAGCGAGAGTTTCTAACTTCACCTCCATCTCCATTTGAAAGTACAACATCAGGGACTTCTCTTTCGAGCCTTGACTCTGATCTTGAAGGTCGCTACGCTTACTCAAGGCATTGGCCGAGAGGAAAAGCAGACCTTCCTTTGATTGGTAGCAGAACACTTGGTAGCAGCATGCCAATGTTCGCCAAGTGACTGATGTTCAGATCGCTTGCTAGATAGACGTTGTGGTTGAGGCATGGTTCGTCTCAACTCTCGTTAGGTGACATTATGCCACTTGCGGGATGACGCTCGACAAGACTGACCAGACTGACAATTCATCTTATAGTGTTTATAAGAATTTGACGCTTTGCCCCATTTGTGAAAGTTATCTTCATGCGGCAGGTTGGGCTGACAACACGAGAAGATGCTTGTGAATGATGCTTCATAGTCGAAAGGTGCTTAACATTAGGCTAACTTCTGTCGTAGAGTGGTGACTAGGCATGCAACGCGACATCATAGAATGTTGAGCATTGCCAAATTGTCGTGGCTAAACATGACGACAATCCCTAAATGTGACACTGGTACTTCGAGTTACACGACTGGACGTGTAATGCGACCTCGTGCTATGAGTGATGCAAGACCATCATGGATAGACATGAAGACACTCTTCTTGACGCAGTGCGGCACTTCAAATGGTCGTTTGGCAGATGAAACCAGATGGAACCAGCGCCTAGTTCCACCTCGTTCCGCCAAACGCCCCCGCAGCCTAGTTCGCGAGACGGAACCAACTATAGGTTCCACCATTTTCACGGAACGAACAATCATTACTTTTTTACTTTTGACTTTTTTTTAAATGACGTTTTGCTTTTTTTCAAACTTTTTTCCTTTATCATTTTCTTTTATAACCTTTCTTATATAAGTTAATTTATTTATTATATATAAAATATAAATAATAAAGGATTAATATAATAATATTTTTTATTATTTCATTAGAAATTTGTAATATTTCAATAAATATAAATTATTTTAAAAAAATTATATTTAAATAATATACTTTTTAACAAAATTGTTGACATAATTTTCTTAATATATATTATGTATTTTAATTTTTTAGCAACTTTATAATCTATATTTATAATACATGTTTTAATTCAATCATTCACTAAAATTAACCCATCACATTTACTTTTTCTTATTACATCAACTATTTTATTCTTCATTATTAAATTTCACTCTATCCAAACATGCCCCGAACTAATCTATTAATTCAACTATTTACTAGAACTTGGTGGAACTCTAATTTTTGTTACCAAATGGCCCTTAGAATTCTCGACTGTCCTTATGGAGTGGCAATTTGTTCGAGTGAATGACGCATGACCATCACAATTAGGCATGGTGATCGATCTGTCATTATAATGCATTTATAGTGCATCCGTCTTCCTTGACACGATATGGGTGTATCAAGAACCTATTATGGGGCTCGAGTGGACGTGCGATGACAAAACTTGTCAAGCATTCCTCCTTGACGCCCATGATCAGGAACCATGACAATAGTGCACCTGGGCATAGTGGGATTTTGAGCGGAAGCACTTTTTTCACGCCATGGCACATTGCGAAGATCGAAGCAGGATGAACTATTTTGATACTACTTGTCACATGGTCATTCTCGAACATAAGACTACGTACAATGACTAAACGAAGGGGCAACTAGTCAAGCCTATTTTGAATATGCAAGAAAAGTTTTATGGTCGAGACAACTATGACGAGAGTCATTCTTATAGGCTATCAATCACAGACTTAACGAGAGTGTTTAACGAGACCATGACATTAGCGCGTTGAGGCACTAATGCATGTGCTTAATGTTCGAAGGGGCATTTGAGGAACCACGAAGCACTAAGAAGGATCACTGATGTCACCCCACGCTCAAGGTCAGACATTATAATTAGAAAAGCTTGCTTATATTATATCTCTGAAAAACATAGAATGCATGTGAGCCTAGGAAGGCACTAATAAACTCGTGTCGCAAGTAAAAAAGTCTCAATACAAAAGTGAAAATGTAAAAGACATGCTCTATGAATACTTGGTCATTCATAATGATGACCTTATAAGATTATGCCACAAAGATTAGATATTTTGCACTTCGCAATTTTATGCAGTGCAAGATGACTATATGTGTTCTTAGGGTTGACACTAAGAGGCCGCAAGCTTGAGTTGAGCGACATTGATGCTATGAAATTTTATGCATTGTGTCACAAAAAACGCAATGTGACACATGCAAATCACTTTGATGCATGTTATAAATGACCATATTGTAGACTAACATAAACGTAAACATACACAAATGAGTATATCGATCATCTTCAAAGCAATTAGAGGGATGCCTTTCTAAACTTATTTTATGTGTACATACTATCTTCAACACATTTTTTACTTTTAAAATATAAAAAAATGATAAAGCTAGCATTAACGACAAACGTCATGGAGTCCGAGGAAGATAATTTGTTAATAAAAAGTCTAAATAATGTATTTTAATAAAGATAAGAAAGTTCACTTAGATTCTTCACGTTGACTTGAATGCATGAATACTCAAATGGACGATAAAAGTTTTATTATATTGGAATCAAATTTTGAAGATAAGTTCTTGGCACAAAAAACAAACATGTTATGCGATGTTTAAGCTATTTGTTACCGATGATTCATATGGTGCAAAGTATGACCATTTCATTCTTTTTTGGAAAAAATGTTATAGAGATAAAGAAGAAGGCATGATAAAATGATTAGTTTAGAATTCTTAATGGACTATTTCGCATGAGAACAAAGCTACTCTTGAATGCATTCAAGCATTAGAAGCACGAGAACCAGTAGAAGGCACTAGTGAACTATTCCACAATGTACCATAGGTAAAGGAGTCTCAATACAAAAGTAAAATTATAAAAAACACGCTCCATGGGTAACTTGATCATTCATAAGAATGACTTTACAAGATTATGCCACAAAAGAAGATATCTGTAATATTATGTAGTGCGGGGCGACTGCATGTGTTGAGACAACACCGAGCGATCGCAAGCTTGAGTTGAATGGCATTGGTGCAACGAGATTTTATGTGTCATGTCATGAGAGAATGCCTCATGACATTCTCCCCCACCAAGATCAATGATGTCCCCAACGTCGTTGTTCAGTTTCTTCAGGGTTTTCGTCTTTCGTCTTGACTTTCTCTTGTCTAGTTGGAGTCCGTCTCCTTTGCCTTGACTTCTCCTTCATCAGCGTCACGCAACACAAGGAATGTCCGTGCCATTTCGGGACTCGCTGAGGACTCATACCTCAGGTCTGCTTCGCTTATTGATCCTTCGTCCAATCCTTGTGCGACACCAACGGAGTTCGCAATGTGAATGATCTGACCTCATCAAACAACTATTCGTCAGTCAAGTTTTTGTTGCAGTGTCATCTTGATTGGTTTGACGCAAGATCGGTAAAGCAGTCCCAGAACCTATCTGTTTTGTTATTAATTGACCACTGGAGGGGAGGGATGAACTCTTGGATAACTTTAAGAATAGCTCAAAGAAAGAGTTGCTTTGGGATCGCAGTAGAGTGCGATGAGAGTCTTGTCATTTGACAAGCATGACTTGATTTGATGTCTCCATATTGCAAATGAATGCGGCATAGAGTAATCCATCCGTCGAATGTAGAGTATAGGACCCCCTCATCCTTGATGGTCATTTGAGATTTCGATGATTCAAGGCAGAATAAGGTTATTTCATGGGACATCCAAGTCGTTGCTCCCACGTTCGCTATGGACTTGACTCCATCCTCTTGTCTTGATGGACTGTCTTTGTCTTGGTAGTTTGGCTTGCCTCCTTGCAATATAGACTTCTCTCCCTCACCATTGTTCTTATCTGAGGGCTTTGGTAGTGTGACATTCATCTTGGTGTACTCACTGGTGACGACTAACGAGCGAAGATTGGGATAATCTTATCGCTCTAACGCCATCCTAGTCTAAAGTTTCAACCCTTATTATGAAGATCGATAATAATGCATCTTCATTCACTTGGGAACTTTGTAGAAGGAGTGTGGTGAACTCTTTTACGTACTCCTTCAATGTGCCCTTCTGGCTAATGTTGAACATCCTAATCTTGACCTCCAATCCCAATTGTCAAGGCAAAATTAGTTGATGAGCTACTTTCACATCGTCACGGCGGCATCGTCACTATAAGTTTGCTACATCATGCCTTTTTCGATATTGGAATCTCTCTTCGAAGCTTTAGCAACACCTTTGGCATGGATGAAGCAATATCATTACATTCGTCGAAGAAGATGATGCACTTTGATACTCGTCCATCCATAGTTTGGTAAAGATTCATAAGGTGAATAAGCAACAAAATCACCATATAGACGAAAGGAATCTCGCGGGTCCATTATACAATTATATATAGGAAATTAAGAATAAGATAATGTAAATATACTAATAATATAAAATACTATTGATAAATATTATAATATATATTATGTAATTATAATATTAAAAATAAGAATATGAGAGAGGGTGAGAGATAGAGATTTTAGAGAGAAAGGGACTAAGAGAGAGAAAGAGTGGGGAGAAGAGAGATTTAGAGAGAGAACCATGGGGATGCTCATAAAGACATAGCGCTCGAGGGCAAGTAGGTTAATGCTAGAGAATTTGTAACGAAAGTTTCCAACTTCACCTCCATCTCCATCTGAAAGGACAACATCAGGGACTTCTCTTTCAAGCCTTGGACTCTGATCATGAAGGTTCGATTACTCAAGGCATTGGCCGAGAGGAAAGGCTGACCTTCCTTTGATTGGTAGCAGCATGTCAATGTTCGCCAAGTGACCGATGTTCAGATCGCTTGCTAGAGAGTCGTTGGGTTGAGACATGGTTCGTCTCAACTCTCGTTAGGTGACATTATACCGCTTGCGAGATGACGCGGTGCTTTGCCTCATTTGTGAAAGTTATCTTGTCATGGCGGATTGGACTGACAGCACGAGAAGATGCTTATGAACGATGCTCCATAGTCGAAAGGGACATTGAACCTTAATGCTTGACATTAGGCTAACTTTTGTCATAGAGTGCTGACTAGGCATGCAACATGACATCATAGAATGTTGAGCATCGCCAAATTGTCGTGGCTAAGCATGACGACAGTCCCTAATGGTGACACTAGTACTTCGAGTTACATGACTGGATGTGTAATGCGACCTCGTGGTATGAGTGACGCAAGACCATCATGACTAGACATGAAGACACTTTTTACGTAGTGCACCACTTCAAGGGGTCATTTGGTGAATGAAACCAAGTGGAAGCAACACCTAGTTCCACCTCGTTCCACCAAACGCTTCCCGCGGTCTGGTTCCCAAGGTGGAACCAACTGTCGGTTCCACCATTTTGGCGGAACTGACAATAATTGATTTTTTATTTTTTGACTTTTTTGGGAAATGATGTTTTGCTTTTTTTCAAACTTTTTTCTTTTATCATTTTCTTTTATAACCTTTCTTATATAAGTTAATTTATTTATTATATATAAAATATAAATAATAAAGGATTAATATAATATTATTACTTTTTTATTATTTCATTATAAATTTGTAATATTTCATTAAATATTATTTAAAAATTGATTTTTTATATTTTAATAATATATTTTTTAACAAAAAAATTGACATAATTTTTTTAATATATATCGTGTAGCAACTTTATAATCTATATTTATAATACGTATTTTTAATTCAACCACTCACTAAAATTAACCCATCACATTTACTTTTTCCTATTGCATCAACTACCTTATTCTTTAGCGTCAAATTACACTATATCCAAATACACTCCGAACTAATTTGTTAATTCAACTATTCATTGAAACTTAGTGGAACTCCAATTTTCATTGCCAAATGTCCCTCAGAATTACCGACTGTCCTTGTTGAGTGGCAATTTATTCGAGTGAACGACACATGACCATCCCGATTAGTCAGGGTGATCGATCTATCATTATAGTGCATGATGGATGTTCCTTAACACGACACGGGTGAATGCGAAACTTATTATGGGGCTTGATTGGACGTGCGATGACGAAACTTGTCAAGCATTCATCCTTGACTCCCATGATCAGGAACCATGGCATTAGTGCACCTGGGCGTAGTGGGATTTTGAGCGGAAGCACTTTTTTCACGCCATGACATATTGCGAAGATCCAAGCAGGATGAACTATTTTGATACTACTTGTCACAGAGTCATTCTCGGACACAAGACCACATGAAATGACTAAACGGAGGGGCACCTAACCAAGCCTATTTTGAATATGCAACAAAAGTTTTATGGTCGAGGCAACTATGACGATAGTCATTTTTATAGGCTTTCAATCAAGGACTTAACGAGAGTGTTTAACGAGATCATAACATTAGCGCATTGAGGCACTAATGCATGCGCTTAATGTCCGAATGGGCATCTGAGGAACCACAAAGCACTAAGAAGTGTCACCGATGTGAGTTGTCACCCTACACTCAAGGTCAGACATTAGAATTAGAAAAACTTGCTTGTATTATATCTCTGAAAAATATAGAATGCATATAAGCCTAGGAAGACACTAGTGAACTCCCATCTTAAGTAAAAAAGTCTCAATACAAAAGTAAAAATATAAAAAAAAATACTCTACGAATTATTTGGTCATTCATAAGAATGGCCTTATAAGATTATGCCACAAGATTAGATAATTTATGGTTCGCAATTTTATGCGGTGCAAGATGAATAGATGTGTTCTTTGAGATGACACTAACCGCAAGATGATGCTATGACATTTTGCGTGTTGTGTCATGGAAAACACTGTGACACGTACAGATCTTTGATGCATGTTAGCATATCTTTGATGCATGTTATAAATGACCATATTGTAGATTAACATAAATGTAGACATACACAAATGAGTATATCGATCATCTTCAAAACAATTAGAGGGACGTCTTTCTAAACTTATTTTACGCGTAGATACTATACTCAACATTTTTTTTACTTTTAAAATATAAAAAAAATGATAAAGCTAGCATTACCGACAAACCTCATGGAGTTCGAGGAAGATAATTTGTTAATAAAAAGTCTAAATAATGTATTTTAACGAAGATAAGAAAGTTCACTTAGATTCTTCACGTTGATTTGAATGCATGAATACTCAAATGGACGATAAAAGTTTTATTATATTGGAATCAAATTTTGAAAATAAGTTCTTGGGACAAAAAAATATGTTATGTGATGTTTAATCTATTTGTTACCGATGATTCATATGGTGCGAAGTATGACCATTTCATTTTTTTTGGAAAAAAAATGTTAGAGATAAAGAACGAGGCATGATAAAATTATTAGTTTAGAATTCTTAAGGGAGTATTTGGCACCAGAACTAAGGCACTCTTGAATGCACTCAAGCATTGGAAGCACGAGAACAAGTAGAAGACAAACTTCTTATTCTCGTGGGCAACATGTTTTATGTTTTGATTTGAAATTGAAAAAAATAGCAGCAACCGTGTTCTTGAAAAGCAACAATTTGTTAATATTTAAATAAGAAAGCAACTAACTAACTAACTTTTATTATTTATTATGTATAGTTTAGTACTTGTATATTTTCAAGAAAAATATAGCTGAGTATTTCAAAATTATTTTATTTATTTTTCAACTTATTTAATTTGTTGAACTTTGAATTAGAATAATATTATTATAATGATTGTATACTATATTAATTTATTGTAATGATATATATGTATATTATTAATATATTACATAAAATGTCTTGGAGGCAAATATTTGACATATATTATTATAACATAATTATTTTATTTTTTATATTCTCATTTCAATCAAGCACCAACCAATTACATCTTCTATTTTCAATAAAAAAAATGTATAAGAACTTTAGAAGGATAAATTACATCAAATGCCCTCCAATTTTAATTATTTCTAGCGTTACCCTCTAACTTTATTTTGTAATAACATTGTCATTCATCTTTTAATTTGTTTCATTAAATGCCCTTTTCATAAATTAGAGGTTATTATTCAATCGCATTGTTGACGTGACATCTTTTTTCTTCTTCACATAAGTATTTATTGATATGACAATATTAAAAAATTAAAATGAAAAAAATGAAAATGTCAGCAGAGGAGAGGAGGAGGGGGGCGTCGCCCCTCCCTCTGCGACCAATTTTTTTAATATATATTATGTATTTTATTTTTTAACAATTTTATAATATATAATTTTAATTCAATCACCCACTAAAATTAATCCATCACATCTACTACCTTATTCTTCATCATTAAGATATTTTATATAATATCCTGTGCCGACGAAAAGAATGACGGCCCCCCTTCGTGACTTCCGACACAAGGTCGTAGAGTAGGGGAACCATCGCCCCCCTTTTTCCCATCATCCTCCAACGCGTGCCAACAGAGCCCCCCCCCCCCCCCCCCCCCCCCCCTTCTTTGTCGACACGCACTAAGAAGGAAGGGGCCTCACCCCCCTCCGGTGATCGCCTGTGGTCATAGAGGGAGGGGTGACCCCCCCCCCCCCCCCCCTCCTTCTCTCCTCTATGCAGAATTTTTTATTTTTAAAATTTTATTTTTATTTTTAATGTTATCACGTCAGTAAATATTTATGTGGAGAAGTAAAGATGATGCGTCAGCGCCACGTCAGCTATGCGACCGAGAAATGGAAGATCGATAGTGAAATGAGCATTCGGTGTAATGAGTTAAAAGATGAAGGGTATTCATATTATAAGTTAAAGTTAGAGGATAATGCTAAGCAAACGTCAAAGTTGAAGGACATTTGATGTAATTTACTCTATTTTAAAAGTTTCATATTCTTCTACCAAATAGTAGAGTTTTAAGCCTTATTCTTTTCTTTTTGCTATGATTTAGTTTCTTTTTTTACCTAAAATCTCTATTCATATACATCAATTCTTTCCCAGTTATTTAGTTAATTCATTAAGTTCAATCTCTAAAATTTCTTCGTGTTGTTATTTTCAATTTGATTCATGCTCAATGTTGCTATAAGCTATCCAATCTCATAAATGTATGTACAAGTCATCAGAAAATGAATTAATAGAAAATGCAATCGTTAGGGTTTTGAAAATCTGAACAATCCTAAAAGTGGAAGGGTTTTGAAAATCTTCATTGCTAATGTTTGAAAATAGGGTGGTAAATCAAAATTAGTATACGTTTACATTGAAATTGATTTCTATCCTATAATTGATAAAATTAGGGGGTTTAAGGAGCTCCTCATTTAAAATGCATGGACAAGTCATACTTCTATGCACGCCGTACTCAGCCACATACCACACCCTGAAACTGGAATCGTGTGGAACACAAAAAGCTCGTGCCTTTTATTTGCCTCTCCAACCAGAGAAAAAAAAGGCGATCCTTTTATGTACATTGCGGGACGATTCGCTCCTCCACCATATCGCCATTTATTGCGAACAAATCCCACAAGGAAGGTGGAAAATCGGATCTCACACAGGAGGAAAAGAAAAGCTCGGTGCAGCTTCCACCAATGGCGAGAACAAATATTAAACAGAGTCGGATACGGCATAAAAACTGGTTTTTTGTAGCTACTTTTGACCTCTAACGACCCATAAACAGGTTTGATGCCTATCTTTGTGCTAAAGGGGGAAGGCGGCGGGCCATCCATGGCGCTCGGACACCGTCCGTTCGGCATTTCCTGGAGCGCTCACTTCCTTCCGGAGACGTCTGCGATCTCCACCATTCGCTCGATCGCCCATGGATGCATGCTTCTTCTTTTGCTTGCTGTCCGCCCTCCCTTCTTATCATTTGTCATTTATTGATGCAATTATTTAGCACAAATGATGCTTTTGTGCTTTGACGCCTTGCTTGTTGCTTTCCACATGTATACGTAGATTACAATACAGCAAGCGGCGCTGCTGGTGGAGCCCATCAGCCCATCACCGTCTTATCTTCCTCCTCCTCCTCCTCTTTAACTACCGTCGAGCGGTCGCCGTTTGCAGTCGGCGGAAGAAGGCGCGGCGATGGCGACGGTGGTGGTGGAGGTGCCGGCGAGGGAGAAGGCGCCCGGGTACGCCGACGCCGACGCCGACGCCTGCATGCAGGCTGACGGTGAAACCGCCCACCAGATTAGTCACGGTTTGCCTCTGTTTTTCTGCACTCATATCCTTTTACAGATCATTTCTTCTGTTCCTCTTTTTGAACTATGCTTCGATGCTATGTTCTCATTGTTACAGCGTTCCGTTTGCCACTGAAATTGTTTCTTCTTTTCAATGTCATCTTTTGGATTTTTGTTCTTGAAGGAAAGGTCGCTTCCTTTTCACTTCGGTCGCTCCATGCATGCTTCTTAATGCTCAGTGCTGCCTCTGCTGCTATAACCATATGAAAAATTTACCCGTCTTACTGTTCTAATTCTTTGTTCAGATAATATGGAACATGGAATATTCGATATAATCTACTGTGCAGTTCTTTGACAAGATCACTCATGTTGTGATGTATTAAGATTTCTTAGTTACTTGTCTGCTGTCCAGATCCCTGGTACCAGGTTGGCTTTGTGCTCATCACCGGAGTGAACAGTGCCTACGTCTTGGGTTATTCTGGTTCAGTGATGGTTCCACTGGGTTGGGTTGGCGGAGTGTGTGGCTTTGTTCTCGCTGCTGCTGTTTCCCTTTATGCCAATGTTCTTCTGGCTCGTCTCCATGAAGTCGGCGGAAAACGGCATATCAGATACAGGGATCTTGCTGGCTATATTTATGGTAATGACTTTGACTTGATACATCATCCGGGCGCTTTAAATTGGGTAGAAACCGGCATGCAAGATCTGTTAGTTCTGTAGCATTTTATTCTGGCAAAATTGATCCTTAATAGCACTTTGTAGTCGAAGGATGAATGTTCAGACTCCTCAAGAAAAGAAAAAAAAAAGGATGAATGTTCATAGACAATGTCACGAGTTGTTTCTTTATAGTTTGTTTCCATTATAACTATTCAGCTTGAAATTCAAAGTACAGGCAAAACAACTATATATCTAGATTCATCAATTAACTGATAAGAAAATAACACCTGTCTCTTATTTTCTTCTTCACACTTGTGTTTTTTTTTCCTGTTCTTTTGATTCTTTCGTTTTTCTATTGCAGGAAGAAAAGTGTACTCTCTCACATGGGGACTACAGTATGTTAACCTGTTTATGATCAATACTGGATTCATCATTTTGGCAGGACAAGCATTAAAGGTAGAGGAATCTTTCCTTGTCTTCTTGCTGATACACAGTACCATTGTGGAAGACTATGACTTTGGAAATTAGACTGCTGCATCTGTACTGTTTAGGATGACGAAATCTTGAATTATTCGGTGGTGCGTGTCTAATAAAAATTATCATTCCTTTTTAAAATGATTTATCAGTGTAATTCTGTAAGAGCGAAGGTGACATCTAGAAGTTTGAAAATCTGGATATCTTTATTCCTGATCTTCTGTAGGGCTTGAAGCTCACAAACCTTATGATAGAGGGCAATCGATTTTACAAGTATCAGAATTCTTTCACACCTTAATGGAAAAATTTATAGCTGGATTGATGATATGATTCAACAAAATTCTTCAGCTAAAACTTATCTTTACAATGTTAAAGAATTGTGGCCAAGCGGCTTCCCATGCTTGTTACTGAATTGGTGAAAGAAACACTTAAGTTTATGTAAGCTTGTGCACATGGTATCTTAGATTATTCATTTCAACATTTTTTACTGTGGAAACATGGGCAATTATGCTCGAACAAAATGTGAGGACAGTATTTTTCTTTTCTTTTTCTCTAATTAAGGCATCTTGTTTATCATCTCAAAAACACATTTCTAGCCAAGTTAAAACAGGTCGACACATTCCGCTAAAGATTAGGAAGGTAGTTAGTTGGGTTGAATGATTCTTCACTGATATATAAATATCGTTAGAAAGTACTAGAAAACATGTTAACATTGAGTACATCCTGTGACATTTTCTAAATGCTACTTTTTCCTTTTTGCAGGCCGTATATGTTCTTTTCAGGGATGATGGACTGTTGAAACTTCCCTATTGCATTGCAGTTGCTGGATTTGTTTGTGCTCTATTCGCATTTGGCATACCTCATTTGTCAGCTCTTAGAATCTGGCTGGGATTTTCAACATTTTTCAGTCTCATATACATAATCACTGCCTTCGCACTCTCCCTTAAAGATGGTATCTCATCCACCCATAA
Source organism: Pontederia crassipes (assembly GCA_030549335.1). Lineage (NCBI taxonomy): Eukaryota > Viridiplantae > Streptophyta > Magnoliopsida > Commelinales > Pontederiaceae > Pontederia > Pontederia crassipes. The sequence continues at coordinate 54,999,586 of CM060194.1, read as the reverse complement.
TAGCCACTTCTAGAATTCTCCCTGATTTCTTGAGCTGGAAAATATAACGGATTTTCTTTGTGGTGTTGCTTGTGTTGCCTCATATTATATTTACAAATGAACCTATGATGAGTGGATAAAGTAGGAGAATGCAGTGAATTAGATAACAGATGACAGAACTTTGAAAGTAATATGATTTTGTTGTGATAGGATTGGATACTCCAGCTCGAGATTATAGCATTCCAGGATCTCATTCTAGCAAGGTCTTCAGCACCATTGGTGCTGCTGCTAGTCTTGTTTTTGCTTACAATACAGGGATGCTACCAGAGATTCAGGTAGTCTTTTTATGCTTTCTCATTCCTTAAAGAAGGCTGTAGATGATTGAGATGTGCTGCTAAATATCTGGGCACAGATTTTTCGTGCATTCATTAGTCTTGTTTCTCATTTCTATTTCTTACTATATTTGTAAACTCGAGAGAAAAGACTGGAATGCTGCTCTTCATCTTTGCATTAGCATTAAATTGTAATTGTCAATCCTCTACATCTTTGATCTTAGTTAAATTTGAGAAATAACAAAAGAGTTCAATCCATAATAATGCATCCATTAGTTCCATATAATAGATATATTGGATCCTATAAATATATAATTCAGATTCAATATCCAGTGAAAGTTTTGTCAACCTTTTGGGTCATAGTAATTTTGTACTCTTAAAAGAATACCAAGTGTGGAAATATGACTATTTTAACCCAAAAAGGTAACTAAAAGTATAAATTTCCATTTTATGACAGTGTCCTCTGATAACTGTACTTACAAATACTGAGTAGCTCTATGTATAAATCAAGATATGAGTAGTTACATTATATGAAGTGTTCACAGAATCCACATTTTATATCATGATTGCTTCTAATTGACTATGGTTGGTTCGATATCTTGCAGGCAACAGTAAGACCTCCCGTCATTCTGAACATGGAGAAAGCATTGTGGTTTCAGTTTGTAGTAGGTAGCTTGCCACTATATGCTGTTACTTTCATTGGGTATTGGGCATATGGATCTTCCACATCGACCTATCTACTAAATAGTGTGAATGGACCGTTGTGGGTGAAGGCAATGGCCAATGTTGCAGCGTTTCTGCAGACAGTAATTGCCCTGCATGTAGGTTAAATCTTTCCTACCTCTTAGTCCCATACTTTTGATTTCTTCTGAGGTGAAATTCACAACAATCACTGTATTTTCCAAATTGTTTCTGTTTTACTCTAACTGTTATGTGCAATACAAGCTAACTAGATGATATGATATTGATCACTGTCTGCTTGAGGCCATTATTTTTTCCCAGCTTGTTAATGTCATTATAGAGTTTCAGTTTGGCTAGAACACAACTGATTTGGGTAATTGACTTGTCTAGATATTTGCAAGCCCAATGTACGAATACTTGGATACGCAATACGGAAGAGGCAAAGGGAGTCCTTTCTCCTTGCACAATGTTTTATTCAGAGTTGTCGTGAGAGGTGGCTACCTTACAATAAACACTCTGGTAGCAGCTATGCTTCCATTCCTTGGAGACTTCATGAGCCTCACTGGTGCTCTGAGTACATTCCCTCTCACGTTTGTTCTCGCAAACCACATGTACCTAAAAGCCAAGAAGAACAAGCTTTCAGCTCCACAGAAGGCCTGGCACTGGTTGAATGTTTTTGGCTTCAGCTGCTTGGCAGTTGCGGCGGCAATCGCCGCTCTTCGGCTCATTACCGTAGACTCGAAGACGTATCATCTCTTTGCAGATCTGTAAATGTACGTGCAGTACTGAATTTGTTTCTTGTTTGGATTTCATGAAAGAGTAAATAGATTGTTGAGGTTGCTGGTTTGCTCTTTAGATCAGTTAAGATTCTGATGTTCCTCGCAAATGGCAATCTTGTACACCTTGCAATGGAGGTGGCTTGGCGTCCTAAGCGTCTATGGAGGCGGGAACTTGTGCATCTAAAAGTTACAAAATGTACATTGAAAAATAATGTATTTGCTATTGTTGTTATGTGAAATGAAAATTAAGTGGCCTCGTATCACCCAGTTGCAGATTAGACGAAACTTTTAAAAGTGTTATCCTAATGTTCTCTTTCCGCTAACCATCTCTTTAAGCAAACCGGAACAAATTCTGTCAATTTTTTTTTCTTTTCCGATTGAAATTTTACTGTCACTTTGTTTTTTCGTTTGAAATTTTAGTGTCATATTTATAAGTGCATTAGACTTCTCAAATCATCTTTTCCCCCCACAAAGATTTCTAAAATCTTTCTTCTCCGATTTCTCCATTCGAGTTATCATTTTCTGAATTAATGCGTTGGCTTCTTAAGATACTTGTTATACATAGTTAACTATAATATTATTATACAACAACAACAAAGCCTTATCCCACTAGGTGAGGTCGGCTACATGGATCATACGACGCCATATATTCGTTGATCCATGTTCATAAGATTCGACATGATTTTATGTTGGCTGTCGGGGCCTAACACAACCCTCCTCCTTTATCCAGGCTTGGGACCGGCTATAAAATATAGGCGGAGTTATCGGCTATAAAATATAGGCGGAGTTTATATAATATAATATTATTATATTATTATAATTACAATTAATTAACCTAATGTAAATAAAAAGTTTTATACAATCATACATAAAAGATAATTTAATGCCTTCCAGTCCACCCGCAGAGATGAGTTTTATATACACATAATCACAATATTCCTATTTCCTAGCTATTCGTATTCTTTTGAGTTCTTTGACTACGTTTCTGTATCATTTCTATAATGCTATTTTCCTTGTTTGTTTGTAACGACATGCACGCTCTTCGAAACTTTGGTATTTAACTCATTTTATATTCAGTGTTAAATAATGTGATGATTGATTTTTTTCTTCTAAATGATAAAACTTTTATCCCCAATTTCGTTTCGGTTTCGTAAAATCCACTATAATTCCTATTGACCAAAAATCCATCAAGAATCAAGATAATGCATGAACTTAAGTTATTAGACGTTTGGGATCATCGTGGCGGGATGTCATCGAACCTAGCAATGGTGCCTTCGTGGTCGCCTGGAAGGACTCCTCAATTCAGGTTACCACGCTCCAACTTTCTGCACAATTTATTCATTTAGTGATTGCCATGAATAATTTTACATTTCTTACAAGCTTATATGCTAGTACATCACTCCTTCTTTGTCAATTTTTATGGGAGGAGTTCAGTAATCGGAGATACTCCCTAGACTATAATTGGAGATTTAAATTATATCTTGTATTCGGAAGATAAGAGGGGGGCTCTCCTTTCGGCTATCGAAATCTATAAAAATGATGCTCAACTAGTCCAATCTCAGGGTCTCATAGATTTGAGGTCCGAAGGTAGCTACTATACATGGTGTAATAATACGATGGGTGGGATGAGAATTTTATGTAGACTTGATCGCATACTAATTGGCTAAGCATTTTTCTTACTCTAAAAGTTGAACACCTCACAAAAATAGCTTCAGATCACTCACCTTTATTCCTGCAAACCAAATCTCTCAGTGCACGTAAACCACACTATTTTAAATATGAATATTTTTTATTTGAATATCAAGGTCCAAAAGACATTGTGGTAAAGGAATGGAACAACAACTACATTTTTAGGTCCCTAAAAAAATATCAAACAGAAAACCTTAACATGAAACAAAAATTATTTAGGGAATCTTGAGCATAGAGCAGACTTAGCTCAAAATAAGATTAGAATTCTAGAGGTGAAGGATGCTCATGTTGACCTCACTAAGGATGAACTAAACACTCTCATATCTGCTTATAATGAGCATAATGCATACCTAAGATAGATTAGTGTTAAATGGTAGAGTAAATCAAGAGTTAATTGGTTAACAAAAGGGGGATAGGAATATAATTTTTTTTCATTTATCCACTACAATCAGGTAAGGTAAAAATCAAATTCAATCTATTACTGACCCCTCTCGTAACATTATCAAAGATGGAAATGCCATAAGACAAATCTTTGTAGAACATTATCATGACATGTGGAAACATGTTGCTCCTCAACACCCTCCTCTGGATTCTTGGCCTGCCCTACCCCAAATAGATAGTAACAATGCTAATACCCTAATTAACCTAGTCTCCCATGAAGAAATTAAAAGTTGCCTATGGAACATGAGCCCGGGCAAGACCCCTGGCTTAGATGGTTTCACAGTTGAGTTCTATAAATAATATTGGAATATTGTTGGGCCTTGAGTCATTAATACTATACAAAACTTCTTTAACAATAACATTCTACTTTCAGAACTATCCAAAACAACCCTGATCTTCATCCCAAAAAAGCTAAATCCTACCAAAGTGACATATTATCGCCCAATATCTTTGTGCAATATTCTGTACAGACTTATTGCAAAAATAATAGCCACTAGATTGAAACCAATTCTACTTGGGCCAATTGATAAAGTCCAAGCAGCCTTTGTCTCAAGTAAGAATATTCAACATAAAATTCTTTTGGTTCAGAAGATTTCACATTCATTAAATATGGACAGGAAGAAATTTTTTATCTTAAAGGCTGAAGTGAATAAAACTTTTGATAGAGTCACATGGCACTCAATTGAAAAGGTATTAACCTTAATTAATTTTCCCAAAACTTTTAAAAGGTATTAACCCTAATGAATTTTCCCCAAACTTTTATATCCTGGATTACTACATGCATAAAGTCATCTATCTTTAATTGTACAATCAATAGTGTAGCATCTGACTATTTCAAGGGTCATAGTGGTATCAGACAAGGGGACCATTTATCCTCGTATCTTTTCATAATCATATCACAGGTTCTTACCTCAATGTTGAACAACCATGTAGCTATGGGTCTTATGCGTCCTTTCTCTATTCGATCATTTTCACTCAATCATTTAATGTTTGTGGATGACCTTATTATTTGCCTTGCGGCCACTAAGAACAATTCCCTAAAACTTAATCAGCTCTTGCAAGCTTACAATATGCTTACAAACTAGAGAGTTAATTTAAACAAATTTGATATATTTCTCCCCAGGAAGATAAACATTAGGCGTAGGCAGTTAATAAAAGAGATTTTGGGTATCAACATTGGGAATTTTCCTTTTAATTACCTTGTTGATACAAATTTCTTATAAGTATATTCCTTTTAGGAACCAATCCAAAATTCTGGATAAGATTTCTTCTAAGATGAGTGGATGAAAAGGTAAACTATTCTTATAAAATATGTGGTTATGTTTATGCCAATTTATTCCCTTAGTGCTATTTATATCTCTCCAGGAATTTTGAGATCCTTGAAAAAATTTTCTAGATCATTCTTGTGGAATTCAGGAACGGAAGGGAAGGGCATATATTTAATTAATTAGAATCAAATAACTCAGCCAAAAATTGATGGTGGCCTAGGGATCAAAAGTTTACACATGATTACACCGGCCCTACTGGCTAAGCGAGTGCAAGATCTAATGAACAATAAGGAAAACATGTGGAATGAGCTTGTCTCTAATAAATATGGTGTGATTCATCCCTGGGGTACATATAATTTGAAAATTTGTGCATGGAGTTAGAAAATTATCTTTAATTCTCTCGTTGTTCTTAAGGTTGGCATGATGGAATTAATTGTTGATGATTCTTCTACAAGTATTTTTTAAGATCCCTAGATATTGTCTACTCATTTAGCTTTGTCTCCTACATTTATCAACATGGATAAAATTCAACTGTTAACTTGTTATAATATCTCAGATCTAATGCTAAATGGTAACTAGAATGTTCAGCTACTTAATGACCTCTTTGGCCCCTTATTGTGCATGTGCATTATGTTTATTTTTATTTCACTGCGCACCAATGATGAAAAGTGAATTTGGGAGAATAATGCCTATGGTACGGCCCAGGCCAACTCGGTTTATAAAGTCATTTGCCATCATACTTTGTCGTTGCCGGTCCCTGGACAACCTATCGCTCATCGGGTTTGGAAGCTCCTGCCCTTTCTAAGATCCAGCATTTTCTTTAGAAACTAACTCATGGTAGACTCCCAACGCTTGATATCATAGCGAGTTCCAATCCAAATAAACCCCACTTGCCTTTTGTGCGGATCTGATCTCGAATCTATTTCTCATCTTTTCTTTCATTGTTCATTTGCTGCTCAACTTTGGACCCACTGTCAATCCAAGCTCAATCTGACCTTTGGGCATGTTGACCAATGGGATCAGGGAGCTTGGCTTGATGAGGGAGTATCGCTCGACATTTCCTCAAAAGCAAGACTACTTTCTTTAATTTCCTTCGCTCTTTGGGTCATTTAGGGCACTAGAAACGACATACATTTTCGGGAGAAACATGCAACCGTTCCAACGATCTGAGAAAAAGTATTGGCTGGTTATATGAGTATGCTAGAATTCACATTCCTGAGACACTGTTACGGACGTGCTCTACAAATGTCATTTCTGCATAATCACACATTTAATTAACATATTAAGTTAGTTTTGATATTTATTTAGTGATATTTGTATATAGTAATTAATATTCTAATTAGAGTATAATGACTACTTAACTGTCGATAAATTTTACAAAAGTAATTACATAAGTTTATTAGAAATAAATAGTAAAATTTTTAAATATTATAATATATGTCTAAATAGGATTAAGTAAGCTTAATTAGGGTTAAAACACTTAGTTATAACAAAAAAAGTGATTGACCATCACTTTAAGTTCTAAGCAGCTGAAGCAGACAGGTGAACAGTTGCTTAGATGAATATTTTTTCAAACTACCATATGAAGTCCGAAAATTATGAAAAAAAATATATAAACAACTTAACTCTATCCTTTGACGGATCAAAACTTTCCAGAGGAAGAACTCGAGCGAAACGACTTAGGAAAAATCGACAACATGGGCTGTCCAAGGTGAAGTTTCGATCCGAAAAATTGTTCTTCTGATTGAGAGGATCTTTCCTTCATGATTACTGCACCATAAATTATGAAATTTTGTATGATTAATTCATTTGAAGTTAACTTTTCATGGCCTCTAGAATCACCTAAATAGGAGTTTTATAGAGGAAGTTATGTACTTAACTTCGCTGGTTCAACTTATAAATTAGGGCACAGTTCGAATATAATGAATTATGGTTTAAAATTTGGATATATATTGTAAGAGTTCGGTGAGAAGTGGAATCATTCTATTTGGACTTGTATTTTGGGAGAAATGAATTTTTCATTTCATAGTGATGCTTCTGTGAGATTCCAGGACATGGACAGATCACGACCCTAATTGACTATTTTTTTATAAGGTCGTACAAGGAGTTAATTTCTACAATTTTCATGTCTAAACACTACTGAAGTCTAGATTTCAGAAAAATTAAGATCACATCAAATAGACAAATATTGTTAAAGATATAAATTAATCATTCAGTGACACACAGTCTACTAGGACACAAACTCTAGGTCAGATTTCTTGGGATGTTTTGAATTACTCACTTGGACTTAGTTAATGATATTTGAGGATTGAAAATCTTAGTAAGTCTAGTTTCTAATTTATCCAGAATCATGATATTTTTCTTTGTGGTTAAGAAGTTATGAATTATTCATTGACAAATACTCAGTCTGAAATCCTAAGACAACACCTAATTAAACTTTGGAAAATTGAATAGTTGGGAGTATGAAGTAGCATATGAACATAAACACCTGAAATTACACTTAGTATTAGAAGAGATTATATGAATTTTAAGGTGAATAAGTGTTCATGCATGAGCATGCATTGCATATTGTTATTATTACTAATTGAAAAATAAAATAGCATCATTGCTTGTAGGAAACCAACAAGCTACAAGTGAAAGGAGGAAAATCTAGTAAACCTCTTTAAAAACATAAAGCATAAGATGAGTGGATAAATTTACAACATAGCAAAATATTATATGTTAGTTCTTTTATTTATGGTATTACCTCAAGCAAATATTATTATTATTATTATTGAAATATATATTGAGCTATGAAAAGTATTTATGATATGTTTCAAGGATTTCATATGAGATGGAATAACATCTTATACAAAAATATTTTCAGAAAATAATGCTTGTGAAGTGAAAATAAGTTTTACTTGATAATGATATGAGATTATGACATGTGTATTTTGATATTTTTAAATTTCATGTATTCATTAGTCATATTGTTTGAAGTCTTTGGGATCGCATTCGATATACATGAAGCTTCTGGGGCATATATCGGGTGTCTTTGCCTTTTGGGGGCTGCTCTGTGTGCACGTATTGACCCATGATACGCTCTGTGTATCTGAGAATCATGATTCGGTGGCACACAATCATGATTGAGATATGTATTGACCCATGATTTGTTCTGCGTATTTAAGACTCTTTGATTGTGAAGCTTTGCTTAACTATATGATACACAATCATGGAGGGATATGTATTGATCCATGATTTGCTTTGCGTATATGATACTCTTGATTATGAAGCTCTGCTTAACTGTATGACACATGATCATAGAGGGATACGTATTGACCCATGATGAGTATGTGCAATGACACATATGTGAAGTTTAACTGTGAATATGATGATAACTTAAATAATTTGTATTTATGTAAAAGTTCATATGATTTGGAAACTTATGTGATATGAGTTATGCTTTAAACATTTTCTCATATGAAAGAAAAGTCATTATTTAAATGTTAGATGCACCCGTATTGTTCCCTTATGTTGTACATTTATTTCACTCACTGAACAAATGATTGTTGCTCATAGTACCCATTTGAAATTTTTTAGATACTCGTAAGTTCTTGGTTTGAGTCGACTCAGAGATTATTTTACTGCATATAGAAGAGGTCGAGCCGCAGGAGTAGTTTTAGTCCCTCTTCACTTTTTTTTTAAGCATGCATATGTAATAGATAGTTTTAGATGTTGTAATTAAGTTTGTGAGAAATATTTTGTAAGGTTGTATAAAACTTGATCCTGTGGAGTGTTATATGAGAGGGTGTTAGCGAAAAAAAAACTTTTGTGAGGGTGTTATATGTGAATGATATATTTTATAATTGTTTATTTAAACTTTGATGAATATATATATGCATCATTTATATGTATTGACAAATGACATAAGATAAATAAGGGAGGAGGTTTTGCTGATTTTATTTATAAAATTATTAAACATAATTAAGGAAGGTAACAATTGGAATTATAACTTAGTCATAGAGTGAGTTGTGACATACACTCATCGCCCCCATGACCCACATTGGGTCAAATGGGAGCTCCCGACTCATGGTTGGATTAAAATTAACTCAAACGGGTCCCTGATTGAAGAGAATGAGGAGGGGGCGCAGGTTTTCTTATTTGTTTGCCTAATGGACCTTTTCTATTTGTAGGGGCTCTCAGGAGATTGGCGAATAGCATTCTGGATTTAGAACTTTGGAGTATCCTTGCTAGAGTACGAAAAGCAAAAGCGATGGGTCTTATGCGGCTGCATATTGATTTGGATTTGAAAATTTTAGTAGTTGGGAAGACGCTTCGCACCATGGCGCAACCAAAATATATTACTAGAACTTCATAGTATTTTGAATGATTGTATTGAATGAAAAATATCACATGTATTCCGCGAAGAGAATCAGTTGACGGATTTTTTGATAAATTTTGATCATTCTCTTGATTTATCAAATGACATTTTTGAGAGGAAGCCCACCTCCGAAGCTCACTCTACTTATGTATCAGAACAATTCTATGCAGTTTAAATGATAACACCTTTCCTTAAAAAAAACATAGTGCATGAAGTATTTGGTTAACGAGTAATTTATGAAATCAAGGGATAAATTACAAGAAAGAAAGAAAATAAAAACTTGCACATGATCATAAAAAAAATTATAGTCATTTTTTCCACTGCACATGAATGTGCTAACAACTTGCTTTACTGATTAGAAATTTCAATATTTATTATTTTCTATGAATTAGTAATCTAGTATAAACATGAAAACATGTGACAATTGATAAAAAAAAGGGCTTATTTATTTTTATCCCTTAAACTTTAAGCCTTTTTTATGGAAAGAAATAAAGGGAGTTTTCTTCCGCCTTGTGAGAAAAAAAGAAGGTGAAACTTAATTGCCCTCATATTTATAATATTTTATTATTATTTATAAAAGGGTATAATCATCTTATAAAATTAATTTTCTTTGCCTCCATTTTCTCTATCCAAATAAAGTTAATTTTTTTCTTCCTATTTTTCTCTCTTCCCTTCCTTTACCGTTGTTTCCTTCGCTCGTATTATTCATCTCCCTTTGCTTTAATGAGCTTATATTCGAACATAGCCACGGACTCACTTTCATTTAACTAAACTATTTAAGATATAGTGATTCTAAATCGTAAATTTACTTTTTTTAGGTTTATATATTTACTTTACAAAATGTTAACTTAATTAAATGGAACACACACTCTGACCTCATTTTTTTCAATTCGAGTTTATATATTTAGTTTACAAAATAAAAACATAAGTGGGACAAACACTCTAAACTCATTTTGTCCCATTTTGATTTTCTTAAAATTTTAAAATTAAATATGCAAAATTTAACTATGGTAAAGGATAAATGCCTAATTAAACATGTGTATATATATATATATATATGACATTGAAAGTTCAGTGAAATTGTTTTGGAAACTTATCAGAAGGTAAGTGGATAATATTAAAATTTAAGACATAAAATAAATACTTGCTTTTTTGAATTTGTATACATGATTTTTCATAAAAAGGAATAAAATTCTCTTGGTATTCCTTTAAAATTTACTATGCCTCGATGAATGTAAAAGTAATTCAATATATGATTAAAAAGTAAATAAAATTTAAGTAAAAATATGATTAAAAATAGGCACGTTTTATTTGTAAATAAATAGATGGGCGATATGCAACCATCGAACTACCAACAATTAAGTTATGAGTTTCTTGTTATGAGTTTCACATGAACCCATGGTCAGGCACCTCATTCCGCTCTTTCTTGTTACGAGTTTCTTTTTCCTTTTATTTTTTTACGCCAAGGACAACAAAAAATCTTTGTAGAGCTCGAATGGTGTGAAAAGTTAAGTTAGACTCCAAGTTTTGGTGCACAAATACTCCAAGTTTTTTTTAGGCATGTCATGGAAAACTTTGCCAAGTTACTATTTGATCACAATAATCCAAATTTTAGTACACAAAATGATTGGAATAAAGATGGTTTGAAATAATTATTGCATGGCAACAACACTAAATATACACTCGATAAATTCTAACTTAGATATCTTAAAAAATAGTATAAGATTTTGAAACATTTGTCTGCAAAGTGGTTTTAGGTGGAATTATGAAAATAATATGATCAATTATGTTGGTGTAATATTTTAATGCAAATTTATATTGAAGTTTGTTGCGCATTCTTGATCCTAATTCTAAATTGCGGTACAATCAATAATTTCATACTTTGATCCACTTTATCACATATAAAGGCTCAGCCCCGCCACGCAGCGCGACCTCCTCCCCGGGAAATTCATCACATTTGATTCTTTCTTTCTTTAACCAATTTGTTGACTGGACGGTCAATACCAAAGGAACGCGAAGTAGAAGACTTAGGAGATATAATATAATAATGCAGCGAAAAATTTAACGAACATAGCGGAAGACATGATGAGCATAATAGCGGAAGACTTAAAGAAAATAGAATAACTCAGCGAAAGATTAAATGTCATGAGGAATACGACAAAATAAAAAAATATGCGGAAGCTTAATATATCAAATATTTTAACTAGCCTTCATCGGAGGCAACAATGCATGAGTCACAACGTCCAAAAAATGATCAAAATACATCTCAAAAAGATGTCCTAATACGAGGAAATAATCTCATTACTAGACACGGTGCGGGAAGCAAAAAGGTGTACTCGTCCGCCCAAAAACAGTGGCTCATGAAAGACTAGTCTAAAAAAAGTAACGACTACGATCCATAAAGACACGATAGGACCCATTGCCGTACATGATCCAACACATGCAACGGTACATAAGATAACTATTACTCCTCTCCATGAGGACCATATGCAGAAGTATACCACCCCGCCAAGAGCTCCTGACACGCAGCACTAACTCTTGGATGACCATTATGCACCTGTGGGGATCACACAAGGGAGCAAGCTCAACCGCTAGCATAAAGCTAGGTATGGGTTCATATAAATCATAAATCAATTCTATCCAAACATATCATGAAAAGAGTATGAAAATCGGCATAATAAAATGATCAAGTCATTATGGATAAAACTTCATTAATCATGGCATGGATATAGATCATAAAAACAACATCATGTAAACAACATCATGTAAGGAAGATCATAATCATAATAGAGAACACATTTTCACATTCATTTACCATGCTTGACTTTCATACTTTTCGTTCTTCTTTCATTCATTCATAACGTTACATCTTTACATTTTTTGCATCTTTTACATTCCATCTTCTAAAGAGCTCTTCATATTTAAGGGAATATCATTGCATAAATTGATGATATAGCTATCTAAACCTCATATGCACGTGAGGAATTAGTGCCATGGCAAACTCCGTCGGGTTTGGATGACCCCACCACCGGCGAGAAGAAACATCCGTGGGAGAAACTCCTGCCTAGATAGAGCAATTGGTAATCCATGAGGGGGCCTGATACGAGGCTAGAACATCATCCCTCATCGTACATGCGTCTGTCTTTCGATTCATCACTCGATCAAGGCATAGACATATCATCATCTTATTTTGGTCTTTGTTTGCTTAATGATCAAGTGGAAGGAAGTCATTAGAAATCAGAGTTAGGAAAAAAAGGGTCGTTACTTTCAATCCACACGACAGATGCCCTAAGGTCATGAGTCATCTATCGAAAATATTTTGGTCGACCGAAAGAGTGTAGTCACCATTTTTCATTATTCTTCTTCATCGTGTCCTATTTCATACTCATTCATCATGAAAGTCATCGTTACTTTAGGATCTTAGTCGAAAATCATAAATCGGGAAGTTTGATGGAAAATCATCATCGTTCTTGGCATACATAGCATAATCATCTTCGATTCATTTTCTTGAAGAGAGGTCGTTAATAATTTTCGTATATGAGGCATGAGTCGGTATAGAATCAACGAATAACATTTACATGTCCAGCATAATAATAATCAAAAGGTTTTCTACATTTATTCAGAAAAATAATCGAAATTGTAAACATCGAAAAACTGAGGGCAGAAGTGAAAGGAGACCCGGGCCGAGTTGGTCTGGATCGGACTCGGTCTGTCGGGTTGACAAACTGAGAAGAACCCGGGCCGGGTTGAGATTACACTCGGATCGAGTTGGGAAGACGATCGAGTTGGGAGAATCGACTCTCCCGATCGCTTTCTCCACGGCAAACCCAGGTCGGGTCGTGGGTGACCCAGTCCGGGCGTCCAAAGCTAACTACGTAGAGAAAACATCCTAAGCATGCATCTAAGAATGAAAGCTTCTATAACAGTTCATACGTCTATTACACTTAGGATCCATTCGATTGTTCATGAAATCGTTCCAGTTACATACATTTCTACTTTCACCACAGTTCGGTCGTCATATGATCTTGTTCATGGGTATTATGCATAATCTTGAAGATTTTGTTCGTAGTTCAAATCAAGCATGCTACATTCTTCAAGAACTCGACTTATGAGGCAGATCCTGAGGTCCACACACCTGTTTGCCTTCGCTGTTGTCGGAAAGTCGCGCGCGGTTCATCCTGGTCCTACTCTGCTCCCTGGATCACCGGAGACGGTCACCGACGTTTGTCCGTGCCTGTTGTTCACTCGCTGAGGAAGGAAACAGAATAGGTGAGGCGTGGGGCAGGACGACGAAAACAGGGAAGGAAAGCAGAGAAGGAACGGAGCGCTTACTACGTTGACGTTCTATGAACCTTACGTCGCTCTCGCCGGAGATGACCGCCGACGTCATCCGCTCGCCCACTGCTGCTCGCGCACCAGAGAGGAGAGAAAACAGAGTGAGGGCTTGGCTTGGCTTGGAGAAGTCGGACGCCTCTTTTATAAAAATGGACAGGTGTCCGTCGCTCTTCCCATAGCAATCCGGCGGCTGGATTGCGTCTTCCAGGTGGCCGCCGCGGAGTTGGGCAGCAAGCTTCGGACATTGGGTCGGCGGCAGGGGAGAGAAACAGAGAAAGAGAAAGAGAGTTGCAGCAGAAGAAACAAAAAGGAAGAACAGAAATAGAAAACGGCAAACAGAAAATGACGGAAAGGAGGCTTGGCTTTTACGTTTTCATCATTCCATTTTTTTTACCATGAGACGACCGTGTTGTTACATTGACATACAAAAATATGTTCCTATCCTATTATTATGCTAATACAAGTATTCTCTTAAACCTTTTTAGACAAATATGTCCAATGTAAATGTTCGCATGTTAGAGGAATGACCAAACATCCTTTGGAGAGCCATCATCAAAATTTGAATGAGAATAATTGAAAATACAATATTAATGGAAATGATCCATTTGCAAGTAAACTACCATCTCAAAATCATGAAACAGGTAATGTTGAAATGCTAATACTCCAACCAAAATCAAATACATCTCGTAATTGACTATTACGTCTTAGTCCAATGATCAAGGCTCTTCCAAGAAATCTAAGTGTGAGAAAAACTCAATATGAAACTTTGCAGATGAGTATTTTGAATTATATATGGCGAAATAAATGTTTCAATCATTATAAAAAATATATTGTATATGTTACTTATTTTCACAGAAATGAAAGAATTTGGATAAGACAACTTGTTTCGAGTCGTCCAAGTACTAAATGCAAGAAACTCATGGTGTATTTTTGTATTTTTGTAATATTCAATGCAAAGAAACTCATGGTGTATTTTTTTTTTTTTTGCTTTTAATGAAGACAAAAGAAGAGAATATTTTTGCTTTTAATGAAGACCAAAGAAGAGAATAAATGTAAAAGGATGATCTCTTAAATTCATAGTTTAAATAGTATAATAGAGTGTTAGTGTTGGACTATATGTTTAATGCTTTAGCTCTTTTTAATTTTGATGATACAAAATTTGAAAGTCTCCAATTGTATTTGTTAAGTGTAAGAAGAAACCTAATTTGATATAAATAATCTAATGCTTCATATTGTATCTTTGACTATCTTAATTTATTTACTTACTATATATATTTAACTACCTTAATTTATGATTTATATTTATGCCTTCGAATGAATTATTACGAATAAGAAGTTTTGAAAACTTAGAAAGCAAAATCATCAATTCAAAAAGTACGTGCAATTGATCATTTCAAGAATGGAGTTTTGAAGTCAAGAAATAATCCAAACCATTGTTGAACTTGCAAATTGATTGTGACAGTGGCAAGATTGAAAGATATGTTAGCAGATAAATTGATTAAGATAGGATCAACCGACGGCGCAATGGACATTCTCAATAGGTTGTGGACAGCATTGACGAGGTAGTTTAGATTATTCTAGTCATATTTTTTCAACAACTAATTAATTGAGTAAATTGAAATAACCTCAAAGTTTTACTTTTCTCTAACTTCATATTAGTCAAATGATAGTAATCAAGAATACCGAGAATTCCGAGTGGATATAAAAAAATTCTACTAGTCAAGAAATATATTTGCATTTTATGAAATATTTGAAGATGTTACAATAAAATCTGGCCCAATTCATATAAAAAAGTTGTTAGTGTCATTTATCGTTTATGTTGTTGAAAAAAAAAACTTCAATCCCTAATTCAGCAAAAAAAAAGTATGATGAATATTATGATGAATAACAACAAATGGGAAAAAAATTAAAGTGTAAAGGCTTCACTTTTTTTAGGAATAACATCCTGTTAAAATTTTGAAATTAGATAAATCTTTTTTATAATTGATTTAAAAAAATTTAAACGATGAATGCTAAAAGTGAAATAAAAAATATTACAATTCAAGTGAAAATTTTAATTGTCACCTCTCTCCTAAAGTCAAATTATTTATTATTTGTCATAAGTAAATAGAATAATATAGAATTCAAATAATTTAATATAATATTATATAATAGGTTATAAAAAAAATATCCGTGAAACTTAAAATTTATCGAGGTAAATTACATTATCATTCTTCAACCGAAGGTGAATTATTTTACTCTAATCCTCGACGCGTCCGGAAATCCCTTACGTATTATTATTTCCTTTATGTTGAATGTGATCTCTCTCTCTTACTCGGAAAGAACTACGAAACATTTGGCTTTCCTATTTATTCATTACAAGCATATGCTTAACATTTTTTTTTGCTGTAGTCAATCATCGATATTTGAGAAGCACGCGGTGTTGAGCGCATTGGCCACATATTAAAAGATCGATTCATTATCGAATTTAATTAATATTATAAAATCACTTCGAGCCGCTTGTTTGATAATGACAAATGAAACTCTTTCCTATTTATTCATTACAAGCATATGCTTAACATTTCTTTACCATAATCAATCGTTGCTATTTGAAAAGTACACAGCGTTATTGAGCATATTAATCATAAATTGAAAAATCGATTCATCATCAAGTCTAATTAATATTGTAAAATCATTTTGAATATTTGACAATGACAAATAAAACTTTAGAAAAAACTTAGGTGCCGTTTGGTTGCCAAATGGATCCCCGCTGAATAGTCTCATTTATTCTCTGTGAATGGGTTTTCTCTCGTCTATTCCCACTTTTTATAGTTATCCAATTCCTTGACATTGTTTGTTTGACACCAGAATTACTGACATCCGAAAGACGAGAGTACCCCTCGTATGAATTCGTTGTCATATGAAAAATCCTCTTTCGGGTGATAGGGTCGGGAAAAACCCTAGCGGCCCGTGATGAAATTCCGGCGATCCAGGCGGGGGCGACAACGGGTGCGTGCTCACAGTTTTCCTTGCGCTTCCAGTGTCGTTCCTTTCACTTACATTTTCACTCGATGTCCCCTTTTCCACTACTTGTAAGTCGTCTTCGGCCTATACCGTTGTGCAGGTGTGGCTGGCCTCCTCCCATTGTGCAGGTGCGTTCGGCCTCGTCGAAGTTGTCGACGAAGAAAACTATCTACATATGGAGACCCCTATCTGTCACTGTGGAGAAGCGTGCATTTTGAGGATGATGTGGACCTCTGCAAACCCGGGTAGAAGATTTTGGGGCTATCCACATTTTCAGGTTACCAGCATGCTTCTTGAACCTTCCAGCACTTCTAAATATCGTCTCTCTGTCTTATAATATTCATACATTTGTGTATGTAGAGAGACAATTCCTCTACTAATTGCGTATTTTTCAAATGGGTTGATACATTCGTAGAACCCCGTGTGATCGTCGTAATAACTGATCTAGTGAAGAAGTGCGACACATTGGAAGCAACCGTGAAGCGGCTCCGACGAGATCGAGTCGTCTATTTTTTCTTAGGAATCGTTATTGCCTGCGTCGTTATGAACTTCAGTACATCATGAACGACATAGGTTATCTTCCTGGTTTCCGCTGCGGTCCTCACCATCACATTTTGTATCTGTACCTACTGTAATTTGGTTGTTCCATACGATATGGTGTTTTGGGCGGGGTCCGAAATCCGTCTTTACATTGTAGATGAATGTGTCGACGAATGTGTATTGATGACACACTTGACTGTAATAGATATGCATATGCAGTGCGATTTTGAGTTGTACACGACAATTTTGTAATTTCGTAATATGTAGTTGGAATGTAGATTCATAACGTACAAGACAATTTTGCATTTGTCTCAGTTTCTGCAAAGAAGAAAGTTATCGAAAGCTCCTATGTATCTAAAGAAGAAAATTCATTGACCTATTACATCCAAATGCATATCCAAAATTGGGAACAAATGCATATTCATTTGTGTACTGGAACAAATACACGTTAACTGCTGGTCGAAACCCTTGGAAGAATAACATTTGTGTATTGTTGGTATGTTTTTTTCTGTCAATTTGAGTATCGTTGGAGTGTTTTTTTCCTTCTTTCTGAAACATATGAATGCCATCATAACAAGTTAGCGTATGTTCATTTCGTCTATTTCAAAATAAGTTATAATCACATCGCACCTTTATAATCACATGGCCACACATAATGAAATAAAAGAAGGCCTCAATGCAATGAAAATAAAAGATGACTACAAGATGTCGAATAAGGTCATCACAGGCATCACATTTGGAAAGCAACGTTCGAAAAGAACGAAAAAAATGAATCGCACGAATAGTGAACGATGAATATGATATTCATACAATCCGCATTCAAGTGGTAGGAGTTACAGAACCATATTCCAAAAAACAATAATGGGCAGCTTCTAAATATAAATTAAAGCAACTTCACAAAACTGCTGTAGGAAAGAAAAGTATGTATACACAAATGTAGGACAATGAACGAATAAGTAGATGGCCTCAACTTCAAAATATAGTAGAAAACAAATGAAATGAAAAGCAATGGAACTTCTCATGCGATGTTTACTTCAATGAAGAAATCATGATTAAGTACACACATGGGGAAATGTTACAAATGACAAGAACAGCGATGTCCACTAAGGACTTCGAATCAACATTGTAAGTGTACATGACAACAATGGTTATTAAAAAATTCTCATTCTTCTATTCGTTGGCACACAGAGGGAGCCCTTGGGTTGAGCATCATCGAATGTATAGTCAGCAAACAGGTGCATACACCATTATTCCACACTGAAAATAGAAAAATAGATTCAAGTCAGTATTTCACACAATCACAATCCAATGTAAAAGAATTCAGAATGCACACATTATGTAATGAATCTCAGTGAATGTAATTGTAACATATACTTAAGGCATGTAATGTAAAAGGCAAGAGTTAGGGGATTTAACAGGGAAGCTGAAGTACTGCATACCAAAGCATCCGTTGTGAAGAAAGAAGCATATGCCATCATCTCATGCTTCTGGATTACCTACACAATAATAATGCATTATTTTTGCTTCACATATAAGTTTGTTAGATTTCATATCACAACTCTCACCTCGACGATTCTGATGAGCAATCGCATTCCGAAACATTTCCCCCCTTTGACTTTATACGATTCTCAGTTGGACATTTGAAGCCGTGCCATTGACATTGATATTGTTATCCGGTTGGAGTCTTGGAAAGTTGAAGTATTCGCCAGTTTCTTGATAACGCTTAATGAAATTATGCACGACACAACATGCTAACACTATCTTCTCTTGAGTTACAATAGGGTACTACATAGTGGTCCGAAGGATTTCGAAATGTGACTTCAAAATACCGAATGTCTTCTCCACACAATTTCTTAGTTGGGCATGCTTATGATTGTAAAGCTCCTTAGGATTGCCGTACCTTCTTTGTCTATTATTAAACTCCGTGGTACTTTACCCCACGATATGGTGCAAGGAACTTTTCAGAATTCGCATATCCAGAATCAACAAGATAGAATTTACCTATTACACATTGAATCTATGTATAAGTAAGCATCAACATACTACATAGATGACTAGTGTATAATGGATACCTTCAGGTACAACAAATCCCGCATTTTCCACACACCAACGAAGGATCCTCATATCCGTGGCTGACCCCTCTCATCCAGTGCACACATAAAGGAATGAGTGATCAAAGGAAGTCATCGTCATCACATTTTGAGATATCAATCCCTTACGATTCCTATAACGAGGCTGGTCAGCCTTTCGAACCATTGCAGGTACATGAGTCCCATCGACAGCTCCAAGGGCATTCTAAAATTTAGATACATTGAGAAACTTCACTTTAGAGTCCACGAATGAGATCGATTGAGGGCAAATAACACTACTGTAGTAGCGTACTTACCGCAAAATGGGGGAAGAATTTGTCACTATTGCGAATGCGTGTATGCACATTTTCACTTCCAGTGGGCAATACAATGAACTCTTTAGCAAGGCTGCATATTGCCCTAAGCACATTATTGAAATGCATTGATATCGTTTCTCCTGAATGTTGGAATTGCTCGGCTAGGTTCCTGTTGCTCATGATGTGCCCAAGGCAATGCAGAAAAAAAGTGAGTTGCTCGCACGCAGTTGTGTGTTGTGTACCATGTATTAGATTCCTCGATGTTAGTAACTCCTCCAGCTTCAGAAACATCATGGGAGACAATCTAAATAAGTCATAACAACGCTAGGGATGACCCTTAAGGATGTTCACGATGACCTCATGCCCTGAGTAGGGACGAGTTCTGCACGAAAGTCTTTGAATTGGTGCTTGCAGATGTAATTCAAATGTGCCACATGTCATTATAATGTTCATCAGGTCTTCTTGGAAATTTTCCTCCTCAACCAAAAGTTGTATCAATATTCCTCTACTCATCTACGGGAAGCACACAAGGGAAGCACAAGAGCAAAGGGAAAATAATCGCACACGCATTATACAATACAATAACAGAGAATTGAAAATTAAGGTAGAGTTAAGACAAGATGCAGCATAATTAGATAAGTAATAAAGAAACGATTACTGTCATGGTCATTACAGAATACTGTCATATGTTTTGTCCACATGGACCAAAAGCTTATCACCAGAGAAGAAATAGTTAATAACATACGCTACATAACATGATGCCAAAAGATGGTGCCAAAAGTTCCATGACATGTGCTAGGTGTCTACAAAATGATCATGATACAAGACTCATGGGGAACAGGAAGCCCCTGCAGAAGTGGAGGTCCTACTGGGTGAAGAATGAAACACGAAACCCATACAAGTAGTAGTTGCTGAAGTAGGCGCAAACTGAGAAGAAAGTACTGGTGGAGCGAGTATGCTGCAGATAGAAAATGTAGTCGTCGAGAGATTGCCTATTGCCCGGCGGATGATGCAAAAGGCACAGGTTGTAGAGTCGTACTAAAATATGTGGCCCGAAGACGCGAGGAAATCAATTTGAAGGCTGCTGATGGGATCAATTGTGAGGATCCAATTGTGAAACTGGAGGTAGTCCTCCTATACTCTTCTACCTATTCTAATAACCACGGCTCCAACATTTCATCGTCGCAAGTCATGAAAGCCCAGCAGTTGCTTTCATCTTTGAATGTTTCAATCATAGCCATTTTGAACTCAAGAGTGCAATTCATCACTTTCTCACATAGCTTGGACCAGCATTGTGTCTTGGTGTACGGGTTTGCCTGCTTCTCGCACTGTAATATCTCATCCATCAGAAGGAGCCTCTTCTTTCCTTGCTGTGTCATCTCTTCATAATCTCCATTGCCTCACTATTGTCCGCCCTTCCCTTTCTACTTCTAGTCTGTTGGCCGCTAAATCTGACCCTCTTTCCTATAGCCGATGTAGGGCTCACTCCAGCGAAGGGATCCGATGAAGGATTGTCGTAAGTGACTTTGTTTGCGAAACCACTACTTGGGTCATTGCTGGTAGCAGCAGGTCCGAAGTTCATTTCCTCTAGGGGTATGTCATCCTCTTCTGCATCAATGCCCTCAGGTTGTCATGGTCATCTGATGGCATTCCATCCATGGTCGTGGCAAAGGCTCTGCTCCCAATAGCGGTGTTCTTAGAGTAAATGAAGTCGAGGTCATCGTACACTAGAAAGGGCTTGTCCTTAATTCTCCCATACTCTTTGTTGGCCTATTACATGAAGGAAAAGAATATCATTAATGAGACGTTAAGAAGGGTCTGATGGATAATTGATGGTGAGATTGGCCTAGACGCTTACCACTATAACCTCTTTCCATAGGGCAGCTTTACTTGGGGTAGGGATTTTCTTATCGGAATCACATCCCCAGCCACTTCGATTACTTAGACCTCTGTAACGTAGGTACGACTTTCGCAAAACTTTAAGCCTATTTTTCAGATTCTGCATAGCGTAATCCTTTCCCGTGGTCTCATTAAATTTTGTCAATATGCGCTTCCATGTGTCCGATGTGAAGGCACCACTGTTGAAGTTCCCATCTAGATATTCAATTTTCATGACACCAACAAATACTTGGTCTAACTCATCATTCCAATTCATGAGATGCTTTTTCTGGAGGCTGCCATCTTTGTTTCTAGAGTCAATTTCTTGAGACATTGCGGCTACGAGTGTGTATAACATATCATTATTAAACTGACAAAATGACATAGGAACAGGGCGAATATGAATTGCTAGAAAATAGACGAGTGGTTCTACATAGTGTTATAAATGTCGAATGCGTAGGACAATTTGGTAACTACAAGGAGTGATTATATGTTCAAATATGCAATGCAAATAACTATTCATTTATCTATCGGGAATCATGTAAGGGTGATTGCACTAATAACTTGCTCTATACATGGAGGACTTTTCAGTAATCACAACATGCACATAACACAAATAGAAAATGCACGAGAAGCAGGTATTATGGGTGTTGAAAATCTTTCTTACCTCTCGGCCGTGACGTGTTACAACAGGTGCCTACGGATTCTCCCGAAGAAAGCGACACGGTGCCTGCAAGAGAACTTCGACATTTCAAATAACTCCTCGAGTGAAAGAAGATCCTCTACGAAAGGGAAAGAGGTGAATCAGAGAGGGGTGGAGGCGGGGGGGGGGGGGGGGGTGCAAGCAATTGTACCTATGTTTGTAGAGAGACCTTGCGAAAACCAGATGAGACGATTCTTGTCGACGCCGGTTACTCAAGCAACATGCAATGAGCTTCGCAAAGATCCGTGCATGATACGTATAAAAGAAAGTAGTGTCAAAATATGGAACAATGAAAAGACACGAAATGTAGAAGGAGACTGAAGAGAAGGGATCATGATGAAAGGAAGGTGAGAGATACCTATTTTGGAAGTTGGAAGGGTGTCGTGGAGCGAGTCGACGATGTCACAGCCGATCGAACTTGAAACGCCTAAGTCGATGAACACACTGTGTGACATACACAGGCGGCACCGGTGACCATCGCCGGAAGGGGGAAAAATGAGATTAAAGAAAAACAAAATGATCGTCAGAAAAAATCTCTGGAATCGGAACGAGACACCTTGCGCAGGATCGATCGAGGACTCACCGAAAGCAAAATGTCGAAGCCACCTCACGATGGATCGGTCGCAGTCGTCTAGGGCATCACCATCGCGAAGGCGGATAGAGGGGAAGTGGCTGAAAAAAGAGGGATCGGTCGAGGACTAATGGCGTATAGGGCACACATTGTGAACAGTAAAATTACTATCGTGCCCCCACGAGAAAAGGAGAATAGGTGCAATTCTGTCCGTTTCGTGGAATTTGGAATTCTCAAAACACGGCTCCGACACGGATAACCACGTCTTGATTTTCGCATAAAAATTGTCGAAAGAAAAATCTATTCTCACAATCGTTTGGCGCTATTCTTTAGAATATACGTTTATTCCATCCTTTATTCCACATCCAAACGGCCCCTTGGTTGAAGGATAAGTTTCAATGGAATAAAATCATAGAATATCATATTCTTGAAAAAGTAGACATATCTTTATTCTCGTTCGTGTTTGGTTCAAAGAGAATATGATTTAAAAATATTATATTTTATATTAAAAATATTTTATTATGAATAGTTGATATTCATTATTATTATAATAGTACAAAATAATTTATAATAATAGATGAATAAATAATAAAAAATAAATTACGATTGAAAAAAATGTTAAAAGAAGAGAATATTTCTATTCTTTTATTTTGAAAAAATACACATATTCTTCTTTGTAGAATAAAAGTAGCGATTTCATACTTTTAACTTTTAAGATGATTTTTATAAAATTAAAGTTTGATCATTTTATACTTATTTTACGTGATATTTGATTATATTTTGATGATATTCTGAACGTCCCTTAGCTGAAAACTCGAACACAATACGTAAAGAACCGCTATCACTCGGACCTAAATCCTCCCAACCCTTGGTAGCTGCTTACCATTTCACTAATGTGGTATGTGTGACAGGTCTCTCCATGTCCTTCGTAGAGCGTTCTGAACTCTCTCAATGTGGCGTCGTGATCAGAGCTCTCGAATCGAATCAGTAGGCGCAGCCGGGTCTTTTCACCAGATATTTCGGCTTTACAGCGACACGGCGGGGTGGAAGAGATTCCACGGCCGGCAGGTGGAAGCGACCTTCTGCAGACCTCTCACGCGCCCCGACGCAAGCCGCGTCGGGAAAAGAGAACTTGCAGGGCATGCAGACGTGATTCAGAAAACAAACAGTAACCAGTTCACCTCCATTAATTGCATTGCACCTATGATGCACGGGTACTCCAATTTCCTCAACGTATTCGTACCGAGTACGTACTCAGTATCGGTACTTCATGGGTACTTATGGGTACTCGTACTCATAAGTATTCAATAATAAAATATTTTTTAAAAAATGAGTACTTCAGTTAGTACTCGTACCTATACTTCTGGGTACTTCATATCAAAATTTTGTCAGATAAAATTCTAAAAAGGATAATTAATGATTAATGATCATGAAAGCACTAATACTATAGAACATGATACACATATATTTTGCTACATTTTTATTAAATTTAAACAATAAAACTTATAGATGAGAAGTCATAACGAGAAAGAAAACTATTAATAACTCCTCGTTTAGACATAATAGTAAAGAGAATAACTAATTACTTGTTTTGAAAACTTAAACAATATGAAGATACTAAAAATCTTATGAAAATTTATTATATATATATATATTATATATTTAATATATTGCCGTATCCGTACTTTAATTTTTTAGAATTTAACGTATCCCGTACTCGTACTCGTACTCGGTACTGATACCTTACCCGTACTCTTGCAACATAGCATTGCACTATTGCAGTTGCCATTATGATCTCAAAGTCTTACCAGTTGCATAAATCTTCGTTAGACTCGGTAAAAGAAAAGCATTTTACTATTTTCGGCATGCAATTATGAGGCATTGCAGGGATACGTTCTTGCGGGAATCACAGACCTGTCGCCACACATGGAAGCAACATTTGCATCCTACCTCACCACTAGAAGACATGCCTTGGTACTCTCTTACAGAGAGGTCTGCGCATTGCACCTGTCCACAAGATGTGATGCCACATCTTTGTGTCTCATGCAACGAGGCTGAGAAGGCAATAAGTAAACATGTAGTCATGTTATTGGGACAACGACGTAAAGGTTCACAGCCAGCTTTACTCCACCACCACGGTAATGTTTTTTTTTTTCGGTAAGACGAAAGAGTTCATGACCTCTGATAAATTGATCACGGATCACCCCGGTGGCCCTATATAAAGGCTCTGCAGCTGCTTCCTTTGATCTCAGAGCCTGAGAGAGTCGAGCGGGTGCAGGTCGCGAGTGCAAAGATGAGGAGGGCTCACTTAGGAGCCATGATCTGGTGGTTGTTGGTGGTGGTGCTCGGCGATGCATCGGCCGAGCATCGTCATCTCCCGACGCAACAAGCCATGATACCATGGAAGAGCAGTTACGGCCAGGAGCATTGGATTTTGGCCGGATCGGCGCAGTATGGCCAGCCGTCTCCGCCGTACTACGGTCCGCCGCAATACGGGCAGCCAACTCCGCCACACGCACGCCCGTCGCCTCGTGTCCGGCAGCCGCCGCCGCATTACGGACAGCCAACCCCGCCGCGAGCAGGGCCTCCTAGTTACCAGAAGCCTCCACCACAAACGCGACCGCCACCTCAATATGGGAAGCCAACGCCAACGCCGTCGCCGCCAACAAGACGCCCTCCACCTCATCACAGGAGGCCCTCACCTCGTCAGCAGCCACCACCGCAACATGGCCAACCTCCGCCACAGTATGGCCAGCCAACACTGCCGCCACCTACTTATGGGCCACCTGCGCCCCGAGCGCAGCCCCCACCTCCCCATGCACGACCGTCGCCACGCTACAGAATGCCACCGCCATCACCGGTGAAGCCCACGCCGCCCCAGTATGCCCCCCCAACACCTTCTCCTCCAACGCCAACACTGCAGCCACCTCCGCATGCACGACCATCGCCTCGTTACAGGAAGCCTCCCCCAGCTCCCGTGCAGCCAACGCCTCCACTATATGGTCAGCCGCCGCCTCAGTACGGCCCGCCAACACCATCTCCTCCGACGCCATCTCCTCCAAGGCCACCGCCACCTCATGCACGGCCATCGCCTCGTTACAGAAAGCCTCCGCCAACCCCGGTGCAACCATCGCCTCCACAACATGGCCAGCCGCCGCCGCAATATGGTCAACCAACACCATCACCTCCGCAGCATGCACTACCGCCGCCACCGCATGCACACCCCTCACCTCGCTACCGGAAACCTCCGCCACCTCAAGTGCAACCATCGCCTCCACAATACGGTCAACCGCCACCTCAGTACGGACAACCACCGCCATCTCCTCCGCAGCCTACACTACCGCCGCCGTCGCCATCGCCGCCGCCGCCACATGCGCATCCCTCACCTCGATACAGGAAACATCCACCACCGCGGGTGCAGCCATCGCCTCCACAATACGGCCAGCCGCCACCACAGCACGGGCAACCTTCGCCAACGCCACCTCCGAAACATGCAAAACCATCACCTCGCTACAGGCAGCCCCCGCCGACAATCCGGCCACCCACGCCGCAACCGCCACAATACGGACTACCGCCACCGTCACCACCTCAGTATGGACAGCCAACCCCGCCTCCGCCACACCACGGCCATGCACCCTCCCACAAGAAACCTCCTCATCATGCTCCAGCGCCGAAGCAGCATAAGAAGCCACCGCCCTCTTACGGCTACCCACCACCATCTCAGGGTCCGCCGCAGTATGGACAAGGGCCACCGCCGCCTCCATCACCTTATGGAGGTTATCAACCCCCTTACTAATCGTGAGCGGCCCATCCAGGTCGACACACAGCACGATTGTAACTCCTGTACTGTTGTCGCCTCAAGAGTAGATGTCAACTCGTCATCTTTCGTATCGCTGTAGCTTCTGCAGTCTCGTTGTAGCTGAAGTAACGACAGTAGCGATCTCTCGTCACTTGTAGCCTTTCGACATGCAACTCTTTGAAGGACGCATGAAGCAAAGTATCTCTCCTTTCTACTGTAACTGTGTAAGTAGATAATTCTGCTTTAGGAAATAATATGCTGATTGTGGTGTTGTGATTTATGAGTTGAACCGGGATGGAATCAACCTTCCATTGCCAAAATTTTTACATAAAACGTCGCCACAATAATAACATGAACGAACTCTGCGTTAAAACAGAGCACTCGTCGTACATTTGAACTGCACAAATGTCACAACGTTCATAGCTCAGGTATTCCTCTAATTAAGGTGCAATCTTTCAAATTTACAACACGTGAAAAAAAAAGATCACCCGAGTGCTCTGAAACCCTTGAGCAGTTGAGCACTATTGATCAGAAAACACTGTTGAGACTTGGCATAGAATCATACTCTGAAAAGGGACATTAGCATTCGTCAGTCAGCATCAAATGTTGCAAATATTAGTTTATAGAGCATGAGTACCACTGGAATCGAATCAAAGAAAACAAGAGACACAAAAGCAACGAACACTGCGGAATGTGCTGAACTGCAACAAATATGTACATGGAAAGTATGAGGAGTAAATATTCATAAAAGGATGCCTCTTACAGAGTTGGATTACAGATCTCAAAGGGCTGAAATGCTGAATCATGGTGCAGATATATATAGGAGAAGAGCCCTAAAGTTTATATATGCGCATTGAGCGGTGCTGCGCGCTGCAAGGGGTATTTACGTGGCCTGTTCGCGTGCATCCATGGTCGCTGCCTACTATATCTCCTTGCTGGGTTGATTGTGTAGGAATGCAGAATTGCAGATGAGCGACCTAAACCAAAATCGTCAAGATTGGAAATTTGAGGTTTGAGGTCATAGATAGAGAGTTGTAATATTTTATTTACAACAACAACAAAGTCTTATCCCACTAGATGAGATCGGCTATATGGATCATACGACGTCATCCCACTCTATTAGTAACCAAACCTTTCGATAATATTTTATTTATTAATAAAAAATATATTTAAAAGACAAGTTTTCATTCAACTACTGAATTACATCTCAATAAATCATACTTCAATTGATTTATATATCAAAACATAATAAAAAGAATATATATATATATTATCCTAGGCATAAGATTAATCGAAATTGGTTAAGAATATTAAAATCGTGAAATGTAAATTGAAATCTTCGCAATCTCAACATACATATTCTCACCTCAGATTAATACATTCTCACCCTAATTGTTGCAATCTTATTATGTTCTCTTTAGTGCAGACTTGTGAGTACCATACGCCATAAATGGCGTCATATTATGTCCTAACTAGTAATTAAACCCATAAACACAATCGAAACTCTCATCAGACCATCACGTCTCTAATTGAGATCGAGGACATGCTCTTGCTGCTAAATGACCACCAGGTTGGATTACCACACTATTTCACATTGGATGTAAAAGATCTCATCCTTGTTCATGTTTTCCTGCGTATAAACATCTCCTGGGGGCACTTTTTGCACGCCCCTTGAATCAGTGGAAGAAACACTGCAGGCTGCAGGAAGAGGTCTTAACTTCACAAATTCCTCAAACCAAGCACAAAGCAACCGATGAAAATAGAGACAACGATTGGGATCTCGCCATGCGTTTGTCGAAGGAAAACAAATGGATGATACGATCTCTTATGGCTTACAAAGCGATAAATTAATCAAAGGCTGGTAATGCTAAACAGAAAGTTCCAGCTTACTGCTATAAAAGCAACACCAAGTTGTTCGGACCAAAGTTTCTTTAACAAATACAAGCATCAAACAAGATGCTCTGTACAGGATCACATGTAAGACGGATGCTCTGCACGCGATCACATCTGGCAGCTTAATATAGCTGCTGCTTCACAATAGCCACAGACCAGGCATCCATGATGACGATGATTTGTCACACATCAATAATAAGGTTCTGCACATGAATATAAAATTATATGAGCAACCTCTCACCGAATTTTATAGGTAACCATCCAATTTGACATTTACTTTGACAAGTGGTAAAAGTGAGTGTACGGTTAGTTGTTTGTACAAATGGAAAAGTTGATGGAAACTGGCGAGAGAAACATAGGCATCAATGATCTTTGATAAAAGACTGAGCTTTTGGTCCTTTAGGTTATTTAACTATAGGTCACAATTTCCACAGTCGACCACATTAGATTTACATGATGTGTACTTTTTTAAGTGAAAATGATTTCATAACTTCCATCTTGGAAACAATGTCAACGTTAAAACAAGCTAGCTAATTAGTTGAGAAAACCTTGACTACATGTTTAGCAAAGTAAACACAGATTTTTCCACAAGCAATAGAAAACTACATAAAACAGGTGATCATATCTATAACCTACATCACACACTTTTAAACAAGTGTAAAAGCCAACAGAATCCTAATAGCTTGGCTATCAACAGGAGAATAAGTTGCACTCGGGTACAACAGAAAAACCCTTCTAGTGTTGGAGAAAAAAATTAACACAGGACCAATCATCATAAATCACAACACATTTGTCTAAACAGTTAATTTTGTGCAATTCAAATCATCGCAAGAAAAGACCCAAAATACATATAAAAAGTCGCACAAGTACAAAAATGATTATATATATATCAAGTAAAAAATGTAAAGATATTCATAAGGAACTTACGTAGTAAGGCCTGATGATGTACATTTACAACTCACTATAATTCCTCCATACAGCCCGGAACTCCTCCCGGAAAGTGTTAAGGCGAGTTTTCAGATTTGGTGTTCTAAAGCTTGCATGCAGTAGTGTTGCTAAACAAGTCGGCAGTCAAATATTAAGACAACAATGCCCCTGTTAGGAAGGCCCGAAATGCTTGTTTCCCTAACAGCATAAATATCCAACAAAAAAACAAGCAGCTTACCAAGCAGTCCAATAACAAAGGCCCAGAGAACTGTCAGGATGTTGCAGGAGGTCAACCACAGGAGACAACTAGCTACAATGAAGATGGACCACTGTGAATGAAATGCCTATATGACTGAATCACAAATGTAATAAATTGAATATTTAAATTCACCTGCTGCAAACACTAGGACAAACACCCAGCGAGGTCTTCCGCATATATGAATTGCTCTTTTTGATGATGGCCGACTACGAAGAACAGGGCTATAAATATAAAAATCTAGGTGGCTTTAGCACATATATAAAGCAGAAAGTGTTAATTATTTATGAAACAAAAAATGAGGATAATTACGCTATTGGCGGCCTCAATTTTGCAGCTAAATGTGGTGAAAATTGCCTTACAGTCCTTGTCACTTTCTCGTTAAAAGTTATTGCAAAACTGTAAAATTAAAAACATTACACATAAATCATCAAATCTTTTTATCCATCAAAGAATAACAGCAGCCTTATATGACAACATCATCATATCATGATAATCATAAGTTCTCAATCATTGAAACCACAATTTCAATTACATGTTGATTGGCAGTTTTATGTTCCAACTAATAGGACAACAATTAACTGAAATGTCTCAAACATGTTTTTATTTCAAGAACTTCACTATAACTTCAGGCAAATTAAAAGCATAACTATCATTTATACTGCCCATGCAGATTGCATGCATGTTCCCACGACTGATGTTCGATAACAAGCAATCGAATGGCTCAACACTTTCATATAATTAGCACTACCTACTCTACAACACTCCACAATAAACCCCCATGCATAAGTTATTCACTACAAGGTTAGAATTTCTTGGGACTAATAAAGGGTGATAGGAAGTCAATTTTGACATACTGAGTATACTTTAACAAATACATGTACATGCAAACATAACATATCCACATAATGTGTCTGTATGTGTGTATTTAATCTCCCATCAGCATGCATAAAATTTGGCTTTGTATAATTTAGGTCACCACAGCAGATCAAATGAGCATCACAGTTATGCGCACTTGGATTCTTATTTTTTTTGAGAAGTTAAAGGATGTGAGCCAGGTGTTCACATCCATTTTTTATTCATTATAAAAACTTGTATCTATTACAAAATATTTTATAATCTCGTCCACTCACTCGCCAAGTTTCTAGCTGCTATTACAATGTTATCAAC
The DNA here is from genome assembly GCA_030549335.1 of Pontederia crassipes. Classification (NCBI taxonomy): domain Eukaryota; kingdom Viridiplantae; phylum Streptophyta; class Magnoliopsida; order Commelinales; family Pontederiaceae; genus Pontederia; species Pontederia crassipes. The sequence continues at coordinate 54,968,596 of CM060194.1, read as the reverse complement.
ATAACGCTTTTCTCTCTCTGTTATCAACATAACGCTTTTCTCTCTATGTAAGCAATTTTGCCAATGTATAGCTTATCTTTGTGATGTTTAAACACAAAGGGAAATGGCCATTGCAATGTGAAGATGATAACATTAACACTCGCCTCTGAAAAATTTTTCACAGGTGAAAATCACCTTGTACTAGTGACACGAATGTCACAGAACCCTGTAAGACATTGGTTTCAAACTCATACATCAATGTTAAAATCTCGCAATCAAGCATATAACCTGCAGATAATTTTACCTTACTCGACCATCTAAGCAATCAGATATGCAAGAGGTTGTTGTATCAGGCCATCAAGAGAAAATTATATCTGAATAACAGTGTCGAACAGACATGCCTAAAACCAGTAAACTGCAATTGCACATCTTCATATTTCTATTGCTTTAAATATGCATATGTAACACAAAATTCCAATACAGTAAAAACAATGATGGGATGAGCAACAGCATGCATACCTGTCGTTCAGAAATGATATACTGAGTGCGGTCAGAAATGCAGCTACTATAGCAAGAGGCCTCCGAAGGAAGGCCAACCCTGTCGCAAAAAAGTATAATTCAGAAAAAAAAAGACCACGCGAAATTATTTTCAAGCTTTGCCAGACCTTCTCTTACCAAGGATGAGGGTGATAAGAATGAAGTAGTTCGTTCGGTAGCTGAGAGGCACACAAATCAAAATGAACTCGAATCAGCAACATGTATATCGTTCCTTGGCGTCTAAGTAACAAGAACACCAAAAGGAGCTAAAAACGAGAAGACAAACGTGCCCATTTTGGATTAATGAGCGACAACAATGTAAATTTCAATTCAAAATGTAATCTTTAGTTGTTCTAGGGTGTACTCACGAATAGATAAATATGTCAACAAAACTTGAAAAAAACTTCAATTCCTGCTTTAATAACCGGAAATGAAAAGAAATCAACAATAATGGATGGAGGAGAGAAATTACTAATAGAGATTGCACTTGAGGCGGCTGTTCCACTTGGAGTAGGATCTGGGGAAGGTGAAGCGGGAGAAGAACTCGGGGATGGGGCGTGGCGGCGACGTCCAGTCGACCTCCCGGAGCGCGTCGATCAGGTCCTCCGTTGTCACGTTCCCCCAATCCATCTCCGATCAATCGAATCGATCGAAGAAATCAAAGCCCACGAGCAAGATGCCAAGAACAAGCAGAACCGTTACCGAAGCGATGCACAGCACAAGACCGATGCCTTTTTTTTCCTCTCTCTTCTTCAAGTCTTCTTTTTGGGGGTTTCGAGGGGTAGCGAAAAAAATCAAAAATAAAAAAGATTTGTCCGACGACACGATTTTTATTTTTTTATTTCGAGGCGAAGAAAGAAAAGAAAAAAATGAGAAGGGGACTGTTGCTGTTCCGCTCCGTTTCGTACCCTGGGGCAATTTACGGTAGTGCCCCTAGGGTTCAAGTAAAGTTCTAATTTCTAAACAAATGTGTAAATCTAGGGGATGTTTTATTATTTGATAGAACGTTAGACATGGAAAATTGGAAGTACATCGTACTAACATTAGTGGCAAGAAAAAATATTTTATTTTTCCATTTTAAAAATAACATGATATTTTCCGTCTGGCATATGAAGTTATTATTTTCTACATAGAATTTTTGGATAAAAAATAGAGATGAAGAATTTAGAGAAATTCTTGATATATATCTTTTACATAATCAAGTTAAGATAACCCGTTCCATTTAAGAGGTGTCTCAATTTTGTTCCAATTCAGGGTTATATGAAGAAGTAAAATCATACATTTATATATCACTAATATTTCTATATATGTGCTTAGTTAAAATGAAACCGTTTAACATTTTATTACCACTACACTACATAGATATTACAGAGTAACTACACATCAACACACATATATATTATATACTATAAATCATGCAGATGATTATCAACAAAATCAAGCGGGTTCACTCGTTACATGATTGACTAATTATATAGGTCACAGCAAATATGATAAGAATTATAAAGTACGACATTATAGACTTTTGAATATTAGTCTAGAAAAAAAAAGAAATTTAATAAATATTAACAAGTATTTAGAGATTCTGAGGTCTAACTTTTGTTGGACCAATTAAGAATTGTAGAAAAGCCCATCAAAGTAATATTTCACCTAAGCCCACTTTGGAACGTTCAGGATACGAATGGGCTTCACAAATTACTTAGACTGCATAAAGTGTTTACTAATATATTCGGACCATATAATAACTAGAGGTGTTCGTAGATCGATTCGTCCGATCTTGATCGGGGTAGGGTTGGATCTGATTCAACTCAAGCCATTCAGGTCGAATTATTTGACTATCATTTTTTTAAAAAAAAACTTTATTCTTATTTTTTTATTTAATATAAATTATTATATAATATTTATTTAAAAAGAATAAAATATTTTTTATTTAACTATTATATTACATATTTTAATATTTTTTTATTTTTATGTAAAATATAAGTTGAAAATTAAATAAAAATGAAAAAATGAGTCGGGTCAAAAAATTCCCACCGACGAGTTGAGATCAAGTCAGGTCCAATTCGATCATCGACTTATTTCGACTCAAAATAGTTCGAATTTGATCATCGAGTTTACGGATGGAACCGATCTGGTGAACACCTATAAAATCAAGGGTTCACTTTTTTTTTTGTTTTATCTTTCCAACTATCATTGCCTCTTTATCACTATTGTTACTCGAATCATCTTACAATTTAATCAAGCTTACTAGAGAGTTTAATGTCTTAATTAATCTACGAATGTTTGCTATGTTTTTTTTTGTCTTTGGTTAGTAATTATATTTTAGTTTCTATTAGTTTTGTTAAATTGAAAAGGTCGCTAAAATTGAATTCCTGACAGAATAATGTCATTCAAGTTTAATTAAGTTTTCTCTTATTCTATTGATTTCTTTTTTTCAAAATAACATTTTAAAAAACAAAAAAAGTTATTTTATAACTGGAAATTTATATTAAACAAGAACCAAAAGTTTATGTATAAATTCTATTTTATCTATTTAAGCTAGTTCAATCATTATATTTAATAAATAAATTTTAATCAATGAAACTGTTCGCTTTATCGTTTGATTCGTTATTCCTTACAAATGGATCTTAATATTATGTAACAGATCTAATCCTTTCTAGCTTAATTAATTAACAATTCCATTAATCAAGACAGAGACGTTTGGACTTTTTTCACTTAAATTATGGAAAAATGTCATTGAGTTAATACAAGAAAATTTTTAAAAAATTTATGTCCCAATTAGAATTGAACTTTATCATACGAAGCTGATTGATCGATCTTCCAATTGAATTAAATTTCACAATTTTTTTGTTGTTATTTCCTAAAAAGAGACGAACACTACCCCAAAAAAAGTTTTTTAAAAACCAAATTATTGGTCCCTTCAATTTCAATTTTATTCTTTAATATTTTTAGAGATCAAAATATCTTAATCCCTAAGGTCCCTACAAGCTGGTCATTAAAAATTTTTAGTGACTAAATTTTGTTCATTAGTCTATAAAGAATGATCTTTTAGCGATCACAAATAAAATTTTAATTTTAAATGGATAAAAATTTGACATCACATTAGTCTCTAATATTTACACTTTTAAGAATCAAATATAATTAGTCCCTAAAAGATTGGTCACTAAATCATAATTTTATTGTAGTGAAATCATTAGCCATATATTGAATACATAAGTAAGCCAGTGATATATGATGCTGATCACTACTGTTCTATACATGATAATGTGTATCATGAGATCCAGGCCCATTTAGTTAAATATTAGATAATGACGAAGATCAACTCTAAGTTAATATTAGATCAATCTACAAGTTCATATGTGTCAAGACGGATTCTTAATTTCGGACTCGTCATTGATTATAGACCGACGATGATCATTGATAAAGTTTTTTGGATGAGTTTCTAATAAATTTAATATTATCATAAATCTGTAAATAGATATGTTTGGACCCATTTTGGAACCACACAATCTCTAATCCCTATTTAAAAATTTACCCTAATTAACTTAACTCAGTATGTGAGTTCAACATAATAAATAACATGTGAGCCTCTCCAGTATAGAATAATTAGAATGATCAGCTTCATTATTCAATACCTATAGTCATAAATCATAATAATTACGAATTCAAGCCAATCAATACCGGCCACTTACCTCAATATCACTTTTATTCTTTTTAGTAGCAGAGATATACAAAGTTCTTGGTTATTAGAAGAAGGATAATTAAGATGCAACGACTAGACTTTGTTTACGTACGTAGACATGCCACAAATATACAAAGCTTTTCATACGTATTCCCACAACATTATACAATGCATGACATTATGTATGTATGCATGTTGTCTTTGTCATCGATCCTTGCATCACAACTAACGCTAAAATATAAAAGGTAATCATCAATATTAAACTATAAGAATTCAGAAAGATAATGCTGTTTTCAATTCCTTTCTTTTAGTTGTTCAACACACCACAGAAATTATTAAAGGAGAGATTAAATTATTAGTATGAACTCTATCGAGATCTAAACTATAAATGTTCAACTTGATGAGCTGTTTTGTAAGATCAATAATCAGATGTTTATTAACTAATAACTGATGAGATAGAAAGCGGTGGGCCAACTTGTGATAGCAGCATCCACGTACGTGCTTACGTAGCACCTTGCATGTACGTGCATGGTAACAATGTTGCGATGTCAGTGAGTTCCATCGAAAAAACAAATGTTGTGAAAAGAGAACTCCGTTTGCAGTTTACTTATATCAAACAAAACTGCACATTTTCCAGACGCGCGCTCTCTTTCTCCACACAATCGTTTAACGAGGAGATCGATCGAGGTCAAGACGATCCGATGCGGCGATGCCGCTGCCGAGAGAGTTGAGCTTTCCGTTCGGCGATGTCACCGGCGCGCTGTGCAAAGCCGTTCTCGTCGAGGAACCGTGGACGACAGAGAGATGCTTCTTGTGCCGCAGTTCAGTAGAAGGCAGCTCCTTCTACACCACTGCAACATATCCACGTCTTTTCCACGCCCATGCCGACTGTATTACGCACCACCTTCGGCAACTGCAGGATTCACGCCTCAGTGATCCTCCTCCTCCTCCTCCTCCTCCTCCTCAGGGCTACTCTCATGACCGTAGCATTCATCTTCGTCCGGGAGGTGAATACCTTCTCCACAACCCACTGAACTCCTACAATTATTATTCTCCCGTTCAACTCCCGTTTTGCCCCTGTAATGCATGCAACTTCCAATATCAATATTATCCTATTAGTCATTGGCAATCATACCCACCATACGGTTATGGTTATCCTCCTCCTCCTCCACCACCACCACCACTGCCAGGACCTCCACCGCCTCCTCATCGTCCTGATCACAACTATCCAACAAACCAGGCTGCAAATTCATCAACAGTTGGAACTTTAGGGATTGCTGCTTTCTCAGCTTTTCTTCAAGCCCTCTTTGGTGACATTTTGAATCAATTCTGATGAAATTTCACTGCTTGCATGCATGCCTGAAGCTGTCCACAAAAATAATTTAAAACCGATCCATCCATCGGCCAGATTTGTTCGTTGTGTTTTCTTTTGGATCTATGCGTTTGTGTGTGATGCTACGTATTTGAAGCATATATAGTGCTTCCTGGAGTCTCTGGTCCTTATTTCTAGCTACCCGAAAGAAACATACAAATTTGAATAATATATGACTCAGAACTTTGGAAATTTCAGTCGCATATTCATATGCAGTTTAATTTTCGTGTACTGATAACTTTAATTTGTTCTGGCACTAATTTCCATCCAGCACAAAGATCTCATTTTGGATCATTTATTTCAGGAGTTATCTATATTAAGTATGATATTAGTTACTACTGTAACACCTGATATCCACATGCAATTATTTATTAAATTACTATATATATTTTTAGTGAGTCAAAAAAATAAAATAAAATGTAATAATAACAAATCCCCCCCCCCCCCCCCAAAATTAGGATTTAAATTTCCTCTAGAGGTATCTCTCTAACACCTTATAATAAGATGACATTAATTGCTAAATCCCCCAAGCCAACATTTATCATCCTATATCGATCCTCTCTACACCATTTTCGTATTGGAATTCAATATTGGCGTAGATCTATAAGTACACATTATTAAAAAATATTTTTGCATATACAAATTGTTTTTAAAATATTAACATCTTACTTAAAAATGTTAATTTATGACGTACAGATCTATTAAATTATTTCCTATGAGTTTATTAATGGTGTAAATGATCTTTACGTGTAAATAGGCTTTTAATTGCCATTTTCCGATAGAAAAACACTACAAGAAAAATGCCGATTACAGACGATAATAAAATTACAGACGGATTTATCGACGGAACCGATCCGTCAAAAAAACGATCGTCGCAAATCATTTTTCGACGGTCAGAAAAAATTCGTCAAAAGTATCGACGGTTTTGTCCACCGAAAGTTTCGGCGGTAGCGCGACCGTCGAAAGTTTCGGCGGTCGTCGCAACCCGCCCAAACTTTCGGCGGTCACAAACCATCGAAACTTTCGGCGGTCATTGCAACCGTCGAACTTTTGGCGATCGCAGCCGTCGCAAAGATGTTTTAAAATATAAAAAAAATTAGCCGGCCGCCCATGACCACATCCAGCGATTCGGCCTCCCGCAGTCGATCGGCCGCCTGGCGGACACATTCTGGAGAGAGAGAGAGAGGAGAGGCGCGAGGGTCGCCGGCGATCGTCGTCCGGGAGTGAGAGGATCGCCGGCCGGGAGATCGTCCGAGAGGGAGAGAGAGGTCGTCGAGGGAGAGAGAGAGGAGAGAGGGAGAGAGAAGTATATTGGGAAGATTATATATATAGGTGGAAAGATGAGAAAGCGGGAAAATGAAAAAAAAGCGAGATAGTGAAATTTTAATCACCGACGGCTCTGATCGTCGAAAAAGTAAATATTAATTATTTTTAAAGTATATAATTTAATATTTTCATTTTCGACGGTTGTAACTGTCAAAAAATCCGTCGAAAATTATATCCATCAGAAATATCTATGTTTCTAATCGTCAAAAAATAAAATAATAATATAATAAATTACATAATTTATTATTTTTATTTTCGACGATTGTAACCGTCAAAAAATGTGACGGATGGATATCCATCAGAAATATCGATGTTCCTAATCGTTCAAAAATAAAATAATAATGTAACAAATTACATAATTTAATATTTTTATTTCCGACGATTATAATCATCGGAAATATTTTCGTCGCAAAATCCGTCGTAAATTACGATGGATTTTTATCCGTCGAAAATTGCCCGTGGAAAAATGATAATTTTATGTCAATTGCATGTATGCACATTACCAAAAATAATAATATTAATAGACACGTTTAGAGAAATTGACATCTTACTTAAAAAAATGTTAATATATATAATATAGTGGCGGAGCTAGCTGCGCAGCGATGTACAGTGGGTTCACTAGTTGAAATAGAATAAAATAGTTTGAAATATTTATGCCCTTAGAATTTTTATTCTAGACTTTTAAATTCATTTTGATTTCGCAAAGTGAAACTATTAAGGGTCGTTTGGTGTATTATCGATTTAATTAATCGATAATTTAGATCATCACTTAAATAGATTATCATTATTTAAATTATCGATAATATCACATTATAGTATTTAGCAATCATTGGTAATATAAATTATGACTAAAATAGTTAAAGAGCAAATTACTAAAATACTCTTAAAAATTATTTTACACGTTCATCGTATAGTGTCATAAATAAATAAAAAAATAGATAAGTTAATATAAATAAAATAAGATGAATAAAAAATAATAGTTATTTATAAAATATTCAAATAATAAAAGAGATGCAGTTAAATGATATTTATTTAATAATAAAATATTGAAATTAAAAAATTTTATGAAATAAATATTTTTGTCAAAATGCATATCGAGCAATTGATAATCTGAAAAGACACATTCCATGCCTACTATCTGCATTACCAGTGAGGTGATAATTAAAATTATCAGAGCAATTAAAATTACAGGTAATCAGTGACAACCAAACGAGATAATATGGTGGGCTCGGAGAATTTTAAATAAAATAATCGATAATCCATCTGAATTACCTTGTACCAAATAATCCCAAGAGAATTTTTAATCCAAATTATTTATATAGACTTGTCTAACAAAAAATATATATAATATATAAAATTCTCAAACTAAAAAAATACAAGTAATACTTAAAAAATAATACATACACAACACGTCATATCTAATTAAAAACTGTAATGTTAACAAACTAATCTATTAGATAACTATAACAAAAATGAATAATGTTTAATATAAAAAATGGTATAATTATTTTAACAATTTGATATAGTTTTCATTTTAATATCTTTTTATTAATGGCATAATCGGCCTATAAAAAATATGTTAGATAATGACATACAACTTTAATAAATACCTAAAATAATTATAATATAAAATAATAAAACATTTTACGTGACATGTATGAAGTTAAATTAGTTGCATATAAATTTTATAGACAGGTGAGTGATGTTAATGATTTCATTATGTTAAATTTTATTTAGAGGAAATAATTAATGTGATTGGACGAAACATGTTATAGTGGGTTAATTTTATTTAATGAGTTTCAAGAAATGGCTTTTAAATTTAATCAATAGAAAATAATAATGTCAATTTGAATAGAGCCATTCCCACCACATGTTCACCGTGCAGGCACTTCGCTCTGCCGTTATATATATACCTCCATCTCTCCCTTCTATTCATTTCTCTCCTCGTGATATAGCCTACAATATATATCATGCATTTGTGCTTTGTTTCTTTCTCGTGCATTAGATTTAATGCTCTAGACAGATTTGAAATTTGAATCACCTCAGGACTAATTAGGATAGTCCTTCATCTTCTTGCTTCATGTTTACCTTGGGCCTCATATACATGTAACATCCTCATTCCATGATAGTTCTTGCATTACTACTCGTAATCCTTTATTGAGGTTGAGCATCTCTCTAACTAATTAACAATCCATAATAGTTCTTGCATACTACTCATAATCCTTTATTGAGGTCTAGCGTCTCTCCAACTAATTAACAAGCAAACTAAGTACGTAATGACAGAGGACATCAGTATATATATCTAGTTCCACAACCACATAAACTAGTGAATTGTGACCTTGGCATCGCTCTCAACTTGAGCTTTGTTGGATTGATCACAAGTGCACCCTTGTAGTCGTCAGTTGGACTTCTTATGGTGCCCAAGCTTGAAATAATGAGCAACTCATGGACATTAGACGATCATGATGGTGTAGCATGATTGGATGCTTGACACCCTCCCTAGCGAGCTCTACCTCGTTTTAGGTTTAAGAGCGCATGTTGAAACCTTGAGAGGAACCGAGGCAAATTAACGCCATAGACGAAGATCATAGATGAAAAAACTTCTAAGTTTTATTGTGCAGATTAAATACTATTGAGGAAACAAAATTATAAACGGAATTTACTAAAAAAGAATTCCTAGTTAAAAAAAAGATAAAAATAAGAATAAAAGAAAAATCCACATCATGATAATATTATTCATTACAAGAAAAAGGCTGTATGCCCCAAAATCGTCTGTAATCTGATTACGGATGGATTTCTCGATGGAATCGATTCGTCGAAAAAACGGTCGTCGCAAATTAATTTTCGACGGTTGGAGAAAATTCATCGAAAGTATCGACGGTAAACTTTCGGCGGTCGTCGCAATCCGCCGAAACTTTCGGCGGTCACAAACCGTCGAAACTTTCGACGGTCGTCGCAACCGTCGAACTTTCGATGGTCGCAACTATTGCAAAGAAATTTTAAAATATAAAAAAAATTAGTCGGCCGCTAGATCACGTCGGCTGGCAGCCGATTAGGCCGCGGCCGGCCAGATCACGTCAGCATGGATCGGGCCGCAGATCTGACCGTTGGTGCCGAATCAGATCTGACCGCTGGCGGCCAGATCGAGCCGCGGATTTGACCGCTGGTGCCGCCAGCGGTCAGGCCGCCCGCAGTGGCCAGATCAGGCAAGCAGGCAGTCGGTCTAGCCCCCGCGGTCTGATTCGGCCGCGGGAGGCCGGATCGGCCGCCTAGCGGCCGATCTAGCCGTAGCGGCCACATTCTAGAGAGGGGGGGGGGCGCACGAGGGTCGCCGACGGTCTTCGTCCAGGAGGGAGAGGGTCGTCGGGCGGGTCGTCAAGTCATCGAGGGAGAGAGAGAGAAGAGAGGAAAAGAAGTAGATAATGGAGTGGAAAAATATAAATATGTATATATAGGGTTAAAAAGTTGGGAAAGCGGGGAAACGAAAAAAGAAGCGGCAGGAGAGTATTTTTTAATTATTGACGGTCATGACCGTCAGAAAATTAGTATTCGTATATATATATATATATGAATATAATATTTAATTATTTTTAAAATTACCGACGGTCAGAACTGTCAGAAATTATTTAATTATAATAATAAAATACCACTAACATATATATAATATTTATTTTTTTAGTTTACCGACGGTCCGAACCATCGGTAACATATTATATTAATAAAAGACTCCTTATATTAAAATTGCGATGATTTGAAATGTCGCTAATTATATTAATAAAAGACTCCTTACGTTATATTATTTTTACATACCGACGGTCTAAACCGTTGAAAATTGCGACAGTTTCAACTATCGTCAAATATATTAATAAAATGCTACTTATATTATATTATTTTTCATTTATCGACGATTGTGACCGTCGGAATTTATGACGGATAAATATCCGTCGGAACTTCCGATGTTCCTAATCGTCTAAAAATAAAATAATGATATAATAAATTACATAATTTATTATTTTTATTTTTGATTATTTTAGCCGTCAGAAATTCTGACAAAATCCATCCCAAATTGCGATGGATTTCCTTCCGTTGGAAACTGCCCGTCAGAAAATTATAATTTTCTTGTAGTGATTCCTTACTCGCGACAAGATTTTACAAGATTATGCTGAAAACAAAGGAAAACATATGTGAAGTCAGAACAATTTATTCAATATTTAAATCAAGTGAAGTCATATATGTGAAGATAATTTTGAAATTCACTCCTGATTATACATATATTCAATATTTAAATCCTAATCCTAAGTCCACTCCTCATATGCGAAGTCAGGATAATTTCAAAATTATGCTGAAAACAAAGGAAAACATATATATGTCATTTAAATAAACCTTATTATATAAGAACTTTTAAAGATGGATCAAAATTCAAATGAAAAATATATAGCTAGGTTCATAACAAAATCAAAACAACATTGAGAATATCTTTGATGGTTTACCTAAATAAAAAAATATTTCAAATCAAACAAGACATTGGTAAATATATTTTATAGGTTTCCTAAATAAATAGTCCTAAAAAATAATGAAATTTAATTAAAAGAGGTGCTTAGTAATAAAATTAATTGCTTAAATAAAAATATAAGAAATATTTAATTTGAGTAAGGGTAGGAGTTTTAACCACATCTAGAAATAATAAGATACATAAAATTATTTTAGACTTTCTGTGCCATGTTGTTTTCTAATTCTACCTAACTCTAATCATAACTACGATTAATATGCAAAATATATAATATAATGTCATGCATTTTGTTATTATTTTCATAAATTTATTGATAAATAAAATAACCATCGTATAATAAAGGGTTCGCTACATAATCTAAAATATCAAAAATGAACTAAAATCTATAATATAAGTAGGTATTTTGAAATGATTAAATCAAGAAAAAAAATAAGAAATGCTAAAGTAAATTAAATATAAAAAAATTGGGTCAAGTTTTAGAATTTTTTAGTCTTTGGGTTTATTTAAATAAAAATATTAATAGTAAAAATTTGTTATATAAGATAACAATATATGCACAGTTAAAACTAAATGATAATAAAAAAAGTAAATTTAGTTTGAGTAGTAGTAGATTTGATTCGAATAACTCAAAAATTGATTGAAAACTAAATTAAATTAAATTAAAAATAAAAGTAGAAGTTTTAAGCAGAGAAAGCTAAGATATATGAAATTATTTTAACTTTTCTGCGTAATGTTATTCGCTAACTCTAATTCTTATAAAACACATTAGGAAATATAATATATAATTAGAAGCTTTGTTCTAAAAAAATTAAAATGACTGAAAATATAAGTCTTTATTTTCAAAACATTATGGTGCATTTTATAATTATATTTGTTATTTTAATTAAACTTATTAGGAGTCCTTTTATGATAGATTTTTTTTTCAAATTTCATTATATAATACGATTTTTATTACTAAAAATAAAAGTAGACTAAATACATAAAATTTAATTGAATTTTAATAAAAGTAGAATCCTTAATTTTTAATTATTTAGAATCCATAATATATTAATAATATTTAGTTTCAGAATTACTCATTTTATAGACGAATTTTCAATTATTATCTCTAAAAAAAATAAGCTTAGAATATGTTATATTAAATAATAACATAATAAATTCATTGTTATTGTAGTATTTTTCTCAATAAATAGAAAACCCATCTTAAAATAAAAGATTAGTCATATAGAGCTTAAAAATATAAAAGAATTAAGTTAAAAAAATAATTTAGATTTTGAATAAATGTTAGTGCTTATGTTTGAATAAATATTTTACATTTAATTATGTAATTTTATATTCGAATATTATTTTCTATGTCATTTTAAAAATTCATCAATTCATATTATCCAAAGTAAAATATGTGATTTTATATTCAAAATCATTTAATTATGTAGTTTTATATTCAAATATTATTTTGGTTAGACTAATGGAATTAGCTAAACATTTTATTCGAACAAATGTAGAATCAGAATTGATGGTTTTGTGCTTATTACCGGTTCTTCCTCCCGAGTTGAGACCTATCATATAGATAAACGAGGGTAAACTATGAGATTTCAATTCCAACTACAGTTTAATTAGATAGAAAAATATATATGTAGAGCATTCATTTTAATATAATCCATATGAACCTATTTAAAATTTATTCTAATATTTTTAAATGATGTGATTTATTTATTTATTTTATATCGTCATTGCTAAATATTAAAAATAGTTTTAATACTTCTTATATATCATAGTTATATCATTATCAATTTTTGTAATATCCGTGCATCGCACGGGACTTATCACTAGGTTATACTAATTCATTGAGTAATTAATTATTTATGTAATTCAATTTAGTTCATTTTTAAATTAATATTAATTGATGAGATAGCTAATTTGTCAAGATTTCAACTTTATTTTAAATTAAAATAATTTACTACACTTATAAGTTGAATCAATACTACTTATGGAGATTATAATTTGACGTTATAGATTAATAATAAAAAACCATTCATTTACCTTTAAAAGATTGAATTAATTTTTAGAGTTATTTCCTCTAACCACTCCTAAACTATCATAATTTTTCAGATCTAACCTCAAACAACGAACTTCATTTTTTGGGTCCCTAAATTATCACGATTTTTTCCAATTCGATCCTTCCGTCCAATTTCGTTAAATTTTTTGTTAACTTTGATGTGAAAGGTCGAAATTACCCCCTCATAAAAAAGGGGTGAGGGTGGGGGCGCAGGTCGATCGTCGATCCCCTCCCCCCCCCCCTCTTTTCACTGCCGCCACAGTACTCCATGACGACGCACGAGTAATGAGGTGTTGCATCGAAGTTTGCAAAGAGCATGGGAAGGAATGGATGGTTCAGCGCCCTGAGGATCCTCTTCTCCGTCGCCACCCTCTCTAGCTTCTTCTTGATCACGAGCGCACGTTTGTCCGCAATCTTCATTGCGTAGACATATTCCGAAGCCCCCGGGACGCAAGTGCCACCGGACTCCTCCCGGAGCCAGCACAGGTAAACAGTACCAATGTCGCCACTCTCAATCCGGCGGATCAGCTTGAAATCTCGATGTCCCACGCTTGTCGGAATCCTCCCCGTGCCAGAGCGGCTTAGCTGTCAAAACGCCGGGTCCGACGAGCGGCGGGGGCATCGAAGGAACACTCACTTGGGAGTCGACGGATAGTCCGGCATCGCTTGGCTGCTCAACCACAGGGACTGCAGGAGCCACATCGAAGGAAAGGCTAGAGAAACTACTGCACCGGACATCTTCGCAGCTCCAGTCTATGCTGCTCATTGAGCTCTGGCTCGAGTTCTGCGCCTCTGAGCCCACCTCGCCGCACGATGGAAAAAAATCCCCTTCTCCAATTGATCCATACTTCCTTTTGTAGGCTCCCCTCCTTCCGTCCTCCTCTTACTACTTCTATAGCTTTTGTCCCCTGACTACAACAGTGGTACCCCAGACAGAGAAAGTTTCCTCATGCAACATGGCTAGAGGAACTAGCTAATCTTTAGAATTTGGTCGATGTTTGTTGTTGGATTGACGACCTCTCTTTTGTCCTAAAGCAAATCATCTTCCGTTGATGCAGACACTGGTGTCAGGCCTGCTCCACTCGATCCATTAAGCATTCGTCGGCTTCTTGCAAGGGTGGATGTGGATAATGTGTAAATGAATAGCAATGATGTATAAATGAACTTGATGTGGATAACGTATAAAAACATGGCTAAATGGTGTTTTGCGTGCATTGTGGTCTATTCTCGATTGTTTGTTTATACTCATTTTTCTCTCTTTATATGTTTATGCCTCCATATCGGAAATAGGTTTTCCGTCTTTATCCTCCTAAAACAAAAGTTTATCATTTTTATGATTTTTAGGGTTTTGGAAATAAAGACTTTGTTGCTCCATAAAGACATTCTAAGATATGCATGGGAGGCTTTCATTCATAGTGAAAGAAGGCGAGAGAGTAGAAGCTCTTGATACGACTATGTTATTTCAATGATATGTTTCATATCATCATCTTGATTTTGATTTGCTGCTAGCTTGATCACCATGTTTGATTTACATGCAGGTTTTGGAATATAACATTGTTATCGCTGTCACTTTAAACGACGTAAGTGTTTAAGTCATTACTATTTACATGTGTTGGCAACTGAGTACTTTAATTTTGTCACTCCAAACGACATAAATTGTTTAAGTTTGTTCCAAACATGGCATTCGCGCCCTGCGGCCCTTTCTGGCGCCCCAGATGCGCAAGCTCTGCGTCATGAAACTCTTCAGCCGCCAACGCGGAGAGTCGTGGTCATCCGTCCGGGAGGACGAGGTCGACTCCTTGCTCCGTCGGGTGGCCGCTCGCGCCAGCTCAACCGTCAACCTCCGGGAGGTACTCCTCAACCTCACGAACAGCATCATCTTCCGGGCGGCATAAAAAGCCCATCGCTAGTGACCGTATTTTCTTTTTTTAATTATTTTTTATATTTTTTTATATATTGTTTTATGCAAAAATAGATTAACACTTAAGGTATGATATAATAAACTTTTCACAAATACCAAAAATCAAAGTTAATCGAGAAGTTGACGGAATTGGACGGAAGGGCCAAATCGAAAAAATTGTAATAGTTTAGGGACCTAAAAAATAAAGTTCATAATTTGATATTAAATCTAAAAAATCATGATAGTTTAGCGGTGATTAGAGAAAATAACTCTAATTTTTATTCATTCACATATTTATCACTAATTTGTCATCATCCCAAAGCCTTAGCTTCCTCATCATACCATATATAACCTTATTTTTTATTATCTTATTTTATAATTATGAACTTTTTTTAAAATCTTAATTTTATCTCTTAGATATTAGATAAATAATTAATAGTTACTATTTTATGTGTGTATGAACGATTAGTATTTGCTACATCACTTTTATTCGTCACATGCCTGAATGGAAAAGGTTTCCACCTTAAGTACATTAATGCACTCAATTATTTTGAAGTCATCAAATGATTATATATACTAATACTCAAGAAGCAGGACAGGTCCAAACAAATTAAACACAATCATGGGTGCGTGGGTGGGTGGGTGGGTGGGGGGGGGGGGGGGGATCAAACAGGTGACCTCCTGATTCATAAATAAGATTTCGTGTCATTTTCATGAAAGCACACGCCAACAAATAATACACAGAGTCACATAGCAATTAAGTTGACAAATGCACGCATGGCCTACGGCTGCATCAGGTCGCCACGCCGATCCAAGTCCTTCGTCAATGTTTATTATAAGTCGAAGGGGCCATTGACAAGGACAAGCTCGCCAGCGTCCGAGTATGAAAATGCATGCATGGGGCCGGGACGAGGGGAATTAAAATGTCGGAAAGCTATGGCGACGACGACCATGACTAGGGGCACCGGCGAGAAGCCGATCGAGAGAATGGAGACAGACGTCTAGAACTTAATTATCAGTACTTGTTAGTTTCATAGGGCCCTGGAGGGGGAGAAAAAAGAGAGAACGACAAGTGCGATTATTTTTTCTTCTTTTATTGATGATGTGCATGATCGGCAAAAGAAACCAAACAATATATTCTAACTTGAGGAGGAGGGTTGGATGAGTTTTGATTCATTTTCTTTCCTTTTATTAAAAGCTTCGGTCTTAGCTTGTTCAATACTATTCATTATTTTTTGAATTTTAATTTAGTGATATGATTCTAGCAGTTTTTAGTTTATTTCTTACAATAGGAAGATTCTAGGCAAGGTGTCGTTTCATATGTGAAATTTATATGTATTGTTCGTGTACTCAATCTTAACATTTCTAATTAATCTTCCTCAAAGAATGCATGTCTAAACTACGCAGTTGGTTAGTAGGGACTATATTGCAAATGATTTGAAGGGTCCTAATAATTTTAGGAATCAATTCTTGAAGTTCGATATATATATATATATATATATATATATATATATATATATATATATATTTTGCTCTTTTATTTTGAATTTGAATTAATCAAGTGTTAATAGTCTTAAACATAAAAAAACTTTCTTAGATGCGGAATGTGAAAAAAAATCATTACTACAAGTTAATAATGCATAAAAATAGTTTTGCAACATAGTAAATCACTTTCTTAAAAAATCAAAGATGGTAACAGATCGAGGATCGTATACTAAAATAATATATTTTTAGAATATAAATAATTTGATGTATATTTCAAATATGCCATCACCAAATTTTAATAATTTTCTTCGTTCCAAAATAATATATATCAAAATCTAATAATTTCGTGTCATAATATTTATAAAATTATAACTTCATGAATTACAATTCTACTGGTACATTTAGAAATAAATGTAAAATGCAATGCAAACTTATGTGACTGACATAATAGGGTTTAAATAAATGAAAGAGTATAAATAATTAATAAATGAGGTATATTTTTATAACAATTATGTGGCTGACATAGTAAACTTATGCAAGATAAATTATGTAGCTTAGCATGAGAAATCCATGTAGCATAACAATGTAGCTCATCACCAAAAAAGTAAAGAAACTACATATATTTTCAAATGTCAGATAACAATCAATGCATAAATAACAAAAATGCCATTCAACAACATTTAATAAGTTCAGTAGTGTAGAAATGATCAACTAGCATACATCTTCTTGAGATCCCATGGGCACATGCATATCACAAATCACATCATATATCACAAAAAAGTTTAAATTAAAAATAGCTCATGGGCACATCACATATCATCAAATATCATCTTGAGGCTCGTCATCATCGACAGCATCATTATCATCCAATTCCAAAAACTAAATTCGATGTCTTCGGGAAGCTCTAAGTTATCGACTGAAGCATTCATATTATCCTCATTTCCATCTCCAACACTAATAACTCCATCCTCATCACCATGCTCATCCCTGCCAAGAAAATTTAAGTCCGTGCTAACTCTTGTGCTCAAAGAATTTGCATTTTCCTCTTCAGTGATCCATTCATCATGAGAAGAAATATCTTCCACCTGAATATCAACTTCTTTTCTCTTTTTTCTTTTTATCTTTCAACTTCATGTTATACATCACAGAGACCAAGTTGTTCATCTTCTTTTGATGCAATCGATTTCTCTTAGTTGTGTGAACCTAGTAAAAGATGAATCAAAATACAAAAAGCATATACATATGAATAAGTAAATCCAATAAAAAAAAGTTTACCATCTCACAAGCACTCCAATTTCGCTCACATCCAGAAGAATTACAAGTTAAGCTCAATATCCTTATAGCAAATTTTTGCAATTATGGAGTGTCGGCACCATAAGGTTGCCACCAATCTGAGGTTGATTTCTTGAGCCCTTGGCAATTGGGAATCCAAATAGTCCTCTTCCATGTTTAAATTCCTTAAGTTGTATATCAATCTTATCTCTTTCATCATCATCTAACATGTTATAATGACTTTGTACAATCCATGTATGACTTCTAGATTAGCCTTGAAGTTAAGAGAATAATGAAATTGAGGGTTTAAGTAATATGCTGCAGCATGCAATGGCCTTTGAAGTTGAACCTCCCATCTTTCTAGATAACCCTCCGAATAGGCTCATAATTGAAAATTTTAAAAAAATATCATGCAAACTATATAAATTAATAATAATTTGATAAGAAGCAATAACTAACATATTTAAGCATAAAATTAAAACTATTTACCTTATCACTTTTGAAGTTAGCTTTATATAATTTTCTCCTTTGCCCTATCCATCTCATCAAAGATAAAACTCGTCGAAGGCTTCTCATCCAAATCTACCATACGCAATACCTTAATGAGAGGGTATGCATCCTTTAGACAACTATTAACATTAATCCAAAACCTACTATCCATAATAGTAAGTTCCACACTTTTCCCTTCTTTTCAAACTGCATATTGACGTCCTTTCCATTGGTTGGAAGAAAACATAATCCTTAAAGCATTTCAATTATCAAATAGACATCCTAAGGTCAAGTAAGAAGTTGCAAAACGTGTGTCTAATCAACTCTTAACCTTTGGTGAAATGCCTTAACATACTAATGAAAATTGTTCTTGCATAAATGAAATTTGTTATATTTTTACCTTTCTTTATTGTTACTTCATGGAGCTTAACTTTTTTTTTCTCAAAGTCTTCAAGCATTAAATCTATACAATGTGCTGTACATGGAGCCCAAAATAATTTTTTTCCCATTTTTGCATTAACATCTCAATGACCAACTTGTAAGTAGCAGCATTATCCATGACAACTTGCACAACATTCTCCTCTCCCACTTGCTCAACTATATCATCCAACATATTAAACATTTTATCTGCAGTTTTAGAAATGTCAGATGTATCAAGTGAAGTAAAAAAGATTGTGCCCCTAATGTTATTGACAAGAAAATTGCATATGCTCCTCTGCTCAATCATCTGACATGATAGAACAACAAGATTTTTTCCATTCAATTTTATTCTCTTCAAGCAATGCCATAGTGTTCTCAATTTCTTTCTTCAAATACTTTTCTCTTATCTCTTGATAAGATGGTGATTTTAGTCCAACACCATACTTGCCAATCAATAAGCACATCTTTTTGAATTCAAGATTTTTTATATAATCAAATGGAATCACATTTATATAGAAGAAATGAGCAATTTGCATACACACATCCTCCCTCATTTCTTTCCTTAAAATGTTATCAATTATTGTTTGCTTAGTTGCTAGACTTCCACTTCTTTTCTTAAACAAGTTAGAGACCTCTTTTGCCACTTCTTTTCCTTTCTTTTACCATATAATTATGTCCTTGCATCTTCTACATCAACATTACCATCAGTGTCATTATCAACATCATTTTCTAACCCACAGTCAGTGCTTTGATTTTTCTTGCTTGCAACTTCTTGTAAACTTGATAGTATAATGCACATTTGTTTCTTCACGTCTTCAGGGACAGTAGCACAAGGTGACACATTAATTTTTGTGCAGGACAAGTGATGTTTGAATCGATAGTCTCCTCCTATAAAAGTCTTGTCACAGTATTTGTATTTAGTTTTTCTCCCATCTCTTGTAATTTGATATCCATGAGACCACCCAATCAGTTCTACTTCTAGTGGCATTTTTTCTAACTTTTCTTCCACTGTTCTACCAGAGACAAATTATAGCACCTAATGCATATAGATATTTAGGATACAAAAGATGGAGGAAGTGAAATAATGAGAAATAATCTTACTACCTACGTCTAATCATCTCAAAATAACTTCATATCTTGACACAATCAGACAAGTAATTGCTTAAAATAGTCAACAAACTCAACACAAAATCATGATAATGTAGTTGTATGTGGAGATTTTTAAAAAACCCTCACAAATTCACATGTAAGCATACTATGATATAATTACATAGTCATAGATGTTCATCACAAATTCTCATAATTTTGTTAATTTCATTGTTAGACTAATAGAATGAAAAATCATGTGTCATAGATTCGCATCACATGTATAGTGCAAGGAATCAACCAAATAGTGTTCAATTGTTCGTTGTTTTAGACCAAATAGAAATAAATATAGGCATGATGATCGAAGGACATAGGAGATGAAAGCAAATCCATAAATGAACAAAAATAAATAAGAGAGGAAGATGGATTTGCTCGAACCTGAAGGAGAAGTCGCTTGAAGGAGAAGAAGCCTGCAAGAAAGAGAAGAGGCGCCAAAAGCATATTTGTTCGCACTCGTTCAAAGGAATGGGACTAGTGGCCTGCTGGACTGTCACATATGCTTAGAGAAGAAGAGGCACCAGTCGAAACATTCGCATATGAAATGGCGCTGAAGTGATCATGGTGGCTTGAAGGAGAAGAGGCACATATGAAAATATAAGAGGCATCACAGATCACACATCTAATGTCGAATGCTTAGAACAATCAAACCAACCCGAACTGTTGGAGAAATGAGGACTCCTTCAATGGCCAACAACCCTTGGAGATGAATGCTAGAAGGAATCGAAGTAACTTGCTAGATTATGGAATCCCATAGAAGAGATCAAATCCCAATGGTTGGACTCCTTCGGTGGTCGACGATTCATAAGAAATGAGGACGCAAGATAGAAAGGGAAAAACGAAATAAAGCGGCTAGCTTATTATTATTATTTTCAATTCACATGGTCTTGTAGGATCCTTCAGATCATCCGATCCTAGCGATCTAACAATCTAGATCACGATCCATCTGCAATCTTAAATTTTCCATCTTAATGTTAAGATCGAGATCGATGACTCGGGGTAAGATCGTAAGTATGACACTTACGATCAAGATCGTGTTTTTGACAACTATGGTGAAAAGATTAAACAAAAGTCAACCCCGCTTGCTGTTTATTAATATATAACAAACTGCACAATTCCGGCCACGCTTCTTCTCCATACGATGTTGAGCTCTACACTTGAGGGAGGGAAGGCAAAGAGATCGTTCAAGACAGACTCAATGCCGATGGCAAGAGAGTTCGTCTTCCCATTAGGCAATTCAGTGGGCACATTGTGCACCGCCGTACTCATGGAGGAATCGTGGACAAGAGAGATCTGTTCCTTTTGCCGCCAATCTGTACATGGCAGCTCCTCCTAAGAGGGGGGCAGCCCCCCTCTCTCCTTTTTTTCCATGGAGGGGTGTTTTCGACTTTCACAAATGGAAAATTTAAAAATAACAAAAAAATTAGCAGAAGTCGATGGGAGGATCTAATTTGAAAAATCATGATATATAGTTTAAGAATAAAAAAATAAGTTCGTGGTTTAGAATTAAATATAAAAAATCATGATAGTTTAGGGGTGATTTATTTAAACAATCCTTAATAGAATCAACAATTAGTTTAAGGCCATATCACATGAGTATATTATAATACTCGTGAAGAAGGACAGATCCAAACAAATTAAACATAATCATGCGGGGTATTAAAGAAGTAACCTCCTAGTTCACAATTAAGAGTTCGCATCATTTTAGTAGAAGCGCATAAACGCTTAGCACGCAAGTCATGAAGCAATTAATTAAGTTGGCATATGCATGCATGGCCTACACAGCAACATTAGGTCGCCATGCCGTCCCAAGTCCTTCGTCAATGTTTATTAACGGGTCATTGTCCATTGGCAAGGACGACAAGCTCGCCAGCCTCCGAGTATGAACAATCATGTGGCCGGGTCGAGAGAAATTAATCTCAGAGAGCGGTGGAGGCGACCATGACTAGAGGTACCGGCGAGAAGCCGATGGAGAGAAAGAGGACGTCGTGAACTTATTAATGTTTTCATAGGGCCCGGAAGGGGAAGAAAAAAAAAAGAGAACAAGTGGGATAAATTTTTCTTCTTTTATTGATGAGGTGCATAATCGGCAAAAGAAACCAAACAAGATATTCAAACTTGACGAGGAGGGTTGGATGAGTTTAATTCATTTTTTCTTTTTATTAAATGCTTTGATCACAATTCAATATTATTATTTAAAAAAAATCTGTGATATTGTTCTGGCATTTTCTTAGATTTTGTCTTACAATATGGAGATTCCAGACAATATGTCATTTCAAAGCATCATGCCTACAACTGGAGGAGGAATCATGCCAATATTCAATATTATTTCGCCCGGCTATACGTTGAGAAAGGTTGTCACCGGCAACGGGAAGATAGACATGCACCAACTACAATCCGGCACATCAGTCCTAAAAAAATGTTGGATATAAATCTTGTTTATGTAGCATTGGCAGCAGAGTGTTTACCACGGATCACGAGGTAAAAACTAATTCTAAGAAATTAATTTATCAGTATATTTACACAACGTAGCCATCTATTTGTATTCGTCCGCGGATAATAGGATAGAATAAATAGTTATATATATATATATATAGTTTGCTGGGATTATTGTTTTCTTCAGATATTGTTATTCACTTCATTTTATTACAAAACTTGTACCGTGGATTATTTTTTCTAATATATATCCGATGACCTTATAAATCTAATGCTTTGGATCGTCAGGCTCCTTCTGAATTTATCTAAAAGTTGAAATATCCTCAATTGATTATCCCCATCGCGTCAATATTAATGATTATCCCCCCTTTGGATCACCTAGGCCCAACCTTCCCAGCTGGTGAAGTGCGTAAAATATTATGATAATACAGAGTATCATGAATTTGTTATGTTATATTAGAAAATCACTTTCTTGTGTTATAAGTTTAATAATATATATCCATAATTTCTCAAAATTTATTATAGTCGATGATTTATGTTATTCTCAGATGACCTCCTAATTTTTACTATGAAAATGAAAAGATTGTATACAAAGCCATTTACACTCAATATATGATTGCTAAAAATACAAATATGAAGAGAGTTCCAATTGGAAAAGATGTATATATATATATATATATATATATATATATATATATAGAGAGAGAGAGAGAGAGAGAGAGTATTTAATGATTGTGTAACACCAACTTCGTGAAGTATTGTGTAACACTTCGATATCAATCGTTCCTTTTAGATCAATGATTTGGATTGATCTTGCGCTCTCTCTAACTCTCACGATCGTCGACGAACGAACTTGATTGGGGGCAGCGAATGGCAGCGGCAATCAGGGCGGCGGTGATCGGAGGAAGTAGGAACGGCGTGATCGGGGGCCGCGTCGAGTCAGTGGTGGTGTGGACTCGATGATGTGTGGGCTTGGATCGACGACGGCGGGCTTGGATCGATGACGCACGTGCTCAGATCAACGATAGCAATGCAAATCGAAGACAAGGACACATATCGGGGAAAGGGGGCCAGCGTGGTTAGGGCGGCAATGAGAAGTAGGAACAATGCGATCGGGGGCGACAGCGATCGGAGGAAGTAGGAAAGCTGATGGCGGCACGGACTCGACGACGTATGGGCTCAGATCGACGATGGCGGGCTCGGATCGACGACGGCGGGCTCGGATCAACGGCGACGGGCTGGGATCGATGATAGCAATGCAGATCGGAGATGTAGATCGGGGAAGGGGGCCGACGATGATGCACGACGGTAATAGATGAGAGATTAACGGCCACTCGTGCCGCCATGAGGTCATGGCAGCGGCGATCGGAGGGAGAAAAGGTGAAGAGGTGGCGGTGGCGGCGATCGGTGGGGAGGCGATGACGGCAATGATATGAGGGGAGAGAGAGATGAGAGAGAGCACAAGAGAGATAGAGAGAAAAATAATAAAATAATCGTAATCCTTGATGCAAAATGGAGGGTTCGTATTATGGCGTTACACAATGCTTCACCTTACACAATCGTTAAGATATATATATATATATATATATATATATATAGAAAAATGTTGTGAAAAGACTCAAAACGAGTCAACTCCGCTTGCTGTGTATTTATATCTAACAAACTGCACAATTCCGGACACTCTTCTTCTCCAGGCAATCTTGAGCTCCGCACTCGACGGAAGGCAAATTAAGAGATCGATCAAGAGAGACACCCCGATGCCGATGCCGAGAGTGTTGCCCTTCCCATTCCCCGATGCACCCGGCGGGCTGTGCGACGCTGTTCTCTTGGAGGAACCGTGTATAGCGACATGCTTCTTATGCGGCGCTTCAGTGGACGGCAGCGCCTTCTACACCACCGCATCCGAACCACGTCTCTTCCACGCCCACGCCGACTGTGTTAAGCGCCACCTTCAACAGCAGCAGAATTCACGCCTCAGCCACCCTCCTCCTCCTCCTCCTTCAGATCCTGCCGCTTCCCCTGCACCCTATTGGAGCTACTACGCTGACGACCGTAGCAGTCTTCCTCGTCGAGGAAGTGGGTATTTCCGCCAAAGCCCGCAGCCCTTCAACAATTATTATTCTCCCCTTCAAATCTATCCTCCTACTCCTAGTTCAAAAATTGTCTTTCATGGTCATAGTTATCCTCCTCCTCCTCAATCACCCTCATATCCTCCTCCTCTTCAATCACACTCACATCCTACTCCTCAATCATACTCTTTTCCTCCTCCTCAATCACCCTCATATCCTCCTCTTCAATCACACTCACATCCTACTCCTCAATCACCCTCATATCCTCCTCTTCAATCACACTCACATCCTACTCCTCAATCATACTCTTTTCCTCCTCCTCAACCGTACCCATATCCTCCTTTTCAGTCATACCCATATAGCAATGGTTATCCTCCTCCGCCTCCACCTCCTCCTCCTCCTAATCATCAATTTGTACCTTCACTATTTGCCGCTGCCTGTTTGGCCTTTCTTCAATCGCTCTTTGGATCCATCAATTTTGCTGATATCTTTAATTAACTCCGATGGAATGAACTGTTTGCACACATGCCGGAATAAGCCTATGTTTTTTTTGCTTTTTTTCTTTTACTAGTTTCTTGAGGAGAACGGACGTCGAAGTTTGGTGCTTCTTTAATAATTTGTCCCTTGTGTTTTATTTTCTATCTATGCGTGTACGTATGTGTGATATATGTTGGATATGTGAAGCATATAATGCTTTCTGGGCCACCCCCTGCGCCCTTATTTGTACCGAATAAAAATACATGCTTCTCATCGAAAAAAAATACATATTTGAAGCATATATAAGACAGTAAGAAAGATCTCGTGTGCATAGCTTTGTTTCGGCATTAATTTTCATTCAGCTGAAAGATCTCGTTTTGGTATTATTTGATTTCAGGAGTTATATACATATTACCCGAGTTATATAGCTATCTTTCAGTTCATGATGCACATGTCATTTCCAGCATCATAAAATTTATATTAGTTAATAATGTCTTGAATTTGAACTAATCTTACTTGAATTTTTATGTAGTCAAGAGTGGGAGCGACTAAACCGTTCGCCCCTTATGGGTCCCACTAGATTATTTCGTATATAAACTTTATGACGATTGAATTATTTCGCATCCTTATAATCATAAGTATTATTTTATAACGAACAGAATCACCGCCGTTCACAGACGTAATCCAGTTTACGATGAATCTCATAAATTTTATGTGTTCTTCTGTGTTGTGTGATATCTCTTTCTCTTTTTATAACAATATGTGTTACGAATCACGATCGAACTCCAATGGTGAAGTCCCCAAAGAGAAAAAAAACGAAATGCAGGAATAAGAAGACTATTCAAAATGTAAAAGGATGATTACACGACGACACACACCAGCTGTTTATACTACTAAAGTATGTGTTACAATGATTAAACCGGTATGAGCCCGTTACATGGATTTACAATTGCTACCGAACAAACAAGAAAACAGGACGACTTCTGCATTCACTTCACGGTAGCCGGAGATATAGACGATAACTGGGGATGTCGACGTGGTGGTTTCCAACAATATGACCTATTAAGCTAACTAATATTTGTTTTCAAAATTAACCAGGCCAAACCTTATTTCTTTAGCTTCGTGAAATTCTGATATTACCTAACTTATTCATTAAAGTTATTTTAAATTAAACATGCCCGATATACCAAAAGTATAGTTTGCAACTCCTGACTGTAAGTACGTTAAGTCCAATAATTAATTAACTAGCTTAAAGTCATGAATCAACCGAGCATATATATAATACTCGAGAAGTAGAGAGAGCAGACCCAAACAAATTAAACACGCCCGATCCAACCCAATAATTTTAACCCAATCACGCGGGCGATCGATCGGGAAAGTTACCTCCCCGTTAAAAAATAGAATAAAATTTCACGTCATTTTACTATAATTACGTCAACACGTACGCGAGTCACGTAGCAAGTTGTTACATGCATGCATGCACGCATGGCCTACAGCAGCCTCAAGTCCACCATGCACGCACTCCAAGTCCTTCGTCAATGTTTACTATAAATCCAACGGGCCACCAATCGCCATGCAAGGACACGCGCGGTCATCAGCTTCGGAGCACCAACATGCAATTATTGCTTAATTATATGGGAGGAGGGGCGGTGGCGACGACGACGACTGGGGGCATCAACATCGATCTCTCTTCCAAATCGATGCTCCGAGTCAGTTTTCCCCAGTTTCTTTCTTTCTTTCTTTCTTTTTCTTTTGTTTCTTCTTTTGTTTTCTCTTTAACAAACAAGGCACCGGAAACAAGCCGATGGAGAAGACTCGAAGAGGGGACGTCTCGCACTCGCTTGAATTCAATTATTACTTTTTTCCATAGGGGGCCCCGGAGGATAAGAATGATGTAGTGCATCATTGACGCCAATTAAACATGGTAGAAATCAGATTTGAGGGAAAGGTATATAGGTTTTGATTCATTTTCTTTATGTAAAAGATATTTATCATAATTCGATTTTCTGCATACCTTAAAAAAACTCTGTATCAACAGAAAATTGTAAGTTGGCACTCGGTTACTTTTACTTGTGAGGAGTGAAGGGGCATTTTTTTTCAATATTTTTATAAGATATAGTATATATAAATAAATGTACTAATGCAGTTGGCCCCTCTTATACATGTTTTTATTGTTTTTTTTTGTTGAAAGTCACTGTGCACATACGATCTAATCGAATTAGTTGAATTTGACGATGAGCCGATCTCTAATACGTGGATAGTCTACTCTTTAGTGTTGCACGAGTTGAACCGTCAACACCATTTTCCAAACATTGGTGACTGAATAAAAAAACTATATTTGAAAATAAATTTATAATATTCAAATATTTTTGTGTATATAAAAAATAGTGATCATAATTTAATTGTTCACACCTGAAAAAAAAAACTCTATATCAATAGACCCGATTGTTGGCACATGCTTACTTTCACTTGGCCCCTCCCCAAATCTTGTTGTTTTAAAACTAAATTTGAAAATAAAATTATGATATTAAAATCGTTTTTTTAAATGAATTAATCAGTTTATGTAAATACATCGAAAAAATAATGAAAATATAGCCCGAGGTGTTTAGCTTTATTAACACTTTGATATATTTTACGAATGGAAGAAATTTTTATCATTTTAACATAAATAATATATTAACATTAAAATATAAGAATCTAAAATAATAAAAAAATATGTCTTTAAAAAACAAGGTCTCCAGCCTTAGATGCTAAAAAAATCTTATATATTCAGTCCCTCCTAATTTTCCCTAGGCAGATCCTCGGATCTTTGCAAATAAATCATTGCCTGTTGTCACAGACTCGATCGTACGTAGTGTAATGGGTAATGCTAAACTACACTTTGACAAATTAACAAACAGATGGGATTCTCCAACATGCATATATAATATTCCTTGATAATATTGACGCTAGTAAAGACATATACCAACCAGAAAATAAATATTCGCATTAGGGATTCGTTTCGCATTGAGTTGGATAATGTCGCCAACTTTTACGTCGTAGTAGATTAATTATGTCTACGCCCATTGACATTATATAATCCATTAGTAAATATTATTGAAATACTATTTTTAAACAGTTTTAATAATATTGAAGTGAAGGAATTAGTATAATATATGGTAAATAATTAGTGTTTGGTCATATCTCAAAGCAGAAGACGCGTCAGCATGCCGGCGTAGAGTTGGATCTGCGCTTGTTACATGGTATCCAGTTTATTACACTGCATCCGAACAGTTCAAGTAATTCCTCATAAGCATTTTATTCACACTAACGTCCATGTGTGCTCATTAGCCCAATTATGCATTCAAATTTAATAATCTCTTACCTGTTGCCCATGATAGACTATAATCCATATATAATTGCAGCAATTATTCATTATGATATATGAACGACTCACGAGTAGGCCCACCCACGATTTAGAGAGAACTATTACTTATTAGAGATGCATGAGTGTCATTAGAAATATATAGTAAAAAAGGTTATGACACATATAATTGCTTAATAATATGTGAGTTAATATTATATGATCTAAAGAATATGTTGGAAACTGGACGCCCATATTGGTTTTTTTTGCATTGAATGACCCATCAAGCATATGCATGGACGAGACTGTAAACGCAATTAAGTTAATTGCAAGGTGCAGTTTAATGAACTGCTACATAGCAGTTAGACGTTGATGCACTATATAATGCATTTTGTGGCCAGACTTCAATGTGTGGGACGATGTATTCTGATAATATTCTTAATTTATTTGTACCGATTACTTCAATTGATATCATAGTCAAAAAAAATTTTCTTATTTTTATTATTTTTGGATTGCTCACTTTTTGCGACTTCGATTATATGACCATAATTAAAGAACAAAAATATTTAGTTATTATTTTTTGTACGAAATTCACCTAGAATTTTTATACATTGATTTAGTATAGATTTTCCTTTATTTTTAAAAAAAAAGTATACAAAGGTGCATTCTCCACTACAAGAAAATATGACTTTAAGTGACATAACATTATGATGAAAAACATTCATCACAAAATGTGATAAATAGTCATGGAATTGTGAAGAATAAGTATTTTTATTCTAAAATTTTAATGTCAACTTTATGATGAAAATATGGTCATAAAATATTTGATTTATCACAATTTTATCAAAAAAATTGTAGCTTAATCAATTTGTGACCAATTGATTTTATTACAAATCTGTCACATATCATTATTAGTGACAATTTTCACACTTTTGTGGCAGAAATTTTCATCACAATAGTTCAATTTTCTTGTAATGCTCGACGTGAATGTATGGATTCCTGAAAAAAGAGGAGTCGTGGTGGTCCCCTTCGGACCATTTGGGATCCCACAAGTGAATACATTAGATCTCATCCGAATCGTCCCATCTATCCTTCCATGGATAAGTTTGATATCAAACTGCAATTCGAACAATAGGGCAGTGTTTGGCTAGGAGAACAAAAGTTCTCACGAGTTCTGAGAACATATTGAAGTGACGTATTTGTTCCTCATAGAATGTTTGACGATTGTGCAGAGAATAAGAACTTTTTAGCGTGGGATTCAAGAGAAGTTTGCTAAGGCTAGCGAGAGTTTACGATAATGTGATAGAATTTAACAAAGTTCAAACATTTTGTTAGTAGCTAAACTATGCCTCGGAGTACGTCATGCTAGTCTACCTAGGAATTGCAATTTGGTGCATGCAAGTTTCAAATTTTTTTATGCAATTGGATGTTACATAGCTGTTTACCTCACTGGCATGTATTCCAAATGTTGATTTTTGGGATCCGTTGCACAAAAGATAGAAGTAATGTCTTGTCTGGTTTTACTATCATATTTTGAATAAATTATACGAATCGTTTTCTAACTTTAATTTATAATTAAATTATTTTCGAATTTTATTATTCTTACATTGCTTGTTTTCTTATTATATTACTAACATGACACAATAAAAAACTATAAAGATAATAAAAAATATTATGAAAAATAAAAAAATGGGGCCAGGGTGCAAGCTCGCCGACACCTCTATGTGAGCTCGCTGCAGGGGGAAGAAAAGGGACGCCGACAAGAAAAAAGAGGCACGAGGAGAAAGAAAAGGGCGCCGGCGTGCGGCACTGTACAATGTTTGTGGACAAAAGAAAATGAAAATGTTACAAAAAAAAAAAACTGTGCGCACGGGCCAAGGCCTGATGTACAGAAAAAAGGAAAAATAATGTTGTACCACAGTGCGCGCTGCACTGTCCGCGCTACAGTACACGCACGGCATGTAGTGCGCAGGCCAGGCCCGCTGTGGGGCACCCTAGGCGAGCTACAGTTATGCGAAGGCTTAAAGCCCATTGTGCATCTCTGCCAGACGTGCGGGCCAATGGCCTGCGGTTCTATGCCGCCGCATGAACGCACGGGCTCGGCCGGCAGTGCTGCACATTAGTGTGGACGTGCCGTAGTTGAACAGGGCGCGCGCCGTGGCCCGCCCGTGGCCCAAATGAACACTACAATTTTCTTTTGAAAAATTAAATTTAGAAAACCGGAGAAAATAATAAAAAATGAGAATAATATGCTTTTGAACTCATAAAATTCTAATTAAAATGTGTAATATATGGGTGACATAAATGTATGCATTTTATGTTATTATACATTTTATGTGTATTATTATATCGTGATAAATATGTATGACAAATTAGATTATTTCTAATTTATGCACATTAATTATTAGAAAATTATGAATTAAAGATGTAACATTAATGATTATTCCTAATTTCTAATTAAAGATTATTTCTAATTTATGCGCATTAATGATTATTGTGAACCTAACTATCTTAAATAGAAGTAAAATTATAAATGTCGGAAATTCGAACAAATTTAATCTACTTTATTTAAGACGTCTTAAGTTGCAAACCTTCATTTAATGACATAATTGTTAACAATTAAAACTATACTAACAAAAATATCAAAATAATATAAATCGGCCCGAGTCAAATGGAACTTGGCCCGGTCAATGTCGACCCAAATCTGGGAAAATTAAAGAGGAACCCAGGTTGGTATCTACTCGGATTGGGTTTTAAATGCAAGTGGTTTTGATTGATTTTCTCTTGCAAAAATTATGCGAAATTATATGAAAGTAATGCAAGAAATTAATCAACTCAGATAAAGCATGAAACACACATCATGATCATGTTCTTGGAAGTCAAAATAATAAAATATATTAAGAGAAAATCACGGTTCAACGTAGTCTTCCTTTAACAAATAAGTTAGTTCCTGGAAAAATTAACATCAAATTCGAGGGAAAAAATATAAAATAAAGATTAAAAATTATAAATCAAACTTTCAGGAAGTAGTGGACCTCTTTGGTGTTGGATCTAAATTTTAATGACATATAAAATTATATTTTGATGATGCAAACCTCGAAAGATTAAAATTAAAATGCTGAAAAAGTTTAAAGAAAAAGGGATAGCTTTATGCACTACATTTTAATTAAATAATTAACTATGATCCTATTAGATTTTGGATGAATCACAAATTTGTAGAGAATTCTGTTAGTTTTTCATAAAATCTAATATTAACTAATTTGGATAACTGTGCAAAAAGTTATGCTTAAAATAGTGCAGGACGAATGAGTTGCCGGCTGGAACATAGGTCGACTGGTCAGGAACACAGGTCGACCGGTTAGGAACATAGGTCGACTAGTCCAGAACACAGGTCGACCGATCAGTACAGAAAATGACCATTTTCAAATACAGAATGTCAAGACTGTACCGATCGATCGGTCCATATGAGCGGTCGACCGGTTCCATATGTGCAGTCGACTATTTTTTGAGTCAAATGAATAATAACGATCAAATTTGAAAGAGAAAATTGTGAAATAATTTTTGGACGACTTTCTCACTTACTGAAGCCTATAAAAGTAGTGCCAAAGCCAGAAGCAAAAGCATCCATCCAAGTCTCGAAGAAAAACTTCAAGTTAAGTTTTCTCTTCTTTCTTTCTTCTCCTCTTGTGAGCTTAGCATTGTAAAAGAGAGAAGCATTTTATTTAAAAAAATACTGAGAGAGTTCATGTGTAAAAGATGTTCAAAATCTTATCTTTTGGGTGAGAGAAATATATTAGTTTCATTGGAGAAGAGGTGTGACTTACTTCTCGAAGCAGAAAAAAGATGATTGATCTAAAGGGCTTTCTTCCTTACCCCATTTGGAACAAGAAAATGGATTAATGAAATCTCCGACGGTCTCGAGGTCGAGAAGTCGGAGCGGGAATGTAGATCAAGGTATGGCCGAACCTCGTCAACATCTACCGTCTCTTTGCATTTGATTTTTTCTCTCTCTCCCCCGTTCATATTATGCTTATTATCTGAATTATTTTATTTTAAAAAATTTTAAAGAATCGATTTTGTACTTCCACGACGATATTTGTGAAATCGACATTTTTTATTTAACATCAATTCACCACATCTCTTGGTGCCATTTGGGATCATACAATTGGTATCAGAGCGGGTTACTCTTATTTTTTTATTTCTTTTGAATCATCTTATTTTTAGATCTAATCATTTTTAAGATTCAATCATTTTTTTCTAAGATTTAACAATCTTAAGAGCAATGACATCAAGGGCATTTATTTTTGCTGAAGGACAATCAATTAGTCGTCCTCCCCTTTTAAATGCATCGAGTTTTGCTTATTGGAAAATTAGGATTTAAGCTTATATATGTTTTATTGATATAAACATGTGGGACATTGTTGAAAAAGACTATTATTTACATGAAAAATTACCTTCCGAACATGACGAAAGACAAAAAATTTCGAAATTAAATTGGAAAGCAAATAATATTTTTTATTGTGCTTTGGATTCAACGGATTTTAATCAGATTTCAAATTATGAAATTGCAACCGAAATTTGAAAGAAACTTATTACTACCTACGAAGGAACGGATAAAGTCAAAGAATCTAAATTAAATATTTTGAGTCATCAATATAATTCCTTCAAAATGCATGAAAATGAATTTATAAATGATATGGTTGCTCGATTTAATGATATTGTGAATGACTTAGCCTCTTTGAGCAAGTCAATAATTAACCCCCAAAAAGTAAAAAAGATTCACATGTCTCTCTCCTCCTAATAGCATACAAAAAGCACGGTGATCGAAGAAAAGGATATGAACAAATTAGATTTTGATGATCTTATTGGCTCACTTTTAACCTCTGAGATCGGAATCTAAGAAGAAGAAGAATTCAATGTTTTTAAAAAGAAGTCATTGACCTTGAAAGCAAGCGAAAATGAAGATAACTCAAGTGAAGAAGAAATGGACGAAAAAAAACTTGTCCGCTATACAAAAAAACTTAAATATTTCAAGTTGGTGAAATCTAAAGAAAAGATCGAGTGTGAAGCCGAAAAGAGGATTATGTAAACAACACTTAAAAGACAAAAAAGAAACATCTCAAAAGGAGAAGAAGAAGAAATATAAAGAGCCAAGTAAAGATGAATCAAATGACTCATTAAACTTTTCTATTGAGGATACATACTTGTGCTTAATGGTACACAACGATGAAGTAATTTCAAACTCTTCAATTTCAAATAATGACTCATCGAGATTTTTCGAATAAAATGTTTCTTTAGATGTAAATGAAGAACTCTCCTCTCTCATAAAAAAATATTTTTTAACTAAAAAGGAAAATGAAAATTTATTATATGAGATTGGAAAACTAAAAAATAAAATTGAAACTTTGAAAATTACACATGCATGTGAAATTATAAAACTAGCATGTTCTTTAGAAAAGGTAAAGAAGGAAAATGAAAAACTCACAAAATAAGACTATTTCTCATGTAACGACAAATAATCTTAGGAATCATTTTGAACATGAAAATTCATATTGGAAATCCGATCATCTTACATCTCAAATATTTTATATGTGGATTTTATGATCATTACACATACCAATGCAAAATACAAAAATCTTCACAACATGGGATGATATGGATTCCGAAAGGAACATTATTTAACAAAATAGGATCCAAAGAAGTTTGGGTATTAAAAGTTACTTGATTATTTTTCAGGTATGCCTCACATGCAAAGGACATATGAAAATGAAAATGTGAAGGTACAAAGGTTATGATAAAAGTATTATCTATTTTTTTATGTCACTCAAAATTTCAAAACTACTATTTTTTTTAAATAGGAACATATAAATAAAAATTGACAATAGTGCTAGAAGGAGTATGATTAAACTTTATTTGGCATATCATGAACATCATTGTTGAATCAAAGTTTTATGCCATATTTTGATTTTTATATATATTTTTACTTTCAAAAATTAATTTTCATTATAAAATAGCCATAAATTTAAGGAGATTTATCTTTCAAAACTTGCAATACTCTATATGTCTATTATATGACAAAGGGAAAGAATATTTTTTTTTTTTTGAAAAATTGATTAAGGGAGAGTTACATATGGTTTCTTATATGCTTCATATATAAATTATTCTTTTTTATGAAATAAAAAAAGAGAAAAATATAGGAGAAATATGATCGGAATATCACTTTATACGAAGAGTTCCTCACAATTTATACTTATGTGAATATCTATCTTTGTAAGGAAAGTTAAGTGTTACGGGTAGTAAAATTGATTTTACAACTTATTTTATAATTTTTTTGCAACTTATATATTTTTCATATTTCTCGGTTTGTCTTCATAAAAAAAGAGAAGATTATTGGATCTAAATTTTCATGACATATAAAATTATATTTTGATGATACAAACATCGAAATATTAAAGTTAAAATGTCGAAAAAGTTTAAAGAAAAAGAGATAACTTTATGCACTATAATTTGATTAAATAATTAATTATGATTCTATTAGATTTTAGATGAATCATAAATATCAAAGTTGTAGATAATTCTGTTAACTTTTCATAGAATCTAAGATTATTTAATTTGGATAACTGTGCAAAAAATTATACTTAAAATAGTGCAAGAAGGTCGAGCTGCCGGCTAGAACACAGATCGACCGATCAGGAATGATTGGTCAATGCAAAAAATGCCTATTTTTAACATACAGAATGTCGAGACTGTACCGATCGAGATGTCGATCGACCGGTCCAAAACATAGGTCGACCGAACATTGCAAAATTCACCAACGGTCATATTTTTCATAAAAGAAAGTGTATCAGTCGGCCGGTCTATATGTACGATCGACTGACCTTCGAATCAAATGAACAGTAATGATCAAATTCGAAGAAAAAAATTATGGAATGATTTTTGGACGACTTTCTCACTTGCTGAAGCCTAT
The DNA here is from genome assembly GCA_030549335.1 of Pontederia crassipes. NCBI lineage: Eukaryota > Viridiplantae > Streptophyta > Magnoliopsida > Commelinales > Pontederiaceae > Pontederia > Pontederia crassipes. The sequence goes on along the minus strand of CM060194.1, from coordinate 54,933,136 downwards.
AAAAAGAGTGACAAAGTTAGAAGCAAAGACATCTATCCAAGCCTTGAAGAAAAATTTTAAGTTATCAAAAGGAGATCATTCCTTGAAGTTTTCATTTTAAGTTTTCTCTTCTTTCTCTCTTCTTCTCTTGTGAGCTTAGCATTGTAAAAGAGAGAAGCATTTTATTTAGAAAAATACTGCGAGAACTCATGTGTAAAAGATGTTCAAAATCTTACCTCTTGAATGAGGAAAATAGATTAGTTTCATTGGAGGAGTGGTGCGCCTTACCTCTCGAAGCAGAGAGAAGGTGGTTGATCTAAAGGGCTTTCTTCCTTATCCCATTTGGAACAACAGAAGGGGTTAGTGGAATATCTGACGGTCTCGAAGTCGAAAAGTCGGAACGGAGACGTAGGTCAAGGTATAGCCGAACCTCGTCAACAACCACCGTGACTTTGCGTTTGGTTTTCTCTTTGTCTCCTTGTTCATATTATGCTTATGATCTGAATTACTTTTTTTTAAAAGATTTTAAATAATCAATTTTGTGCTTCCACGACGATCTTTGTGAAATCGACATTTTTTATTTAACACTAATTCACCCCTCCTCTCGGTACCCTTTGGGATCCTACATCTGGAACAAGTCTTGGCCGAAACAATGCTCCAAATGATCGTCGAAACATCAAAATCGTCTAGTTCTCAATTGATTTGCAGTGGCACACAATAGAACTTTGTCTCTCGTTTCTAGTGTGGCTATGGTTTTAAACTCCGAGATTGCATGCTCCTTAAGTTAGTGGTACATCCATATTTATAGGGGTGTCTGCCTTTTAGGGTTCCGAGTTGAGTTCGAAGCTCAAATTCGAGTGAAACTTGGCCGAAAATCACAATCATCCATTAATTTGGCTGATTGTATTGAACTCAGCCGGGTTTGATCTAACTCGGGTCGATTTCTGTTCAGATTTTATTTGCAAGCTAAAATTGATTTTTGAATTAATTTTTAACATCAATCTGACCGAGTATGATGCTAGCCCTGTCCGAATTCTACTGAAACTTATCCATTTGCTTTCTTCTCGCTCTCTTTTCTGTATTTTCCCAATCTAATCGTTTTGCACCTCCAAAATATTGATCCCAAGAATAAAATAGAACACAAATGGGTAGATTTGGACTCAAAATAAATTAAGAAAATACTTGCATGCAATAAAGAAAAACTACAAAAAATAGCCTAATTGATGTATGTAAAAATGTATAAAAATACATGCGTCATAGTGATAATAAGTTACTCCTTTCTCATGAGTATGATAAACTTGTACTTGTAATTGATGTTTACTGAAAATATCAAATGTTTTGCTTAAATAATCCATTATTTGAAGAATGATGTGACATTTTCAATTGTGACATTTGTTCCACGTGAAAATAATGATATTATTGCAAGTTTTAAAAAGATATTATGGTCTTAAAAAATGTATAAATACTCAAAAAGGCTAATACTACTCATATAGATAAGAGAGGCGTGGTGGCAAAAGTCAGCATAAACAAAATAATATGCTACACTTGTGACAAATACGATATCTTTTGTTTGTGATTGCACTGAGTTGAAATACATTGATATGATTGTATATTAATTTTGTTTGATAATGTTGCATTACTGTTATTCGTCTTTTGTGAACTGTAGATTCTTTGAGCAACTTATCATGTAGTTAAAGAATTATGAATTCTTTATAGTTAAAAACAACATGAAAGTGGGAATTAAAAAAAAATTATGATTTGCAAAATTTCTTTTTGCAGTAGATGGATCTTTTTATCATCATTGTCCTGTTTTACCACTATTTTAAAGTGGATATGTACAGAGTTAATGGAAGCTTTCTCATGCTTAGATAAAAAAAATGGATTGATATTGCAAAGAGTTAGAGTCTAAAAAAAGAAAATCAAGTCAAGGACTGGCTAATTAAATCATTCGCATTGTCGAAAGGCAATAAAAAAAGAATATTTCAATGTATATTGCCATCGATGATAGGAGATTTAAAAGTGACGAAAAGCAACAACCGCAAAAGGAGTGTTGACTATATAAAAATTATTACATTTTTTCTTGTTCATCAAAATTCTAGCTATCATTTCACATATGTATTAGATGAAAATACATAAAGCAATTTGAATACTTAAATATAAAAATATTGAGCACAATATGTGATTTGCGATGGTCCAATTATGAATTTAATATTCATCTAAATAATGATATAAGTATCATTATGTGTATATCCATTTGTTATGAATAAATATATCATCATGATATTATTTGTGAAACAATATTATGTATAGCTAGAAGTAATAAGAAATTTCTTCTATTATCGAAGAATTTAATGTCTATGCAAATGATATAAGTGAGACAACTATTCATATTGAGCGCGAAATTTAAATACAATATGTTCAAATAAATTTATTACTTTATACCAAGAGTCATATGTCATGAAGATGAATTGAACAATTTATGAAAAATTGAAACCCCATGATACCTTATTATAAGATATACATTTAAAACTCATAGTATTCCTTAAGACTCTATAAAGTAACAAAAGGAAATATCCTTTTGTAAGTATCACCAGTAATCAAACATGCATAAAAAGTTGAATAGTCTGATTGTTGCTTTTGTATTATTGGTCAAATGAGAAGTTTACATATCCATGATGTGTGTCTATTGTTTGACTCTTATTTTGCACTATGATGAAGATCGAATTATAAACTAGCTTAATAAATAGACGCCTATTAAACTGATGATATAAATAAGAAAAAGTTTGTCTCTAATTATACTTCATGTTATAGAATGACATTCTTTGCAAACTTTACCTAAAGCAAAACTATAAAGTTGTTATGAACATTGAATTTGTGTTATACCAAATGATGATATCATACTATCTCATTACGTAAATTCTTTTACTCCTGTATTGACAATGGTCAAGTATATTATTTATTGTAATAAGTATGTCAATATTGTTTGATAAAAGAATGAACCATTGTAACAAAAAATATATTGTTGTATAACTTGACAATGTGAAGGAGATTATGTTGTTGAATACATGTGTAAGTATGAGATACTTATTAAGTCATGTTTGACTTACAACTAATATGCACAATGCTTATGTGATGAATAAAATTATGTTAATTTTTATTTTGAAATTAGTTAATAATAATACATGTAGAGTATGTCAATCAGTCACGATATTATCAGTCATGGATAATCGCCTCTAACGCTTAATGTATAGCGAGTAGAGATAAAATGATTTAGATATAGATGTATGATCTAAAATGTTCAGGAGGATGACACGAGTTTATATATCACCCTGTGTAGTTTAATAAGAGAAGCCAAATGTTAAACCTTGTGGTGCTAGTTCTTGGATGACTAGAGGGAGACATCATGTGTAGATGTCTGGACTTCAATCTGTGTGCTCATTAACCCATTGAGCATTCAAATTTAATAATCTCTTACCTATTGCCCATGATAGACTATAATTCATTTATAATTGTAGTATCGTTATGATATATTTATGACTCATTAGTACACTCGTGATTTATAGAGAACTATTATTTATTAGAGATGCATAATTATTCAATCACACGAGAGTCGTTAAGAACACATAGTTGTTCATTTAATTTGAGAGAAAAAAATGTTATGGCATATATAATTGCTCAATTAATATGTGAGTTCACACAAATTGTGAGTTAATATTATATGATCTAAAGAATATGTTTAAAATTAGACGCTCATATGGATTTTTTTTTGCATTGAATGACTCATCATGCATATGCATAGACGAAACTGCAAATGCGATTTGGTTAATTGCTAGGTGTAGTTTAATGAACTGCTACATAATAGTTAGTTGATGCATTATATAATGCATTTTGTGGATAGACTTCAGTGTATGTGACGTTCGACGATCACACCACAAGGCTGCTCAAATTTTGACGCACTCCGAGGTATTTGGATTGTGAACTTGTGGTACTTTTCTGTACTGATTAGGATCTCGACGATGATTTTGAAATCGGTGATCTATTTTTTCATTTCGAGGTATTTCGATAATACTCTTACTTTATTCGTACCAAATTCTTCAGAATACATAATTGTTCAAACAATAAGTCATATTATAAAATCATCATGATTTCATACTCCATGTAACACACTTCTCATTGCACACGAAACTTACCATATTTTTATGCATGCATAATTAGTAAATTGCATTACAAATTTATGTGGCACCAATCAATTTATAATTCACTATCATATTTCTTGATTCCAATTTAGTTGATCTTCTAGTCATGTCGACATGTCATTTTCAATTTTGACCATTAACTATCTCATTAAAGCAACAATACTAATTCATTACCTTAAAAATAAGTCTAAATGCAATCTTCACATTTCATTCAGTCCTTGGAAACACATACTCTGATAAATACTATATTTTTCTTATCTAATGATCGATTTAGCATACTAGGTATACAATTCAACAATGCAATGAAAATTCTCATTAAAGGAGCATATGATATGCACTCATTGCACAAACTACCATGTGTAGTTTAATAAGAGAAGCCAAATGTTAAACCTTGTGGTGCTAGTTCTTGGATGACTAGAGGGAGACATCATGTGTAGATGTCTGGACTTCAATCTGTGTGCTCATTAACCCATTGAGCATTCAAATTTAATAATCTCTTACCTATTGCCCATGATAGACTATAATTCATTTATAATTGTAGTATCGTTATGATATATGTACGACTCACGAGTACACCCATGATTTATAGAGAACTATTATTTATTAGAGATACATAATCATTCAATCACACGAGAGTCATTAAGAACACAGTTGCTTATTTAATTTGAGAGAAAAAAATGTTATGGCATATATAATTGCTCAATTAATATGTGAGTTCACACAAATTGTGAGCTAATATTATACGATCTAAAGATTATGTTTAAAATTAGACGCTCATATGGATTTTTTTTGCATTGAATGGCTCATCATGCATAAGCATAGACGAAATTACAAATGCGATTTAGTTAATTGCTAGGTGTAGTTTAATGAACTGCTACATAACAGTTAATTGATGCATTATATAATGCATTTTGTGGATAGACTTCAGTGTATGTGACGATCGATGATCACACCACAAGGCTGCTCAAATTTTGACGCACTCTGAGGTATTTGGATTGTGAACTTGTGGTTCTTTTCTGTACTGATTAGGATCTCGACGATGAGTTTGAAATCGATGATCTATTTTTTCATTTCGAGGTATTCCGATAATACTCTTACTTTATTCGTACCAATTTCTTCAGAATACATAATTGTTCAAATAATAAATCATATTATAAAATCATCATGATTTCATACTCTATTGCACACGAAACTTACCATATTTTTATGCATTCATAATTAGTAAATTGCATTACAAATTTATGTGGCACTAATGAATTTATAATTCACTATCATATTTCTTGATTCCAATTTAGTTGATCTTCTAGTCATGTCGACATGTCGTTTTCAATTTTGACCATTAACTATCTCATTAAAGCAGCAATACTAATTCATTACCTTAAAAATAAGTCTAAATGCAATCTTCACATTTCATTCAGTCCTTGGAAAACACATACTCTGATAAATACTAATTTTTTTTCTTATCTAATGATCGATTTAGCATACTAGGTATACAATTCAGTAATGTAATGAAAATTCTCATTAAAGGAGCATATGACATGCACTCATTGCACAAACTGAAGTTTCGATGTTTACCAATGGTGCTCAATAGGAGTCCTTCCACTAATCACCCAAAAATGGTCCCATGAGTTCTCACATTTGACTTCTTCCATTATGCTACCAAGTTATTTATAAATTATTGTCTATATCATTCCGAACATGTCAAAACTTTAGACCATATATATAGATCAAAACCATTTCCTTCTCACTCTTGTACACTAAGTGTCAAAAGCGATTATTCGTGTTGATCCAATCTACATGCATTATTAGAAAACATCAACTAGCTCTATAATATAACAAATACAATTTTATTCATAAAAAAAAATTTTGGATTACATTTTTCATTTAACACATAAGCCTTGCGCACTTACATATAGATAAATTCATTGAAAAGCGACTTAATAAATGGACTAGTAAACTTCTCATTCCTTATATTGCAGTCACAAACATTACCTTCACATTGTCATGCCATACTAGATATTAATTTTTTTTCCTCTTATAATAATTTTCTTTTCCTCAAGCACTATCTTCATGTCACTACAAGAAAATTGCCATTTTTCGACGGGCACTTTCCGACGGATCGAAATCCGTTGCAATTTACGACGGATTTTGCGACGAAAATATTTCCGATGGTTACAACCGTCGGAAATGAAAATAATAAATTATATAATTTGTTATATTATTATTTTATTTTTTGATGATTAGGAACATCGATATTTCCGACGGATATCTATCCACAATAATAGACGGAATTTTCGATGGTTATGATCGTCGAAAATAAAAATAATAAATTATGTAATTTGTTATATTATTATTTTATTTTTTGATGATTAGGAACGTCAATATTTTCGACGGATATCTATCCGTCGCAATTTCCGACGGAATTTTCGACGGTTACGACTGTCGAAAATGAAAATAATAAATTATGTAATTTGTTATATTATTATTTTATTTTTTGACGATTAGGAACGTCGATATTTATGATGAATATCTATTCGCCGCAAGTTTCGATGATTGTGGCCATCGGTAAATATATAATAATATAATATAAGAGAGTATTTTATTAATATAATTAGCGATAGTTCGAACCGTCGTAATTTCCGACAGTTCTGACCATCGGTAATAATTAGCAACAATTCAAACCATCGGTAAAATAAAAATAAATACTATATATAACTAATTATAGTATTTTATTTTTATAATTAATTAATTTTTTACGGTCACAATCGTCAGTAACTTTAAAAATATTTAATATTTAATTTTCTGACAGTCGGAGTCGTCGATAATTAAAATTTCACTTTCCCACTTTTTTTCTCATTTTTCCACTTTCTCATCTTTCCACCTATATATATATATATAATATCTATATCTATATATATTAATCTTTCCCCAATCCACTTATTTCTTTCCCCCTCTCCTCTCTCTCTCCCTCTTCCTCTCCTTGCCGACGAGCCTCTCTCGATCGGACTCAAGCGTCGACCGCTAGCGACCCTCTCCCCTTCTTTCTCTCTCTCCCCAGCCTGGACCGCCAGGCGGCCGGATTCAGCCGCTGGCGACCGGATCGGCCGCGGATAGACCGCTTGCGGCCATCGGATTGGCTAGATTCGACCGCGGGCGATCGGATCGGCCGTCTGGCTGCCGGATTCGGCCGCGGGCGGCTGGATCAGCCGCGGGCAGCCAGATTCGGCCATGGGCCGTCGGATTTGTGCTAGCGGCTGGATTTGGCTACGAGCGGCCGCCGGATCCAGCCTCTAGCAGCGGGATTCGACCGCTGACCGTCGGATTTGCGCTGGCGGCCAGATTCCACCATGGGCGGTCGGATCGGTCGCCTGGCTGCCAAATTCAGCCGCGGGGGGCCGGCCAGTCGCTCGGCCGACTGGCGGCTGGATCCGGTCGCTCGACCGTTGGCGGTTGGATCTCGGCCGCTGGCCTTCGGATTGGCGGCCGAATCTAGTCGCCGGCCGCCAGCAGTCGGCTATTTTTTTATATAATAAAAATTCTTTGTGATGGTTTTGACCGCCGAAAGTTTCGACGGTCGCGCGACGACAGTCGAAAGTTTCGGCAGTTGCGCAACGACCATCGAAAGTTTCGACGGTTACTACCGCTGATATTTGCGACGATCGTCGTCGTCACAACCGTCGAAAGTTTCTGTAGTCGCGACCATCGAAGTTTCGACGATTTCGTCGGACCGCCGTAAATATCGATGATCATGACCGTCGCTGTTTCGACGGTTTCATCGATCGTCTCAAATATCGGCGGTCGTGACCGTCGGACTTTCGTCAAAATTTTTGACGTTTTTTCCCCAATCGTCAAAAATTGGTTTGCGACGATCATTTTTCGGACGAATCGATTTCGTCGAGAAAATTGTCGAAAATCGTCATTTCTGAAAGTTTTCTAAAAATTACTGACGATAGAAACCGTCTGTAATTCCCATATTTGTTGTAGTGTGACTATTTTGTGGTAAAAACATATGCGGCCATTGTCAATACAAGAGTTACAAAATTTACTTGACCGAAGGACTTTGTATTATCATATGGCATACACGAATTCAATTTTTATAATTGACAATTTTATATAGTTTTCTTAATCTAAATGTACAACAAAGAAGATTGATTAGAGATAGACTTTACTTATTAATATCACTATCTTAATTAAGTTGAATGATCTTCTATCAATATTTGACATGTGAAATATATAATCTTTACTTATTAATATCAATCTTTGAGCAATATGAAATATATAACAAGTCATTGACCTATTTTATCTTTTAAATAATTTAGTTCTTTGCTTTAATCCATTTTCTTTATATAAGCACGACATGAGAGAGGATCCAGTGCTTGTTTAGTCTCATATCCAATTTATATAGACATTCATATAGAATTGAGAATATGAATAACTTAATATAATAGTTAAATAAAAATAAATACATCATATATCCATTGGTGATGACTTCTCGCTCAAATTAAGGTGTCAGATCAAAATCATAAATATAGCCGCAACTTAATTCCCACACATTAGCAATTAAAAAATCTTCAGCTTCTTAAATGAATGTATAATTAATCTCATTCAATCTAGGATATATTTTTCAATGTCACATCTTTACTTGTTATTTCAATAATTTTTTATTTAAAAGTTGTAGCCTAACTAAAAAAATATAATAACACTCCAAAAATAAAATCAAAGATGAACTTGTACCATTATATTTTTTTAAAAAATATGATAAGTAGATATTGAATACTTGAAACAATTATTATTACAAAAAAAACTGGACTACTATTAATTTTTTTCTAACTATAATATTTTCATCCCTAGAATCTTTAAATAAATATCAACTAATTCACCATTTCAATATGTTCAATAAGTCATTAATTTTCTAATCATAATTGATATTGCATTTAAGTTAATAAGTTTGTATAAAATAATTCATGTTGTTTACTTGGATAAATCATATATATGATTTTGTAATGTGAAAAAATTGTGATGAAAGAAATTATGTCAAAACTTAGCTCTTTGATAAATCACAAATATATTATTGAACATTTTGTTTTTAAAATAATTTTCATATTTCCTTTTCAATTAGACATTTTCATTAAATAGCTCAAATAACTTTAGTGAAAAATACATTAGCATGTACCTAAATAGTTATATTTGTGTTGTTTCAAAATGTCATAAATTGAATATTCAAGACTTTTGACATATTTATTAATGCCACACATGCTATAAATAATCAACTTGAAAATTTGATAGTGATGAAGGCATGGAAAGTCATTTTTTTTAGAAGATTGTCGTACGGAGGAACTTTATTAAATATATTATTCAAATGCAAAAGTGAATACACACTATATTAGTCAAAATCAAATGTAAATGCTACATGAATTTCACTTTAAAATGGGATATTGAAAATAAAAACCATTCATTTATTAGTAATTTTGTAAGTCATGATATTTTAAATTCTCACTTTTTTGTTATTTCAAAACTAAAAAGTTCACTTCATCCTTGGACTTAGCCAACAAAATTTAAAAAAAAAACTTTTTCCTTGGTTTATTTATAATTTACAATATACAAGAACAACTAAAAAGACTATCAATGTTACTAATGGAATACTTTTCTTTTGTTTTATTAATATTTCTAACATGCTTCCCACATCTACCTATGTGATATGAGCCCTTCTCCATGTCTGCATTTTTTCTAATTGGATCATAATATCCTTTTAACTAGTTGCAATATTATCCATTTCTTTGATTTAGAAAAATACTTAAATTAATTATTTGAATATGACACATGATTCTCCAAATTAAAATGTAACTTATGAAATATCTTGTATAGAAGAACTCATGGTAGCTATGTGTTAACTTTTGGCATCTCCCTTTTTGACCTGCTTAGTACACAAACTAATATTTGTGTTTATTGTTTAGGGTAAAAAAGTTATATAGAATGAAAATGAGTCAATGTTTTTCATGTCTTTTTATCACATATATTTATAAATTATGACATAATAATATTTTTTTAAAATAGTGATCTCAAAAGTTGTTATGCTCCCACTAATGACATAGTATATGGAAAAAATAATTATGAATCATTAAAAATAATATATTGTCCAAGGTAACATTTTAATAATTTTGTATAACAAAAATCCAAAATGATTTGAGCATGTGATGTGATCAATGAATGTTATTTGTCATATATTGCAAAATATAAGAGATGGATAATCATATTTTTATTTACACCAATAAAATCAAAAGTCATAAATTAATAGGTTGCTCTTCCTTATGTGCAATTTTTACACATTCTACATTATTGTAATAAGTGATTTGGAATGATTCAAGATGAAATTATGCTGCTCCATGCATGACTTCTATCGATGGAGGGGATAATCATGAACTTGAGGTTTCCATGATGAACTGATGCCCCAACCAAACAAGACATTCTATAGGAACCTTAATTTCTTTTAAGCCAAATTTAGGCAATAACCATTTTGGGATTGTATTCATGAAGTTGCCTCCCACAAGTCAAGAATAGAAGCGCCTAAGACAATGCCATATAAGTATGAATGATTTGCCAATGAGATTAACTTTTTGTGGAACATCTCACGATACGTGGAGGTTTTGGACATGATAGCAAAAGTGAGAATGGTGAAGGCCGCATCATCTATAGGATGCAACCAATTTTTGTTGACATTGGCATTGTGACGATGTAGATGGTGTTAGGTCATAGGACCCTAAAAGTGGGAGGAGAGTATTGATGTTCAAATCTGAATGATCAAATCAGCCACTGCACCATAGCATCAGCCATATTTGAGCCTAACTCTTGTTCTGACTTCTCAACTTCAAAATCATTAAGGATTAACTAACTTTTCCTTCATTTCAAATAAGATAATGAATAAACTCTTTACATCACACAATCTTTTCTTCTCATCAAGAAGTAAACACTTTCATCCTTAAAGAGATCATATGTTGTGTTTGTGCTCAAGAGGTTGGCATATCTTTTATTAGAATGAATTCAATCACATCACACCATCTTTTCTATCTCTAGATGTAAAGTTATGTCCTCTCATACAAAAGAAGCACACAAATTTGGTTATAGATAACTTAATATGTCTTTTACAATAAACATTTCATACAACAAAATAAAAGAGAAGGAGATAAGAAAATATATGCCAATAAAGCTTTAGATGTTCCAAGTGCAAGATAGATTCGTACTCACACATACCTTTTTATATATTTATTTCAATGAGCGATTTTTTATTCTCTTATTTACAAATATATTCACTTTCTAATCAAAATATAACCAAAATATAAACAAGAATTAAGTAAAAATTTAGTACATAAAATTATTCATTTTAAATTAAATATTTTTCATACTACACTCTTTTGAAAATAACTTTTCACATATCCAAACAAGATGATTATTTATTCTAAAAATAATAATTCCTTTTTCATAACTTTCATATTTATTTATCAATATAAATATAAAAAAAACATAGTAAAATATTGAGAGAAAGTTAAACACATAAAATAATATATTACAAATAAAAAGATTATACGTCAAATTAATAATTCTAAACATTCAAGATGTGTATTGTAAAAATATAATTAATAAAGGCATGAAACTTACGTTCCAATAACCTCCCCTCTTAATGATATGATAGTCATTCAATTATACTCTTATTCCTAACATGGTGATAAAATATGATCATCATTGTTTAATAATCTTGCAGTTATTTCCATCCTAATTAGTAATACGAAGTTAATCTTAAATGTTGATGTGACATAACCCTATAGGTCAAATTTTAAAAAAAATATGTCAAATCAATATTTTATTCTCTCTTTCACTAGAATTTTGTTATGTAACCACATGAAAATTTTAACTTTTCAGAGACTTAAGTTGTGATTATCATTAATAGACTGAATAATAAAAAATAAGAAAGGTTATAAGGATCATTTCACTTTTGTACCTGCCTATTTTTTTAGAAAATGATGACATCATGTCAGTATTTTCTAATAATAAAAAATAAAATGAAAAATAAAAAGGGACAAGAGGTGGCAGCCCTTTTTATCCTTTTTTTTACTTTTATTTATTTATTATTTTAAACTTTAAGTATAAAGCGAAAATATTGGCGTGAAAATATTTTTTTTTTAAATGAAGTAGTTAAAAGGTTAATGACCCTTATAGCACATTTTTATTTTTATTTTTTATTATGTATCTTATTATTATTTTTTTAATGATGATCATGAGTGAAACTTTCGAAAAGTTGAATGATTATGTTATTATAAAAATGAAGTTTGAGTAAAAGAAAGCGAAAAATATTTATATGATATTTTCATTTTTTTTAAATTTAACATGGAGGAAAAAGAAAATGTTGACATGTGTACTATGTGAAAACATTAATCTACCTTTTATCACCAGTTGGCATGACTATTAATACAAAATTATCAAAGTTTGATGACCGTTATGTTACAAAGTAAAATTGAATGACCGTTTTGACATTAGGATATAGTTGGATGACCAAAAAGGTTAACCTTTGGTGAAATTTATTTTATAAACTCTTCTTTACAATATACATATATAAATTAATACTAAGTATTTTCATACACAAAGTTATTTTTACAAGGTACATTGTAATGATTTTACTATAAAATGAAATACACATATTAATTTTAGGTATATAAGTTTGTGGTTTTAAATTAAGTTATTTGGGTCCCGGGGGTTGACAAGATGAATTGCTAGTTCTTTGATATGAAGTATGAACCCAACCATTATGGGTGTTAGGGTTGTTCACCGGGTCGGGTCGACCAGGTGAACCCGACGATCTGATCTAATTTGGATCGGGTCGGGTACATGTTGAAAAAAATCCAACCCGAGTCGACCCGATGACCCATTTTTTATTTTTTTAATTTATTTTCTATTTTTTATTTAAATATAGGCATATGCTTTAAAAAATTTTTAAAAATAAAATAAAATGTTTTAAATATAAAAATAATATTTAAATAGTTAAAAAACTTATTTTGTTAAAATAAATATTAGATAATATTTTTATATTAAAAAAATAAAATTAGTAAGAAAAATTTTTTAAAAAGAAAAATTGGGTGGTCAGGTAACCCGATCACCTAACCCGATTCGAACCGGATCGGATTGGATCAAATTTGACCCCATGGATAGTTTGACCTAACCCGTGAACACCCCTAATGAGTGTATTTGTCCAATTAACACATTTGAAGGATTTACCCGACCACCCGACTTGACCGGACTCGATCCGAACGGAATCGGATTGGATCGGATTTGGCCCCCATGGACAGCTTGACCCGACCCGTGAACACCCATAATGGGTGTAGTTGTCCAATTAACACATTTGAAGGAATTGGACTTATTAAATCCTTTGGTATTCATGTGAGCATTGGTCATTGGGGATCTATAGAGAGTTTGTTAATGAAATTTTTGTGTTTAATTCCATGTAACCTACTTAAAGTAACAACTAATATAGGAAGGGTTTGCCTATACTTGTCCACTTTTATCTCAATGAAATAGTTTATAGGTAAGACATATATACAAACAATAACAAAGCCTTATCCCACTAGGTGGGGTCGGCTACATGGATCATACGACTTCGTTGATCCATGTTCATGAGATTCGACAGGGTTTTACGCTGGCTGTCGGGGCCTAACACAATCCTCCTCCTTTATCCGGGCTTGGACCGGCTATAAAACATAGACGGAGTTAGGTAAGACATATATGTGAGAGGAAAATAATTTACTTCACTTAATCATGTACTTATCCTTTTTAATCATTTATAACTTTATGTGCTACACATAAACATACATGATTTAGATATTTTAATAAATTTTCATTTTTTCTCCAAGCAAATGTGAGTATCTAAATTTATTTTTTACTATATCTTTTCATTTTTGTATATCATGACGAATATGCAATTTTGTATAAAGAACATAGACAATGAGTTTCATTCTTTTGTCATATAAAAAAAATAACTCAACCTAAGTTCATGCATGATTTATAGGAAGTAAATATGAAATAACAAATTCTAGAGGAAAAAGTAACATAATGATTAAGAACTTATACAAAATAAAATATTATATAAAATCTTTGACATGCTACTTTGTCACAAAACTTCTCCAAACTAGACCTTTGAAATGGCTATCATCATATCATATTACTACATGCATGAAAGAAAAACAACTTTCAAAATGAAGGAGGGGTTTGTATGGAATCTATGGATGACTAATAATGCCTTTTGGCCTCTTCAACAACTCAAGCACACTCATGAGGTTGATAACACATGTGCTTAAACCATCCATTGGAAAGCAAGCAGAAGATATGGAACAATACATGACATGTTGCAATCTTTACGCATGTACATGTCTTGATGCAGGTGCTTACCTTTGGCTTGATGTATTTAGGATGTTATGTAATAATTGCTTCAAGGTTGGCAATAGACAATGGAAAAGTTAAAGCAATTCACATGGCCAATTCTACCAACAAAGTAAGAAGGGCATAGTTTTATGACCTTGGGTCCTTCTATTGACGATTTGCGCATAATGTCAGCTCAGTGATGACTCCATTTATCATTTGCCTCAAATGAGTGCATTTTTTGAGGGACATGTGAGGCTACAAAAAAGTTTGAAGGACAAGCATGCAACTCCTTACTTCAGTCCTTGTCCTCGCTTTACCTAACTTTAATAAAGTCGCCCGAGTCAATTGTGATGCATTTGCAATTAGCGTTGGTGCGATTCTTAGTTAGAAGGATGTCAATTTGCATTTTATATTGAGAAGTTTAATGAGTTACAATGTTAACTTGAGTTTTATGTTGTTGTTCAAGCTCTCAGTCACTAGGAACATTTCTCATTAAGTGAGAATTTGTATTGCACAGAATGATGTCTAATTGGAATCAAATATCATTTATCAATAAAAAAATTAATCAAAATGATGTCTATGTTAAGAAAATTCAAATTACATCCAGATTTTTATATGATATTATATTATAAATTTTTTTAATTTTATTATATAATCAGTTATGATATACTAATATCATATTAAAATAAATATAACCTATCTTACAATATATATATATATATATGTATATGTATATGCATATATATATATATACATATGTATATGTATATGTATATGTATATGTATATGTATATGCAAACATGCATGCATGCGCGCATACATATGTAAATAATAATGTATTTCAATATATAGTACATATGCCATATTTCCATCGAAATAAAAAGTCAGAATAATTCAGATGAATAGTTCTAAATCTAAATCCGATTATCCTTTGAACTAGTTCATATGCATTAAAATATTTAAGATTAATAATGAAATACCAGTGATAAAATGAAGTAATTCATAATGAGATTAATATTATATTTTTAAAAAATATAACATATTTTGAGAAGGAGCCAAAGTCTTAATATTTTGTGAAAGATTAATATTAATTTGACTCAAATTTAATTATTTATTTAAATTATTTTTAATTCCGAAAATAACGAATTATCTTTGAAATATAAATTATTACTTACTTTCATATTATCTTTTGAAAAGAATATATTATTTCTTTTAATCATACTTAAATTGATAAAAAATATTAATCTTATTTTGACTAAGATTGAATTATTTATTTCAAATTATATTTTATTAAAAAACAAATTATATTTTTAAAAAGGATTATTTTTATTTGTACATTATCTTTTAGAAAGGAAATATTATTTATTTTAGTCATGCTAAAAGGAATGTGCTTGTAACAAAAATATGCTCATAATTCAATCTTCTTTTGATTTTGTTACCTTATATAACAAACTATTTAAAAAATAAATATTCATTTTCTTAAAAAATATTAAATTAAAGTTGTATACATATATATATATATATATTATCTTATACCAAAAAAAATTACATATTATAATTTTTATTATATTTTGTGCATTACCTTTTAAAATGGAAAGATTATTTATTTTAATCACAGCCAAATTGATAAAAATGAAAGATTAATCTTGATTTGACTCAAATTAAATTATTTATTTAAAATTATTTTTAATTTCTAAAATAACAATTATCTTCTAAATAGGAATTATTATTTACTTGCATATTATCTTTTGTTAAGAAACTATTATTTATTTTAATAAAACTCAAATTGGTAAAAGGAAAGATTAATCTTAATTTGACCCAAATTGAATTATTTATTTTAAATTAATTTTTAATTTCTAAAACAACAAAATATCTTTTAGAAGGAAATTATTTTTACTTATATATTATGTTTTAGAAAGAAAATATTATTTATTTTAATCATGTTAAAAAATATGCTTTTAATCAAAATAAACTTATAAATTTAATCTTCTTTTATTTTATTATCTTATATAATAAACTATTATAAAAAGAATGTGAGGGACAAACTTGAGCTCCCTCTCTTTTTGGGTGAATCAGGAATGTTCGGGTCAACGAGTCGCACAGGACCTGATCAGCTCACCTGTGTGATTCGCTTACCAGTCACGGGTGCGTTTCCTCGACGACGCGCCCGCCCCTACGTCGTGACCCACGGCAAGCGGGAGTCGAGACCCCCTTTCTCTAAACTCCAAATACCTTTCTTTTCGATTAAACGTA
Organism: Pontederia crassipes; assembly: GCA_030549335.1. Taxonomy (NCBI): domain Eukaryota; kingdom Viridiplantae; phylum Streptophyta; class Magnoliopsida; order Commelinales; family Pontederiaceae; genus Pontederia; species Pontederia crassipes. Next base: position 54,916,304 of record CM060194.1, on the reverse strand, counting down.
TTTCTTAACCCCCCACCCACCCGTCTTAACACCGCAATCCAATCAAAAGCCTGTGACATGTCCAGTATCCGACGCCGCCGCCCTCCCCCTCCTCCGGCCATTATGCCGTCGCCAGACCGGCGATCTCAGGCAACCTTCGCCACATATGTCCACGCCTCCTCCCTCTTGGTCGTGGCCCTCCTCCTCTCCGCCACAGGTACCGCCGCCTGGAAGAAGGATGAGTTCCGGAACTGCCAACAGACCCCCTTCTGCAAGCGCGTCCGCGATCGCTCCCCCCACTCCGCCCCTTCCCTCGTTGCCTCCTCCGTCTCTCTATCCGACGGCTCCATTTCCGCGCTCCTCGTTCCATCCTCCTCCTCCTCCTCCCTCCGCCGCTCCTTGGACGAGGACTCCGGCGATTCGTCCGGTGAGGTCTCCTCCGAGGTGAGGGACGATCCCGTTCGTCCCCTCCTCCTCCGGCTCTCTGTCTACCGTGGCGGCGTACTCCGCCTCGAGATCGACGAGGACTACTCCCACCCGGCCTTTCCTTCCTCCAAGAAGCACCGTGTCCGCGTCCCCGACGTCCTTCTCCCTGACCTGGACGACCGCCGACTCTGGATCTCGCGCATTTCCCCAGTCTCTGATGGTTCCGCCACCGTTTTCTACCTCGTCGATGGCCTTGAAGCCGTCCTTCGTCACGATCCCTTCGAGGTCATCGTTCGGCGCACCGACGGCGGCGAACCCGTTCTCTCCCTCAATTCCCACGGGCTGTTCGACTTTGAGCAGCTGAGAACAAAAAAGGAAGGGGAGGACTGGGAGGAGCGGTTCCGGAGCCACACCGACTCCCGGCCGCACGGGCCGCAGTCCGTCACTTTGGACGTCTCCTTCCACGGTGCTGAATTCGTCTACGGGATTCCTGAACATGCCCTCGACTCGCTCGCGCTCCCTGCAACCAGAGGTCCTGGCGTCGAACATTCGGAGCCCTATCGCCTCTTCAATCTCGACGTTTTCGAGTATCTCCACAATTCGCCCTTTGGGCTTTATGGATCCATTCCTTTCATGCTCTCTCACGGCCAGAAATCTTCTTCCGGGTTCTTCTGGCTGAATTCAGCTGAGATGCAGATCGATGTGCTTGCACCAGGGTGGGCTAACCAATCTACTCCTAAAGGGGAACGGATCGACACCCTGTGGATGTCCGAAGCTGGCATTGTGGACGCATTCTTCTTCGCTGGACCAGGCCCCAAGGATGTTCTACAGCAGTACGCTTCCATCACAGGCACGCAGGCGATGCCACAAGAGTTTGCTGTGGCTTACCACCAGTGCCGTTGGAATTACCGTGATGAGGAAGACGTGGCAAATGTGGATGCCTCATTTGATGAACACGATATACCCTATGATGTGTTGTGGCTTGACATTGAACACACTGACGGGAAGAAGTACTTCACCTGGGACAAGTTGTTGTTCCCGAACCCAGAGGAGATGCAGAAGAAGCTTGCAGCGAAGGGACGGCATATGGTAACCATCGTTGATCCCCATATCAAGCGAGATGATTCATATTTCATTCATAAGGAGGCATCTGAAAAGGGATACTATGTGAGGGATGCCTCTGGGAAGGACTATGATGGATGGTGCTGGCCAGGATCATCATCATACCTCGACATGGTGAATCCAGACATACGTGAATGGTGGGCTGAGAAGTTCTCCGTGAAGAATTATGTAGGATCAACGCCATCATTGTACATATGGAATGACATGAATGAGCCTTCAGTATTTAATGGCCCTGAGGTATTGACATTTTCTAATTCTGTCCATTTGCATTCTATTATTCCAAATTCTAGCTTTGTTCAATTTGCTAAACTAAGTTGTGTGAAAAATGATTTCGATTGGCAATTATTTTGAAGAAAATAATTGGTTTATCTATTTAATTTTGTATGAAAATAGAAGTAATAAATAATTACTTATTTGATTGATGACATGTGAGACATTGTCTTGTGGAATAAATATTTCTATCTGAAAGAAGAAAAAAATATTTTCCTCAAAATTGTAGACAAGTCCTTTGATGACTGTGGAAACAATTATTACCATATATAAAAAAAGTAGGGAATTTTTTTTGGGAAAATTTTTCATCTGACTAAATAGTCTTTGTGTTCATACTTGTACTAGCTAGTTTCTTGCATAGGGATTCAGAGACATACGCATAATAGTTCATTGCAGGAGAAAATCATTATTAGGATGAGGGTCATACTAACAAATACCTTTTTCCATGACTAAAATGTAAGTATAAACAAAGGAAAGTTAAAGAAAAACTAAGGCCTTCTCTTCATCTTTGAGTTATTAGGACCCTAGATGTGTGTGTTCACTGTTGCCCGCTGATAGAACTGGTGCTTACTCGCGATGGCGATAGTGCAAATAGTATTCTTATACTTTGGCATCAAGAACACATCACTTCGTCCAATACTTGGAACAAAATGGGAATTGGAAACCTCCATTCTATAACATGGCAACAAAAGAATCGTACATAAGAAGTTCACAAGAGTTAAACCTTGGTTCCTGTTCAACTTCAAATTATGAGCATGTTTCCTTACAGAACGCAGACCTGGCTGTTCAGTACAATGACCAGTTGCCTTAGGCAGTTACGTGACAGAAGTTGAGCAAGTTTCGGCCTTGGTTGCAACGTCTTCCATGTTCCCACGACCATGGTTGCATGCTACACAGCTATCCATCTTGTGACTTTAGTAAACCCCAGAGTGATTGTGGTAAACTAACTGAAGCTCTGGAAGCAAAAAATCATTTGGTTTAAGCCTTTTCATTTGAATAAGGGAAATCAGAGCAATTTCCAAGGAGGAGATATGGAATATACACGATGAATTACATACTAACCTCTTTTAATTTGAGGAAAGAATATGAATTGCATCTATAATATCCATCATCAACAGAGTATCATAAAGTGGTAGCAACTCTGTGATTTTCTTTCAAATCCTATCTCACCATCATCCTCTTTTGGTCAGCTATATGATCAAACTCCCATCATTTATTTGCTGTTTCGTGGATCAAGTTTTGGTATAAAAGTCATCATTCACTAATGAAACACTCGTATAATTTATTAATTTGGATAATTTTTTGAAACAGGGATTTGTGATTAATACTGACATGATTTTGGGAACATGTCACTGCATTTAATATTTTGAGTTACATGAGAACTGCAATTGGTAATCTCAGAGTTGTGCACACTCATGCGCATGATAAGAGTTCTTTTTTTTTTTTTTGAGAAGATTGCATGATAAGAGGTGTTTGCATGTTTCTCTCTCGCAAAAGAAAAAAAGGGAAAAAAAGAACAGTTCTTTGCATGTCATCGGTCAGTAGTGATTTTAACTACTTCCAACCTCAGTTACATCTTCTGCACTTCCAGGAGGTTCCACGGGCAATGTTTCAAACTTCCTGCCTGCTTCCTTTTATTTAAGACAAGGAAACTCCTCTGTTGGTATTATCTGATTCCTGTTTCTGGTTGCATAAGATGATGTCAATTACTTGACTGGTTGTTTTACAAAGTTACACCAGTGTTTTAACGGCTGATCTGACCGGGGTCCAGCCAGTAAAATGTCCCAAAGCCATGGGGTGGGCCCTCTTTGACCCGATCAAACCCGATCAAAACTTTGGTCCAACCGTCCCGGCGGGTTTGAGTGACCCGGCTGGTTGGGTCAAGTTGTAAAACAACAAAAAAGTTTAAACATAAAAAATAAATTTTTCTAACATATTATTTACATATGCCTTTGATTGAAATTTATGCTTCAATGTCACATATATATAAGATTATATATAATTATATATATAAGATTTCGTCAATATTTCTAACTACTCCACAAGATTTTTTTTTGTTTAACTACTATTTGATTGAGACAATTTATATTTACTTTATTATGTTATTTGCTCTAAAAATATGTTATTTAATTTGAATTATTTTATTCTACTTTATTATAATATATATATTATTAAGTATTTATTATACAAGACATTGTATTAGACAATATTTATAACAATCTCTTTAACTTATTTTATTTTTTTATTAATTTATCTTTTTTGGTCCAACTTGGTCCAGTCCGACCGGGTTGATGGTCGGGTTGGGTCTTACAATATTGGGTTACACATGTTTGCAGCGTCCATGAGAACATAATTTAAAGTTTGTGGTTGCATGAACAATTGAGGGGCATTTGATGCATGTTCGCGATTCGTCCTTTTCCCTCTAAGAATATGAAAAAGAAGGGATCTTTGGTTGCACCTTTTTTCAGCCTTGGTTGAAATCTCTTAAAAATTTAATTGCGACTGTTGCTGGCTAGATGATCATTTTTTTTTATTTGAATAGCCTTGTCGAATCTCATGAATATGGATCAACGAATGCGTCGTATGATCCATGTAGCCGACCCCACCTAGTGGGATAAGGCTTTGTTGTTGTTGTTGTTGTTGAATAGCCTTGGAGAATCTTGGTTTACTAATTGAGGAGAGATGCCAATGGCTGAGAGAGCTAGAAGCTATTTGTTTTAACAGAACAGACTAGAAGCAAAAAGGAATGTTTAGGAAAGAATAGAAGCAAAAAGGAATGTTTGACATAACTTGTTGCATATTGAATGGAAAACCGGAACAGTTATTTGCTACCTATTCAATTTGAGCAGAATATCACCAAATTCTGCAGTGTGCAATTTTCTTTTTCTTTTTCTTCAATTTAAATTCTTATTTCTGTTAGAGTTATTTCAGTGAGCTTTGTGGATTATCTGTTTTGGCTGGCCATATGGGCCATGGAAAGAAACGAAAAATAAATGAATAATATTATGCATAATAATATGATGCAGTAGCTTGTTTTTATCTATATAGAGTGGGAATAGTTTTGAGAAAAATGTATATGTACAGAATTTAATGTCGAACGGGTGTAGAGCATTAATTTTATTTATTAGATTAATAAAATAATTATATATTAATTTAAAATATGTGTTAAATAATAAATGTGATTAAGATCAAGATCTTCGGATACCCGATGATCATGATTAACCCATTTTAACAAATATGACTAATTCGACTATAATTTATTTTTCCCTAAAAAAACTATAATTTATTTAGCCTTAGATGATGCTTTTTAATTATCAAATTACCCCAATAAATACATATTATTTCATCTAAACGATATATAATTTATTTAATCATGAATTGTAATTATTAAATTAATTAGATGATAAAAAGTAAACGCTCAAGTTGTAGAGCAGGGTGCCCTACATATTCATTAACCTCAATAGTTTTTTCCTTTACATGCATGTAAAATTATGTTGATGCTGTTGGAGTTGAATTTTGAGTTATTTAATAGCATCATCTTCTCATATTATTTGCTTCAGTTTCTGTTTATCATTTCCTGTAATTTTATGGTTGTTTTCACTTCTCCTAAATTATAGCATGTTTCCACTTCCACTCCTAAACAAATAGATTAGTCATTTACCTCTTTGAACTACCAAAAGTTTTCATTTTTCCCCACCTTAAAATTTTCAGTGAACTTCTACTTTTTTATCCAATTGCACTTTTACCCTTCATCATTTGCATAAACAAATCACAACAAATTTTGGGCATTTTAAAAGTAAAAAGAAATAAAAAACCATATTACATCTCTTAAATATATTTTATTTTTGGTTCTTTTTTTATGAATGATAATGAAGGGACACATGTAATGAGACAAATAGAAGAAAAGATTAGTTAACCAAAAAAAAAAACAGTGGGGGTGAAGTGGAAAACTTTTTAGCAGTTTAAGTGAAGGTAAGTGACCATTTTGTAATGGATGTAATATTTGATTGGATGTTAATGATACAAGAACAGAAGACTGTCTTGAAATTTGTTTTTTTATGATAGAATAATCACTAGGACCACTCTGCATTGCTTTTTTTTTTCCTTGTATCAAACTAAAATTACATCATCTTCCTCAGGTAACAATGCCCAGGGATGCCTTACATTATGGAGATATAGAGCATAGGGAGCTACACAATTCTTATGGGTATTATTTCCATATGGCCACGAGTAAGGGGCTAGTAAGGCGAGGTAACGGAAATGATAGACCATTTGTCTTATCAAGAGCCTTCTTTGCTGGAAGTCAAAGGTACGGGGCAATTTGGACTGGGGATAATACTGCGGACTGGGATCATCTTAGAGTTTCGGTTCCAATGATTCTATCTCTTGGTCTTTCCGGAATGTCATTTTCTGGTCAGTGTAATTTCAGTAGTGATGCTTCATTATTACAGTATTGCAGTTTTCTTCAAACAAAATCTATGCAGGTGCTGATGTTGGTGGGTTCTTTGGTAACCCGGAACCTGATTTATTGGTACGATGGTACCAGCTTGGTGCGTACTACCCATTTTTCAGAGCTCATGCCCATCATGATACTAAGAGACGAGAGCCTTGGCTATTTGGGTAAAGTTGCAAGTACATTTCTAGCATACTTTCTTTTACCTGCAATATCTATCTACAAGAAACAACCCAAACAATATATGTATACAGTCCCTCAAAAGAAAAAAAAAATCTACAAGTTTGCGTTCTTCTTTGAGTTTCTAGCCTTTTTTTCTTGTCAAATTAAGTGGATACATGCTTCCACATGTCAATTTATGTACTGGAATGATAATTTTCATTTCCCTTCAGTTTGCGCATCTACATGCTGAATTTTTTTTTTGAAGAAAAAAATCTGCATGCTGATATTTTTAGTCACCTTGGCAAATTCCTTCAATATCTCCTTTGTCTGGAATATTTGTGTACCTTTTGGATATTAAGATCTGGACATAAAAAAATTCATTTGTTTTCTTGGTTTTCTTTTGTTTTTATGTTCCTGTTCTGGTTTTGCATGCTCGGGGGGTATATAAGTTTTTCAGTTGATGTTATATGCATGATCATAGTTAAAGGAAAATTCTATCGTACTGCTATAAGACCAGCAGTGTTATATGGTAGTGAATGTTGGGCTATGAAGGGACAACATGAACGTAAAGTGGGGGTAGCCGAAATGAGGATGTTGAGATGGATGTGTGGTCATACAAGATTAAATAAGATTAGGAATGACCATATACGTGAACGAGTCGGAGTGGCTCTTATTAGTGAGAAAATGGTAGAAAATCGTTTGAGATGGTTTGGTCATGTTCAGAGAAGACCATTATATGCGCCAGTAAGAAGAGTAGATCAAATAATTTGGAGTCCGATTAAAAGAGGGAGAGGGAGGTCAAGGCGGACACTTGGCGAACTAATAGAGCAAGATCTATTGGTGAATAATATACCGAAAGGTTTGGTTACTAATAGAGCGGAATGACGTTGTATGATCCATGTAACCGACCCCACCTAGTGGGATAAGGCTTTGTTGTTGTTGTTGTTATATGCATGATCATATTATTTGACATATGTGTTCTCCGTATCTTTTCTGGTACGATAGGTTATCAAACTTTTTTATCTACTTCGTGTAGTTTCTTCAGATCTAGAACTTTGTTGTCATGGAGAATGTTGTACATCACATGGCATTTCTTTTCTAGATAGTGGGGCGATTGATAATTCTTTTTTTAGGATTCATGACCCACTTGCTCTTGGTCCTTGTCTCTTTTTGCGTTTTACACAAATTTGGTAAATCGACAGAGTTTTTCAGCTTAAATACAAAGTGGATGGCTACATCAGCTTGGTAGTCATCCTTTTTATTACTTCTCAGAAAGGCTTTGTTGTCATGAAGAGTAAAAAGAAGGTTTTGAATTGTGAATGCAGGGAGCGAAGGACAGCTTTGATTAGAGAGGCAGTGCACATTCGCTATTCTTTGTTGCCTTATTATTATACACTATTCAGAGAGTCCAGCATATCAGGCATCCCTGTGATGCGCCCTCTGTGGCTGGAATTTCCTTCAGATAAAGAGACATATAACAATGGTGAGGCTTTTATGGTTGGACCAAGTCTGTTAGTCCAGGGAATATATGAAGAGGTACGTGGGCACTATTTTTATTTTTGATGTAATTCAGCAGCTGACTGACTGAACTTTTGATCTTGGACAGAGGCAAAAGTCAGTGTCAGTGTATTTGCCTGCTGGACAGTCTTGGTATAATCTGAGAAATGGTGTGGCCTTTAATGGAGGTATGTCCCACAAGCTGGAAGCTTTGGAAGATAGCATACCCAGTTTCCAGAGGGCAGGGTCTATTATACCTAGAAAGGATAGGTTCAGGCGAAGTTCTACTCAAATGGTTAATGACCCTTACACTCTGGTATGTCATTTAAGCTAATATTCTCTCATAGTTCTATTTATTTCTAATTCTTTCTAATGTTGTTGCTGTATCACCATTTGATAACAAGTTCTTTGTTCCACCTGCTTAAACTGTGATGACACTTGTTCATTTCAACTTGAATATCTCGAATGAAAATGAAGATTCCAAGCTTTCAAGTTCCCTTCATCTAGGAGTCCAGGATCTGTCTGACATGGTTTCGCATTTGTTGCACATGTCAGCTAAAACATGGTGTCTTCTATTCCATAGCATCTAGTCATTACTGCAAATGAGCATTAATAATTGAACTTCAGTAGCCTGATGGTTCTATTAGATGTCCTCTTCTTTTTCACCTTGAGTTGTTTGCTGCACAGATTACATTGAATATGTTGGTGTTATCAGGTGATTGCTCTCAACAGTTCGCTTGCTGCTGAAGGGGAGCTTTATGTCGACGACGGTAAAAGCTATGACTTTGAGAAGGGGGCTTACATCCATCGCCGCTTCGTCTTTGCCAACCGCAAGCTGACATCAAACGACCTCCACCGCTCCAGCTCGGAGAAAAAATTCTCTTCCTCTTGTGTTGTTGAGAGGATCATATTCCTGGGGTTGCCATCGGGAGCGAAAAAAGCTGTTGTCGAGCCTGGGAATCATGAGTTGGACGTTGAGCTCGGTCCGCTGACCCTTCGAGGAGGGTCCAACCCTGTTGCCATCACCGTGAGGAAGCCGAATGTCCGCATTTCAGATGACTGGTCTTTGAGAATATTGTAATTTTCAGTTCAAATTTTTCTCGGATGATTAGTACACAAAATTGCTCCTCGAGTCTATTTTCGGGGCGACATACGATAGGAACAGTGCGCACAATCACTCCACTCGAATTTTGTTTGTTTTGTTTACGGGCGCGAGGTCGCTGGTGTTTGTGAGCGTAGTTGCTGTTGTTATTTTGTATCGTGAAATGTTAGATGTGAACAGTAACCTATTACACATCTGTAGTCCTTTTTTCGCTTATTGCAAAAGCCAACTGCTTTCGTGCTCTGCTCCTTCGCCTAGGATCTGTTTTAACGTTGTTCCTTTTCCTAAGTAAACATTGATAAGGACACAGAGCAAAACAAATTGTCCTTGATATACCAACTACGACTCTGCCCATATTATTTATGCCTTATTTTCATGTGGTAGGAGCTGTCAAACTCAAACTATTCCGCCTTCTGTCTGGACAACACCGGCATCGTGAACTGCACTGTTTCAGTCATTATTTGATATGGGTGACTTTAATGTCACTGCTAAGATTCTTATTGCCACTCTAATTAGACTATTCTACCCTTAGTTACTTTTTTATTTGGCTTTGGAAATTGTGACGTCAGTCAATAGATGATAAGAAAGTTTAGAGGGACACCAGGTGTCAAAGAAAGAGGTAGTAAGTATAATAGAGTAGAAAAAATGTGACTCTTCATCTTCTAATTTCGATTTTAACAAAAACATAAACAAATTTATAATCGAGTAGAAAGCAAAAATTTATGAAAGGACGATAAACTCTAATTAAATAAATATAATTTTATCGTCAAAGTGAGCATCAAATATACATATATAATATGCATTTATTTTTATTCTCTCTTCCAACCTCGTCGATTTTCAGTCAAATATGCAAAAATCTTAAACTACTTAATTTTTCCAGGTATAATTGAATAAGTAGAAAAATATATAATGAGTTTTAATATTTTTAATATTAATTAATATAATTCATTTGGTAGGTTATAATTCTTTTTCTATCACTAAGAAATTTTTTCAATAACCAAAAATCTTAAAGTGCTTATTTTTTGGGTATAATTGAGTAAGTATATTGAAATGTGAATTATTTATGACAAGTGAATTTATACTTCCACTAAATTTAATCTAAAATTTAGTTATGGCAAATAAAGATGGCAAATTATACAACAAGACAGATCAAATATTTATTTATCACTAATAAAAAATATTTTTACCACGAATTAAATAAAATGTTTGAGGAATACAAACTAAACATAAAACAAAATATGAAAAAAAGATTATCATATTATTATTTTTACCTCTTTCTTTTGACGGGTTGTACCACCCTAAACTCCACATCATCTCTTGATGTTGCAACCTTCAAAGACAAAGTAAAAAAAGTAAAAAAAAAGTAAGGGTAAAATAGTCTTATTGGAGTGGCAATAAGAATCTTAGGAGTGGCATTAAGGCCATCCATTTGATATTTCCTGATTAAATGCAAAAGTTTTCGCGTCCAGGACGTTTCATAAACGATCCAATGTTTTTTTTTTTTTTTTTTTTGAGAAGGGAGATCAAAGCTTTTGTGCGCATATGTTTTTTAAATCAATTAGTTTTTGAAAGCACAATCAAGAGGTCGAAATGATTGTATTTGCATTTGGACAAGTGACTTCATAAAGATAAATAATACAGTATATAAAATCAGCTTACAGTAGTATTCCTTGAACCCTCCTATATTTGTTTCCAAAGTTTTCAGGAGTTACTGAAATTGTTTTAATGGACACATTACAGGAGGAATATAAAACGTGTGATAATCCACGGATTCACCAATTTCACAGCTTTGCTGCTCCATACAAGTATAAGTTCAAACCAATAAATAGGTTACAAATAAACGACAGTCAGTGTGATCAATGCTGCCACAGAGCATATCAGAGCCTGCAAAAGGCAGAAAAGTTTCAACACAACTAAATCCAATCACACATTATAGATCCTATTCATCAGGAATTTTTATTTCAGCTTCACTTACAGCAATTGCAGATGCCGCAAGGCCTGCTCTCTCCCTTGGATCCTTGAGGTAGTACTTCCCTAAGTAAAGAGCAGCAGCAATGTACCACAGTAAAGGGAGGCCAAATCCCAATATGAAGCTGACCATGAAGAATGTGTTAAATCCAGGAACAGTTTGACTAGTAAAAGTAACGAAAAAGATTAACAAGAAGACGACCAATTACCAGAACCATCCAACTCCACAGTCAAAGCACCCGGGAGGCCTGTCATAGAGCCCATGGCACCGGTCATTGTCCTGAGTTCCAAATAGATGGCAGTTCCCTTCATCAGGTTGTTCCTTCATATGCTCTTTGCTCTTCTTATCAACTCCACCTACATATTAAAGTTAGAACAAACAGTTGATACTAACGAAGAAAGCCCTCATATTACTGTAATCTACTAATCTACTTATTGACGCAAATCTAGAAACACATGTTTTACCTACCTGGATCTAATGGCTGGTCTCTTTCGCTTGATTGAAGCTTCATATAGTATTCTGCATTTACATCATGAACGCCACTGTCATGGATGCTGCTATGATTAACTCATAATACAAACAGTTTGGTGCATGTTGCTATTAAATTTTGCGTTTTTGAAGGCATGTGGCTGCACTCCTAAATGATTTAGTTGTGTGCCTACATTATATCAATCAATTATCTGTGCCCAGCCACACTAGAATGGCAGGGTAAATTGGATTTCATATGAGGGCAGTGAGCTTTCAACAGTTTCTGATACCAGCGTTCTTGAAGTAGCATTTCCATGAATCCACAAGGATGCAAGTACACTAAGGATTTCGAAATGGTCTTGAATTCACAATGATTAAATCATCAAAGTCATTTTGGCATCAAATGTTTGCACCGTCGCGTCTAATTTATAAAAAAAAAACACTTGTATGGTAGTATTATGAATGAGTCTTTTGCTGCCTTTCAGCACATGTCTCATCCTCTTATACCAGGAAAAAGAAAAGAAAAGAAAATTCTTCTTCCGATCCCTAACTTCATGGCTAAACATATAACACTCCCGAAATGCACCCTGCCACGTGGCCGAAATACTCCGGGAACGTTACGGGACGTTGCTTACGTGTACAATAATTTGACCAAAATAAAACTTTGACTGGTCAACATCATAGAGGCATAATTGCGGAAGGAAAAATAGTCATTATTTGATTGAAAAGTGACATAATAGAAAATGAGTGCGGAAGTCTTAATAAAATAACATAATGAGTCCCAAATAACATAAACATGAGAGTTTGAATAAGATAAATACAACTCGATGACAATAAAAGAAAAACTGAAGAGACTCGACATCATGTGCAAAGATCATCACGAGCTCAATCGGTCGCCTGCGTCATCATCTTTTTACTGGGACAGGTTGTTACCTGTGACATTGAATATACAAGGGAGATGAATCTCCCTGTGAGCTTTGACGCCCAGTGCATAATAATTATATGACATATAAGCAATAATGACATCATAAGGATAATCAACAAACATAATCATAAATGATAGAGTCATGTAGATACGATTTGTACGATAACATCATGATTAAGAGGCATGAAACAGAATGGCATGACTGATGATAATATGATAAGTGTAACAAGAAGGATAGCATAATCATCTTTAAATTCATATGATATAATCGATCATGGGCTTTAGAATCATTATCATGAAAATCATTGGGCATAAAAGAAAAACTGAAGAGACTCGACATCATGTGCAAAGATCATCACGAGCTCAATCGGTCGCCTGCGTCATCATCTTTTTACTGGGACAGGTTGTTACCTGTGACATTGAATATACAAGGGAGATGAATCTCCCTGTGAGCTTTGACGCCCAGTGCATAATAATTATATGACATATAAGCAATAATGACATCATAAGGATAATCAACAAACATAATCATAAATGATAGAGTCATGTAGATACGATTTGTACGATAACATCATGATTAAGAGGCATGAAACAGAATGGCATGACTGATGATAATATGATAAGTGTAACAAGAAGGATAGCATAATCATCTTTAAATTCATATGATATAATCGATCATGGGCTTTAGAATCATTATCATGAAAATCATTGGGCATTGCCCATCATCATAATCATAGCCATCTTTTCATTTTCATTATGTTACACTTATTTTGGAGTGTCTTTCAACTCCCTTTAACATAGGTCGGTTGAGTATCTTTCGACTCCCTTTTGGCTAGGGCGAAGTACCTCAACGCCAAATATGGGCCGGTGGAGTATCTTTCGACTCCCTTTTGGCCAGGTTGACCGTCGTCAACAAAATATAAGATCACTTTTATTTATAATTTTTCATGTTTTATCTTGTTTATCTTATAGTTATCTTTACAGTTCTAAGATCAAAGGTCATGAATAAGAAAATCAAGAATGTTCGCATCCAACATAAAAGGATCATAATATGATAAGATTTCGGAATGTGAACATATAATACTTTGCATGTTATTATAATCAGACACACAACATATAGATAAATAACCAAGAGGACAGATAATGAAAATCCTAAATAGATAAGGTAAAAGAATATATAAATCATATGGTGGAATCCCCAATCGTGTGCTATAGGACCATGTGCATATTACCTATTCTGCTACAGTACCATGCGGTACAGAGGCCATAGACTAATGAATTTAATTATCATTCATGTAAGACACCTACTGCACACACGTATCATGACCGATTGTGAGGTGTAGGCATGATTAATGCATTTGATACACCTGTCATCTAAGTGCATTCTTACCCTCTTTACATGTGAGGAATGCGACCGTAAGCACAAAGAGAGGATTGGATTTTTCATGACCATGATGCACACAAAGGAATTTTTTTTTTCTTTTCAAAAGCGCAGATGGCGATGGCATAGTAATACATGGATGAGATTTCGATTTAATACGAATACTCAGATCCATACATGAGAAATCCCATTTATATGATAATTAATAAGATGATAGGAGAAGTCGATTGATGAGATTCACCATCCGACGTAGATGATAAGGACCGAACAACTATTTAATCAAAACTATATCTACACTATGACGTATAGATTGATCGACGAATTATTTTGAGGCCATCACTCATTCGTGAGGGAATAATTATCATCCAGGTTCATTTGTGTACCTTTTAGCTGTGCGAGAATGTCGATCCGCTCAATCCTTGCATCCACGACGTCTCCGTCGACAGTGCTCCCTTACTTCTCCTTCCACTCCTACCACAATGAGCGAATCAAAGAACGTAGCACCGTCAATGTTGGACTTCTATAGGGATTTATTAATATAAAGACATGAGGGTTTCGTGGGTAGTTACAAGAATGGGTCAAATAGATTTTTATTTATTTATTTTATTTTATTTTTTAATAAAATTCTCGGACGTCACAAAACATCCACACTGATTAAAAAACCAGGCTTTGCAAAAGAAAAGTTATCAGTAGAGGATAACATGCAGCCATGACGGTAACATGAATAATATACAAGGGGATCAACACAAGCAAACTGCAAAAATATAGCAGTAAAGCAGAACAATGTTTTAATTTGAACTTTAATCTACGAGATGAAGAGAAGAGAATTCCAGTAAGAAGGCGATTGTGTACCTGAAAGGAGATGCGGAATCGAGGAAAGGAACTACATGCACGTAGATTGCTTTGGCCTGAAATCTCTTAAGGCAACCGTCCCAAATAATGACGTCATAAAAAACTATGATAATATTATTAGTGAGTACGAAATCGCTAATAACTAAATAAAATAAATATATTTTGTGATCACACATAATAATTATGGTTATTAGAAGATGGCAGAAGTTTAGAAATAGTTATTCACGAGTGTTCTATATAAGACATAACATTTTAACAAATTAAATATATTTAGTGAAATCACTTTAACAAATTTGTACTAAACTATTAACATTAAATAAAGTACTCAATATTAACATTTTTGCAACTAAATTTTTTATAAAAATATCTAATGAAGGGTATTTAAAACGAAGAATACTATTTTATAAATATTTAGTAAAATGTGTTAAGGAAATACAATTTGACCATGAGATAAAATGAAAAAAAGAATCAAGAAAGGTAAGTGACCTTTCTTCAAACTGAAAAATAATCATAATTGATCTTGCATTTAAAGTATAAAACGAGGAATCGTTTTCAAGATTTGTAGATTATACATAATTCATGAGTAGTTATTGTGTAATTTTCGTTGAGAGGATTTGTATATTATGTGTAAGCATTTTGTATAATAAAATAATTAAATCACTCTTATATATATATATAATTAAATCACTCTTATATATATATATATCTCGATAGAAACGTGTTTAAATATATAATGTTAATAAAATTTTGATAATTTGGGGTGGGATAGAAATATATTGAGCACCTCGCTCCTAATATAGTAAACACCGATGAATTTCGATTGAATATATAAGTATCGTCATTCAATAGCTACTACCCAAGAAAATATGAAATTCCTCATATCATATAAAATAAATAAGAAATAGGTGGTTAATAACTCAAAATTATGATAAACAAGTATATTGACTACTTAAGATTTAATTAAAAATATATGATCTTGGACTTTCATATAACTATTCATTTATCTTTTTGACAACATATTAATAGATTAAGGGTTTAAACATCATTTAAGATTTTCAGCACAAGGCTTAAACATCATTTCATAAATGAAAATAGTAGTTATACATATAATGTAAATACCAATTTTGTATGTTATATTATCCATTATAATTTTAGTATTTAAAATTTGGGTGGTTACAATAAGAGTATTTAAATGACAATGCAATTATTGATATTAAGATACTTTACATTATCAATATATATATTTTTTTTTAAAAAAAAACATCAGCAAAGCCCTCTCCTGCCCCTTTTTGTATTTTTTAAATATAATTTTTAATATGATGTCACATTAATTATAATATCGATAAATTTGCAATAGATGAAATAAGTTAATGCTCGAAGAATAATCACGTTATAAATTAACTGATTTAAAAAGGATGATAAAATTCTATAACAATTATTGAAATGTAGATTAAGTTTCACTTGTCAACTAAACTAAATAATAAGTTGAAATTTTTATAGGTTCATGAAAATTTTTTTCCTCATATTCTCTTTGTTATTACTAAATTACTAGTTCTAAATCCCGTGCGATGCACGGATGGCGAATATTACAAAAATTATATAGTATAAAATTATAATATATAATTATTATCAAAAGATGATCGATATTAATAAAAAAATGTAATACATAATTGTAATATTATAATTTTTAATAATTATCAAAATTAAATTATCATCATTTAAATGTGACAAATAGGTAAAGATAAAATTATGCTCGGATATGCGGCCTTCATGAAATTCTACCGAGCTCGGTCTAAGCATAATAATTGGGTTAGATTCGGAATAGACAGTATCGAAATGCTCAATAAGATGCTAAGCATGACCTCATGGTGGGCCAAGGAATCAGACCTAATCTGGTGAACACATGATTTATTATTAAGTTATTTTTATTACATATTTAAATATTTAATAATATGTTATAATTATATTACATATAAAAAGTTTATTATATATCTAATACCGTAATACCATATATTATATTATTTTTTTAATATAATATATTATAATACTTTAATTATTTTAGTATTAATACAAATTAACTTTGGACAAAAGAAATGAGTCGTTCGACTTGGAACGGTTCGGCTAACTCAGTTGGACCGTGCACCGACCATGCTTGGCATAATGTCAACTCAACAAGACACGACTGATTTTTAAAATGGGTCATGTCACAATCAAACATGATTTGACAGGTCCAAGCACGATATGACATATTTGTCCATCTTTATAAATAAGTTAGTCTATTTTAAAAACTTTAAAATTTAATTTAAATATACCAAAACTTCAATATCTAATTAAATTATTTTTCTTCTTAATAATTAATTGTTTTCAATAAATAGACTTATTTTGTGATTTATAATATTTTAATTACTTTTATAAGGAAATATTATTTTTATTCGACTCAAATTGAATACTTTGTTTTATATTAATTTTAAAATTTTAAAACAATATCTTCCAAAAAATGAAATAGTATAATCTTTTATTATACTTGTACATTGTCTTTCAGAAAGAAAAGAATATTTATTTAATCATACTGAAATTTAATATTTTTTCTAAAATAATACATTATTTTTTAAGAGGAAAGTATTTTTTTATTATACTTGTCCATTATCTTTCGGAAAGGAAAAAATAATCTTAATTTGAACGCAATTTCTTAAACTAATGTTATTTTTTAATTAAAAATTAACTCATTATCTTTCAAAACTAAAAAATAAAATAAAATTATCTTATTTAGTTTATTATACTTCTACGATAGCTTCGACAAAGGAAAGTTTATTTATTGTAATGATAATAAAATGGAATCATTTATTTTTTTATTTCTAAAATAATACAATATTTTCTTTAAAAAGAAAATTTTATTTATTTTAATCATACTCAAATTGATAAAAAAGGAAATAATTAATCTTAATTTAACTCTATTTGAATTATTTATTTTAAAAATGAATTACTATTTACTTCTACTTACTCTTTATAAAGGGAATATTATTTATTTAAATTATACTCAAATTGATAAAACAAAGAAATTTTAATTTTAATTTGACACAAAATTAAAAAATTATATTTTAAAAAATAAATATTTTTACCTGCACATTATCCTTTAGAATGAAAATATTATTTATTTTAATCATACTTAAATTGATAAAAAGTGAATATTAATATTAACTAGACTCAAATTGAAATCCTTATTTTAATTGTTTTTAATTTCGAAAATGACAAATTATATTTTTAACAATTAATTATTATTTACCTGTACCATTATTTTATAGAAAGAAAAATATGATTTATTTTAAATTGATAAAAAGAAAATATTCATCTTAATTTGAATCAAATTAAATTATTTATTTTAAATTATTTTGAAACAAAATAAGTTCATTTTTAATTCAATTATTTTTTAGATGTTTTAATTATTTTGATAAAACAATCTTTCTTCTAAAGAAATTAGAATATTTAAATATTAATAGAGTTTTAACTCCTACTTAGTAAAAAATTCTATGCATGTGGCCACCTCATGCCTCGTCAGTGCCAAGTTATCTAACTAATTGAAATTCTTATTTTAATTATTTTAATTTAAAAAATAACAAAACTCGTAATATATTAATTTATCTTATTTAACTAATTTTATAGGGTTAGTTTTATCTTTTATATTTTGAACATTACATTTTAGAAAGGGAAGATTGTTTATTTTAATCATACTCAAAATTATAAAAAGAAAATATTAATCTTAATTTGATTTAAATTCAATTATTTATTTTAAATTATTTTTAAATTCGGAAAATAATAAATTATCTTTTAAGCTGGACTTATTTTTTTCTTGTACATTTTAGAAAGAAATCTTCTGATCACTCATAAATTCAATCTTCTTTTATTTTCTTACCTTATATAACAAAGTATTATGAGATAATTTTTATTTTCTGAAAAGTTTGACTTATATTTGGACTATGTATATTTGTATATACATTAACCTATATAAAATTTTGAACATATATGGTTTTATGATGCCACTTGTCGCACTATTGTACTTTAAAGAAAAAACTATTTATTTAATATAAAAATAGATTATTTTTTAAATATTATATATTATTTATTTTATTATATTTTGTGCATTATCTTTTAAAAAGGAATGATTTTTTTATTTTAATCATAACCAATTGATAAAACGAAAAGATCAATCATATTTTGACTCATATTAAATTGTTTATTTTTAATTTTTTTAAATTCTACTAAAAAGAATATGCTCATAAATTTAATATTGTTTTATTTTTGCTACCTTATATAACAGACCATTATAATTTATGTTATAAATTTATTATACTTGTCCATTATCTTTTAAAAAGTAAATATAAGAAAAGATTAATATTAATTTGACTCAAATTGAATTCTTTATTAAATTATTTTTAATTCCAAAATTAACAAATTATATTTTAAATAGTAATTATTATTTTATCCTTCAGAAAGAAAATATTATTTATTTTTAACATACCCAAATTGATACAAAAGAAAGATTAATCTTAATTGGACTCAAATTAAATTATTTATTTTATAATATTTTCTATTTTCGAAAATAAATTTTTTAACAATGAACTCTTTTTATCTATACATTATCATTTAGAAAAAATATTATTTATTCTAATGATACTAAAAAGAATATGCTTCTAATCAAAATATGCTAAAAAAATCAACCTTCTTTTATTTTGTTAACATATAATTAATTCAAAAATAAAATAATTTTTTCATTAGCAATAAAAAATTAATCTAAACATTTTTTTGGTATACGAACCCTAAACCCTAATGAAATATTAATGTCATTAAATTACACGCATTTTGTATATTAGGATTTTGATTAGAATTTGAAATAGATTATGATTATTATATTTTAATGATTAGTTATAGAGTTGTTTGCAGGTGATGAACTAAATTACGTTTCCAACTTTGGATGATTAATATACATGATTTTTCTTATTGTAATTTGATAATATATATTTATATATTAGGACGATATTATCAGTGTTAATGTTAGGATAAGTATTAGGATTAGTTATATTATTTTTAGGATTAGTTATGTTTAGGATATAAAGTTAACATATGTAAATATTTTTATAAATATTATGCCAACTTTGGAGGATTAAAATTAGAATTAGTTTAAAATAATTTTATATATTTAATTATTTAAAAAGTGTAATCCGATAGGATGTAGTGTGATTAGTTACGTTTTTTACTCAAAGTTAACCTATATAGTACTTATTTATATATTAGGATTATTTTATTAGGGATAATATTAGAATATTAATTATATTGTGATTAGAATTAGTTATGTTTAGAATACAAAGTTAACATATATATATTTTTATAAATAATACTAATTTTAATTTTTATTAAAATGACATGTGTCCTTTTGTTAAAATGTCACTTGTCATGCTCATACCCTATGCTTTTATCTCTCTCTCTCTCTCTCTCTCTATATATATATATATATATAACAGTGCTGAAATGTAATTGAGTTATTTCAAAATTTAAAATCAACTAAATTATTTGAAGTCGCAATTGAACCTTGTGGAATCTTTTATCGATAAGCTTAAGCTTTCAATATTAGTTAAGCGTCCTGCCTTTCGTGCTTGAAAACTATTATCAATAAATTTATATCTTTGTGGTCTTATTATATTCATCTATTCTACCTGAAGGGTAAAACGAATAATGAGAAAAAAAATGTTGTTCAAGCATCAAAATTCTGCAGGATGATGAATTCTCTACAGATGTAACAGAGTTAAATTTGGAACCCGGAGGAAATGCTATTGTAATACCCGGTTATTTAAAAAAAAATATAAAATAAAATAAAATTGAAAATGAAACCAAATTGTAAAGCCAATTACCCAAGCCTTTTATTGAGCCAATTAGCATGTTAAGTCCACAACCTAGCCTATAAAAGCACTAACACCCTAAAGCCGTGCTCTTATCCTTTCATTTCCCCTCCATCACTTCTCTCTCTTCCTCCCCAAGCACACTCTAATCCAGCAAGAGAAAGGATGCTACAGCAAGGTTGTCTTCAAGATTCATCTTCATTTCTACATCCCTTGATTTCTATGTCAATCCCTCACTTCTTCTCTCCAATTAGAATGCTTCTTAGGTGGAGAACGACAAGGAAAGGGTGATTATCGGTGATCGGAAAGGCTTCAAATAAGAATCACTCCAGAAGGATGTGGGTGAATCCGAAATCCCCCTGCATAACTTAATTAACAATAAGGTAGAATTAGGGTTCTTATTTTGCAATGTGTTCTTGACTATTGAAAGGAGGTGGAAAATGAAATGATTGATTGTGTTCTTATGTTTGATTCTTGTTTTGTGATTCCTTATGTCCCTAGATGTGTTCTGTATTAGTCCTCCATACTTAGATGTTTGTTCGTATGCATTAATTTCATTTCTGGATTAAAAATCGCTGAAAATTACATTCTGTCCGATTCTATTTTCACTGCGACCGATTGACCGATCCAGGATATCGGTCGACCAGTGATATGAGAATCGGTCGATTGATCGGTAGACCGATCCAGAGATATCGATCGATCGATGCTTAGGACTTACAGATCGAGAATCATTGTATTGCATCAAGACCAACCGATCGACCGATCGGTCGATCGGTACCCGAAAATCGATCGACCGGCCAGAGAGAACCGGTCGATCGATCCTTATCTAGAATTCATTTTTGATTGCTGATTGACCAAGATTCATTCTATGATTGTATTATGCATTTTCCTACTGATTGAATGGTTGTGTGACCACATCAATTGTCTTGTTATTGATTTGTCCATTGATCTAATCACCTTATCGAATGAAAGAGTTATGAATTGATAAAGAGATTAAAGCAAGAAATGTAAGAGATAAAGGGAGGGTGACCAGCTTATGCTAAGTGCTTATCGTGAAGAGTCGCTCCCTTAGCCATGGCTTGATCACCTATTGGCTGCATAAGGCTGTATTGGTTGCTCGGCGTAAAATTCCCACAAGTTAAAGGCATCCAAAGTCACCTAAGCTAAGTGAAAGATACAAGCACAAAGAATATGTACAAGTGATATGAGAATGATGATGATAAGTGAATCATTATTATTAATCCAGCATGATTATTGTAACCTCTCATGATTATATGATCCATGATTTATTCTATCCATTGATATCTCTAATCGAATGATCATATGCTCTCTACTTGATCTTATTATCAATTATTATTGATTCTGACTATTGCTACTTATTGTTATGCATTGAGTACTTTATGGATCCCCACTAGGCTGTATAGCTTACGGGAGTACCTCCTCTCCTGTGTTTGATTTTCATAGGGTCAGGTCAGTGATGGTGTTGAGATCGTGTGCCGCGACTAGCTCGAGCGATAATAAAGCACATAAACTAACAGAGGGCCTAGTTATCTTTATCTCTATTTTTCGCATTATGAGCTTTGATGTAACTAAAATATTATGACTATCATGGAGATTCTGTAATACTTTGAGACTTTCGCTATTTTGATATTCTATGTTCCCTTGTTATCTTTATTGTTGATTTGTTATCGCTTTTATGGAGTTTTAGTCAAATTGTTGATCATAATTATTGTGTTTTCGTAGCGCCTTCGAAGAGATCTTCGCCACATGGCATTGGTTGATTTGGGGGCATTACATTCATTGGTATCAAAGCCACTGTTCGAACTCTTTTGACATCTTATTGTATAGTATGGTATAAGAGAAGTTCATGTGCTATCGCTAAGCTGTCGCCACACTCTCCACCAAAAGAGGATTGTAAGTCGAATTCGTATTTATGATATAGTATTAGTTTTAATGTATTGTTCTTTCATGATCAAAGAATAAAGATGTCTAGACGATAAGAGAGGATCCAGGAGCGGGAGGCCGGGTCGGCCCGCATTGCTCCTAAGGCGCCAGGAGGCCCGGATGACCCAATGGATGAGTCCCAGACCTTAGCCCAGCGAGGTCGGGGATGGGGCCGTGGTCGAGGCCTCACTACCAGCCGAGGACGAGGTCGTAATGCGAGGGCACAGTCGCAGGATGAGCTCATTGATGAAACTGACCCACTGGAGGGTAGTCAAACTGGAGGCGGCCAGCTCGCGACCAGACGCCGCACGCGGGGACCTCGGCAGGAGGTTTTTAAAGATACGATTGAGGCATTTATGAGGCTACATTCGCCATAGTTTGAGGGCAAGGCAGATTTTTTTAAGGCTGAACAATGGATAGAGACCCTGAATCGCATATTTAAGTTAATGAAGTATGCTGAAGAGCGGAAGGTACTATATGCTGTCCACATGATTACGGACACTACCATGAGATGATGGAAGACCACCAGAGCCACCAGATTCAGAGGACTGGAGGAAGAGGAGATATCATGGCTGAATTTAAGGAGGCGTTTGCTGACCGTTATACCCCTGAGCATGACCGGGTCAGTAAACACGAGGAATTTCTGGAGCTTGTACAAGGAACCATGTCTGTGGTGGAGTACTACACTCAGTTTGTCATGCTGGAGCAGTACTGCCCGATGCCATTTGTGGGTCGCATCAGGGCAAATAAGTTCGTCAACGGGCTGTAGTAGGATTTGAAGACTGAGGTACTAGCTGGAGACTGTGACACTCTGGAGAAGGCAGTGAGACTGGTTACTCGTATGGAGAAAGATTGGACTGAACGCAAGGCAAAAGCCTCAGCCAAGCCAGCAGAACTACAGCGATCGCGGACCGAAGATCGCCGACCGTTCAGGAGGGACGATCGTCGCGATCACTGCTATAAGCCTTACTACTAGAGAGAGGCCCCTCGCTATGTTCCACCCCATCAGCGTCCAGCACCAGCACAGCATCAGCCTCTAAGACAGCTGCCACTTCCTCCTCGTCAGCCTCAGCCACCAGCACTAGTAGTTCCACAGAGGCCTCCCTATCCTCATTGCGAGCGATATCATGACGGTGAATGCCGCAGGAGGACTGGTGCGTGCATCCAGTACGGACAGTTCGAACATTTTATCCAAAACTACGCTTAGCTTGCTAGGAGAAGTCGTGATAACCAGGGCGCTGGAGGCGCAAACCCCGTAGTCCAAGGCAGGGTGCATCACATGGAGGCAAATACTGCTCAGAATGATAACGATGCTATCAGAGGTACCCTTCCTGTTGCTGATATGCTTACTATTATCTTGTTTGATTCAGGGGTCACGCACTCGTTTATTTCGGAGTCGTGTGCTCAAGTCCTTGGCTTGTCTTTGCAGCAGATGCCTCATGCAATGAGGGTGAGCACCCCCATGGGAGATCTTCACACTGCTAGGTACATCCCGAATGTACCTGTCACCGTGGAGAAGAATTTTTTTGCAGATCTTATTGTCATCCCGATGACAGACTATGATGTCATCTTAGGGATGGATTGACTTTCTTACCATGATGCAGCCCTACATTGCAAACAGAAGAAGATCACTATAGGCGCACAGGACAAGCCTAAGGCAATTATCAAGGGTACTCCATTAAAAAGCAAGAAGGTGATTGTCAAAACTCAAAAGATGATCCAGAAGAGATGTTGTGCCTACTTGGCAAGTGTGGTGAAGACCGATGCACCGGCCACTGCACTGCAATAGATAGATGTAGTGCATAAATTTTCAGATGTTTTTCTTGAAGATACTTCAGGATTACCATCGAGGCGTGAGATAGATGCAAGAGTTGAAGAAGCAGATCCATGAATTGTTAGACAAATGCTTCATTCGGTCGAGTGTCTCGCCGTGGGGAGCACCTGTACTGTTTGTGAAAAAAAAAGATGGTTCAATGTGGCTTTGCATTGATTACAGTATGCTTAACAAGGTGACGGTGAAAAAACAAGTACCCTCTGCCCCGCATCAATGATCTTTTCGACCAGTTGTCCAAGGCATCCGTATTCTCCAAGATCAATATGCGGAGTGGCTATCATCAGTTGAAGGTTGCTGCGGAGGACATACCGAAGATAGCCTTCCGATCTAGGTATGGTCATTATGAGTTTTTAGTAATGCTATTTTGGACGAACGCTCCAGCAGCGTTTATGGATCTGATGAACAGAACCTTTAGGCCCTACCTGGATCAGTTCGTCATAGTATTCGTGGATGATATCTTGATCTACTCGTCTAGCCCAGAGCAACATCGGGAGCATATCAAAATAGTGTTGGAGACTTTGCGCCAACACAAGCTGTACGTCAAACTCTCGAAGTGTGAGTTTTGACTGAAGGAGATCATGTTTCTTGGACATATAGTATCCAAGAAGGGCATTTCAGTGGACCCCACAAAAGTAGAAGCAGTGACTAATTGGACAAGGCCGAAGAATGCATCCGAGATCTGTAGTTTTCTGAGATTAGCATGTTATTACAGTAGGTTCATCAAAGACTTTTCTAAAATTGCAGCACCGCTCACGAACCTCACGAAGAAAGCCGAAAAAGTTTATTTGGTCTGATAAGTGTGAGCGGAGCTTTCAGACATTGAAGGATCGTCTGACATCGGCACTTGTCCTTACCATTCTGACGGACAGCGGAGGATATGTAGTTTACAGTGATGCATGTGGGACAGGCTTAGGGTGTGTACTAATGCAGCATGATAAAGTAGTGGCCTATGCTTCGCGCTAGTTGAAGAAGCACGAGGTTAACTATTCCACGCATGATCTGAAGTTAGCTGCTATAGTTTTTGCTTTGAAGATCTGGAGGCACTATTTTTATAGGGAGACTTTTGAGATCTTCACAGATCATAAGAGTCTTAAGTATATTTTTGATCAGAGAGACCTTAATATGAGGCAGCGCCATTGGTTGGAACTTTTGA
Organism: Pontederia crassipes; assembly: GCA_030549335.1. Taxonomy (NCBI): domain Eukaryota; kingdom Viridiplantae; phylum Streptophyta; class Magnoliopsida; order Commelinales; family Pontederiaceae; genus Pontederia; species Pontederia crassipes. The sequence continues at coordinate 54,890,876 of CM060194.1, read as the reverse complement.
AGGATTACAAATTTGCTATTAGTTACCATCATCGTAAAGTAAATTCAGTGGCGGATGCGTTGAGTAGAAAATGGGAAAGCTCACTAGCTTACATCAGGGTATGGGAGTACGAGATGTTACAGGAGTTAGATCAGTGGTGCCCCAGACTTGATAGTAATGGAGCAATGTGAATGATGCATCAACTGAGGCCTAGTATGATTGACATAATCATAGCTGCTCAAAAGGATGACCCAGAGTACTAGAAAGTGTTGAAGAGATGTCAGAATGAGCCGAAGGATTTTCAGATATCAGCAGATGGAAGAATACAGTGATAGATTATGGGTTCCCACATATGCTACCATCAGACGGGAGATAATGGATGAGTGCCATAAGTTTGAGTTTGACATCCATCTCGAAAGCACTAAGATGTACAAGTATGTACAGCGTAGCTATTGATGGCCTGACATAAAGATGGAGATAGCTGAGTATGTATCTAGATATCTTGTGTGCCAGCAGGTGAAGATTGAGCATCAGAGGCCATATGAGAAATTAAAACCTTTAGATATTCCACAGTGGAAGTGGGATAATATTATCATGGATTTTGTATACAACTTGCCCAAGTCCAAGAAGGGTCATGATGCTGTATGAGTGGTGGTAGACAGATTCATGAAGGCAGCACACTTCATCCCTATCCGGTGGAAGCAATCGGTAGAGAGTTTATTGAACTTGTATGTTAGGAAGGTGATTATACTACATGGCATTCCAGCATCTATTGTTTCTGACCGAGACTCCAGATTCACTGCTAGATTCTGAAAGAGCATGCAGGAGGCATTTAGTACAAGACTGAATTTCAGCACTGCTTTCCACCCTCAGATCGATGGGCAATCTGAGAGGACTATTCAGATATTAGAGGACATGCTGTGAGCCTGTGCACTAGATTGGCAAGACAATTGGGATGAGCACATTCATCTAATTGAATTTACTTATAATAATAGCTACCATTCCAGTATCGACGTGGCGCCCTTTGAGGCTTTATATGACAGACATTGTCATTCACCCGCTCGTTGGGGTGAAGTAGGTGAAAAGAAAATCATGAGCAAGGAAGAAGTAAAGGAGACAGTAGAGTATGCTGAGAAAGTGGAGCTGATCAAACAAAGGATGAAGACAGCTCAGAACAGACAAAAGAGTTATGCTGATAAAAGCAGACATGAGCAGATCTTTCAGGGTGGTGATTAGGTTCTGCTGAAGGTGTCTCCTATGAAGGGAGTTATGGGGTTCAATAAGCGATGGAAGCTCAGCCCTCGATACGTGGGACCCTTTGAAGTATTCGAGTTAGTAGGTGAAGCAGCATGCAGGTTAGCCTTGCCACCTTCCTATGGGCGAGTGGATAATGTGTTTCATGTTTCCATGCTTAAGAAGTACAAGCACGATGCTGCTAATGTCTTACAGATCGAAGAGCCAAATCTAGCTGCGGATTTGACATTCGCGGAGTATCCGACGCATATAGTGGAATGGAAGGTACAACGCCATAAGAATAAAGATGTGCATATGATCAGAGTAGCCTGGTGTTTTCATCACGACGATGAGGTCACATGAGAACTCGAGTCAGAGATGCGCCAGGAGTTTCCGCACCTATTCGCTAAGACCTCTACTTAATGCAAAATTCGAGGACGAATTTTCTTTTAAGAGGGTAATGATGTAATACTCGCTTTTAAAAAAAATATATAATAAAACCAAATTGTAAAGCCAATTACCCAAGCCCTTTATTGAGCCCATTAGCATGTTAAGCCCACAACCTAGCCTATAAAAGCACTAACATCCTAAAGCTTGCTCTTATCCTTTCATTTCCCCTCCCTCACTTCTCTCTCTTTCTCTCCAAGCACACTCTAATCCAGCAAGAGAAAGGGTGCTATAGCAAAGTTGTCTTCAAGGTTCATCTTCATTTCTACATCTCTTGATTTCTATGTCAATCCCTCACTTCTTCTCCCCAATTGGAATGCTTCTTAGGTGGAGAACGGCAAGGGGAGGGTGATTATCGGTGATCGGAAAGGCTTCAAACAAGAATCACTCCAGAAGGAGGTGGGTGAATCTGAAAACCCCCTGCATAACTTAATTAGCAATAGGGTAGAATTATGATTCTTATTTTGCAATGTGTTCTTGACTATTGAAAGGAGGTGGAAAAAGGAATGAGTGATTGTGTTCTTATGTTTGATTCTTATTTTGTAATTCCTTATGATCCTAGATGTGTTCTGTATTAGTCCTCTATATTTAGATGATTGTTTGTATGCATTAATTTCATTTCTGGATTAAAAATCGCTGAAAATCGCATTCTGTCCGATTCTATTTTCACTGCGACCGGTCAACCGATCCAGGATATCGGTCGACCAGTGATATGAGAATCGGTCGACCGATCGGTAGAGACCAGTCGACCGATAATTTCTTCCGATCGAAGCTTCTTCTATTTTTCAGACAAAGTATTATCGATCGACCGATTCAGAGATATCGGTCGACCGGTGCTCAAGACTTACTGACCGAGAATCATTGTATTGCATCAAGACCAATCGGTCGACCGATCTAGAGATATCGGTCGATCGGTGCCCGAAAATCGATCGACCAGGTAGAGAGAATCGGTCGATCGTTCCTTATCCAGAATTCATTTTTTATTCCTGATTAACCAAGATTCATTCTATGATTGTGTTATGCATTTCCCTACTGATTGAATGGTTGTGTGACCACATCAATTGTCTTATTATTGATTTGTCCATTGATCCAATCACCTTATCGAATGAAAGAGTTATGAATTGATAAAGAGATTAAAGCAAGAAAGGTAAAGAGATAAAGGAAAGGTGGCCAGCTTATGCTAAGTGCTTATCGTGAAGGGTTCGCTCCCTTAGCAAGGTCTTGATCATCCATTGGCTGCACAAAACTGTATTAATTGCTCGGCGTAAAACCTCCATAAGTTAAAGGCACCCAAAGTCACCTAAGCTAAGTGAAAGATACACGCACAAAGAATATGTACAAGTGATATGAGAATGATGATGATAAGTGAATCATTATTATTAATCCATCATGATTATAGTAACCTCTCATGATTATATGATCCATGATTTATTCTATCCATTGATGTCTCTAATCGAATGATCATATGTTCTCTACTTCATCTTGTTATCAATTATTATTGATTCTGACTATTGCTACTTATTGTTATGCATTGAGTACTTTATGGATCCCCATTAGGCTGTATAGCTTACGGGAGTACCTCCTTTCTTGTGTTTGATTTTTATAGGGTTAGGTCAGTGATGGTGTTGAGATCGTGTGCCGCGACTAGCTCGAGCGATAATAAAGCACATAAACTTACAGAGGGCGTAATTATCTTTATCTCTATTTTCCGCATTATGAACTTTGATGTAACTCAGATATTATGACTATCATGGAGATTTTGTAATACTTTGAAACTTCCGCTATTTTGATGTCATATGTTCCCTTGTTATCTTTATTGCTGATTTGTTATCATTTTTATGAAGTTTTAGTCAAATTATTTGTCCTACTTATTGTATTTTCATAGCGCATTCGGAGAGATATTCGTCACGTGACGTTAGTCGATTTGGGGGCATTACAGCTATGCCTGGATCCTCTCCTAGAAAAGGTTACGTCAGTCCATCAAGCATGCTCATGTTCTTCCAAGCTGATGGCAAGGAATCATCAACAAGTAGCAGTTTAGAAGAACGAAGGAAAGATATGTACTTGGGGCTACACTACAGAGTTCTCAGAATTAACAGTGGAGTTAAAGAAAAAAAAAAGGCCCCTGAATAATCCTTTTTCCTTGAACAGTTTCATATTTAAAGTAGATTAAGTTGATGCATATCCTCGTGTAGATGCAATAAAATGCTGCAGCCGATTGGCATAATAAACTATTGAACAAAACACCCGTCCAATGCTCCGATTCAAGGGTCGAGAGTTTAGCTGTGTTACTAAGGTTCAGAAAGTGTTGTCTGTTAACATATCCAGAAATGGTCTTAAATCCCTATTAGGCTGTTAGGCGTTTGTGACGTTTATTCTACTTCGTTGACTATGTAATTTACAGTGAGCAAGCAGAAAGAAACATGCACTGATAACAACATGCACATCTTCAGCTTCAGAGCTAAGATATAAGATCAAGAAAAAAAAAACAAAGAATGAAGTGGGCCAGTGTTCCTTTCTTCATTTTACTTTTCACAATTGTGAAGATTACTACTATGTACATCAGATATTTGTTTTAGATTAGCGAACTTCATGCCTACAGCATGAAACTGCTTGTTGAAAAATGATTCTTGAGTCATGATTATCAAGTCGCACCTTGTTTTGTTTGCTCGGGATTTGATGCATCAGTCACAGAGTTGATGCTTTGTTTATAGAGTTGAGCATTTGATTTGTTCAACTACTTCCAAACACATCTCAATTCAACTATTCACGTAGAACTTATCTATTAAATTTTAACCTTGTGTTTAATTAAATAGTACACCATTACTTTATCATGGTGATTAAAAGGTTATTGAAGGGCAAAATTAACCTGCCTGGTACGATGGACGGCCACTACTACTATTCCGGCGACGGAGGCTGCCTACTACCAGAACAGCTATATATACTCCATGGTACTATGGATCCTATGGCCAACAGACGTCCCAGCGTCTGGGCATAATAACTATATATATCATGATGGACGACTTTCACTATAAGAAATATGAAAATTACAGACGGTTTCAACCGCGGTTTCGACCGTCTGTAATTTCCTAAAAATGGTCGGAAACATTATTTTCGACGGAATTGATTCGTCCGAAAAATTATCAGTGGACGATTGAAAAAAAAAACGTTAAAAATTTCGACGGAAGTCCGGCAGTCGCGACCGTCGAAGTTTTCGACGGTTTCGTCGACCGTTGCAAATATCGATGGCCGCCGAAGTTTTCGACGGTTTCGTCGACTGCCGCAAATACGGCGATAGCAACCGCCGAAAATTTCGACGGTCGTCGCGCGACCGTCGAAGTTTCAGTTGTCAAAACCGTCGCAAAGAATTTTAATAATATAAAAAAATTGGATGTGTACGTTAATGACTCCCAAGTTTTTGTTGCTTGAATGATGTGTAGATCACAAGGTCGTTTTCATTAATAAATTGCTGATTTCTTTTAGCAGGAACTTTTTTTGTGTGCTGGCCCGGGTCTACGGGAGACCTCCGGTGTTCGAAGCTACTAGCACTCGACTAATCCGGAGCCGAGAAAATAAAACAATAAAAGCTTATTCCTTGACCAAGGTGACGACTCCGAGATTCGAACCTGGGGTTACTAGCACCCTGCTACTAGTTGAGTCAACCACCATTATTTTTAGCAGGAACTAGTAATTAATCTTTTTGCTTGAGTTATATATGTTAGTATATATGTTTTATTTTTCTGATCATCTTTCGGATACTGCTCCCTTCGGCAATGGGAATCGGTCCTTAGGTTCATTTTGTCAAAAAATGTAATTATAGACAGATCTTAGAGGGCTGAGATAATTTACGAATTTAGAACTTAGAGGACGGAATATCAAAACAAATCATGTACCGTGGAAAAGAGAAGTGACCTCTCTTTAGTTAGTTCATAAATAAAAATTTCGTGCCATTTTTGTATCATCTGGCAAAAAACAAACAAGAAAAGATAAAAAATCAAATATGGGAAGAGATCAAAAGCAAGAAGGAAAGGATTTAAATGCAAATCAAATTCAACACATGGAAAGAATTCAAATTCGAATTCAAATAAAAAAAATGAAGAACTTGGGAAATCGGGGGAGAGTTTTCCTCCCCCCATTCATTCCCGATTTGTCTCCCTGACTCCTTCTCCAATTCGACAGGGATGGGCTATAAGAAGGCATGAAGAGAACCCCTGCACCCCTCTTAGAACCTTCTCCGATCGGCCGCCATCGACGAACTCCGCCTCCTGTTTTTCCTCTTCCTCTCCGACAAGCCACACGTAGAGGCGATTGAGACTACCGATGGACATCCAGGGCACAGTGACTGCTTCCTCAATGCACTCGAAAGTCGACCAAGTCCTTCTCGTCAGTCAGGAACGATATGAGGCCAAGAGGACGACGACAGCGCCGCCAACGAACCGAAATCGATCGGAAAAGGTACCTTAAACGTTTAATCTCAATAGGAGATAAATTACTAATCATACAACGCGTGATGATTCCATAGTGATCTAGAGATTATAAACTACATTTTTTGAATTGCAACCGTCGCGATCCGACGGCCGGAAGTTGGCTGGAAAAGAAGAAATTGACTGGTGGCTCTATTTTCGGCCGTAGGACCGGTCGATCGATCGCAGGAGCGATCGACCGGTATAATAATAAAAATTGATCGGTTCAAGGAGACCAGTCGACCGGCTTGACAAGGCACATGTGCGATCGTTAGGAGCAGTTGATCGGTCCATCGAGGACGATCGACCGACCCAATGGGAGCGGTCGACCGGTCTAGTAGGAACGATCGACCGGTTCAAGGATAGGGAGAATTCCAGACCAATTTTAAAGTACGAACACTGATCTGGCCCGAGTTGAACCCTGACTCGGCCCGAACTACATACATGGATCATAAATAGAAGACACGATCCAAATTTCCCCCACTCGGTCGGGTTCTATTACAAAAGACGTAAATGTCCTTCTTGAGCCCGAACTTCATAGTTGAGCCCCAACTTCGATAGCCCACTTGAGATCTTGTCCAACATTATAAAGAGTGTAATGGGCCTCCCCCACCCAGAAGGATGAGTCGAGATTTGGCATAAAGAATAAAGAAAATAGGGCATGATTCAATCTTCTCATAGAAATGAAATATTTATGATTTTTAGATTCCATAAGTATTGAACAAATTAAGTAAAGAAAAGATGAAACCATGAGATTGCTATGTGCCGTCCCAAAGTACAAAGTACAGAGGTCAACATGTGGATATTAATAGCCCCACCACGGCCAACGTCATGAAGTGGGTATTAATAACCCTACTATGATGGTATTATAGAGACAAAGAAGAAGCATATAGCTAAGTTGAGGAGACAGTGAATTTACATGTCTCTAATGACCACTGCTCCTGGGATATAGGTCCTCTCATACTTGTGTTCCAAAAAAAGGTGATGTATTGACACACACTTTTTTCCAAATAGGACATTATATTGATTACAAATTATAGCGCCAGAGGGACATGTAGCTTAGTTGAGGAGACAGTGAACCTACGGATTTTTAATGATCACTATTCTTGGGGTACAGGTCCTCTCCCACTTGTATTTCGAAAAGGGTATGCATTGGCATTACACATTTTCCAAAGTGAGCATCTTGGCTTTACAGATGTATAGAAGCATTCCAACCTAATAAAGTCGAGCTTGCATAGGACAACCAATTTGAAGGACTGCATAGTAATGTAAAAGATGTAGTACAATTCATGGTAAAGTAAAGTATAGAACAGTAAAGTATGGTATGGTAAAGTACAATAAAGTATGGTAAAGTAAAGTATGATAAAGTAAAGCATAGCAAACTATTGCAAAGTATAGTAAAACATGATAAAATAATGTATGACAAAATACAGAGTATGGCAAAGTACAGAGTATGGCATAACAAAGACAAAACAAAATTACAGAAGAGAATAGAGTATGAACATGGTAAAAAATAAAGTATAGACATGATTCATTGCCTTGTGCCATCAAAACATTGATTGTAATGAGAAAGGAAGAGATTATTTATTATTACTTATCTGTTATTGATACAAGTATGTTTGATTATTAATCTATAGCCTATGAATCTATTGTACTGAGCGTTTTCGCTCACAGATATTTGTTGCCTCTGCATTTGAGATTTTGCAAGTGAGAATCTTGCCTAGAGATGAGTGATGGAGGACACAGTGCTCAAGGGTTATTGCACATGACTCATTAAGCTCAATAGCATCTTTTTTTTATCTGTATTCATTGGATAAATCATCGTTGCATCAGATGAATATTATGGTCTTTTTCGCTGTAATAAAATATGTAGTCATTGTCGAGATTATTGGATATTATTGTCATTTCCTACTTCTTTATGGATTGCATTAAGTGCTTGGTGTCCTTTGATATTCCAACGCTTCCGTATTTACTATAGAGTTCTAGGTTATTTTATTATTATATTTGTTGTCACGTATTACATTTATTGAATAGTCAAGGTCACAATATGATCAATAGTATAGCAGACAGTGTAGTGTTTTTGGAGTCAACCTGATACGAGACATGATGGCCAATTTTGGGGGCGTTACAATTTTACTCATATGTTTTTGTTTTACCTTTCCACTTGTAATCATAATGGATGTGGACTTCTAGAAAAGTTGAGGTATATTCACGTAATCTTCAATAATTATGATCTTAAGCCCAATTAATATTTTTAGAAAAAAATTAAAATATTAGGTTGGGAAAATTAAACTTTACAAAAGTAGTTTAGATATTAAATAAATAATAAATGAACATGTATAATTTATCATGTATATTTTTTTTGTGAAAAAATAAAATAGAAGATGAAAACATCTACTTCAAAAATAATATTTATATTGTCCCTTATAATGATAGCATTAAAGAGTTACCTTTCAATGAAGGCAAAGCACTGTAAACCAATGGATCGAGCAAGTAAAAACATCTATTATATCATTACTCATATTCTACTTATCCAGTGGGTGCACGCACCTGCTGATATCCATGTGTCTCTGCCGCCGCTGGTTGGTTTGTTTTGTAATTATGTCAGACATATTTTCTCAATGTATTAGAATATCAATCCGGGATTAATGGGTTATATATAATACTATCGTGTGTGTAATTAATTTGGTGATCCCTTCGTTTTACATTTATGATTCAAGTAAAATCGTGTGTTGCTCTCTCCCCTCGTTGCGGCCGCCACCAAGGAACCTCCCCCTCCGAGCACCACCGACAGCCTGTAGATCCGAAGAAAATTAAGTTCCAAGCATTGAATGTATCAAAACCAGTCAACCAACAACCTCACCACACAAAGTCGCGTACAATTACATGCCCACAAAACCTGTTCAAAGCAGTTGATATGTAGACATGTCTAGCTCTCCGGTGATTGAGTAATATTTGTATATGTATAAATGTACGTACAACCATCAAATAAAGCATCATCTTTCCCGAGAATTGTGAATCTCTTACATGGTATCAGAGCCATAATATTTTTTTCCATGTCTTCTTCGACTATGACCTCTCATTCCTCCTCCTCCTCTACCGCTATGCCTGATAACATTACCACCTCTCCCAATTTACCCAGCTTTGGATCAGTCAACCATTATCTCACTCTTAAGTTAATTTCCACTAATTACTTTTTGTGGTCCACCCAATTACAACCTTTAATCAAGAGTTTTGCTCTTGAATCCTTTAGATGGTTCAGACTGTCCGTCAACCACTATCTCTACCTCCACTGCAACTGCTGTCCCAAATCCTGCTTATATTGAATGGCAACGACCTGATCAGCTTTTATTAAGCTGGCTTATTGCATTACTTTCCGAGGAAGTGCTCCTAGTCATTGTTGGTCTCACCACTGCTCATGATGTTTGGCAGACACTTAAGGAGACCTTTGGAGCGCCATCTGCAACACGATGACTCCAACTCAAAATGCAGCTTCAGAACTTAAAAAAAGGAGATTCTTCGGTGTCATCCTACCTCCGACAGGCAAAATACATAGCGGATGAACTTGCTGGTGCTGGTGACAGGATTGCACAATCCACCTTTAATGCAATCATATTCAACAACCTCATATTTGACTTCAACGACATCGTTGTCTCATTCTCTGCCCGCGCTGATACTGTCAGCTACTATGAGATGCATAGCATTTTGTTGAGCCATGAGATTCGTCTCACCAACCAGCAAGTGTCTCTATCCTCTGCAGTGACTCCACAAGCTAATTTTGTTTCTCCAAATGTTTATATGCCTCGTAATGTAGGTAGCCATCGTGGACGCGGTCATGGACGGAACACAGCCCACCGGGATCCTTGCCTAGTTTGTGGTATCTATGGCCACAGTCCCCACAGATGTCACTATCGTTACAACAACCCCAATCGTCCACCAGTTCCTTCTGCCCAACAACAGCATGCATATGCCTCTCCTACGATTGCCCCAGTACACCAGCCCCTCAACATCTGCCTTCCATGCCTACACCGACTGGATACCTGACAGCGAAGCTACCCATCACATCACACCGGATCTTCACTCTCTTGATGCTACAACAGCCTATGATGGTTCTATTGGTCAACTTTACGCACACCCTCTAAAGACTTTTTGCTCAACAATGTGTTACATGTTCCCACTATTTCAAAATCTCTTCTTTCTGTCTCTCAATTTACTAAAGATAACAATTACATTTTTGAGTTTCATCCTTACCACTTTTTTTATTAAGGATCAACAGTCCAATCGCCTGCTCCTCCAAGGTCACCTTAACAATGGTCTCTACTGTCTACCTATGGTGCCATCTCCTTTCACTGCACTTATTGCTTTTGCTACAATTGATAAACGCTGGCATCAAAGACTTGGTCATGCCTCTGCACCTGTTATTCGGCATATTTTGAATAAGTCCTCCTTGCCCAGATTTGAGTCAGCCACCTTACCTGCAATGATTGCCTCATCAACAAATCCTGCCGTGAGAAACTCTTGCCTACAACAACTCAAAGCTCTACTGTTCTAAATCTCATTTTTGCTAATGTTTGGGGTCCCTCACTGGCATCAAGTGATGGGCATCGCTATTTTGTTTTATTTTTAGATGATCATACCAACTTGGTTATATCCCTTGTTTCACAAGTCTGATGTCTACCATATTTTTTTACAATTTCAGAAACTAGTTGAATGCTAGTTTAATTCTAAAATTCGTCAATTTCACTTTGATAATGGCGGCAAGTTTTGACGTCTCATTCCGCATTTTCATTCATGTAGTATCCATCATCGTCTTATCTGTCCACACACGCGCAAAATGGCGCTGCTGAGCGTAAAATACGCCACATTGTTGAAACAGGCTTGACTCTTCTTTCTCATTCCCCTACTCCACGTCGCTACTGGCATTTTGCCTTTGAAACTGTTGTTTACATTATAAATAGACTACCCACTCCTGTCCTCAACTATCATTCCACCTACTACACCTTATTCCATCAACACCCTGATTATAATTTTTTAAAGGTCTTCGGGTGTGTTGCCTTTCCATACCTTCGCCCTTATCACAAACACAAATTTCAGCACCCTTCCACAGCCTGTGTTTTCCTTGATTATCCTAACAACCACCATGGCTATCGGTGCCTCGACATACTTCACAATCGCATTTACTATGCTTATCATGTCTGTTTCAATGAAACCACCTTTCCCTTCTTAACTCCTACAACCAAACCATCTATAATCCAACCCTCGTCTAGTCCATGGACATGTGTCCCTCTTCTAGTTCCTACCTTTACTTCTATTCCTCCCCCGTTCCCTTCTAATCAATCACCTCCATCCTCTCCAACTTCTCAAAACCACATTCCAACACAGTCTGACATCCACCAGCCCTCTACTGCCATCTCCTCCTTCCAACTCCCTTCACATGATATTGTAGCCTCGCCCCAAAATTGATTACCCCAAACTTGCTGGCATTCGCCCTTTGCCTACAGCCCACCTCACTTCTATTGTCACTGCTTGTCCTGCTCCCACTTGCCATTCGCAAGCCATTAAGCACCCTCAGTGGCATGGTGCCATGCTTACAGGACTCGATGCGCTTATCAGCAATGACACCTGGACCTAGTCGACCCACGCACTCTTGCCATGAATGTTGTCGGTTGTAAATGGATATTTCGCAATAAATTCAATCCTGATGGCTCCATTGATTGACATAAAGTTCGTTTAGTTGCCAAGGGCTTTCATCAACTACCTGGCCTTGATTATTCTGACACCTTCTCTTCAGTAGTGAAACCATCCACCATCTGCCTTGTGGTCTCTCTTGTCGTCTCTCTCGATTGGCCGATTCGCCAACTTGATGTGACCAATGCCTTTCTTCATGGAGATCTCCATGATGAAGTCTACATGGAACAATCTCCAGGATTTCACGATGAACGCTATCCAAATCGTGTATGCCATCTCTATAAAGCCATTTATGGCCTCAAACAAGCACCACGTGCTTAGTTCTTCACCTTACACAATGCTCTGCTATCATTTGGTCTTCAGTCTTCCAAAACAAATCCTTCCTTGTTCATTTATCACAACAAACAATAGTTAGCTTATGCCTTAATCTACGTTGATGATATCATTATAACTGGTTCCACAACTTGTCTCCTTGCCAACCTTACATCATACCTCCAATCTTCTTTTGCCCTTAAAGATCTCGGCCCCCTTCACTATTTCTTAGGTGTTGAAGTCCTTACTCATAATAATGGTCATCTCCTCTCCCAACAAAAATATATCCATGATATTCTCATACAAACCAACATGCAGCATTTCAAACCTGTCTCTTCCCCACTTGCCACCACAACAAAATTTGAACCTAACTCCACAGCCAGCGCTTGTGATGTCACCCTTTACCAGCAGATTGTAGGTGCCTTAAATTATCTCACCATCACTCGTCCGGATATCTCATACTCTGTGAGTTATGTTAGCCAATTCATGCACTGACCCCCCACTATCCACTGGCAAGCTATCAAACGTATTTTATGTTATCTCAACACCACAGCTCATCTTAGTTTACACCTAACCCCACAAACATCTTTCCACCTTCATGTTTTTCTGATGCAGATTGCAGATTCCATCGTCGATTGCAAGTCCTTCGAGGGCTACCTCATCTACTTCGGCAGCAACTTAGTCTCTTGGTCAGCTCACAAACAAAAGACAGTATCACGGTCTTCAACGAAATTGGAGTATAAGGCATTAGCCAACGCCCACTGCAGAACTTCTCTGGGTTCAATCCTTGCTACGAGAGCTGCGTATCAAACTTCCCTCTCCACCTATCTTGTGGTGTGGCAATTTAGGAGCTACTTATCTCACGGTTAATCCTGTCTTCCATGCCCGCACGAAATATATAGAAGTTGATTTTCACTTTGTGCGTGATGAAGTTGCGGGTCGAAGATTACTTGTCAGGTTTATCTCCTCCAAAGATCAGCTTGCAGATATTCTCACTAAATCGTTGTCTAGAATTCGCTTCATTTTCTTGCGCAACAAGCTCCGTCTCTTCTCTAGACCGAGTCGAACTTGCAGGGGCTTATCAGAACCAGTCAACCAACAACCTCACCAAACAAAGTCACGTACAGTTACATGCCCGCAAAACCTGCTCAAAGCAGTTGATATGTAGACGTGTCTAACTCTCCAGTGACTGAGTAATACTTGTATATGTATAAATGTACGTACAATTAATCTATATATATATATATATATATATAAAGTTGATGCTTTGAAATCATTCTCCATCCATCTTTCCCCTTTCTCTTTTTTCATATTTTTTTTGAGTTTTCTAATATATTTAGTCATTAACTTATCAACTAAATTACTAAGCCACTAAGCATTAATGCAACTGTTCCATTTCTAAGCTCAACTCTGACACCCTCTTTCCTTCCTCTATTTGTTTTTTCTTTTTTCTCCTTTTTTTGGCTGAATCCACTGCTTACCATTTTTTTACTTTTTTTTGTCTGCATTCAATTGTTGAGCAAACGTGCGACCCCCTGCATTCTAATTCATTGCTTGAACGTCCGTTTTTAATGGAGGCATTACACAGGCATTACACTGGAAGATGAAAAGGAGGTAGGGGCGTTGCAGCCGGTGTTTGGGCCTCGGTGACTCCTATATATGTGGTTTCTCGCGTTGCCATTTTTGTCAACATCGTCGTCTGGAAAAGGGGGCATCTTAGATGGGAAGGCCGGCACAAGCCGGAGGCAGCAACGTTCATAGAGAAGCCGTGGACACAGGTCGTGACGCCTCTGTCCTCAAGTGAATCCATCTTTCTGAAAGTAGGGCCACGAGGAGTTCGGAGGGTTGGAAGGATCACGCTGGAGGGACTTGTACAGTTGGCTCCGCTAGCGCTTGCGGAGCTTCTCGACCTTGCAGCGGCACTGGTGGAAGAGGAGGCGCAGATGCGCGCAAGGCCGTTGGCGACATCCTGCCAGTGAGAGGCGTGGACGCTGCCGCGTTTGAGGGCCTTTCACTTCTCGCGGAATGGGTGGATGAGGGCCACAGGGCGCAGGCTGCGGACGCCACCGCAGCGCTGTCGGAGCAGCAAGCACCGACGCTAGCAAATCCAAGGGAACCAGAAAGCGCAGAGGGCTTGGTGGTGGTTGTGGCGCGATGACATGGTGGAGCGAACTTCTCTGAGGGACCTCCTCCAGGTGAGGCGCAGGCTCAATGGCGAGGCTGGCGACGGTCATTTCGTCTGCGTCGGGGTCGGGGTCAGGGGAGGGAGAGGCGAAATCATCGGCGCAAGGAGCACGGCAGAGCACGAGGCGGTTGGCAGCGTCCCGCTCTTCGCCGCAGACGGGAGGGTGCTTCGGCCTGTCTTGATGTAGGCGGGGGACCCGTGCCGACTGCAACGGGCGGACTCGGCCGGGCGCATGCCGGTGATGTTGTTCACATGCATTTGCAGCGGGGGAGAGGGATGAACGTGCAATTTGAGAAAAGCTCCGGTATTAATTTATTTTAGTCCATCCAATTTTTTGTGCTTTTCTTTATTTTTAATTAGTTTTTCATACTTATTATTATACATATAATTATCATTATTCGTAAATTTCATTTTGTTTCTTTAAATTTCTATCTCATGAAAAAATTATAAGAGATTATGAGTGAATGCGAAGGTGTCGGTGGATTGGATTCAAAGGTGGTCTGTATTGTTTTCTTTTTTCCGTTTTACTTTCTTGTATTTATATAAAGTCAAACTCAATGAAAGTTTCAAATTACTATCCATTCATCATTATCTAGTGCATATTAATTTATTGCATCATTTGATTCTTTGTATTGTGACTTATTATTCACGTTATTAAATATGATATTAATTAATTACATCATTCATTTTTTATGAACACTAAACATTTGATATTTCTATTATTAATTATAACTCATATTGACTCTTTATATTTATAATAACAAATAATCATATATAAAATGCATTTTATTTAATGTGTATTAAATTTAATTCCATGATTAAATTTTCATAAATTATAAGTTGGCTCTTTATATTTTATTATATTTTTAATCCTAAAGGTAATCTTATATATATATATATATATGTATATATGTATATATATATATATATATATATATAAAGCTGGTGAGAGTTCTCTCCTTCCAAAATGTTATCCAATAAATGTCATTTAGTGCATTAAATGACTTGACTCTCTCTATATATATTAAAGCTGATGCATTGCAAATTCTCTCCTTTCAAGATGTTCATTGATATTTTTTGGTGGTGCATTTGAATTTTAATTCTTTTCTCTCATCTTTTCATATCTAAAATAAAGGCATTCTCTACATATTGAATTACAACTACACATGATCCAATAAATTCCATTTAGTGCATTAATTGACTTCACTCTATATATTTCACAAAATTAATATTGAAACTTTTGATCATTTGTAATAATTCAATTCAAATGTAAAACTCTAAAAAATGACCTTTGAACTTTCCACAACTCATTTAAAGAGATGGCTGAAAGAGGAACAATGAACCATGTTACCATGAGGAAAGAGCAAGATCATATGTATTTAAATAAAATTGCACAAGAGCAATGAAAATGAGCAAGAAGCTGCACAGGAAGTCAAAATAGGCATATGAGCTTCCCCTAGAGTCTCTTCTCTCACTCAGCATTACCTCCACAGCTCCTTGAGCAGCATCATTTTTTTCTCATAAGAAGATGATGTACCACCTTAGCAACACCAGCAGATGCTCAGCCATGGCAGCGTCGACGACATGTATGGGGTGGTCGATCCATGGCCATGGAGAACCAAGACCAAATCAAGAGCAGAGGCACGGCGAACTCATCAAATCTTATTGACCTTCTCTTAGGCTAAATGGATCTTGCTTTAAGGCAACATTTCCCTATTTTTTGCACCGAGGGCGACGACTTGAGGCACCTTAAGAAGCTCTACTCCTCTCGTATTTTGTGTGCTCATAGAGTGCAGTCCTATTGATAGCTCATAAATGAAGAGGTTGCATCCATGCTTGCTAAATTATCTAGATCTCGCCCATTGGAAGCCAATGGATTGTTTGACAAGTGCAAATCTAAGCATTAATATCGAAGCACAACTAGAAGAATTATACGACAATCGTATTAATATCAAACAACAACAATTCATAGGAATATTTCACACTTAATTAAGATCAATATTCTTAATTAATTGCCTTAATTAATTATTTAGTTTTATCATAAATCAATCTCATATATACCTTATATATATATATATATATATATATATATATATATATATATATATGATTTATACAGACACATGGGGCAGTATGCTATATTGATTTTCTTGTCTTTTCAATTTCATTTGTCCCTTCATTTTCTTTATACGCAATCAACCTTTTTTTCATTTTTCTGAACACATTACAAAGTGAGGAATAGATGTGTATATTGATAGATTCTCATGAAAGGCAAATTCATAAAAAAATAAGAATAAAAAGTTATCATTTAATTATCACTCTAACAACATATTCATTTTACTATTGAAATTAAAAAAGGCCACATTAACATATGATAGAAGAAACATTAATTTTACTCCATGCATACAACAATCACATTTTTGTATTATATATGTATCTAAAAAGTTTTTTAGTCTGGTGATACCTATTCAGGTTCCCTAAGACGAAATGTGTAATACCTGTAAGATAAAATGTAGTACAATTGTATTAATATCAAACAACAACAATTCACAGGAATATTTCACACTTAATTAAGATAAAATGTAGTACAATTGTATTAATTTTCCTCCATTCATACTAGAATCACATTTTTGCATTATATATGCACCTTAAAAAGTTTTAGTCTGGAGATACCTATCTAGATTCCCTACGACGAAATATGTAATACCTATAAGATAAAATGTAGTGTTTTGAGTTAAAATATTATTTTCAATTGTTATGATTAAGCCAAGGTCACCTGCATATAATTTAAATATTATTGCATGATTTTGTTTCTGCATTGTTTATGACATCTTATTTAGCAAGGAAATCCTATATAAAACTATTTTTTAAACAAGTATTAATCATTACATAATTTTATTAAAAGAATATGTTAATATTTAAAATTATAACTAATGTAAAAATGCATTATCTATTGCAGTGAATTGTTTAAAATTTACAAAAAAAAAATGGTTCATAAATGAATAACAATATACAAGTCATTTTCAAGCGAATTTAATTTTATAACAATATATTTAAAAATGATTTTATGTCATATATATGTTATAACTATATTTCTTATTAATTTTTGTAGATGATTTAAAATTGAGTGTAAGACATTGAATTTTCAGTATACATAGTACATATTCATATTTAATTACAATTGTATTTAACTAATATATATGCACACACAAACATATGAATATTAAGATATGAAAACAATAATTTTTTTAATAGAATACCAAAAACATTTCAAAGATATAAAATAATTTAATATTCTTATAATAAAAAATATAAATTAATTTAATATTTATATTTATAAATTAATTAAAATTGCGCGAAGCGTAAGGATGTTCCCTAGTCATCAAATAAAACATCATCTTTCCTGAGAACTTTGAATCTCTTACATAATGAATCAAAGTTGATGTGAGATCATGTCCATGTCAGGAACTCACGAGGCGACCGACTTAATTTTCATTCCATTTTAAATCTTAGAGGTCACAAAAATATATATAAATATAAAAGAAAATCTACCTAAGAAAAAGACGTGGCATCTCTTATTTCATAGTCGAATAATGTTTCATTTTGTTTTCCCATCTTTATCATATGAGACTCGATATATACATATATACAATTGTGCTTACGTATAAAATCAAATTCCATTCGATTATCATATATATTACATTCTCCATCACAAGATCCAAGAGTGTGCATTGGTTTTGCAATTCTGTGATATATTTTCTTAGAATAGACATTGGTGATTGGTCAAGCTTGTACAACTAGAAAGTGGATGCGCGTATGCATGCCATGGCCTACGTGCAGCCACTCAGGCCATGCACCGTGAGCAGAGTCCTCCCCGTCAATGCCTTTAAGTAGTAGATCGATCGATCGATCGATCGATCGATTTATTAACATCCACAACACATGCACAAGGACAAATCTAACAATACATACAGATCCATTGCAGGCAACCCCCCCATCTGGTCCTACAATCTCTGTCCAATTTAGGGCACGTCTTGATATATAGATGATGTCGATGATGCCAAGGGAGCTGCAAGCTCTTCGAGCACAACGGCGGGCATTTCAAGGCCACTCTGGTCAACGAGTTCCCGCGGTCGCCGGAGCCATGCCGGCTGTGTGGTCAGCCCATGCACGGCCGCGCGATCTCCGTCCACGCCGACTGCATGAGTTTCCTCTTTCAGCATGGCTCCCGTTCCTTGAGCCCGGGGGTGTACAACGGCAACCACTACTCCCACAGCAGCTATACCACTACTCCGGTGGTATGATACGGCCGACCGCAAGCCTACCACCACCTGCAAAGCAACTGTTATATTAATTTATGCTCCGCCATGGACGCACGGAGGCCAACAGCAGCAAGCCTTCCACTACTACCCCTCAAACAACAATGCTCCTCCGACGTGGTACGGCCAACAGTAGCAGCAGCAGCAAGCGACGTCGGGAGGGAGCCACACGTCGTCGCTGGGTCAGCTCCTCGGCGTAACTGCGATTGGAGCTTTACTGCAAGCGTTCATCTCATCCATGATGGGAGCAAATTAATTATGTAGTGATCATATACATGCATATGTTAATTGTCCTTCTTTTCTTTTATGATTGGCCCATAATTAACTTTGTGATTCAGAACAAGTCTTTATTTTCACTTCGATGAACGGAAGAGAAAGTTTTTACTCCTCTTTAGTAGGATTAACCAATCGGTATTGTTTGCTTAAATATTTATAAATACTTTTTTGTTTGAGTCAATATATCAATTAATGTTTACCACGACCCTCAGTCTTTCAAATACATGTGGGCCCGTGTGGGGAGGAGATCACATTTGATGAATGTATATGCACAATACATTTAACCATTTCTACGATGCATATTATGTAAAGTCTCTCTCTCTCTCTCTCTCTCTCTCTCTCTCTCTCTAACTCTCATATAATATAAAAATATGAAAAATAATAACAAATTGCAATGTGCTCCATGAAGAAGGTAGAAGGTAGATATCAGACTCGTTAAACCTTTCACACTTTAAGGGGCTTGGATATGAAATCAGTTAATTAGTTCTTTTTAGGATCATTAATTTCAATAACACTTGACGCCACATTTCGACATATAATAGGATACATGATAAGTTCATATTACTATTATTGTTACTGATATTTATTTGTTTTGTCACAACCAGTGAATCACTACAATATTTTTTGAATTCCTAAAAAATTTCTACAATATTTTTTTAGGAAAAAAGATGCTTAATTAATACTAAAATATTATAAAAATGAAAATTTTAAATAAAAAATAATTAAGTAACTCGATTTTCTGACTTCATTCAATCTGATCACCCAATTGGGTTCAGGTTGCATATGATTCAATATCCTCTCTATCATCCGCAAATTCAATTAAGTGGGATCGAGTTTGAGTTTAGATTAGGTCAAGTCCGGACATGTGATAATTCCTACTATTTCTATTCCATAATTTTTTTAGTAATCATTGAGTTTTATTTTCAGCAATACTTCAATCGATGAGTTTATATATCTAGAAACCGCATGGCTTATCAAGAAAACTTTAAGTTTTGCAACATTGTATTTTTTCCTCAAATGCGGTGTCATGAGTAAGTATCTAAAAATATTCTACTTTAAAGCAATTTTGGGTATAGTTCATATTATTGAAAATATCAATTTTGCAGCATCATTTCTTTTTTTGGTGTTGCAACTAAAACTTTTTTGACAAAAAAAACACACAAAAAATAAGCCATAACAAAATAACATTTTAGGTATGAACAACAATGATAGACAATGCATACTTCAAGAAGTCTATCAAGAGATGAATGATCGTCTCTCATCTGTACAATTTAGACTTGTCACAGTCTAGTTCAAATTTATAAATGCATGAAACGATGGATGAATATTGCACAAAGTTAGCATAAAGTATTGAAATTCATCGGTGTTCAACATAGGTGATTGACTGCCATGCTTGAATCGTTTTAACATTTTCAGTCTATGTTTCATGGCCTTCCTTCGTCGCAACTTCTTCGACTATGAAACCACCCCACATAATTGCTACAATGATGTATGGACCTTAACAGAAAAAAAAAATGAATATAAAATCAGAAATATATTCAATGAAAACGTAGATTTAGAAAATTCAAATTATTGCAAGAAGAATAAAAGAAAAAAGTATGAGTATTTCTTAAATACTATATAAAGATGTTACTTACAAGTCGAAATCGGCAAGATGATAGGCAAGTTGGGATCAAACTCTGAACCTCAAAATAGGTTACAATCTTTAAACACAATTGAAGTCTTGAGAAAATCTAAGTTTTGAGACCAATGACTCAATCTTTCATACATCTTTCTTTTTTTTCATAAGAAAGAGATTCAAATAACCTTAAGAAAGGGGATGAGGTGCAAAAACTAATAGTTGGGCATCCCTTTTTATAGTTTAAATTTTACATTTGAATTCACTGCACGTGGAATGGGAGAATTAATGGACTTTGATGCATTATCAAAATCAATATCAATAACTTAATGACCATCCAAATTTGGCTAAAAAATCATGGTGTATATCTCATGCATTCAATGTAATGATATTACATATCAAATGCATTCATCACTAATATTCACAATTTAATTCTCATGATAGATATATATTGAACAATATGAAAAATAAACAATCGTGGAACACATAGGTAAGAACACATATTTTAATTTTATTAAAATTTATCTATTTTATATTATAAATTTATTTATAATCTATATTCTATATATAAATATATTAAAAGGAAAATGAGTAAAAAGATAAAATATAAAGACAATTATGAGAAAATAAAAAATAATGATAACTTATTTAATATATTATTTTATTTATGCATCAATAAAAGAATAAGTAAACGTAGAAAGAGATATATATTATATAATAAACATTAATGATAAAATATTAAATTTAATTACCGATGGGCTTAGCTTTCGGGATTATCGATGAATTTAAATCAATCTAAGGCTAGAGCCATTGGTAACTTTAATAAAAAAATATTAAATATATACTTATATTATATCACATATATACTATTATAAAA
Organism: Pontederia crassipes; assembly: GCA_030549335.1. NCBI lineage: Eukaryota > Viridiplantae > Streptophyta > Magnoliopsida > Commelinales > Pontederiaceae > Pontederia > Pontederia crassipes. Next base: position 54,869,479 of record CM060194.1, on the reverse strand, counting down.
TATAAATTTATCCTTCGAATTTATTGATGGATTTAAATCTATCGACAATTATAAAGGCTATGTCCGTTAGAAATTTACTTACAGGATTTTGTCATCCATAGTAGCGAAGAATTCTTTGTCCTCGATATTTTGGAAGGATTTTTTTAATCGCAAATGCCGTCGCAAAATACGAAGAATTTTTATCCGTCAAAAATTGTCCGTCGCAAATAAACCTAGCTATAGTTAACAAGTTTTCTCCATCTTAATTATGTTAACATCTTTTTTTATTTTCAAGAAACAAAAACTTGAGACATTTAGATGAAGATTTATATGTTTCAATTAATTGTTTAAGAATAAAAAATATCATTGTATTTTTAACATGTTTATAAACTTGATTTTGAAAAAAAAAGAATATGCATAACACCTTTAAGCACAAACCTTGATTGTGTGTAAAGGTATTTTATTATTCAAAGAGTCATCTTTACACTAATCTAGGTTTGTGATGTACATAATATTTTGGATCATAGCCTTTCTGAATTATTTTACATTTTGATGATAACAAAGTCATGACAATTTTTTTAAAAAAATCTTAAATTCTACAAATAGGAAACTCATGCGACCAATTAAAGGAGTATTGTCGATTGGATTGAGGACAAAAGCTGAGAATTTTGAAGTATTGGTTGGACCGATATCTTAAATAGTTTGACTGACCATTGAATGTACTAAATATGGACATGATGTACAATAGTAACATGTTTGGTTGTAGGATCGGCTGATAAGTTGGCTAAGGGCGGTTCAATCAATCTAGAAGTGTAGAATTTGAAGAACATTATAATAACACTAGTAAATATTATTGCGCATTGCGCAATTAATAACTTGAAAATTAAAAGAATAATTTGGGATTCCTAATATATATATATATATTCTATGCTAAATTAAATTTGAGAAGTTGTCTCATTTCAAATTTATCATCATTTTTTTCATAATTTCTTAAAAAATTTATATTGTCCCATTTTTCATATATTTGTGACAAAAAAATGAGATAATTCATGAGTTTAATTATGCATTTTAAGAAAACATATATTTTTAAAACAATCACTTTTCAACTTTTTGTGTTCTCTTCATTAGTTTAATTTGCAATCAAAACTAAAAGTAAAATAAACTCATTTCTATCGTTACTTTTGAAGCTAAAAAATCAATAACTAATTTAATATCTTACTTATCACCCAAACCTGAACATGAAAAGTCAGTACAAAGAAAATAAATAATTTATTATGAAATTTATAGAAAAAATAGTTATTCTATGTTGGCTTTTTTCATGTTGGTCAATGATATCAAGAACCGTGTACAAATTAATAATTTCGTATATTAATTTTTTGTGACAATTTAACATATGTTACTTTTTTCTCATATTTATAAAAAGTCACAATACAGAGTGTTTATGTAAATCAGTAGAATAAATCTGTTTATGCCGAATAAAAGTTAACATTATTGTCATATGTTACATGTGCCTAGATTTTACAATCTATCTTATGATGAAATGTTGGATAGATTTTATATATGAGGAAATTATGTATAATGCATCCCTGGAAAGATATCAAAGTAATGATAATGTTTTAATAACCTCATTTTTTGGATAATCATGTAAGAGAGGATGATTTTAAATTAAATGATATTCATTATTAAATAAATGATTAAATATAATAATATTATTATTTAATTTAGATAATTTATTCATTTATTTTTTTAAAAAAATAGTTTCACATTTTACTGTTTAATGTTGTTAGCTATATAAAAACGAAATTAATAAAGAAGCATTGACGCATTATGGGAAATGAAAAGATTCATGGTAATATCATTTTATTCACTTAATTTCATAATTCATTATCTCAATTATTTTTATGGAGGTGTACAAACAAAACTGAAAGCGGAAAAAATAGTAAAATGAGATGCAGAACAAAACTATTTCCAAGTCTTAGAATATATACCAAGAATTTGCAGAGCCAAAACATTTTACATGCTGTTATTTAGTTGAGTTATTGATTCATGAACATGTTAACTTTTTTTTAAAAAAAATTGATAGTGAAGACAAATTTAATACACTCTTTTTATTGAAAAAATTTAATATACTCTCATTTAATTGAGCTAGTAATGCTTCAATGGATATCCATTTTTTTTCCAATCCTATTGATACCACATTATATAACAATTTTAATCCAGTAATTCTGCCCTAATATCTTTGAATGAGGAATTTTGTGTGGTCATAAATGGGTCAACTCAAACTTGGAAAAAAATAATAAAAATGTCCAAATTAAGTAGAAAAGATAGCGCAAAGAGAAAAAAGCCTATCAACATTCATAGCTTGAAATTATACTCAATATTTAAAAAATAAAGGGCTCGAAGTCGTCACATAGGCAGGGAGTTCGTCAGCACCAATTAGGTGAAAATATACTATAATGCAGATGTGTACAACTCACAATTGATAAAAAAAAAGGCGTACATGTCTCATACATCAAGGCATATATATACTGTTATATAGATCAATGCATTGGTCAAAGGTTAAAAAAAATAGAATAAATATAGGATCATATTTAATAAATGAGAATATGTACTATGGATTAGTTAAAAACTCGATCCAATGAAATTGTTATTGATCAAAGTAATTAAATATAATCATGATAGAGAGTAAGTATGGAACAGATAAATATGCTCAAAGTAGCATATATGAATGCATGTTCTGCATGATGTCTTACATTTAATTGTTGAATCAATAATATTTCAAATAGCAACCAATGTGAAGTCGTAGGCACTTGAGCATAGTACTCGTGCTTGTATATATGGAAGCTCCTCTGGATTAATCGGTGGATCTGACTAAATGATACTATAAGGAAACTTGGACTTACACTGACCTTCAATGATATCATATCCATTGCAACAGCCACCAAGCAACTTGTTCCCTGCTGGTACGAGACTGTGCCCATATTCATCACAATGGCACCCGCAGAACAAAGCTTTCAGAACTCGATGTCCCGACCACCGACCAAAAGAGACTTGCATGCGGACTTCGTCCCCTCGTCCTTCCATGCGTCCTGAATGGCGTTCAATTAAGCATAGTATGAGGAACTTCGAAGGGTGGAAGCCACTCACAAGGAAGGTGCACATCCCGCCGGCAACACAGTCCCTACAGCTGATCACAACTGCTGGTATTCCTTTACCGCCTTATACATGTCTTCAACAGGGGCACTGCTTGCCGGATAAGGTTCGATGGGTTTCGGTGCCTCCACTCTTGATTCGGTCATGGTTCTCCATGGACATGGACCCGACCACCCCATATGCGCCGATGTCATCACGGCTCGACATACTACTGTGAGGGTGATACATCTCTAATCTCTGCTCGACGTTGTTGCTGGAGACCTTCCTCTTTTTGAAGTCTTTTAAAAAAACTGATGACGTTTGGAAGGAAATAGCAGTTCTATGTATTATGCTACCACATCACATTCCAAAAAAAATTTAAAAAAACTAAGAAAAAAAATAATTACCAATGTTGGAAAGAGATCAATTTGAAACCTCCTCTAAAATAACACAAAAGATATATATATACATATGGCTATGTGGAGTCATCTTGTAACAGAAAAAACGCTATGGCTGCTTATCTTCTTGAATAATTTATTTTTTATTGATTAGAGGAGTAATGTTGTAATTGAGAAAATTAATGTATTAAGTGAGAGAGCGGGAGTTACAAGAAGGGAAAATTTGGTGGGGGTGCAAGTTATAAAAAAGAGATGATCCATCTAATAAATTTTGCCTTCTACCTGTTAAAAAATTTGAAAATTAAATGCACTTATATTAACACTAACTTTGTGGAGTTTACAACGACTGCCTTGATTATTAAGGTAGTGGGATTAGATGTGTATTTGTTAATGGATGAAACAGGTTAAAACTTTGAAAATTAGGATAAAAGATAAAAGGATAGTCTGAGGACAATTTAAAGGAAACAAAAAAGAATAGAGAAAGGAGAGAAAGGCTTCGACCATGAATTTTTTTCGTGGAAGAATAAAGTAAGAATTTTTGAACAAATATCCTGTTTATTAACATTAATGTATCAATGTAAAGTGGAAGAGTCATATCATATTTATTATCTTACTTTAGAAAAAGTTCTTCAAGTCTATTTTCTCATATTTATTATCTTACTTTAAAAAAAAGTTCTTCAAGTCTATTTTTTTAACTGACTCATAATATATTTATTAACATTAATTAAATTGGTGCATTAATGGATGGCCATATGAGAGTTACGAAAAAGAGAAAAAAAATGATAAAGGGGTGGAAGCACTTAGAAAAAAGATAAAGCTCAATGATGTAATGTGATGCATTAGCTTTACATATATAGAGAATCACTTGAAGGCCATTTGAGAAGAAGGGGAAGCGGCCAAAGCAAGTTGGAATGCGAAGAAACGAACGGATTATCGAAAAAGATGTGAATAACGGAATCTAAATCATAGATTATATTTTCTTGAGTTGCAGCATGCCAAGAGTTTCATTTTGTCCTTGTTAATGTTCACAATTCAATGGTTTTCTTGCTCATGATTGTTATTGACAATGTCGACTTGTCTAGGCCTAATATTTTTGGACAAGGTTATAATAGTTATACTTGCCAATGGATGTTTAGAACTTCCTCCCATGCTCTTAAGTATGTTCCTACGAACTTTAGCATGCTTGATTAGGACCTCACTTGGATGCTATAAATTAATTTCATTGGCTGATTGTAGTTGCAATGCTGACAATGAATGGAATTACACAAAATGCTCTCTAACTTTGATGTTTGCTCAGCGATACCTTCCAACTTCACTTTGTAATATGAATATTCTCCATCTTATAATTTATTTCACGGAATGCTCTTATGACCTTGGAATACTTGATTTCCTAGTCGATATGCTGACCTAGCCATGCTCTCTCTCCGCCATGCAAGAAAGCATCCGACATGGCACCACCCGCAAACTTCACGTCACCAAATTAATAAAAAAATTTAAAAATTTAAAAATTTAAAAAGATTCTCTCTCTCTCTCTCTCTTTCATCCTCACCGGAAAGGGGTGAGATCACTTGAGCGCCGAAGGGAGAAGAGGAGGGAGCGGCCGCCCCCACCCATCTCCTCATCAATGATGAAGAAGAGAGGGGGGAAGGGGGTGGCGCCCCCTCCCCGCGCGCACAAAGGGGGAGGGTCGCCTCCCCTTCTCTTCTCCCTCGCGCACGCAGAGGGTGAGGGGTGCTGCCCACCTCCCCCTTTCCTCATGCTGGCAGAGGGGGAGGCAGCCTCCCACCTCCCCCACTCCTCTCCCAGAGAACAGAGGGGGAGGTGGGTGACGCCCCTTCCCCTGTACGCAAATCTCTTAGGGATTGCATGTTGTCATCGCCTCCCAAGTCGCAGATTATCTCCGTCGTCGTTGCATCCCGCACGTCGCTTGCTCGGACCTCATGACCCCTCGTCAAAGAAGAGAGGGGGATGGTATCCTTCCCCTCTGTGCGCACGATCTGCGCAAAGGGGGAGGCGGCCTCCCCCTCTCTTCTTGCCGGAGAAGAGAGGGGAAGGCGACCCTCCCCATCTGCACACGGGAAGGGGGTGTCGCCCTTCCTCCTTCTCTTTTCCGTCGCCAGTGAGGAGATGGGTGGGGACTTATCACGATCGGACCGGACAACGAATAGAAAAAGTCTTTATTTTAGGTCAGACCGACTATTAATAAAATAATATAATCTACTATAATATATGAAATTATCAAACTTCATTTATAAAATAAACTTGTATTAAAATTTGTCAAAATAAAATTATAATAACTCCAAGCCTCCGCAGAATATTTGTATTCAACCGGTCCAGTTACCCAGCCGCTGCCTCTTCCTTCCCCTACAAAGGAGTTGACGCCCACAAACGCAGGCCTCTTCTCAAGCGCAAGAGTTTCCTGCACGTGTGTGTCGCTGCCGCAAGCCTCCCCAGTGAGCACGTCACACTGTAGCAGGAGCTGCCGCGTGTGGACGACACTGCCGCAGGCCCTGCAAGAGAATGTGGGCATTAGCGGCGCTGCAACAGGAGCTGCCGCGCGCAATGTTAGCACCATCACGCGCCGGTGGTGGTGCTGTAGGCCTTGCACGAGCGCAGAGAGTTGCAATAGGCCTCCCACATGAGCGCATGGTGCGGCAACAGTCCCTCAAATGACCACATGGCACTGCAGCAGGCGCCGCCGCACATAGACGACATTGTCGCAGGCCCCCCACGAGCACAAAATGATGCAGCAGATGCCGCCGCCAAGCGGCATTGCATCAGGCATTGCCGCGTGTGGCATTCGCGCCCTCGTGTCGCCGGCGACGCTGCCACAAGGTCTCCCCCACATACAGCAGGACCCCTACGCGAGGAGTCGGGACAAGAGAAGTCGAAAGAGTGGGGAGTCGAAACTCGAGTTTTGGTTAATTAGGATTTTTTATTATGGTTTCTTTTGCTGCATTGAACCGACCAATTTTGAATCGCGGTTTGATCCGATTCTCACCGATTTTTTTGAGTTTGACCGATTTTGGCCGGTCCAATCCGGCTCGAAAGGGAATTCATTTTTGGGGTGTGAAATGAGCCACGTTAGTAATCAGTCGACGGTTGAATCGGTCGGATTGGTTGGTCCAGTCCGGCCCTGATAACACTGGTGGAGGCGGCCGTCCCCTCCTCTTCTCCCTTCGACGCTCAGGCGACCTCACCCCTTGTCGGCGAGGATGCCGGGGAGAGAGAGGAGGGAGCATCCTTTTTAAATTTTTTTTATTATTATATTCTTATTTTATTATTTGTATTTTATAACGTTTGCCTGGCTATGCCACATCGGATGCTCTCTTGCGTGGCAGAAAGATAGCATCGCCATGTCAGCGAACTGATAAAAAACTGGGTATTCGCGATCGGAAGGGCATTTTGCGAAACAAATTATAAGATGGATGACATTCGTATTACACAATGAAGTTGGAGGGTATCACTTAACAAACATCAAAGTTGGAGGACATTTGGTATAATTTTTCCTACAATGAACTAAATGGGCACTACATTGCTATCCTTTCAAAAAAAATTGTCACTTATTAAATTATCAATAATATACATTATTTTGTTTAATATGCATAAATAATTTATTTGACAATACATATTAATTATTTATAATAAAAAATATAAATTAATGTATTTTACCAATATACCATTAATAATCATTACGTTAATTATTTTATATATAATACATTTTGAAGTTCGTAAAGTTAAATCACAAACACATATTCTACACCCATAAAATTTAAAATGTATAAAATAATAAGGGTATTTTATAGAAATATGATAATTCTATATTTTTTTGGGTGAAAGATAATTCTATATTCATAATACTTAAGTAAGATTTATTTAATAAATTTTATAATTTAGGGTTATTTTCTCTGACCATCCTTGAACTATCGCGAATTACCACATCTAACCCCAAATTACGAACTTCATTTTTTGGGTACCTAAACTATGGCGATTTTTCCAATTTGATCTTTCCGTCCAATTCCATCGACTTCTCCCCCCTACCCTCTCTCTTTCCCGACGCCGAGAAAGAGAGAGAGGGGGGGGGGGGGGGGGGGGTCGCCGCCCCACCCTCTCTCTTTCTTGTAATATAAAGGGACCTCCATCGTAGCGCCTCATCGGCGTCCGAACTCCGAAGATGAAGAGCAGTGAACGACGAGGAATGCTTCCCCTGAGCAACGAAGCCATCGTCGTCGTCCCGTCGGCGAAGGCCGAGCTCGCCGGCGCCAGCATGCGTTGGCTCGTCTCTCTCCTCCTCTTCGCGGTCACCATCCCTTGCACCGTGTTCCTCCAATCCGCTGGAACTGCCCAGGTGCCTCTGCTCACGTCCATCAATGTGAACATTTGTCCCGGCTGTAATCCGCCGCTGGAGCCCGCTGAAGCTGCTTCTGTTGTTCGTGTTGAGAAGCCCCAGCCTGCAGCGGATGATGCCTCCGTCGTCCGCATCGAGCAGCCCCAGCCCACAGCGGGCGCTGCCGCTGTCGTCCGCGTCGAGCAGCCCCAGCCCGCAGCGGGCGATGCCGCCGTCGTCCTCGTCGAGCAGCCCCAGCCCGCAGCGGGCGATGCCGCCGCCGTCCGCGTCGAGCAGCCCCAGCCTGCAGTGGGCGATGCCGCCGTCGTATCTCTTTCCCGGGGGGTCGCCGCCCCCTTTCCTCGTCGCTCTATTTTTTTAAAAAAAATTATTTTTATATTCATTATTATAATTTTTTATATAAAAGTGAACTAAGGCAGGGGTATAATGGACATTTCATAAATCCGAAAAATAAAAAATAATGGAGAAGTCGACGAAATTGGACGGAATGATCAAACTAAAAAAATCGCGATAGTTTAGGTACCCAAAAAATGAAGTTTGTAGTTTAGGGTTAAATGAGGTAATTCACGATAGTTCAGGGATGGTCAAAGGAAATAACCCTATAATTTATTTATATTCATAATATAGTAATTAGTTTTTTAATTTATGTAAATAAAGTTTAAAAGGGAAAATATTGAAAGCAAAATTAAAAATATTGTCAGTCAAGTGAATGCGGACTCATTATTATCATTATTTCTTTATTATTCTTATATTACTCACATCAATGTTCTATTAATGTCGTATCGACATTTCAGATATTACTGCTCATATTCATTGATGATTACTCTAGATTCTCCTATGTCTATCTCTTAGAAACAAAAGATGAAGTTTTTGAATTTTTCATGAGATATAAAATAGAGGCCGAGAAGCGATTGGGGAGACCGATCAAATGTTTAAGGACTAATAGAGGAGGAGAATATGCCTCTATGGAATTTGAGGATTATTGCATTCTAGAAGGGATACATAAGTAAACTACTATGCCCTATATACCACAACAAAATAGAGTGGCAGAAAAATCGATGAATGTAGTAAGATGTATGTCGTTCCACTCGACTTTACGCGAAGTTTTTAGGAGAGAGTCAATATTAATTGTGAGTTACATACAAATAGAATTTTTACTAAGTCTGTTGAATCTACACTATATGAATTATGGAATGACAAGAAGCACAAATTGGGTCATCTCAAAAAATGAGGATGTAAAGTACACATATTGGTTTCTAGTTAGCTGAGGGACAAATTGGACTTTAGGATGGTAACATGTAAGTTTATTGGATATAATGAAGAATTCAAAAGGTATAGATCCTTTCACCCGGATAAGGGTCTCATAGAGAGTCGATATGTGACTTTCTTAGAAAATGAAAAGGAACAAATTCATGAGGACGATAATCCTCTGACGACATTGATATATGATGTAGCCAACTCCATAAATACACTAGATCATTCAACAGTGGTAGTTGAGGTTACAAGTAATTTTATACCTCTAGAAGAAGTAGAGGAACTCGTTATTTCCATGAGTATAGCTAGCAACAAGAGGCCACGATCGAAGTTCGCATATTTAGATGATTATGTGTTGTACGAGTGTGAAGCTTCATGTTACTTTGTCGATGTCGATATAGAGGATAGTACAAATCCTATTACATATAAAGAAAAGATGGTTTCTGATGAGTTAGAATCGTGATCGACCGCCATGAAAATTGAAATTGACCCAATTGATTGGAACAAAGTATGTGTGCTATATGATTTACCAGAAGGTAGACATACTTATGATGCAAATGAGTATTTAAGAGAAAGTATTGAGTTTATATGCACAAAAGGAGATTAATTGCTAAGGATTATACTCAGTAAGTTAGAATTGACTTTTAGGAAATCTATTATCCGATGGCTAATATTGCATCAATCAAGACGATCTTAATTTCATGTGGCAATAGTTCAATTTGATTTTAAGTCAAACAAATTGGATCATTGTGTGTACATTAAGAGAAATGGGAGCAATTTTGTGATATTATCATTATATGTGGATGATATCTTGTTCACGGGGTAATGATGTCTTGATACTCAATGAAATAAAAGAAAATTTGAGCAAGCAATTTGAAATGACAAATATGGAAAATCATCCTATATGTATTGAGCATTCAAATTATCGGACAAAAATCTACGGACTTTGAATTTGCATCAAAAGCAGTATATTAACTATAAAGATTCAGGATGCAAAATTGTAAATCGACGCCTACATCACTTGTGATTGGGAAGAAATCGAGTAAAACTCAATGTCCTAATATGGGACAAAAACCCTTAGAGGAACTTTTATGCACAAGTGGTAGGAAACTTGATGAATGTGATGCTTTTTATACGACCCGATTTGACTTATGCAGTAAGCTTGGTAAGTAAATTTCAAAGTAATGTTAGTAAGGCCCACTAGGAGGATTCTGCGATATTTGAAGAGCACCATATGTGAGATTGACATATAAAGTTGTTGTACTTGAGATTATAGGATATTTAAATGCGAATTTCGAAGATGATATTGATGATTGAAAATCCACATTGAGTCACTTATTTTTATTAGGTGATGTACTTATTTATTTTGGTGATAAGAAATAAGGACATGTGATTAAACACACATGGAGGACTGAGTACATTAGATGTTTTCTTTTAGAACTATGACTCAATAAGATCACTTCAAATGTATTGTAATAATTAATCAGCAATAAGTTTGATGAGACTCAGAAATAATTAAGTCAATGCAAAGTCTATAATTGGAACCAGCAATAAGAAATTATAATTAAGTCAATGAGACTCAGAAATAATTAAGTCAATGCAAATAATTAACCAGCAATAAGAAATTATAATTGGAACATTCTTCAAACATGTTTATTTAATGAGACTCAGAAATAATTTAGTCAATGCAAAGTCTATCGAATAATAAACTTTGAGGCGATTCTACATCTCTAGTCACAATACACAAATAATGGGACTGTTGGATAGTAGATATCATGATCATAATGATCAAGTGGAAGGTGTTGGTAATGACCATCACGGTAATGGATGAAATCCATTGACGAGAATCATGATGTTGATTTGGAATTCCTACGATCACGATGAACGTGATTAATAATCAGATATTATCGATTAATGCATGACATCACTGGAGTATCAAAGGCGCGAATGGAGAAAGACTTTGTGGATCACCCAAACACTATTGGCTAGGATCACTCAAACGCTAGCCCTAGCCTTTTTTTGTGATCAAGTTCCACCGATGTTCAAGGCTACAAGCTCTCAACTAATTCAGTGTTCGAACGAGACCGATATGAATAGATTTTGATCAAAATGATGATTCTAAGAATCGAACCTGAGTCTACTAGCACCTGATGACCTCAAGATATAATCTCGCTATTCGATTATGCCAACAATCCTTCATTAATGGTAGCCTTTTTATCTTACTATCATTGACACATTTCCCTGTTATAACCCATGGAATATTTATGGCTTTGATGACACATTTCTCGGTTATAACCCATAGAATATTGAAATATGAAATATGAGCCATCCAAAATGTTGCAGAATATAAGAAGAAAAGGATGGCGGAATAAAGAACCAGACATGCATTCCATAATTAATGACATTCGCAGGCGAACATCTGGATAAGATAAATAGATAACTCAACTTGCACTTAACAAATCATTCCAATGCATACGAACACGTGCCTCCATGATTGTCTTTGCTTATGACTTGTGACGCGGAATGAATACGGAAAAGTGTTATTTTGAGAGAGAGAGAGAGAGAGAGAGAGAGAGAGAGAGAGGAACAATTATAAGGGCAAGAGAAGGTCTGGAACAATTCCAGGGGCATAAAAATAAAAGTGATTCAAAGGCAAGATGTTGATGATGGCTGCGCTGCCGCAATACAATCAATAAGCACACATAATGGGATAATCTAGATAATTGATAAATTGTGTTCTAAATAAGCATCAATTTGACACTAGATTAATTATCGATCATTTTATTTAATTTTTTTAGAATTCATCACATTACTCTTTTTTCTCAATGGATTATTAATAATTTTAATTATTCTGATAATTATATTATTAATAATCTAAATAGCAGTCATGTGACTTTTCAAATTACTATTTGCTTTGAATATAATTTGACAGAAATATTCTTTCAATCAAAATTTAAATTTTAAATATTTTATTAGTAAATAAATATCATTCAAATTTTGTCTTTTTTATTATTTAAAATATTTTATGAATAACTCTTAATTTTGCCTCATTATTTTTTATTTATATTCGCTTTTATATTTTTTTATTTATTTATAATAATATGTGATTAAAATATAAAATAATTTTAGGAACATTTTAGTAATTTGCTTTCTAATTATTTTAATAATGATTAATATTATCAATGCTTACTAAACAATATAATATAATATTATCAATAATTTAAATACTACTAATTTATATAAGTAATGATTTAAATTATCAATTAATTAAATTAACCTCAGAACATTGAATTAGTCGCCTTAAACACCGTTACATCTCGATAGAAGAAAAAAAAAAGCGCGCACACAAAAAAAATAACCAAAAGGCATAATAATAAAAAAAGGACTAAAACGCAAGAAAGGGACAGAGGACGTAGAAAAATTAAGTTTTTAACTGCTGTTGTTTAGTAAACCAAGGGAACGCCTCTCGGATGGCCGCCTTCCACTGTTTCTTCCTCCTGTTCAACTCCCTCTCCTTCTCTTCTCCTTTCTCCTAATCTCTCCGCCGTCTCGCCAACAGTTGGCTGCCTCTCTTTGCCGAATTCAAGAGGGAGATTCGCGTTGAAATCTCGGTTCAGACACTGGAATAAGGCGGGGCAAAGGTGGGGGTTTTTTGTTGTTAGATCCATCGATTCCGAGGGATTCGGAAGGAAATCAGGCTCCTTTTCTCTTTCTTTCTTGAAGCTCGGGGACTCGCAGTGGCGGCCCGACGACGGGGGGAGAGGAGATGAAGGTGGTGGTGGGGAGCCCGGGGACATGGAGTGGGCTGGCGCTAAGGATTGGGCAGTGCTTGTTTGCAGGGGCTTCGATCGGCGTCATGCTCTCCGCTCTGGGATTCTCCAATTACACCGCCTTCTGGTACGATCTTCAGCTTATAAGGGCCACGTAATTACTACATTTTTTTGTTAAAGAAACAATTGTTGGCAGCTTTATTTGTTCAATCATGTTGTTTGATCAATTCTTGCTAGATTCATTGTTAATGTTCTTATTTCGAGCTTACTGTTGGCCGTGTACTTGTCATCCGGTAAGAAAACATCCATCATTGGGATGTTATTTTGGGGTCATATTTCTGATGAGTTCCAACTGGACGCATTATTAGTCTTCTTCTGCTGCGCTCATGTTTGCTTTCAATATCTCGCAAATTTGATGTACGCATTGATGTCCATTATTCATGGTCTATCCGTAAATTAATTAGGAAACACACCAGTCATGTGCGGCTTAAGGTCATTATTCTGGTTCCAGTTTCTTATAGTTGGCGCTATTTAGATTTGACTTCCCTTATTATTGTTCTTCCACTTTGTAGTTTGATGTGGGTTGGGATATTCAGTTTGTATTGTGAACGAGGGCATAATGATAAAACAAGAGATCTCGAGTTCATCTATGATCTATGGAAGTTATTAGCCCTTCTATTTTCTAATTTGCCTTTTCTTGCAATAGGTCTTTGGGCTTCCCTTTGTAAATGAAAAAATAAAATAAAATAAAAGAGATTCAAGTTATATTGCTTGCCGAATCCTTGTTCTCTATGTCAAGTGGTTTTAGAACAACAAAGGTTCATAAAGATAATCACATGGATCTGGAAAATACAATTGCAATTACATGTGTCATTTGATTGATGAACAAATATTGAAGCATAGTTTCATGCATTTTTTAAGATGTAATGGCAGCATTATGCTGTTATATTTAGAGTATGCAGATATGTAAGGTTAGGTGGGTAGGACTGCATGATGATGTATGAATATTGCTGTGCTTATTTTTTATTATGCAGCACGGATAGATCATCAATCCCTTTCAGAAAAAGGAAGATAGGCTGGATGACGGCATAATACTTGGCCCTTTTTTGCACCACTAGTACATATCCTGCATGTATTTAAGTATTTGTTTGGTATCATGTTTTTTGTAGTGAAGCATATGCATACATATTTTTGTGAAAGCTACGACTTATGTGTATAATTTTGGTGGGCATACTTATTGTTGATTTCCTTTGCCCTACATTGGTGATACAAACGCTTGAATTTCATGTAAACTCTGTTTAAACAGAGCAACCCTATCCTACATTGTCATTATTTAGGTGCCACTTTGTAGGTCATGCTTAGAATTGTGTTATTATTCATGCCCGAGTTGTTATTGACTTTTAAGATAATTTACTGTAAGTAGAAATTGCATATTGATCAAATACTTTTACATCTAACCACTCATTAGAAATATTCCATTTTGTAGTCATGATCATGGTTGTCAATATCTTGATCTAGATCATAAGATTCTCTTACCAATCTCAATCTTTTCTTGAGTAAGATCTTAATACGATCTTAATTTTGATCGCACGATCTTATCAGATTCTAACGATCTCATATGATTAATAGAATCATTTTAATATTTAAAAATATATAAAAAATGTAGTTGAAGTTGAATATATTTTCTTCCTTTTTAAAATGATGTAATTCGGCTTAAGAATTGATAAAAAAATAACTTTGTGAGGTGTAATTAATATTTAAGTGTGGTAAATTTATAAAAAAAATTATTATTTTAAAATATACTTATTTTATTAACAGGGAGGATCATAAGCAATCTTGTGATCTTCAATCTTATGACTCATCTCTGATCTTATGTAAGATGTCGATTTTAACAACCTCGGTCATGACATCTTTTAAAATTACACTTGCTCACCAGTAACCAAACAACCTTCACTTCTTTTTTGAGTGTTCATGCTTTTACGTGAAAAAGGAATCTTGTAATCACAAAGCATAGAATTAAATGAAAAAACAACTGCCATATGAAGTAAAACATTTAGGTGTTCCTTAAAAAAATGAAGTTCCTTTTATGCTTAATCGATCAAAACAGGATACAGATTAGATACAATGTCTTTGAGGAATTATTTTCTGAAAAAAGAGTTTGAGTGGCCTGCTTTATGAATCCTATTTGTAGTTCTCCTGTACTCTACCCATATGTATTAACAGTTTATCTAACTTTCCACAGATATGTTTAGACGGTTAGATCTTGGAACGAGATGCATAGCAACCAAGTGAAATTCCTTATTATTATTGCACAAGATCACATAATTTGTTGTATCTCTTTTAAGGGTTGCTATCAGTGTGGTGGAGTGGCACTCCACCTGGACTTGACTTTTAAAAGGAAAGCTCCAATCTTAGGAAGAATTAGATGAGCCCAAATTGCTTTTTGTCACATTTATTGTTGGGAATAATATGCTGAGGATCGATAAGTAAATTTAGAACATTGACATAGACAAGTAAAAAAGTGGTTCTCTTTATTAGTATGAACAAGAGATAAGCATCCACGAACAAAAAAATCGCTAGCAAAAAGAGTTCCAACATGAACAAAAAAGAGTATATGATAAAAAATCCTAATCCAGATACATAAAAATATGAGTCCTCCGTTACCGTCATAGGTTTCCATTTTTTTCACAATTTTGGATACAAAGGATATTACATCAACATGTATTAAAGGAATTTTAGCGTGTAAGTAACAAGTACTTGTTTAGAATATAGTGTACTAGGTGATATATAAATGTCATTGATATTCCTCAGGGCTCATAATGGAACTTAGAAATTGGATGTCCTCTCCAAAGTTAACCCTTATGATCATTACATTAAAATTTCCTGTCAGTCTTTGCCTAAATGGAGTGTCTTTAAGATGTTGAACTTCCGTATATGAAGGAAATAGTGTACTCTGGACAAAAACATTACAAGCACTTATAATGTTCCTTTTTCCTTCTTAGAATTAATATGAAAACGTCTATCTTTTATTTGTATGTTTAGGATATGCGGAAAACAAACTCCCTTTTTAAATACAGTCGCACATTTCTATTAAATATTTTTTCCCGAACTGGCATTGTTAGCAGAAAAGCTCTTGAATTTTGGACAGCAGTTACTCTTAGGGTAAAAGTATTAAGAGAATAAATGGTGTTAACGTTGTCTTTGCTTACAAATTTTGAATATATTTAATCTACTTATCCTTTCATTGTTTCTTAGCAAAAAAAATTCAATTTAGGAATGAACAGATGCCATAACTTGCATCAAAATAAAATCGTATGAAGAGTATTTTGTGACACTTCATATTTAACAAAATTATTTTGATTTTTTTACTTGTCCAACTTACTCCAGAGTCTGTTAGACCGTAGATTGTCATTATGCTATGATATTTTGCTCGTTCCATTTGATGCATTTTCATAAAGCTTATGTGCATTCAGCTACTTGATTGCTTCTATGGGACTACAAGCATTATGGAGCTTGGGACTCGCATGCCTTGATATATACGCCATCAAAGTGAAAAGAGATTTGCACAATCCTTTGCTCGTAAGCTTGTTTGTGGTGGGAGACTGGGTAAGCATTGTCATTCTATTTTTTTGTGTTTAATTACTTTAGTTAGGGATTGAAGTAATTGCTCATTATTTTTTTCTTTGAGAGAATGATTTCACATATGATTTTTTCTCTTCGATATTTTTTTAGCGAGACTCTATTTAATAGTTAAGCCCAACAAAAATAATATGGCAATATTTTGGTACAGGTAACAGCAACACTCTCACTTGCAGCGGCCTGCTCTTCAGCAGGTGTGACAGTGTTATTTGTACATGATGTGGGTTTCTGTAAAACGTACCCACTGTTTGCATGCGGCAGATATCAAATGTCGATTGTGATGGCTTTTGTGACCTGGCTGTTAGTTGCTACATCTTCTCTAGTGATGTTCTGGATCTTGGCATCTGTTTGACAACAAATGTACATGGGTTTTTTGAGTCATCAGCCTCTGTAAAGTCGGGAAGGCAGTCAGTATAGTCGAAAATTGTTAGTTTTTTTCTACTTTTCTTGTGAGTGCATTGCAAGTGTTCAGTGTCGGGATACCTCGGACTGATGCTTTTTGAGGAAGTTTGTGCTGACAGGATGGGTGCTTTTATAGGAAACAACATGAAATGCTATACCTCTTATAACGTAATTCTAATGTGAGCAAAGCTGATGCTTTTTTTCTGTTGCCCCGTCGTATAAATAGATTATTAAAGTTGACATGGTGAACAAAACACTGCTTCTCAATAGTGCTCTTTGCTATCACTTCAGATGCATTTGTTTTCTTTATGTTATGTTTATATGAACATAGAGTTTGCTTCATAGAAGCATTTGCCAGCAAACCTCACGAAGGATGGAAAACATTTCGCTGTTCTTTTTGTATGATTTGTTCAATCGAACTCCGCCTATAGAACTCCGCCTATGTTTTATAGCCGGTCCTAAGTCCGGATAAAGAAGGAGGGTTGTGTTAGGTCTCGACAGTCAGCGTAAAATTCTGTCGAATCTTATGAACATGGATCAACGAATTCACCTAGTGGGATAAGGCTTTGTTGTTGTTGTTGTTCAATCGAATGGTGTTGAAAGCTCACTGATAGTCTTTTCTTCAGCCTAATTGGATCTCTGAAAATTTTTAAGAGTTCACCGCAGTGGGAAGCCATTCTAATTCCACATTAATTCTCTGTTTGTTCATCCGTTTCACTACGCTTGATAATGTTTCTGAATTTATTTCTGTTTCTATAACATCTAACAAAGACCATCAATAGTGTTTATGAATATATGTTTTATTTTTCTTTCCGCTAGTTGCATATGAGCCATTGGAAGCATTAAAATAGTTGATAAACATCAGCATCAACAATAAGGACGCCATAATACTTGAAGCTAAACTTATGGTAACATGTGGCTTATTTCAAGGTTACTAATTATTAGATTAAGACCCGATGGAGATGTAACATGTCACGTCGTGTGACCGTGATGAATTAGTATTTGTGAGAGAATGACTTCAATGGCTCCAATAATGCATGAATTATTTGAGGATTGTTACTATGCTCCCAACTAACTCTTTTTTTAAACGTAATTACTCTGACTTTTCTTTCCTTTTTTTTAAAAAAATAAATAAATGTACATATTTGCATACAAAGCATGTTTGAACTACATGTTCGATGTTACACACATTTTCTTTCATTTCCAGTAGTCTTTGGAATGGGTAATATTAAAGGTCTCCTCTACCACTAAAGGTAAGAGCATGCCGTTGGTTTGGTCTTCTCACAAGTCTTTGATGTCAAAATCGAACGCCAATGTCACATACATTGAACTGTCCAGGAATCAATCCAAAGGTACCGTTCCGGCTGCTCAAGCAATCCAATTGCCGCTAACAACCAATGCGCACAGCGGCACGGGGCTCTGACTTCTGACTTGATTCCATCATCTTGTCCTCGTCAGAGTTTCATGGCCATATGTTTCCTCGGGGCTTCTCGTGGTTGGCCGAACTCCACATGATTTTGCATTCTTCTTCCGCATTTAAATGTTAAAAATGATGACCTGGAAAGTTTACTGTGTTTGGCTTTCAATCAGGCACACTTTGCTATCAGGTATCTTTTCAGCCTAGATCTATCTCTGTTCTGACCTGCAAGTGCCCTCCGGCCACAGCTCACAACCAGAAACCTTTAATAAAAAGTAGAAGCTACATTCTGTCTGCATCAGATATTCGCCACTTTTGACAGTATTTGATAAGAAGATGCACATTTAATTCACAACATGGAATAAGCACACCTATCTCAAATTCAAATAGAGCTGTGCGGTTCTCATGTGAGCAGATGATTCTGAAGCATATACTCAAAAGTTCCTTGACATGTCAGATGAGAAAAATGCATTAAGAAACAGTTTTTATTGCCTATTGCATGTGATTCCACTTTACGGACGACCAAAATTACAACAAAATGAAATTTAAAGATTGAACGAACTTCTCACATGGTAACAAACACTATCACTTCATGGACACCTGCCAAACTGATATCTACAAACTTTGAAATAAACTTAAAATGTAATTTACTAAAGGACTGTCTTACAAATATAGCCTGATAGACTGCAACCTGATATCATATTATCTGATACTAACAAGGAGAGACATTAGTGTCTCTATATTCTCACATTACAATCTCAGGTTTCAGAATGCTGGACTTGATCTCTTTGTGGGGGAGGACGACACCTCCATTGCTGTACACCTCGTCTCCCACATGCACATCCTCCCCGAGGATAGTCATATTCTCAACCCTAGCCCACTGTCCAACCGTGGAGTGCCATCCAATGATGCTGCTGGAGATGCAAGCATGTTTCTTAATGCGGACTCCTCGCATGACGGTGCACCTTGACAGTCTAACTCCTGACTCAATCACACATCCTGGGCCTATGGCAACATCAGGTCCAATCAGACATCCTTCGCCAATAACAGCAGTCTCATGAACTAACACATTTCCAACGATGTGCGGACCGACAGCTAATTTAGAAGCTGCTTTCTTCCTCAGAGAATCCAAATAGAGACGCAAGCCGGAGATGTAGTCCCTTGGTTGTCCCACATCCATCCAGAAACCAGGTAGGACCATTGCATGGAGCTTTCCATCTGCTGCAATTTTTGGGAAGATCTCCTTCTCAATTGAGGTTGGCTTTAGTTGAATACGGTCCAAGACAGAAGGGTTCAACAAGTAAATCCCAGCATTGATTTTGTTTCCCACAAATATTTTTGGCTTTTCCACAAATCTTTCAACCTTTCCAGTTTGCTCCTCCATCACAACAACACCGTACTTGGATGGCTCATCAACCTATTGAACGAGAACTATAAGACCTCTGGGAATGCAAAGCTAAAAGGAAAGAGTGACAAAACATTGCTATACCTTGGTAACCATTATTGTTGCTTCACCACCTCGGGATTTATGGAACTGGATCAGTTCAGCGAATGGGTATTCACTGATCACATCACTGTTTAGGACAAAGAAAGGCTCGCCTGAACCATCCACTAACTTGTCTCTGGCTAAAGCTAGTGGTCCTGCTGTTCCTAATGGTTCTGTTTCTTGGGAGCAGATGATCTTGATACCAAGCTTACTTTCGAAATCCTTCAAAAAGCTAAGCATCACCTACAAGAATGTCAACATATAATAAGTGGGTCAAATAAAAAATTGAAAAATAAAATGACAGGTTGTTTAAGAAAGATGATGAATGTTTCATGGTACCTCTGGTTGATAGTTTATCGCCAGAACAACTTCTGTGACTCCTACTTCTTTCAGGGCTTCAATCTGATCATAGAAGTGAGAAACTATGATGAGCACGTAAGATAGTACTAGAAAACAAAACTGACTGAAGTCGATTTTTCAAACTTGTTACAGATCTGATTGGAACAAACTCAAAAAGGAAACACCTAATAGCATATTCATGAAAGACCAACGACATAGATCTTTATAGGAATACGATGTCGACAAAAGAAATACAAAGCTATTCAAATTATTTTACTGCATTGGTCGGAACTGGCTAGGAAAATATGTTATATACTCTTTGATAATTATATCAAAACCATAATTCAAGAATTTGGTTGTGAAAACCAGCCCTTTAGCAAGATATTCAGTTGACTTGCCAGACAGGTGAAATAATAGAATATAGAAAGAAAGTACCTGATGGAGGATCATCGGTTTGTTTGCAAAATCAACAAGTGGCTTTGGCACACTGAGTGTCAAAGGACGAAGACGGGTCCCAAAACCTCCAACAAGAATTAGCGCCTTCATGGTGGAGTGTTTAATTCACCTGGCAATCAAATGATAGGATTTATACCAGAGAACAAGACACAAATTCAAAGAATAACACGATATCCATGCTTATAAGGCTGTCACCGTTAAAGGAAAGAAACACCTTTACGCAATGTTGACATCCTTAAAAGTACTGTGGTCGAAAGCTTTTCATAAAGGATGAGGAAAAGATAAAAAGTTATAGAAGATGACCGTTACAGCTCAAAAGATAAAATGCCAAAGTACTGAACCTAGAGATAAGGATTGCAGATGCTTACAAGTAATTAAGAATATGTAACTGAAAGCTGCTGACCAAATGTAGACGCAACAATAAAGTGAATGCAAGTGTCATTTGATGCATAGATGGCGTTGTAGTTAAATGTACTTGTCGTTATTCTCAATTGAGAATGTACAAAGAAATCCCATTAGAAAACAATCTTGTTTTATCAATAAGGAAAGAAATCTTATGTTCAACATTTTTCCCTTTCCTTTTCATGACATTATAGCAAGTATATTAAGTCAATGTTAAGATGTCAGATACTTTAGTCTCACAGGTACAGGAGGTAAATTAATTCGCTCATCATTATTTACATAAAGCTTAGGCCAAGATTTTGGGTGTCTTTAATTATTTTGTCCATAAACCTCTTTCACCAACATGACTCATGTATGTTGTATGAACCAACTGGCAGAGGCATAAATCAACTCTCAATAATATAGTGTGTCGCATGAACCAAACTAGAAGATGTCCTGAATGTGGCAACTCTTATTAGGCAGGATTGAGTAGGACCACATGTCATATGTAAAATATAAATCCTATTAGTCAAAGGAAACATTTCAAGTCTTTGCCATCGTTACTCACACAATTATTTCTCATGCCTAGTTTGAAAACTGAACCATTTCAAGTTTTTGCTATCGTTACTGACAAAGCTAACTTAATGAACAGAGAAAGTTATTACAAAGCCAGCAACTCAAAAATTTATTGTGTCAGACAATTTTGAATAAAAGTACAAGCCCACGAAGCTGTAAATGAAGTAACGACTTCAAAAACAGTTTTTTACATGAAACATGAGAGTAGAATTTTGAGAAACTGAATCCAAGCATTGAGAGAGGAAAGAAACAAGAAAAGAAGCAAAAGATCTATCAGAAACTTTCTTTATCTCAGGATTCCAACAATCAAAGTGCAGAGATGCATCAAACAAGCAGTAGAGTACTAGAAAAAGTTTTAGATCCAGACGAAAATACTAGAAAAAAGGCAGAGAAACAAAGGTTGCATAGAAGCATAATAGAAGCACGGGAAATATCACCATTAAACCCACAGAATTGGAAAAACAGCAGTGAAATCACTATAAACCACCCAACAAATGAAAATCGAATTAGAACTAGGAAAACGTATTCGATCTACGTGCAAGTGAGAAGTGAAATTAAAAAAAAAACACGCAATAAAGATCAGAATGGTCCCCAAAGATTTAAAATCACGTAAATATGGTTGCTTCCAATCAACAGTATCACAATTAGAATCGCATAAGTAGAACCGCGGAACAAGAACAACACAGAAGGTACGAAAATCGCAGGAAAAGGGCATCTTCGACAGGAAATCCAACACACACGACGATTCGCGGAAAACCTAAACGACCACAACCGCGAAGGTTTCCGATCGAAGAGTCCTAAAAGCACCCCATCCCGGAAACACAACGGCGCAGCAGATCTCGCTGATCCGAGACAAGGACGAGTTTTGAAGCGAGATCTGGCGGGAAACCGAGGGAACCAACGAGTGTCGGAGATTTAAAGGAGGATAAGGAGGCGGAATCCTCACCAAAAGCTACGAAAGATTCCGCGGGCGATGCCAAACGCTGCTTCTGCTCCCTTCTGTCCTCCTCCTCCTCCTCCTCCTCCTGAGACAAGGGGATGGGGAGAAAGGAGAGAGCTTTGACACGAGAGGAAGAGAAGAAGAGCTACTGCTGCTGCGTCGTCGTCGTCGTCGTCGACTCAACGGCTGCTTGAGATCCAACTCCTCTTTTTATAACACCCGCCTCAACATTTTTTAAAATAAAAAACTCCTTTTTTATCTCGAGTTTGACCTTGAAGTGTGAAATAATACGTGTCCTACAGCATTTAGGTATATATAAATTTTAAACAATAATTATACGTATATAATTATCTATTTTAATAAATTAACCATACTTTAGATATACAATAATATAATATTTATTATCATTTTTTAAATTAATTATTATGCCATATTATTATAGCTGACACATATAGACTTGTTCTCAATTTCTCAATACACATAAATAAAACTCATTATACACAACATAAAACATAATTTAATGTTGGTAATATTATTGCGAGTACGATTGAAAGATGGTATCTGCTCTCTCTTGATTCACGTCTTTCATGTGGAACAGATAGATATATATTTTTTAAAAAAATGATAAAAAATATGTGTAACTGAAACGTTTGAATCACATTAAAATTATTTTATCAAGTTCTGAGACGAATCGTTTTAATATACCCGGACAGACACATGTGATTTATGTGAGTCCTAATTTGAGTAATTTTCTGTCATCCGATTTTTTAAATAATTTTATTAAGGTATATCACATGCTTGCACCTTCATTTTTTTAATAAAAATTTTGTATGTTTTTATTGGAAATTTCGAGATTTATTGTATCCATTTTTTGAAAATGAAAAGTCTATTTAATGATGATACACGTGGATAAATATTTTAGCTGCATTTGGTGGCCGAGAAGGTGTCTGAATTCCCTCTCCGACGTGGCCCCCTTGTCCTTGAATTTAGCTGGATAAAAAATGTCTCAATTATTGGTGGGCAATGCAAAAAAAAAAGTAGTTTAATAAATAAAATATTATTTTTTCGCATTTTCTCAGAAAGATTCGCCCAAAATATTCATTTTCCCCCATTTTTAATTCTCATAGATACGCAATTAATTATACGTGTAAATATATCACCTAGTAAATTTTGCTTAACGCATTCTTGGAAATAATAGTGAACAAATTCATAAATGTCCTTTCTTTCTTTTTTTAATAAAAAAAGACGCTTAAATATGCATCCAAAGTTGCACGGAAGCTGTGTTCTTGACTTTTTTATATATGAATTAAATGCACATCTAAATCAAGTAATTAATTATTGCCGCAAGATCTTAAATATTTAGTTATGGTTCGTGATTAGAATCATTCATATAAAATAAAATTTGCTCCGTCCATATAAAAATCATTCATATATGAATGGCTCTGGTTATAAAATTATAATCATAAAATTTAAAATTTGATAGTTAGAAATAGACTAAACATCATGTCAATAAATAAAATAATCCACACAAACATTAAATTATATATATATTGGAATTTATATTTAAAATTTTTGTTCACCAACGCGCGTGATGTAAAGTTTACCGGTCAAGATGAAGCTGCAAATTAGGTCCAAATTCTGATTCAGAAGACGTGTTCAAGCCACAAATTAAAGGGGTTTTGGTGGTGCGATTGCACCAAATACCATCCTGCACAATTTGGCTCTGTTGCATTATTTGCTTTTATTTTCATGGGAAAATAATATCATCAACTTAAATTATCTATATATACACGAGACTTAAAATCAGAATTATGTCGTCATTAATTTGTTTGCGACGTGCTTTAAATATTACGACTTGAATATGAAAATAGGAGTGAGACATTTTAGTAGCTTCTAATTCTTCCCATTGGGGCCTTAAGAAATCAATATCTTGCAGCTCCTTGCAGCAAGGTTTTTTCAATTAGGGTTCTTGATACATTAAACAGAAATTGAAACATGGAGATGATTTCTTGCAACTTTGTTGATTTAGATTCCCATGTTTTGAATGCGTAAAATCAAAGTGGGGACAATATATAATCTCTGAAAAAAAATTAATAAAAAATAACTTGTGCTAAGAAAAATAATCAATTTTGTTTATTTCTCTTTTCATGACATCGTCATCATCTAGATATATATTAAATCAGGAGGGCAGAAGGCATGTGCAAAGTGCCATCTTTAAAGCATCTGAATGATTAGAATACTCGGGGCCTCCATATATAATTGAATTCCACGACTTTTACTTGGATCCTAAGAAGCTATATATTTTACTTTTTTTTTTTTTGGCTTGGTGATGGAACAACTTGATGCATATTTATCTATCACATAATATGATGACCATGGCCATGCCCATTGTATTCAGTACTAGGGTTTAAGTGGTGTGCAGCCTAAACTCGTCTTCGCCTAATTTTTTTGATTCCACGAGCTAGATCATTTCTTTGTGACAACTTGGAGCTCAAACTTGACATTCAACGTGCAAATTAAATATCCAACTTTGGGAAGACAAAATTATGTTTGTCTCCATTAAAACTATTATTTTCCTTTATTTCTGTTTCAAAACTTCTCAAAAATCAGACGAGAAGTCTCGCACACATCCGAAGAGGGCATAAAATCAAATGAATTCATTTTTTATTGAAAGAATCCAAAAGCAATTACAATAATTCATATCACTCATAATTCTAAGTCCTACATGAAATATTTTAAAATAATAAAAAAATCAACTCATAATCAGAATTAAAACACCTATCATAAAAATTATACGTCACCCTATTATTGTAAGGACTCCTATTAACACGATGAAACCATGAATTGTGGAATATATATATATATATATATATATATTAGAATTTTTAAGATATAAACCAGTTGATCGGAGCTTCACTATACTATATCAGTGTTCAAACCAATGATGATTGGCACGGTTGGTTAGCGGGAATGTGTCCTGGGGACGTCGAATGCTAGTAGCCACATGTTTGATTTTTAGAGTCATCATACATTTTGGCTCTAGCTCGAGCACTGAATTAGCCTCAGACACCGGTGCTTCACTGAACGAAAAAAAATTGTTCAACGTACCATTTCCTCCGATGACTCTTTGGAAAGTAAAAAATATATGAGCATTTGATTGCCAAACTTTTACCATGGAAGCATATATATAATGCTGGAATCTTCAGCAGTGCAATGTGAAAATAAAATAAAAGATAAAACAACTGTGTGCACATCAAGACATTGCACTGTGGTGGAGAGGTACTGGCTGCATGTGAAGCATTCGTCCATGTGCATGATGGGGAGGGGGGCATGAGATGGTCCATGTCTTCGTCTTCACCTGCCCACTTTGGTCCTGAGCTACGAGGACAAGGTGCGTGGCCTGCCCCCGTTGTCGTCAACATAAATGACGAGGCACAGTGATGAAGTGTACTGCGTTGGGTTGGGTTGGGGGGGGGGGGGGGGGGGGGGGGGGGGGGGCACTGCATGCCGCTGCTTGCAATTGAAAGGACTAATAATAATCCAAGACAAAAATGAGGGCACTACGAGCCCATTGTTACTTTGCGTGGAGTAGTAATTATTAACTTAACTTCCTCCGGCTGGGTTGGCTTGCTCATTTTATCCACAGTGTCAATGGCCATTTTCATACATCTTGCTTATGCACATGGATATGATAAAATCAAAGAGAAACAGAAAAGAAATGTAACAAATGCCATAGAGGACTTTGTACACAGTTTCTGTAACGAGGACAACTTAGGATTCTACTTCTACTGTTACAAGTGTACAGAATAAATGGCATGCAAGGACGAACGCATCAATTTCAAGTACCAACGTTGGGTGAAGGTGTTCCTATTGATCGCCAGCACTGTTGATAAGCCGAATACATTGGACTAGTGATTTCAGATGTAATTGTGCTGCTAGTTTTGGAAAAAAAAAATACAGGTTGCAGGATTATTCATAGATATTTCTTGCTTCTTAATCAATTAAGTTGAATCTGCTCAATTTTATG
This sequence comes from Pontederia crassipes, assembly GCA_030549335.1. Taxonomy (NCBI): domain Eukaryota; kingdom Viridiplantae; phylum Streptophyta; class Magnoliopsida; order Commelinales; family Pontederiaceae; genus Pontederia; species Pontederia crassipes. Next base: position 54,842,935 of record CM060194.1, on the reverse strand, counting down.
TTTGACTTTGTGCATTCTTAGTTTTCTTCTGCAAACTGCGTTCTTTCCCTTGGTGCCACATGCATACGCTGAGAAATTAAAGCTTCTTATATCCCATTCGGGAGTGGACCTAAACCTCTTTTTTTTTTGTCTTTCTTATCCTTTTAGGTCTTTCTACTTCTAATGAGTTACTCATTATCAACAACCTTGACGCCACGTGAAAATAAAAATAAAAAAAAGAAAAAGCTAAAAGTGCAGGATTTTTCTGAAGTAATTTGTATGATTAGCATTTTTTTAAAGGCAAATGTCAAATATATTAATTAGAAGAGTCCTGGTACAAAATATGATGGAGACCCTGCGGGGGGTTAACCTCTCAAAAAATATCATCTGCAACAGACTTTCCAAGGCTAGCAAGATAATCATTAGTTTGTTTAGGATAGTAATTACATTGAGCGATTGCAAAAAAGATTAAAAGATTATGTATTTCTTGCATGATGTTCCAAAGCTTCCAAGGCACCTCAAGGTTCCTATTGATGATATCTATCAAGATAGAGGAGTTCGACTCCAGAATAATATTCTATAGACCCAGCCGCTTGTCAGCACGAAGATCCCAAAGAGTTCTGAACGCCTTAGTCTGAAGTGTCGATGTAGCCCTGCAATTTATGGAACCTGCACAAATGAAAGTGGCATTAGTGTTACGTAAGATAAACCCTACGCCACTGGCCAAGGTCCGACGACAATAGGAGCCATCGAAATTGATCTTGGCCCAAGATACAGGCGGGATCTCCCAGTGGGCAAACAATTTGTCCTGGGGTTGGAGAAAAGTGTGTGTGATTTGCCTCAGATCTATGGTAATCATCATACTCCGACTACCAAATCAAGACCCGCACCCATAGAGACTCAGTGGTTGCCCATCTAGAACCAAAACGAAGCTCATTCCTCTTTTTCTAAATAGCCTAGTGTGAAAAAGCAATCAAGGAAAGAATTGAAGTTTTGGAACTTAAACTAAGATCATGACCCTCAAGAGCTCATTCCCTCATGCTCCAAGTAGGCAGAAATTGGAAAGTATATCTGAGTTTAGATTGAACGAGCGTCCAGAAGATAGAGGCCTCAGCACATGCATAGAAAAGGTAGTTAATTGTTTCAATGTGTAAGCCACACATGGGACAAAGGGGTTTCTGATTTGGGATGAACTGTGCAAGCCAGGCGAGGGTAGGCAGCCGACGATGAACAAATTTCCATAAAAAAAACTTAATTTTTGCGGAGTCTTGAACTTCCAAATGAGGTTCCATATAGACCATCCAGACTGGTCCGGGAGGGCGATATGGCGGCACAGGGAGTGATAGACAGTTTTAGCAGAAGCTTTACCATTTGGGTCATGTATCCAATACCACTTGTCATCATTGGCAGCAGGTGTTAGAAAAATAGAGGCAATATGATAAGCAAGAATTAGGGCAAAACATAATTGTAGAAGATAAGTATTCCAGCATAGAATCAAGTTCTCAAAGATGAAATCACTAACCAGCATAGAATCAAGTTGGATATCCATGTTAATGTAAGTTGGCAATAAGGGGTGTGCAAAAAATCCAGGGGTCTTTGATTACATTAGTAGAGAAACCATTGCTAATATGCTTTTTGAGCCCATGCCTAATTTCCTGATGGGTCTTAAGCATTAATCTCCAGCACCAAGAGGGGTTCTGGTGAGTGGCAGAGGGGGCATCCAAGGGTGATGGTCCAAATATTTGGCTTTAATTAATTGTACCCAAAGCATGGAGTGGTGGTTCAAGAGGGCTAGGACCCTCTTGCTTTATGTATGTTTCTAACACCTAAACCTTCATCTCTAAAAGACCTCAATGGCCCAAGAGATCAAATGGGAGCCCTTGCTATTACTGTTGTTACTCCATAAGAACCTACTAGCATTTTTCTCAAGTGAGTCAAGTAAACTTCCTGCAATATAAGTTGATCCCATAGCATAATTTGGAATGTTCCTGATGACAGATTTAATTAAAACCACTTTGCCAGCCAAAGAAAGTGTGTTGGCTTTCCAACCATCAAATACGAGTGGTAGTCTTATTAAAAGTCTGTTATTGAGAGATGGAACATATTTGTTTGAGATCAGAGCACCCAGATATGTGAATGGCAATTTACCTTGTGGAATTCCTAGAGAATTTAGAATCCTATGCTTTCTACTGTTACTCTAGGTTCTAGGCAGATAGATTTTAGCGGATTTATGGACTAATTAGTAAGGTGATTATAGAGTTAAAGAGTGTTCTTGAGGCATTTACAATTTTTAAGATTAGCAGCAACAGTAATTAGTAAGTCATCAGCATATAGCATATAGCTCAGGGAGAAGTTGTTAAGAGAAAAAGGGGTAAAGTGACCTTCTGTGACAGCTTGATTCATTAGAGTGATGAGCACTTAGATGATGGTTATGAAAAGGTATGGAGACAGGGGATCTCCCTGTCTCACCCCACAATGACTTTTGAAGTAAGGAGAGGGTGCACCATTAATCTAACATGAAAACAAAGGAGATCCAACGTATGCCATAATCCAATTGATGAAGGAGGGAGGGTAGTTCATACAATTGAAAGCAGTTCCGATGCCATGCCAACTAACCCTATCAAAGGCCTTGTTCATATCTACCTTAATAATCATGGTTTTTTTCCTGCCCTTATTCATGGAATGGGTTATCTCCTGGCTAAGAAGTATGTTATCTTAGATAGATCTCCCAGGTAGAAAGGCGGATTGGCATTTATCAATAATATTATCCAGAGTGGGTTTAAGTCTTTGTGCTAACAATTTAGTAATTACCCTGTAGATGATGTTACATAAAGCAATGGGTCTAAAATCAGTAACTTTTATCGAATTTACTATTTTAGGAATGAAGATAAGTGATGTGAGGGTCTAGTGTTTAGGTAACTTATTGGTTTTGAAGAAGGCTTGTATTTCAGTTATGATATCCTTTCCAATGATGCTCCAATTGGTCTTATAGAATTCTAATGTGAAGTCATCTAGCCCTTGGGCTTTCCCAAGGGTCAGAGACCAGAGGCTCTTAACAATTTTGTCTTCAGTAATTGGGGTAGTGAGATGGTCATGTCAAGAAGGATCTAATAATGAAAGCACAATCCATGAGGATATCGGTATGACAGGCTGAGTATTTTCTTTCCAGAGGGTATTGTAATGTTCAACAAAAACATTCATAATGTCATTATCATTTTGTAACTTAGTTCCATTCATAGTGTCAATGGATTGGATTAGATTTATATTGTATCTTATCATTGAGCTTAGATGAAAGAACTTTGTATTTCTATCCCTATTCTTTATCCAATTTACTTTGAATTTAGACCACCATTTAAGTGTTATTTATCTTAGAATTGCAGCATGATGATGGTAGAGGGATCTTAGCTTCCCCAATTCTTGATCAGATAGACTCAAGGATTCATCTTTAAGCTCAAGTGTACTTATTTGGTGTTTAATCTCAGAAGCTTTAGTTTCCAGATGCCCAAGTTGTGTCTTATTCCAATGTAATATTTTTTGTTTGACCTCACGAAGAGATTTGTGAATGGTTGTATTAGGAAGTCTTTTATCCCATATATCTTTAACAATTTGCTAAGCTTCTAGGTAAACAAGACAAAATGCCTCGTATTTGAATTGGTGCGGTTTCCTGTTTATAGAGTTAGAGTTCAGCAGTATTGGATTGTGATCAGATGCACATCTAGGACGAGAGTGCAAGGTTAAAGCTGGGAATTTAAATATCCACTGTGAGTTTATTAGAAGTCTATCTAGCCTACATCAAATTCTAGCAAGTCCTCCTCTATTATTGCACCAGGTAAACTGGGCACCTTTAATTGGTATGTCAATAAGGCCATGTTTGTCGGCAAGATGATGAAGCGCTTGAAGGGATTTTGTAGGTGTGAAGGGGCAACCACCCTTTTTATCATCAACATGCATGCAAGTGTTAAAATCCCCAATTATGACCCATGAAAAATCAATAAGACTGAGGTTAGCTAATTCATTACAGAGTTTTGTTTTGATGTCTGATACGTTACTAACATAAACACAAGTAATAAGGAAGATAAATGAGTCAATTATCACTCCAGCATTCAAAAGTTGAGAAGAGGTAGATATTAATGTTACCTTAGCAGCGTTATTATTTGGCCAAGAAAGAATTATTCCAGCAGAAGAATATGTACCTGGGGCAGCAAAATGGTTCTAGTTCTTACCGAGACGTCTAGCAATAATTTTGGAAGATTCATCAATAGCATGAGTTTCCTGCAAAATAATTAAATTTGGTTTGTGCTCTTTTGTTAGGTCGGTGAGGCGATCCTGCACTCGGCTTCTCATGCCCCCCCCCCCCAACAATTCCAAGATAAGATCTTCATCTATTCAAGTCTAAACCCTCGGAGCCCCCATTGGTGGTCTAATTTTTACCTTGCAAAACCAATTGAATTCCATTAGTAGTAGTTATTTTACCTTTCCCGAGACCCTCTTTTCTGCATTTCAATTTTCTTTTGGGCTCTAGAGTGTGCATCGATCTCGGTGGCTTCACTCTTTCCTTTTTCTGCACTGTTCGTGGTAAAGGAATGAGATCTATGTCTTCAAGTTCTGGCTCGGATTCCTCCTGCGAGGACAGCCCTGGAGAGGAGGGTCCTGTCGCAATCGTAAACATGTCTCTTACATGATCGACTAAGGTACCATGGTCGCGTCCAGCAATTGGCATGGATGGAGGAGAGGCAGGTCTCAAGTAGGGGTATTCACCGGGTCGGGTCGACCCGTGAACCCGATGATCCGACCCGACCAGTTCCGACCCAACCTGATTGACTCAGTTTTTTATTATTTTTTCTTTTTTTATTTAAACTTAAGGCTTATATTTGATTTAAAAAATTTTAAAAATGAAATAAAATATTTTAAATACAGAAATAATATTAAATAGTTAGAAAACATATTTTATGGTTTTAAAATAATATTAAATAATATTTTTATATTAAATAAAATATAAAATAGTAAGAAAAATTAAAAAAAAAAGATTTACCCGGTCACCCGACCCGACCCGGTCCGATCCGACCCCCTAGACCTGGCCCGATCCGACCCGACCAAATTTGGTTGGGTCGGGTCGGATTTATTCACGAGTCAGATCCAACCCGACCCGTGAACACCCCTAGTCTCAGGGGCCCCGGGATGAACGATAGCGATTTGGTGTACTGTGGAGATGGTGGAGGAAGTAAGGTTGGGGTTGTATGGTGAGACAAAGTGGAGGGAGGCGGGAGGGAATTTGTGACATTTAGGGTTTTAGCAAGAACATGTGTGTGATTGATTAGGATAGCAGCAGAACGATTCATTGCGAGAGGTGATGAGGGTTTGGAGGCAGAATCGACGTTAGTGGAACATGTGGCAGTGTGTGAGTGGATGAGTCGGAACACGTCATCGATCCATGGGCATCGTTACGTTGGGATATTGAAATGTGAGATGGAGAAAGCACAGTTTAGGCATAGGCTTTGGTGGGGCTGATCTCGGGAGGCGGAGGAGGCATTTTTTAGATGGATGACAGTGGAGAGGTTGGAGACAGAAGGATCTCCGAGCACCTGGTTGATGAGTAAAGTGAGTTCTCCCCCACTGTGTGATGCACTTGAGGTTGACATTTGGCAGGCTGGGAAAAGAAGGAGGCCAGAGGAATAGGGAAGTCAAGGGGGAGAGGAGGAAGCCGTAGGAGAAGGGAGAGCTGCACCGGAGCCGCCTCCGATGACCGAAAGGGGCTAGGGTTTTGGGGTCATGTCAGAGAGACGTGGGGGTTGATCTCCAGTGGATCCCCATCTGGTAAGTCTCCTTTTTTCCCCTATTTTGGGAAAAAAGGTTAATTGTATATATGAATTTGCACAATGTTTTTTCGTGATTAGCAATTGCTTGAGTTGTTCCTTCAAATCAAAAAGATTTTGAGAACACTCATGTTTTTTCCTAAAGAAAATGCATGATTGGACCGTAATGACTAAGGAGAGTTAGTCAATTTCCAAATGAATCGATGAGTCTAACACGGACCGGCAATTTAAAATATTTTTCAAGCTAATCGAATTAGTTAAATTTGATGAGGGCTCATCTTTAAATTGTAAGCAGTGCACTCAATAGCGTCACGTAAATTATATCATCGGGCATCACTTTTTTTCAAATATAGAGAGAATTGACTACCTAAAACAAATTTCTACTACTCAGTAGTAATAATTGAGAAAGTATAGGAATCAAGATTTGAACAACTCTTAAATAGGTCAGACCTATATAAAAACTTTAATAAACAAATTATGCCCTCAGTTTATAATAGGTCAAAAAGATTAAATTGGCTTGTACATTAGATTTAAAAAATATGGCCGAACTTTATAGCCTATTAAACCTTATTTATTATTTTTTAATATATATAATATTTGATTATATAGTTTAAAATATATGTGTGTATTAATCATATAGGTCGGACTTATAAATTAACAAACAAGGCTTAGCAAAAATAAGCTAACCCTATTTAGATTAAAAGGTCAAGTTATATATTAAGGTCTACCTTATTTATTAAACAACTTGAGCTAAGTAAGATCCTCAATAGATTGAGCCATGTTCACACACAAGATCATTAAAAGTAAATTAAGAAGAGAATTATATATTAAATATTTTTATTGTGGTTCAATTCAAACATCTAGGTTAACCACATATCCTTCTACCCTTCAACCTTGAGAGGGTCGATATTTTACTATAGAAAACATCTTTAAGCACATTCTTGTCCATCATGACGACGAAGCAACCTTTACAACAAAGAACTTTAGCATATTACAAGATCACAAGTAAGAATTTTTCAAATACTATAACATTACAAATAATCTCACTAGCCTAGAATAAGGGAAAAAGACTTGCAAATGATGCTTAAAATATTGCTTCTAAATAACTATAAGGTCAACTTGAAATGAGCATTAAAATTCATTTGAAGCTATTTGATGTCAAAATTAGTCACTAATGTTATGCCTATTAATGATAAACCGATGCTCCTTCAGTCAATTTTGAGATCAACGGATGAAAAATTGCAATTCATTGAAAAATTTAATCATTGACATTCGGATTGATCAACCATTTAGGTGAAGTAGAAAATGCTTTGATTAAAAGATATTTGAGGATCAAGGTCAACCGATAGAGTGTTGGACGAAGTTAAAAAGTGGAGCAGTCGTTCGATTGTTGAACTGATGAGAAGTGACAATCGACTGGTCTGATAAATGGTTGACTGGTTAGTGGGATTTTAAAATCCACCAACGGTCGACAACTATGAGGATCAGTCAACCAATGGATTGAACGATTGATCGGTTTGTAGGAAAAATACATAATAACATTAATATTTTAGTCAAAAGAGTGGGAAATGTGTCCTAATAGCTAAATAAAGTTAAATGATTATAAAAGAGATCCCAAAGATAAAAAAAGATTTAGACTTTTAAATAAAGTTGGAGAGAATATTTGTAAAAAATTTTGCGCCTTAAGTTTTAAATCTTTCATTTTTCACTTTCTTCATTTATGAGCTTGAATTGTAAAAGAGTTATTTCACTTGTTTTGAGATTTGGTCTGAACTCATTTGTAATAGAGATTTGATCTTACGTCTCATGCTAAAGAAAATATTGTGAGTGCACATTTGTAAGAAAAAGTATAAGTTAAAGTTTCCTACAAAGAGATGTTGCCTTATCTCTCGAAGCGGAGAAGAAGGTGGTATAAGCGATTTCTTTTTTATCTTATTTAGAATCAACAAAGGGAGCTATGGAATCTTCGATAATATAGAGATCAAGAATAGGAACTTAGGTCAAAGTGTAACTGAACCTCGCAACAAATGTTTCACTTCTTGTCTTATATATAACTCATTGTATGAATAAGTTACGATTAAGAATTACATCAATAATTACATCAAAATAAGATTGTGATGTCGTGTCAAAAGTATAATTTTGCACCAAATTACAAAACCCAGCCCGAGTTTTGTAGAACCCAACCTGGGTTTAATCAAATATGAGCAGAGCTCGAAAAAGATTGGAGCGAATTTGAAGAGCTTGGTCGGGTTTTTTTACAACGTATCTTGAGTTTCGACAATGTAAGTGCAACTTGGCCTAATTTTTTTCATACCACGATCCAAATCGACTTCCAACTTACCCAGCCTATTTTTCGTTGAAATTGGAAAGGGGAGAAGTGTGAACTCATTTGGCCTGGGTTCAAGGTATGCTAGCTCGAGTTTTAGTAGACCGAAGTTGAAAATTGAATTGAGGGACAAGACCTATGTTTCACTCAGTGTTGTAAGACCCGACCCCGTCAGACCGGCACTAAAATGGTCCGTGGGTCGTTCAAAATCCGGCCATAGTTGACTCGTTTTGATCCGATCAAACCTGCGACGGATTTGGCCGACTCGACTGGATCAAATTATAAAATGTAAAATAAATTAAATGTATAAAAATTATTAAAATTTATTTTCAGAATATCATATATATATATATATATACTTGAAATTTATATTTCAAGATTCTTCTTTATCACATATATAAAATTTCATTGATATATTTATTTTTTTATAATTACTCACAAGATTTTTTATTTAGAAAATATTCAAGTGATTATTTAATTTATGCTTACTTTATTATATTATTTGATCTGAATTATTTTATTTTATTACATTATATTTTCTAACCAATATATTACATATTGATAATATTACAATAGTCATTTAATTTAATTTATTTTTTATTAATTTATATTACCCGGTCCGACCATTCGATTTGATCCGGTCCGACACCTGACCCATTATGACCGGGTCGGGTCTTACAACATTGGTTTCACTTGATGCGGGCCAGGATTCCAAGGTAAAAATGAGATTTCATGATATGATTGATGATTAGTTTTGATTATTATCTTATTGATTATATGTGATCATATTATTAGTGATCTCATTATGATGATATTGAACTTATGGTTATGATTGATTGATTGATATCTTGAGCATCCATGATTGCAAAGTAAACTAAAAAAAACAAAAGTATATATCATATTTAAATAAGATAAAATTTTAAAATGGTTGGTCTCCATTATTGCGAATTGCCGCTAGGGCTGAAGTTATTAAAGTTAATTTAAATGAGCATATAGGGTAACAAAGGGAAGCCTTTCTCTAGAAAAATATATGGCAATACTATGGTATACGGTCCCTCGTCCCCATTGTACAATGAATCCAAAGGATCCTTCAGGGATATGCCCCACAGAGCCGTCATAGTGTGCACGCTACTTATGAAGATAGGCATGAAGTAATATGATGTTTCCATGATAAATTAATGAGAACTCTCAAAGCAGTCATTATAATTGAAGCACCCCTTGTCATTGAAGAATAACTTCAAAATTAAAGAGCAAGTAGAAACTACCTTTATCCTAGAAGTTAATTATTGAAAGTTAAAAATTAAAGAACAATTAAGAACAACCATTTTATGGTTGAAGTTATAAGATGAAAGTTAATTAATAAATAATTAAATGGGATCAAACTTAATTTATGTCCAATTAATTATTGAATTAAAATGAGAATTGCTATTAAATGATTATCTGGGTAATTATCATCATGATCATATATTATTAAATGAGAATTGTTATTGATACGACAAAGCATAAATTGTATATTAATGGTGGTTCATATTATTATTTGTTATGCTCATTTACGTTTTTTTGTACTCAAGTCCATACAAGATAAGTAAGATAATGATGATAAGACAGTTGTTGGATGAGAGACATGGTCATAAATGTGGACCTAATATCATGTAGGTCTATAATCTATAACTCATTGCAAATTGTATCATCATCTATCATGAAAGTTGAAGTTGTTTTATCTTTAAGGTTTTCTTTCGAGTTGACATTTGTTGTCCTTGCACATTTGAATTTTGTTTTCTCACACTATAAACTTATTGCATTTTCTTCGAGTGCCATTAGGGAACTTATAAGCATATAAGTAAAGTTTCAATCATTTGTCCCTTAATGAATAAAAAAGAATATCTCTTTCTTGCAAATTAAAATTTAATAATGTTAATTTTTGAATGTGAATTAAGAAAGATCAATGTTCAGGAAAATGTCAAAATCATTTAAAACACCATCATAAATCAAAATCAATTTGAGCATGAAAATGCTTGCATGCAAAATTTTTAATGTTCAAAAGTATAATCATTAGAACATGAGGTTCAAAATGACTTTTTCTTTGCAAAATAAAAGAAAATTTTTATCTCAAAATTGGTTTAAAGTTTAAAATTGATTGAAAACAAGAGGAAGATCTTATATTTATTATAGGATCATGAAATATTAAGAGGAGGGTGAATTAGTATTTTAAAAAATTGATACAAGAAGAATAAAACAAAAAAATTCAATTCATCGAAAATCTCAATTTACAAATAAGGGAAATGCAAGAAAATTAAGAAATGAGCTAGAAAGCAATATTTTAATAATAGCTCAGCCCAAACACTTAACTTACACTACATCTTTCCTAGTCTTGAGACCATCAAGGTTTCAATATATTCAACCATTTTTCACTTGGGTGAAAGAACATCCTTATAATCATCTTTCTCATTGTCTTAGAGATGAAGATCTTTAATAAGTTCACAACTTAGAATTATCCAAATATTGTCCTATCACAAATGATTTAATTTATTAAGAACAAAATATAGAAAAGAGATTTGCAAATGAGGCTTAGACATCGAAATAACATTTTCTTAAATCATTTGGGATATTATTTTACAGGCTTTCACACTTAAAATAGTCACTAAAATTCAATTGAAGTCATTTAATGCTCAAATTAGTCATTAGTGTACTCTGAGTCAATGCTCTTAGTTGATTCCTAGATCATTTGTTCGAACTTGCTTAATTGTTGAGAACAATTGATCCTTGATGTTTGAATTTGTGGAGTCACCTCAAATTATCTATCGATTGATGACTCGGTTGATAATTTGCATTTTTTAGTCATCAAACAAACTTCAGCCAACCTATCTTTCGAACTTGGTATTGTGCATAATGTCCTTAATTAATTCATTCTAAAAGTCATATGATAGATTAAACTATACTAAGGCTCAACTCAACCGATCAACACATTAAAAAGCTCAGTCATTGTCCTTAACCTGATCCACTGATAGCATGTGTTCAGTGACGGTCTGACTCCATATTAAAATTGATGCTTTCGATTTATAAGTGCTCGAAAATTGTTGCTCACATAAAACTTGAAGATAGATTATACTAACATAATATAAGGTAATTAATCATGATTTTCAATTCATATGATAATAATTTTTTTGACAATCATTATAAATGGAATTTCTTATCATTAAAATATAAAATAAGGTATGAAACATACAATCTAACTTCTAGTCTTAAAATGTTATTAATGTTAACATATAGGATCTAACTTAGCAGTCACTCCATGCAAATTTTAGCTATCCTTAAATATTTAGGAAGGTTAATTTCCATGAAAGACAGTCTAATGCTAGCTTTTTAGCCAGTTTGGACCAATATTATTAAAACCAGACTGGACCAACCAGTTCAACTGATTCAATCGCGAACCGGCCGATGATCCGATTCAGTTTGATGACAATGAATCGAGAAAAATCGGTTGAACTGATTGAACCCGATTCAATTCAAATTCTGAAAAAAATAAAAAAATGATAAAAATAGGAAAGCTAAAAAGAAAAAAAAGAAAAGAATATAAGAAAGGTAAAAAAAGGAGGGAATACAATAGGTATAAAATTAAATGGGAATTGAAATAAAAATGATAAGTATTTAAAATTGAATAACTTTAAAATAAAAAATTATCATAGGGCTAAAATGAAAGAAATAAAAAGGAAAGTGTTAAAGAAAAAAAGGAATAAGAAATAAGAATAATTTAAGATAAAATTTATTAATATAGCATCTATCATCATTAAATAATATATAGTAAATTAATAATAATATATTTATATTTATATGTTGATCATTTTTATTTATTACTATTAAAACTTTTAATAAATAAAAATTATGTTATATTAATTTTTAATAATATTAATAAGTTATTAGTACAATGTTCATATACTATATCATATAACTTATATTATATCTTTATAATTATTATAAATAATGTTATTTTAATAAAATCAAATTTAATTCGATCGAACCTAATAGGATCAATCCAACCACGACCCGCTAAGAAGTCTGATCCGACCGCCGGTCCGACTATGCAAACGTTGATTTGGACCACCACTAATTATCATTCAATCTCCTCAAGGTTGACAAAATGGTAAACTTTTCCCCAAGAATGAGGAACACTTGTCTCTGCAATAAAATAATAAAAACCTAAAAACAGACCTCTCACAAAAGCACTTCAAAAGAATATGTTTGTTTACCTAGGTCATCAATTATGCAGTTGACTAGCCTAACTTTGTGAATTTGGAAGAATAAAATTGTTCAAAAGATGGAATATTCCTGCAACTTGGCACGGTGTATGAGTTGTGTAAGTTCGCTCAGCTGAGCCATTGACTGAATGTAGCATCACATTGCTTCATGAATTCATGGATTCCACTTTTTTCTAAACTTAAAAAATATGGTAAAATTGCATTTCTATTACTACTATATAGTGTCTGACCCTTCTGCAAGTTGACGGGGAGCAGAAGCACACAGTAAGTTCTGCATCTTACATCTTCAGATGAATCGTTGGGCCGAGATCTTAAATTCATGAATATGGCATTAAATTCCTCATCTCATATGTTGGTCGTATTATAAACACGTTTAATCAGTTTGAGTTTTAAACCAAGTGTGATGATAAGAAAACAAAGGACGTGAATAATGCTATGCATTTTTCCAAAATTTTATACTATTCGATGTGGATCCACCTCACCGACACGATCCTCACTAGAAAAGTTTTGGTTGCCCATCCATGTTCACTGATAACACTTTTTGGATCAAATTCTGAACCAATTCGGATGACTCCACTCATTCTGACCCATCATTTTTTTTTTTCTTTCTGGATGAGGTCTCAGAATGCTTGGAACTGACAACCCTCGATCCAATCCAATATCACCCCTAGTTCAAATTCAATGAGAAGACACAAGTAATAGTTACAACAACTTTACAATAATGTAAGTGTTTGATATATATAAAAAAAACATAAGAAAAACAATCCACTTTGCAATCAATACCTGGTATTATCAATCAATTAGCGGCTCACATTAAAAATCTCTTTACAGTGTCTCTGCTCGTCAAAAGAATCAAGACTCAACATAGAACTCAAATAATGCAATATACTGTAAAATCCGCCAACAAATGCAGAACATGAGACATGAAGCAGATAATTTCTATGGTCATTTTCTTTGCTGTATATTGATTAGTTGTTTTATTTTTGTTAAACTTCTATATTGTTGTGGCCGTTGCAAAAGTTAATCAATGGCCATCACCGAAAAGAAAAAAATAAATGGACCTTAAGGAGCCAAGGCCCATGTTGGGGCCGACTAATGGGCTTTGACTACTTTATTGCCATGGGCCTTAATCAGGCACAGCGTGTATAAATTGCTATCATCATCTCTCTCTTTTTTTCACACCAAGAAAACAGACCAAACCTTCAAACAAAAATGGGGAAAGAAAGAAGAAAGATACTTCAAAAGAGTAACTTCACTATCTTGAATTCATACATATTTTACAACTTCTCTATGCTTCCATTTTGGAAGGCATCAAGGCCTGATATTCATAAATACACTTGATCATACCCCTACAAGCTGCTGCATGCAAGCTTTTTGCTGAAACTCACTAAAAGTTTTGGCATGTAATTTCATGCCTTATTTGCTTCAATGTAAGCCAGGTGAAACCAGACAACTTTCACATACACACTTCCTTATATATATATATATATATATATATATATATATATATATATATATATATATATATATATGACATCTAACCAGCTTCTAACAATACGACCCATGGCTAGCCAGGCACACATGTAGCTCCAAGGTCGTGCCTTGAATCATCGATCACCTTCGTGATCGTCCTCGGGCAAATCAGCACGAGGCGACTTGACGGACCGGAGACTGCGCCGCAGCTGAAACAGTAGGAGAAGGGAAGAAGGGCCTTGAATCACGTGTCTTAAACCTTTCTGAGTCGCCAAGCAACCGCATGTATTGAGTTGACTCATCAAACCATGAACTTTGCAGATGAGTACCGTTCCCTCCTCCATTGGCATACTGCAATATGGCTCTGTAGACAAACGGAATGAGACCCTCCATTCTGCTGAGATATCTCAGATGAGAGAGAGAGAGAAAGAGAAGAATGGAGACTCGGAAGGCTTGTGCCTATGGACAACGAGAAAGAGAGAGAGAGAGGAGACTTAAAAAGAGGGAACTTTGTAAGGTGGAGCAGGTGGGCATTCGATGTTGTCTAGCAACTAATGGTTTGGTCATACAAGGAAAAAAAAACTTGTCAAGCAGATGGATAATTTGATGGGCATTTGGCTTAAGCGGAAAAGTACAGATTAGAAGTTTTCAATCACTATTAATTCACCAATTCAAGATTTGATTCAATATTACCTTACCAACTCTTACCAATGGGTGTCAGTTTCAGATCAATTTGGTAAAATGTTATTTTCTTTGGCATGACTTTAATGTTCCAAACAGTCATTTGGTACACATTGCCCTCATAAAAAAGAGGAGTTTCCAGCTAGAATATAATCAAAGATATTAAAGATCAGGATTTGACGACTGCAATTATTTCAGGTGAAATATACTGCATCTATGAGTTTGAATTCTTGAAAGATTCTGCCATTATTGCATAAAGCAGAGCATATTAAATTAAGTTGTAGATTTATCACCTTGTCAAACTCTTAAGGCTGCCACATCATGAAGACAACAATTTTTTTTTTCAAATGAATGATGAGATCTAAGAAGCTCATTTTTATATAAGGAAACAATAACAATTGTTGCAGTTGAGAAACAGTAGAAAGGGCCTTCGAGTTCCACCTTCTTCCAGATTAACTTTGATTAAGAATAACAATTTACTTGCATGTAAACGAAAACAAATTCTTGTAGTTCTGAAATAAAAATGGACTTATGATGTCGTGCAGACCAAAGGATTATCACAAGAATTACAGAGTATTAAAGATTGAATTGCAAAAACAAAAAAAAAACAGAGCAATAAGATCAGTTTTACTTGAAATCCTGCATCCACAGGATTAAACTTATGATTCTATGTGCTACTGATTGCTACATCTCAACAAGTGGTGAAGTTAGCAGTTCTTATTTGGACAGGCTTATATTTTAACTCAACAAAATATCAGTCACTAATAAATAAACATATATGTTCCTGTTTTTCAATTGCTGATGTGATCAAAATAGCTGACAACTCAACTTATTACATATTTCTTCTGATGCAACAAAGAAAAGAGATCAACAAGAAACTAACGCGAATAGGAAAACAAAAGCAAAAATATATAATAAGAAATTTTTAACATAGCAATTTAGAGAATAATTAACATGACTAGTTTATTTGTATGTGGGGATGGAACCATATTAGGTACCTAATAATGTGTATTGAATTGTTCATAATTAATTCCTACAAATTGTGAATAGTTGAGTATGTAATTATGTATGATGACATCAACTTAATTTATCATACCAAATTCAAGTACCAACCTGAGCAAAAAATAATGGCGATTTATTGCTTGTTGGTAACCAGCAAGGCGTGTCATCTTCTGCAAACTCTTTTTGTTATATGAGAGGCCTAAGGGATTAGTATGAATTGAAAATAAAATAATCCAAAAATTGAATATGAGACCTCTTGAATCTACGAGTAAACTTGTGTACAACCACAATCTTGCCATTTTTGTAACTAGGACTTGGGGCAAGATCTAAGTGAGAGATACAAGAAAAAGTTACAGTTTTCCCATTAATCGTTGTGTCAACTCTAACTTTACAATACACAACATGAACTCTGAACATAAAATCTAAAGCTGGGAGCCTGGGATAATTGTTTCTGAGTTTGCATATATAAAGAAGGATATACAAGCAAACTATGATATGATTCCGAAGGATTTCTCAGGTGGATTAATTTATTACATCCTACTAATTTGTAGAGGCTTGAGCATTCATGCTTCAAGGTCAATGACATTTACAAGTGAACAGGACACAAATCAAAGGATAATAGAATACAAATTAATAAATAATTTTTCAAATAAGACACTAATAAAATATTTGGTAAGCTAAAAATCTCTTCAGTAGCAAGTTATCTTAGAAGAAGTCAGGATACAAATTATTAATCACCTGACCTTAACTTATGAGTATAATGACCCTGTCAATTATAAACACATTATATTAGGTTGATCATAGGTATAATATCTTTTGGACAACAGTTGCACAATAAGAAACATGTAATTTTAATGCTCAGAAACAGTGAGATGTATTCTAATGGATGCGTGAACATCTACGATGTTTGACATGCAAAAGATTTCACAATAAACTTTATTACAGATATGGAGCAAATTAATCGGATGAGAAAACAAAAGAACAAAGACAAGATACAACAGCAGCAGCTACGCAATGATAAAAGAACAGAAACAAAACTATCATGCTGGTAGGTGTGAGATCAGAGTTTGTAGCAAATTGTATCTAGCCACAAGAATCAGAAACACGGACGAAATTGATATCATCATGCCCCAACATTTCTAACCACCACATCAAATATTTAACAAAACAGAATATGATAAATTAAGAAAACAAATTCAAGTTTATTAGGTTTGGGATTGCCGAGATCTATTAGTATCGAATTCGTCGTCAATTTGAACAGGTTTACCAATTCGAAAGGGGAATATCAAATTAGCCCGACTGCTCTGAGAATCATCGATGGTCTAGATCGAAAAAGAACTAACAAAACAAGAACAATCATAAAACAGAACGAAGCCGATCAAATCGTCGCGGCATGAAAAAACTCACGGAAAAAAAAATGAAGAACAGACAACGGAGGACAGGAGAAGAAACGAACGTTCGGAGGACGGCGGCGATGGGGTCGAACAAGCAACGACGGCTGTACGACGCCATGTTTACGATCGCGGAGGCAAAACCCGTTGAACCGGCGGCAGCTCCTCCATGGTCTCAGATATCCAAATCTCGGACAAGTTCTGGTGAAACGGCGGCATTTAACATGCGCAGTTCCATTGGATGCTCGGCGCACACTCCATGCCTCCATGGACGTCTGCAGCACCTTCACTGCATCGTTCGTGACCGCCAATCGACAGCGGCTGCCAAGTTGAACTGGGCTGCGAGTCACTGAACGGAGGAATAGCGGAGTTGAGGATGGGCAGTAGCGCACCTGCTTGGAACAATGGGGGTCGCCAGAGGATGGCCGACGCCGGACGGACGTGCCCGCCGACGACCGTGAACTGGCGATGTCAGGCCGTTTGCCAAAATTTGGCGTCACCACACGAAAACTAACTACGAGTAAAACCGTAAGCGATAACAACAAAGTCTTATCCCATTGATCATACGACGTCATTTCGTTCTATTAGTAATCAAACCTTTCGGTATATTATTCATCAATAGATCTTGCTCTATTAGTTCGTCAAGTGTCCGCCTTGGCAAACCTCTCCCTCTTTTAATCGGACTCCAGATTATTTGATCTACTCTTCTTACTGGCGCATCTAATGGTCTTCTCTGAACATGATCAAATTATCTCAAACGATTCTCTACCATTTTCTCACTAATAGGAGTCACTCCGACTCGTTCACGTATATGGTCATTCCTAACCTTATCTAATTTTGTATGACCACACATCCATCTCAACATCCTCATTTCGGCTACCCTCACTTTACGTCCATGTTGTCCCTTCATAGCCCAACATTCACTACCATATAACACTGCTGGTCTTATAGCAGTACGATAGAATTTTCCTTTAACTTTATTGGGTACTTTTCTATCACAAATAACTCCAGTGGCTTTCCTCCACTTACACCAACCAGCTTGAATTCTATGATTAACATCATCATCAATCTCACAATCTTGTCTTACAATTGATCCTAAATATTTAAACTTTGTCACTTGAGGAATTATATCCTCCCCTAGGCTAACTTTCAAATCGTCTCTAAGTTGTTTATTTGTGAAATTGCTATGCATATATTCTGTTTTATTTCTACTTAAACGAAAACTCTTTGACTCCAACGTATTTCTCCATATTTCCAATTTTGTATTAATCTCTTCTCTTGAAATCGCTAAAAGAGAGAGAAAAAAAAATCTAATTTTGTCATGAATATTTTTGTTTTTACATTCATAAAAAATTATCAAGTTTCACGTTATGTTTCGGGAGATACTCTTATATTCGTGATCATGTTTAAGATTATTTTATGCTTGGCATCAACCACAGGTTTTAGACTTTTAGTCATTATTTATGGTTTATGCACTTTTCTATTGATATGTATTCACTAAGTTTAATGTTAATTGGATATTTTTTAATATTTTAAATACATAATATTGAATTGCAACATTTATGATTGAATTATAGAGAGATAATTGATTGAAAAGAATAATTGAATCGCAGTCTTCTTGGTTAAAGTGTGATAAAAAATTATTGAATTATAGCCTCTATGGTTGAAGTAAAGATAGATAGATTGTTAAGATATTAGATTGCAGTTTATATGGTTGATGCTATTATTAATGGAATTGTTATCGTCAATCCTTAAAGGATGATAGAAATATTGATTTCAGTCAATTGATCCTTATTATTGATGGATAATGTATATTGATAATTGAGATTACATTAATATGATAATATTAATATTACTTATCATTATGCATATGATTATTGTTATCAACATGGTTCATATTATTTATTGTTATGGGTGACTCTACGTATTGAATTTATTTCACTGGACTTTACTCTTGTACTTGAATCCATACATGTGATAGTGATGGTAATTGTGAGAGGTTGATATCTCCTTATGCATATTGAATATGGTCACTGAATAGTTGTAAGTCCATAACCCACAGGTAATTAGATATTGTATAAATAGCTTTCGTGTATTGTAAGAATTATTATATGTAAGTCTTTCGCTTATGTAAGCTAGTGTATTGACTGATTAAAATAAAAAATTAGTCAAGATATAAAATTGAGTGATAGAAAAAAATCTCGAACGTTATAAGGGAAAGGATGACGCACCCTCCTCTGCTCGTGCAAGGAGGGGCCCGCACCACCTCCCCCCCTTCTCAGTCGTCGGAGAGGAGAAGGGGGCGGCGCTACCTCTGCGCACACGGGGAGGGGGGCCCCTCCCCCTTCCCTCTCTCTTCTTCAGCGTCGGAGAGGGGTGGAGACAGTGCCCCCTTCCCTCTTCTCCCTCTGGTTGTCGGCACTCAGGCGACCTCACCTCCTTAGTCGACGATGACGTCAATGATTGGAGAGAGAATTTTTTTATTATTATATTGTTTTTTGTATTTATTTTATTTTTTAAATAATTTGTTGACGTAGAGGATAGTCTGTGTGGCGGTGCCAACAGTTGATTGCGTGGTAAAGAGAGAATGTTGTCATATCACTTGGGCAATCGAGGAACGGACGATCAATGAGAAAACGTGGAGAGGGGCCCCGCACCTTCCCTCTCTCTTCTCTGGCGTCGAAGAAGAGAGGGGTGGAGGCGGCCACCCCCTCCTCTTCTCCTTCTGGTTGTTGGCGCTTAGGCGACTCCACCCCTTTGCTGGCGAGGATGTCAGTGATCGAAGAGAGAAGAGAGCATTTTTTAAATTTTTTATTATTATATTATTATTTTGTATTTATTTTATTTTTTAATAGTTTGCTGACATTGAGGATAGTCTGCGTGGCGGTGCCAACGGTTGCTTGCTTGGCGAAGAGAGAATGTCGCCAAGTCAGCTGGGCAATCGGGGAACAAATGATCAGTGGTGAAAGGGTATTTCGTGAAAAGATTATTTCCTCAAACCACCCCTAATCTATCATGATTTTTCAGATCTAACCTCAAACTATGAACTTCATTTTTTGGATTCATAAACTATCATGATTTTTTTAATTTGATCCTTTCGTCCAATTTTGTCAATTTTTTAGTTATTTTTAATTTTTTATATTTATTAAAAGTCCATTATATGCCTCCGTGTTAATCTATTTTTACTTAAAATAATATATATATAATAATAAAAAAGGAAAAAGATAGGGGAGATGAAGCGTTCGTCGCCAATGGCTCGGGGGAGGGGGAGCGACGCGATTGCTGACGATGGCTCGGAGCGACGTCCCCCTGCTCTGTGTCATTGGAGCGAGGGGGGCAGTCGCCCCCCCCCCTGCATCATCGTCGTCACAGAAGAAGAGAGGGGGCGACCCCCCCTCTTTCCATGCACCGGCGTGCGCAAGGAAAGACCGAACGAGGGGGGAGGAGGTCGTTGTCCCTCCTCTGCGTCCTCGTCGTCGTGGAGAGGGGGCGGTGACCCCCTCCTTTTCGCCCTTTCCCAGTGCATGTCGGCGCAGGGAAAGAGGGGGCGCCATCCCCCAACTCTTTCCTTGCGCCGGTGTGCGTAGGGAAAGAGCAAAAGAAGGGGGGTCGCCCCCCTCGGGAGTGGGGGGCGACGACCACCCCCCTCCCAATTATTTTTTTATATATTATTTTAAGTATAAATAGATTAACATGAAGGGGTATAATTAAAAATTAAAGATAACCGAAAAGTTGACGAAAATGGACGGAAGAATCAAACTGAAAAAATCATGATAGTTTAGGAATTCAAAAAATGAAGTTCATAATTTAGACTTAGATCTGAAAAATTATGATAGTTTAGGAGTGATTTAAAGAAATAATTCTTCGTGAAATGAGTTAAAAGTTAGAGGACAGCCTTTATTACAAAGTAAAGTAAGGGATAGCGCAGAAAAATATCAAATTTGAAAGATATTTAGTGTAATATATATATATAAAGCTGATGCACTCGAGAGCCTCTCATTGCTTCATTACACTTTATTTTTTTCTAAGTGTTTCACATAATTTTAGATTTTGTGGAACACTTCACATTTTTTCCTCTTTCCTTCGTGTAACTTCCATATGACTTTTGTGTAACCCTTTCTCTTTCCTATAACTCTGATCCAATTAACATTTACGTACAACATTTATTGCTGAACCTCTTACATTCCGATGCTGCAAGTGCAACCTTTCATATTATTTACGTTTGGTATCCTATGTCTTTAAAAATGGAGGAACCCTCCAGCAACCATGTATCGACTTGATCTCTCTCATCTCTGTATCTCTCTAATCGTCACAAGAGAAAGAGAGGATTCATGGTCATCTCCATCTTCGCATGCGTACTCTGGGTCATCTATATATATATCTCTCTCTCTTCCTCCCTCTTTGTATCTCTCTAAGACATCCACGTGCCCGTCTCGTACACCGTCATCGACGTCATTGTCCCTATGTGCATGCAGCCGAACTTGCATCCGGAGGACGACGAGCAACACCATGATGAAGATCAAGTCGTTATTGGACAGCCCTGACGTGCATATGGAAGCGAAGAGCCCGTCGAGGATGTGCATGACTTTCTACGTCGAGATGAAGAGCTTTTTCGAGGTGCGAGTGCCAAGCTGAAAGCATTCGCCACCAACATCCAGAACTCATCTTCATAGAAAGGTTCAGTTTCATCTCCTTCAGCGCCGTCATCGCCCTGAGGAGCGAGCTGTCCGGCGACATCCGAAGCATGCGCGCCGAGGAAATCACCGCGCTCAACACCGAGACCACCATCAGAATCAAGACCGCCGTAGGGAGGGGTGCATTCATGAAGGACGTCTTCGTTAGGAGGATGAACCTAAACAACATGAAGTGATCTTCTGGATGGCGGCTGTTTATGGCCAACACCCGGACGACAAGTTCAACACCAACGCCACCACAGCGGTGCACGGGATCAACTTCTGGGACGTGGTGGCGACGAATGTGACCAAGGCTGGTAGGTTGGAGGGGTTCCCCAACGTGCCGTTCAACGGGCTATGCATCTCAAACTATGTATCCGAATTTACTTTACGTGTTCATCCCTTAAAGCTGATGCAACATTGCATCATTGAGCTTTTCCACCCTTCATCATTTTTTTTCTTTCTTGTAACTCCCCTATGTTCCATTCATTAATGCACCAATTTAATTATATACTTCACATATATTTTGTGTTCATATAACCTCCAATCTCCATCCATAAGTTAATCCACTAACTCACCAATTAAACATCCCATATATTATCCACTGACTTATCAAATAAACTTTTCATTTTTATTTTCTGTGTAGCATTAATTCTTGTACATGAATCAATTAAAAAATATTTAAACTTTGATTTTTTTTGCTAAAATAAAGTAAAAAAATATGATGAGACTCTTCCACTTTTCATTTATATATTAAAAAGAACTCACCTTTTTTTTCTAATTTGTAACTCCCGTACAATAATTAATTAAAAAATATTTAAACTCTAAAAAAGTTTTTGCTAAAGTAAAATAATAAATGTGATGAGACTCTTCGCTTTTCATTTATATATTAAAAGCAATATGATTCATGTATTTAATCCACTGACTCATCAAATAAATCTTTTATTTTTGTCTTTTGTGTAGCATTAACTCTCGAACATGAATCAATTAAAAAATATTTAAACTTTGATTTTGTGACAAGGGAACATTATAAATGAATCCGAATGCTTCATCCGATCACAACATGGATGGTGGGATGTCATATACTTTTGTAAGTCTCCACGCGTCAATTTTTTTAGTCAAACCTTTATGTTTGAAAAGTAATCTCCATCGTCTAATTCATGAGATTCTAACAAAGAAAAATTCGATCCAAGAAATTGATCGGGGCGGGTTAATATTTTTTTAGGGAAAAAATCTAAATTAATCCACTAACTCACCAATTAAACCTCTCGTATATTTAATCCACTGACTCATCAAATAAATCTGTCGTTTTTATCTTCTCTATAGCATTAACTCTCATACATGGAATAAATTAAAAAATATTTGAAGTTTGATTTTTTTCTAAAGTAAAGTAATAAATATGATGAGACTCTTCCACTTTCCATTTAAATATTAAAAAAACTCACTTATTTTTCTTTCTTGTAATTTTGGTACAAGAATTAATTTAAATATATTTAAACTCTAAAAAGGTTTTTGCTAAAATAAAGTAATAAATGTGATGAGACTATTCACTTTTCATTTATATATTAAAAATAATGTGATTCATGTATTTAATCCACTGACTCCTGATGAGACTCGTCATCAATGTTAGTTTCCGGCGACCGCCCCTTGCTGGACTTGTCGTTGTTAGCACTTAGCATCAGGATGCTCTGCCATTGATCTCGGCATTGAGTGCATGCGTGTAATAACCGACACAAAGTTAAAAAAAAAGAAATCAAATCAGATTTTGATTAGGAGCGGTCATCATGGGATAAACCTTAAGTTTATCTTTATAATTTGATGCATTAGGGGGATAGAGATATCAAATCAAATTAGGAAAGGAATTCGTGTTTGGTTGGAACGATCATCACAAGATAAAAATCTGACCCCATTAATTAAATTTGAATCAGATTAGAATAGAGGAGATTGTTATAGATAAAAATTAGATTTTTATTCATTAACCCTTTTCCCCCAAAATAAACTCCACGACCAATCTCTTCTCCCCTGTTCGTCCCTTCCCGCAGACGTGAGCAAGGGCACGAAGTTCTCGCTCGGTGATTTCAGGTGTAAGGGTAGTCGAGCTCTCTCTCTCTCTCTCTCTCTCTCTCTCTCTCTCTCTCTTTCCCCCTCCCCTTGTTGCAAGTTATCTGATCTCCACGCCACTTTCCTCAGCCTCTCCATCGGATTGTCGCAGGAGTTGGTCTGTTAGGAGAGGAAGAACAGGGAGTGCAGAGATAGGACAAGGGGTTCGGCCCATAATTTTTTTCGACGAATCGAAGGAACGGATCTATCACAAACAGGTGGGTGAATCGAAATCACCTTGCACGACCCCTGAATAATGTTAAATCATGCCCTAATCGTACAAGTAAAGAAGAAGAGGAAAAGATGGTTCAAGTTCCTTGTTTTGCCTTGCTTGATTTTCTTGAATTGATTGATTGATTGATTATTTGCATGCATAATTCACTGTTTGTTGATCTATTATTATGTGATTGATCTGCTAGGAGATAGGAATTAGGTTAGATTGAGATTGCACCGAAGAATTCACGAAATTCGAGGGTTCTGCAAGTTTTCTGGACGCCTATCGGTCGATCGGTCTGTATGCATCGCGGCAACCAGTCGACCGATAATTTGCATGCAGTCGCTTTCTGCACATGTTGACCGATCGACCGATTCCTGTCACAGGTCGACCGATTCTTCCCCATCAGGTCGACCATTCAACTGAACGGATCAACCGACCCGCAGACAACGGTCGACCGTTCCCCTGAACCGGTCGACCGATTCCCCAAAAAATTTTTTATTATATGTATTAATTATTTTTCTTTTATCCAGATATTATATATATATGATTGATCATATTTTCTGACCTCACAGAGATCCCTCACTGACTTACATGATTTATTCTGTTATTGATTTATTTCACGTTGATCCTATCGTATCGATTGAATCAAGAACAAAGAGCTACAAGTTATTAAAGCGATTAATAAGTTCAGATGAAAGATTAATGATGGGTTGCCAGTCCAAGCCAAGTGCATCAAGATAAGGGTCGCTCCCTTAGTCATGGTTTGATCACCCATTGACCCGCACAAGGCCGTATCGTTTACTGGGCATACCCCAAGAATTAAAGGCACCTAAAGTCACCATGATTGCTAATTAATAACCAAGATCAAGAAGCAAGTTCAAGTCAAGTCAAGTATGCCATGATTCCAAATTTAATATATATTATTGATCCTCATGATTCATGATATCTACTGATCTTATTCTCATTATGATCCATGATATTGATATGTTATCTTTCACGTTCAAGTTAAGCATGATTATTTATCGCTGATTACTATATTCATGTCATGCACTGTATATCATGTAATTCCCCACTAGGCTGTAAAGCTTACGGGAGGACCTCCTCCCCTGTGTCTGATTTCCACAGGATCAGGTCAGTGACGTGGTGGAGTAGGCAGTGTGGTGATGAAGTTCTGGCGATAAGACGGCACATGAATTATAGAGCTTTTAGAGTGTTATTTAGTTTTCATTTACCTTTCGCATTTTAGATTCATGATGTAGAACTTATTTTATTTTCTTAGCAATGATATAACCACTTTTAGACTTTCGTATAATTATATTATCTTCTTTTATTTTATTTTCTTTTCGTTGACGTGTCTCAGTTTTGACTGAGATATGATCAATATTATAGTCAAGTTATAGCATGCCGTAGCGTCTTTAGGTTGGTCTTCGCCATGTGGCAGGGGTCGATTTGGGGGCGTTACATTTATGGTATCAGAGCCTAAAGTTAGGACTCTCTTGACGTCCTAGTGTATAGAATAGTATAGTATGGTAAAAGGTTCATGTGCTATCGTCAAGCAGTCGCCACACCCTCCACTGAAAAGCATTGTAAGTCAAGCTCATGTTTATGCTAAATTACTGTTTATTGATGTATTGATATATATTTGATATGAGTGGTTGATTCCTAAGAAGATTATTCTGTATGGTAGGAATCAACCTAAATGTTATTAGTGTTTAGACAAAAAGGTTCATAAAGGTTACGAACAAAGTGAAAAAGAATATGTAATAAGGATGTGGATAAATATACTCACGTGAAGAATGAGTCTTACAGATATTTAAAGGGTAAAATATAAGAAATGATTATGTTTCTTATAATTCATATTTTTCATCTCTTTCATGATTGCTCTATTCACGGATTTCTTCTGCTGACTACAGCAGTATGAAGAGGAAAATGAATAGGCATATCAGTTGCAAAGAGATGTAGATTTAAAAAAGAAACGAGGGAATTATAAGAGTAATTAAAGGATTCGACTCACACAACACGTAGGTGTGAGATGATTTCAAATAGTAGAGGTGAAACCAAGCATGCATAAGTTATGATTTATGGTGATGACTTATGTGGTTCCATTGGTCTACCAATATAAGGGTTCATTAAATTATCTTATATGTTTATGTTGATAAGTATGGACCCATAATGCTTCTTGCGCCTTAGACTTCATATGATCCATTTATTATGTGGATAAAGGTCCTAAGCAAAAAAAAATCAAATTAGTTATACGAATTTCTAATTAGATTACCTTATATTGGAAATAGGAATTAGAAAGATTAATCATGTTCAAGTTATGTAAGATTAGTTAAACAATAATTTAAGTATTAGTGAGCTGCCCAAGGCGAATATAGAAGCTTAAAGTGTTCAGAAGTCACCTTGGCTTAAATAAATGTTAGAAGGAATTTTCAATGAGTAAGTGATTGTTTGAGTTAATCGAACATTTAAATCTAGCATATTCATATGCATATGTACATATAACATAGTATACTTATAAATATATAAAGATAAATAAATAAATAATTAGATTTAATTAACTTAGTTTAGTATATGGTGGATTTGAAATTTTAATATTATGAAGTATATTTTATATAGCCATTATTAAAGAATGAATTCTCTAACATCGCAATGTATATATATTTTCAAAATAGACTAATATGGTTAATACCAGAATTATATAAGAATAAGCAAGGCATAAAAGAGTTAAATTGGATGTGAGAAATTTTGAAAAGATTTAAGATATTTTAACTGAGATAAGCTTGAGGAGGCACATGAGCCTCCGGCCATTAAGTATTAAAAGATCAAAACACCAAGTGAGGAAATTTTTAGAAAGTATGGAGGGGTTAAGGTAAAGTATGAGGAATTTTATAAGTCCCCTACAAGATTTCTGGAAAAGCAAGTTATGGACCCGAGAGGGATGATTATGCAAGTTTTAATATAATTATAGTTTTCATAATAATGTCAAAACGTATAGGGTATTCAATCATATAATCATGGTTGATAGTTCAAGAGGGAAAATAAATCATATATATGTTTAGATAATGGGTTAAGCAAGTCATCGGGTGATACATAGAATGTCCTCTAAGATGCAAGATATAAGATGATATATAGAATGTTCTCTAAGATGCCTCTATGCCAGTATGATGAAAAATGTTTAAGATTTTGTCTTGATCAAGTGGACCACTTATGATTTGATCATAAGTCTTATAAATGGATTAGTTCTCCTTTCCAACTTTAAAGTTTTCCCGACCCTCTCACATGTACTACAAGATATCGTTAATGCAAAGGATCATGAAATGATGCACGAAGAAGAAGAATGATTGATTGTCTTCTGTTTTGTGGATTGTTTTGTTTTCCTTTCTTATTGTTTGAATTCATTCCATGTGTCAACCTGCATTCATGATGTTTGACTAAGGACTTATGTTATGTAGTGCACATAAATTGTTCTGTTAATTCTGAATTAGAACATATAGATATTGTTCGACCTTAACATTGATTCAGAGTGCTTCAAGATACTCAAGAAAAGGATTTATTATGGTCATATATAATCACTGGCCTCCTATAAAATTATATGACCTGACATTGCAATAAACAAATCAATGTAAGCCAAGAAGTTAATATTGAGGGCAACTCTCATCACAACCATATCAAATAAAGCATTGTCACAATAGGTCGAGACAAAAAAAAGGATAACAAATGACATTGATTAAGAAACAACCCTACTCCAATGACATAGAATGCCAAGAATGATCCGTCTTTAGTTGATTTAAAGGACTCTTGATTGATACCAAACATAATTGTCTCATTTGACAATTATTCATTTTTATACTTTGTTTAATCCCTTAAGATATCTGATTTAAGATGAAGATCGAGTGACCATAAAGTCAATGCTAGTGACACTAATGACGATTGAAGATAAGATCCATTTTTCACATCGGCTAAAAACTTCTTAGGAGGATTACGATGAGATTCCTATTTGATTCTTCCTTCTAAGATGTATAAGCATTATCAAAAAGAAGAAGATAGTTGTCGGTATTTAAAGATCTAAAAGTTATAGTTAGAAATTGAGTGTCATATCGACTTCCTTTCAAGAATGACCTTGATTTTCAATGCCCCATGACACATGAACTAAAAAGACAAATCTAATAATCGCAAGATGAGGGGTTTAGGAGACGGAGGGTCTCATTTTTAAATGTTCCACTTCTTTTGGTAAAGAAGAATAATGACTCTATGAATCTAGAGATTTATTAACAAGTTGTTAAATAAAATAACCATCAAGACATAAGTGTTTGTTACCATGCAAAGATGACCTATTTAAGGCTAAGTGCTCTCAAGATCGATCTAGGGAGTGAGTACCAGTAGTTCGAGTTGTTGAAGAGGAAGTAATGAAGATAATTTTTCCTGGCAATGAATGATCACTATAAATTGAGCGATGCCATTGGACTAAGAATACCCCTCAAACTTTTAGGCCCTCACGAACATTGTGTTCAAACTATGCCTACATTTATGTAGAAAAGATTGAAGTGTTCATCGATCAAAAGAGCCTTAGATATGCTTTCTTTTAGTAGTACGTTAATATGTGACAATGAAGATGACACGAAGTTTGAAAGATTCTGAGTTCTCCATGAAGCACCATTTTGGTAAAAATGAACTCGATTGTACATACACTCAGATACAAGTGATGCTCACTAAGCTTCATGAGGCTGCGTATGAAATGCTGGAGGAACTCAGCATGTAGAAACCAAATGATGAAGTACTAAAGAGAATAATACTAGACGAATAAGCTTAGGTTGTGGTCCATTTAGGAATAAGTCTTTATAGGAAGTATGAGATGAATATTATAAGTCTGTGTTACGATCCATTTGGAAAGTACAAAGAAGTATAAGGATGTAATCATAAGCCTGTGTTGCGATCCATTTGGAAAGTACATAGATGTATAAGGATGAACAAATAAGTAATAGCATGAAACATGGAGATACAAAAATATGCCCTAAGTACCCAGCATGTCAAGGTGGAAAAAGTAAAGCATTAGAAATCCTATGAGATGAAATTGCATGACGTTAAGAATTCGTAGACTTGATCTTCGCTGAGTATCTAACGCACATAGTGAAGCACATGGTGCAACGTCTGAGGAAAAAGGACGTAACCATGGTCAGAGTAGCTTGGCGTTACCATCATGGCGATGATGCGACATGGGAACTCGAGTTGGAAATGTGCCAAGTTCTCTCATCTTTTCAGTAAGCCCTCTACTTAGTGCAAAATTCGAGGACGAATTTTCTTTTAAGGGGGTAAGAATGTAATAACCGACACAAAGTTAAAAAAAAGAAATCAAATCAAATTTTGATTAGGAGCGGTCATCACGGGATAAACCTTAAGTTTATCTTTATAATTTGATGCATTAGGGGGATAGAGATATCAAATGAAATTAGGAAAGGAATTCGTGTTTGGTTGGAACGATCATCACAAGATAAAAATCTGACCCCATTAATTAAATTTAAATCAGATTAGAAGAGAGGAGATTGTTATAGATAAAAATCAGATTTTTATTCATTAACCCTTTTCCCCCAAAATAAACTCCACGACCAATCTCTTCTCCCCTGTTCGTCCCTTCCCGCAGACGTGAGCAAGGGCAGGAAGTTCTCGCTCGGTGATTTCAGGTGTAAGGGTAGTCGAGCTCTCTCTCTCTCTCTCTCTTTCCCCCTCCCCTTGTTGCAAGTTATATGATCTCCACGCCACTTTCCTCAGCCTCTCCATCGGATTGTCGCAGGTGTTGGTCTAATAGGAGAGGAAGAACAGGGAGTGCAGAGATAGGACAAGGGGTTCGGCCCATAATTTTTTTTCGACGAATCGAAGGAACGGATCTATCACGAACAGGTGGGTGAATCGAAATTACCTTGCACGACCCCTGAATAATGTTAAATCATGCCCTAATCGTACAAGTAAAGAAGAAGAGGAAAAGATGGTTCAAGTTCCTTGTTTTGCCTTGCTTGATTTTTTTTGAATTGATTGATTGATTAATTATTTGCATGCATAATTCACTGTTTGTTGATCTATTATTATGTGATTGATCTGCTAGGAGATAGGAATTAGGTTAGATTGAGATTGCACCGAAGAATTCATGAAATTCGAGGGTTCTGCAAGTTTTCTGGATGCCTACCGGTCGATCGGTCCGTATGCATCGCAGCAACCGGTCGACCGATAATTTGCATGCAGCCGCTTTTTGCACATGTTGACCGATCGACCGATTCCTGTCACAGGTCGACCGATCCTTTCCCATCAGGTCGACCATTCAACTGAACGGATCAACCGACCCGCAGACAATCGGTCGACCGTTCCCCTGAACCGGTCGACCGATTCCCCAGAAAATCTTTTATTATATTTATTAATTATTTTCCTTTTATCCAGATATTATATATATATGATTGATCATATTTTCTGACCTCACAGAGATCCCTCACTGACTTACATGATTTACTCTGTTATTGATTTATTTCACGTTGATCCTATCGTATCGATTGAATCAAGAGCAAAGAGCTACAAGTTATTAAAGCGATTAATAAGTTCAGATGAAAGATTAATGATGGGTTGTCAGTCCAAGCCAAGTGCATCAAGATAAAGGTCGCTCCCTTGGTCATGGTTTGATCACCCATTGACCCGCACAATGCCGTATCGTTTACTGGGCATACCCCAAGAATTAAAGGCACCTAAAGTCACCCTGATTGCTAATTAATAACCAAGATCAAGAAGCAAGTTCAAGTCAAGTCAAGTATGCCATGATTCCAAATTTAATATATATTATTGATCCTCATGATTCATGATATCTACTGATCTTATTCTCATTATGATCCATGATACTGATATGTTATCTTTCACGTTCAAGTTAAGCATGATTATTTATCGCTGATTACTATATTCATGTCATGCACTGTATATCATGTGATTCCCCACTAGGCTGTAAAGCTTACGGGAGGACCTCCTCCCATGTGTCTGATTTCCACAGGACCAGGTCAGTGACGTGGTAGAGTAGGCAGTGTGGTGATGAAGTTCTGGCGATAAGACGGCACATGAATCATAGGGCTTTTAGAGTGTTATTTAGTTTTCATTTACCTTTCGCATTTTAGATTCATGATGTAGAACCTATTTTATTTTCTTAGCAATGATATAGCAACTTTTAGATTTCCGTATAATTATGTTATCTTCTTTTATTTTATTTTCTTTCCGCTGACGTATCTCAGTTTTGACTGAGATATGATCAATATTATAATCAAGTTATAGCATGTCGTAGCGTCTTTAAGTTGGTCTTCGTCATATGACGGGAGTCGATTCGGGGCGTTACAATGTGCGCCTGAGCGGATATCTTGGACGGACGACTGGTGGCGTGATAGGAAAAAGCGGCGGTAAAGTAATGTTGCAGAAGAGTTATTTTTATTGGCCGTAATCCGATGCAAACTAATGACACTATTCACTTTCCATTTATATATTAAAAATAATGTGATTCATGTATTTAATCCACTGACTCCTGATGAGACTCTTCAAAAACTCACATATTTTATCTCCTTGTAACTCTAGTACAAGAATTAATTAAAAAATATTTAAATTCTAAAAAAGCTTTTGCTAAAATAATGTAATAACTGTGATGAGACTCTTCACTTTCCATTTATATATTAAAAATGTTATGATTTGCTTTCCATTCTCCACCGTGCAGCAACTTTACATTTGTATATTAAAAAAGGTCAAAATCAATTTACTTCCCACTATCAGAAACCACGAAGTACTTTGCCATCGCCAACTTCTCCCTTCTTCCCAAAACACATCCTCCTCTTCTCATCTGCAAATTCTTTTTTCCATGGATCTTCTTTTCACCTTTCTTTGTCTATGCTCTTCTGAAGCATGCTGGTAAGTTCAATTAGTTTTTTCAGTATTTTTTCTTTTGGATGAGAGAATGTATTTTCTTTAGATATGAGACGTTTCCTCTTGCCTACAATTAGTATTTTTTTCTAACAGTTATTTTCTCTACTTAATAATGTCCTTAAAGGATCATTGATTGTATTTGCCTACCTAATAATATCCTTAAAGGTCATTGATTGTATATTGTTGCCACTATTGAACGTGGGTACGTGAAAAGAAAAGAGGTTACAAATTTCTTTTCTTTATAGATTACCTGCTCAAGTACGGGAGAGTTACAGGGAAGAAAATATGTGACCTATTCACTACTCACCCAAATTATTACTTGCTTGCTTTAATCATGACCTATTCACTACTCAGCCAAATTAGCAACTTAAGAGAAGATTGGTCCATTATGATTCGGATATGTAGAATCTGGGAAGCTGTCAACTTGAGAAAAGATGGAGAGTTGATTAGTTTAGATATGGTTCTTGTAGATGAGAAGGTTTGTTTACGATATTCTTATTATGTTTGTCAGATTTGTTTGTTTGATTACTAAAGTACATTCTCTTTTATCTTAGGAAAATTTGCTGCATGCTTCGATTTGAAAAAATCATGTTGGCCGGTTCAAACATCTTTTAATTGAAGGCTCGATTTATATGGTTAAGAATTTTAAAATTGTTCCAAGCTTACCCGAATATCGTCCGGTGGAGAATGAAAAGAATTTCTTATCAAGTACTTCAGTTAAAAAGTTGGATGACAATCCAACACTCATCCCTAAAAATGTTTTTAAATTCATAGATGAGGAATTAGCTGAAGCACGGGTCAACATTAATAGAGTATTATAAGGTATTTTTAAATTCTAGATATTAAGATTCCTATATTATTGTGTGATAGAATGATAGGAATGATTAACACGTTATCTTTCATTGTTATGATATTGTAGATGTTGTTGGCCATCTAACTGGGGTTGCAAAAATTGACATTGTTGGAGCTGGTCAAAGGAAAAGAGACATTGAAATAATGACAGATTAGTATGTTTTTTTTCTAATATTGATAGTTTATGATTTATTTTAATACACATTCATCATAAATATTTAACGTTGTTTATTTAAAAGAGATCAATAATTATTGTTAAAAATATATTTATGTTGTTTATAGCTAAATATTTTATTTTGTTTATTTTTCATTTGTCTTTCATTAATAACATCTATTTATTGTTAAAAAACAACATATTACTAATTACTTTACTATTTCTGGTTTGTTTTAATACACATCCATCTAACCGTCTATTCTTTATTAAAAACGAACATTTATGTGCTCAACTTTTTTTAATTTTTTATTCAAGGACAGTCATACTTTTATATTTCCTTTCATTTAACAAAATATTATTGATGACTTTACAGTGTTATTAAACATAATTATTCATTGACATGATTATTGGTAATATTTGGATGTTAGTCTAAGATCTCACATGCATGTTCATTTAAAATCATAATGATTGATGATTTTACAGTGTTATTAAACATAATTATTCATTGACATAATTAATGGTAATATTTATTACATGAATTGCTTATATTAGTCCATCATAAATGTTTAACATTGTTTATTCAAAAAATTAATATGCATATGTTCACCTATGTTTCTTAACTTTTACTCAACAAAGTCGATAATTTTATTTAACTAAATATGATGAATGATTTTACAATGTTATTAAACATAATTATTCATTGACATAATTATTGGTAATATTTGGATGTTAGTTTAAGATCTTAAATGCATATGCTCACCTATGTTTCTTAACTTTTACTTTATCTTTTCTTTTCCTTAACTAAATATTATTTATGTTTATCTTTTAGATTTCTCTGTCATTGAATGATATATTGATGTTTTAATAAATACAATTGTGTGTTCAAACTAAAATGCATATATTTTTATTATATATCGTAGATTATATTTTGAAGTTAGTAGCATTTTATTTAATTAAAGATGACTTACAGTGTTATTAAACATCATTATTTATTGAGATAATTATTGGTAATATTTGAATGTTAGTCTAAGATTTCAAATATTTAAGAAAATAGTTTCTGATATAATGTCTTAATTTTTATCTCAATTTTTTAAATTTTATTTACATTAATGAATTATCGTGTCATCTATAAACATCGCTATTCATTAATATGCATGCATCCTAATTTTTCTTACAATTATGACAGTCTATTTTCTCTTGAGCATTTGTTAAGACAATATTATTATCCTTTTATTTTTTATGAATAAAGATTCATTTTTTTATTAATATTTATAATTGATCAGTTTAGTGTGTCCTTCATGAGTTTGTCATCCTTTTGAGTTGTCCAATGAAGTGCATGTAATCTCATTATACAAATATTAAATCAGAATGCATGCAACATCATTTTATCAACACTATACCACATCTTTTTTCATCATTCCGAAATATCATGTTATTTTAATTATATACTATAATAGGTTTAATTATATATGTTTAATATAATTTTTTTCAGTTAATTGTATGTGTTTATATATAGTTCAAAAATAGGTTGTATTAGATGTGTTTATATATAGTTGAATAATGTCAAAATTGTTTTTTGTTTTAAGAAGTTTTAAAATTTAGGAATGATAATTGTTCTATATATTTTCATGTTGATGAATATTGTGGTGCAGCTCTATTGCAGCAAAAATCACTTTATGGGGAGAGTTGGGTGATATCTTTACACCAAGTCTTTATAACAAAGAAAGTGGTCCTTGTATTGTGATAGTTACTTCTGTATGGGTAAAAAAGTTTCGAGGTAATTTAACAATTTTATTTCTTATATTTTGAGTCTATTGTTAATCATTTTTTTCAAAGCTTACAAAATCATTAATATTTTGTCATCTAACCAGGTGAAGTGACATTTTCTTCTACAAGCGCTTCTAAGATTTATGTGAATCTAAATATAGATTATGTCACATCTTTGGTTGAGAAATTTTCCCACACATCCAGTGGTATTGAAGTTATTGAGCCTTCACGTTCCAATAACATGTCCCTTGAAGATGAGATGTTTTTTAATAGAATGACAGTAAAATAATTACTAGAAAATAATCGGTCTATAGACGTTAAGATATGTCCACTATCACAAATCTCATTTATTTATATAATTCTCAAGAAAATTGCCACTTTTGTAGGAATACATAATTACCGCTAAGGTCAAAATAGTTGACATCGATAACTACTTTGGATGGTACTATGTCTCGTGTAATTTCTGTAATAAGAAAGTGACTCCTATGGATGGCATCTACATTTGTAACTCATGCAACAAGGAATGCAAATTTCTTCTTGTGAGGTAAGATTGTCACATTATTCACTATATTATATTATTATCATTGGTAAAAAATTATTAATCTACATTTCGTTGCATGTGTGTTTCCTATTGCAGGTATAAAACTCACCTTAAAGTAAGAGATGAAACAGGTGAGACAACTTTTGTCATTTTCAATGCTGAAGCAGAAAAACTTCTAGATTCATCTGCTCATAAGTTGTTTAATCGGCAATCAACTAGCGACAACATCATTCCTGTGCAAATTAAAGCTCTTTGTGGAAAAAAGTTTGTGTTCAAGCTAAAACTAAATGATTATAATTTAAAAGAGGGGCTTGAGAATTTTACTATCCTTAAGGTGTTTGAGGTGGATGACAAATTGAAGATGCAACATAAGATGAAAAAGAAGGAAAAGGTATTGTACAACATAAACTTTTGTCACATCCTAAAAAAACATAAACATTTAGCAAAAAGTTTTGAAAGAAACAATAACAAACTTATATGTAAGTCTCTTAGCAGTACCTTTTCCAAAAAAAGTTTTTTGTGCAATGCCATTGATAAACAAATTTCTTATTGTTCCTTTAGGGGAAGTTTGTGGAAAAAGATGAACATTGCTTGATTATGTCAACAAAGAATGTCAACACAAGTAAGGTACATGTTATTAATCTTTTATGTCTATTTTGCAAATTTTGAAGCATTTATTTAATACATATAAATTGCTACTTCTTTAATTTGTAGGAGGATTATGAAGCGCCACTAAAGTTGGTCGATGATGAGGAGGATGAAGTACCTCTATGTCAACTTGGCAAGAAAAGGAAGAGAGTGATAGTTTCTGATGATGAAGCCATTAGTGATAGTGATACTATTTAGACAAATGGCAAAAGAAAATTTTACCTATGTTTACTTTTCAGTTTAGAAATGACACTTTTGATTATTACTTTGTAATTTTGTTGTTAAGACAATGTTTAAACATGTTAGTTTCATTTGCATTTAAATGTCATTATATTATTCAAGTCTTATCATAGTATATTTATATGTAGAAAATCTTTACTAACATAAAGATGTTTACTGAATATGTTATGTTTGGATGTTCAACATAACCATTATAAGTTTTGGTTTCAAAAGAATGTCCATTTAATTCAATATAGAAGATAAGTTGTCTGCGTATTTGCAAGGAAACTATAAAAAAAATTTACAAATCCTGAAATCATACTTTTTTCTAGTAGGTTGATCTAAATTCAAATAGTTTAGAGTTGTTGGCTTCCTTGTAGGCATTGGAGTACATAGTTTTCATAAAAACTTGATTATCCCTTAGCTTCTTAGTAAATCTTTTTGAAATATCTGTATATACTATTACCAATTTAATGTTTTGTCCATTTACTTTAGCTTCTTACTGATTACTTTTTTTTTACTTTATGTCACAGAATAAAAGGTGTTTGCAGATCCTGCTTATATACCTTCAAATGTCATCAGGTCAAGAGAAATCCATGCTTTTGGTGTTTTCTATATTTTGATCTCATGATATGTCAACTTTTTACTTGGATGAATCTTTAATTTTTTTTTTCGCAAAACCTGAAAGAAGTATCTGTGCTAAATTCTCAGAGCAATTGCATCAAACATGTAAATCTCGACTAATTGGACCTCGGTTTTAATTTTATTTTTTTATCTATATATAGTAAAATTTTTATTTCAATATCTTCATATCAAATATGGTAAAGTTGATATTCCACATTTTTTTGTTATGTTGGTCTACTCTCATTCTTTTCCTATACAAGTTTTTATTTTATTTTCTTTTACTAGTAACATTTTATGTTTATATCATATAATTTTATGATTGTAAATATGTCAAATTGTTAGTAATTAATAGTCATTGTGTATATTCTTTATGATGTAGTAATGGGTCATTCTATAACAAGCTTTACAATTTCACAAATTATTTCTTTAGTTTTTATATTTATATAATTTAATTTTAAGATGACTATTCCATTTCATGTAAGAAAAAATTAATTGTATGGATTCTAACTAAGTGTTTTCTTTTTATATTTTGTGTGCCAGTTTCGATGGAACGAATTATGCTGCACAACTATGAAATTGAAATTTCCATTAATTGGATGAATTTGAACTTGCCAATACTAAATATGTTGAATTGTCCATGCTATTAATATTCAAATATAACATTTATCATTTATGATGCCACAATAGTAGGGTCTTTTCACTCATAAGCTTATAAAAAATTTGTTTACTCATTTCAGATATTTATAAAAAAATAAAATCTTTTAATAATATCAAATATCTATTATTTTTCTTTATATTTATGTTGACAAGCTATAATTTTGTCTGCATCATGTTCTTGTGAACTTATGATCAAATATTTAATTAAATGAAATTAATTATTTTCAAATTATTCACTACATTGACTATATATTCATGAGATTCTCACTTCCCATTTTATTTTTATAAATTCAATTATGACAAACTACATTTCTTTAGTTGATTTTTATGTTTATATCATTTAATTTTAAATCCACTACTCATTTCATGTAAGGAAAGATTTAATTGCATGAATTTCAGTTAAGTAAACTTTAATTTTATATTATGTGTGTAACGTTCATTGGAATGAATTATGCCAAAAATCACGAAATCAATCCAAGTTTCCATTAATTGCTTCAATTTGCACCTGAAAATAATCAATATGCCAAATAGTTAATGCTATTAATACTCGAATATTTTATATATCATTTATGATGCCATGTCATTTAGACTTACAAATAACAAATTATCTTTATATCTCAGATATTGTATAAAATTTTAAAAAAATTCAATAATATCAATCTCTATTAATTCTTATTTACATTCCTTTTTAGTAATATTTTTTATTGTATCATGTACTTCTATACTTATGATCCAATAATTCTATGCCTATTTTTATTTGATTCAATTAAATAAAATTATTTATTTGAAAATATTCACTCCAATAATTGTCTATAATAATGAGATTCTTATGTTCCATTTTAATTTTCTAACTTCAATGATGACAAACTATATTTCTTTAGTTGATTTTTATGTTTATATCATTTAACTTTTAATTGACTATTTAATTTCATGTAAGGAAAGATTTTATTGCATGAATTCTAATTAAGTAAAAACTATTTGTAAATTTTATGTGTTGATTTGAATGGACTGAATTGTGTTAAACATCTATTAAGTTCAAATTTCCATTATTTTCTTCAATTTGAAACTGATAACAGTCCATATGCCAAATTGTTAATGCTATTAATACTCAGATATATCATTTATTATAACAGTTGGGTCATTCCATATATAGATTTATAAAGAACAAATTTGTCTTTATATTTCCGATAATTTATCAGGAATAAAAAAGTTCCAATAATATCAAATTTTTATTTATATTCCTTTTACTGGTTGTAGTTTTATGACTATATCATATAATTTAAGCAGATGATCCAAGATTCAATTTAATAAAATTAATTATTTATAAAATATTTAGTCCAATAATTCTATAGAATAATGATATTCTTATTTTTTATTTTAACTTCCTAAATTCAATGATGACAAACTATATATTTTTAGTTGATTTTTATGTTTATAGCATTTAATTTTGAGTTGACTATATTATTTGGTTTAAGGAAAGATTTGATTGCATGGATTCTAATTAACTGAAAATAATTTCTAAATTTCATGTGTCAGTTTTAGTGGACTCAATTATGCTACACAATTGTTAAATTCAAA
The DNA here is from genome assembly GCA_030549335.1 of Pontederia crassipes. Classification (NCBI taxonomy): domain Eukaryota; kingdom Viridiplantae; phylum Streptophyta; class Magnoliopsida; order Commelinales; family Pontederiaceae; genus Pontederia; species Pontederia crassipes. The sequence continues at coordinate 54,804,049 of CM060194.1, read as the reverse complement.
TTTCCATTAATTGCTTTAAATGGAATCGAATAACACAAGATATGCCAAATTGTTAATGTTATTAATATTCAAATTTCGAATTTGTCATTTATTATAACATAACAGTTGGATCAATCCACTCATAGGCTTATAAAAAAATAAATTCTCTCTTTCTATATTAGATATTTATAGAAGATAACAAATTTTCATTAATATGAAATCTCTCTATGATTTTTTTTATTTATATTACTCTTTAGTAGCAAAAGTTTTATTTTTTGTATCATGTACTTCTAGGCTTATGTGGAAGATTAAATTAAATTAAATTAATTATTTGATAATTATCAGTCTAATGATTAATCGAATCATGAGATTCTCATTTTCCAATTTGATTTTCCAAATTTGTAAATATATTAAGTGCTAATTCTACTAATGCGTACATATTACATTTATCATTTCTGATGTCATAATAATTATCTCATTCCTTTCATAGCCTGGTATCAAGAAGGAATTTAATTTCTTTCCATTTTAGATTTAAGTTTTCTCAATTCAAGAAATGACACCTTAAAACCCTATGAAATGAAACAAAAGTTAAAATATGAATTGCTTAAGAGTTTGAATGTTGCTGGCTTTGGAAGCACAAAAAAATTCACCACCTATTAACTTTTGGTTAGTTTTTTTCACCTTTATCTTATATTTGGGTAATTCATTTTAACTTTTGTTTGATCGGGTTGAATATTCCAATTTTGTATGGCTTTAACTAAGGTTTTTTTTTGAAGTTTTTTATTTTTTTTGTTGTAACTTTATTGCATTGTCCTCTTTTAATAATATCCTTTTGATGAAATGCAAGCTTTTCTAGAAACAAAAAAAAAAGAAGATTGAGAATGAAGGTAATAGAAATTGATTGAAACAAGCTTTAAACATAAAAAGTAATCTCTTTTTTCCAACTTATTTTAAGATTTATCTTTAACTTTTTGTATTAGTTTTACAAAACTTCTCTCTTTTCATATGATTCAGATGTGGTAAAGTTGCTATACCAATTTCTTTCATTTCAATTTCTTGCTTTTTGCCAAAACTATGCTCTTACCCCCATTTTCTTATATAAGATCTCTTTTAGATGTTCATTACAATGTTTAGATGGCTGAATTCAATTTGCACTATTATAAATTTCTTTAAGTTCGGACTTTCTATGCTTTCAGATAAAAAAAATATTTCACAAAAATTGAACATTCAATTATGAAAAAAATATGTCTTTATTATTCTTTATGTATGTTCCTCTTTACTGTTACTATCTTTTCAATAATATTTTAGTGATATTATTTTATTTTAATACCATATAATTTTGAGTCAAAGCCTTGATTTCATTTATCATTTGGGTAGCATGATTGGGAAAAGGCTTGATGTGTTAGCTCGAATGGACTTAATTATGAAAGAGAATTATATGATTCAAATTTTTATTAATTATTTCAATTTGAACCAGATAACTCTAATATGTTAAATTGTTCTTGTGGCATTGCATTTATCCTTCATCATGGAATAGTTACCAACTTTATAAAAATACAATTGCACTTTCCACTTTAGGTATGTTCTATAAAAATAAAACACTCATTAGGCGTGCCCTCATGAAACGTGGGAAAAAATCAATGATGACAAGTTGCATTTCATTAGTTTTATGTAGATTTTATTTATTTGATAAACTTTATGTTTATATCATTTAATTATGGGTTAAATTTTCATTTGATGCAAGCAATATTTATTTTAAAAAATAATCTTATAAATTTAAAAGTTGCCTTTTTTCTAGACGTTTATACAAAAAAAAATAAACAAAAACTTTCAATAATATCATATCTCCATTGTTCTCTTATTTCAAGTTTTTTGCGTGATCACGTTGAGTATTTAAATTTTGTGTATAATTGAATATGACCAATTGAAAATATTAGTAATATTTCGATATTGTATTTATCATTTGGTGATGTCATATCACTGGGTCATTCCACTCATAATCTTATAAAAATAAAAATTGTCTTTCTATTTTAGTTATTTCATAAAAAATAAAGTTTTTTTAATAAATATTCAAACTATTATTTTTATTTATATTCCTATTGACGGGTAATAGTTTTATGTCTATATCATTTACTTGTGGGCTTATGAACAAATAAACAATTAAATATAATTAATTGTTTACAAAATAATCACTCCAATAATTCTGTGGATTCATGAGATTCTAATTTCACATTTAATTTTCTAGATTCATTTATGAAAATATATATATCTTTAGTTGTTTTTTATGTTTATATCATTTAGTTATAAGTTAACTATTCATTTCATAAGGAAATATTTAATTGCATGAATTTCAATTAAATGAAACTTATTTTAATATTTAGGATACTATTACAGTTGGGTAATTCCATATGTAGACTTATAAGGAACAAAGTTTGTCTTAACATTTTAGATATTTCACAAAAATAGAAAACTCCAATAATATCACTTCTCTATTAATTTTTATTCATATCTCTTTTCACTATAAGCTTGTGATTCAATAATAAACTAAATAAATTTAATTATTTAGAAACTATTCACTCCAAAGATTCTATATAATAATGAGGTTCTTATTTTCCATTTTTCTAAATTCAATGTTGAAAAACTATATTTCTTTACTTGGTTTTTATGTTTATAACATTTTAATTTTGATTTGACTATTTCATTTCATGTAAGGAATGAATTATGCTATACACCTATTAAATTGTTAATGTTATACCATGTTGACACTTAGTATGCCAAATTGTTAATATTATTAATACTCAAATTAAACAGATAATAAAATAGTTGGATCATTCGACTCATAGGCTTATAAAGAATAAATTTTGTCTATATGTTTTTTACGATAACAACAACAACAAAGCTTTATCCCACTAGGTGGGGTCGGCTACATGGATCATACGATGTCATTCTATTCGTTGATCCATGTTCATGCGATTCGACAGGGTTTTACGTTGGTTGTCGGGGCATAACACAACCCTCCTCCTTTATCCGAGCTTGGGACCGGCTATAAAACATAGGCGGAGTTATACGTTTTTGACATGTTATATAAAATAAAAAAACATTCATTGTAACCTCCACTTACTAAAATAGTAAAACCAATTATTATTCCTTCGTGTAACTGCCAGATCCATCATCAATTTTTTTCTCATCCATCATCAATCTTTTTTCTTATTTTTTATTTATTTCTTTCTTTAGAATATGAAGCGCTGTATAGAAAATATTTATTTACCTTCAGTCATTTTTTTCTTCACTTATAGCTTCAAGCGACGGCCATTTTTTTTACAAATGAAAGTTAAAAGATCACTTGAACTGTCCACCCACAACAGCATCACGACATCAACCAAGTATTCATCCTACCTTTTTTTTATATTTTCTCTCCTTCCACCCTCCACCTCTGGGCATCCCTTCACTCCTCTGTTCTATCATAGTTTTACGTGTCCCTCCATCCTCTTTTGTTGTTCTTGCAGAGGGATGAGCAAAAAGAAGCAGTGACCTGACCCGATTCTCGCCTGCAGCCATAAGGGGATTTTCCTTACGTGCAAATAGGGGAATTTGGAGGATGAGGGAGAGAGATGCCAAGGTATGTCAACTTTTGGTGTTTTCTATATTTTGATCTCATGGCAAATAGGGGAATTTGGAGGATGAAGGAGAGAGATGCCAAGGTTTTCTTTTTGGTTTTTTTTCGGACCCTCTATTTAACTTTTAATCTTTTTTTTTGCAGGAGATTAGTTGAATACTGTTTCAGCTTTTTGGAAGGTGCCCATGGGTTAGATTATTATATTTCCTTTTCATCTTCTTTATTTAGTATTTATATTTTTCATTATTCTTATTCTCCATTTGTTGTTTTGTTATGTTGAATACCACAAATACAATTGTTTTTTATCCTCTATCTTGTATTTCATTTAATTTTTCTTATTTATCTATACATCTTATTATTTCTCTCATGATTCTTTGACAAACTCTGCAGTGATGAAAAACATGCTTGAGGCTTATTTTGACGAGTATCTCCTGAAGGTAGTTGTAGGACATCTTCCATCTTTTCTTTTAGCATCAATTATTTAAAATTTTAGACGATTTTAGGTCTTATATTTAAGTTAAAATTGTGAAATTATTAAGTATTTTTCCTTTTCCATTCTTATTTTCATCCAAACTGAAAATGATTTAACTTCAATTAATATCTTGAGCACCTCTCCTCCCATCTCTCTATTCAAAACTCTTTACAAAATTAAAACAATTCAATTTCATTTAGTGTCCTCTCTCTCTCTCTCTCTCTCTCTCTCTCTCTCTCTCTCTCTCTCTCTCTCTCTCTCTCTCTCTCTCTCTCTCTCTCTCTCTCTCTCTCTCTCTCTCTCTCTCTCTCTCTCTCTCTCTCTCTCCGGTTCAAACAATAGCCATGTATTTCCACTAAGTCTCATTGTAAGCTAAAAAAATATTTTAGAAATATCCAAATTTAAAGAAATTTTAACTACCATAAAATAAGTTGCCTATCAAGTTTATAATGATAAATACAATTCAATTTTATTTAATGTTCTCTTTATCTTCGTGGACAATTCAAACAATGGCTAAATCCCTCCATTAAACTTCATTATGTATTCAACGTCCACCTCAAGAGAATCTTATAGCAAGTGGGAGTATTTTTTTGATAATAAGTCACCTATCAATTTTATGAAGATAAATTCTCATAATGATAAAATTAGTTGAATATGAATAGGCTTTTGGTAACCTCTAAGCTTATAAAATCCCAATAACACTACTCTTGAAGAGAATGGAGAGAACATCACCGTAATTTATTCAATTTGTATAAGACAACAAATTTGTTCTATTAATTTAATGCTTTTTATTTTTAAATTGAAATATTTGAAGTTGAGACATTAGGGTAGTTTCATAATTAGCTATAGGAATTAGGTTCATGAGATTTTTAAGAAGCACGTTAAAAATCATTTTAATACTTTTGTATATTATGGAGATTTAGTAAAAGATGTAGTTTTATTAGTAAGATTCATAATAAATTTGTGCTTTCTCCTTTTGCAATATTTATTTGTCTTTTACCTTTTTTAATTATCTTATTTTATTGTTTCTCCCAAAAGTTTCTCTATTTTATTGTAACTTTATTGCAATGCCATTTTTGAAAAATTCCCATTTGATGATACACAAACCTTTCTACAAGTAAAACAGAAAGATTGAGAATGAACATAATAGAAATTAATTAAAAGAAGAAGTTAATATGCAATCATTTGAATATAAAACTAATCTCCTTTTTCCAACTTATTTTATGGCTTATTTTTATTTATTTTGCATTATTTCTATAAAGTCTCTCTTTTCAAATGATTAATATGTGGTAAATTTGGCATTCCACTTTATTTCATTTCAATTCATTGCTTTTTACTAAGTTATGTTCTTACTCCATTATTTTCTTATTTAAGATTTATTTTCATTACAATGTTGAGATGACTGAATTAAGTATGCAATATTTTAAATGACTTTAAATTATTACTTACTTTGCTTTGAAATAAAAAAAATATTTCACAGAAATGGAACATTCAATTGTGAAAAAATATGTTATTATTATTATTTACGTATCTTCTTCTTTGTTGGTACAATTTATGTTAATAATATATAATTTTGAAGGCCTGATTTCATTTATCATTTGGGTAGCATGATTGGGAAAAGCATCTATACTTGATGTGTTAGTTTTATTGGAGTTAATTATGGTAGAGAATTATATAATTCAATTTTTTTATTAATTATTTCAAATTTGAATGGAGTTTGAATGGCACATATTCACTCTAATGATTATGTATAATAACGAGATTCTTATTTTCATTTTTTCTAAATTCAATGATGACAAACTAGTGGGTTTTTATGTTTATATCATTTAATTTGTGTTGACTATTTCATTTCATGCAAGGAAATATTTGATTGCAAGAACTCTAATTAAGTAAAAATTATATCTAAATTTATATGCCAGTTTTAATGGAATGAATTATGCTATACACTTATCGAATTCAAATTACCATTAATTCATTCAATTTGAACTTAGCCAAATTGTTATTGTAACTAATTCTTAGATTTAACAAATAACATAACAATTGGACCATTCGACCCATAGGCTTATAGAAGAATAAATTTTGTCTATCTATTTCTGATATGTTATAAAAAAAACTTTTATCTAAATTTATATGCCAATTTTAATGGAATGAATTATGTTACACACCTATTAAATTCAAATTACCATTAATTCGTTCAATTTGAACTTACTCTATGTCAAATTGTTAGTGTTATTAATTCTTTGATTTAACAAATAACATAACAATTGTACCATTCGACTCGTAGGCTTATAGAAAAATAAATTTTGTCTATCTATTTCTAATATGTTATAAAACAAACTTTTATCTAAATTTATATGCCAATATTAATGGAATGAATTATGCTACACACATATTAAATTCAAATTACCATTAATTCCTTCAATTTTAACTTACTCTATGCCAAATTGTTAGTGTTATTAATTCTTCCATTTAACAAATAACATAAGAGTTGTATCATTCGACCCATAGGCTTATAAAAAAAATACATTTTGTGTATATATTTTTGATATGTTATACAAAAAAAGTTTTGTTAATATCAAATCTATATGATTCTTTATTTATATTGCTTTTTATTGGTATTTTTTTATTTTTATAACATGTACTTATAAGCTTTTGATCAAAGGTTTAATTAAACAATAATCTAGAAAAATATTCAGTCCATTGATTATATAGAATAGTGTGATTCTCATTTCCCACTTTAATTTTGTAAATTATATATTTATATATATATTAAGTGCTAATTTTATAATACTTATATTTATCATTTATGACACATCATCTCATTCCTTTCATGACAACAATAAGGAATTCAATTTATTTCCATTTTAGATTTAAGTTTTCTGAATTCAAGAATTGGCACATTAAAACCTAGTGAAATAAAACAAAAGTTAAAATCTTTGTTTAATAGTTTGGATCTTGCTGGCTTCAGAAGCAAAAAAATTCATGACATGTTGATATCTGGTTAGTTTTTCTCTCTTCTCTATATTTGCATCATTCATTTAACTTTTCTTTGATCAAATTAAATATTCCAATCTTGTGGGGCTTCAATCAAGTTTTTTTCGGAGTTTTCTCTTTAATGTTGTAACTTTATTGCAATGTCATTTTCTAACAATTCCCCTTTTATGATATGCAAATTTTTCTAGAAAAAAGGATAGAGAAATTGATTGAAAAAAGAAGTTGTGTGTGATAAAACTAATGTCCTTTTTCCAAATTATTTTAAGATTTACTTTGTATTATTTCTATAAAACTTATCTCTTTTCAAATGATTCATATGTAATAAAGTTGCTATTCCACTTTATTTCATTCAATTCCTTCATTCTTTTCTTATATAAGATTTATTTTCATTACAATCTTTAGATGATTGAACTATGTATGTAGTATTTTAAATATCTTTAAGTTTTGACTTACTGTGCTTCGAAATAAAAATTTCACAAAAATGGAAAAAAATATTTATTATTGTTTATCTATATTCCTCTTTACCCGTACTATTAATAATGCCTTGAATCTGAACTCAGTTGGTCCCCCTACGAGGTATTCTGTTTGTGATTCGGATTTGATTTATTTTCTTATCATGAGATAGGTGTCCTATTTTCAGGGGATTTATTTAGAGTCACAGTTCGTATGTAATTCCTATCATCTGTTAAAGGGAGTGCCTATATAAACTCCTTAAGGATCTAGACAGAGATCCATCCTTGTAATCATCAATATTCCATAACAAAGAGCCGTCGCCGTTTTTTTTCTCTTCGCGTTCTTCTGTATTTCGTGTGATCCTTCTCTTCCCCTTTTCGTAACACGTACTATTTTATGTTGGGTCAAAGACTTGATTTCATTTATCATTTGCGTAGCATGATTGGAAATATAAATAAATATATATATATGTGTATGTGTATATATATTGATGTGTAAGTTTGAATGGATTTAATTATCAAAGAGAATTACGTGATTCATTTTTTTATTAATTATTTCAATTTGAACTAGATAATTCTAAATATGTTAAATTGTTAATGTGACATTGCTCTATATTTTATGATGGAATAGTGATAAGGTATTGTATTTTCAACTTTAAAAAATATAATTTGTCTTTTCACTCTAAATATTTTACATAAAAATAAAGCACCCGGTACGAGTACCTCATGAATTAATGCCGGCTAGATTCAACGATGACATTGTGCATTTCTTTAGTTTTGTTTATATTTTCTTTTATTGGTATACTTTATGTTTATATCATTTAATTATGGATTAAGTTTTCATTTGATGCATGCATAAATGAGCTTATAAAAAATAAAGTTTCCTTTTCTGTTTAGATGTTCTACAAAGAAATAAGAAATTTTTTGAATAATATTATATTTCGATTGTTTTTTAATTTATATTCAACTTGATCCATCTATGTTATATGTGTGTGTGTGGTGTGAATTCTAACTTAGTTGATAGTTCCCTTAGATATATGAAAATATTCAATGATTTTTCATTTTAGTTACTATTTATAATTATATTAAATTGTTAATATTGTTATACTCATATACAACATTACCATTCATGTAATCATAGTGATGATCTCTTTTTTTTATAGCATTGCACCGATAAGCAATTTTTTTTTCAGAAGATACATTAAAATAAGCAAAAATTTCAAATCTATAATGTCTAAGACGTTTTGGCATTGCTGAATTTAAATGTAAGAAAGATTGGGATCTCCCTATTTGTAGTTTATTTTGTTCTCTATTCTATTATTCAATTTTTTTTTGTATGGTCAAGTTGAGTATTTTATTTTGTATAACTAAATATGCTAAATTATTAATGTTAATAATATTCTGATAAGGCATTTATTATTTATGATACCACATTAGTGTGGTCATTCCACTCATAGTCTTAGAAAAAATAAATTTTATCTTTCTATTTCTATTATTTTATAGACATTTTTTCAATAAATAACAAATATCTATCATTTTTATTTCTGTTGAGTGGTAATAGTTTTATGTCTATATCATGTACTTCTGGGCTTATGATCAATATTTAATTAAATATAATTAATTATTTACAAATTATTCACTCCACTAATTTTATAGATTCATGAGATTCTCAGTTTTCATTTTATTTTTTCTAAATTAAATTATGAAAAACTACATTTGTTTAGTTGATTTTTATGTTTATATCATTTAACTTTAAGTTGGCTATTCATTTCATGTAGGGAAAGATTCAGTTTCATGAATTCCAATTAAGTGAAAATATTTTTAAATTTCCTATTCTGCAAAATATTATAGAAATTTCTTGTGTTAGCAATAAACAATTAGTTGGATTTTCGCATAATATCATATTGCTTAGTAATTTAAAGAAGTTTGACCCATTATGACATTCATCTCTCTTGAAAAATTTCTAAGTTGTTTGTGGTATTGTATTAAAGTTTTAGATTCAAAATTTGTGGCTAAAGTAATTCTGATCCATAATATATCTTATATAAATTGAATTTCCATGTATATATTGAACCTTAGACTAATTAAATATTATTTCTTTCAAAAGTAGTCTAAGATATTTCTATTGGTTATATCATGTTCAAATGATGCCAATTTGCTAACTATTTACTACAATGCATGCACCTCATTGTGCAATTACACTTCGAAAGAAATGCATGCATCCTTATTGTATGTTGCTAATGATATTTTGAAGTTAGTATTGTATATACTTTTTTGTCATAAACTATGATTCATTCTAATATAATAATTAAACGTTACTCCAATAATATAATATGTTTCATAATGCATAACTCATTTAGTCTAATGAATATTTTAAGTTGTCATTAAACATAATTGTTCACTAAACTTATTTGGATGTTAGTCTAGAATGTCAATCCTAGATAAATTTATTAAGGGTTACTTTCTGGTATGATTATTATGAATTATGTTTATGATTTTGTCAAAGTGTAAAATGCTTATATCAGTTTATCATATATCAATTATTTTTATTCAAAAATTTTGATATGTATTTAGTCTCGTGTTGTTATGATAGTACACTTTCCTTATGTTACCCGTAGACATATAGCTAACATAATATCACATTATTTTTTAATAACTTAAAGATGAATGTTTTACTAATAAGAACATCCATGATTCTAAATATTTTTAAGTTGTTGAGGTATTGTATTAAATTTTTAGCTCCAAAAGATTTTTGGCAAAGTAATTGCCATTCTCAATATAACTTCATAAATTGTATTCACATAAGTTCATTGAAAAATAAATTACAGAGAAATATCATATTGTCCTTATTTGTATCACTATATTGCAAGTTTTTTTACAAAATAAGACTAAATTATATTTAATTTATATGTTCAAAGATCTACTATTTATTCTAGCCGGAAATTTGGTGGCCAAATGAGAGTGTGAGAAAAACATTAATATATAAAACAACAAAGTAATATTAAATTTATGGTGCAGTAGAAAAATGTTTTTGAATCTTTTTTAAGCATTCTCTACCACTTAATGCATAATATAAGTTGTAATTAAGGAGCACATGTCATTACAATATAAGAAAAAAGCCTACATGTCAGTAGAATTTTGTAAATAATCACATTTATTTTCTATCCTTTTTGTGGAATCTAACATTGCATTTGGTGTTTAAATTCTGTTATACGATTATAAACTACAAAGTATTGTCTCTTTTTCTTTTTGTGTCAAACAAATAAATTTTCTTTGGTATATTATAGTTTTTTATTTTGTTTCTCATGTGATCCACAATATAACTTGAACCACCATGGGATCATGATGCAATTTTCAATATCTCCAATGTTTTCGTTCTTGCAAGCATTTCTTTCCAAAAATTTCTATTAAATATTTTAATAATTAGCTCTATTCATTACATTTACTTTTCATTAATAAGCACATATTTCTCATAAATGTTTCTTTTCATCTTGTGGCAGCAATTGTTTTGTTTATCTCCATCGAAATGATCGTGCTTTTACTTATTTGATATTCATTATAAGTTCAACAAGATCAAAGTGATGGATATCGTTTATGACTCAATCAAAAAATATTTAGCTTCTACAAATATCCAATTTGGAAATGCATTGATCACAAAGGAAATTACAACTCTATGTAGACGAGAAAGATTCATTAAAATGAAGATGAAGAGGGGTGCTCGGTCTTCACATCCTACAAGTGCAAATGATATTTTACTATTGAAGGTAGAAATATGCTTTTTTGCTAGGCTAAAGCGAAGAATTGCAAGGATAAAAAAGAAATATGAGAACAATGGAAATATAATATGTCCATTAATACTACAATCTATAAGACGATTCAATCTATCGCTGAAATTCAGCTGCAAATATAAAATACATGGTACGTGATTTTTGTTTCGTCATAAGTAGTATTTTATTTAAACTAGCATAAAATTTTATTTACAAAATTTATCTTCACCTTCTTTTTTTTCATTGAATACATTTTAGTTTTGCCTACTTTTACAATTTAGTTTGTAAAAATTTGTTTCTTGCAACAAGTCGCCAAATGAAAAGTAATTCTAATTTATTTTCCAAAACTCAATCACACACATTATGCTTCTTATTTCCACAACACGAATTATTGATTTTCATGATTATTTTGAGGCATGTAGTGTTAAATGAATATCAATTGATACAAGTTATCCTACTCTCTAATCTTCTTTGAATATTTGTATTACATATATAATAAATCAATGTTCATTTGTTTGTCACCTCTATGCAAATATTTTACCCAAGCAGCAAATATGAATGAAAAGATAGACCATAAGGAGAGGGTCATAATCATCGGTCAGTCAAGTAATGAAAGCGGTCAAATAGTTGCAGCAGGTACCCAATTTTAGCATATGACTTATAAATGATTTTTTATTCAAATTCTACTTATAATAACATTTTATGAGTAAATATCAGTTGTCATATAATGATATTAGATTTTTTTTCCAGAGAACACACAAGCTTCGTTACACATAATGAATGTACCAAGGGACAATAAAAAAAATAAAGATTCAGGTACTTTATTTTTTCTAGAACAAATGTGTATCAAGTTTTCTTTTAACGAAAAGGTTATTATAATATCTTTCATCATGCTTTATATTGAACAGATCATTATTTAAAACCTTGGGATTTTGGACCTCCAAAATATACATGCCAATATTGTGGTGCTCTCTTATGGTACGAGGAAAGAACATCCAAGACTAGGAATGTGTTAAATCCAAAATTCTCATTTTGTTGCTCAGAAGGCCGTGTGCAAATTCCTCTATTTAATGACCCCCTCCATTATTGAAATATCTTCTTAGTCAAGATTCTGGAAGTAAGGATGCTAAATTTTGAAAAAATATGCGAGCATACAATTCTATGTTTGCTTTGACTTTGATTGGTGGGAAAATTGAAAGTGCACAAAATTATGAAAAGGGACCTTCAGTATTTAGAATGACTGGACAAAACTACCACCACATCGGTTCTTTATTGCCAGTGGAGGGAAGAAAGACAAATTTTGCTCAACTTTATATATATGACACCGATCATGAAATAGAAAATAGGATTACATCTCTGCAAAAAAAATTGTTCATAATGATCTTGATCCTCAAATTGTTGAAGATTTATCTAAAATGTTAGATGAGAACAACATTTTAGTCAAATCTTTTATAATGGCTAGAGATCGATATAAAGAATATCCAGATTCTATTTTTCGATTGCGCCTCATTAATGGTAGAACACAAGATGACCGACAACACAATTTGCCCATAGCTTCTGAAGTTGCAGCATTAATTGTTGGCGATCTAAATGAAGAAAGTTTTGAACGAGACATTATAGTTGAGCATAAAACAAAAGGTCTCCAACGAATTTCAGATTTGCATCCAAGTTTTATGCCTATGACATATCCATTGATACATCCTTATGGTGAAGATGGGTACCGATTAGGTATATCCTTACGTCCAAAACCAGGTAGTTCTTACAAAAGGGAGAAACTAACGATGTGACAATACTATTGTTTCAGAATTCAACAAAGATTAAATGAAAGCAAGACTCTTCTTCGATCCGGGAGACTCTTGGAGCAATATATATTTGATTCTTATATGGCAATCGAAGAAGAGAAATTTAGATGGATTCGACACAATCAACTAAAACTTAGAGCAGATCTTTTTATTGGCTTGATGGATGCAGTTCACTGTGGTGATTAAGAATGCTCAAAGATTGGAAAGGCAATAAGAATGCCTTCATCTCACACCGGAGGGCCCTGATATAAAGTGCAGAATTATCAAGATGCCATGACTATTTGTAGATGGGCAGGATATCCAGATATATTCATCACATTTACTTGCAATCCCAAGGGACCAGAAATAAACTACATGCTTCATTTGATCGAACAAAATGATGATAGATGGGTCGACATCATTTGTAGAGTATTTGAAATAAAGCTACTGCAATTAATGCAAGATCTAAAGAAAGAGCAACCTTTTGGAAAAATAATTGCATGTGAGTAATTTTTATTATTTTTGAAGGTAAAATACTTTAAGTAGCATTATCTTGAAGAAAATGCAATATTTTAATATGTAAATTTTGATTAACATTATGTGAAGTCTATTTGCATTTTAAAGATAAAAGATAACATAGTGTACTTTGTTATAGGTTTATACACAATTGAATTTCAAAAAAGAGGCCTGCCACATGCACATATACTACTATTCCTACATCCATCAATGAAGAATCCTTCTGTCGAACAAATTGATAAATTAATATGTGCAGAGATTCCGGATCTTGATCTCGACTATGATGGGTATAATGCAGTGAAAAAATTTATGATGCATGGACCACGTGGACAATCCAATCCCAAATCGCCGTGTATGTTGCATGACAAATGCACGAAGCATTTTCCAAAAAAAATTGTTGAGCATACGATTGTTGATGCAAACGGTTTTCCAATTTATAAAAGAAGAAATACTCCTTTCCATGTTAAAAAGAAAGGTGTATTATTGGATAACCAATATGTGATTCCTTACAATAGAAATTTGCTTGTGAAATATGATGCACACATGAATGTCGAGCTTTGCAATTATTCAAGATCGGTGAAATATTTGTTTAAATATGTGCACAAAGGATCTGATAGAATATCAGTCTCTATGGAATCTATTGATACCACATCAGAGATTGATGAGATTAAAACATACTTGGATTGTAGATACATATCAGCCACAGAAGCTTGTTGGCGAATTTTTCAGTTTGACATTAATCACAGAGAACCTTCTGTTGAAAGATTACCTTTTCATTTGCCGGGAGAACGTACAATTGTATTTTCAGAAAATAGATCAATTGAAAATGTGTTGAATCGTCCAGATGTAGAAAAAACAAAATTTACTGAATGGTTTGAGGCAAATAAATTGTATGCTGATGCAAAAAATTTGACCTATTCGGATTTTTCTATGTATTGGTATGGAATGCACAAGATAAAATTTGAACAAGAAGAAAAAATGGCAAATGCATAGGAAGAGTTTATTTTACGCATCCTTCAAGCGGTGAAAGATTTTATTTGAGAATGTTACTTAATATTGTGAAGGGGAGCACTTCGTATGAAATTATTAGAACCATAAATGGAGTCACATATCCTACATTCAAAATTGCATGCTATGCTTTGGGATTATTGGATGATGATAAAGAATAGAATGATTGTCTTGTAGAAGCTTCTTTGTGGGCAACAGGTAATGAACTAAGGCATTTGTTTGTTACAATACTCATGAATTGTGAAGTTGGTGATCCATATCAAATTTGGAAATCAAATTATGGTATTTTATCAGAGGATATTTGCTCTTTGCAAAGGAAAAAATTCAATTACAAACAATTATAATTATCTGAAGAGCAAATTGAAGCATACACATTATTGGAAATTGAAAGCATTCTCTTGAAATTGGGCAAAAGTTTGAAAGAGATACATGGGATGCCTCTTCCCAATTCTTCTTTGTTAGAGGATGCAAAAAATCGGTTAGTTAATGAAGAACTTGATTATGATCATGAAGCTTTAAATTTTGCACATCAACAATCATTTACAACTTTAAATTCTTATCAAAGGAAAGCTTATGATGCAATAATCCAATCTGTCAACAATGAAGAAGGGAAATTATTTTTTATTAGTGGTCATGGAGGTACTGGTAAAACATTTTTGTGGAACACAATAGTATCAAAACTTTGATCGGAATAAAAAATAGTATTGCATGTTGCTACTTCTGGTATAGCAGATTTGTCGCTACCTAATGGCAGAACAGCACATTCAAGATTTCATATTCCTTTAGATGTCACAATGGAATCTACTTGTGAAATTCGACGTGGAACACAATTGGCTGAACTTCTTTGCAAAACTTCATTAATAATTTGGGATGAGGCTCCAATGGCAAATAAATATTGCTTTGAAAGCTTTAGATAAGTCTTTAAGAGATATTCTCAAAGTTCAATATGATAATAGCAATGCTCGACCATTTGGAGGTCTTACAGTTGTTTGTGGTGGAGATTTTCGTCAAATATTACATGTTGTTCCTAAAGGTGGACGAGCAGATATTGTTAATGCATCAATTAATTCTTCGTACCTTTGGCCGCATTTCATCACTTATGAACTTAAAGAAAACATGAGACTCCAACAAGGAAGAATTATAGATTCAGAGTTTGATAAAAATAGCCTCCTTTGGCAAATGGATGCTTCAATTAGGAGAAGGATTTTTTTACGAAGATCCCATCAAAGAATTTATTCGTCTTCCCTCTGATATTTGTCTCAAGCCAAATTCAAATCCTATGAAAAGCATCATAGAAGCAATTATCCATCACTATTGAGCAAGTATAAAGATCCTGCATATTTGAAAGAAAGGGCAATTCTTATGCCAAAAAATGACACGGTCCATGAACTTAATGAAATGATAATGAATTTAATACTTGGTGAAGGTAGGATCTATTTCAGCTCCGACAGCGTTTGCAAAGTGAGTATCAACACGAATGACGAAGACATTTTATATCCTACAAAATTTCTGAATAGTTTGAAATTTCCTGGTGTTTCTAACCATGACATATGTTTGAAAGTGGGCGCTCTTGTGATGCTTCTTAGAAATCTTAATCAAACAGAAGGGTTGTGCAATGGTACAAGATTAATAATTACCCATTTAGGAAAATGGTCAGTGAGCGCAAATGTTATCTCAGGTACACATATTGGAACTAGAGTTACAATTCCAAGGATCATCATGTCGCCAAATGAATCAAAGTGTCCATTCAAGCTTAAGAGACGACAACTTCCTCTAATACCATGTTTTTCCATGACCATCAATAAAAGTCAAGGGTAATCTTTTAAACGTGTTGGATTATTTCTTCCAAAACAAGTTTTTACACATGGTCAATTATATGTTGCTATCTCTCGTGTTACAAGAAAAGATGGTTTGTGCATTTTAAATGCCGATGAAGAAGTTGAAGATCCACTTTTGGTAAAAAATATTGTGTATAAAGAGATATTTTAAAGTGTACCAATATCATCCTTTGTGCAATAGGTGAGCAAAAACCTTCTCTTTACTTTATCTTATTAGATATTGTAACTTCTTTTGGTAAGATAAGTAGTTTAACTTATTGCTTCTAATGTTACTAACCTACACTACCTTTGGTGTTTTCGTCTTTTTTTTTCATGTGTATTAGGTAGGTTTCCACATCCATGGACATCAATGTATGTATTGGTCAATCTATTCAATTTCATATTTGATAAGTTATTACTGCATTACCATTTTTATGCTTTTTTTCTTACATGCAATGAAGTTTATTTCGTTCATACACCATATTGATTTATAGCATTTTATCAATGTGACAAAATATGTGAATTTTAGTTCACACCATTATTTATGTACAAATTCTAAATGCGTCATTTCTTATAATAACTTTTAAAATGCATTTTCAATGCCAAGTAGTTTTTTTTAACGATTGAAATGATTCTAATATTTCAAAGCATGATAAATATTGAAATGTAAAAGAGACATCTAAGTTTATGCGACAAAAATAATAGTACAATAGTTTAAAAATAATTTTTTATCAACTATTAAATGATAAAACGTATTCAATTTGAATATTAGGACAATGAACATAAAAGTAAATGATTACAAAGACATGATATTAAAAGCATCTAAGGGTGAATCTCAAATAATCTTTAGGTGTATCACAATGATTGTGTAAATTTGTTTCACTATGATTTGCTAATGATAAATTGTGTGAATTGAAAGGTTTGAAGTCTTATGATGGGTATGAGAGACCGCTGAAAGATATTGTTGCCTCTTATTTTTAATTTATAGGTTAGATATTTCATTTCTTTCTTGCATTCAAGTTCTCTTCTGGTGATAAATTTTGCCTTTCAAAATGACTCAATAACACGTTGCTTATGCTATTTATTTCAGGTTTAGATTTTCAATCAGCATGATGTGATGTTTGCTAGCATTTTTTTCTGGCCAATGCATATGAGATTGTAACTTTTGTCACTTTTTAAGTCTTCTCTAGAGACAAATAATTTGACTCAATGTATGGGATTTGTTTGAAGTGTCTTTTTTTGTCACTAACTAAAAGTTAGATAGTTTAAGTTCTTTATTCTCTATGATTTGTTAGTAATGTTTAGTGCAGTGTTGTATTTGACTACTTTTTCACATAGGAATCTTAATAATGTTACGGACATCTTGAAGTAATTAAGCTAATTTTTATTAAAGTTATTTTACCATTCAACTTTCTCATGCAGCTCAAAATATGACATCTAAAAACAAGAAACAAATAATTTAGTCCATGAATTCTCTCATGCAACTTTAAAAAAAAATATTCAAATAAAGTTATTTAACATAGTATTTTTCTCACATTCAATATTAAAACTTTTAATTTTGCTTAATTCATTTATAATAAGAAAGAAATAAAAAATGTATCTAAAATTATTTATTAAGTATAAAAAATTAAAAAGAGAGATAGGGCCTGATAAAATGCTTTGAAGTGGGATTCAAGATTATATAGTATGTTATAAAGATTGCATTTGATGTACCATAATAAAATAGGATAAAATAAGGAATGTGTTAGTAGCAGAAAACTTAATCCATCATAACTAGTTTTGTAATGAATCTATACTATATTAAAAGTAAAGAACTTTGCAATGAGAAGATGACACTTGGCATTACTATGTCTTGACAAGTGTTCCTAAGAATATTACTTACAAATAAAAAATATTAATCAATTATGATTATGAAATATAATAATGTATAATAACTGTATAATTATTATTATCTATATAATTATATAGTAACTATATTTTATAATTATTAAAGGCAAAATAATTTAGAATGGGAACTTATAATTATCACTTATAACATAAATTTCATCATTTATAATATAATATAATATGTTTGCAAGGAGAAGTTGAATGGCATTACTATGTCTTAACAAGTGTCCCTAAGAATATTACTTACAAATAAAAAATATTAAACAATTATGATTATGAAATATAATAATATATAATAACTGTATAATTGTTATTATCTATATAATTATATAGTAACTATATTTTATAATTATTAAAGGCAAAATAATTTAGAATGTGAACTTATAATTATCACTTATAACATAAATTTCATCATTAATAATATAATATAATATAATATGTTTGCAAGGAGAAGTTGACACTTGACATTATTATGTCTTGACAAGTGTCCTTAAGAATATTACTTACAAATAAAAAATATTAAACAATTATGATTTTGAAATATACTAATATATAATCACTGTATAATTGTTATTATCTATATACTTATATAGTAACTATATTTTATAATTATTAAAGGCAAAATAATTTATAATGGGACTTATAATTATAATTTATAACATAAATTTCATCATTAATAATATAATATAATATACTAATATTATTATTAAATCATAAATATTCTTGGAAGCCATTTGGTTGAAGAAAGGTGATCTACCAAATAAGGGTTATGCTCTGTAAGATTTGTTATTACATATATAGACTTATTCTTTGAAAGGTTAGTGATTTTTACATAAATAAAAAATTTACTTATTTAAGTTATTCTAAAAGAATAATTAGTTACACCTAAGATGTGTAATTTAGCTTTCCCAAGGACATTTAACAAGTTTAAGTGGTATTTTCAACCAATGGCCCATAGTTCTAATTAAAGAAATTATAGGTAAAAGATAAACATGAGTATTATATTTTCAAAATAATTAAAATCAGCTAAAGTTTAAACTTGATTACAAAACATAATTATCCATAGCCATTATACATAATAGTATTTAATTATAAATAAATTATTTCATTACACTTTTACTATTATGCAAACAATTAAACAAAGATAAATATTTATTCTAAATTAACAAACAAAATAACCACACAAAAGATCAAGATTGATTTTAAATGTATTCAATATTTTTAAATTTTTTTAAAGTTGTAATTATATATACATAGTAGTCAATAATATATAATTAATTGTATATGTCATTATATATTATTTTCATTTTATAAAAAGATTTGTGAAATTTTATATGATAATCAATGTTCTAAAAGTTTAAGTCAATAGCATGAATACAATTTATATTTGAACACTGCAGCTATGTAGATAGCTTGACATGCATATTGTTGATAACATCAATTGCTCCTTACATCCTATCGATGTGTGCTTATCTTCTCAATTGTTGTTGAACTACAATACATGTATGATGCTAGAGAAATTAACTACAATACAATCATCAAGTTAGCTCGCTATAGCTAGTACCAACCATAAATCATAATTATAATATATGGTAACAATTTGTGCTTGACATAAAGCAAATAAAGCATATGTAAATACATAAGAACCATATGTAGCTACACGTATTTAAATGCTTCTATTCTATTTGACACAATTACATTCCTAATATATGCTTGAGAAATTAACATTGTGAATAAGGTAAAATTTTGAAAATGTAACATCCTAAAAAAATGATGACATGACCAAACTATTACAATGAGGGTGACTTGTTTAATTGCTAACCATGAAATAAAATTCCCTTTATTCCAAATCCCAAAAATCATGGACATCAACTCATTAGTTATGACCATAACTTCATTCCTTTGTGTTGATTGGTGCATCCCTTTTCTCCTCTCATGAAGGCAATGGTTGAATTAATCATTGAAGTGGTGGGTACAACAAAATCATGTTGAATAGTTTCCTATTAGACTAAATCAAGTTGAATTTGCTCGGCCATGACATCATTTATAACCAATTAGTATTAGTTATACCTCTTGTGACTTAGAGTTTATGTTTTATCCTTTGCTTTAAAATATGGACATATATCTTGTTGATTTATTTACAATACCTTAATTTATCCTATAATAGTTACAAAGTAAATGAATTCATTATCTTCATCCATAGGATTACTCTACAATGGTTCATCCGTTTGTTGTGTAGTTTCAAACTTATATTATTCTATTTTCTTGCTAAATTGAAATTATATGAATGCCTTGATTTGATCATCTAAATTATGCCTTGATTTGATCATCTAAATTATTATTTCTAATTGTAACCTAAATAAAATATGTAAATGTTATTTTATCATACAAACTCATGACACATTATGTCTAGTAAACTTGTTTACACTAATAGTAGTTTAAAGATTGTAGCAGAGCTGACCTTGTTAGCATCCTTGTATATCTTAAAATAGACCTCAAGCTAAATCCCATTTTTTTTCTCAAAACCATATTTTGAGAACCCGACATAGGTTTCTTAAAGCTTAGGCCGAGGTCATACAAAATCAAACTAAGCATTCATAAATCAACTCGAGTTCAAAATCAAGTTCGTTGATCTTCAATATTTAACTTGAGTTACCTTAGACTCAGCTTGTGTTGACTATGATCAAACTTATAGATAACCAACATGCTAGAACTAGGCCAAGTTCCCTACACACTTGCCCTAAGTTCAATTAGACCATGTGAACATTGAATTGTAGAACTTCAGACTTTCGATCATATTCCCCTCTAATCTAGTCCCAATTATGTCTGATTGATTTTCTTCTCTAATTCTAAAGAAATAAGAGTCTGGCATGGGTGCTCCTGTAATATGGTCCGAATTTTGATGCTAGACAATCCCATATTTGTTTTCAAATTTATTGATTTCCAAATCTAATTTCGGATAAAGTCTATGATTTGTTGTAGATAAATTTTAAACTAAATGATGTATGTTGACCCAATTGCATTAAACATTGAACTTTAGTTGGATGCACATTATAAATTTATACAAAGATGATGTATAATGTAGTAAGATCAAAGACAAACAAATGAATCGTCATGTTAAGACAAATGCAACATTATCATAGATGTGTGGTGTACCCTTTATTGAAAAAATGACATTTGTCATGATTTGATAAATCATTGACCATTAGCATGAGATTGTATAAGTGATTCGACACCACTTATAATTAAACAAAGAACTAATGTGAGGGGATAAGAATTTCAAAATTCATTGGTGAAAGTCTTATGCATTGAAAAAAGTAACAAATTTTCATCAACGCAAATTCATCGAACCTCAAATGTTATTCATTTATTAAACTCATATGTATTAGATAAAGTAAAGAATAATTGTCATCGGTTGATGTCTTCTTTAAGAACATCTCTCATATGTTATTTACTTCTAATTTATGAAAATCATTAATTCCGTCTTGATTTATTGATTTATTTATTCTTATTTGAAATTCTATTCAGCGTTGCTTACTTACATTTAAATTGTAAAATTTATGAGATAATTGTCTCTCTTGTCTCTGATTCCTAAGGAACAAGTCAAGAACAGGCGAAGTAATTGACGGCATTGTCGAACGGTTGACATACACACGACCTTAGAAGCCTATGTAATTAACGTAATAAAAATGACAATGTGTGTCAATTATATGTTTGATTTTGTATTGAACTCTTTGACCTTAGTATTTCATTATTATTTTCTTTTTATTTTTTTTATTTTATATTCATTATTAACATTGTTGACGCTTCAATTGTTGATCTATCATAATCAAAGACATTACAAAAAGTCTTTAATAAATAACTTAATAAACGAGACAAATTTTGTACAATTCATTATTTCATGGGTTACAATAATAAATTATTGATTAGATATATATTCATCTAAATCGTTCCTCTTCCAAATTATTTATTTTTATAAATAAATAACAATAAACTATAATAAAAGTATAAATATAGTTTCAACAATTATAAAATATTTTGATATAAATTACTCTCGCGTCATGATGTTCATTTGTGACCAACGTCACTTTCATAAGTATAACAGTGATATATAATATCTAGACATACATATAATCAATAATTTAAAAAATGTTGAAATCTATAAATGGATGAAACGTGCAAAAATGACTAATTGTTGTAAAAAAAAAGTCAAGGACAGAAGAAATATTTAATCAGAAAGTCCAAGAATTTGTGCAAATTATCCCACAAAATAAACAAACAAATGAAAGTTCAAGATAGCAATAAAATTGTGACCGCCATATCAATAAAAAGAAGTGACATACTTTGATAACCTGTACAATGTCGAAACAATTATTGGCCCAATTGGATAGATAAAAATATCAGGTAAATAGCTCTTAATTAAATAAAATGCACAAAAGAGGAGGGAAATGAGAGAAGCCCACGAGGTGCAAGGCCCAATAGGACCCAACAATAACAAGTTATTATTATTACGCTATTATTATTATTAATAAATGATTTCTTCCTCTTCCTTCGCTCCGCGTCCCCTTCGTTTCTTTCTTCATCTTCTTCTTCTTCTTCCTCCGTCGCCTCATTCTCCCAAATTAACTTCCCTAATTCTCCAATCCATTACCAACACTACCTGGAATCGATCGCTCGCAGCTCCGGCGACAGCGGACGCAGGAGAAGCGGCGGACGATGGCGGAGAACACTTCCCCGATCTCCGCTCCTCCCAACAGCAATAAAACCCTCCAACAGCAACAGCAACAGCAGCAGAAGCAAAACCCGAGCGCCTCTGGCGATTCTTCTATCTCTCAGCAGAACGCCCACCAGAGCGCTCCCGCCCTCTCTTCCCCCCAAATCCCCCCGTCCCCCTCCATCGCCCCCGGCGACTTCTCCAACCACATATCTTCCCCCCAATTGCAGCAACAGCAACAGCAACCACAGCAGAAGCAGCAACAACAGCAACAACAACAGCTATCGCAATCCATCCAGTTGCAGCATCAGCAACAACTTCAGTTGCAGCGGCAGCAACAGCAACAGCAGCAGTTGATGGGATCGGGGTCGGCTGGGTTCCAGATCCAACAGAACCTGCAGCGGGCAGGAACGGTGACGCGCCTCAGCCAGATACAACAACAGTTGGGTGCCGCAGCTGCCGCCAACGTCATGCGCCAGCAGATGTACGCCGGCCAGATGAACTTTGGTGGTGCCGGTAGCCAAATCCAGCAGCAGCAGCAGCAGCAACAGCAGCAGCAACAGCAGCAGCAACAGCAGCAGCAGCAACAGCAGCAGCAGCAGCAACAGCAGCAGCAGCAGCAACAGCAGCAGCAACAGCATCTGGCCGCCGCTGCTGGGATTTCACGGGCTGGGATGATGGCCCAGGCTGCTGGGCAGCTTCCGATGCTTCCTAGTCAGACAGCACAACATTTCAATCTCCAGTCTCAGATGCTCGCCCAGGTAATGCACGACTTTTGTATTTTTCTGGTAATACACCACTATTAAAAAAACGTTAGCGGAAACTTACTGATTCTTGAGGACAAAATTGTTTTCTTCTGTCCAAGAGGTGCACAAGTGGTGATGCAAAATTGATGCTTTCCCTTCTAAATAATGTGATAACTTCAATAACTAATTAATATTAGGAATTGGTGTACAAACACCGGAAGAATTTTCAGGACTTCTACTGCAAGTTTTTGTTTCTGACAAAAAATCAAATGAAAGTGGAAAATTTCGAAATGTTCTCCTTGCTATATTGTCTCTTGATGATAAGTAAGAAAGAACATTGGCTCTTGATTCTCTTGCTATAATTTCTTATCCATGTTTTACTGCCCTTTACTATGCAGCCAAGACAAAAGGGTTTGGTGCAAGGTGCTCAATTTCAAGCAGGTAATTCATCCGGTCAGGGTTTGCAAGGAATGCAGTCAATAGGAATGATGAATGTACTTGGTTTGAATGGCCAAATGAGAGCAAATGGTCCTTTGACATATGGCCAGCAACGCTTTGCACAAGGGCAAACAAGACAACAACTTTCACAGCAAGCTGCTCTTGCATCACCGCAGGTATTCTTATGAGTGTACACTTCTACCTTTCACAATGCTGTAGGAGAAGAAAAATGTTTTCTTCTATGCCACACCTTCAAACTACCAAAATTGCTAGAATTCATCTAGAAGCTTTTAACACCATTACCTGCTTTCCCCATGTGGTGTGCATAGCACGGTTCAGATGTATGCTGCTCGTGCAGTGTGCTACATCAATCCCAAAACTTATATATGGAAAAGGCTTTGTAGTTTTCCTATGAACTATGGAAAGATGACGGAGCTTAAGTGAGCAATTAATGTGATGCATTTATTCTCATTTCTTCCTCTTAGGCAAGAACTATCACATTGTCTTGGTTTCCAAATCATTTGTTTTTAATGTATTTTCTTAGATCATATTTGGTTGCGGAATATGGCATAGAATGAAGCCTTATTCTATTTCATTTTTTTAGAAGACCTTATTCTATTTCATTCTACCACAAGGTCTTATCCGGTGGGGCAAACTTGGCATTAGAAAATAGTTTAACCCAATGCATAGTAGTAAAATGGGAGAACTATTCCACCAAAATGGTTGATAGCTTATCCAACCTTACCTCTATTGATTAGTTATTCTACTCTGTCCTACACTCCAGCCAAACGGCACCTTAAGGTTAAGCTTTCCAGTCAATTAAATTTCATGGTACATTATACTTACTGTAAGTGTGATTTATTGTCTACATTATCAGAAATCAATAGGAGCATTTACAATGTGACCTCACTTTTTTTTTTGTCTTACATTGCAATTCCTGAAGAGAATTCAACAATAGTGCGAAACACAAAAGCTTTAAGTTCTGCTAATGCTTGGTCTTATGTCTTCGCATAAACATGTGTTTTTAGTATTCACAGATTGTCAAATGTAATGTTGCTGTTTTAAAGAACATTATTATCTTGATGCTTCAATGGCTAACTGCTAGCATTTAATTGACACATTTAACAGAAACTGCCTGATCAAAGCCTACAAAGGACATCGTCAGTTGCATCACTGAACCCACAAATGTCTGGTTTAACTCAAAATGGACAATCACCATTGATGCAATCTACACTCTCCCAGCAGCAGCAGCAGTGGCTGAAACATATTCAGACATCAATGGGCACACCAGGTTCTCCTTCATACCTTCTCCAACAGCAAAGGCAACAACAAACATTTTTGCCACAGCATCTATCTTCATCCCAGTTGCATCCCAAAACTATGGCTCTGGCCCAACAACAAATATCTCAACTGGTTCAGCCGCAACTAGCTGCTCAGCAGCAGCAAAATTTAATTCAGCAGCAACAAATTCAACAATTGCAACAGTTGCAGCAGCAGCAGCAGCAACAACAACTACAGTCTCCCAGGATGACTGGACCTGCAGTCCAAAAATCCATAAGTTTGACAAGTTCACAACCGGAAACACCTGCATCTGGCACTACCATGACTGGTGGGAGTTCAAATCAAGGAACAGAGGCAACTACTCAACTTCTTGGAAAAAGAAAGATACGTGATCTGGTTTTGCAGGTACAATATTTACAGTCTTCTTGGCATTTATCATTATTGGAGTGAATTGTTTATACTATATTTTCCTTTCAGGTTGGAATTGCTAGATTGTTTTCAGTTGTTTTCACAACTGTAACTGAGCATAATTATAGTTAGAGGTGCTAACATAATCTAGAAAAGAATCAAGAGCTTAGTGTCTTACAGCACAAAAAGGATCTATTCCTTTGACCTCAGTTTCATAATATGGACATGTAACCTCGCTGGGTTTGTAATTGTCATACTTGCATAGCAATCTGATGGATGGAGTTGAATATGGTTTATGCATAACTCGCGATATAATGTAGCATTGTCACATAAGTTTAAGAGCCAACAAAATGCCTGTTGTTTCCTTGTAACTTTATTGTTTTTCAGTTTTCACAAACTTAAGATTATGATATTTTCATTTTAAAAAAAGATTATGAATATTTAGAGGTTTGGAGACTTATAGGTGTTGCAATGGAGGGAACCTTTTTGATGAGATATTGGTGGGTTAATGTAACTCAATTTAAGTGGGCTAAAAAATGTAGTTTTATTAATGATGGTTTCTTT
The DNA here is from genome assembly GCA_030549335.1 of Pontederia crassipes. Lineage (NCBI taxonomy): Eukaryota > Viridiplantae > Streptophyta > Magnoliopsida > Commelinales > Pontederiaceae > Pontederia > Pontederia crassipes. The sequence continues at coordinate 54,777,609 of CM060194.1, read as the reverse complement.
TTTTCTGAGACGAAGAGGGCTTGATTCTGTGAATTAATCTAACTTTTGGTAATCCATAGTTGTAACCGTAAGTCTTCACTGCTCAAAAGGAAAAGCTATAGTTCTAAAAAAAAAAAAGGAAAAACTATAACATTTTTTATGTAACAAAACTGACAATGCAATAATAGGCAGTTGGTTCTTCTATCGTCAGATATATGATGCATTTGTTCTTTCTTTTATTTTTCAAACTAAACAACTCTCCATGCAATATGTACTTGCTGGTAAATTTATTCTTATGAGTTATGATACCATTTTTGTTTGATAATATGTATATATATGTAGTTTGCATGTGGACCATTGGATGTGCCGGGCTACACATATATTGTGCTCTCATTTTTTGTTTGGAAAATGTACTATGTTTTCTATCTTTCTATCTGCATCAAAAAGAACAATTTGGCATTGTATTCTATGGCCTTTGTTGATTGGCAGGTGGATCCACTCAGTAAGCTGGACCCTGAAGTTGAAGATCTCCTCTTAGATATGGCCGATGGCTTCATTGACTCGGTGATGCACAGAACTCATTCTCTTTAATTTTCTTTGGCAAACTAAAAGCATTGTGGTGTTTGAATGTAGAACTTAATTTGTAGTTAATCCTAGTTCATTATTTGAGCATGATGAATCCTTTTACTCTGAGTTATTAGTAATTTATTAATTCCACAAATTGCAATTTTTTTTCCTCATGTTAGTGGTCTATGATCTCACGAATTCCAGAAGTCCAAATTACTGGATTTTTTTATGGTATGGATTTCATATTGGGATTTCTAAGTTGAAGACATCCCTTGTCTCTAAAGAAGGGGGTAAGGAGGAGTTATCCTCTCTATAGGTTGTTTATACTTCTCTTCTTTTTTTCCTGAGAGGAAGGAGGATGATTTTTTATACAACGATCCATTATTATTAATGAATGATTATGTGCATGTATGCCGCAGTCAAATCCAATTTGGTTTACATGCCAAATGATTCTCTGCACATCTGAAACATTGCGATGGCTCTCTATACAGTATTTCTATGAAGCACTTCATTGAAAAATGAAGTCATTCCTTTGAGACCATGTACCCATAGAATTGCAAATGACTTTGCCTGCCTACTTCTGCTTAAGTACATTAGAGCATCCACTTGTGGCCCACCAAACCTGCAGTCAGTAGTTGCCCATGCTTGTGCAATCGCACATTAAAAAAGAAGATAATTGATGTTCTCCACCACGTTCCCAAATAAAGCACAATATAAGTCTGAACCTGAAACCCTATTTCCTATATATTCATGTGTAAGTAGCCTTTGTCTCCTTAATAGCCACATGAAAAAGCGAACTCTTAGGGCCTGTTTGGTATCGGATCAACTGCAAGAACAAGTCGTTGTTCCTACCATTTTTAACCAAACGACATATTTTGAACATGGTGAGCCCACTGCATACATCTGCTCCTGCTCCCTCCAAGAACTTGGGCCCTCCTACTTTGTTCCGGCTGCGGGAGTACATCAGGAGCAAAATTATTTGTTTGAGGTTTTGTTGTCCCGCTACCAAACAGCCCCTTAATAGAGAACATGTCTGCCATATCAACCTACAATCTTCAGCATCTCATCATTTAATGCATCTCCAGAGCCTAGTAATTTGTAGGCCTCCTGATATGTGAAACGTCATGGAGTCCGTTATTGATCTCTGGAGAAAATCCAAATAGTTTCTCGGAAAGGAGGAGCTGATTCACCCTTTGATCTGATAATTGAGAAACAAAAATGGGTGCTCATACCCCTTCCAAAGTGTTACATGCCAAGTAATAAGCTAATGCGGCATTCTTATTTTCTGCCAGTCTGAAAAATCTTCAAATTTGAGTTGCCAGATACCCGCTTGATGTACAATCATCCGCCCATAACCAAATGTCAGCACATGCCCTTAATACTAGTGAAAAATATACCTTGACTCTAGGTATTACCATCGCCATGCCTTTCTAAAATGAAGGATATCTAGGTAGAACTGATCTAAATTCCATGATAGGTCACACTCATAACAAAATTGAAAATAAAACAACAAAGATCAACTTGTGGGCCCATAACTTGCCACACCCACTTTGTAAGAAGAGCATCATTCGTTCTTCTAAGCACCTATACGCCCAAGCCTCCTTCCATAATTGGCTGACAAACATCACTCCATGCTATCAAAATTAATACCACTCTCCGATTTTTCAGAATGTTGCCTTAGAAAACCTTCATCTGAGTGCATCAATTCACATCCACACTTGTCGGCATTTGGAGCTTCTGCATATAGTACACAATCAAGGCAGATAAAATACAATGAAGAAGGTTCAATTGACCCCCTCTTGATGTTTGAAACTCCAATCTTTCTGTTTACGGTCAACACACTTTAGTAGAATGCTCCAATCTCTTGAGGTGATATGGATGTCTCAAAGGGATAAGCCAAGAAATTTGACTGGGAGGTTACAAATATCTGTTTGCAACTCTGTTGCACAAGTTGCCTCTCTGGATCCCATTCCCAATGGAATAAAAGATGATTTAGTGTGATTCAGCCAAGGCCTTAAAAGAATCCCCAAAGTTATCATCCAAAAATGTAATTTCCCATGCCTTATCCATTCAACCATCAACAAAAAACGATGAATCACTTGCATATTGTAGGAATGGAATGAGAGTATCCTGTCCATGAATCAGAGTGAATCCAGCTTCGATGCTAACTCAACAGGCTAAGAATGCACATCTGGCCATGGTGTTTCCACCGAGCACAAACGGCATGATCATCCCTGGCACATACCTCGTTATGGATGAACCCAACTTCCTGCAGGTTTGTCATTTCAATGATGAAATTCTTACTTTTGGCAATCCCCTTCGGCATAGAGAGAACCATAAAGAGGACTAATCCACAAAGTCATTTGCCTTTCAAAAATCAACTTCCAAAGAAAACTTTCCTGTTTGTACGTCTACAGAATGAGTCAATGTCTGTTTCCATCACCACACTGTCTATTGATCACCTGGAGATGAAAGCTGATTGTACTAGGTGCACCATTGTTCCAAGAACATTCCTGGCCAAAATTATCGTGACAATATGGTATATCCCATTGGAAATGCAATGGGTCTGAAATCCTCCATTTTCTTCGCAGCTTCTTGTTTTGGGGATGAGAGAATGAAAGAATTTGTTATGTCTCTGAAAACCATACCTGAAGCAAACTCTTGAATGGAAGCGATAAGATCTGTGCCGCCGCCAACCACTATCCAAAACTCTCTCCGCATCCAGGTCTTGAATTGCATGCATAATCTCTTCCTCTGGGAATTCCCTCATTAGCTCAGGTGCTTGTTCTGCATCAAGTCTTTCCTTATCTCTCCAGTGCTCAACAGCCATGGGGATGACGTCTAGTGAACTTTTTGAAGTATGAAGCATTTGCTTATTCGACCTGCTCTCTACCAATGAAATCTAGGTAGTGTCCTAAATAAACATGCATACTAGCAATTTCTGTACTTTTGCATGGTGCTATAGTTACAGAAGTAGAAATTAGCAGTTTGGTTTTTATTTTGTGTTTGCTCATTATATCTGATAAAATATCCTTACATCCAATCTGACAAGTGTAGTTTAGAGAGATCTTTTGTGGGGAGCGATGTCAGGGGGAGGGTGTTGTACATCACATATGTTTTCTTCTTCGGTAGTGGGGTTTTGGTTAGACACTATGCATCTACTTTCTTGTTACTCTAGTGCACATTTGTACATGATGACTTTTCCATAGATATATATACTTGGATGACAACTGCAAACCCGGTGATCATCCTTTCTCTCCTAAAAAAAAGTGTAGTTTAGAGAGGATCATTAAAATTGTCATCACACTTTAATTGTTTCATTGTAGATGTTATTGGCAATTTGAAATATGAAGGATGGAAAATGAAACAGGATATCTTTGTCAGACATGGTTTCAACAATCAAACTTATTGCTGAATAAAAAAAGCTTCATTAGTTTTATTGTCAGTGCAAAATAAGCAGGTTTATTAATGGCCTGGAATGATTAAACAACGTGACATTTTTTTTTTTGGTGGGTGGGGGGTTGGGTGGTGTTACACAAGGAGTTCCAAGGGCCTAGTATAAAAAAAAATATAGATTAAGGGCACATAACTTCCTCCAGTGAGAATCAAACTTGAGACCTCTTGAGAGGGGCTTGTCACTGCACCATGCCATTATCTTTGCTTGACAATTCCTGGTTGGTAGATGTCAACATGTAAAACCATGCTTCCTAACCTGTCTGTAACTGCAGCAATTTTCTTTTGGATACCTCCTGACGTTCTTGATATGAATCTTCAAATCCAGGTGACAACATTTGCTTGCAATCTTGCCAAACACCGGAAGTCATCAACACTGGAAGCAAAGGATGTATTGTTACACCTAGGTTTGCCATTTACCATGGACCATTCCTTTAGGTTTCTTATCTTGGCAGATTTTCTTCATCTTTTCTTGAAAACTGTCATTTTTGGATAATCTTTATGCCCTTCATTTCTTGCTTATCCTTCTCTTTGTTCTGAGGTTGAACAAATGAGGCAGCTGAAATTGTCTTTTTTAAAAGGAACTGAAATAGTTCTAAAGAAGAAAATTTTGTGTGTAAATATTTTCAGGCTTGCTTTCTGTATGATTGATTTTTTTTTTCCCTTGAATTAACTTGAGAGTGACTTTTGCAGAGAAGAACTGGCACTTAACTATTCCAGGTTTCACAAAGGAGGAACAGCATCATCAAAGGAAGTCAGTAAGTGTTTCTCTAAATTTCTCTTTTACCATAATTTTCTTTTTATCTTGGTAGGCAAACATGCATCCCTTATAGTATATATGTGTATATGTGGAAATAGTAATGAGAATCTCGTGACTCAAGTTTTAATGTTTACAATTGACCATGATGCAATTGAGTATTGACCCTGGTATAAAATGATGTCAGATAAAAGAGTTGGTGGATTCTCAGCAACCAGAAAAAGATGCAGGTGGTGCTAAAGGGATAAATAATCATGTTTCTGGTGATCTGGTCAGTGACCGTCCATTAAAACCATCGCCAAGCTCGGAACAGCTATCCTTTCCAGCAGCTACTTCTCAGATGATGCATAAACTCCATCGGTTTTAATTCAGGTGCATACAATTGACAAAGTTACCCTTTGAAATTGATCTTTTAAATATTCTTGGACCATCTTTGGTTAAACTCTCTCTCTCTACTTTGTATATGAGTTTTTCTTGAGCTAACTACTTCGTACATGATGGAAATCCTTCTATGCTTATGATTTTTAACTTAATACATCAATTTAAGACCGGCAACAAGTTGCAGTAGCATCCTTGGTTGTCGTGATTTTATAAGATTTTCAAGATTTCCTTAAACAGGTTTGTTTTTCAGCTATTGTATTACTGTATTTGTAATAAGTTTCTTGTCCTCTATATCATTTGGAAGCTGTTTTTCTCAACAAATGTACCCATCTGGTTGTGATAGCTTGTGAATGCTTAATGATGGAATGATACCTATCTGAACTCACATAATTATTGCTTCATATGATTACAGCTTACAGGTTGCTTTTGCTTCCATTAAGTAAGATATGGATTTATATCAATCTCAGCAATGAAAGAAAAATGAAGCCAATTTACTCTAACAATTCGAAGATTGGTGATCTAAGTTCTAATTTTTCCTTCGCATGCATTTACTACCAGGCAATGATTGCAGATACAGTAATTTGCCCTGCAGAGTAATGATTTCTTTGGACTTCTATATGAAGTGAAGTGCATATTCGAGGTACGCAGCAACATTGTTTATTGAGTAGGTAGGTATGAGAAGCAGCAGGGCATTTAGATTAATATGTGACAATGCTCTTCACTCTTGTTGTTTGCCTTTGTTTCCAGTGACAACTCGAGAATATAATCTCACATTTAGTGCTCTGAAAGGTGTACAGTGAAAATTGTTTTAATTCAAGGATGGAGATGACAGATTTAGTGGGTATGGACAAAGCGTTTCTTGATTGGTGTAACTCTAAATGCTTACTAAATTTTAACTATTCCTGTATATAAATAAAAAAAAAGGCGATGTGAATTAATGAATGGCAGCTTTTGATGATGTCACATTCCAGCCATGCTATGCCTTAAAGTGATTATAAATTCCTCAATTTGTGAGGTAAACACGTGGTTGTTGTCACTTAGGCAATTTATGTCGAGTAGGAACAGATAAATCTGTTAGATCTGATGTTTCTTCCATGTGCTTAGCGGCTAATATATTGGTCTGCCTACTTCCCCGGAAGGATGAGTATATCTTATGCTGTGGCTTGATGGTTTGAAGGTGTGGGGTTCCCGGTAGGCATGATCATGCATGCACCTAGCAGCTTGATATTTGTAAGATCTTTCGGCAAATTATTGTCTTCTAGGCAGGTAACTTATCGATATTCCTTACTTGCACAAAATCACATCGTTCACTTCTTTCTTGTGGAAATGAGTCTTTTGCATCTGTCACACTGTTGCAATTCTTTCATCTGGTGCCCATAACCAGTGTCCATGCATCATATATATATATATATATATATATATATATATATATATATATGATGTTTGGTTAGGTCTGTCCTTTTTTTCCTAAGGTTTGTTGGATGAATTGGATTGGCGAATGACCTCATTCCTTGTTTTTGTTACGAGTGGGAGAAAAAGGTGAAAGGGCCCTTTGCAATATCCCACTAATGTCTCTTGCATTCTTTCCCTTTTGTTTATGGAGGCACATGGAGATGCACGAGGTGGAGCATAATGCCCTGTCACCTTCCAGAGCCCTGTCCTTCTCACTTGCACCATAAATGATCATAATAATAATGGTCGATTAGTCAAGTCAACTCATGGTGGTGATTTCTCTGTGCTTCCCTTGGAGAGGAGAGGAGAGGAGAGGAGAGGAGAGAGAGAGAGAGAGAGAGAGAGAGAGAGAGAGAGAGAGAGAGAGATTGGACATTGCATTGGCCGACCAAGAGTACAATAATCTTATTTCCTTTTCATATGTGCATTGGATTACATTTTTAGGCCTTTCAGAGGAAGTGTTATCCATCTAGTGATGTATGTTCATTGCACTGAAGAAACAATAATATTTTGGTGCTTGTGCATGTCAAATACATGGTTGTCTAATACTGGACCACATGTTCTCTTGCATGAGATTGTTGTTTAAACATTTAAGCATCTCAACCTTTTATTTATTTATGCATTGATTGATTCATTGATTGAGGAGGGAGAAAGGGATACTCTTGATGATGGCTGTTGTGTGATGACGGACAATTTGATGCATAGGAAAAATTAGGAACCTTCGTCAAACTATGTATTATGTATACGCCGAACTCAAGATGGTAGCATCAAATTGTATACCCAATTTCCGTTTACTCGTTCCTTTGATGGCTATTATATATTTTTTCCACGTTATCGATGATGTTTGTGTTGGGGACTGCAGGCATTTAGTATGTTATCTTGTGGAGAAGGGGAAAAAAATATTCTTCTCTTTCATCGCACCAAACAATTCCCATGAAGTCATGGAATCATTACACAGATGTCCACAAGAAAGAACAAATAACCAATGTATATATTGGGCAATTCTACCAATTTGGATCTTATAGTTGTTGTAAATCATAGCTAATAATACGCGTAAAACATCAATTTATGCTTAAATGTATATATCACTTTGTGACTTTATTAAGAAAATGACGTTTATTTCACACTTTTTTCCAATATTGTAAAAGCATGTTCTTGAATCCACTAATTGTTGTTACTTTGAATCTTAAGAATCAAGTCTGAAATGAGACTTTTTTTTATTAGATCAGTGACATCCTTACTTGGCTTTTGAAAATTTAATCACATTTAAATCATTTACATCTTTCACTCGACTAATGGGATATCAAGAAGATGAAAGAGACTCATCTCATCTCTCCCTCAATCGTTATAATTTTCTCTGCTACATGATAAAATCTCACCAAAGCATTATTACTCGTTGTGTAAAAACCTATTAGTTGTGTACTGTCGTCCTTAATATACTAATGAAATAAAAATGACATGATTTGTTATTTATGTGCATAATAATGATGATTTTTTGAATGATATTAAGTAGTGTAAGAAAAAATTGATTAACCTGATAAACTTATTCCACCTAAAAAATTTGAATGGAAAAAATAAAAAATTAAGGCTCTATGTGCCATTTAGGATGATTTTTAATAGCCAACCCATTTAAAATATGATTCCACCCCAAAAAAATCGTAGGGGATCCATGGGGCTCGTTTTATTTATATAAATAATTCATAAATTTTAAATTTTACTATTGGTATAATAAGAATTTTTATATAATTTAATATGTTACTATTATATTATGGAACTCTAATTTAATAATTTTAGTACTAGATCCTATATTTAGTTGTGCTATATTAATTTTAATTTATTATATATATAATATTATTATCTAAAATAGAGTTATGAAAAAATCACTTGGAATAATAGGACTCGCCTCGCTATAGAATGTTTTTTTCTAAATAATTCTAAGGAGATTTTTTCCAAATTTAAAAATCGATATAAAAAATAGTTCATGATTTTTTTGGATTGAAAAATCGACCCCTAATATTGACTTAATTCATTTTGTTGGCGTTGCTAATTAAATACCTAAAGAAATAGTTAAATGAAGCTATCACCTGAAAACTCATGATATTATTATTGATTAATAACATTTAATATAAAGTCTCCATAAATAATGAGTGATAAAGAAAAAAATGATCAACGCTAACTAGAGAACAAAATAGAAAAGAATAAAAAGATACTCTACATGTCCAACTCAAAATCAATCGTCATTTTCTTATAGATAAGAAAATAGAGTGTAAAATAAATATTTATTCCAAAAATCGGAATATATAAAAGCGTCCATGTTCATAATTATCGCTTGAATTATGATTGCATCCTAATATATATATATATATATATATATATATTCACATATACGTATATGTATAAAAAAATGAAAAAAAAAATCGTATATGTGTGTTGCGTGGTGCAGCTTTTTATTGGAAATTAATTGCAGCATACGCCATGCGAGCGTCATCTGGGTTTATTTACATACGAGCTTTTTACAAGTTTTTCAAATAAAATTGTTGTAAAACAAAAAGGCACGAAATAGAGGGGCTCATCGACGTCGTCGTCCGCTTCGCTTCTGCTCTGTTGTTTGTCACACGTTACCAGATTACGATTCCCATCTCCGCATTCGGATTCGCCTCCGTTTTCTCGAGGTCAACCCAGCTCCGGTTCTCCGATTGAGTCGACAATCTTCGACCCCTGGAAACTTTGGTGATTTCTGGTGCCCGTACTTCCGTTTTCTCTTGAAAATTTGATCTATTCCTGTTGCCACGACTTGTCGATGCGTTGGAACTCTTGATCTTGCCGTATACTAACCTGGTCGTCCTCGGAGGTAGCGGAGTTGCAAAGATCGATTTTTGCGTCGATTTGGTCAAGAAATCAGAAGTTGTTGGGATTGCTGAAGCTGGTGAGGAGTTTCTTGTGTCCTTGAAAAGAAAACATAAAGTTTAGAATTTTTCCTTCCCATGGAAATTGTGTACCAGAAGGCTGATTGGATCGAGCAATTCTTCGAAAACGTCGCCTTCGTGCTTTGAATCAACCGGTTTGCCGTGTTTCTGGAGACTATAAAGACCGCAGGGGAGGTGCTTGAAACCAAGGTGCGGAAAAGAAGATGTGTTTATTGCTGCTCAGTTCAGCCGAACCTCCGATAAAACGACGAGCTGGTTTGCGAAGAAAGCAGGCGGGGCGAGGGTCGTACCGAGGCAGCTAGATGAGGAGGCTGCTGCGAGCTGTAGTTGAGATTTTTGCCATCTTCTGTAGTTCGAAATCCGATTTAGATCAATGAGTGATATCACTCTGCTTGGACAACTACTGAGGAGCCTGTGCCGCAACACGAAATGGGACTACGCTGTGTTTTGGAAGCTCAAGCAGGACCACTTGTGAGTTGCTTTCTGAATTCAAAGTCCTGGCTTTGTCTTGTTTGAATGTGCATTTGTTCTTTCCTGCTGAATAAAAAAAGTGACATGTTGCGATTCCCAAGAGTTTATAATGTCTGGTTTATCAAGAAGCAAAGTTATGTGAATTAGACATTTTTCGTCATGACGTGTCGTTGCAACGTTCTGTTTCCTTTGCTTGATTTTCGTTATATTGCACAATTCAAATATGGAATAATTTAATGTCTAGATTAGTAATTGTCAGCTTGCTACTTGTCTCATGATATCATATCAGGTCTGCAATATCCCATAGCTTTGACATGTCTTTCATAGGACTAGGCAGCCATTATATGTAGTCGGACACTTTTCTATTCATTTGTAAGTATCTGAATATTTTGTGTTTTCTGTGAGTTTTTACCTTTTCTTTTGGGTTAAGGGATCCATTATAATTCTTTATTTTTTTCGATTTCTTTACCCCTTCAGTTGGCGCTGAGCCATGTTTGAAATAAGTTGCTGTTCGTCTTCTTAAACTAACTAGAAGATGAAGCATTCATCTTAGTTCTTAAGCATACATCGAGATTTGCATTAATTTACTGTCTCATCTGATCAGGATATTGACATGGGAGGATGGATATTTTCGTGATGCAGAAACGAGTATTAAAGTGGTAGATGCTTTGCATGATGGAACCTTTCCTGTCAACAGATCTGGGATTGTCTATCCTTTATTTTCTAAGGAAACACAAGATGACCAATCTTGTTCAATTAAAACGGCTTTGTTGAAGTTGTGTTGCCATCAGTATCCACTTGGAGAAGGGTATGCAGAATAAGCAGTTAGCTAACTAATTTCTTGTCATAACAAGAAGCATGTTTCATCGATGATGTAACCTAGAATTTGGTATAATTAACTCTATAGTCTAGGTTTAATAAGTGCCTATGATGCATCAATATTAATTGAAAAGGTCACATTTAGTTTGTTAACCCATTGCATTAATAATTGGGATGCTTAAGAAGAGTACGTCTGATGTGATCCAGGGAAAACTAACTTTCTAGAAGAATGCAACTTATTTGATTGCAAAATAAGCAGAAAGTAGCTCACTCCTTGTTAAGGTATCAAAAGTAGCCTCTTCCTTTTGTCATCAAACTTGCACCATTTTCTGTATCTTACTTGATACACCAATAGCAAAAACTGTAGGAGAATCCCATTCTCATGGTTTCTGTTAACTTGCCATGTTAGTCCTCTTTTTGTGTTTGTTGTTAATCATGTTCTCATGTTTGTTGATAATCCACTTCCCACATTAATCAACAACAAATAATAACAACAACAAAGTCTTATTCCACTAGGTGGGGTCGGCTACATGGATCATACGACGTCATTCCGCTCTATTAGTAACCATTCGTTGATCCATGTTCATAAGATTCGACAGAATTTTATGCTGGCTGTCGGGGCCTAACACAACCCTCCTCCTTTATCCGGACTTGGGACCGGCTATAAAATATAGGCGGAGTTACTTCCCACATTAATCGTGTTTGCATATTTTTATCTGGGACAAAAGAGTATCCATGTTCTTGTTTCAAAAGAGTATCCATGTTCCCAAACATTCTTAGTAATAGGGATTTGTCAACGTATTGGAACTCAAGAAGTTTGATGTATCTGTGCAAGACAAAATTAGAGTAGCAGAAGATAACCAGCACACAGTTAAACTACATTGTCCAAGATAACAATAGCAAAAGCTGTAGACGGATCCTCTTGTCATTTGTGTCAATAAGCTACTTGCCACATTAATTGATACTATATGGCATGATCTCTATTTATGTTTGTGTTGTTTGTCATAACATTATCGCAAAAGCTTGCCTTCCAGGATTATTGGCAAAGTAGCATTAGCACAAAGGCATTATTGGACTTTTGTTGATGAAGCACATTCTAGTCTGCTGTCGGAGGTGACTCGTTAATATCTTTACGAAAGCTTATTGATTATTTTTTTCATTCATCTTATACCTAGAATCATGAACTGAAACAATCTCATAATTTCTAGTATTATGAGGAATGGCAAATTCAGTTGGCAGCAGGCATCAAGGTAAATGTTGACCCTTCTAACAAGAACATTAGTTAATTTTCAGGTATTGTTTAACACTATAATGGACACTGACAAAGTACGTGACTCTGTTTGCAGACAATTCTGCTTATACCGACCAGGCACTTTGGAGTAGTGCAACTCGGCTCTTTGAATATGGTGTGTTTCAGTTTCTTGATACTATTTGTTTGTTAAGTGATTGAACAATGTGTCAAGTGTCATTTCCATATAAAGTTCCAATGGAATATGAAAGAAAACACCTATACTGTTATCCTTCTAAAAAAAAAACACCCATACTGTTATATTAAAAGCTTGATTAGAAGCATCTTCAACCCTCATCCGTTCCCCCAATATTTGGGGAGATGAAGCATTAATGGTCATGCCCTTGTTTGCAGGATGATTGAGCATTTCGGCATTTCCCTTGTAGACGATAGAATGAAGACAATGCCCTTATCATTAAAAAACTTCAAAGCCTCTCCCTACCGCTAGTATTTTAAGAAAAGTATGGAAATTGCAAACAAGAGTAGTTGTGAATAAGTTATACACAGTTGATTTTTTTTTCAGTAAAGCTTTTTCCAGAGGTTTTTTTTTTCCAATAAAGTTCTAAAAAAAATGACATATGTAGCCATCTTTCTTAATATGACTCACTTGAACCATCTTCACTCATATTTAGTGAAGAAAGTGCTTTTATTTTTTGAACAACATTGTTACTACCATGTCGTTAGGTTAGCAATCCCTCTAAAGGAAGTTCTGGGTCAGTGTTCTAAACAGTCCTCTTCTCTGTTTTCCAAATGGCCCATTATGTTCATTTCATGTTGTATTGTGTCATAAGCTCAGTATAATGTCCATGTCATTTCCTTTTTCCTTACGAGCGATTGTTCTTTTGTTCCCTTGAATCTACTGATGAAGAATAGAGAGGATGCATCAAACTATAAGTGCGTAGAGTACTATTATAATATCTTCTTGCAACAGTTTGTTGGTAGTTGAAATCCCCAACTTCATTCCTTCGAATAATTGAGACATGGTAATGTAAATGAATACTTCTAGGGACTTATGCATTATTTATTATTTTACTATTTTCAATATTAAAAACTCCGCCTATATTTTATAGCCGGTCCCAAGCCCGAATAAAGGAGGAGGGTTGTGTTAGGTCTCGACAGCCAGCATAAAATCCTGTCGAATCTTATGAACATGGATCAACGAATATATTGTGTGGAATGGCGTCGTATGATCCATGTAGCCGACTCCACCTAGTGGAATAAGGCTTTGTTGTTGTTGTTGTACTATTTTCAATATTAATCCCTTGTATGATAATAATACCACTTACCTAATTTCATTCCTATGGACTGTAGATTATGGAAGAGTCCTTGTCGGTGATTCAAATTGAACAATTATTTTGTGAACTTCTCCATAACTTGGAGACATCCAATATTTCAGGGACATCATTTGATGGTCTAAATACCTTACCACTAAATGACACTGGGAACGACACTTCAGCACCAATGGCTGACTATTTGAATCCAACACTGCAGTGTTTTACTATGGATCCTGACATATTCTCACCGCTAGAGGATGTTATCTCTCAGATGCTCGATTCAGATACAATGAACAATAACTTATTGTTGGACTCTGCTGAAGCTTCATGTCTGTTTGATTACTCAAACAGCACATTTGAAGACAATACGTCCATCATTGAGAATGAGTCACAAATATGCGTACAACCAAATGTGTCATATTGTGGGTCAGATCCCAAGCAATTTATTTCCCATTCAGATCATGGAGTGCATGCTGCTTATGATGCTTTCAATACAAAGGAAATCACATTGCAGGAAGAAAAAAAGGAACAAAATTGTGCAGCAAATTCTTTAATGAATTCCACTCTCTATGGACATGATGACTCAAGAATGCATAAAGCATTAGATTATGCAACAATAGAAGAAAATGATAGCTATTTCTCAAATACAACTCTACCCAAGACTGAAGAGTCAGTATTCTCAACTACTAACTTTCAAACGAGAGAGTCTTATGAGCAATCATTGGATCAAGTTAATGCCCAGATAATTAAGAAAAGCCATGCAGGTTATCTGTTAGATGCTGTAGTGAGCTCTTTACAGTGTGCATCAACTGATGATGAAATTGAAGAATTAATCTCGCAGTCATGCAAGAATTCATTGGATAATTTCGTAGAATCTAAATCAGCACTTGGCAAAAGAGATTTCAGCATTTTGGGATTGAACTATTCAATATCAGAAAAACAATCAAGAGATGAAGCATTTGCTACTTTAACCAGTTCATTCAAGAGAATTTGTAGATCAAATTGTGAACATAAAGATCCCACAGCCAATAAAAACGCTGGCAGGAAGTTGTCGGAAACTACCAAAAGAAAACACAATATTGGCACTGCTCTGAAACCAAGACCAAGGGACAGACAATTAATTCAGGACCGGATTAAGGAGCTGCGAGAACTTATTCCAAATGGATCAAAGGTGAGCCACCTCAGAGCCGTATTTTTGAACATTAGCTGTAACATCATGAATGCTGAAGCTGAACAACAGTCAACCATCAATGTCATTTCGTTCTCTTTTTATAATACAGTGCAGCATTGATGAGCTTTTATATAAAACTGTTCGGCACATGTTGTTCCTACAAAGCATTTCTATGCAAGCCAAGAAACTGCAGGAATCAGAAAACTCAGAGGTACATGATTCCACCAGATCAATTTTTTTCTTTTGGTTTGTTGTAGGATTATACGTGACAGCTAATGGGTTCACCAATGTTGATGTGGCATTTCACTGCATAAGACTAGGCGTGTTTTACAGGTTCCACATTTTTTGTTGCTTTGGACTTAACTTAATGTTTTAAATATAGGCTTCATTATTTTGATTGCTTGAGGCGATGGCCCTTGTTCCCCGAAGCTTATAATGCCCTTTGCTCTCTAAGTGCTAAATCCAATCTAAACTAAACCTACCGAACTCGCAAACAATGTCCCGTGCATTTGTTTCCAAAACTGAATTCATGACTAGAAAACATACAAGATTGCGAAAGAGGCGACTGTGCCATAGTTATAAACATTAAATAGACTCAAGAGCATTATACATAACAGACTGCATTCCATGTATCATATCATAGATCTTAAAGATACATCACCCCTTGATAGAATTAGGGGGGGTCCTGAATGATCGTTGGCTTCCTTCCACAGTGATGGATAAAGATGCTTGGTCCCTTTCATAATTACTTTTAACTTGTTTTTATCCATGTTTTTTTTAGAAGGTGTTTTTATCCATGCTATCTAAACATAAATGGACTTGGGGGCCAGCTTGATCATTCTTCGTATGTCTACCGTTTAAATTTTTTCTGGTTGCACAAGATCACCAAATGCAAATCTTATGCACTGCAAACAATGAAATCTTTTTTAGGATGTAGTCGATTGGAGCTCCATGAGATCACAAAGCTGCCCTCTTGAGAATCAATCAGGAGAAGACTGCCCACTTATATTTAAAAACTCGCATCATCCTGGGCAGATCCTTGTAGAGGTAAGCGGACGCTTAATTATTCATCAATCCGTTGGCAGGCATTGTGGCTGATGAGTAACACATCATTTTGTCACCAGATGTTGTGCAAAGACTACGCCCTTTTCTTGGACATTGCCCACACCATAAGGCGTTTGGAGCTCGTCATCCTCACCGGAGCACTAGAAAGGCGGCAGCGTCCAGGCAGAGAAGCCGTGCTGTGGGCGCATTTCATCATAGAGGTAAGCACACATTCCAAATTCAGATAAAATTCTATCATCTTTCCTTTTAAATCGACCCGGAGTAACAAATTCTATCATCTTTACTTTGATCAGGTTCCTAATGGCTTCAACCGACTGAGCATCCTCTGGCCCCTGGTGCAGTTATTGCAGCAGAAATAGAAACAAACTCCGATTGGATTGGAGAACTAAATTCACTTTTGCTGTTCTGGTTTCCAACATGCTATGAATGTTAGAACTTTTCTTGTGCTGGAATAATCATCATGGTTGTACAAGAGAGTGACCAGCGGTCACTCCGAATGTAATAGACATTGTTTGTTAGGACCTTGAAATGAATTGCTAGAGCATGCAAGAGATTAGTATGTACATATTTATATGTTTACACAGCTCGCAGACTGCTATTAGATTTTTCCTAACAAAATTTGTGAAGCAATAACTTTTCCGCCTACGACATTTTTGTCTCAAATCATTTTTGTCTCAAATCATTTTTGTCTCACGTCGAAGAGTCCGAAATCGCCAGTGTGTGCCACCAGCCACATGATACATTCCTGAGGCGATAGTTTTCTATAGGTACCAAGGTTGGTACATTTCTATCCACCACGTCCCCTAAACCAAGCTGTAATATGTAGAAAAGGGGAAAAATAATTTGCCTTTGTCACAATGAAAGAAACTAAGTCTTCACGTAATGGTTTCTTTCAAAAACAAAAGGCTAGTACCTGGCCGTATTTGTTCCATCCCCAGCAGAAAACCTCTCCTCCCTCTGTTACATCCAAGAAGGCTATCATGTAATTTATCAAACATAATGACATATTTTGCAAATTATCCATTGGCTTATTCTATTCACCAAAAATATTTTATATTTGTACATTACACATTATTCAATGGTATATAAACTGTATGAAGTAACTCCGCCTATGTTTTATAGCCGGTCCCAAGCCCGGATAAAGGAGGAGGGTTGTGTTAGGCCCCGACAGCCAGCGTAAAACCCTGTCGAATCGCATGAACATGAATCAACGAATGCAGAATGGCGTCGTATGATCCATGTAGCCGACCCCACCTAGTGGGATAAGGCTTTGTTGTTGTTGTTGTTATATAAACTGTATGAAGTGAGTAAATTTCATGCAGCATCATGTAGATGTGCAAATCTTCATGTATTCATACTTAAAACACACAAGAAACTTTTGAGCATCAGTCGTCTAATAATGTTACCTGTCATAATCGCACTATGGCGAGCACCACAAGAGACCATTTTGGCGTTTTTGTTTTCCAAAGATGACGCTTCCAACAGCCTAGGAAGAGTCTGCAACTAGGTACATTAGCTATATGGTGAATTTATACCATATGGTATTTTATAACTCGAAATCTTTCAGAAATATATTTAGTTATAATGAAAATGTCATACGCTTTTGGTTTTAATGTAAGTGTTTGAGAGTTATGGAATAAAAGGTTCATAAGGATCCATAAAAAATGGTGCCTGAATCAAAATGACAATGACAGCTCTGCAATCAACTGATATGGCAAGAAGATGAGTAATTCTTTGCAAACAAAGCCATGATGATTTCCATACCTCAGCTTGGTCAGAACCTGTACCCAACTGCCCGAACTGATTCCCCCCAAAAGTGTAGACATCGCCATCGACAGATATGCAGACAGTGTGCCATAAGCCAGCAGCTATTCCTTGAATCTTGATTCCCAAAAGTGATGACACACATGTTGGACTCAGCTCATCATCCGTGCAACCTTGCCCACACTGAATCAATCAATAATATAATAAGAGGATACAGTCTACTAACCAAATATGTTGTTCTCAAACACTGTAGGAGAACTCAACAATGAGAAAGAAAAGCGAGTTCTAAGTATAATAGTGAATATCATCTTCTCATTTTACATTGCTATACTGCATTCTGTGATATCTCCAGGTTATTCAGGAGAGCATTTTGTAGTTATGACATGGGACCAGTTAAGTTAAAGATCAACAGTTTCATTTCCCATCACTTTGCATTCATGAATTACAGTTGACAGAGAAAATAAAATTCGCTAGTATCAGCTGATCCAACATGAATGACCAATGCAAAGATAGCAGCTATGAGCAGGAGTGTTCACGGATTAGGTCACTCCCTTTTGAAGGGTTGGACCGAGTAACCCAACCACCATTTTTTTCTTTTATTTTTCTTACTTTTTTATTATTTAACATTTATTTTAAAACATAAAATAATTTGCTTATTTAAATATTATTTTACACATTTAAAATATTTTATTTTAAACATTTTTTATATAATATATAAGCTGAAAATTAAAATAAAAATAAAAATTCGAGTTTTCTGATCCAATCGACTCTTCCAACCCGTTCCTGACTTGACCCATGATTGGATTGAGGTCGGGTCAGGTTCACCATGTCAATCGGATTCGGTGAACACTCCTAACTATGAGATAATTCATAATTCAAAACAGATTGACCAAACATTTTTTATTCGGTAGAACCGAGCAATTTAGTGGTGCAAAAGGCACGATTCATTGAAGTGAAGACTTTAGTGCAATTATTTCCTTGTCTACCCTGAAAGATGATTCTGCCTGGTAATTACCTTTCAAAACAAACGATGTACAAACATGACTAAATGATTTGCGATTATAGTTCAAGAACTCTAACACTTAAATGCGTTGCAAAAAGTTTAAAGTTAATAGGTTATGGTAACATGCTCTTAAACTGCAGTTTAGATCATACTACTGCAGATGTTAAGTTAAATAGTGCATGATACGGAAACATACGCAGAGAATTTGAGACTAACCTGGCCATAAAGGCCCCAACCAAAAGTGAGCACTGCTCCTGCATCTGCAAAATGCATGACCAGAGAATGTCGTCACTTAATAAGGAGAAAAGATAAGTAATAGCTAATAGTTCATAATCAATTGCGGCTCTGCTAACCTTTTAGTTATAATGACTTACCCGTAACTACAGCACTATGTCGACCCCCACAGGCAATGGCCTTGATACAGCTGCCTGTAACTTTATAGTGTTGTCCACTTGAATTTTGTTTCACTTTTATGGTTGATAGTGAGTGGTCTTTACCATGAACAACAGACTCTATACATGGTACAGGATGTGGAGAAGAAACATTCCGGATGCGAGAACCCAGACCAAGTTGGCCTTCTCCTCCATATCCCCAACCCCACACCTGGCCGACATCTGAAAATTCATCAAGTATATCATTGTGAGACTTATCTCCTTTAATATTGAAAAATGCTAAGAATATAATATTAGGATGTGCATTGCTTGATAAACGATCACAAAAAAGCATAATTACCAGTCAACACTAATGTATGGCGTCCACCTGCGGCTACAGCAGAGATTCGTATGCCTGTATTAAGTGTCACAAGGCATGGAAGTGCTGACAAGGATTCTTCTGAAGATGTTGATGTTTCAAGTCCTGCTTTAGCTGAAGAAAGTCTCCTGCGCTTTGTGTTCTCCTCGCTGTTTTTCATTTCAAAACCAGATGTTGTCCCACTACTTGTTCTCGAGAGCTGAGACTTCGGGCTCACTGACATGAGGAATTAATAACCACATAAGTGGAAGTAAGCATTTGTTTTAGAAATATAAAGCAGCAACAGGGCAGAATGACTTCAATACCCTGATCACTTAGCAACCCATTATGCCTTTCCTCTTCCTCAGAAATGCGAAGAGTATAGTGGTCTTCTACAATGACCTTTCCAGTTGGTACGCACTCTTTCCATCCCCATGTGTATACCTCTCCGTAAGCTGGCCTAATAAAACACAATTTAAAAATCCAAATAACTCCAAGAAAGAAAATTGTAGCCATATTTACACGATAGATGGCATATATGCTTGGGGATCACTTCGCTTTTTTGGATAACTTCAGGGGCACTTTTAGATGGCATATATGCTTTAATCTAGTTGTATTACGCATCATCAGCTTTGGATGTGATTATCATTGGTCGCACAAACAACCCAGTTTTGATCTGGAGGTAAATTCTGGCTTCCAGTTGAATCCAAAACAGTGCAGCAAGAATTCAATTTTTTCATTATAAGCCATTTCCAGATTAGGTGTCAATTGTTTCTAGTTTAATGAAGCACACTATGCTTTTAGCATCAAGCTGGCTACTGTGATTGAATCTCATGTCATTCCTGTTTAGATATATTTTTAATATTTGTAGCTGTGTCCTTGCATCTTTTTAATTATCATATGTGCTTAATATCAAGCTGGCTGTTGTGATTGAACTTCATGCCATTCCTGCTTAGTATATCTTTGATTTTGTAGTTGTGTCCTTGCATCTTTTTAGTTATCATATGTTGTGCAGCAAACTTTAAATGGGCTCTGTTATTGATACTTAAAACAATGTTTGATGTATTAATGAACTGAATAAATGAGCTTATGGATATATGTTGCATTTATTGTTGTTTAATGGATAATTTACAATTATTTTCAGTGTATGTTTTATAGCCGGTCCCAAGTCCGGATAAAGGAGGAGGGTTGTGTTAGGCCCCGACAGCCAGCGTAAAATCCTGTCGAATCTCATGAACATGGATCAACGAATGCGTCGTATGATCCATGTAGCCGACCCCACCTAGTGGGATAAGGCTTTGTTGTTGTTGTATTTACACGATAGATGGACATCCCAAGTTTAAACTGCATATTGCAGAAAGATCGGGTTGCGTTCATCAATTACTTTATTAAATTGGGCAACCTTAATTACTTTGTTCAGCATTGTCAAACAAAATTAAAAGGAAGAGAATACAAAATCATTAATAAACTATATGAATTGGCACCGGACCTGTAACTGCAACACAGTGAGCCCACCCAGCAGCTGCTTTTGTTAAGACCACCTCTGTTGGAAGAGGAAATGCCTCAGGAGTTTCCTGGGAGAAGCACAGGAAGGTGGCGATCAACTAATTTTAAAGATCAAAATTTAACAAGTGACCTTCAATTGGGGACTAATCTTAAAGGGGAAATACCTCATGCTTTCCTGAGGTCAGATAACTCTGACCCATATCATCTGTTGAACCCCAGGTGAAGAGTTTTCCAGAATCTGGTATAAGAAATTAGCAAAACTCAACTCATGAATCGATATAGTCAGCCATAAAAATTGGATTGGAGATACAAATGCACCAAAAGATCAACACTAAGTTATATGAATGTTGAGAAGGACTAGGCACAGGAGCTTAGGGTCTATTTGACAATTAACTAATGGAGGAATGAGATGAAGTAGTGTAGTGAGAGATGTTGTGGTAAAGTATGGTGTGTCATTACAAAGTCCATGTTTGGATACTTCGTTGTAAAAAATGATGGGTCGGAGAATGAAAATTTTGTTTACTAAAAAGTCATTTCCAATATTATATGTAAAAAATTTCTAATATCTAACGAGTAATAAATATTTATTTATTTACCAGTTATTTTTTTCTCTTTTATTTTTTGTTTCACTTATTTTTTATTATTTTATTATATTCTTTATTTTCTTAAATCATCTCTTCTAAAAAGTAAAAAAATGAGAGATAAATATTTGTAAAAGTATAATTATAAATAAAAACTATTTTATCAATAATATTCTTAGAGAGAGAGAATAAAGAGAGAGGTAATTTAATTTGCTAACAAGAGAAAGATGGTTTAATTTGAGAAGGATTAATTTGGTTTAAATTTGTTTATTCCTTTTCATTCCACCAATTTGATGGAATGAAAAATATGATAAAAGAGGCTTAGCCACTCCATTCCACCCCTCTTAACTTAAATAAAAATTTAACCAAACATAATCTATCTAACCTCATTCCTCCGTGTTCCATCCTGCCCCTTCAAAACCATCAATACAGACCCTTAAGCTATCTATGCAGATTAAGATAATAGTGTTTTCAACACCAGCTTCCTGCAAGAGAAGCTAGATCCGAAAAAAATTATCTTTTCCACTCTGGTTGTGGCACAATAACTCAGTGAACTAGGCATTGAATTATGTGCGTGTCAAAAGTTGATGGAACCATACAAATCCCAAACACGATATCTTGCTGTACAGGGAACCATTCCTTCTGAAACCAAAGAAAACACAGCCAACAATATCACATCTACGTAATTTCTTTTTGTCATTTACAGGATAAATGAAAGTAAAATGAACTGAAACCATCTCAATCGCTCCGCATTTTCACAATGTTCGACTCTTACTACCAGCAGATGCAAAACGACTGAAGAACCCAGCACAAATAGTAAATGATTCAAACTTTAAACAAAAACAAATTAAAATACCTATTTCCTTCTGTTTCCAAAATAAAATAACAATATGGGAACAAAGAGACTTGAAGGTTCGAACTTTAAGATCCATGGCTTTTCTTGACGTAAATGAAAGAAAAAAATGGAGGTTCAGTAAAGAGGAAGCAGAAAGAAAGAAGAATATAAAAGTTCACACCGGAGATGGCCATGGCGAAGCCGCAACCTCCGCCGCTGACGTCCTTCCACCCATCTCCGGCGGCGGAATCCGGCATCCGCACGGGCACAGGATGCAGAAGAGGCGACCTTTGCGGCGACACCCCCGGGAGGTAACCCCACATCAGCACCGTCTTCTCCTTCTTCTTTTGTTCCTTCTCTTCCTTCCCATCCTCCTCCATCTCCTCCTCGCCATCGACGCCGCTGTCGGCACCACCAGTCATCTCTTTCCTCCGAGGATGTACAGCTCCCGTTCCTCGGCTTCGATCTCTTATCTCTACTGTTCCTCCTCCCTGCCTGCTGCTGCTTCAGAAAAAAGTATGGCAGCCAGCCTTGGCTCCGCTTCGTGCTCCGCCGACTGTTCGACCAGAAGGACTCGATTGACCAGAGAGACTTCGAAGTAGAAGTAGGAGGAACGGAGAAGATCTGAGGATTCCACGGGCGCCCTAATTCGCACTCGGCCCGTCCCACACAACAATCGCTCGTATCAATTGCTCGACAGCCATGGCATCCACGTAGGATTCCGCGGGTCGAAACGTGGCGCCGGCCTCGCCGCTGGATTCGCGCGAACGCCTCCCGACCACGAGTTCGGTCCGGACCCACGGGGGTCTACTCAGATGACGTGTTGAAGCGGGCTCTCGCCGCCTAAACTGAGATGAGACACCTCCGCAGCCGCGTAGGTCGACAGCAAGTAGCTTCTTTTTTTTTTTTTCATCGTCTCGACTTCTTTATAGTTTATTCTTCTTTGGTGGCATATTATATATTAATAATTAGTCCAATGGCCACCCGCGCTAGCAGCATGCGCTGCTGGGCTCGGAAGGTTCCAGAAAAGAAAAGAAGTACAAATTGGGATTTGGATGGCTTTGGAATATGACGCATCAATGTGAAAAAAAACAATACTTTTTTTCTTATTAGGATTGATTGATATTTGATCGAATCCTTAATTATTACAAGCACACTCGTCGCATCATACGATCATAAACAGCAACTACTTGTCTTCAAAGCTTTGCTCGAGAAAAAACAAATTATTAAAATGTTGTTTGTGCTTCTCTTTGTCACACAAATGATTGAATTATTATTTGGTATATATGCCACCAAAGTTCAACTTAGAAACTAAAATCAGTCACTCTAATTCGTTGCCATAGGTATTGTCAGTCAAGAACATAAGCACAACTGGAAGCAGCAAAGATGCTTGCTTGCTAGCTTGCTACTATAGTTATTCACAATTAGAATGGTGGTTAATTTGAAAATCTACAGACGTCTTCGCAGCCGCCTTCCACTCAAGTCGACGCTGCCTGTTAAGTTGAGTCCGAGGACGCTGCTGCTGCTTCGTTTCCGGGACACTGGACCAGCGTCGTCATCCGCGATGGCGACGGTTGCCAAGAGTTCTGCTAGTAGCCATGGGCAAGTCGCCTCCAAGTACGAAAATCCTTCAGTCTGCATAACAGCTGCAAGTGGATGATGCAGAAACTTTGGAAATTAAGAAAATGGACAGCCAAAAGTAAATTCTACATCATGGAAACATCAATGGTAACATCAGTTGCAGAATCGAAGGGATTACATTGACCATAAAAATCAAATTTATGCATCAACGAACTTAATGTCTGTACATAACATCAATAAATAGATGACCATCTACAGCTGAATCAAATGACAGAATGGAAACCTACCTCCCAAGTTATTTCGCTCAGCTGTAAATTTAAGGCATATGGACTTCAATTGAGCACAATGATGTTGTTCGGCCAGGGCCAAGGTTGATGCCACTGTATCTGCAGTGATGCCCTCACATAATTTTGCTTCACATAACAACCTTAATCGTTCCAATCCATATCTATCCGCCGCAGCTAACAGATGTTGTATCAGTATTGTGGATGTGCACATCGATATTGATCCAATCAATTCATGGACATCTGGGAGTTCATCCGAGTATATAAACATAAGCATTGCCTGTACAAAAGAGAACTAAAATTAGAGGCTAAAAAGAAAAATGAGAAGCTAGCAAACAGAATATTACTTTGACTCATATAGAATATAAATAGCATGAGGAATACAGGAATGCATACCTTAAAAACAGGAGGTTCCACATCTTCTACCACGACTTCCTCCATGTTAGGATTTCCAATAAGGCCAAAGAACTGTGCATTAAAAACTGGAGAACGAGCAGCAAGAATCTGCTTGTGAGCTTGAAATGTCTCATCACCAACCTGGAATACTACATCAGAACCAATGCCAGATTTCAAGAGCTCCTTGAGACAAAGACCCAAATCTGGTTGTGGTACAGAAATTGACAACTGCATGGGGATCTCTATTCGATTTCTAACAACACCTACTGTGCAATGCATAATAAGACAATCATCCTTGAGATAATCTGAGGTTTCCAGAGCAGTCCTTCTGTAAAATCGTTTGTAACCCCTGATAAAGGCATGCAATCAACAAGAGTACTACTATAATTTGAGGTTCAGGAGAAAAAAAAACAATAATAGATATCAGGAAAATTATAGGTTTTCTCAAGGTGGAAAGGATATGAGTTAATGGCAGATAAACCATCCCAGATATGAGAAAAAGAAATCTATTATACAAGAATCCAATATGGCCCATATTACTAATAGAGAATATTTACTCTGTAGTACAGGAACTTGTAGAACTGATTTCACAAAAATGCGACAATTAAGCACAGGACCAGACATCTAGACGCCTAAGGTTCGTTTCAGAAAGTCTGAGCTAGCTTTGGGTTCAGACAGCATCAAGGTCAAACGAAAAAGTTCCAGTATCCTCCCGACTAACAATGAGATTCACACAAAGTCTTTACATGGAAAGGATCACATAGGATATAGGAAATGATCAAGAATTGTTGAGGTACCCAGCAGTGCTTCTCCAGTTGTATAACCAATGAAGAACATATTATATATTGACCTTATACTAAGGAAGATGCAACAGGAGAGGACAAATTACGTAAACATCACATTGTACTGAAGCACCAACGCTTCACAGACAATGCAAAAGCTACACGTAGTAATTAAGGGAAATGAGAATGCTTATGCGAAATAAAGGACAAAAATGAAGGTACATGATATTCACAATAGGCATGCAGGCTGAAAGACTAATTTTCTTTGTCTTCTTTTCTCATGCATTCACTATATGAAATAACTTAAACAGAGATTTCTGGTCTCTCTCCTGACCCATATTGACCGGCGCAGCAAGCGGTCTGAGGAAGATTTCTGGACCTCATTCAGGCAGCCTACACCTCTATAGGTCCAGATGAGAGCAGACTTTCATCTTTGCTACTCTTTGTGCAATATGGATACAACACGACCATGTTATCTTTCAGGGTGCCTGATGCTATGTGGAGAACATCCTGGCTGCTCACACACAAGATGTTTGGCCAGCGACCAGACATCTATGTGATTTTGGTAACTGATTTCCATTTCATTTTCATGTTCTCATTTCCCTGCCAAAACCTTTTGTACTCTTTGATCTTTATCAAATCAATGAAAGTTTAGATGGTTAGCACTTCTGGTTAACCATCCTCCTTTCCCTCAGGGGAAAAATAAAATTTAGAAACGATTCAGCAGGAAAAATTGATACTAAATTCATAACAACAAGAAGAAAATTATAAGGCTTTCTCGTAGTAGTAAACTAGAACAACAAGACGCTAAAGCAGCTGGAAAAAAAACGAACAAAACATGTTGTTTGAAGGAAATAGTAGATAAGCTTAATAGAGAAAGCTAAAGTAATCCGTGGAAACAGCTTAGGTTGTGCATAAGGAAAAGAGCAAAAGAAAGTTATTTTGGTTATAAAAAAAAGACAGCTTAGCTCTAGCGGATCATATCCATCTACAAAATATCCCGTACAAGTTGCTGATTGATCAAACCAATATTAGTTATAAATATTCATCTGACAAATAATTCTCCAAAACATCCTTTTCTGAAGGGAAAGCCGACAAATTCAGATGTGATATTATTCATCTGACAAATAATTCTCCAAAACATCCTTTTCTGAAGGGAAAGACAACAAATTGAGATGTGAAATATTTCCAAGGAATGTTTTTTCTTATCTCTGTCCATACAAAAGCTTGGTCAAGAAAATAAAACCAGTAGACTAACAGATAATAAAAATTCAGGAACAAAAAGAAGGAAAACATTTTTCAAACATTTCTAATTATACTAGAATATTTATTAATATAATAAATATTTCAATACATAACCCATCAAGAGAACATTATCATTTTTCTGAATGAAATTTCACATATAATTTTATTTTCCTCCAAACCAACGCAACATAGATTCAGAATTTTTTCATTCAACTTTTCTTATTTACCTCAGTTATGAATGCCCCTCATATTAGATATTAAGACATCTAATTATAGAATTTGCATGGCCTACTAATTCAGCTTTTCTATACACATGTATGAGTGAAACAAGGATAGAAAACACAATTAAATTACATATGCAAATACACATAAATATCAGACAGTTGTCCATGAAATTATGAGGACCGCCACAACACATAATGACAACTGACATAAATAGGACTACGGAAAGAAATTATTGTTTAACACCTCTCAGAAAAAGGTATTGTTGACATAATAAAAACAAATTAGTAGTATAGCCCTAGTTAGCCAATCAAATTTGGCAGTATATAATCCTGCCACAAATAGGAAATCCTGGAAAGGCAACAGAAGTCCTGATGTGTTATCCATTATATACAAGTATTCCTCATCGAATCTTGACATTTGGAACTGGCTCTTTACTCAGATATTGTCATCCTACTTGTAAATTGTCTTCTAAAACTACAATGCTTAATGTCTCAATGCCAAGTATTTCTATAAAAAAATTATATGAAGTGAGCTTTATAATGGCATCCAGGTTTTCATTATCAAATGCGGCATAACATGTTCCCATAACAAAAGGATCGGAAAGCTGTTCCGTTTAACTGAACCAATAGATCAAAGTTCCATGAATTTCGAAGTTGAAGAACTCTTATTTTACTCTATAAAAAGATCAACTTTTAATTTGAAATAGCATGTCATAAGAAAAGTCGTTTCACCATGAAGTGCACAGCTGACTTCCTTCAAAAGTGGAATTATAAAGTACAGCCGAAGATACAATTTACAGTTAACATTCATGACAAGATGATTGTATCAGGACAAGAACACTAGAAAGCCACTCACCACATGCTTCCCCGATACTTGAGCGTGTAAGGGCCGCCCTCAAGCGCACGCTCAAAATGGCTGTGCACCTTGTGTCGGCCCTTGCCGCTCTGGTCCACCATCGTAAGCTCGAACAGCGCCCTAACGTCAGTCCCCTCGCTGGCGAGGGCGATGAACACCGAAACGTACATTGAATTGTCCTCGGGGTTCTTCCCGTCCGGGTAGAAATAAATTGCCCACTGGTACCCGCCAACCGTGAAAGCATCGCTCGACATGTACTTCCCAGTCCCCATCCCCTTCGCCAACGAGAAGCCCTTGATGGTGTACTCGTGCGAGCCGTTCACCGTCTCGCACACAGACTTCGAGGTCGTCTCGTTCTTTCCTCCACCGCCGCCACGGCCCTCCGATTTTTGCTTCGTCATCTCATCACAAAAGATTCGACAAGAAGGTCGAAGCCGACCCAAAGAAAAAGTAACCCTACCTCGCAAGAAGGGATCTTTTCACCGGGCGTGTCGCCCAAACCCGCGGACGAGGAACCCTAACCCTAATTCTCGCAGCTGCTACCTGCAAGGCGAATTGGAAGAAGGGTGGGGAGGGGATTTGGGGAGGTGTTCTTGGGGGATTGGGGAGGGATGAATTGGAACAGGAATGGGCAAAGAGGGCAACAAAAGGAAGGCAGGAGAAAGAGAGACAACAGAGACCAGAAGAGAGAGACGAGTTGGGGAGAGGATGGAGATATAAAAAAGAGAGGAGAGAGAAAGGGGAGGAGGAGAGAGAGAGAGAGATGCGTCGCGCGTTGCGTGAGGGAAGGGTCACAGCTAATCCAAGAATGATCGAGGTGGGTCATATTCACATGCGTGAGTCGTGGACTTCGATTTGAACGCATGCGAATCTCGTGGTAAAATATGTATTAGGACTCATTGGTCCTCAAAAATTCACTGTTATCCAATTAATTTATTAATTTCCTATATTAATTAAGTCACATTTAATTCTAAAATATTTGTGTTTCGAAGCTAAAACGTTATATTTTTTTATCTATTAAGTATTTCCAATTGAAACTTACTACGCTAATAGTTACGTATCAGTTATTATCATAGATCGCACCCCCCACTTAAACGAATGCGAATTACAAGATTTCTCCGAGATTTCATAAAGATTAGGAAACTATTATTTTCGAATTTAAGAGAATTATAATTTATAAGCATGCGAAAAATGCTTATTACAGACATATTTGTTTTCCATGACGACGCTGATTCTTTAGCTATAAAAAAAACTAAAGAAGTCAAAGTACCTTTAAAAACAACAAAGATGCATCAAAAGGACTTCTCAAAATGTAACAGAATACTCAAAAAAAAAAAAGAAATGACAAGATTGTTTGCTTGACTAATTGAATCCTCAAAATGAAAGCAGAATGAATCAAAATGTTGTCGCTTTTGAGAAATAGTGGTCAACTGGTCATAAATGTTTAACACAAGCACTAAGACAAATCACGTTTTTAGGGCTCGATTACAAGTGAAAGTAGATTCTGTGTTGAGCCGGACGCCGGACAGCGACCCCTCAAATCTTCTCTCTGCCGAGGAATACGAAGGAAGCGACACGTGGAAGGAGAAAGTTTTATTGTACGCCCTTGTCGGGGCGTCTTACACGTGTCACACCAACAGCTCTCGCCGTCGCCGCCCATCGAACGCCGTGTCTCCCGTGCTGAAGCCCTCATCCGCGGTCAGAGATCTCACAGGAAAGTGCTGCTTTGCTTACTTCCTATTGGTAGGCATCTTTCAATATGACGTGTTCCCGGCCAATGGACGAATGGGATATCATGTCCCCTGCGCCATTGAGCCCATCGGATCCGAAGAACCTGACGATGTCGAAATGCGACGGGGAGGAGACAAAACAGCGAACACCGTTAATTTCGTCGGATTCTTCTTGCTTGCACCTCTTCGGACGAGCGGAGAAGTCGCCGGAGGGGCGAAATGAAGCCTTTAGGCGACTGCGCAGAGCTCCATCGAGCTCCGCTCGCCGCCTTCGCCCTCGCGGCCGTCGCCGCCTTCCTCCTCGGCTTCCACTGGTCTTCCTCCACCCGTTCCTACAGCCTCCCCTTCCCTTCCTCACCCGTCTCCTCCTCCCCCCTCGCCGTCGTCGTCTCTCCTAAGGCGAACCGATCCTTCGATCTGTCCTCCCTCCTTGCTCCTCCCCCAGCTTCTCCTCCGCCGCCAACCCGCTCCTCTCCTCCCCCTCCGCCTCCTTCTCCTCCTCCTCCGCCGCCGCCACCAAAGCGGCTG
The DNA here is from genome assembly GCA_030549335.1 of Pontederia crassipes. Classification (NCBI taxonomy): domain Eukaryota; kingdom Viridiplantae; phylum Streptophyta; class Magnoliopsida; order Commelinales; family Pontederiaceae; genus Pontederia; species Pontederia crassipes. The sequence continues at coordinate 54,747,961 of CM060194.1, read as the reverse complement.
GAGAGGTTCGGTATCGTGGACGAGAATGGGGTGATGGCGGATGACTTCGACGTCGGGGACGTCGACGGGAGCTGGGACCTTCCGTCAAGTGGGACGGCCACCGGCGAGGGTGGCACGGAGGGGGAAAAGAAGGAGAAAGAGAAGAGGGCGGATGCTCGGATTAGGAGGTTTGGAATGTGCCCCAAGAGCATGCAGGCGTACATGCCGTGCATGTACAATCTGGAGGAGATCGGGCGGTTGGCGTCCACCCAGAGGGGAGAGAGGTTCGAGCGGCACTGCCCGGGGGAGGGCAAGCGGCTGGACTGCTTAGTCCCGGCGCCAAAGGGTTACAGGAGACCTGTTCCATGGCCGATGAGCAGAGATGAGGTTTCTTGCATCTTGTTCTTCTGTTTGTCGTTGACTTGTTTTAATTTAGTCCGCAGCAGAACTCACTTTAATTTCCAAGTCTGATATTATTCTGGTGGTTCATCTGCCTGTTTCATTTCTCTCGAGCTCTCAGTTTTATCTACTAGCAACATCTGAGGGCTTGCAGAAAGCTTAAAACTGATCAGCTTTGAAGTGCATATGTCAAATTTTGCTCATTCAGTTGTGCATCAGTTTCATGCTTCTTGACAAGAAAAGAACTTGGTGCTCTATTGAATCGTAATAGTCCATAGTGTGTGGATGAGGCGGAGGATTTTGTTGTTTCCTTGATGACTAGAATAAAAGCTGCAAATCCTGGCCGAAAGAGGGTTCGTTTTGGATAATTAACATCTCAGGCATATCTTCAGATGATTATCATCTGATGGGCCATCAAGACGTGTAATATTTAAATAGATGGAGCTACCAACAATGATAAAAAAAATTAAGTCACCTAATTACGTTATTCCTGTTATCATTAGAAAAGTTAACAGATGAATATTCTTTTATAAGAGCTCCATTGGTTTAAACTCGATCCAGTCCTAAAAGATTAAGCCAGTCATCCTTATATCTGTAATCTTAACAGGTAAACACAAAACATTTGGCATTTCTAATTTAGTCAGTACTTTTCAGCTTAATGGTGATTTTTGAATCGTGAACCATCTATGGTGCATTACCTCTCAACTTTTTTGTTGACATTCATTGTCATGATTTGCAGTTTACCGAGATCTTTCTAAATATTGTCACAGGTATTGTCCAGTAATGTACCACTTACTGGCGTGGTTGATGATAAAGGACATAATTGGATTGCAAAGGTTAAAAACAAATTCAGATTTCCTGGAGGTGGAACTGAATTTACACATAGCACGGATCAGTATTTGGATCAGATATCTAAGGTTCTTGGTTTTTGAAGATGCCGACTCTAGGGCATTGTAGTTATTGAAACATGTTTTTCATGTGATCAAAGTATTTTTTTTTTACTTGCCTAACTTTGCAGATGGTTCCAGATATTGCATTTGGTTATCATACCAGAGTTGCTCTGGATGTTGGTTGTGGTGTAGCAAGTTTTGGCGCCTTTCTACTGCAACGCAATGTTCTCACTATGTCGATAGCCCCAAAAGATGAGTATGGGAATCAGATTCAGCTTGCTCTTGAGCGTGGTGTCCCTGCAATGATAGCAGCCATTGCAACACACAGATTGTTGTATCCTAGCCAGGCATTTGACCTTATTCATTGTTCAAAGTGTCAAATTAACTGGACCCACAATGGTGAGTGCTCAATTGGACTGAAATATTATGTTTCATTTTGTCATCATAAATTTATTCTTTCAACAGACGTGTTTGCTCCATTGGACTAGAGTACAAAAAACTCATCTATTTTATTTTCTTATGAAAAATATATTTCCTAGTTGTCATCAATCAGTGTATGTAGCTTATACTTCTGTATCTTTTGCTTTTGTTGAAATTGTGATACTTTTTATAGACTTTCCTTTGTTGTCATTGATTTTGTTACCATCTTTCACACTGAATTATTCACGTGTTTCATACTTTTCATTTTGGAATACTAATTATAAATGATTTTCCAATTAAGATTGTTGATGTTCCTCACTTGCTTTTCTAGATATCTGCATGAAACCTTTGAAGATGATGTGTGCATCAAACAACTAATTCTTCAAGGTGTTTCATGCTTTCTGCTATTGGACACTTCAAGGTGTTGAAATTTTTCTTTTGGGACATCATTTCTTAAAATTTGGTGATGCATGCCCATGTACCTAAGGATATATGGGTAATAAAATTACAGTTTATTAGTTAGTCAATGAATTTTAGAGAACCAAAGAACATGTTAGTTTACTTACATGGTGTATTTGGCATAATCTTGGCCATGTTTCTTTACAAAGTTAATCATTGATTTTTAAACTTGTGATCAGATGGAATTCTGCTTCTTGAGGTCAATAGAATATTAAGAGGTGGAGGGTACTTCATTTGGGCTGCAGAAACTGTTTATAAACATGAGCCTAGGCAACGAGAAACATGGGAAGGTATCACCATATTCCCTTTATAACTGTCGGTTTCCAACTTTATAACCTGCATCTACTTTGTGGATGGAAACTCCTTTGAAAAACAACTTTATGAATCGCGACAGTCTTTTCTTCATACACTGGATTTTTCTGCCCTCTTCTTCCATGATTTTCTTATTATGTTTGGCCTATATGTAGCTATGCAGGACCTGGCAGATCGGATATGCTGGAAGCTCATAAAGAAGGAAGGAAACATTGCCATATGGCAGAAACCTCCCAACAATGCAAGCTATATTAGTCGGCAGTCTGGAATTCAACCTTCACTTTGTGATGAAGAAGATGACCCTAATGATGTTTGGTATCTATATTACGTTTTTTCTTAAAAGCAATCAAGGTGCCTGGTATCTTTAAGTAGTCTAAATGTGGGTGGTGATATTTGGATTTATGGAATTAATTGGCAGTTCATAGTTTTAGAATCTGTGCTATGCCTTCTGCAGGTATGTCAAGTTGAAACCTTGCATTAGCAGGCTCCCAGAGAATGGCTTTGGACCAAGTCTTCCACCATGGCCTCGCCGTCTGCACCTTCCACCTCAAAGGCTTGCGTACTTAGCGAATAATGAGCTCTTTAAGGCTGAGTCAGAATATTGGAATGAAATTATTGGAAGCTACGTGGGATATTTCCGTTGGAAAAAGATTGCATTCCGAAACATAATGGACATGAGAGCGGGATATGGAGGGTATTTCTTTTATCTTCCCTTGTTCTCTTTTTGGTTTATTCAGGAGCTTCTGTTAACATGTTTCATGTGAAGTTTAAATATTCAGCAAACATAAAATATTATTATGTGTTCATTTGGCTATGAGTGAGAGTTGTGTTATAGGAGTATTAATTATTGAAGCCAACCATCCGGAGATCATCTTTGCATTATGACTAAAGATGCATATTTACATTAGCTTTCTAATGCTGGATGATTATCTCAGCACAATTTTCTTTTAATAACTTTCGGTTACTAATAAAACAAAATGAAGAAGTTTGCTCTCTGTCAGGGGTGCAGCTGATTGTGCTTTCCCATTTTATAGTTCCATAGCAGCTCAGTGCTCAACTTTTTTGCAGGTTTGCCTCTGCATTAATTAAGTGGCGACTTGATTATTGGGTGATGAATGTTGTCCCAGTTAGTGGACCCAGCACTTTGCCAGTAATATACGATCGTGGACTAATAGGAGTGAACCACGACTGGTACTCTACACAATTTCCAAGTACTTATTGCGAAATAATCATTGAACTTCAATAATTTGTCTCAAATTCTTGGATTCTCACTTTAGACAACATTTGCCCATAATTTTAAAGCTTTCATTTCCAATGGAAATATTTTACAGTTTATTTAATTTCTGAGATTATGATATCTATTCTCTTTATGCCACTTTGGCAACTATCTAAAGAATGCCTTACTTATTGGCATGTTTTACTCTTATGCGTGAAGCCATTCACCCATTATTTTATTTCTTGGAATGTTTTTTCCCCTCATGAATAGAACAGGAACATAGTTTTTTCTTTATTTTCTCACTAAGAATTTGTTCCCTTCAGGTGTGAGCCATTTGACACATATCCAAGGACTTATGATCTACTTCACGCATTTGACCTTTTCTCCACTGAGTATAAACGGTAACATCCTGTACACTCAAATTTGCATTGAGCTCAAATTTGCATGATTATTTTGGTAATCATTTATTTTCTTTTTCGCGCGCCATCTTGTGTGCATTTTCTGTGCATAAAAATCTTAAACCTTTTTGTCCGTTAATCCAATGCACATTCTCTATCTGTTATGTTAATAGTAGTTGTACCTTCAGATGCAACATCACTAGCATCTTGCTGGAGATGGACCGAATATTAAGACCAGGCGGGTATGCTTACATTCGTGAGTCAACGCTAATCATGGACGAAGTTCGTCGAATCACAGAGGCCATGCGGTGGAGGCCCAAGCTCCACAACACGTTCGAGGGGCGATACGCAAGCAGGAAGATATTGATATGTCAAAAACGCTGATTCTCTGAAATATGTCGCCAACTGTGAAGAATTTGCCCTCTCCATTTTTAATGGATCAACACAAGATGTTACTAAACGTTTACCTGAGATTATTCTTTTCATTCATCCAGCCAAGGCTGATATAGTACGAAGGCATCTCCTTGGTCTCTGGCCGTCCTTGAGGAGGTTCTACTTGGGAAGTTCTACTAAAGCAATTTTTTCCTTCATTAATCTTATGGTGACTAACTCATAGACATATGAATGATATGAACATTGTTATGGCAAGTTGGTAATGGTATGTGTATATACACATGTATGATGCCTAGCCTACAATAAGTCATTGCAAGGGTAAGTCCCCTGGATCCATTTATTACTGTTTAAAACTTCTGTATACACGACTGACTACATGTGTGTGGTTAATATTTATATAGCTGTGAAATATGAAGCAATTAAAAGAGATATAAAATTATCAATTTTATTTTTAGTGATTCAGGCGGACAATTTTTAGAAAATGAATTTGGATTAGGTTCATATTGGTAATTAAATTTAAGTTAAAAAAGATCTCACGAAGGACTTCTAATAAGAATCTATATATAATATAAAGTCATGAATTGTAATTATGGTGAGAAGCTCTCTTCACCATTTATCCATTCTTTTTTGAATTTTTTATAAAATAATATTAGCAAATTAATATTAAAGATACCAAATAGTTAATGCAATCATTTATTAATCAACATTAAAATTTTAAGTTATCATAACATTTGACTATTCATATTTCATAACATTTTATATATTACAAAAAATAAAATTTATTTAATAAAAAATAAATTGTCAATAAAAATATGTTACCTTTTAAAAAATCAGATGTCATATTAGTATCATATTTTTCTACTTTATTAGTTTCTTTTTTGACTTCTTTGTAGGAAAATATTAGCAAATTAATATAAAAAAATAGAAAATAGTTAATGCAATCATTTATTAATTTTTATTGAATGTCATTTTTGTTATTTTCATTTTTATTACATATCCTAATTATTAAATTCATAAAAGTTTATAATTAATAGCCTAATTTTAATCCAATGTCTCTACAATTAATCAAATTATGACCGCTATTTGAATGTATAAGTCCTTAGTATTAAACGTAATTCATTATCACAATTATTAAAGAATCACCTTTACAGTTATAAATCACAAATACTTTATCATATTTCCTTTTTCAACCGATAAAGTCGTAACTCTTTTTTGTGATTATATTTTTTTCTGTGTGTATTTTGTTATACAATTGAGTTATGCCATCTCAAAACAATAGATTTATTGATCGTATCAATATAATTTAGTTATTATTATAAATAAGTATTGTGTGCTTAATATATTATAAAATAATTTTTAAAACATTATTATGAATATGTAAAACAATTTATTTTCCTTTATGAAAGATCATTTTAGTCCTGCCACCAAACATGTTATAAAATTATTTATAATATATATTTCGAAGACAAATATCTTTCATTATTGCAATAGCATCACAAAAACTTGTAATATACATACATACATACTATATATATATATATATATATATATGTGTGTGTGTGTGTGTGTGTGTGATTTAATGGGGTCGTATGACCCTCATACGTTGCCCGTCCACCGTCCGATCTAATCAGACGGTGCCTCTTCACTTGCAACCCTATGACCTCGTCACCATCCGACGACACCCTCGACATGACGGCCTTTCCATTGGGGGACACCCTCTACCCTCTCTTCTCTCTCACACACTCTCTCTCTTCCCTCCACCCATCGGATCTCATGGTCCATGAGTCGATTGTCGTCGTTGTGCCCTACGTCGGAAGCATAAGGGGGGTTGAATTTGTGAATAAAAATTTTAACCGAAAAGCGTTAAAACCGATTTTAAAAAATGATCGCAAGCAAGTATAACTTAGTAAAGAACAAGTAAGAAGAATTAAACTCAAGAATGACACAATGTGTTGACGAGATTCGTCCTAACTCCTTGACCTACGTACTCGCTCCGACTTCTCGACCTCGAGACCGTCGAAGATCCACTGGCTTTATCTTTTCTTGTAGCCCTTTCTACACCACACTGTCTTCTCTTTGCTCAAGAGATAAGACACACCTCTTCTTATAAGGAACTCTCAAATTCACTAACAAGAACACAATGATTTTCTCATATTCTCTCTTTTTACAAATAATGCTCACACTTAGAAGTTAGAAGAGGGAAGAGATAATTTTGTAAATTGGAGCTATAGAAAATTCTTTAGACTTGAAGGATGCTATAGAGTAATTTCTCTTGCTTGGATAATCTTCCTTTTTGGAACCCTTTATAGGCTTTTCTTCAAAATATATCCGTTGCAAAACTTTTGGAAAAGTTAACTTTGTGTTGCCACTTCTCAAGTGGGCGTCCATTTTAGTTTCAAGCGTCCGTTTTACACAGGAACTAGCTGTTGCGCCTTTTGTCGTATACGCAACAATCGATCATTAGAGTTTCGATCATCCATTATGTGTAGAAAAATAGCCATTGTCATTGTCGTTTCCGCGCAGTCGTCCATTGGTAGTAGTCTGTAGCACTTGGTTTACTTTTGATTTTCAGAACGGGTCGAAAAGATTTCGGTCGACTATTTTATAAAAGTCGGAGTCGTTATGGAAGCTCTTCTGATCATCCGATCTTGTATGTTGTCTTTGAACTTGACGCTCAGAACGGTCGTTTGAAACTATTTCGGTCGTCTATTCTAAAAATGTTGAAGTCGACAGACGTTGTGGCAACTATTTCGGTCATTCATCTTGTATGATGTCTAAGCCTGTCTTCGAAAACGATCGTCCGAAATTCAATTGTCCGTTCTAAAATTGTTGCATTCTCAAAAGTCGGCGGACGTTGTAACAAATGTTTCAGTCACCGTCTTGTATGCCACTTTTGCATTTGCCTTCTAGAACGGTCGATCGAAAATATTTCGATGTCCGTTTTAAAAGTTGCCTCATTCTCGGACTTTGGTGGATGCTTGGCACCTGTTCTCGGTCATCCATTATATCTTCAGTGGACGTCCAAAATCTTTCGGTCATCCGTTTTGCTTGCAGAAATCGTAAGTTCAACTTTTTTTCGTAAAACGATTTTCATGTTCAAACTTACACTTCAATCATCATTAGCACATCGTCTTCTTTATTTATTATTATCAAAATACTTAGAATATGGTCTTTGGACTAAGTCTCCATTTATTCAAATGTCTATTTCTTGTTGGGAGTATGAAGGACCAGGATGCAATTTGTAATCTTGTTAAGTCAAAGTAATTGAATTCCTTTGGTATAGAATTTGATAAGTCCTTACACTTCAATCATCGTTAGTACATCGTCTTCCTTATTTACTATTATTAAAATACTTAAATTACGATCTTTGAATCACCAGTGGCAAGTCTCTATTTATTCAAATGTCTATTTCTTGTTAGGAGTACGAAGGATCATGATGCAATTTGTAATCTTGTTGAGTCAAAGATATTGAATTCCTTTGGTATAAAATTTGATAACTCCTTACACTTCAAGTTACATCGTCTTCCTTATTTATCTTTGTCAAAATACTTAAAATATGATGTTTGGATCACCGGTCTCCATTTATTCAAATGTCTCTTTCTTGTTGGGAGTACGAAGAATCAGGATGCAATTTGTTTATTGAATTCCTTAGAGTTATAATAATGTCCCAAAATTTGATGCAGTGAAACAGAACTCGACTCCTCCGGTCCTCCGTCATCGCTCACCCGAAGCTCGACCCTGCCTGCCGCGAGCTCTTCACGCTCAGCTACGACGTCATCCAGAAGCCTTACCTCAAGTACTTCTTCATATACCTCAAGCCTTACCCCAGGTACGCCGCGTCCTCCGCCCCAGCTTGTGCTCGTTCACCATTCCGGCCTCCAGGTTGATCTGGTCTTCTTGCGAGATGATGGGCCGACGCGTGGACTCGCCGGTCCTGAGGTTGAGGCGTATCTCCGTCAGCACGCTCTGGAGGCCCTCGTCGTATTCGTTGAAGACGGAGTCCGGCGGCGTCATGCACGAGCCAATGACGACCACCTCGTCCGTCTCCGGCTCCTCCCACGCGTTCCACAGGTGGAAGCAGAAGCAGTGGGGCACGTCGACCCACACCATCTCCGACGCGTCCGCGACGTACTTGGGGAGGACGCCGAATCGCGCTGTCTTCTCGCGGTCGTAGATCACCAGCGAGCTGCCGCGGAGCATCTCCTAGAGCTTGAAGACCACCTGCTGGTCCGGGACAACGACGTAGTTTTCGGTGATGGCGAAGTCGTGCATCATGGTCGGCTGGTCCAGCGGGATGTCGACGTCTGGGGATTTGGTGCCGTCTGGGGATATGAAGAAGTACTTGAGGTAAGGCTTCTGGATGACGTCGTAGCTGAGCGTGAAGAGCTCGCGGGAGACAGGGTAGAGCTTCGGGTGAGCGATGACGGAGGAGTCAGAGTTCTTGGCCTTCATATTAATCTTAAAACATATTATAACTCTATGGAAGATTATAATAATGAAACAAAATTTGATGTAGTTATAATAATGAAACAATCAGTTTCTTCTTATGATGGTATCTGCTGTTTGAATAATGAATTAGGATATATAAACTTATAGCTTCAGAGTTGAGATCTTGCCCTGTTACTGTCAAGCAAATCTGGTTATACAAGTTAGCATGATGCATTACTGACAGATTAGATTGACGTATAAGAACTTAATAGCTGTTTTGGGTTTTATCATTTGTGTGTGTGTTAGATTGTGAAATTAAAGTATGTAATTCAAAGAAGAGCCTGATTTTCTATCTTTCAGCATCTACAAAAGTTTCAAGTAGTCAGTGCATATGACTTGTAGAATGCTCATGCTTAATCTCTTTCAAGCATTCACATCCAAGATCATGCCCTTACATGCAAGACAAAGAGCATAATGATTATCCTAAATAATCTTAAATAAATTCTACCCCACAAAATTCTTAATAATCAATTAATATCTCTAATTCGTGAATATATATACATGTTTATATGTTTGTTTAGGATTGGAAATCTGAAACTGGATTCCTAGAGTATAAGCTAATCTACTATCATTATGATTAACTAGCAAAATAATCAATTAATTCATCATCATTTAGGTATAGTGATCATGTTTTACTTATTTTTATAAGTAAATATATTTATTTAATTACTTATTTATTTAATCATGACTTCTCGCACCGCTATCATATTTAATTACATGTAAACAAAAATAGATTTGTATATAATCACTTGCGGTATTAAACGTAATTCATTATCACAATTATTAAATAATCACCTTTACAGTTATAAATCACAAATACTTTATCATATTTCTTTTTTCAACTGATAAAGTCGTAACTCTTTTTTGTGATTATATTTTTTTCTTTGTGTATTTTGTTATACAATTGAGTTATGCCATCTCAAAACAATAAATTTATTGATCGTATCAATATAATTTAGTTATTATTATAAATAAGTATTGTGTGTGCTTAATATATTATAAAATAATTTTTAAAACATTATTATGAATATGCAAAACAATTTATTTTCCTTTATGAAAAATCATTTTAGTCCTACCACCAAACATGTTATAAAATTATTTATAATATATATTTAGAAGACAAATATCTTTCACTATTGCAATAGCATCACCATCCGGCAATACCCTCGACACGACGACCTTTCCATCGGGAGACACCCTCAACCCTCTCTTCTCCCTCACTCTCTCTCTCTCTTCTCTCCACCCATCGGATCTCATTGTCCATGAGTTGATTGTCATCGTTGTGCCCAGATCTACGTCGAGCTCGTGTCATCGAAGGGAAAGATCTATGCTAGAGGGGAGGATCCAGATCTGCGTCGGAGGGGAAGATAACCTTGGGGGCCACGCGGCCAGCGCTCACGAGGGCTGGGAAGATGGGGGCTGTCGGCCGACGCTCGCTAGGGCTGAGGAAGGTGAGGCTGTCGGTCAGCGAAGGGGAAGACGGGAGAGGAGAGAGGGGTGCCGATCGCATGGGAGAGAGGAGAGCGGGGGAGACGCTATCTCAAGGGAGAGAGTGAGTGGGGGCTTTGGGGGAGCTGTCACAAGGAAGAGAGACATCGATGCGAGTAGAGATGTGCCGACAGCAAGATCGGTGGCAATGATGGTAAGATCGACGTGTGCAAAGATCGCGACGAAGGCAACAAGATCGAGGAGATGTGAGGTTGTTGGGGGAGGTGAGGGGAGGAGAGCAACTCTCGATCAGATCCCATCGTCTGATTAGATCGGACGGTGGACGGGCTACGCATGAGAGTCATACTCCTTGTAATGCGTATCATTAAATCCATATGTATATATATATATATATATATTGAATGACATTTTTAAACACAATTTTCAATGATGCTTAATATATATTTTGAAGTATGTAATCATAAAATAAAAATTAGTGCATGGGACAATATATATGTATAAAGATCTCATCATCCTCATTTATATATATTTTACATTTTTTTATTACATCTCTTAATCATTAAATTCATAAATTTTTTAATTAATGATCTAATTTTAGTCCAATATCATTCCTATTGATGAAATTAACACCATTATTTGCATGCACAACTCCTTAGTATTAAACATAATCAATTATCACAATTATTAAAGCATTATCTTTACAGTTATAAATCACAAACAATTTATTCTCTAATTTTTTTCTACCTGATAAAGTTATCAAGTCCTTTTTTTACGTTATTACATTTTTTCTTCTTTGCATATTTTGTGATACAATTCAACTATCCCGTTAAAAAAAACAACTCTATTTTAAACATATCAAGACAGAATTTCATATTAATATTTTAAATCAAAGATGAGTATGGAATATATATATATATATAATATTGAACGTGTTTTTAAACACAATTTCCAATGATTCTTAATATATATTTTGAATATATGAAATCAGAAAATAAAAAAATAGTGCCTAACATTCAAGAAAGTATAATGCACGAGAATGAGGGATAACATATTATGTATAAAGCTTCCATCATCCTCGTTTATATATTTTGTTATCTTGCAATTTTTATTACATCTCCTAATAATTAAATTCATAACTTTTTTTAATTAATGGCTTAATTTTAATCCAATAACATCGCTATTAATGAAATTAGCACCATTATTTGCATATACAACTCTTTAGTATTAAACCTAATCCATTATCACAATTATTAAAGAATCACCTTTATAGTTATAAATCACAAATAATTTATTCTCTCCCTTTTTCTACCTGATAAAGTTATCAAGTCATTTTTTATGTTATTACATTTTTTTCCTTTGCATATTTTGTGATACAATTCAATTATTCCGTTTTTAAAAAACCAACTCTATTTTAAACATACTAAGACAAAATTTCATATTCATATTTTAAATCAAAGATGAGTATGTAAATATTTTATTTATATTTAACAATCATAATATGATATATTCTAATATTTTAAATTTTTATTAGTCCAAATCTTATATCATGTTTTTTATTAGTCATATATTCAAAAAATATTATATATTTAATATCATATATCGACCAGGTCATGCTAGTTTGACGTAATGTTAATGTGGCACGACACATGTCTGTACGACACGACCGCATGATCAAATCCAGTCGGACTAACACAAACACAATCATGCACCACTCGTTTATCCATAGCCAGACTCAAAGATCTCATAACATCATGTTGGGGTTGGTGAATACTTCGTTACCCTTGTTTCTCATACGGGGGTTCGCCCATGTGAGCTTAGGAAAATTTGAGTATTACCCAATTACTTATGCTGCTGATGTACTGATAAAAGGAGGGTTGGAGGGGCACTGCCCCACGATGGCTATCCCGCTCGTCGATGAGCGGATAGGGGTTCGGGGGCAGTGCCTCCGAAATCTAGATGGGTTTGGACTTTTATTTAGCCGGTCCATGTGGTGCGAATTAAGATTTTTCTATTTTATTCGGTTTTTTGAATCCATTTGGGAGAGATATATTTATTGTTCATTTTTCATATGTAATTTGAGACGATTGTAACAAAAAAAAATACAGTGAAACTTCTTTGTAGAACGTAGCCCTAATCTCAAGAGTGAACTTGGATAAATCTTGTGTATTTTTTCTAATTTTTGTGTGATTTATTTGCGATCTTCTACTTTTGTTCTCAATTTTTTCCGTCACATCATACCTCAAAAGAGATCTTGTCATTTATGTATATGATCGGGAGAGGAGGAACCATATTCCATCACACTTTTTTTAATAATAAAAAATGATGAACGGGAGAAGAGGAATCATATTTCACCACAGTTTTAAGATATACCGCTAATCTACCATTAATCTACACTTAATGGTAAATAGTAAGGATAATGAGGTAGCCTTCGATTTTTTTTATTGCTCTAGTGCTAATATTGATAATGAAGATTAATTCACTTGATATTTTTAAAAAGATGTGTACTTTTTCAAAATAATGATTAAAAAAAAGATTGATTCACTTGATACTATTTGTGCATCTTGTGAGTTCTTAAAATATTATAATGTTAGTCTAAGTGTATTAATGAAAGATTTGAAAGAAATGAAAGATACATGCATATATGAAAATGAAATTTTAAGAAATAAGAATGACTTACCTTTGATTGAAAATGAAACATTGAAAAGGAAAATTAATTTGGTATAATCCAGTTGCACATCATGAGCTTAAGAATTCAAAAGTGATTAATTATATCACATGATACTTTCTAAAAGAACTAATCTTTATCTCTCCTTCAAAAGACAATATTAGTGGTGTCTTTCAAAAATCTATGTAAAAATGACAAATGATTGAAAAGTTTATTGTGGATACTTTAATATGAAAAATGGCTCAAAGAAAAGGTTTTTTATATTGATATAGTCATCATATGAAATATCACTATATCCCCATTGAACTTAGTTCAGGTTTTTAAGGACGCGGACCGGGATTGATTGAGAATTGTTGGACGAGATTGTGACACTTGTCAAAAATAGTTTTGAGTAAATTATTATTAATTGTTGTAGTTATTATTCATATTTATCTCTGAAATTATTATTAATTATAAAAAAAATTGATTGTTTATTACCATTATTATTATTTCAATTCATGTTATGGTTTATATATCGTGTTCATTTTATCTATGCACTTATGATACGATGATGAATTTTATGTTGCATGATTGATATGATTATGAATTAATACTTAATTAATTATTATAATTCTTGATTGATATGATATATACTATACAAGAGATAGTGATCACTAATAATCATTAATTTGTCAAAAAAAATTGTGACAAAATGCAAATTTAACAAAAAATTTTGTCACCGTTAAATTCATCCATAGTTTTGTCAATAATATTCACATATATATATTGAAAACTATTACATAATTCACAACACCGTACACATATCATATAAGCAATACAAGCTAGTAGAAAAGCTCCATACAAAATCACATAAAATTATACAAAATCACAAGTGATAGGTCAACATAGTCCTAAATACACAGTCTCAAAATTGATCCGACCAAATTGATCATATTGGATAGAATTTGAATTCGAGTTTGGGACTTCCTGCTCGGACGGTGCGGATAGGTCTCCCTCTTATGAACGGTATAAGATTCGCTCCCAGAGCCATCCCATAAATAATATCCCTTGGATGAGCCACAACATGCCACCCACATGTATTATATAATTATTACTATTAAATCATATATATATATATATATATATTGACAGTAATGGTATATATAGTTTAGTTGATAATAAGACTCGTGTTCTAGAGGATTCAGAGAGGAGAAGTAAGCATCAGGAGAGAAATCTGTGCATACTTTGCAAGGTGCGTTCTTCTTCCCTCCTCCTTCTATATCCTCTTGATGATTGACTCGATGTCAATCTCCATGAGTTATTGACGTCTGATTAATCGAGTCCCGAGAATTGGAGCTCATAATTTTGTTCTTGACATCTTGTCCTACCGAGTTCGATCGGATGCTACTCGACTTGTCCTCTATTTCTGATCTCCCCTTTTTCCTTTTGTCAAGTTTGATGTGTTAATTCTGAATCGATTGCTTCTCTCGATGGCCTTTTTGTCTGCTGGGAGAAGTCAACTGCTTCAACCAGTTTGACAGGTTTGTTTTGAGAACGGGGATCTGGCAACGATATGCTAGAAAAATTTTCTTTGTTATTGTCTTGTATGATGTGTTTTCTTTATTTTGTGCGTGTGTGTGTATTTGACAACTTATTTCCTGCCTGCTGCTGCTTCTTTTTTGTTCAAGATGGCATTCTTGATCCAAAAGTCTTAGTCTAAAAAATGTTTTTTTTTTCCTGACAAATGAATGCGCCCGCCACGAAGTTAGTCACCGTAGACATCACTGTGCACGCAGGATGTCGGAACCGCCATTTGCGCCGAGGGAGAGGCTCATGAAGCACCAGCAGTACTTTCAGAATGTTCACAAGCACACTTATCTCAAAGGTCGCTACGACAAAATAACATCTGTGGCCATCCCCCTTGCCATGGCTGCCTCTGCCTTGGCCCTCATTGTGAGCAACTTTGCATGTTCTTTGCTTCTCCCCTTTTTTTTTTTTCTCTTCTTTGCTCTCTCTGTTCTTTTCAGTTTTCTTGCTTGTGTTGTGCAATCTGTCCTCAATTTCCGGTGCTCATGCAGGGGCGTGGAATCTACAACATGTCGCATGGAATCGGGAAGAAAGAATGAACTCTCGGACTTCTTCTCAGGGCATGCCATGAGGGGAGTTAGGTATCTTGTACGGGGTGGTGACTTTGCTCGAAACTCTTTTGAGAAACTGCTGGTTATGTATAAATGGTTCCAGATCAATGGTTTGTGTGTTCTCGTTATTTCGTATATGCATATATACTTAAGCTTCTACTACTCGGTAGTAAGTAGACAACACTTTGTGAAGTTGCACCGTCTTATTTGTAGCTTCTAGTTTGATGAGTAATGAACCACGCTTGGGGATTTATGCCAGCATAGCCTCAGCATTCAAGAATTTTACATGCTGAACTATCCATATAAATGATGAGAAGTTAAATGAGGGTCCAACAAGCAAATCAGCTGGGGTGTGTTGCATATAACTCAGCATTTTCAATTGCCGGCACCACTGTTCGACACCTGAGAATGAATCATGTATCAGTACACGAGTTATCACAACTTCGTCATAGCTTTGCATCTATCAAGAAATGGAGCAAAGTAATTTCCACTGGCAGTTGCTTCATAATATTAGAGAGCACAAACTTTAGCTAAAAGGGAACTGGTAGTTCTAGCAAGGTTACATGCTTGGTCCCAAGCAATACAATCCATTACACACTACGCCTGGCACTCGGTAGATGCTCATGCACGGTGTTTCCCTCTCACCTCAAAGTACTATGTTTAAGGTTGCAGATGAAAAATTACAATATAGAAAATGAGGCACTTAGGCGCACTTGCGACCTCCACTTGTGTTGTGGTGCACCTTGCATTCCTCTAGAAGCCACCAGTGGAGGAAGTTGGAGAATACCCATCAAGTCTAAGCAAATCCTGAAACCGGCTAACATCCAGAGGTCCTCCACGAGTATCAGAATGGTCCTGAGATTTCAGCTGTAGACTGGTTCTTGGCCTAGTTAAACAGGCAAACAAGGAGGTGCGGTTGCTGAGTACATCAGCAGAAGAAAGTTTCATGTATGCCTCCTGGAAGGCGTTGGATATTTTGGAGAGCTCAATCCAACCAATAGATCTAGCAGTATTTTCTACCCGCTCAAAAGGATCTTCAATCTAACAAATGACAACAAATATTAATCAAGTATTAGTACATATAAAAGGATGTTGCTCAAACATATGGTTGTAGGTCATTAACACTATTTTTGTATCAAAGACCTAAAGAAATACTTCGGGGTTCCAACATAGGTCGTTCTCCAAGTGGAAAGGATGAATAACAAATCTGGTAATGATCCCAATTTCTTAAACAAATTCAAGAATATATTTACCAGAATGGCACGCACTCTCCATCTTCTACGGTAGAGTCTTTCCCATCGACCTGTGTGCGTGCAAATGAAATAATTTGAAGATTGACTTGTGATATTAGAGAACTGCAAAAGAGAAAATCAAATCTTAAGCTTCCATCATTTAAGTCATTGTATTTGTACCAGCAAATTTGCGCCTTCACAAAAAAAGGCAACACAAACACTGCCACAAATGATATTTGATCACAAATTTCAGAACAAAAGGAAGAGATGCGCATTGTGAGCAGGATAACAGGTTGGGTTAAATGGGGCTAGCAAGTAATACTTGATCATAATCAGATAATTAAGAAAATGATATATCCATCATTGATTAAATGTCACAAGGTTCGTGAGTTCAATGATGCACTCTTCATGGACAACAGATAAAATCTCCTCCAGAATCCAGATGTCAAGACCACATATAAGATCAAGAAAAGCTTTCAGATGAAAATGCCAAAACTCAACATTCGTGAAATATTCTAATAAGCTTCTTTATGATAAAAGTTAACCAGTTGTAAAGCCAGGGCCTCTTGGGAGGGGCCCTGGCCCCTCCCAAATGTTTTTTATATCTATATAATTATGTATAAAATTAGGCAATTCTTTTTTTAAATATTGATAAAATATATAAAGTTTGCCGCCCCCCCCCCCCCCTAAAATATGGGTCTTGCTCCGTCACTGGGTAAAGCTAACGAAATGCAGATGAAACTTTTTATCGGCAAATTCTGAACTGCTGCTAAGTATATGAATTAACTTACTCGTAAAGCTAAAAAAAATACATAAGCCAAGAAAATCTAATTATTGAAATTAAAAGAATCTTTACATAGAAGATTTATCAACTTCATTTAATTTTCCAATTGATCCAATTCCAATGATCTGTGGTTGACAAATAGCACATCAGTTAGAGAAGTAGCTCAACTGTAACAAAATTAACAGAATGATAGAATTACCTTCTGAAAGAATGATATCAGAAGCTCCGAAAGACTGCTGTTGTTCTTCGCAAAATTTTGTGATTTAAACCTTCTTATGTTTGCAGTGCACATATGCTCAAGATTTCTTTCAGAGATGACCTTCTTATCTACAGATAAAAAAACACTCAAGAGGAGCAGAAATTGAAGGCAGCTTTTGAAATGAATGTATGTTAAGTTATTAGAAAAAATGGAAACGAGATAAAAGTTGTTTCCTATAAGTGTAAGACATGAATGCATATAGAGAATTGGTACACCCATTTGGAGGTTCGATATTGAGCAAAGAGGAATATGAGTTAAAAATTTCCATTATTAAAAAACAGATACAATCTTTTTTTTTGCAAAAATGTCCATTATGTGTTAAAAATGGAAAATAGTCCATCTTGCTCTAGAGAAAAGAGGAATTTGTAGAGCACACAAAATGTACTAATGGAAAATAAAATTACCATGTACCTGCAATATCAACACAAAGATCCCCCTCATATATTTCCTTCAAAGGTGGGAAAATTGCAGGTTCACATGTCTAAGAACAAAGCAAAGGCGATGAAATGGATGAAAATTGGATGTCTGAGATTTCAAGTTAACAGTCACAAAAGTTTCTCAGACAAACAGAATGCACAAGTATAGTTCTGAGGTAGTACCTGAAAGTGGAATATAATCAACAAACAAAGTGAATATGAATTAAAAGTCCTTGACTTTGCATCGTTGATGTCTTTAGCTTTTGCCCATTCTTTTATCTGCAAATAGAAAGGGCATAATATTTAAACAAGACAAGAGATTAGCAAAAAAAAATTGCTGGATGAATAACTGAAACTGACCAATAAAACCATATCACGAAAACGATTATCAATTTCACTGATCCAGAGGAGCATTTTGGACTTAAATAGACCCATACAGTTGTCAATAGAAACATCACAAGAGATACTGTTGTAAGTGCTTTTAAATTTAAGCAGAGGAACTCTTGTATGTGGTATGAACTCAATCTCATCAGCCATGCCTGAAAAATAAATGAGAACAGATAATCACAAATAACCTCAGAGAAATATTACATGATCACTACAGTAATAGAGAAATAGGAATCAACAAAATGTAGTGATACCGTGACAGAACTGATTTAATATCATCAGTTAACAGTTCTGCTAAGCGAAAGTAAAAGTTGCATTTAGTAACAGGAATACCTTCCCTTCTTAAGGTCCTCATTATCTCTCTAAGCAAATCTATCATTCGAGTTCTGTCATTAGAATTCATTGAACTGTCATCAAATTGCACAGAAATATCCAAATCTCCTCCTTTGGAATAAAGGTTGGAGACAAAAGAACCAAATGGCTTCACCTCAGCACCTGTTACATTAATTGAAATTACAATTAGTTGAATTTGAAAGTAAGAAACAAGATCCATGACTTTAGAGTAGCACCTATTATGTCAACTGGAACTACTATTAGATGCACTCAACACACAAAACATGAAAAAAATACCAACTAAAGCATAAGCATTGAAATCAGAAGGTTAAATTTCATAAGCTCCTATAGAAATTGAGTTAAAAATTTTTGTAACATATTCCTTGTAGAAAGAATCAGAAATCGCCATTAGTGTCCATCACTTTAAACAACCAAAAGAGTAAGGACCATTAGATACTCATCACCCCAGGGAACAACATAGCAGCATAATTTGTAACTAAGGAGTGCAAACAAAATCACCTTTCAACGCATTCACTGAACGCAGACAAGTTGCAATCCTCTCCATTGTACTCACACGAATTTCCCGGTCCCTTGCTGATGGTTCAAGCAATACAAGGATGTCTCTCAGACTTTGCTCCACAACACCATAAGGGACATCCATGAGGCCTAAAATCTGGTTTCTCAAAATACAAAGCAGTTAGGACAACTAGTTCATATATTTTAAGTTGGTTTGCGTAAATTTTAGCTTCAACACAAGTTAACTACAAATTGCAGATGTCTAGGTAACAGGTATTTGGTTCATCAATCCCGTATGGCAGATTTCACGGTCATTATTTTACCCAAAGCTCTACATCAGAGACAATTACAGAAGCGTTGAAAAATAGACATAAGGGCCACGCAGTCCTTGATAATGAGTAACATTATAAAATTTATCAACACTTCTGATTATAAAGATACCAGTGAAAATCTGACCCTGAAACAGAATATTCACGGCGTCACACTCAAAACCATAAATCTCTTAAAAACTTTACCAGCAATGGTGAACGAATCCAAGCCCTTCCTCGGAAGAAGCACAGTTGCTCAAGGAGCTAATAATGTTGAAAGCACTTAAGAACCATCAAAGTTTCATCTTTCGCAGAAAGGAAAGAAAGAATCCATCTTTTATTTATAGATCTTCATCATGCCACACATGATGAGCAAAAATGTCTAGGGCTTAAGAACAGCATAAAGAACACAAATTTTTCGGTCCAAGAAAGAAAAAAAAAAGGAAGATAAATTTCCTCAATAGTCACGCTTGCTTCGATCGGAAGCAACTCACCGGAGGTTCCCAGGACCTAGCAACGTAACTTTTCCCACTAGTGCAACTTTGCTTTCCTGTGGTGTTCCTCTTTTGCGAGGCCTGAGTGCTCTTCCTTCTCCGATTCTCCCAACTCCTCTCTCTTTTGGCTTTTGGCTTTACAGAAAAGAAGGGAGTCCAATGGAGGAATGCGACGTGGATCGATGTACGTGAATGGAATACGAGCAGGCGCGGGAAGGCGAAGAGTCCCTCCCTCCCTCCATCCCAGCGTATTTGTGACGACGACGGAAAAGTACGTATTGGAAATTGTAATTACTCGATCATAAAGAACTTTTATTTATTAGTCTAATTTTAATATACTCTTTTAATTTTATACACTTCAAAATCTTCCACGTTCAAAATCGCCTAAAAAAACTCGCCCTCCATGCATATACATTATTGATGCACACGATAATAAAAAAAAGTAAAATTATCAAACGACGAATAGAGTTTTAACTACGGGTGTAAAAAACGTCGATGAAAAAAAAATAATAAATTAACAGGATCGAATATGATTTAAGATAATTTTTTCATAGTTAAAAATTCAATTGCTATAAAAATTCATAGAGTCGTCTTTTATTTATATAATTAATTCTTAAGTTATCGATTTTTATTGTGGATATAATATTTTTTTATATATAATTCAATATTTTTTTTGTTACATTACTCGTATTTGATAATTTTAAGAGTTATTTTCATAAATTATCCCTAAATTATTTTATTTTTTCAAATTTAATATCAAATTAAGAACTTATTTTTTTATTTCTAAATTATCGTGATTTTTCAATTTGATCGTTCCGTCGAATTCTGTCAACTTTTCTAATATCTTCGATTTTTTCATTTATAAAAAGTCAAAAATACCTCCTCTCTTCGGAGTCGAAGTTGCAAAGGTCAAAAATAAAATCGTGACTTTTTAAATTAGAAAAATCGAAATTAACAAAAAAATTGACAGAAAATTGACGAAATGATCAAATTAAAAAATCATGATAATTTATGCATAAAAAAATAAGTTCATAGTTTGAGACTATATATGAAAAATGAGAATAGTTTAGAGGTGGTTTATGAAAATAATCCTTATTTTAAAACTTTAGTAATATATTTTATATTTTAGTTATAAAATTAAATATTATAAAAGTATCCAAAAAAAATCAACCAAAAAATGATTTGTTAGATGGTGATTTTATTTTTTAAAATATCGACTCAAAAAATATGGAGTGGTTTTTCTTATCGAAAAATTGACTCCATTCATACTACTTTCACTCCTAGTTTTAATCGAATTAATTTTAACATAAGTGTTTGATATTTTTTTAAAATTAATAGTTAAATATTCAAGCACAAAACTCTATAACTTATAAAGTATAGAATATATCGTCTTCATATTTTATTCCTAATACACTCTCATTTACTTTAATAAGACTTTATTTAATTTTAAACATCTTATTTTTTTATTTAATGTTTCATATCTTTAATTTTACTTACAACATAAAAGAAATTTTCTTTTAAAATAATAAAATTTTATATTAAAATGATATTTTAAAAAAATGATATTATTTAAAATAAGCATAACAAATTAATTATTATGAATATGATGCATATGAGAATGAAAAAAAAATTCTTATATATATATATATATATATATTATTTTAACCACTATATTTATTAAATATTTTTTGTAAAATTCACAAACAAATTTCTATTTATTTTTTACTAATATATAACCATTATTTTTCTAATCAATCGATATTATCTAATCAAATTGTTAATCTAATCAAATTGTTAACTTCAACTCAATTTGACAAAGTTAGCAGTTCGATTAGTGGATAACGATTCAACTATAGGATGATGATTTACTTAGATGATAGTGATTAACTAGTAGCTGATAGCGGATAGAAATTTGATAAATATAGTGATTGAACAAAGTAATCTTGATTTATTCTTATAAGTATCATATCTATAATAATTCATTTATAATATTTTATTTTAAATAATAATATTTTTAAAAAAATTCAATATAAAAATATTGATCATTTTAAAATATAAATCATGTTTGGATTTTAAGTAAAATTAAAATGTGATATACAAAAATAAAATGAATAGTATATGATGTTTAAAAATTAAACAAAGTTTTATATTAAAAAGTATGAGAGTGCAATAGGAATAAAATACAAAATCGTTATACTCTATACTTTATAAACTAGAGAGAGTAACTTATAGTATTTTGTACTAAAACCTTCAAAAATTATTTTAATATATATATATATATATATATATATACACATATACACACACACACCAAGCACTCACACTAACGTTTTGACTCGGTTAAAATACTATCCGCTACTTATTAGTCTAGTTTTTATACGTACTAATTATACAATCCGAACCTATTTATTCCAATATCATCATAGCTTCATATCTAGGATATATAATAGTTATAATATCTCCCATTATCTTCATGATGGTTAACTAAAGTTACAATCTCTCATAATTTTGCATATCACAACTATTAACTAATTATACCACAAAATCATGTGCCAATAATTAGCTAACAATATCCTAGCTGACGTAGATTTACATGAGTCGATTGAGTTTCATTTGTTTTACGCATAGACTATGGACAACTACTCCTTCTAACTATTTGGGGAAGTAAATTGAGATTGCACATAACTTTAAAATTTCTGTGACTACCATATTGATCAACATGTTTGTTGGATTCTTTGAACTTTGAATATTTCCATGCACCAATATTTCAACTTTAAAAAGATTTATGATAAGATGCTATTTTAGTAAATGTGCTTTGTTTTAACATGGAACACTGAATTTTTCACTAGGTGAATAACACTTTGATTGTCATTGTATAAACTCAAACTCTTATATATGTATGTATATATATTTCAAGCTTTTTTTGAGTATCCAATGAAAGAATTCTTGTCAAGTCAACTTGTTGACGATTATTCTTATAAGATTTTCTTCACGAACATGTACGATGAGAGTGTTCAATGAGTCACCATGGCACGATCGTATTATTGTTTTGAGACACCAATGTGGAGGCTTGAGCATTTGATGATAAAAAAGGTCAGGAGAGTCACGAGGCACCGCAAAAAGTTTCAATGTTGTGGATTGCCGCCCATGCTCAAGGCACATGTACTAGAATAAAGAAGTTTGATTGTGTTAAATGTAAATATTAAAATACATATGTGGTTGAGGAGGTACTAATACACTTCTCCTTAAATATACCATAGGTACGAAATTTGAGCTGGTGATATATGACAAAAGAAAAGTATTTGAGGGTGCAGTTATACTTATTTTTATTATTATAATATTGTCATTATCCAACTCTAATTAAATCTAAATACAAAAATAGAAATATAAAATATTAAGATTTTATAGGAACCTGATAATTTATAAGGACGACCTTACACAAATGTACCACAAACACAAATAACTCTTAATATGCAAAATTAGGCAGTGATGGACAATCGTGGGTAGACACTGGACGATTATGAGCAAGGTTGTCAAGATCTCGATTTAAATCTTACGATTTTACGATTAACCCCTTCCGATCTCAATCTTATCTTGAGGATCTTATGAGTAAGATCTTAATACAATTTTAATTTTGGTCATACGATCTTATCTGATCCTATACAATATCATATGATTAATATAATTATTTAAATATTAATTTAAAATATATTTATGTTAATAAAAATTAATTTATATGAAGTTAAATATATTTTCTTTTATTTTTAATATGTTTTCATATAATTTGACTTAAAAATTGATAAAAAAATGTCTTAGTGAGATATCATTTAAGATTTTAATGTGAAAAATTTACCAAAAATATATATTATTTTAAATATATATTATTTTATTAATAGGTAGGATCTTACACGATCCGATCTTATGATCTTCGATCTTATGACCCCTCTTCGATCTTATATAAGATTTCGATCTTGACAATCTTGATTACGAGCGGCTGGAACCTTGCATTGATCGACATTGACAACATTAAACTTTAATCTTTGTGTCAAATGTCCTATCCATGTGCTCGTATCCAACTGAGTGCCTAAGTCCTTTCATACTTTATTCATAAAGAATAAGGAATACATGCATTGCGGACATGTGCTCGTATCCAACTGAGTGCCTAAGTCCTTTTATTCCTTATTCATAAAGAATAAGGAATACATGCATTGCGTTGTGAAGGAAAACATAAAACTACAATCACATCCAAGAACAGTATCGGTCAATAGTTCAAGGTTTTTGGAACACCTTCGTAAAATAACTTTTGCTAGAAGTCTGCTTTTATTCAAAGGAAGCGTGTTCAACTTCTAAAATAAGTTGAAAATTTGTTATCAAACATAATCATTTTCTCCCAAAAGAACAAATATTATTTTTTCTTACCAAACACTAAATAGTCATTTGGTATCTAGATAGACTATTGATTATTTTATTTAAAATTTTCAAGGCCCACCATATTTCCGTTTGACTGTGATTGATTATCGATAATTTTAATTACTCTGATAATATTAATTAATTACTATCTTAGCGATAATCTAGATAGTAAATATGAGAGATGATTTCCTATATTATATGTTTCTTGACATGTATTTTGATAAAAATATCAATTCTATCAATTATTTTAATTTAAATATTTTATTAGTAAATAAATATCATTTAACTACATTTTCTCTATTATTTATTTTTTTAATAAATAACTCTTAATTTTGTTTCATCTTATTTTCTCTATATTCACTTTTCTATTTTTTGCTTTGTTTACACTATAAGAAAATTGTCATTTTCCGACGGGCAATTTTCGACGGATAGAAATCCGTCGCAATTTGCTTTGCGACGGATTTTCCGACGATTACAACCGTTAGAAATGAAAATAATAAATTATGTCATTTATTATATATTATTTTATTTTTTGACGATTAGGAACGTCGATATTTTCTAAGAATATCCATCCGTCTAATTTTCGACGGTTACGACCGTCGAAAATAAAAATAATAAATTATGTAATTTATTATATTATTATTTTATTTTTTGACGATTGGAAACGTCGATATTTTCGACGGATATTCATCCATCGCAATTTTCGACGGATTTTTCGACGGTCGCAACCGTCGGAAATTAAAATAATAAATTATGTAATTTATTATATTATTATTTTATTTTTTGACGATTAGGAACGTCGATATTTTCGATGGATATTCATCCGTCGTAATTTCCGACGATCGTAACCGTCGGTAAATGTATAATAATATAATACGAGGAGTATTTTATTAATATAATTAGCGATAGTCCAAATCGTCACAATTTTCGACGGTTCCAACCGTCGATAATAATTAGCGACTATTCAAACCGTCGATAAAATAAAAAATAAATATTATATATAACTAAATATATTATTTTAATAAATAATTTTCGACGGTCACAATCGTCGGTAACTTTGAAAATAATTAATATTTACTTTTCCGACGGGCAGAGTAATTAAAATTTTGTTATCCCGACTTTTTTTTCATTTTCCCGCTCTCCAATCTTTCTACCATTATATGTATAAAATCCCTCCTCTCCTCTCTCTCTCTCCCCCTCCCTCTCCCTCTCCCTCTCCCTCTCCCGGCCGGCGAGCCTTTGAAGCGTCGACCATCAACGACCCTCTCCCGCCGACGTCTCTCTCTCCGGCCAGGACCGCCAGGCGACGTCTCTCTCTCCGGCTAGGACTGCCAGGCGATCGGATCTCGCCGTTGGCGGCCGGATCGGGCCCCCAACAGTCGGATCCGATGGTCAGCGGCCAGATCCGAATGCCCGTCCGCGGGCGTTCGGCGCCAAATCCGGCCGCGGGCGTTCGGCGCCAGATCTGGCCGCGGCTGGCCGGCCGGCCGTTCGGCCTCCGTCTGCTGGCGGCCGGATCTCGGCCGCTGGCCGCCGGCCGGCTAATTTTTTTTATATTATAAAAATTCTTTGCGACGGTTTTGATCGTTGAAACTTCGACAGTTGAGCGACGACCGTCGAAAATTTCGGCGGTCGTCGACCGCAGATTTTTCGACGGTTTCACGACCGCCGCAAATATCGGCGGTCCTGACCGTCGGAAATCCGTGAAATTTTGGACATTTTTTTCCAATCGTCGGAAATTGACTTGCGACGACCTTGGACGAATCGAGACAAGTTTTCGAGCAAATTACAGACGGTCCAAACCATCTGTAATTGCCATATTTCTTGTAGTGTTACTTATGATACTTTACATGGACATGTAAAATAATTTTTAAGGTATTTTGATAATTGCTCTCTAACTGTTTTAGTCATTCTTTATATTATCAATACTTGAGTATCACCTATAATTTAAATAATGATAATATATTTAAGTTGTGATCTAAGTTACCCGTTAAATTAAATCGGTAATATTAAACGACCCTAGCAGAAATCTCAAGCATATCATATGCTTTGTATCATTGCTCCCATTTTATTTTAGATTAAATCAAAACTACAAAGATACTTTGAGGTAGACAATGAAACATTGATTGTCTGCATTGAAGAGATACAAAACATTCATAGGATCTGACGTTCGTTGTAATAATGCTGCTCATTAGGATGGATTCATTAGAGATCTTATGCGAAGACACTGTTGGAGACCATCTTGAAATCGTCCGAGAAAAGAAGTCCTCCAAAAGCTTCAGTTTCCTGAAAAAAAGACAAAGATTCAAGTCAGAGTTCGAGTTTTTTTCCCCTTCTCTTGTTGGTTGTCTAGTGTGAAATTTGAAGTTTACTTAGCATCAAATAAATTTTTTTTCCCTTTTACCTTCCACAGACCAGAACGAGGATCCGAGAGAACACCCACTTCAACCACATCAATGCAAACTTTGGCAGCCTGAGTTTGCGCCTGCGATCTGGCAGAATTCAGCACCTTCTTAATCTCATCAACGGGCTCCAACTTGTCTGTCCTGTAAAGAGTCTTGTTCCATGGCTTTCTTGATTCAGCTATATCCAGCGCCCACCTGCGCGCAGTCTCGAGCAATTCATTCGGAGCAACCACCGCGTCGACGATGCCGAGTTCATGAGCTTCTTCTCCGCTTACTATCTGCGAGGACTATTTGAATTGCAGGTACATACAACTAATTAGATCGACAAGAAGTTTCTGATTTGTAAACAAACAGCATCAACTTTGTAAAAGGTGCATGAATTTACCAGCAGCATATCGAGAGCTTTCGTAACTCCAACTAGTCGCGGCAGCCGCTGTGAGCCTAAAAACAAGCAAGGACAAGTTAGTTCTTGATACGGAATTCATGAAGAAGAGCAATGCATGAAGTGTGCAATCACCAACAGTACCTCCAAGTCCAGTTATCAGACCAACTGAAAGTTCTGGCAGGCCTATCTTGGCTCCTGCAGTCGAAACTCGGGCGTGACAGGTCTGAATGAAAGGAAAAATATATGGATTTTGCATCATATCAGTCATCCAAATACAATGCAACCTACATATGTTACAGAGGAAGAATTGCTCGTACCATTGAAACTTCTAGTCCGCCGCCGATACAAAGGCCATCAATAGCAGCAACTGCTGGCTTATTCGAAACTGGCAATGAAGATACGCAGGATGACAGTTAAATTTCTCATTTTGCTATCAACACTTTCATGGTAGATTGATTGGTGGAACCAATTCAAATCTTTACTTGGCTAAAACTGACTCACAGAACAAAATGATAGATTGATGTTGGACTGTTCATGGATTTGGGTTTTGATAGTTACTCCTAACATCTATGCATTGTTCAGATCAGAGAACTAAATGATTTTACTGTTAGTACTTAGTAGCTTTCATGGAAGAATTACATAAGATAGTTCAGGCTTTTTATGCTTGTATGCTTTTGATCTCTCAGAATGTTGATCCGCATGATGCAATTTGTTCTGCATCCATGCAAATGATGTCATATGCTTGGAGATTAACAATCAGAGACTTTTCAATTGCACACCTTCAAAAATGTCGGTCATGACGTCAATGCCGAAAGAACCAGGCTTTGGCAGCTCCACTGTGGAAACAAAAGGGATGAAATGATAAGAATTCCAAGTTGCAGGGAAGTTGGTGTGTGCATGCAAGGAGAAAAGAACTGACCCTTCCCCTCTTTAGCAGCACTGAATTCATTGATGTCGAAGCCTCCTGCTAAGTGTCCTCCTTCACCTGTTAATTTGGGCAAACAAATCACCAAGCTTTAATCACAGTCCAGCAAATTAGCAGCTTAATTCTCATGCTTTTGCCTTGATTAATTTGTACCTGTAATCACAATTGCTTTCACGTCGTCCCTGGCCAGAGCTTGACCGTAGTTGTTTGCCAAACTCGCGAACACTGTAAACCCAGATATTATCACGTCAAAGTGCCATAAAAGCAAAAACCAGGAGATCACGCATATATGCATAAAAGTTTTCTCACTAGAACAGGACCTTAATTAGGATTAAGTGAGTATTTAATCATCTCTAAAGATTATGGCTAACAAATTGTTCTATAAACAAAAATATAATTTTCATAAGAAAATAATGCCTAGATATATTGTGCATATATCAATGAGAAATTACTAAAGGAAATAACTAAATGATTATGCTTTCCCGTTGACAAATAAATAATTGTTTTAAAAATTGAGTTTCTACTTTTAGTAAATAATACAATAAAAATTGTCCGGATCTCAAATTTTCAGTATAATTTTTTTTTTCTGCCGGATTAAACTCTTAGAATCATTGTAAGACATTTAGTTCAACATATATGTTGTAACATATGTTCAAATCTACCAAAGTTGTTAGCGAAAGATACCATATTAAACTTTTAACACAATTAGTAGCACATTTAATTTAGCAAAAAAAAAAATATGCAAACTTTTTCTTGGGTTAATTTTTGGCCTTGGGAGTAAAAATATTATTCTAAGATATTTATGAAAAAAAATACCACACTCTTACGAACCAAATTTTTATTTGATTCTATCAGACCCTATTTCAATATAATAAATAATAATAATTCAACCACCCCTCTCCACCCGCCATAAATTATATAAAAAATATTACACTAAAAACGAAGAATTCGATGATTTATTTAATTAAATAGTTAATACGTAAATATAAAAATGGGCTTCTTGGACCGTTTTAATTTGCTAAAAAAAGTATCCTGTAATTAAGTTGGGATTTTTAATTTGGATTTTAATTATTTCTTTTACACGTTTTCATTTTTCTCCATTAACCTGTTCTTCCAGACGTTCCGGTCGTCATTTTTCCTCTTCCTCCGCCGCTCTCTCTGTTTTCTTCCTTTCTTGCTTTTTGGGTTTTCTTGCATCAACTATGCGTCTTTTTCTTTTATTTGTTTCCCCCTTTTATCCGATGATCTGATGAACTTGGTAATCTTCACCAACGGAGCAGAGAGAGAGAGAGAGAGAGAGAGAGAGAGAGAGAGAGAGAGAGAGAGAGAGAGAGAGAGAGAGAGAGAGAGAGAGAGAGAGAGAGAGAGAGAGAGGGAGGGAGGGGGAGAGAGAGAGAGAGAGAGGAGGGGGGAGTACGTACTGTCGAAGGTGAAGCAGTTGATGGGAGGGTTGAAGATGGTGATGACAGCCACGCCATCTTCTCCGACCTCCAACCTCGTTCCCCTTGGCCCTGCTGCCTCCATCTCTCTCTCTCCTCCTTTTTGGTGTCGACCTGCCTTGAACTCCTTCTCTATTAAGCTGTTGCTAGTTGCTACTCCTGTCCTGTGCTTGCCAGAGCTCACTATAAATACCTCGGTTACAGGGAGATGGAAGGAAAAAGGTTAGGAACTTTGGGACGGTTGGTGGCGATGGCAAATTGTGGCAATGGCAATGCAGGGTGGCTGGGTGGGTCACGATTCACGAGTTGGTGAATGGCTAGTTGGAGAGAGGGATACGGAGAGAGAGTGTGTGTGTAAAAGTTGACCGAGCAAAGGGAGTGTTGCCTTGCCTGTTGGAGTTGGTGACTTGCTGAATGCTGAGTGAGTGAGGGACATGGGGGAGGGAGAGAGAGACCGGCAAAACTTTGACTCCATCCAGAAGAAAAAATAAACACGATCACGTCATATTATGATATGATCATGATTCATGTTCATATATATATAAATTATAATTGAATTCAATTTTAATGTTATCTAGTTCATTTTGTTCATAACCTTTTATCACAATTTGATTGTGAAAAAAATAAAAAACAAGATCAAGAAAAGAACACCTTCATTTTATTCATTATAATTATATAAAAAGAAAAAATGGTAAAGGTTAATTGATATTTTTTGGTTAATTGATATTTTAATGTTCACGCAGAATGAGAATGACTAGTATAATCACATTAACATTCTTAATTAATGTATTGGTACAATTAGATAAGAGAGTTATATAATTAAATTTAAATTGGATTCCTAAAATCATTAATTCGTGTATGCATTCTTTCTAATTCTACCTACTCCCATGTAAATGGAAATTAATTTATGTCACATCTTCAGGACAACGACGAATTACATATTTTATTTTATTCTCAAATCGTTTCAAAAATAAACCATTAATGAAATAAAATAATATTTAGCGGTGTCATCACGGCACCACTCTGCCTGAGTGACTGGTCACGGTCAAGCTTGAAGGCTGCTGCTATATGCACATTTGACCAATCCAATTCAAACCACCACATTTTCCTCTCTTTTTTTTTAAAAAAAAGATCTAATTACACGTTGACTTATTTTTTATCTCGAATTAAATTAATCAAATACATACAACTATATCAACGTTAAGACTTATACCAAAAGAAACAGAGATATGAATCACAATTCGTATTAGGTTGAAACTTGTTAAGGTCAAGTTGCAAGTGAAGAAAAAAAAAAACCTCCGATATCATAGGTTTTTTGTATTGTAAGGGCTAGTATTATAGTACCATTAATTTGATATGTGAAATCCTGATTGAGATAATATATTATTTAAGTCAGTAATTAGCGCACGTACGTATATTTCTGACTAGAGTCTTTTTTTTTTCGTCATGGACTAGTAGCTATGTTTTGTATAATCATGATTGTAACTATAATTATGAGTTAAGCAAGCGAAAGCTACGTGTGACCTTTTTTTTTATTTTTAATATCTATGCGATAGAACTTCAGTATCTTTATAAGATATATGGAACTCGTGGGGGCGTTCTTTTAGGACAGAAGACTTGCTCAAATCGACAACTTACTCACGTGAAGATCTGACTGCAAAACACTTGCAAAAATCGTCTTAAATCGCGCCCGATCACTTTGGAGCATCAAACACTTAATTTCAGACATACGCACTTTATTAACATGCATGTCACCTTCTACTTTAGTTCACTGCTCGCGCCAAGCAAATCAATCAGCAAATTTTCTTGCTGCTTTTCGCCGAACTAACGGCGATCTACATGCAAATTTTTTTATGCACACATTATTTGTCCAAATTTTTTTAGTACTTATCGACATGATTATCTCCTATCTAGCCAGTAGGGTGTTCATCGAGTCGGGTCAATTCGTGAACCTAATAATCTGATCCGATCCGAACTCAACCCGACGGGTCGGGTATGGGTTGAAAAAAATCCAACCAGAGTTGATCCGACCTGACCCGATTGATCTATTTTTTTAAAATTTTTAGTTTAAATAAAATATTTTAAGTGCAGAAATAATATTAAATAGTTAGAAAACTTATTTTATTTTTTAAAATAAATATTAAATAATATTTTTTATATTAAATAAATATACAATAGTAAGAAAAATATTTTTTTAAAAAATGAATGGTCAGATAACCCTACGATCCGACCCGACCCGAATCAAATTTGGGTCGGGGTAGGTCGGATTTGGCATTCCAAAATCCCCTTACCCGATCCGACCCGACTCAACCAAATTTGGTCGGGTCAGGTTGAGTTTGTCCACAAGTCGGGTCCAACCCGACCCGTGAGCACCCCCTACTAGGCAAAGTAATATGCTTGATTTCTTTATTTTTAAATCTTTCATGATTTTTTATATTAAAAATTGATATAGATTAATGTAAAGATAAATATTTTGAACAAAATGTCAAATTATCAAACTCATTCTTTATTTTTTCTTTTTATGGGTTCTTAAAAATAATCTCGACTTAGTTCTTTACCCAACTCTTTTTTCTAAAATTAAAATAAACACATAGAAAAATAATCTTGAGTTTATTTACTCTTGTAAGGCGGCAGATCCATCCTTATTGAGAGCAGTGTTGTTGACATCGTATGAGTCCACTCTTGTCGGGAGCATGCCAGCAATGTCGTAGGAGGGTAAAGAACTTGCCAGAGGAGGAGATCCCATCATCGGAGGAAAAAGATCAAGGTGCGATGCCAAAGGAGAAGATTGGGGCTAGAGGAGGATATTGTTGTTGTTGATGCAACAGGTTTGTCGAAGCGGCAAGCTGTCAAGGTTATGTGGTTCTTCTAAATTGTGTTTGTTTGTATAACAAAGGGGAGGCTTCCCTTCATTCTGCTAAACACTATATGTGACGGAAACTTTTTAAAGTTCCTTTCACGTGACTTTGATAGGAATTTTTGGCCAAAAGTTCTGGCCAAGCTATTAGCAAGAACAACGTATGTTTTTTTTTATTTTTTTTATTATAGGTCTAATAACAAGAACTTTCTACTTTTAGACCTATCACCTATTATTTTAATGATATTACTATATGTATATATGTATATATTATATGCATATATTATATTTATTTTTTATTTATATTATAATAAATTTATAATTTATTTAGGTATAATAATAAAAATTTATTATAATTTACTTAGTGTTATAATAAAATAAAAAATTCCATTATTATTTATTATGAAAAATATTTTTTTTTTAAATATTGATGTAAATATTTTTATTTATTTTACTTATCATTTATCATAATAAAAATTAACTAGTATGATATTAGTATAATATAATTAAATTATTAATTATGGAATTCTAAATAAGTTATAATTATATAAATATGATGTTAAATTTTCTTTTTATTTCATTTTTAGTTATTAATTAGTTTATCTTAATTTTTTTTCTTCTATCTAATTTGCTAACTATAAAAATATTATATAATTAATATAAAAATAATCTTATAAAATAATAATATATATTTGCGTCTTACTTCTTATCCAAACACATACTAAAACTTATCTATCAAATCAATTTTTTAAATTCTCATCATTACATTCTTCGCTATCGCTCATGACTTGTATTGTAGTCGTAGTCTTGTAGTCGGCTTTTTCATCCAAACGATTACTTCTCATGAATTAACTTTTTTTTTCAAAATTGTCGTATCAAACACATCCATATCGTACTTTAGGATTCGTATTTGACACATTTCAAATTTTAACATTAAATGATATATTTTACTTATAATATTAGATATATCGAGATTAAGTTTATTTTAATATTTTTAAATTTAAAAATATTTTTGTATTAAAGTAGGAGTTGAAAAAATATTCAAAAAAAAATGAACCACCTGTCTTTTCGTTGTTCTAACTAGTTTAAATATTTAGTTTCAAAATCTACCAAAAAAGTAAAAGATACTTTACAACGAAAAATTGATCCGAATCCATTTTCACTCTAACTTCAAAGATGGAATTTTATGCCCCGAAGGGCATTCCTTGCCATGTAGCCAGTAGACGCTATAACACATTATGCCTTTGACCAATATGAACTAAGGCAATATCTTACTTATCAAGCTGTCGTGTGAACGGAACTCCTTAAGGTATAAAGTTCTTGCTTTTAGCAAGAACATGTGTGGTTCTTGTAAAAAGCAAGAACTTTTATTTTTCTTTTATATTTCAACATAATAGGCCAATTTATTCATTAATTAATTAATTATATATATATATAACATCGATATATAATCATTTAGGATTAATGTTAAATAAATATTTTATTAATTAGTTTAATATTATATATTATATCTATGATATATGTATTTATTAATCTATTATATCAAATTTATTTATGATTAGTATTGAATAAGTATTTTATTACTTATTTATTATATTTTTCTTAATATTATATTGAAATAAAAATTAATTAAATTTAAGCAAAATTAATGTAAATATTATGTTAATTATTTTTATTTATTATAATAGTTTTTCTTAATTAAAAGTTTTAGTTGTCTTTAGAGAAATTTTAGATAATCTTATTTATTTATTTACAAAAAATTATAATATTAAAAACTTATAAAAGAAAATTTTAATCAAAATTAATGTTAATGTATCACAATACAACTTATTTTTTAATAAAATCCAAAATATTAAATTAATAATTATTTATAATACTTTTATATGCTAGTAGTTATTGTTTTTAAATAAATAATTACTTATAATAATATTTTTATTTATTATAATTTTATGTCTCGTAAAATAATAAATTATATTTTTAGTTTTTAGTTTTTATCCAAATACATACTAAAATTTATTTATCAAATTAACTTTTTAAATCTCCATCATTATATTTTTCATCCAAATATTAAATTTAACATTATCAATTAGCTCTCGAAAACTAATAAGAACTTAAATTTTATCATCCAAACACATCCAACACTATGAGGCACATCAATAAAGCTAATAATTAGATTAAACTTGTAGAAAAATAAAAATAAGATAGCAATCAATCACGGTAGTTAAATATTTTAGTATAAAGATATCCCAATTTGGAGTGACCCAAGTTTTCAATATTTTTTTTGATCTGGTACATAATCGAGTTTAAATCGAGTTTCATATCTCCAGTCTTGGCTCGGACTAGGTTAAAATTGGGTCCAAGTTATAAAAATATGGATGTAACCCTCACTCAATCCTATATATTAAACTATTTAAAAATATTATATCATGTTATATTAATTAAATTGTTATATTATATATATATATATACTTAAAATGCATTATATGGTATTTTTATATAGTTAATTTAAAATTATTCTTTTTATTATACTTTAAGTTACTTTATTGATTATGGTCAACACATGACAACTACAACCAACTCGATTTTTGTCCCAGATTGAGACCACTTTTAGAAAAATTGATATAATTACTTCAGGATGGAACGATTGGGACCTAGTCCTGAGTCAAGTTTGCTCACCGTCAATAGAAAGTATTATTTTTATTATATCAAAGTTCATAGAAAAATATAAGGTAAAAGACAATAAATTTGTTAAATTAAGTGTATGCTAGCCGTTCAAGCATCATTGCTTGAGATCTCTTAATTTACCTATCATTGCAAGAGTTTTTTTAAATCAAAAGTATGCAATTTCATTAATCAGCAAAGCTCCGATAAAGGAACTTCCAACCAAAAAATATCATGTTGGTTGCATCTAACAGCTTTGGCAAGATGATCAGCAGCCATATATGACTAAAAATAAGTAAGAGTTTTCCAATTGTCTAACACAATAGATCTAATTTTCTATGGACAAGCAGCTTGCTTTAGTATGATCTAAATAAGAGTTTTTGAGTTTGTCTCAACGGATATGCTCTGAAATCCAAGTTGAACGCACTTCTGCAATCCACCAATAGGTCCCCAAGCTTCGGCTTCCAATTCAGAGCCACAGTCCTGCCAAAGAGCACCTACAAACAAAAGGATATCATTAGTTGATTTTGATTATGTATCGTGCTCCTCCCTCTAGTCCAGGATCCATATGAGTTCAATTTGACCCAGCCGGGTGGGGGAGGCTCCCACTGTGCTCACAATGAACAATGGGTGGATGGGTAGGGGGTGGGGGTGTTGCCTTAGAAGAGTGGTATGAGTTATATTCATGATAGCTAACAAGTGCATGCTCCCACACCCGATAGATGGTTGCTCTACTAGAATGGAAGTGTGCTTCATTCCTCATGTTTCAGAATTCAGATAGCCCACAAACATAAAATAAAAAGGGACTAAAATCGGGCCTGAGAAGGGGAGTCAAGAGAATTGCCCTCTTGAATCCAACTATCACAGTCCAGGAGCAAACAAAACAAAAGGTGTAATTCAACTCTCATTGGAAAATAAGTCACAATTGGTTACTCACAAAACATGAGAAGAAGAGGCGGGCATTTATTTCAACATAGATTCTACAAAGAGGACATGTCCAATGAATAGAAGATAGGAATCTAACAATATATCTTTTGTAGGTAATTGAGAATGCATTAACTTCCACTGGAAAAAGCTTGGGGAAGAGGAATGTTCCACATTAAGTTCCACTCATGCCGTCAAGATTTCACATGTGGTGGCATTCAACATCTAATGAATCTATAAACATCTTTGACAATAGCAAAGCCTTGGGAATTAGTTTTCCAATACCACATATCATCATTAGCTCAAGTAGATGGCAGAGGGGCAAAGAGAACTTGCAACATGAGTAAATTCCAGAATTGATTTAGTATTAGGTTATGCACCTTTAAAGACGATATATCATGATTGACATTTACAAAGGTTGGCTATATTTTAGAGGGACAATAAACAACTATGGGTCAGACCACACATTTGTGTTGCAACCATCTCCAATAACTTTCCAAAGGCCCAGTTTGATGTTTTCAAGGGTTGATTAAATAAGTCACCAAGACCAAGCATAGCCATGCATGTTTGTAGAGGTTCAGGGGTGGATAGCTCGATACTTGTTTATCAGATTGTTGGGTTTATTTAAAACAATGATGATCTTTTGGACAAGTAAGGAATCTTTGAGATTTTTTAGCTTCCTAATCCTTAGGCCCCGAAACTTTTAGGAGCATGAACAGTGGTCCAACTAATCAAGTGAAGCCCATATTTTTCCCATGGCCAGACCCCAAGAAACCTCTCGATAAATTTTCCATAGATTCAATACCATTTGAATTGTGATAAGAGGCAAGGGAATATAATGGGATTGTGTTTAGCACATATTTGATGAGAGTAGTTTTTCTAGTTTGGTTTAGAGTTTTCATTTTTTTATCCTGCTACTTTAGAAGATGTTTTGACAAGGATAGAAACCTGTAAGGAGCTAAGTATATACTTGTAAGAAATAGGGACCCACATAAGTGAAAGAAAATTTGCCAATCTTGATTGGAGGATTATTTTTAATGGCCTGAATTTTTCTACTCATGAATTTTGGAGGGAGATAGATCTCAGATTTGTCCGCGTATATGTGTTGATTTGTAAGGATGTGGTAGAGTTTTAGAATAGCCTTAACCTTTTGCAACTGGCAACATTAGTAGCAGACACATAAATAAGTCATTAGCATAGAGCAAGTGGCTTATGGAAGAGGTACTGACAAAGAAATGCACAAGTATAATACTTTGGACGTCCTAGTTTAGGAGAGAAGACAAAACTTTAGAGATTAAGGTGAAGCGATAGGGGAGAGAGGGTCTTCTTGCTTGATCCCTTGGTGGCTTCAAAAGGTGGGGAAAAGGATCCATCGACACAAAAAGTAAAGGTAGGGGATTGAATGCATGAGGTTATCTGGTTGATGAATGTAGTGGGAAAATGCAACAAAGTGAGGACATTAGTAATGGTGGATCAAGACACTTTATCAATGTAAGCTCTTATCAACATAAACTGTTTCCTATCCCTGATCATAAAATGGGCAATTTCTTAGGCAAGGAGAATATTATCTTGGATAGATCTATTTGCAATAAATGTAAATTGAGTTGGATCCATCAGGGAACATAGGGTGTTCTTAAGCTTATTGGAGAGGATTTTGACATATCATTGTAAGAGTTAGATAAGTCAATTCTTTCCTAAATAGGGACGCAGCTAGGCCCTTTTAGGAGGGGCCAAAATTTTAATTTTCTATATAAATTCATATAAAATAAAAAAACATAAAAGGTATGCTAATTTTGCTAGCCCTCTTGAAAAATTCACCTAGTTCCATCACTGTCCCTAAACTTTTCAGCCCCAATAAAAATAAATATTAAATGCATAAATTTTCACATTAGAATAAATAACTAACTAATAAACAAAAGTCATTAGTTTCCATGGGGGTAAAAGTAAAGTTCAATAATAATATATGAGAGATTTTCTTAACTAAAAATCACAAAATGGGATACATTTTGAGATTCATCAATATTTGATTATTTCATAACAATGTCAATCAATTGTATTATTTTGAATGTTAACTTTGATCGATGGAATAACTTCTGAGATTGAATGGATTGAATGATAACGAATAATTTGATCAATCATTATTTTTGTCTAATACATATGACTTGATAGATATCTCTTCGATTTCTCTACTATGATATGAATACTTAAGTTAGTTATAAGGCATCATCCAAACAATATAGTATTGTGCCAATGATAGTTTCACATAAACAAAATATGGAGATGATCATGAGCGTATATTCTTTTATACATTTCAAGATATGTTTTAAATTTGTACGAGTCGAAAGTCTAAAGCGAATAATATATTGACGAATTAAGGATGTGATATATTTAAACTTCCTATAATATTTCTTCTATTTATTATAATAAAAAATTATTTGCTATTTGATTCGGGTACTCACCTCCTTGATGAAATCGACTAGGGCTATCATGAATATCCTTCGCCCTCTTCCTCGAGTGCCAATGCCGTTTCCCCCAGTGTTCTTCCTCCTCTTCATTTCCATGTTGAGTTGGTCACAAGGTCAAGTATAACGCCCCCGAAACTCGCCTCATGACACGTGTCACGAGGTCATGGAGTGCATTACACGATGGATAATTCAATAGTTGACACCATGTCAACGAAACACCACAAGATTAAACAACGAAAAATAGTAAACTTTTTAAAATTAATATACTTGAAACATAGAGGAAGAGATATAACATAATGGACCATGTGATACTAAATTCAATAATTTTAAAATATACCATGACAGATAGCTCAAATACATAAGAGACTCGAAGTCCACAATGTAACGACTCTATAATATTTCCTCACATGAGGACATATAATATAATCCATAATAAAAGTCTGTAGTA
The DNA here is from genome assembly GCA_030549335.1 of Pontederia crassipes. Taxonomy (NCBI): domain Eukaryota; kingdom Viridiplantae; phylum Streptophyta; class Magnoliopsida; order Commelinales; family Pontederiaceae; genus Pontederia; species Pontederia crassipes. The sequence goes on along the minus strand of CM060194.1, from coordinate 54,709,128 downwards.
ATACATGACCCATAAACAATATAACATACTAAGGCCCAACACAAGGCCGACTCTATGTGCTAATCGTTGTCGTGAGCTCGCCATCGACTTCACTCTACTTTTTCATACCTGTACGAACCCATATGCAAGGGAGGCTCACCTCCCATTAATTTTATGTAAGGGCCATAAAATACATAAAACATTTCTATTAAAGCGATAATCAATGAACAATAAAGATCACAAAATAGATCATGAAAGCCAATTCTCAATTTCATATTTTAATTTCATATATCCATTTATTCATTACATTAATATCATTTAATGCAATTATCATATCCATAGTGATTAAGAACATCCAATTGCATTCATTCATTTAATGCACAATATTTAACAATAACAATATGTTCTTGTCACTTAATCAATTATCTTGATTAGTTATCAAACAATTTTTATTGAGTCATTCCACGCGTTAAGATACTTGGTTGTCCTTGCGCCATTGGTTGGCCAAGCCACGAGTCACACTAAACCCAAATGACACTCCATGGGTATGTCCTTCCCATTACTCATTTCATGCGGGCACACACGATACATATCTATCAAGCAAGGGCCAAGTAAATCCTCAACATTTCAGTTAAGTACAATGATTCATTTTAATCCTACAGCTTAGCATACAAAGTCATATTGTAGGCGAGTCAATTAGCATGGCAATCATATCAATAACAATATGAAACATTTTAAAATCTTGAAATCCTACAATCGATTGAAATAGTGGCTTCCGACCTTTGTTCACTTATTGGAGTAGTCGACCGATCCTATACTCTCGGTCGACCAATTTAACCAGGATTAGTTGCGCCGTTCGATGGACCAATGACTCGATCGAATAAAATAGTGACCTTTTTAACCATGGAGCGGTCAACCAATCCACTATTTCGATCGACCGATTTAAACAGACTTTCAACCCGATGACCAGTCATGCCAATCAGTCGACCGGTGATGCGTTTGAATAAAATAGTAACATTTAATAATAATAATAACACTTATATACAGATCGACCACTCAGTGTGGTTGGTCGATCGGTTTATGCTCGAAGATCCTGGAAACATCCATTTAAATCCATTGTCCACAAATACGATCATTCTATGTTGTACCTAACATGCTCCATGAATTTAAAACGTCCATAAACAACAATGAATCCGATAAAAAAATGAACCACATTCCATTTAAGATGTACATCCTAAAAACCTTGCAAGAATAATAAAATCCATCAATAAAACATTCAGAGTTAGGGTAAAATCGCAATCACACCCTCATTCCAACAATGTGTAGGATGAGAAGATGTTTGGATTCATTCATTACATACTTATTTTTCAAGATGGACAGATTCAACATCTTGTCAGTTCAAAGTCCATAACCCACTTTATAAAATATGAAATTGTCTGATTCTAATTTATCTTCACATTAGACTTCTAGGGCAACAACATATATTTTTTTCAGATTTTATTATTTTACCATTTACCCTCATAAATTCTCATAATGACTAAGTATTTATCACATTAACCAGTTTGACAGCTGGATACTAAATAATTAATATATCCTTATAGACATATCTTTTTGTGATGAATTCTTTAGAAAGGCGACCCAATCATATATCTACTTCATAAGTTTCATTCTCAGATTAGGTAAATATAAATTTTGGTAAAATTTTCAAATCTATCACGCTATCACCCAAGGGTAGTGAGGCACTCTTTCGATCATAACTCTCAGTACACAAATTCAAATGAGATGAAATTAAAACCTCTAAAAGCTAGACTTCGAGACATTTTCAATCACAATAACCTATTAAAAACACATTGGAACAGAATAAATCAAATCTGGATAGATTATAGATGAACATATTTCTAATTTTTAGAACACATAACCATCATCATACATCAACTTAACGTCAAGAGGCCATATGCTCAATGACATTTAGAGCAGAAGAGTTCATGAGGGCTATGAGTCTAATAGACAATGTATTCATGCAATATTAATCAAATTCATAATTCAAGACTTCTAATCCATGAATTAAATGGGTTGAGAAGGGTTCACCCTTATGTACCTAGGATTTTGTCCAAAATTTCTTTGAATTCAATTCTTCTTCTCTTGTGTTCTCCTCTAATGGCTGAAGCTCTAGCCTTCTTCTCTATTGCTCTTCTTCTCATCCTTCTTGAATTCAAAGACAACAATGGTGGAGGGTTTGGAAAGAAAAATGACGGTTGAAAAAATGGGGATAGAGGAAGAGAAGCGATTTGGAAGGTTTTTGGCTGGTGATTTTTTATCTTATCCCGAATGATGAAATTGTCCTTCAATCATTATCACTTTTAAAGATATTTTTAGTCTATTTTTATTTTTTTTCTAAACTACTTTGAAAATACTTTTAGTTTTAAAGTATTTTGGTTCATTAATTAATTCTAACATTTGGTTTTATACGTTCTTTTCTCTTTTTATCAAAAACTTAATTTGTCTTTCAATCTAAGAATATTTTTATCCATTCTAATTTTATGAGTTTTACGTCAAGTTCATGAAATATCACGTCAAAGTTGTCAGCTTTTAAAGAAGAAAAATGCTACATCCTCTTAAAAGTTTAGCTTAAAAATTCTTCTAATACTCACATTTTTAATTTGCCCCCAAAAATTAATAAAAATACACTTGATGCCATTGTGAGATAATTAATAAAAATATAGTATATCCCTTTGGAGAAAGGAAGAGGAAGCGGCAGTGAAAAAACAAAGAGAGGAGTTAAATATGAAGGGAAAGAATCGAGATCGTACGTAAATGCTCATATTATGAAATTATAAGTAAGAAAATGTTGCTTTTAACTCTTTTGCGGACTGTTAAATAAGGTTGGATGTTCAATCTTTTTTGTGTGGTTGTTACATGCATGCATGGAAACTGCATTTCTCATGAAAAGGACCACTACCACGAGAGGATGCTCAGAAAGAAAGAAAGATGAAGAGGTTCCTTATATTAATGAAGCATTCATATGCTGCTTCTAAGTTCGTTAGTTAATCTCCCCCTCTAATGATAATAATGACAACAATGGGAGTGCTGTCTTGCTAATGAGACAAATAAAAGGTGATCGTGCAGAAGTATTTTAGTATCATGCATGCACCAACTCCTCCATGTTCCGAGCGAGATATATATAAGCGTACATAACTGTGGGCGCAAACGAGGGGCAAAACCTCTGAAGGCACACACACAGAATTGCACTTGTTCCTCACTCCTCAGGCCACTTGTTGCTCAAACAAAAAGCCGTGCACCTGCATCTACATGCCACATGTGCCCAGAAGGGGCTCGAGGTCACCTGCAACGACCACATTTACACGTCCCCATTTTTTTCAATACTTGTTTTCCTCTGTCCTAAGTGAGGGCTCCATGAGATGATACGGCAGACATGTAAGAACCCGAGAAACAACAGGCTACGTGGTCCGTGGAGATGGAGACAGAAACTAGTGGTAATCTCAATGTAGTCATAAGTCATTTGATCAAATTACTGTGGAGTGTTTGATAGGAGAAAACATATATAAGAGTTACTAAGAATACTTTTCTATTATTATAGAAAGAACGATTTCTGTCATAAGTAAGAATATTATTGTTCTCATTTTAGAATAATTAATTATGGTTTTAAAAATTTTGAGGTAACTTTTGAAGATCGAAAATTAATCAGAATAATTTATTTTAAAGCGTCTCGATGCAAAAATAAGAATAAGATGGATGTTCACGTACCACTCTATATATGACAGATAGGATGATAGAATTGGATATGGAGATTATGTTGTTATATTTTCATATTCAATTAGAGTTTATTAATATTTCCATCGTTCAAACATCGGATTAACAGTTCAATGTTAGTAACTCTCGACATGAGTTTCGAATGGAAAAAAAAAATCACTGTATATATTAAATAGTTTGAAAAATGTCTCCCGAGTTATACAAATTCATAAATTAAAAAATTTGTGTTAGAGCAGTTGTTGACCAATAAATCTAAGTGAAATAAAATAATAGAATATTATATTCTTAAAAAAATATTTTTTATTCTATCTTATGTTTAATTTTTAAAATATTATATTTTATAATTAAATATTTATTATAAATATTCGTTACTTTATTATAAAAATTATGATATAATAATATGTGGTTAAAAATAAAAAAGTAAAGTACGGTTAGAAAAAGGAAAAAATATAATACAAATATTCTTACCATTTATAAGAATACATGTATGCTTCTTGACAAATTCAATATATATATATATATATATGAGGTTAAGTATCATCTTAACCAATTTTATATAATTAATATGTAACCAATAAATCGATGATTATAGTATCAAGATTTAATTATTATTAAGATTTAATATTAATTTGATAAATTTAATATCAATCATCAGATTTATTATATGTATTTTTTTTATATAACTTGTAGTTGCATATTACTTTAACTATATATATATATATATATCATTTTCATTTGTGTATCTCTCTGATTTTAAATCAAAATGATAAATCAATTATTTACAAATCACATAGAACCTAAATTTAATTTATGGATGTGATAAATCTCTGTCACACGTTTATTATACATTCATATAGTAATATTACATATATATTTATTTTCATTACATTAGGTTAATGGCTTCTTTCGAAAATAAAAATAAAAATAAAAATAAAAGCCTTATGATTCAAATATGCATTGACTTTTAAAAAAATATATTATTTTTTGTAAATTATTACATTTTAAAATTCAATCTGATCTAACTAATTAATATTTAAAAAAATATGATTTTGTTTTTTTTTCCTCGACGTTCTTTGTTTTAAAATGAAAATTTCTTTTATTTGTGGGAACAAAAAAAAAATGGCGCGAAAGAAGAGGACAAGCAAAAAGTTGCAGAATGGGGAGGAGCTCCCGAGGGCCCACGGGGTACTCTGACGGCGACGACGTGGGGGCTTTAAACAAAATCTCGTCCCACGACGGGGCGCGATCTCGGCCACGACCAAGATGCCATCCATCCCACCACCACCACCACTTTTTATATGTCTACGCGCTCTACATGAAGCCGGAGGCATCAGCAACAGCAGCAGCAGGAGGAGCTGGAGGCGTCACGCTTGCATCCGCAATAAAACAAACACATAGTGGCAGCCTGTTCGTCCTCCCTCACATTGTTACTGCATCTACCTCCACCGCTTCCTCCTCCTCCTCCTCTGAAGAACCGGCTCCCAACCATCCCGCTCCATGGCTTCCGTCCTCGAATCCTGCTGGCTGGTACGCTCCTCTCTGCGCTTTCTCCATTTTTGCGGCGTGATCTGCTCATCGTTGCTGTACGTAAGACTGGATGAACAAGCACGCTCAGGTCGCCGCCCGGTGCTTCCCTGCAGTGCACTCTGCCGCATTTTGGCTTCTCTTGTTTGTTTCCTCTGTGGAGAGGGATGAAGGGTTTAGGAAATAGGCGATTCCGTGTGTCGCAGTCTGCATTGTGACCGCTGGGTTGCTGCGCTGTTTCCAGTTGCCAGTGTCGGCGTAGTTTATGGTACCGGACGTGTGGGATGGAGATTGGGCGCGCGTAAGCGCTTGAGTTAGCATTTCGGCGAGCATGTTGGCGTCAATTTAGCATGTTGTTCTCTATTTCTTCTTCTTCTTCTTCTTCTTTTTGCTCCGATGGGCGCATTTTTATTTTGTAGCAGAATGTGCTCGGTTTCCTTTTATTCGTTAAATCACAAAGGACCAAACTTCTTTTAGTTAGATCAGATAGAACAAAGGAGCAAACTTTCTTCTTTCATATTGGTCATTACAACAAGTTCTACGAAGACAGTCCTTTATTTGCATTCTATCTCGTCAGGATTAGTTTTTTTTTTAGTGTACTCAGACTCGAACTTTTGGGGGGAAAAATTAAATAGGACACTAGACAATGGTGATTGGCCTTTTTTAGTGAGCTCCGTGCACTTGCATAGATTTCATCGTGGGGTCAACTGAGATGTAACAAGTCAATGGATTCTTCTTTTTTTTTTCGATAGGAGTCAATGGATTCTTTTTTGTTGGTGAGTTTATGGATTCCAATATTTCAGGTTACAGGCGACTTCAATTTTGGCTAAGCTAAAATAAATTCCCGAATTTAGTAAGCTCTATCTGTAAGCTAAAATAAATTCCCGAATTTTACTTTTTGACATTGTAAGTCAAATGGATATCCGAGGGTAGGACAGAGTTGTATTCTAATATTCAGCAAATTTAGAATCAAAGATAAATCTTGGAAAGATAAGATAACAGAAGTTTGATACGTTGTCAGTAGGTTTTTGTCCATTTGCTTTTCTGCTGGAGTAACTGAATAAGTAGATATGTTATTTTCTTTAAGTGGATCTCATTGTCAATTGTCATGAAATTTATATAAATCTTAAAAGTTGTCTTTCTGGTGGGCAGTATCTGATCACGCATTTCAGTGAATTCCAATTGGCTACCATCGGGACATTCTTAATACATGAAAGTGTCTTTTTCTTGTCCGGATTGCCATCACTGTATTTTGAGAGGTCAGGAATTTTCAGCAAGTACAGGATTCAGGTAAAGTAGCTTATTTGTTTCCATGTAATATATCGTTTTATCATTAAATGTTATTTGCACTGCTACTCTCATTAGCTTTTAATTTATTCAAGATGCACCTGTTTTCTTTCTATGAGAGTGAATAGTCAAACATTGGTTTCGGGAAATACCATTGTTAATTCTGTCATGTTTTATATGTTACGTAACCATGTGCCTTGACGTTCAGTCTAGTTGGGGTCGGGTATCCTGACCCTTTATTTTCCATTTTGCTTTATCTTCACTCTTGAATTGTTGAAGCTGCGGAGGCATGGTTCTTTAGGATGCTTGCTTATAAAAGTACTTATCATCATGAGAAAGAAAATTGTCTTCAAGACATTTTGTAGCAGAATATGCTTTTTATTTAGCTGGAGAATTTTTTTATTTATTCATATATGCATCAAATTATGTTTGGGCTAGACTGAATCTGGTATATTGTCCGACTCACTGAATTACATGATGGATCAATCTGAGTGAAACAAATGATTTCATTTTAGTATTTATTTCTTTTCTATACGATGGTCTAATATCTTAAAGATCAAAATGTGTCTCCACGCAGAAAAAGAGTAACACACCAGGGACACACGAGAAATGTATTTCTCGGCTAATCCAGTATCATCTATGTGCAAATTTGCCGGTTATGCTTGGTTCTTATCCTATGTTCAGATACATGGGTCTGAGGAGCACTCTTCCTTTGCCACACTGGTATTCGCTGGTCTCGTTTAGATTTAATTTTTGAATTCAATCCAGATTTTTAGGATATGATATTCTGGTACTTTTGCATGACTGGTCCAATTTGTCAGTTTAAATGATTTCTTATTTCAAGTCTATTTTGCAGGACTGTCGTTGTAAGTCAGATTATTTTCTATTTCATCGTGGAGGATTTTGTGTTCTATTGGGGACATAGAGTACTGCATACTAAATGGCTTTACAAACATATTCACAGTGTTCATCACGAGTAAGTCCTAAACTTTATATCAGCAGTACAGCCTTTAATTCTTTCCTTTTACCAGAAAGTTGCTTGCAGGCATGCTACTCCATTTGGACTCACTTCAGAGTATGCACATCCGGCCGAAATCTTATTCCTCGGTTTTGCCACCATTATCGGTCCAGCTTTAACTGGACCTCACCTATTCACTCTCTGGTTGTGGATGATATTGAGGGTTTTCGAGACGGTTGAGGCTCATAGTGGATATCATTTCCCATGGAGCCCTTCAAACTATCTGCCCTTGTATGGAGGGTATGTTGCTGGATTACGGCCATTAGGATTTCCAGACTTGCATTTACATATTTTGTTGATCATCTCGGAATGTATTTCCTTTGTTGCAGAGCTGAATTTCATGATTATCATCACCGTGTACTGTATACCAAGTCAGGCAACTATGCATCCACCTTCGTCTACATGGACTGGTAAGCACAGGCCTTCACACTATATGAATACTAAGAAACAGTCAGTCGATAGAAGACCAGCTCTATACTTAAAATAGTCCAGCACGCTGTCTACCATCCTATGAACTGGTTTCAGGCTCGTCACCAATCATTAACACATGAAGCACATCTCTGTTTCTGTTCACAGGTTGTTTGGCACTGATAGAGACTATCGGAAGCTCAAGGCAATGGAGGAGGTAGAAGGGAAGCATCAATAAGTGGCATGCCCATTTCTTTACGTGCAGCTGACAACATCACCATCTTCTGAAGTTTTCACTGACGATTTTCATTTTTAATGTGGATGAGACAGGTGATGCTCATACACTAGCGAGCACTTGTAAAACGAGTTTGTTAATCATGTTATGGGTTTCGTGTGCTTTTTTTCTCCTTAACTCAAATAGATTGCTAGACTTGTCAAACACTGCTTCTTGAATGCAAGAAACACTTTGTACTTGGGTTATTATATATTCTAGAGTAGAATGACTTCAAGCCCATCAATACTCATAAGATCCATTTCTGAGTCCAACTTTTGCTTGTGTTTTCGATTAAGATGCCATTGATACTTAGGGCTCCATGTGGCTGCAACCAAAATGGTTCAAGGTTAATGAATCTAATTGAACCTCAGAAACTAAATTGTACATGAACTAAATGTGCATGAGTTGCTGCACACGTCTCAATCTACGGTGGATGATGACTTGGCCATGGACTTTCTGTTATTCATATGGACGTGCAAAATGCCGCTCAAAATCAAAATATTCTCTTGGCTACTTAGACGTGAGTGAGAAAATTAAGGTCAACATGGATACATGGTGCCTGGAAGATAACAACCATTTGTTCTTCGGGTGCTACCTCACAGCTTCGACGTGGAGTTCGATTGGATTGCAGTGCACTGTGGAAGAAGTTTGTAATCATCTTTTAGACAAAACCTGTAATGCTCCTAAATCGCACTCCGTCACGTGGTAGAATACGCTTTGAGAACGTTACGGGTTATCCTTACGTATACTGACCGAAAAGAAGACTTTGACTGATTAACTCAATAACGATAAATGTGAAATAATTAAATCATCTTTAAGAATAAAAAGAGTAATATAATGAAATGCGGAAGACTGATAACTGACTTCATAGGAGTCTAAAGGAAATCTAATACATCAAGTAATAAAAAAAAAGAAAAAAAACTATTCATCATCTAAAGGACTCGACAATCATGTGCAACCACCTACGAGTTTGATTTGTCACCGTTGGCTACCATCATCATTGAGACCTTGACCTGTATTTAAGAACATGCAGGAGAGAACCTCCCTATGAGTTTTACAACTCAGTATGAAAGTAAGATAAATATTATAATAGGATCATGATACTAGGCATAAATCATAAAAGGTAACATCATAAGATAACATCATCATCAGATAGGAAAGTGAATCATGATCATAATACGAAATGATAGGAGCATGCATAGAAACATATGAATAAAAAGTCATAAATAATCATTATAAGAAAAGACAAAAGCCAACATCATGAGAAATGTTCTTTATTCATATGTGTTCATCGTCTTCATAATCTTAATTTCATCTTTGACTTATGTGGAGTATATTTCAACCCACGGGAGGCCTGTCTCAACCCGTCCATCATCATCATCATAATTGGCAGAACCAACCCATAACTGATCGAGGTCAGCCCATAACTGTCCGAGGACAGTCTATAACTGGTCGTCACCAGTCCATCATAAAAAGAGCTCTCCATTTAACATTTTACGTATTTTATCTTGCATCTTTAAATTAAACAAAGTATATTTTGATAAGAACTTTAAATCAGGATAAAAGACATAATCATGGAGAGTAAAGGATAAAATCGACACCATCATCATCATCATACATAGATTAGAATTAATCATGTGAAACATGGATTAAAAGATCATAAACATGTGCTTAATCTGGTCGGAACCCGGGCCAAGTAGGGAGAAACCTGGGCCGAGTTGCTCGGTCATCATCTTCGGAAAAATCAGGGTAGAGCCCATGTCGGGTTCGAGTTACACCCGGGCCGGGTCGGTTCATCGTTGAGTCGAGGCGACCGTCGCGCCCGACACTTCTGGGTATGCAGAACTCGGTCCGGGTCGTCTTCAACCCGGGCCGAGTTCGTCCGGTTGCAGAGCTCCGAGAGCGCAACAATGGCAGATCCGGGCCGAGTTCCTCCGAACTCGGTCCGGCGGAGGACCTGCCCGAGCCGGGTTTGGGTGAACCCGGACCGGGTTCATCTTACGCAGAAATTGCGCGGACGCACGGTCGCGTTCCGTTCGTCTTCTCCAGCGATGATCGGCACAAATTAACATCATAACTCATCTATACAATTCGTGTGAATAATAATTTAAATAAATTATTATTATTAATTATGGTAATAAATTATTTTTGTTCTTATCTGATTTTTTATATTATTTCATATTTTATTTATCTAAGATTAAAAAGAACGAAAAAAAGATAAAATCATATTACCATAGGTAATTTGCATTGACACATTTCCTCCTCTTCAATATGAATAGTCATGTCATAGATAATTTGCATTGCTAGATAATTCAAATTATTTACAAATTAAAACAAAGTAAACAAAATAATATGATAGACTCGGGTATTTTAACTTTAAATTATCAAGTAGGAAAATCTTAGTGGTATAATGACTTAAAATGAAACAAAATTATTTTAATGAGATAATCAAACTAACATTAACTACTATTCAGTTTGAAAAACTAGATGGATGACATTTTTTATAAGGATTTGTTGAGTTGGGAGATAGAAAAACAACAAGAAAATCGATGAAGTTTGAAAAAAATGCATAGAAAAGCGATGCTTAAAAAATTTATTGACATTAGTATTTTTCATCATCTATTGCTAGAAAGGAAGACACACAAGTTTTGTAAAAAAGTTATAAGATTTATATAAATACTTATCAAAATTTATTATTGAACACTAGAATGAACTGTAAGAATTAGTAAATAAATTAAAAATAATAAAAATAACCATTGATGCTTGTATCACTCTTGATGGTTAAAAAAATATTATCCAATGAAGAAACAAAAAAAAAGCATGCAAAAGAAGAAGTTCAAGGGATCGTGACAATAATAAATTACAATATGGCAAGGAATTTTATCAAGAAGAGACAATAGAGCAAAAAGAATAAAAAAAGATGTTGGCAACCAAAGTACTCCTATAACGATATCAAATGATTTCATATTTATTTTAAACGAAATGAAAATTGCAATATCACATATTCCTTTATATAATGGGTTATTGACTTAGGTGCTTCAAATCATACAACTCCAAAAAAAATAAAAAAAAACCGTATGTAGACAATTGTGATTTTAACACAAGAAAGATGGAAAATACAATCGTCTAAATTTGCAAAAAAGTAGATATAGATATATGTTGGTTGTCAAATTGTATCCAGATTTTAAGGATGCAAGGCTGGAAGAATAAACTCCTAACCAAGTTGGGAAAGCTATCTTAATTAATTCTATCATCTCTTTCATCCTAATATATACAATGAGCTTCACATTTTTTTATCTAGTAGCATTCTTGAAACTTTTGAAAAATTATCAAGGGGTTTTTTTCTAGCATCAAGGCAAAGACAGAAAAGGAGCACACCTGGTCAATTGGAATGCCATTTAGTTACCTAAATATGAAGGGGGCATAGGTGTTAAGAATCTTAAGAAAATGAGAACCTCCTTACTAGCAAAAAGAATATTCCAAATCCTTAATGGTCAGAACTCCCTATGGGTTGATCTAGTTGTCAGCAAATATGAATGTTTGAACCCTTGAAATATTATGACTCCTGTTAATCATATTGCCTGGTCATGGAAACTAATCATCTCTGCCATGCAGAAACTAAAACAGGTATAAAGAAGCATACTGATAATGGTCATTCTACTAATGTTTATTTTGGCCCCTTGCTATATTGTATGTCATTTGTAATGATGACAACTTATGTTAATGTCCTTACACCAATGAAAAACATGAAAGTATATGATCTTATTATTAATCATGCCTGGAATGTAACCTTACTCTATAATTTGTTTGGCAGTGACCTTGTGCATTCAATTCTTTTACTTCATTTGCCTGCTGCTGCCAATGAGGATACCTGAATCTAGGTGAATGATACTCATGGCAATGCCAATGCCAAATCCGCGTATAGGTTCATTAGTCGACAAGCTTCGCCGAAGCCTTGTACTGGACGACAGATTTGGAGGAAAATATGGAATATTGCAATCACAAAGATCCATTTTTCTTGTGGAAGCTAGCTCATGACCAGTTATCTACCTCGAAATCTATCTTACATTTCTATCCCAGTATCAATGCTTCTTGCTCTTTATGCGGTTTAGCACTTGAGTCATCTTTTTTTTTTTCCTGCCAATTTGCTATGAGACTTTGAACAATTTTCAAGCTACCACCCATTTTAGTTTTGAACTGATGACCTATTGGCCATCGGAGTTTTGGATTGCACGAAATGATGCTCATTTTCACTTCAAATAGACAACCATCGAGGCATGCTGGATATGCTGAAACTAACCTATTTGAGGCAACTTCCCCCATGATCGACGCTCGGTGGGAGCCCCCTCCTCTTGGGTGGACCAAATTAAACGTTGACTATTCATTTTTGGGACCACTAGAGGCAAGGGGCAAACTATATCCTTAGATTGACTAATGAGGCCTTTATTTTGAAGGGGCAAGCTGAAGGCATTCTGCTCGCGGGGGTTAAACACTGCATCATAAGAAGGTACGCGAGAGTTGATATGGAGTCCAACTCGCAAGTGCTCGTCGAGCTCATATTAAATCGGTATGTCGGATCTTGGAGGATAAAAAATTACGTTAGCGATCTTTACTATCATCTATCATTTTTTTTTATTCCTGAAAAATTCGGTATGTATATTGGGAAGCAAATTATGTGACTGATCATCTAGCTTACTTTTTGGGATTCAGATCCTCCTCCGGCTCTACTTCAACACTTGTAGAACTACTTAACAAATTATGCATATTTCTTTTAAAACAATGACGAAAGATAATACACGAATTCTCCGTTTTATTTTCGCCCAAGTATACAACAAAAAATCAAAGCAGTATTCATCGTTCTCTCTCTCTTTCTTAACTCTTAAGCACATACAAATTTTTATATATTGATTTAGTTATTTATTTGAATCTTAAATTGTCACCAGAAACAGGGGAAGTAGAACAGAGTTGGTGGCGTTCTCCTTGTTTTTCCTTTTTATGCTCTTCTTAGCAGCCATTGATGGAACGGCCTCCATCCATGATTACGATCTCTCCGGTGATGTATCCCGACCCCGGCATGCAGAGGAAAGCCACCGTGGCCGCCACCTCCTCCGGCTCGCAGATGCGCCCCAGCGGCACTCGGGAGAACTCGTTGTCCACGAACTCCTTGATGTGGAGCAACTGCGTTGATCAGAAAGAGCAAACTCACATCAGAATCGAGTTATAAATCTTCGATTAGAGACTACGGATGGTAATGGAGGTCGTGTGATGGCCCTTACCGGCTCCATGAGGGGCGTTCTGACCGCACCGGGCGCCACGGTGTTGACGCGGATGTGATCCTTCGCATATTCGCAGGCCAAGCTCTTCGTGAGGTGGTTCATGGCAGCTGGTGAAAGAGAGATTTGTGAGATTAAGAAGCAACAGGGCGGAACTAAGCAGGGGAGATTGAAAGCATGCACGCACCTTTGGTCATGCCGTAGAGGGCCAAGTTCGCCCTGTAGACGATGCCGGCGACGGAGGAGTTGAAGACGATGCTGCCGTTGCCGGACGCCGTGAGCAGGGGGTGCGCCAGCTGGCTCAGATGCCATCCTGATTCCAAGTTGGTCTTCAACAGGAAATCGAATTCCTCCGGGGTGTATGCCAAGAAAGGCTTCACCATGCCTGTGCCGGCATTGTTCACCTGAAGAGCCAATCCAAAGCTCCGTTCAGTTCAGAAATCAATGGTGATTTCGGCTATTGATATCCATGAAACTGTTAGAATTCAGCTGCGCTGTTGATTAATCAGTGGCAATTACCAGGATGTTGAGCTTTCCGTCGAAGACGGACTTGACGTCCTCGATCAGCTTCTCTCTGTCGGCCGCGGTGGAGACGTCGCAGACGGATCCGGTGACCTGGAACTTCTTGGCCTCCCACTGCTGCAGCGTCTTGTTTAGCTCCTCCTGGTTCCGAGCGCAGGTGTGCACCTTGGCGCCGAGTCCGGCCAACTCTTCGACGATGGAGAACCTGCGCGCAACGCGGGCGAATGATCAAGCACAGGTCTTAGAAACATCGACCACCTCTGTCCTGATCCTGCTGACGGCGCAATGAAAGTTTTTTGATAGAAGGCGGACGTACCCGATGCCCTTGGTGCCGCCGGTGACGAGGGCCGTGGAGCCGGCGAGAGTCCACCTCTTGGCCAAGCTCGCGCGGAAAGCATCGCCGTTCTCCATGGTGCTATTCTTCTCTCCCTGTTTCTTACTCTCCCTTTCTTTCTCTCTCCTCAGCTGTTGTTCTCAAAGTGCAAGATGAAGAGTACAGGATGAACTGCTTCTCTTCTTATAGAGTGTCCTGTGTGTGTGTGTGAGAGAGAGAGAGAGATAGGGTGGTAGGTGAAGTTGAGCTCCGGTCAACAATGGTGGAAGTCTTACTATGACATTGCCAATCGCAGTCGTGACACTTGTTAGCAGGACTCTCTTTGGTGCAACTTCAACAATGTTTAAAAAAATTCATAATTCAATCATGCATGTACTTAAATTACTAGATATTCTAATATATATATATAATTTAAAATCATACATATGTTTAAATGTATTTATTACTAGAGAATATATATATATATATATATATATATATATATATATATATATATATATATATATATATACACGAGGAAAGGTATAGTTTTGGGACTTGGAAATATATATATGAAGGTGGTGTAATTTCTCAAACCCATGTGAGAATCATATCATGGTGATTCTCATGTAGTCCCTCTATAAC
The DNA here is from genome assembly GCA_030549335.1 of Pontederia crassipes. Classification (NCBI taxonomy): domain Eukaryota; kingdom Viridiplantae; phylum Streptophyta; class Magnoliopsida; order Commelinales; family Pontederiaceae; genus Pontederia; species Pontederia crassipes. The sequence continues at coordinate 54,694,114 of CM060194.1, read as the reverse complement.
GTACTTGAATTTATTTTATTTTTTTATGATGTGAATCAACATATGTCCATCTTAAAAGAGAAATTCAAGAAAGGTGTGATAACGAAACGTGATTGATGAAACCTTGACATTACAAACCCTACAATCTCGGGGTGCCCTAATATTTGGTCAAAGTTGGCTGCTTACTTTTTCTATTTCTTTTACTTTTCCATATTCAATGAAGACGTCTGATGATGTTGCCAGATAAAATTACAGTCTCTAGACAAAAAGAGTTTTTTTTTAAGAAAATAAATTTAACTATCTGGTGAAGAAGCAAGCTTAATATAGTCATTGGATTGACTTTCACACCTGGGGAATAAAAAGGATTTCAACTTCGTACCCCTAAACTTCTTCCCACACTTTCACTATGGCCTTTTTTTTTTAATTTCTGTGATTTATTATTTATTTATTAAATTAGTTATTTATAAAAATCTATTGCATCCAAAAAAATTGGATAGTAAAGATAAAAAAAATTAGAAGATCGAATGTGATTTCTTAATTGGACAAAATTGACTCACTTAAATTAGGACTTCATTTGAAAAAATCGTAGAAATCCATTTTATTTATTGGTTATCATTTAAATAATTAATTTCTTATTATTGGTATAGTATTTTTATATAGTTTAATATGTTATAATGTCATATCTTACTTTTATAATTTTAAAAAATTGATTCGAAAAATAGTGGATGCTTTTTTTTGATAAAAAATTGATTGGACCTTAACATCTTCACCCGTAGGCAAAGTAGCATGTAGAGAAAGTTGACTTAATGCAATTTTTTCAAGTTTGACAAGGAAAAATGGAACATTGAGAGCGATAAAAATAAATGATGATAGTGATTTAATTGAAGTTGTTATGCTTCGTATTCGCTTTAATTAATTTCTAATAATACTACTAGTGGGGGTGGGGGGGTGGGGGGGGGGGGGGGGGGGGGGGGGTTGTTGAACACTGGTGCTGGATAGTTGGTCATTTTATTAATATATATATATATATATATATATATTTGTACATATATATGGAGATGCAATGTGATGCCATACAGGTCTCAGTCAAACGAGGTGGAGACAAAGTTTAGTAGGACAAAGAAGAAAGAGGAAAGCAAGTTTGAAGCAGCCTTGCAAGGACTAGGAGTAATTAGTTGGGCATTGCATAGCCACCCAAATGGATCATTTTGAACAAGGAAATTTCTCATCAATAAAAGGATTTAGCACAATATTCATGAAATTATGTATTTTTTATACTTCACGAATTTAATCGTACGAATAATATTTATATGTCCTTTTACTTTTTGTTTTTATTTTCTTTGTATAATTGTATTAGGTATATGAATATGACCTAAGTCCGAGATAGAGAAAAAAAATCATTGGATTCACCAAAAATCTAACACATGCAGGCATCGAATCCAAAACATCCTCTTATAACAAAAAAAAGATTACATATATTGGGTCCATGAGAGGCCTTGTCCAAAATATCTTTTTTTATGCGTCCTTAGGTCTCCTTGTTCAACGCTACGACGATTGATTTGAAGTCGAGATAAAAGAACGATAAATATATATTTTTTTAATTAAAATGATGATTCTAAAAAAGAATATGAGACCATTAATACTATCGAATCATTTGGAACATAATCTCAATATACCAATAGTTAAATATATCTTTTTTCTCTTTAAAAGTAAAAATTCAGTGATCAAGGTCAGTTAGGTTAATATCTCAATAATTGATCAGTCCAACTGTTGATCCGAAATAAAATATAAAAGATGAAAAGTCATTGCTCCATTTGCACAAGTACAACTTTTGGCACTCCAACTTTTGAACGGATCACAATAATTGTCCAAGAAAGAGTAAAAATATACAAAACTCACGTCATAAAGTGTTCATCGAGACACTCTTTTAAATTATTATATTATATTTTTTATCATGTAAAATAAAATACACTTGTCCAATTTATCTGTCTTTAATTATTATTTGCCTGACAATTTCACTTTTTTTGACATCCCTGAAGTTGACGAACATATAGTTTGAAATAGGGCTAGATTAATTTTAACACAATAGACTCAACAAATCATGATTTATTATATTACAAATTTATGATTATTAACTTTCTTCCTAAATCCGAAACTCATCAATAGTTAATTGAATCTAACTCCGGTAGGTAATATTGAATTTCAGTATTCGAAGAATTGAATTTAATTTGTCAAAATCCTAGTGGACGTGATATTGGAGGTAGATATTGCGAGATTTATTTATTTTAGAAACTATCGTATTCCAATTTCAACTTATTTGAATTAGGTGAGGAAAATGAGGGATAGTTGATGACATTTATCGAAGTTAAAAATTTAAGTTGAAGTGCGTCACATTTCTTATGAGCTACAAAATTTGGACTCTTTTCTTGAACTTTTTTTTATAGAATGCTACTAATTCATTGAATAATTTATTCAATTGTACGCTAGATTTTACTAAAAAAACATCATGATATGTTCTAGTACAATTACCTATTAAATTATATATATGTATATTAATGTAATATGTGTTTAATATATATATAATAAGTAATAGAATTCTAATTGATATTACATAATACGTATATCATTTTCATATTATATAATCGGGTCGATCGAGTTTTTGTCCCCCTTGTGTATTGGACCCAAAAGAAAACTCAAAATAGGGTCTTTGCAAAAATATATTACATTTTTTTTATTTTTTTGTGTGGGGATTTTAGGATTTAAAAAAAGTAGGAATTAATATCGAATTGCTAGCGATAGGGATGAGTTGCCAGCATGAACATGGTTTTTGCCCACTTTTATTTCTTTTATTCCTATTTTAAACAGTTTTTGTATTAATATATTTAGTTATAATAATATAAAATTAATTGACATTACATATTATCACAATAAAATATTTATTGTAATACTATACTATGACAGATATATATTTTATCTCTCAGTAGAAAATATATTTCTTTCTTGATCACTCGTATTGAAATGCAGATAATTGATACCAATTACTAACAGAAATAATTATATGTATTTTTATATATATTGATCTAAATGATTGTAATATTTGTTATTGTCATTTCAATAAAATTTGAAAATATCATTTTACTTCGACTTCACATAAAGCAAATATTACTTACAATAAACATATTTATAAACCAACCATGTTGTTGTATTATGTGAGATGAAATTGCACGAGAATGCGATTATTCAGATGCAAATCTTTAATACTTATCACTGCCCATAGAACACTGTTGGGATTCCTATTGGGTTGAATCCGTAGTGGGCCCAAATAATGATTGGATCGGTGATAAAGGCCCAATCAGATGTTTAAATTGTTAGTCTATATGTGACAAATTTTAAGGAAAATAAAGTAACATGAAAGACTTGCCAAGAAGTCTTTCATTTAATAATAATAATAACGACAACAACAAGGGGAAGTAAAATATAGTAATGATACATTTTTTATGCAGGTGGTTAATTCAGCTCCATAGTGGATCAAGGGTTTTTAACTTGAGATTTATGTTGACTCTTTTTACGTTCGGTAAATTCGAAACGTAAACTCGTAGAGTTTTATATATATGGCTGTATATATTTTTAATATTACATGTTATGAAATATTTGTGAGAAATAATTTCTACACGTTCAAGCTCAATGAATTTATCGATTATATTTCAATTCACTCGCATATGAATTGCATAACTATTCATCATTTTCAACAATTCATCACTCTACAAGTATACTCAAATTAAAACATAAAGAGTTCAAAGTTTATAATCAAATTATTAAAGTAGTTCACAATCACACAAATTAAAACATAAAGTATTATTAATTGTTAAATCATAAGGATTCAATAATTTTTTCATTTCAATTTTGACCTCAAATCTTGGTTAAATGTCTAACTTTTGCATCTAGCAATTCTACCAGTAGAAATGATCGGGTTTATTCGAGTTCACTGAGTTTATCTTAAAGGATCGAAAGCATCAAGAGAGGGAGAGGGGGATGAATTAGTGTATAAAAAAATTAGTGAAAGTCTTAAAATCGATTTCTCTAATAGAGGTTATAAGCAAAATAGTAAAGAGTAAGAAGTATCAAAGAAGACACGATGTGTTGACGATGTTTGGTCCAATTTTTTTACCTACGTCTTCGCTCTGACTTCTCAACCACGAAACTATCGAAGATCCACTAAGTTTCTCTTCTCTTGTAAGGAGAGAATAATCCTTTCTACACCACACTATTTTCTTCTCTGCTTAAGAGGTAAGACACTCATTTTCTTATAATGAGTTCTCAATCGTACTCAAACCCATTTTTTTATAACGACCTCCAATACTCTCTTCTTACAATGGATGCTCACACTTAGAAACTAAAAAAGGAAAAGAATGATTTGCTAATTTGAACTCTAGAGTATGCCTTGAATTTGGAAGTAGGTGTCGAGTGAGTTTTCTTGCTTAGATAACCTTCCTTTAGGCTTTAGTACTTGTTTTATATGTTTCTCTAGCTATTATGGGCGTTCAACACCTTTTTTAGAATTTTCTGATTAAAATATAGCCATTACTATTTATGTAAGTGTGGACCAATCGACCAATGACATCAATTGGTCGACCGATTAATATGATCATTATAATATTTGCACAACTTATCTTCTAAATGGTTGATCGATGCTTTGACCGATGTCATGACTGACATCGTCTCCACATTTTGTGACTATGATTTTTCTTCTGATCGGTTAGTCTTCGAATTCCTTTTCTAATTTTGTTCGACTTCATGAGTCCTTACAATCTTATGCTTGTATTGTCACTCAAGTATAAATTAACAATTTTAACTCAATTTTTTTGTTATCATCAAAACGTGGAGGTGAAATATAGGATTCAAGTATACCCGAGTTTATTACCAAATTCAATTCCACTCCAAGTTGAATCGATTTCATGACTAATAAACTCTTGGTCTGGTAAAAGTTTACGCTTCAAACTCGAGAGTTCGTGAACTATGAGCGGGATTAAAACATTTTTATCGATTGATTATTGAAACATTCATTGTAAACCGTTTTACTATTTTCTTTATTCAATGAGTCAACATTGAATTATTTGAGTATCCTCTTGGTCAGTCCAGCTTCATGAAGGTCATATATTTCCCTTCATGAGATTCGCAAATATGAAATATATAAATATATAAGAAGCGAGCTATACAAAACAACATTAAATATCCTGTTGGTGCTTTTTTTTAATTTATGGAACATTTGAAATCTCCAATGGGCATCACAATCATTGTTTCAAGTTAAGCAGAGGGAGACTACTACATCAGCAAAATTTTATTTCTCCACAACGGCGAGTTGGGGTGGATTGTAATAACGTCATGAATGTAAACAAATTTTATTAGTAATTTCATTTGTCATTATTAAGTATGTGACCCCGACCCGATCAGTTTGATGATAAATTTTTTTTCAACCTATTGACAATGTACCATCTAACACCTTACAACAGTCAACTCCTCTTTCTAAACGAGGAGGTTGTCACCAATGGGAGTTGGTGTGGAGTGAATAGTAGCTTCTCATCGTTTAATAAAAAATTTCGAATTCGAATATTTGTGGATGTGAAAAATTTTCGCTGAAAGTCTCACTTGTCATAACTAGGCATGCTGCCCGGAGCAACACCAGAATAATCAAGCTCAACGATGAGTCGAGACTTCAACTCGTGACCAGTGAGAAAAAAAAAGAAAGAGGTGGTTGTCAACTGGAAAAATTCCTCCTCATGTACACAATATTTAAAAGTCACTACGTAGTCTTAAAAGTCACTAGATTTTGCCACAAATATATATATATATATATATATATATATATATATATATATAAAAGTAGAGTTAAAAGCATAGGGCATGGGAGCATGACAAGTGGCTTATTATGGTGATGACATGTGTCACCTATTAATAATAACTAATCATAATTATAATTTATAGTAAATGACACGTGTCTTCTATTAAAACTTCAACTAATTTAAGAAATTTAAAATCTAAAAGGTAAAACTAATCTGACAAGGATTGTTAAATAAGATAATAATATAAAACTAATCTTACGAGATTTGTTAAATAAGGTGATAATATATGATGAGTTTAAACAAAAAAACATAAAATTAAGCCTACAAATTAAGTTATCTGGCTGCACGTTGGAGAGAGAGAGAAATATAATTAATATTTAATTTGAGTAAGAGTAGGAGTTTTAAAACTAACCCTACAAAATTAGTTAAATAAGATAAATTAATATATTACGACTATTGTTATTTTCAAAATAAAAAACAATTAAAATGAGGATTTTAATTAGTTAGGTAATTTGGCGGTGGCTGCATGCATGACATTTTTTAAATATTCTAAAACTCTATTAATATTTAAATATTCTAGTTTGTTTAGAAGAAAGTTTGTTTGATTAAAATAATTATAAGCATCCAAAAAATAATTGAATTAAAAGTACACTTTTTACTTAAAAATAATAAAACTCTATTAATATTTAGATATTCTAATTTGTTTAGAAGAAAGATTGTTTGATTAAAATAATTATAAGCATCCAAAAAAATAATTGAATTAAAAGTACACTTTTTTTCTTATAATAATTTAAAATAAACAATTTAATTTGAGTCAAATTAAGATTAATCTTTTCTTTTTATTAATTTGAGTATGATTAAAATAAATCATAGTTTCCCTTTTAAAAATAATGTATAGGTAAATAATAATTAATTTTTCAAAAGATAATTTGTCATTAATATCTGGCTGCACGAGGGGGGGGGGGGGGGGGGGGGGGGAGAGAGAAATATAATTAATATTTAATTTGAGTTAGAGTAGGAGTTTTAAAACTAACCCTACAAAATTAGTTAAATAAGATAAATTAATATATTACGTCTTTTATTATTTTCGAAATTTAAAACAATTAAAATAAGGATTTTAATTAGTTAGGTAATTTGGCAGTGGCTGCATGCATGGAATTTTTAATAATATTTTATTTCTAAAAGATAATGTGTAGGACTTTTTTAAAAGATAATATGTTAATTTCGTAATTAAAAAATAATTTAAATGAATATCTCAATTTGTGTCAGACTAAAAATAATTTTTTTATCAATTTGGTTATAATTTAAATAAATAACATTCCCTTTCAAAAATAATTAAACTATTATAAATTATAAAATAAGTCTATTTATTGAAAATAATTAATTATTAAGAAGAAAAAAATAATTTAATTAGATGTTGGAGTTTTGCTATATTTAAATTAAATTTTAAACTTTTTAAAATAGACTAACCTATTTGTAGAGATGGACAAATGAATTATGTCGTACCGTGTTCGGTTCGGTCAAATCGTGTTTGATTGTGATGTGACCCATTTAAAAAATAAGTCGTGTCATATTGAATTGACATTATGCCAACCCGACATGATTGGTGCATAGCCCAATCGAGTTAGCCAAGTTGAGTCATGTCGAGTCGAACGACTCATTTTTTGTCCAAAGTTAATTTGCATAATAACAAATTAATTAAAGTATTATACTATATGATATTAAAAGATAATATAGTATATGGTATTATGATTATTAGATATATAATAAAAAAACTTTTTTATATAATATAGTTATAACATATTATTAAATATGTAAAAAAATAAATTAATAATAAATAATATGTTTACTGGATTAGGCTCAATTTCTTGGTTTAGTGTCCGGTCGTGCCTAACATCTTATTAGGCACCCTGGCTCGGTCTAGCCCGAGCCTACTCAACTATTGTACTCGGACGAAACTTGTGTTGGGCAGGATTGGCTCGATAGAATTTCATGAAGACCGCGTGCGGGACCAAACAAAATTTCATCTTTACCTATTTGTCACGTTTAAATGATAACATTATAATTTTAATAATTATTTAAAATTATAATGTTACAATTATGTATTATATTTTTTATAATATTGATCATCTTTTGATAATAATTATATATTATAATATTATAATTATATATTATATAATATTTGTAATATTCGTGGTCTGTGCTTCGCACGAGGACTAGTTACTATAATATGTAAAACCCAACCACATGTAATTGACGCAACTGAATAGATAAAATCAACATAGTCCCGAATTCAATTTTTTAAAATCGTCAATTGGATCAAAATTTATCATTTATCTTTTCATCCACTCGTGTGATAACAATTCTTTGTACATCATGACCGAAAAAACCAATATTTAAAACCCGGTGCAAGTACAACGCTTGTCAATGTCTTTTAATTCGCGCGGAAAAAATAATTTTACAAAATTCCTAAACTATTGAACCCTCGCTCCTGCAGATCTCTGTGGGCACATTGCTGCTTATAAATTGTACCTGCTACTTGGCCCTCCAAGTTGTCCACAGTAGGAGGAGCTGATGGATGTGCTAATAATGATGTGGTTCCCCACTGTGCTGTATATGTGATGAGCCACAAAGCAAATTGATCGAGTGAATGCACGCAACACCTCTTTCTCTCTCTCTCTGTGAATTACAATAATCTGCAATGAGTCAAAGCGAGCGTAGAAAGAAAGAACAAAAGCCTTAATTTGTAGCCCCCTCTTTTCATGGCAACTTGCAGTCCACTTGCATCCCATCTTTGAAACAAGCTCCAAAGGCACTACTACGTACAAGGGGAGGAGTCACCATCCGAGGCCTTCTTCCCCCACACAAAACCTACCAAAATGGACGTCGCATCCCGGGGGGGAGGGGGTGCATGCACCATTTTGAATTCAAAGCTTCCGGGCACGTGTGCATATATGGAGCTGCCCAGACATTGCCTGGCCAGATCTAGTGCATGACGAGGGTTTAGCTACATATAGGTGCACTGCAGGGAGTGGCCCCATGCGGTGCAACTGTGCGATTGATGAAGAAAGAGAGGAGGAGGAGAAGGAGAAGGTGGAGGAGGAGAAGAATGGAGAAGATGATATGTAGATATGACGGTAAAGGCCAGCAACAAATGGTGCGTGGGGGCGATGCCACGCGCGGACACGTGACGCTGCAGAGATGGCTCTGATTTGATCAGCTCATCGGCTGCATGCAGCCACCTCCGCGGCCCCAGATGAAGACATGGAAAGATTTCATGCCAACTGGCCTCACATGAAGCTTCATATGTTGCGTATGCAGATCATGGCACTGCCACTGTTAGAACATATATGTTCATGTGCAAATCCTACATGTAACTCATTATGGGAGACGTTCTCGACGTGCATTTAAAATGAACAAAATCTGGTCTGATGAGATAGACGAAGGATGTCATTGTTTTGATCAATGAGATTTCTGTAACCAGTGAGATTGCTTGACCCTTGTGATTTATTTTGCTTGATTGGAGGCACAGAAGCCTTCGGGTACTCTAGATTCCAGCTATGTGTGTATGCTTCCTGATTTGATGTTTCCTTTTGGAAGTTGGATCCTTTAAGGAAGAACTTTGGCTGGGGAAACTTAATTTGCAGACCTTTGGTCATGAGTTGGCATGCAGCAAGAACAAGCAAGGAATATGAAATTCCACCAACTCTTATGGAAAAAGGGGGCCAAGTCATTATCCATCTCCAAATCCATAGGGAATTCAATTACCTGATAATTGAGAATATATATATATATATATATATATATATATCATAAAGTAGCCTGCAGTACAATTAAATTTTAAATATCCAAAACTACACATATATGTAATATATAATAGTATCATCTGCAAGACCTTTTTGTTTTCCATATTGATGAAAATAAAATATTCCAGCAACAACTTTATCGGTACTCCCACATGAATCCTACATAATCAGCACTCTGTTGCACGGAAAAACGATTAATTGTATTCTATAAGCTATCACAAGTGGATGAAGAGAGAAAGGATAGAAGTAGCACAAAGTGTATTAAGTTGACCAAAGGCAATATAATATGTATCCTCAGAAGAACAGGATAAACTCTTTCTATTTTTTTTTCCTTTTATGTGATGTTATCGGTGCTGCAAAAGCTAAGAAAATAAGACAAAGAAGATCATAGCTTGATAAGGATGGCTTTAAGAATCTAAGGACCATCTGCCCAACTTACACTGTAAGTACTGTCACATTTGACAAAGATGTAAATTCATGAAGTACAGACCAAGACATTATTTGAGTAGTTAGATTTGAATACCTACTATTCATTGAAGTCTCATGATTTCAGACTACCCTGCATAATTTTGATATTCAATCCACAACAAAATGTCACAAGTTACGCTTCTTAAATCAAATAAGATTAACATGCAAGATATGTAGAATGCTAATTACACAAAAAAAAGATGTATAAGTTACTGTGTTGGTAAACTTTTCTTGCTCGGTACATTTTTTTTGTGGCAATTTGAACTGCACAAGCAGCAGCATGGGACTTTAAACGAAAGAATTTTATATTTATTGTCATCTAAACCAGTGTATTAGATAATTTTGCTCATATCTAAGATTTTCAACGAAAAAGTTCACACTTCTTGAAATAAAAGAGGGTGAAATAGAAGAGGGTAACTTTTGCACGTTATTTATATATAGGTGTAAGATGCAAATGGCTTCTTTTATTTTCGAAAAAAACAAAAATACTTCACAACACCACATGAAAGACTAACTTTTGTATACGTGATGAATCTGACCATATAAGAAAACTTGGCGTATAAAATTCACCAAATTAATCCCCCAAAAAAGGCATCATTGATCTCTCGCACCCTTATCCTGTTGGCAAGAATAAAAGCTATGGTCTGCCTCTGATATCCATTTTTGGTCTCTGTCTCCAATCTCTTTTTCCCACCATGTACTTGGACCATTTGACATTTGTCATGTATGAAGTTACAAAACCTGCTTTCAAATCTTAACATATGGAGTTGGTTGTTTTTGGATCATCTACAACAACATACAAAGGCTGCAATCACATCTAATATTTCAGCTTCAAGTTAATGAAAACTCCTGCCATCCATCCAACTACTCAACTACATGAAGCGAAGTAACGTTTATTCTTTCTATAACCTCCCCCACTCTACAGACATCATGAGAAACCCAATAAAATGCATGCAGTGACAACTTAATTAACAATACATATCACTAGATATATTATAACTAGAACTTGCAAGGCCGAAGCATATATGTATGTAAAACAAAGAGCAATTATATATGAAGAAGACAATTAATATAACACCACCCATAATTAATTACTATCCAAAGAGCCTAATTGAATCTAGGACTAGTTTCACTAACATATCTAGGCCACTTACAGAAACAAAGTAAACATGCAAAGATCTCATGAACATGGGAATAGTGAACAACACAAGTATCCTTCTTCTTGTCCTTGTAGAAATGGTAGCATGCGAATGGAGAAAAGGTAGCAGTGATCAATATGAAGGCCGAGGAGCGCCCCAGGCACCAAACACTTCGTGCGGCATTTGGCCATTGGGCAGAAGGTTCTGAGGAAGGTTATACAACGGCATGGACGCCGGATCCAACCCTCCGTGCGGCTGCTGCGGCGTCGAGCCGCCGTTGCCACCGCTCGGGCTGTGCTGCAACTGCATTCCCTCGGAGCCTGGCGGATTCCCAGCTTGCGCTGGCGGCGGCTCCTCGTCCTCGAGCGGCAGCCGCTCGTACGTCGCATTCGTGAACGTCGCCGCGACCACCATCACTGGGCCCGAGGCCACCAGCTCCCCGGCGACGGCACCGCCAACTACCTGTCCCTGCCCACCGGCGAGGTAGACCGTGAGCCCGCTGGTACCCGGGGGCGACGGAGCAGGGAGGAACGCGCCGGACAGGGATAGGATCTCAAAGCGGCCATGGAGAGTTATGACGGCCCCCGCCGGCGCCGCAGGCTGCCGGAGCGTGACGTTGGTGACGACGCCGCTTCCACTGAGGACGGACACGCCGCGTTGCCTGCGTCGGGCGAAGACAGCGATGGCTTCCATGACGTCGGCGCCGCTGGCGATTTCCAGGACGTGCGACCGGAGTGCGTTGGGGCTTTCCTTGGTGATGATGATAGGCGGCTTCGGCTTGTTCTTAGACCCCGGCGGCCGACCGCGCGGCCGCCGGCCTCCTGAGCTGCCGCTTCCTAAACCAACTGCACCGCCGGAGCCGGCCTCGGCCAAGTCGAGGCCGCCAGCTGATTGGTCCTCGGCGCCATTTCCTTCGTCGTTGTTGCTGCCGCTGCTGTTGGTGGAGGTGGCGTTCGGGTCCGGGTCTCGCCTTTGGTGAGGGTTGAAGTGGTTGCGGTGCTCGTCGGGCGGCGCAACGTTGGAGTTGCGGAGATGGAGCGCGGTGGCGGCCCCAGGGGAGGAGGTGACCACCCGGTCGACCCCGCCCATGGCCGCCACGCTGCTTCCAGTCCACCACAAGTTCGCCATCTCTTTAGCTAATCAAATCAGAAGGAAACTGCACTATTTATGAAACAGCGATCGGTTGGACGACGCCGGAGGAAGAACAAAGATTATTTAAGCATCAATCCTCCTTTCTCATTCCCCCTCATCAGCCCTTTCGAACAAATTGCATGTTCTTCTTCACGCAGAGGCGGCGGCAGATGATGGTCTCTCCAAAGAGCACTTCTTCTTGCTTGATAAATTCTTTCCTAGATCCTGTAACAGTACGTCCGATCGAGATCTACTCCAAACAGGCAGCAGGATCTAAATGATGAACCCCAGATGCCATACACATGCAATAATTCTCTCTGGAGCTGTTTCCATACCTGTGCATTAGTCAAGAAGTCATATGTATACAGGAAAAGCACATGAAACCCCCTCACGATGGCACCAAAACTGAAAGAAGATCCAAAGTGCGAACATGAAATTTAACGCGGCAGCATTACCTCACCAGCTTCCTCAACATGCAGCAAAGAGAGGTCTCAAGCGCACAGCAACACGACCTGTGGCCTGTGGGGATGACGATGCTCCGCACAGGTAGTGGAAAGTGGTACTGGTACTAGACTCCTAGGAGTACCTGAAATGGAGGGAGGGAGGATTCACTCGTTCGAAATCCTACCCAAAAGGGAATACAAGTACTCTCACTCTCTCTCTCCCCCTCCTCTCTCTGGTCGAGTTCCTCCTTTATGCGCTCCTGCCGCTTGTCGAAAGCTATTCTTCTCCTGCAGCAGCTGCAGCCGTCTGTACAGATCCGTCTCTCATCATTGCATCAAAAGATCAGCAAGGACCGTCTTCCTCTTCTTACTTATACACAACCACCCGCACCATGTACCTTGCTAGGTGCTCTTCTAGAAATAATATATTAAAGGGATATATCAATAAGTCTTCTCTCGGGCTTCGAGCATAATGCCTTCGTATGGACCTTCACTAGGGTTTGATGTGTTGGGGACTTGTGGGGAGAGTAACGTGCGCATGAGGAAAGAAGTGGGGAGGGAGAGAGAGAGAGAGCGAGTAGTGGGAAGGCGTCAGTGTCGCGAGTCCCGACGCAGTATCGAATGCCGTGGTCATGGAAAGGATGAGAGAGAAAGAGACTCGAGAGGGGCGTTTGGTTTGGTTCCTCTCTCTCCTCATGGCAACTGTAGCGGCATCTTATGAGCTCCAGGACAAAAATCTCAATCACCGTTTCTGAAGCCCAATGCGGTACGTGTTCCACACCCCCAACATTATGTTGGAGTGTGGCCATGGCTGGTGAGGGGGACGGGGAGAGGAGGAGGCCACGAGCCCCTGCCTCTACCGCTATGTCCGCTACGCAGCTCCTTGTTGTGTTCCTCGTGCTTCAACTACGCGCCGTGGCCCCTTAATTTGAGGCCCTCCCCCCCGTATTTATGAAACTGTTGCTGCGTCAACAGTCTCTTTAATTGTTTTTCCGATAAGAACAGTCTCTTTAATTTGGACCTGCACTTTTGGGCAATCACAGACGACCCCGGACAGAGGCGCAGAGAGGGAGGGAGGGGGGGAGAGAGAGAGGATGCAACGTTCCTAGCATAAAAAGACAATTTATAAGATGTGAAATGACACTGTTCATGGATGTCGCCATTAATTGCAAAATCTAAGGATGGATTATTTTGCGGTGAGGGATACCTAAAGGTTGCCAAGCTGCTTGCTGCGACTTGTTCATGTAATTTTATCTATACAAATATTATCATAAAAAAAGTAGAGACAAAGTTTACCTGCACAGAATCTAAGTACACCTTGCAATATGCAAGAAAACAGACGTGAGAAACACATGGCCAATTACAACGTTGGTAAAGAAAATACGTATATACCAAACGGCGAATGAAGTGAATAGTAACTTCTTATCATTTAATTAAGTAAAGATTTCGAATTTAAATATTTATGAATGCTTTTATACACCAGCTAAGTTGAATGATCGTCACTTTTCGAATACTAGATGACAATTAAAAAAGAAAATATGTGTGCATATATATATAGTCAGGCATATTATTCTGAATGACATTAAAATAGTTAGATTTGATGATGAATCGAGATTTCAACTTATAATTAGTGCGCATAACTTTTAACACCAGCTGAATTAGACGATTGACGTCGCTTTCCAGACACTAAATAATAATAAAAAAAAGAAAATACGTATATACACGAAACACATGGGCAATAGCAATCTTGGCTAAGACTGTATATAAGGTTTGAAATGAAGTCAAAGAGATCAGGAGAGTTACACATGTATTTTGCACGTCTACATGTCCAATATAAATCGTGATAAGAGGGGTCGAAAGAAACTTTGTTAGGGGCGACCAAAATGGAAAGATGTGTCATATATGAACAAATTTGATTTGATATTGTTTTTTCGTATATTTGATCGCTCTTGGTTGAATTTTATTCAATTTTAATTTAATAGATTCATTTTTAATAGATAATATCTAATTCTCTTTTGTTTTTATTACGTTGATGTTTTTATTTTAAGTAATTTCTTTTATGAAATAAGCACTTGAAAGAAGTAATTTGAATTTCATGATCCTCCGATTTTCCTTTTTTTCAATATTTCCATTCAATAAAAAAAAATTCTTCTGGGCATTGAGGATTTTGAGTTTGGTCGGTCTCAATATGAAACTTAATCATAACAAAAAAATGCATCGCTGTAGTTTTATGCTCAAGATAAAATGATCATGAGAAATAATCATGTGACGGGCAAAATTAGGGGTTCGAGTTGGGTCGAGTTTTCGATCGAAAAAAAATCAATCGTTATTTTTCGAGTTAATTTTTAAAATTTAAAAATAATTTTAAAATCATTTTGAAAAAAATAAAATCGCCTTCTAAGGAGTTAATTTTTTTGAGACTCTATTTTTATATAACTATATATAGAATAAATTAAAGTTTATATAAAAATATTTAATTTTATATTAAATAAAAGATACTACTAAAATTTTAATTTAAATTAGGATTTGGTAATGTGATAGAAAAGTATAAAAGTTTATAAAAAAAGATTTTATCTACAATAAAAGAATTGATAATATATGTATTAATTATATAAATAAAAAAATATAAATAAAATATGAATTCTATGGTCCTTACGATTTTTTCGGATCTTAATTTTAACGGATAAATTTTAATTTATTAAAAAATAATCTGAATTATATTCAGATTTTTAATTTTTATTTTTTTTCAATTCAATTTCTTGGGATCAGATAAATTTTTTGATTCGTCTGATTTTTCTTACACCCACAGGAAAATAAGCCAAGAAAAAGAGAGATTAAATTTGGGCGTAAATATTCCACTTGACATGATCATGCTAATGATTCAAACATGGCAACTAGTACTCGATCGAGCTCCATCGACATGACGCGTGCATCGTGGTGCGGACCTGACCTTATTTGTCTCCTCGCCGCGCATGAGAATTGAGAACTGTCCACCCCGTGATTTGACCCCTTCGACTTTTTAAGGTATATTCTCCTTCTCCATTCTCCCTTCTAAGAAAAGTGTTAGATTTTGATCCTTGCATAATAAATAAATATTTTGAACTTTTTTTTTCACTTACTGTATTCTAAAAAAGTTTGTACATTGTAAACTTCTTGGCCTCATTTGGTTGCATTTCTTTTGCTCCTGGATTATCAATAAATATTTTTTTAAAAAAATTTGTAAGTTGTTCTTTGTTAGTTGATTACTTCATTCTTAAGATCAAAGTGCTTGGATGCTGTAAGATTAAGATGAAGGAGAGAAATTTTTTTAAAATGACCTCTGATAACCTCTCCTCTACAAATGTTTGATGGGTGTTTGTACATTTTTGTACATTTTAGCCACTGTAAACATTTTTGCTTATTTTTTTTAGCCACTGTAAAATTTTCGCTCCGTCTCAGAACCTATTATATTGACTTTTAACTTTCTTTTATTAACTTTTCCAGTTACATTTTTAACATCTCTTATCTTTCGAGGGAAAAAGATATAAAGTAATGTATTTCATTTTTTTTCATACACTAATTGTCATCTGACGTAAAGTTTCACATGTACCTTGAGTGGTGGATCATTTGATCTTTCATTCAAGGCCCAAAGAAAAGCCTGCTACCTGAATAAAAAGTTTTCTTTAAACGATTTTATATCTTTTAAAAAAACTATATTTGCTTTTCGTGACCTAACATAATATAATTACATTTTTGACTTAGTCACCAGCTAGTGTATATATATATATATATATATATATGAATTTAATAGAAATGTAGATCTACATGCCGTAAATCAGCATTTTTTAGATAAATTGTTAATTTTTATAAATAAATTGTATATAAAAAAAAACTGCCAATATGTATCTTTGCAACTTACCTAAAATAATTGATTTCACGCCAACAATGATACACACACACATATATATATATATAGTAAAATGGACGTACGAAGTGGTTGCTCAACATTGTGTCACACGCGATTCAAACTTTGTGTGTTTGCGTGATGAGTGTCGTCTAGATCTAGTCTCATGGTTAGCGTAGATCTTGTGAGTTTTTGCATTTTCCTCTCTCTCTCTCTCTCTTGATGATTTCTCTCCTCTCGAACGCCACTGCCATCTCGGGGATCTCTCTCCTCTTGAACGCCCGGTGTTGTCTCTTGGTGATTTCTCTCCTCTCTTGAATGCCGCCATCGTCTCTCGGTGATCTCTCTCGAATGTCGCTGTTGTTGCTATCAGAGAGGAGGCAAAGGGTGAATCAGAGGTTTTCCCCTCTCTTTCTCTCATGATCTCTCTTGAATGTTGCCGCCACTGCCATCGGAGAGGAGGCGAAGGACAAATCAAAGGTTCCCCCCTCTCTCTCTTGTGATCTCTCTCTCTTGAAAGGTCTCCCGCTGCTGTTGAAGAGGAGGCCAAGGGTGAATCGAAGGCTTTTCCTCTCCCTCTATCTATCTATCTATCTATCTATCTATCTATCTATCTATCTATCTATCTATCTATCTATCTCTCTCTCTAACTCCGTTGCTGGTGCCATTAGAGAGGAGGCAATGGGTGAGCCGTCACGTAATCTCTCTTGCTCCTCGATCTCTCTCTCTCTCTCTCGGTATGGCTGGCGATCGAGCCACGATGGAGCGAAGGATGCCGAAGTGCTTCACACTAGCGCTCTGGGCATAATGTCGGAGAAGAAGAAGAGGAGCCTGGCATGACAAAAATCTTGTGAAACATAATATGACCGTGCGATGTGATCTAGACATGCACCTCAATCTCCATTGTTGGATCGTGATTGGTCATTTGTAATCACACGTGACACTGTGCTAAGCAGCAGCAACTTCGTTCACCCGTTTTACTCACACATTGTGCACACACAATTCAAACTATCCGATTGCAATCTAATGGCTTTGTGTGTTCGCGTGATGAGTGTATGTACGTCCAAATCTGATCTACCTGCTATTGTAGATCTCGTGAGTTTTTTTTTTCATTTTTCCTCTCTTTCACTCTCGGGGATCTCTCTCCTCTCGAACGCCCACTGCCGTCTCTCGGTGATCTCTCTCCTCTCTCCAAAGTCACCATCATCTATCAGTGATCTCTCTGGAACGCTGTTGGCGTTGTTGTCAAAGAGTAGGTGAAGGGTGAATTGGAGGTTTTTCCCTTTCTATTTCTCAAGTGATCTCTCTCGTGCCGTCGGAGAGGAGGCGAAGGGAAAATCAGAGTTCACCCCCTCTCTCTCGTGATCTCTCTCTTAAAAGTTCTCCCGTTGTCGTCAAAGAGGGAGCCAAGGGTGAATCGAAGGCCTTTCCTCTCTCTCTCTCTCTATCTATCTCTCTCGCTCTCTCTCTCCCTCGAACGTCGTCGCCAGTGCCATCGGAGAGGAGGCGATGGGCGAGCCGTCATGTAATCTCTCTCGCTCCTCGATCTCTCTCTCTCTCTCTCTCTCTCTCAATATGGCCGACAAATTTTTCACAAGTATACGAAGCCAATGTCGTAGTTTATAAAATATCGTCCCACAGGGAAGAGTTCAAGTATTAGAATTATATGATTCTAAATGATATCTAAACGGTTAGAAAATAAAAAAATAATAATAAAAACTAAATAAAAATGAAGTGCCGAAATAATTGCAGAAAATTTAGAACGACGAGAAAGAACGAGAATTGATAATGAATAAAAATAAGAATAAAAGTTTTAGGATTTTGAATCCACCTAGGATATTAATCATTTATCTTCTTTTCAGGCAAACACAATTCTAACTAAAATAATAAACGCCCACTTTCATGGTCACTTAAATTATTTTAATTGCATTACAAACTAAGATTTATGAGTACAATTATTATCCTTATTTCTACAAAATAATGCATTTTATGTCATTCATTTTAACTAATTTTAATGAACTACTTTCACAATCAAGATAATCTTAAGTCACTTAATTAGGTGGCAACTCTAATATAAGTATTTGGTCAAGCACATAAAAGACAAAGAGCACATCGGATCAAATAAAAATATTCCTTAATGATCAAATCCTAGATTTCATCAAACCCTAGAAAAAGAAATTTAGCCAAGCATATAGAAATAAATCATCATGAAAACACAAGATTTCATGAAAAGAGAATGAGATTAAGTTTAAGAAAGATACTGAAATGCAGAGAAAAATAAAAGTTCATCCTAGCCGTCTTCTAGCCCTAGAAACAATCTCCACATCCCCTTTCTTGTCCACTCCCAATTCTTTTTTTAGGTTTACAAACATGACTAAAATGCCCCTAAATCGAGCTCAAAATACGGTCAGCATGCCTTCAAAATGGTTCATTCACTATCGCTACGGCTTGGGAATGTGCACTACGATTTTGGTGTCTACGCTACAGTCTTCCTGCAGTGGTTCAACCAAAGGCATCTTTTGCCTGCTCTTCTACTATGGTATGCATCAATCCATTATAGTTTGGTCCACTCAATTAAGGTATGACCATAGGGAAGCAACAAAGAGTGTCTTCTATATTCATTTCTCATCCATTTTCCTCTTGGTTCTTGAAATTCAAGTACAAAATACTATAGATTTCGAACACTTCAAATAACCTTATAAAATTGGACAAAATCAAATAATTATAACTCAACAGAATTGATAATGCTTAAATATAATCAATAAATTTACGATCATCAATGGTTGACGATCAAGTCGCGATAGAGCGAAGGATGTTGGAGTGCTTCACATTGGCGCCCTAGGCATAATGTTGGAGAAGAAGAAGAGGAGTCGATCTGAATCATCCGTGGTACAGCTTTGATACCATGTTGGTAACGTGACCAACGACCTAAATCACCTTGTGGAGTAGGAAGAGAAAATAGGATTTTGGGGAAGAAACCCCTTATTCTGATTTCTTCTATTTCCCTAAAAATTTTTTGTCACTCATCCTTCCAAAAGGCTTTTATATGGTATTGCTAGTTGCTATACATCCAGCCATGTATAATAACACTGATACCATTACGTAACAGTCTTGGCAATTACCTGGATAGGAACATAAAACCAAAAAATATATGTGTACACATAATCACAACTACTGTAACTAAGGTGATACGTATGCTATTTTCCATTACTCCCCCTCAAGTTGGGGTCGAAAAATAACGAAGAGCCCCAACTTGTGCAGCAAATATGAATGTTGTCCTAATGAGAGTGCTTTGTTAATAGGTCAGCAACATGTTCTGAAGTGGGAACATGATGTAGAGCAATCAGCTTTTGTATTGCCTTTTCCCTCACAAAATAACAATCGACTTCCACATGCTTCGTGCGCTCATGGAAGACTGGATTTTCGGCAATTTGGATTGCTGCTCTACTATCGTTGTACACCTGTATGGGTTTCTCCAATGACAACCCAAGTTCCGAAAACAATCTGTCAAGCCAAACAATTTTCTGCAACCGCTAGTGCAATGCTACGGTATTCTGACTCAGCTGACGATCTAGAGACAACCGTCTGCTTCTTCGATTTCTAGGATACCAGGGAGTCACCCACCTTAATGCAAAAAGTCGAGACTGAACGATGAGAAAAGAGGCATGAAGCCCAGTCTGCATCACAGTAAACAACCATAGAGTTGTTCCTTTTAGTAGAGAACAGCAGGCCTCGACCTGGCACACCTTTGAGATATCTAAGTATTTGAAGCGCACCATCAAGATGAGATTGTTTTGGGCAATGCATGAACTGGCTCAAGTGTCTAACAGCAAAAGTTATATTAACTATAGTATGAGTGAGGTACAACAACCTACCAATTAACCTTTGAAATCCATCAACATTGCTGAGTAAATTGTCTTTTTGGTTTCCAACTTTCAAGTCATACTCATGCGTTGTATATTTGACATTCTGTTCTAATAGAGCGAAAGCTGGTTTTGATCCTGTGAAACCATAATCTGCAAGCAAGTTCATGGCATACTTCCTTTGTGTTAGGAAGATACCTTCTGAAGACTTCAATATCTCCATGCCCAAAAAATATTTCAGTCTACCCAAGTCTTTAATTTTAATTTTAGCCTCGAGTGCATTTTTAGCTGAAGCAATTAATGTAGTATCATTCACTGCCACTAGAATGTCATCTACATATACTAGAAGTGCTATGAAACCATCACCCTTTGACTTTGTGAAAAGGGTGT
Source organism: Pontederia crassipes (assembly GCA_030549335.1). Classification (NCBI taxonomy): domain Eukaryota; kingdom Viridiplantae; phylum Streptophyta; class Magnoliopsida; order Commelinales; family Pontederiaceae; genus Pontederia; species Pontederia crassipes. Next base: position 54,673,172 of record CM060194.1, on the reverse strand, counting down.
AATAATTTCTGCTTTGCATGAACCCAGCGCTTACTAATATTTCTGTGAATTTTATGTTCCATTGTCTTGAGGCCTGTTTTAATCCATATAAAGATTTTAACAGCCTACATACTTTCCCTTGTGACTCCCCCTGGATTACATATCCATCTGGAATCTTCATATAGACTTCTTCGTATAGGTCACCATTTAGGAATGCATTATTGACATCCCAATGCAAAAGTGTCCACTGATATTGTGCAGCAGCTGTTAGTAGTGTTTTGATTGTCACTGACTTAGCTACAGGTGAGAATGTTTCCTTAAAGTCAATCCCTTCCTTTTGAGTGTATTCCTTTGCTACTAGCCTAGCTTTGTATCTTTCTACTTTGTCATGAGCGGTGAGTTTCAATTTGTATATTCATTTGCACCCTATGACCTTTTTTTTCCTGGTGGTAAATCAATTATGGTCCAAGTTTTGCTTCTTTCCAAAGCTTTTAGTTCCTCCTCCATAGCTGTGACCCATTTAGAATCTGATATGGCCTCTTGATATGTATAGGGTCCAGATATGCCTAAAAGTGCTATTAAAAAAGTGGTACACTGTGTAGAGCAAGTTGTATATGACAAGTGCCCTTGGATTGGGTAAACACATTTAGTTGAGGCATGGTTTCCAACAAAGTATTCTTTCATCCAGGCTAGTGCTTTAGTGGATCATTTTGGCCTAATTGTAGGTACGACTGTTGGTTCATCTGAACTGTCAGAATTGGATACACCAGGCATTGTGGGAGCTTCTGAATTTGAGGAATTTGCAGCTTCTAAATTTGAGGAATCTGCATGATCAAGAGCTGGGGAAACATTCTGATTACTTAATTCAATAGTAACGTGGCCATCTTCTTCTAAAGTTGGATGATAATCATGATATATCTCAGCTGGATCATCAATGGGAAAAATAGCTTGGATTGTGAATCCGATTAAAAAACAACAGATTCACAAACAAACAATAAGGGTTACTCGAATTTGAAACTAAATGAACCACCCATTTTTGTTATTCAATTTTTTATTATCATTAACGTTAAGAAAATGAATCTTGTCAGACAAAAAATCCAGCAATACAAACCACTTAAATGAACTAAGACCCCAATAGAAAAAAATACCTGAGTTATCATCAGTTAGTTTTTCTAAACCTTTTAAAAAAGGAAACCTTTCTTCATAAAATTGCACATCTTTGCTGATGTAAATTTTTCCTATTTGAAGTTCCAGCACTCGATAACCCTTTTGTGTCACTGAATAGCCTATGAATGCACATTCCACTGCTCTTTTATCAAATTTTCCTGAGATCAACTTGTTGGTGGCAAAACACAAGCATCCAAACACTTTTAAATGTTTTGAATCATGAACCCTTCCAAAAGCCTTTTCATAAGGTGACACATTGTTTAGTACCTTGAGCAGCAATCTGTTTATTACATGTATTGCAGCTTGGACACTCTCTCCCCAGTACTTTAGTGGAAGATTGGACTGAACATCAGTGATCAAGCCACCTTCAAAATGTGTCTATGTTTTCTCTCAACCTTGCCATTCTGCTGAGGTGCGTAGATGCATGAGGTTTGATGAGTAATTCCCCTTGCCAGCAACATATCACTGCAACCTTTGTTTAAAACCTTGATCTTGTTGCTGAACTGCCTTTCAGACATATTGAGAAAGTTTTTCAAAACAAGATTACTCTCAGCTTTGGTTTTTATCAGATAGACCCATGTCAACCTGCTATAGTCATCGACTATGGTAATAAAAAAATTATACCCATTATGTGTGGGTATTTTAAATGGACCCCATGTGTCAAAGTGAATTAATTCCATAAAAGCAGTAGTATGATGAGAAACATTGTGCAAATTAAATGGAAGTCTTGTTTGTCTAGCTAAAGGGCAAACATCACATCTCAGAGTGTTTTTGCTTTTACATTGAGTAATGGAAGTAATATACCAAAACCTATCTATAGGCATATGGCCAAGTCGAAGATGCCAGATCTTCACATTGTCATCGGCGATAACTGCATTTGCAATGCTACTTGTATTCCCTGTAAGCTCCTTTTGAAGTTCCTTTTTTAGATAGTAGAGACTTCCTTGCTTCTCACCAATCTGGTTCATCCATCCATTGTGTGATCGCTGGATGAAACATGGCTTAGGATTGAATGAAACTATGCAATTAAGATCTGTAACTAATTGAGCCACTGAAATTAAGTTGAACTTGAATTCTGGCACATAAAGAACATTATATAAATATCCACCATTACTAAGGATATAATTGTCAACATGTGTGACTGCAGAATTGCTCCCATTTGGCAGTGAGACTTGTCTATTATGAGATAATTTCCTTAAATCAGAGAGTCATTCCACGTGAGATGTCATGTGGTTTGAGGCACCTGTGTCTAAAATCCAATCTGACCTACTATTAGTCTCAGTGAATGTATTTTTCATACCCGTCATGTTTGTAGTGTTTCTAAATTTTCTGAGACCTGGACATTTTCCAAAAGTCGGAGAAGTTTGTTGTATTGATCTTCAGTTATCAGTGGGGCTTTCTTCAAAACTCCTGCATTGTCAACTGATTTTGTCTGCTGAACTGTAACATTCAAGGCTTGCGGGTTGTTTGAAGTATTTTGGTTTCTATATCTTTTGAACTTGGAATTGGAAGGATACCCAATAATCTTATAGCATTGTGATTTACTATGACCAGCTTTCTTACAGTATTCGCACACAATACTATAATCTCTTTTTTGTTTCCCAAATATAGGTCGAGATTTAGAAGCCTGAAATGCCATCTGCTCATTAGTAGTGTTCTGCATCACAAGTTTCCTATGCCTCTGTTCTTCTTCAATAAGAAGGGAATACACTTGATTAATTGTGGGCAAGGGGAACATTAGGAGGATCTGAGTGCGAGCTTGATTGAACTCATCATTAAGGCCCATCAGAAATTCGTACATGTTTTGTTGAGCTAAGTATTCATGATAGTCTTTTAAAATATCTGTAATAGGTAGTTCAGGTATCATACTTCTAAGTTCTTCCCAAAGGTTTCTCAGCTTTGTATAATAATCAGAGATAGACATAGACCCTTGAACAAGAGTATAAATTTCATTCTGAACAGTATATATTTTCATGGCATTGTGTTTCTCAAACCGTTATTTGAGATCGACCCAAACCACATGTGCTCCTTGTGAGAATGATGTCTTGCTGATTAAACCCTTAGTTGCAGTACTTCTGATCCATGACAACACAAGTGCATTGCATCTTCTCCATTGGAACTGCAAATGTTCTTCTACTTTGTCGATTGTATAGGACCCATCAACAAACACGTGTTTGTTCTTTGTAGCAGTGCATTGAACATTTGATAGCTCCAATCAGGATAGTTTTCTGACCCAATTAACATTTCAGGGATCAAGATTAATCCAGGAGAGTCCAATGCACTTAAAAACAATGGGCTAGATGGATCAATGTTCATCGGCGTAGTCACAGAAGAGGAACCAGAGTCTGAAATAGACATGATTGTCGCAGACTAGAACTCGATCGCAAAAAACACAGAAAGACGTCCAGACCAAAAGTTGTGAACTCAGCAATGTAAGGGGATTTAATCTCACCAGGTTCTGCTTCAGTCGATCTGAATAATCCGTGGTACAACTCTGATACCATGTTGGTAACGTGACCAACGACCTAAATCACCCTGTGGAGTAGGAAGAGAAAATAGGATTTGGGGAAGAAACCCCTGATTCTGATTTCTTCTATTTCCCGGTGTTGCTAGTTGCTACACATCCAGCCATGTATAGTAACACTGATACCATTACGTAACAGTCTTGACTGTTACTTGGATAGGAACATAAAACCAAAAAATATATGTGTACACATAATCATAACTACTGTAACTAAGGTGATACGTATGCTATTTTCCATTACACACATATATATATATATATATATATGCATATTATATATTACTTTTAGACATATATATTTCAAGGTTAATAAAAAGTTGTAATAGTTTTTTTTTTCTGTTACACAAGTGGGTTAACAGTATAATACAAAATAAAAAAAACAAATTAGAAATAAAGGATCACATTGCACTAATGTTGTTAAACCTAGACTCGATGTAAAAATTAATTTATAAAAGTTCATAAAATTATACTTTATATAATTTTTTTACACGAGTTTGCATGATTCTATATGAGTCATTACATCACCGTGTACAATAAAAAATATTGTAAATCTTAAATATTTTAGTTAACTAATATAGTTTATGATTGAGAATTAAATTAATATAACGAGAAAACATTTTAATTCAACCACATTTAATCATATTTATTATTTACTATTTTCTAATTTAACAAAATTAGCCGTTAGTAGTTACTTAGCACTTGAGTTGTAAGTGATATTACTTATTTTAATAGTTATCTCATATTAGCATATGTTAGTTATTTATTATTTATGGGTCATAGATATGTACATAATATTATATTGTGATTACATAATAATTACTTTATAATTATTAGATATGTGCGTAATATTACTAGATCTGTACATAAATTCTACGAGTTCACGATATGATTTTTATGTGCAATTATATCACTACGAATTTTGTTGACATACACACCTCCATTCTTACTTTGTAATAACAATTATTTGTGACATTAAAAAACAGAAAAATAAATTTTCAAGACCAATAACATTTAGTATGTGAAATAATAAATGAATATAAATTCATAATAGAAAAAAGTTAATCATGAAACAATCATAAAAAGTGGTTAATTATCATATGCTTCGAATATAAATGTTTTCTTTACTTATCTTATTTTTGTTCTCATTCATATTCATGTTCTAGTATAATATTTATATTCATGTTCAAATTCATATTAAACATTTGTTTTTTTATTTTTAGTGTGTTTTCACTACATATTTAAATTTACAAGCAAATGTCTCAAAACTTCTAGATGTGTTGTCTTAAGTGAACTTTTTATCTTTTATTAAGAGTAGTCATGATACTTTTTTTTTAGTTTTTGAGATCATGATGGATCAAGTGAACATCAAAGGATACCTTTGATCCTCCATGAGTTCTTATAGGGACTCTTTTATGCAATTTGATACATTCTTGTAGATTTTTTCACAATTCCATGCATTCTTATAAGGATTACATGTCAATCCTAATGTCAAAAATATAAAACTTATATTGTTAAGGACAATCAATACACATGAATTACCATTTTTACAACTTTCATCTTGCTACCTAATTATTTATCTTTGAAGGCTTAAGTTTAACAAAATCTTAAAAAGAATAAGATAACTTAATATGGATAAAAAATAACCAACTTGTTCATATATATCATGAAAACTTTGTTCTGATTGAGTCAAACTTGGGTCGAATAAGGACACATGCCATGCTCCAATGAAACATGATCCATGTCCTAACCAAAAATCCCTAACTTCAACTTTAGCAAAATTCCAGGGTTGAGCATTGTAGTGACACGACCAATGTTGAAGGCAACACGAGCCTTGAAATATCTCATGGGCTGCTTTCATCTTGTCCTCATCATGATTTTGAAAGATGACATAGTTAAACTTCTTTCATAAAAGACTAAATTGTTGCACTTTTGTAGCTTTGGACGATGCCACTAGAGGAGTATTTCCTACTATCAACATTGAAGATGTCTATTGACTTTGTATTTATGCACAAAAGAATTAGAAGATTAGAAGCTAGACAATCACTCAAAACAACTGATTTAATTTCCTCCAAGATCCAAGAAGTTATTAAGAAGGCTTTGGAGAAATTGAATTTTGCTGCCCAAGTGAATGAGTCAGCCACATCATCAGAACTCGTGTTTTAATTGTTGAAATGCAGATCACACTTTTGAACATTGCACGCAAGTTGACTCTACAACAACATGATAATTGAATTGATAAGTTAACGACTTTGAAGTTTTTCATAAGCATAATGGGCAGTACATCCTAAAAATAAAATTCACTAATGTCTTATATAGATAATTATTATCAAGCTACTCCATATCAGAATTAGAGTTGACAATCAATATTTCAACAATTACGAACTTATAAACTTTTATTCTTACGAGCAGATGAACCTCTTATAGAGATAATCATTATCAAGCTACTCCAAATAAGAATTAGAGTTGACAATCAATATTTCAACAATTATGAACTTATAAACTTTAATTTATTCTTACGAGCAAATGAACCTCCAAAGTCTAAAGCATGTGTCCTTTTGAAAATAATGAAGAAACATCAAGAAATACTCTAGTTATACTTTAGTTGTTAATAGGGACAGTTGATAGTAAAAAAAGCAAATGTTTATGAAGACTCAGTACGAAAATCAAGCAAATTTCTCAATACAAGACTAGCTTATGCTTTTTCATCTCAACCTGAGATTACTACTAAAGAACAAGTCCTAGTTATAACCTTGAGGAGAGGAAAATATATCTTTATAAGATCAATGCCATTTGAATTGAAAGTACATTAGAAATCAATTCTAGAAAGTGTTCTAGCTCAAATGTCAACTCAAAAGCAAATTGAACAACCAATTGGAAAATCATAAAAAAATCACAACCCTCAAAATAGTATCTTTCACAATTATATTTGCTTCACGGGGTGTTGATGTACATACTACATATCAACAAAATTTTGACCTTATGCATTTCAAGAGCTATCCTTTCTAGAAAGGATGTTCAAAACTAAATAATGTCAATGATTTTTTTAACTCATTAAACTATTAAAGAGACTTCAACTTAACATTCCATTTGTTGAAGTTTTCCAACAAATGCTAACATATGCTAGGTTTCTAAAAGATATTTTGTTTAAGAAAAGGGCATTTAATGTAAATGAAAATGTTTCCCGTACTAGACATGTCGATGCTATTATATTGAATAACATTTATCCTAAGTTGAAATATTTTAATAATTTATCTATATCTTATGATATTGCACATAGTAAAGAAGACATTATGTGACTTAAGTGCTAGTGTCACCTTGATTTCTTTCTTTTTATGTAAAAAAGTTAAATATAAGAAAACCCCAATCTACCAACATGATACTCCAACTAATGGATAGATCAATTAAATATCTAGAGGGATTTTGAGAGATGTCCAATTGAAAGTTAAAAATTTTTCGTCCCAATTAATTTTGTGGTTCTAGACATGAAAAAAGATTCAACATCCTCTTTAATTCTAGGAAAATCATTTCTAACAACGACGAGACACTAATTGATGTGGAAAATAGAAATTTGACTTTTCTTTTTGAGGAAGACAAAATTGAATTTACTTTAAATCAATATTGAAATTTGTTGAACCTATAGAAGAAATTGTGCAAGAATTTTTAGTAAAATTTCATAAGATATATAGATTCACTAGAAAGTTGTCTCATACGGTCATACTTCAAGAGCATAGCAATTCTAAAGCAATTGTGTGCAACCAAACTCCAGATAATTGTTCCTAGTAAATTGCAAAAAATTAAAAAGTAAATGTGAGAGACATTCCACAACCCATCAATTAGGATTTAAAAATAGTCAAAATAATGGCTGATGAAAAGTGATTCATTTAAATCGTAACTTTTGAGACTGTTCAAGTACCCTTGGTAGAGTTCAAATTATTTCCCTCTATTCCTTAAGTATGAGTTTTTGGTTCCAAATTCTACATTTCCCAACATTGTTAATGATGTTTTGAAGATATGCTGCATATGCATATATGGAGATATGAGGTGTTGAAATGGAACTTACTCAAATGAAATTTTAATTCAATAGAATTATGCTAATTATTTAATGTTGTCCAAAGTAAAAAATATGATGAAATTTCTCATCGAATTTGAATGATGCCATCTATATGTCTGATTATTAATAATAGTAGTCACTTATTGTATTAGATCCAGTATATCTAGCTAAACTTCTAAATTAAACAAAGTCCATGATTTTCAACTTAATTAATTGATTAATTATGTAAACCATGGGGATGCACATTCATTACTATTAAATATTTCCATAATTCACACACCATGTGCAATTATGCCGCAATCAATATGTATAGGATACCATTTCGATCTCAAATGTTTTACAAGCATAAATGGGTTACAAAACTCATTGTTCAATGTACTCATCCAAAAATGCAACTTTTAATGTCAATGTTATGTATTTCTAGCCAAATTAAAGGCTTAATTAATTATATAAACATGGTTATATAAGTGCGACAAGTCATAAAAAATGTTTATTGTCGTTTAACTTATTTTCTAGAAATTTAAAAGCATATGGTAGTAGAACTATGGGGATGATTGATAATGAAATTCCATATCTCTAGCAATTCCTTGAATTATATGCAAGCTATTTAGGACTATATTTAAGGTTCAGTCATGTATGTATATAAGATTCAATGCTATGTATGCTTTTGGTTTATTGTCATTAGAGTTACAAATTGCTTTTCATAAAGTCACAATCTTTTTAAATTCTTGAGTCAAACTCTTAAACTCTTATGAGTTCAAGAGTTTACATGAGTAAAATGAGTCAAATTGATATAATATCATAATTAACATAGACTCAAATTTTACAAGAACACTAATTTAAAATTTTTCATAGAAATTATATAAACTAGAGTTTATACGAGTCCATATGATTATATAAATTATTTATGTTGTACAATAAAAATTATAAAATCTTACATATTTTATTTGATTAATGTATTTATGATTGAACAAAAAAGTGAAATTAGTATCATAATTAGAAAGTTTAATGCAATCATTTTATTAATTTTTATTTTATAAATTTTCTATCTCAATAATCATAGTTGTTCATAATTAGTTAGACATTTATTAGTTGCAAGTGATAGTACTTTTTTTATTACTTTCATGTTTATTTCATATTAATAAAACATATTAGTTGTTTGTGATTTATAAATCATAAATATATGTTTGTAAGTACATACTAATTACTTAAATAATTAATATTATTTGGTACATAAACTCTACAAATTCACCTACAATGTGAATTTACTTAAACTCTCTAACTTAACAACATTAAAGCCAATAGTGGCAACATAAGGAAAAATGAGCATAAAAATTGGTCATTCCTATGAGTACTATAACTACATTCTTGCGTGTTTGTACATATTCTCTTATGTCACCATTCAACGTCCTTACATGTGAAGGGGAATCTCAATTTGTGCTCTTTTTGTCCCTCCTTAATGCCTCTTCCTAGCTACATAACTCCAAGTCAGGATGGATGACACAAACTAAACTTGTACAGGCTGAACATCTCCTATCTTTCCATTTTCTTAAAAAATTGGAAAGCAAAGTGAAAGTGAGGGTTTATAAAATTGGATAATGGGTCGTATTTTTAAGAGATACTAGTAGTGCCGAATTCAATTCTTAAAGTTATCAACTTAATCAAACTTGATCATTTACGCTCTCAATGAAGATAGAGTAGCTCTAGACATTGAATGGTGAAAACCAAAAGAAAAAAAAGCGAGGGTTTATAAGAGATATGCTGGCTATCAATCAGTGTTGCCTCATATCAGTAACGTAACTAATGTTGTCATTAAGTTGGTCATAAATTTATCACAATAAAGAATAATATGCTTGTCAAAGTAAGGTGTTTAACAAATTTTCAATTTTCCACTAATCCATCCATAATTTTGAAATTTAAAACATTAAGACGATTAGAGAGCGACAGTTATTAGATATATAAATTATTCATCACTGCCTTGATCATAAATTCGTCATCATAATGATTGTTGTGCGGTTGGAAATAAGGTATTACATGTGCTTTGAACTTGTTGCTAATATATCACTAAATGTGACGATTTAGGGAAAGTAAAAACATTAATAGCTAATGAATTAATTTCTTGTAATGTCTGGAGAAGAATTCCTGAAAAGGGAATCTCATGCATGCAATCAGAGCATCCGAGGCATTATTTTTTTTTTCCTATAACAGATCCACATTCATGTCATTTAGTTCCACTACCATGCAGAATGTCACCTTGCTAATTAAGTAATGTGTTCATGTCTATGGCATCCAACACTGACTTTCACGCACTTAATTTTTAACTCCATGCATTCGTTACATTCAAAAAAAAAAAAAAAAGAACATTAATCACAATCAAGTTATGAGCTTTCTCAGCTATCCATTTTTTTATTTTGGCGAAGGTACGCTGATAATTAAGCTCTATTTTCTGGTGCAAGTCAACCTCTTTGTTTCGACTATTTTCTTAGTGCATGTCAAGCGCTTGTTACTAGAAAATTTCTATTCTCGAATAAAAATTTAAATACTTGAAAGATAAATGGTGTCAGGACTGCCAAATACAAATATTTCTGATAAAGCAAGCACATTCCGAAAAAGAATAAACAAAAACAGAAGGCATACAAAAGGATGAACTGTTTATGATTTGTGGTAATTTAAATGTATCCAACAAAAGCCAATGCTTCCACCGAAGATAAACTCTACTTAACGTGTGTATATATTTATATTTATGTAACTAAAACGCATCCAGTATATTATTAGACTTTCCAAAATGAACTTATCGACAATCAAATAATTGTTTCTAATATTCGCGAACAATGAGAGAAAGTTCAAGTAGTACTCGTCCCATGAATTTTTTTTTTTTCTCTACAATGGCGAGTGTGAAGAATTAAGTTTATGTGCAAGACGTGATTCTTACGTTACGAGCTTGGCATGGATGGCTGTCTGTGATCAATCATCGAAGCTAAAGAAGAGAACTGCTCGCAACTGAAAACTAGTAATCTTTTCGATTCATCACATGGCCATTTGTTATTTGCAACAATGTCTGATCGATCTTTGATCAAGATACATGATGGAAAAATTCGAGAACAAGAAGAGAAGATCGCAGAGAGATTGTAGAAAAATAGAGGAGACACACGAATTTACCTAGGTTCACCCTTGAGATGAGGGCTACGTCCTGCAAAGAGGTTCCACTATATCGTTTACGTTTACAGCCGCCACACAGATTACATCAGAAATTAGGTTATTAATAACCTCTTCAAACTGGATTTAAAATCCAAATAAACAGAAAAAAATTTAATCCGAACCACACGAATCAGCTAAACAAAAGTCCAAAACTCGTCTAGATTTCGGGGGCGCTGCCCCCGAGCTCCCGCCCGCTCACCGGACCGCCGTCGGGGGGCGGGACCCTCGAACCCCCCCTTCGTTCGTACGCCAATAGCACTGCTAATTGAATAATACTCAGATTCTCCTAAGCTCACATGGGCGAACCCGATGTGAGAAACAAAGGGTTATGAAGTATTCACCAACTCTAATAATATATATATATGGGTAGATCGATGAAAAAAAAAACACTTTTGGCCGGAATCAAAGAAGCAAAGCAAAGTACATAAATTATAACATATGCAGGAAGAGCTACAAATTAAACACAGCACAGTTGGGAGGACTACGCTAAATTCGATAAGCACACAACAGCCTTGTAGGTTGAAGGGCCTCCAAGCCTAAGCTCAAGATCTATTTCTTCGACAGCACTAGGGATAAGTTCGAGTACCTCAGTTGGCCTCCCAAGCTGGGTGCTTGAAGAAGGGAACGTACCGCCGATCCGCTGCCTCTTAATACTCGCGATCGCAGCTTCGTCATCACGAGAAAGATTTCTATGCACGAGGAAATCCGTGTCTTTCGCGATGAGATTCTCACCGTGATTGATCGGTTCATGCCGCGTGTTGATACCCTTTGGTGCTTCAGCTTCACAGCTTGATTGGACATGTTTCTCTTGGGTTGCAGATGAGGAGGAGGAGGGAAAAAGCAAGGTTCTTGATGAGAGAGATGACTGCACAAGAGTGGTGTCATTGCTAGGGTTGGACGTCGGTTCAGCATCATACGACAAAGAGATCTGATGGGGGCCGTTTGCGTTCAGGCCTTTGCAGTGATTCCGGTGGTGGTCATGATCAGTATTAGTAGTAGTAGTACCATGGCTGCCGCAGCTCGAAGACTGCTTGAGCCGCGCACGGTCCCTCCGGTGCACGTTCATGTGGCCGCCAAGTGCCTGCGCCGACCGGAACTCCCGTCGGCAGAAGCTGCACGTATAGGACCTCGGCGGCCATGTGCAGCCTCCTAAGAGGCCCGCAGAGTCCTCGGCGAAGGCCCGCTCTTCCCATGACTCGGCATAGTACAAAGAACTGGGCGGGGAGATCGCATGAAGCATCCGGGAGCCGAGAGCAGGTCTCTCGCTCAACCTACTTCTAGTCTGCAACCAATACTTGGACTGTTCCATATCAAAGAGGAAATCAGGGATCAAATTAAGCTGGGGCAGTTGTGATTCGCAGATGCTTTTTTTTCTCTCAGAGATATATTAGGAATGCTGGATGTTGATGGAGGAGTGTAAATGTGTATATATCTATATGATTTACATCTGAACTGTTTCCTGGAGAGGCTTGTATGACTCTAGAATATGAGAAGATCCAAAAAGTCACACTGATTATGTAATCAAATTAAAGTAGCCCCCAGAAGGGTGGTGGATTCTGGCTTTTCTGGTAGATTTTAGTCTAGGAATGCATGCAATTTGTATATAGTCAGCTTTCTTCTCTAGTACTCTACTAAGAAAATTTCTTCTCAAATGGAAACTACTACATATACACATATATTTATATGCACATAAATACTTACCCATTGTTAAAGTAATTTATAATTTCATTTACTGAATCATAATTCAAGTAATATACAGGAGGGAAAATTTCGATCTAGTACTGAAAATATAGTACTAATTTTGATGGCTGTTGCAGACTCACGACCACAGTGATTTGGAGTACTATCTTCACATGAGTAAGGCATGATCCTACAGTACTTTGGACATGTAACTCTAAGCCAGTGGGGCATGCAGTGCATGCATGCAGCTGAGTTTGTAGTACTGTTCCATGTCGGAGATTGTAATCTCTCACCATCTGGTCCCCCAATCAGAATGACAGCATTCAGTCGGTGGCTGCAGTAAACGTGCGGGGGGATGGTGCAATGTTTGATCTTTTTTCTGGTACAATTCCCCCTGAATTAACCTTCAGGATTTCAGTCATCTGATCAAGAGTAGTTTCCCTATGATCTTAGACGACTGCAGTATGATCAAGTCTACTTAGCGTTGATGTGAGAAATGCTAATGAGGGGCTATCTCATACGTCTTAAAGAAATCAAAACATATAACTGGCAGTTCTTGTCTTGATGACGAACGCGTTTTATATTGTGGCTCAATTATTCCTCCTCAGATGTTTAAAAAAGAACCAGCATGCAAGAATGTGATAAGTCAAATGCGAAAGATTTGCGACAATTTTGTGGACCATGCCACATCATTTTAATATGTATCTTATAGGTACTGAGTGCGTGCGCGCGCCTTGCAGGCATCAAATGTTCTCTCTTCCTCTTTACTTAGTGTTCATATGCAGGCTGATGCAGGAAAAATTAATGATGCTTGCAAAAAGTTGCAGGAGGGACTCAAACTATGAGCTTTCATTACTCAACAGGACATGAAATTAATGTTCTTAATTTGGCAAAAACAAAACTTAAGATATAATAATGCACTAAGCATGAAATTAAAACTTTTCTGTGCATGGTAATCCGAGGCAGCACCAATATTACACAATGCAAAGGTTATGTTGGTCCCTGCATGCATCAAACATTTGGGGCATATCAAAACTGTCCCATCATTGTATCAGAAATTTCTTACATATGAAGCAAATTTGGTACCTTTCCAGTATTTATATATAATAAAGCTTACAACTCTGGCAAAGAGTAGTTTTTTTTTCCTTCTGCAAGTAAATTATTTAACCCACACTTAAGCGGTCATTTGTCATGGATTCCTGAGGAGATGTCTTCATGCTCCACTTGTTCCCAGGAAATGCAAGACACGGCCAATTCATACGTGACACGCAGAAAAGGACTCTTTACTATCTGCATAATTGATAGAGAAAAAGCTAACAACAGGACTCATGTAAACAATATATGGTACAAAGTCATTCAAAAATCACTGGAATAATTCAAAATCACTGCGGATAGAGTTAGAACACGAGCCAAAACCTACACCTTCCAACGAGCACTGTTCCAACAACATGTAGTTCACAAATCACTCGAGTAATCCCACTTCATGCAGTAAACTTTTGCTTCACTTCTTTGTCAGCACAATCCCTCCTATGACGATTAATTTGATCATGGAAGAGTTCCTCGGATAAGCATGGGGATTGGGCTTTCAGTCTAAAACCAAGATCGGAAACCAGGATTTAATCTTACTTCTGCTACCATCTTAAATTTTACCAACTACTAGGCAGACCTAAAAATATGAGCTTTTTTATATATTCCTGCAAATTATTGCGTCCTTTTCGTGTGCGCCAGTTTGACTGAAGTCAAATACAGTCCAGAATTCTTGTGTTCCTCAGGTTGAAAAATAGATATGTCTCGAACTAAGCACCAGATTTAGAATGTTTTTGCAAGCATTGTTTTCTGATATAATAAAATTTGTTTTTCATAAAGTTTGAGTAATGTATCTATGTTCCCTTGTTGGCTACCGAGTTTGCTGAAGCTTATTAAATATATTTCTTATGTCCTGCAGGGAGGCCTTTTTAATTCTGAGAAGTAATGGAATATATTCTGGAATCAGCAAGGAGACATTTTACAGTACATACTTTATTCTATTATTAGGACAACAGAATGTGACAGGGTATCCTCCACCTCCCCTGAGAGGCTTATCTTGGCGTGGGTGCAAGAACGACTGATGCCATGACTGTGGACATTGCTTGGAATGCCTTCCTGTGATTTTGGCATCATTACCTTTTGCGCATTGTCCTGTTCATGGTTGCAGAACAATCCGATCTGCTCAATCGCTCACAGGATAATTAGTTATGATTTAGCCATCTGTCCAAGTCCTTTCACTGCAGGAATGGACCCGGTGGCATGCATGCCTTGGCTCTCTCTCTCCTCTCTCTCGCTCTCTCACACACACACTCTCTCTCTCTCTCACCCTCCCCTTTCTTCGTTTAGTTGTGATGACTGACGCCTTTCGAAATGAGTCTCCAACTAACACAACTTGGAAAAAAATATTTCACTGTTCAGAAATATGTTCTTATGTGAAAGTGAATCATTCTTGTGAACTGAAGATCAAGAGGGTCCCCAGAAATTGATTAGATATATATCACGCATTAAGGTTAGTCCCTTTCTTCCGGCACTATGATTGCTATCATAATCTCCACAATAATTGTCATCAACAAGGGCTTCCCCATTGCCTTACCTTAAATTTCTTCCAGGTGAATTTCACAAGAAGCATGTGCATTACTGCGAGTTGCACCTTAATCAACCTCTCCTCAATCTCCATTGATGTGTAAGCATGCATGTCCATATAATTCTATCTGTATTCCGTTGGGCTGTTCAGATCAGATTCCAATTTGATAGGAAATGAAAGGAACGACGTTTAAGCTCGTCAAACCCACAGTTAAATCTAAGAATGTCGTAACACTTTACCAAATCAAGAATCTGCTCAATCCATAAGAGTTTACGTATTTACATTAAAATAACTTGGAACTTCAACGTTTAATTCCAGTAACATTAATGGTGTTCTAACTACAAGTTTGTCCGATTCAAAAGTCTATGCCTATAAGTTGATCCGTCCTTGTTTCATGCTTATCAGCAGTAGGCAGTACAATGTTCGCTTCGCTGCAGCTGTGTCAAGGGTGCAAGGAAATTAAAGTAGAACCGATCATTAATCCTTCTATAAAGTTCTGCTACAGCAGGCATTCATACCTTTCAGTCTTCCTAGGCTTTGACAATGGCTGTTACTGACAGATGAAGAAGAATCTCAGTTAGATATTAGCCACAGTAGTGGCCAGTTTTCTGCACAAGGAAAGAACATCTTGCCTTGACCATTTAAATGGTTGCTTCTGGGGTCTTTTCAGAAATGCTCCAACAAATCTGCATATGTTGTCCCACTTTGATTGCTGATATTAATGTAGGTTTGTGCAACTTTGTCAAGCACATGAACAATCTAAACCAGCTTTTATACTGAGTAGCTAGGTCAACTTGTTGACATAACCAGATCAGTAGTGCCACAATCTCAAAAAAAATGTTGGTAGGTTTAGACTCTCTTTTATAGGTGAGGTTCTATTAAAGGCCAGCAGTGATGGCAGCAAATTAAGCATGCATGTCTAGCCACATCAAGCATCTTTTTCCACACTGTACTTATAGCATAGTTGTATCATTTCATGTAATAATTGCAAATGTGTAGATTTCCCTCCTTTAATGGTATAATATCCTACAGCTTTTACTAATGTCTTTGGGATATAACCAACAAAGATAGGAAATTAATTACAGGATGGGTTGCAATAAAACAATCTTGATACCTTTTGCTCATGTTAAAAAATGTTTTCACGATTCTCCTCTATCTCAAATTTCGTGGAATAAAAAAAAGGAAAAAAAACATTTCTCCTGTAACATCGTATAATACGATTTTTATCTTGATTCTAGGATCATAATTGATGATAAAAAAATTGCTGAAAAGAAGGAAAAAAAGATATAAATTGGGCTGTTCTTTTAATACGAAGACGGAATGATGAACTGAACCCAGTTGCATTTTGTTCGCAGTAACTCCAACACTTTGACTTCAATTATGCATGGGCTCGTCTTTATGGGCCGCCCAGTTTCTACACATCTCAAGCAGGTTTAGGTTTCCTTTTATTATCCTCTTCTCAACTCCTTTCCTTTAATTTTTTTTTTTTTTTTTTTTACTTTGAGATGGTCTGGTTCCGAGGATCTGTGTGGTGACCCAGTGCATGAGCCAAAGTAAAGTAGATCACCCAGTTAACCAAATTGGTTGTAACAATTAGTTAACTTGAAGTATCTATTAGCATGTCTTCTCAGTTTATCACAGACCCATCTCTTTTATTGCCTACCCTTTGGCGCATATTTTGCAAATGGTCTTATAAACTTTTTTTTATTCTCAATTTGAGCCCATTTTTTCTTTCTTTAGGAAACACACATCATATTTTAAAACTATCATTATATATATATATATGGGAAAAATGAGCATGTGAAGCGCGTGTGAAGAGATCTTAGACATATTTTTCTTCATTTTTTCGATATCTTTCTTTACTGATAATTTAAATGATCATTAGTGATAACAAAAAATAGATGCTTATATTCATTATGATGGATAATAATGTGCAGAAGTTCGTCAAAATTCAAAAATAATGAAAAAATTATTATTAATAATTTAAATCATATATTTGTTATCCCCAGTCAACCTCTAAACTATCAATAAAGAAAAAATGTCGAAAAAATAAATATAAGTATGTCTAAAGCTACTTCACACGCTCATTAAATTCATAATATATATATATATATATATATAGGGTAAAATGAGTGTGTTTAGCGCCTGCTGCTTCACACCGTGTGAAGCACTATCCGAACCGTCCAAATTGAATCTAATGGTTGAAAGGAAGCGTGCGACCTGAAGGGGTAAGAGGTGATCTGATGGTTGTTGTACATCTTGTGAGAAGATGCCCGCCCTCTCTTCCTCTCTCGATCTAGGCGGCCGATGAACACCCGCCATCTCTTCCTCTCTCGATCTAGGCGGCCGATGAACACCCGCCATATCTTCCTCTCTCGATCTAGGTGGCTTGCGAACAGGCGAGCATAGTCCAGGAGAGGGCACTGACAATCTAGGCGAGGGATCTAAACGGTCGGCGATCCAGGCCTCTCTCTTTCTTGATCTCCTCCTCTACCTCCCTCTCTCCATCTTCCTCTCTCTCTCTCTCCATCTCCCTTCCCTCCCTAGATCTCCTCCGGTCCAGATTTGTGATGCCCTTCGTTTCGATGTCGGCCATCGTAACCTCTAGGTCGCCGGCTCTGAGATCATGCTCCATCGGCCTCTAGATCGCGCGTGCGCAAGAGAGAGGAGTGCTCACCCTCGATCGCCAATCGAGCTGGAGGGGAGATGAGATCGTCGGCCGATCGTGTGTGAGAGAGAAGAGTGCATGAGATTTCGAGAAATTCTCGTAAGATTTTGAGAAAATCTCGTGTGGCTTTGTATCCGTCGCTAGATTTAATCTGGACGATAAGATGATGCTTCACATGGTGTGAAACAGAGGGCACTGGAAGTATCTCGAGAGTACATTTTACCTTGTATCTCGAGAGTACCTTCTCTCACCATGCTCTGGAAGTACATTAACCTCCTCCCCACCCCCCCCCCCCCCACACACACACACACACAAACAGATAGAGAGAGATTAGGATGAGATCAAAGAAATTGAAAAAATTAGGAGGAGATAAAATAAACTAATTGCACCCTAAAATCTTTCAATAATAGATATTATTTCACGGCTTGATTTCAAATATGAACCGATTCAAAAAAGGGGTTCACTGAGCTTCCAAACCTTTGATCTAACCATAGTTAAGTCGTGCAAGCCCTACTTCTCACATTCGTCCCATTTTATTTACTCCTCTTTGGTCTTCTCCGTCAACTTTTCCTCCTCTCCTTCAACCTTTCAACCTTCAATGATCCCTCCTTCCCCTCCTTAATCCTAAGGCCTTAGATCGCTAGATCCTCCTGATCGCTGAGGCCTTAGATCGTTAGTTGTAGTAGGTGATCTCGCTCATTTCCTTCATGATCTCAAGCACTCAACAAATCCAACCATGGTCGAGGGATGAAAGGTTTGATCCTTTGTACAATCTTTTCCTTTTGTCGTGTTTCCTCCCTGATTGCAAGCACCACATGCAGTAATAAAATTCGATCTAGGTTGCATTCTCATGGAAGACGCACACCAAAGGTCGAATCCCTTGATCATAGTTTAAAGATTTTTATAAGGACTAGTTGTGCTAAAATCTTTCTCCTATATTATATTTATATTATAAAATGCTTTAAAGTTTTATAGTATTTATGTAATGTTTATATTTCACCTCTGGTGAAACATGAAAACTTTATTATTAAACTCAAGCTTATTATGTTGTAGTTAGGCAAGATGGAATTCACTCATAAAATGTTACTATCAACATGAAGTCATCATTAGGACATCATGGACTCAAGTTAATCTTGATCGTAGATTTTATGGTTGTAAAAACTATGAAGTAAAAATCACATTTTTAGGTTATTTTGTTTCAACAAATTTTGTCAATATAATAAATTTGTCCTTGCTTTTTTTATAAGAAAATAGATCATATGAATACTTTCAATGGTTGTATCCTGACATTGGATCTCGATGCAAGATTGTTATTAATGATTTGCTACAAAAGATAAAACTATCGGTTTCATACCACAAATATAAGAGGAAAAAAATCAAGCTAATATTGAATTTGAAAGGCAAATGTGTAAAATTCAAGATGGTATTGAATTTGAAAGACCAAATCCTTTTCTTGATTTTAAATAAGAATAATAAAAATGTTTAAACAATGATGATAGAAAATAAAGTGGTTCTAATCATTTTTACCTTAGCTCTTAGACAAGTAATTTTATAATTAAACAATACATCACACTCACCGCATGCCCTCTTCTTAACCTCAATTTGTGACTTGCCAAGTTCAATTCTAAATTTAATCCTTTGAATTTTTTTAGGTCTTCCTTTTGATTTTACATATGATGGGTCATTAATCATAACATCTAATTCTTGTGGGATTTGATTTAAAGTTAATTATATGTCAAATGAAATGCTTTGATGTATATCCATAACTCTTCTAATTCGTGAACTTCATTTATAAGAGACATTTCATAATGTAAATGATCATTTGAATGCAAACCCAAACTACGAACTCTCAAAATATTTGTTTGCCAAGTTCATTTCTTCAAATGTTGTCAATCTCTAGAATGCTACACAATGATCCTCTAGGATGCCATATGCTTGCTTCCATGTAGTCCATTTCTCTTCTCATTCTTTGTCAGACATTGAAACATATATTCATTTCTTGATATTTCTTTATAAATTTGTCAAATGCGCATCAATTGCGATTGTTAATCAATGCATTTTTATGATATGTCCAGTGTAAAATCGATATCTTATATTTGAAAATACTTTATGTATGATGTTTCCCATAGTAGTTTCTTATTTTGTAATAGTGCATATGGATTATTTTAAATGCATATAATTTAATCATGTCAAAAACAGCTAGATGAACATGTCCTCTGTTTCGTTAAACAAGAATGTGCATCCAAATAAAATAGACTATATATGTTGACTAACATGTGGGAATAGCAAATGACATGCAAACTTGTTAGTTCTATAAGTAGCATCCAAAACTATTACATCTTCAATAGTCGAATAGTTATCTCTCGATTTGTTATCATCCCAAAAAATATTTCTTGTAGTGTTACTTTAATCCAACACTATTTCAAAATGGAATTCTAAATCATCATTTATTTTTCTTTTTGTTTGAAATATGCAATGACACCCATGCATTCTTTACCAACATTGTTTGGTCTCCTTGCATTCAAATGATTTATAAACATTGTTTGGTCTCTTTGCATTCAATTGATTTATACATTCTTGCATTGTAATTGATGGAGAACTTTAGAAATTTAGAATCTTAGGAATTTCTAAAAAAACTAAGATCAACTTCATCTAATATTGTAATGACATTCTTAAAACCATCACAAAATTTAGTATGCGATGAGAACCATTGAAGGAGTGGTCAACATGTGATATGTTGTTCATGAAATCTTTTTATGGTCCACCTTTTGTCACATGTTTCACCAACTAATAAATGAGCTTCACAACCAAACCATCTTTCCATGAAATCATTCTCAACATTTCGATTGAGATCCTTGTAATCTTCCTTGGAACAAACATATAAACTACTAAAAAAATTTTTGATTTCACTCACTTGAAGAAATAAGCTTTCTGAACAAAGAATCCAATGGCTCTAACATATACATTATAAAATTTATATACTTCTTCATATGAATCAAATGCCATTCCAACACATGATTTCATATTAATGTCTGGAGATATAGTAATTTCATTATTTGATCATTACTAACATTGCGACACTCAGTGTTGACGCCATTGGATATTTCAAAATGAGGCTAAAATATAATAATTATCCATTACAAATGAAGGAAGAGAGGAAATTATCACTTACAAAAAAAAGAAGCACCATCTAATTTAAAGAAGCACAATGCTTTCAACCATAACATTAAGGATACATCATTACATAAAAGAACAGTAAAAACACAATACTACATAAAAGAAGCACATTAAAATGTTTCACGATTAAAAGATTATAACAATGTTGAACAATCTAAACTAATTGAAAAAATGAGAGCATCTAGCAAAAAAGCATTTAGATCTAACCTTGTACTAGATAGCATTTGAAGCACATTTTTGCTGAATAGTTAAGAAATCATTCAGGAGGGGTGGAAGGAAGCTCAATTAAGGGAACATTTTAACTTTTTTCTCTACCATTAAGAACAACTATCACTTGCTACAACTTGTCGCTACATCAGTTGGGTATTTGAGATCATGAAGAAATGGAGGGAGCTCAATTGGGGAAGGAGAGACAATTCATTCATGAACTGCTACCACCTACTACAACTTGTGATTGTGCCCTCGACGATCATGGAGGAAGGGATCATCAAAGGCTGCTACGTGCACTCAACTCAATGATCATGAAGGGAGGAGGGAGGGATCAAGTGAGAAGATCGAAGAGGGGAGACAAAAGGGCGACATAAGGAGATGTAGGGTTTGGAATCGAGAGTTCCAAAGCTCAACAAATCCCTTTTTTAATCGATTTAGTTTTGAGATCAAGTTGTAAACAATCACAACCATTGAACCAAGATCAAAGGATTATAATTGTCATGATTAAAATATTTCAAGGTGAGATCATCTCACCCTAATTTTTCTCATATATATATATATATATATATATATATATATAGAGAGAGAGAGAGAGAGAGAGAGAGATTGAATCCAATGATGATGGTTTTGTTCAAATATGTATTGGACTTGAATATGAAGCTAAAAAGGCATGTAGTCCTTTTTATCTAAATTGATGATTGAAATTTTGACGAGATGCGACCTGATCGAAGTTGGATCCAACATTAATTTATAATAGAAGATTTAAAATACGGTGTTGACGAACCCATAAAGTATTCTTATGAACATAAAGATGTAGTTGATATTGATGGTCAATCTTAAGTCCTTGTCAAAGATGTAGGAACTTTTGATGAAAGGTCAAATATGAAATTCAAAAGGATTTAGTTCATAATGGCATCTCAATTTCTTATATCAATTTGACTTTACACGGTGAAGAGCAATGGGTGAATAATAATACACCATGTGCTGAAGTATCCTGAAGCTAGAATACATAGTTCATATATGGATATGGTTAAGGATGCCGAAGTGATCGACTTAGTAAATATTAATATCTTAAGGAAGAAAGAAAATTCAAATCCGATTTTATTGACTTTAGAGATGTTGATGTATCTATGTGGAAAGGATGCGAGGAGCATACAAAATTATCTATTATAGCACAAGTAACGAACTTAAGGTCTGCGTATAATATGAACAAAAAATATTTTTGAATGCATGGTCATTATTATAAAGAGTATGCTATTAATGTTTGAGAAATTGCCAACAAACTTCTACAAGTGTAAGAGAATGATGAAAGAATTAGAACTAGCATATAAAAAAATTGATACTTACCATAACCAATGCATGTCGTATTATGAAGAGGATAATTCACTCGTAGATTGCACCACAAGATTTGCAATGATTGTGCCAAGTATCAAGTTTTCGATATGTTAGTCCTAACACTTTCATCATTCTCTTTCACTTGTAAAAGTTTGTTGATAATTTTTCAAACATTAGCAAGATACTTTTTATAATAAAGAGCATGCATTCAAAATAATTTCCCTACTGTCCCAAGGTTGTAAAGACTAATCCATCAATACAAGCCAAAGAAAAATGGTAACATTAATCAAAAGGATGTGCCTCTTGTTAAGAGCACAAATATTCTACTATTGTCCCAAGGTTGTAAATTCTTTTTCTCTTTTTGAAAAAAATAGTAATGTTTATGCATAGGTATGCAGAAGGATTGTGTAATGATCTTTTGATGATAATACATCCATTTGAAGTTGAAGCATGGAAGGACTTTGATGCACACCATCCAACATTTGCCAAGGAAATGAGGAATGTTAGATCCCTACAAGAAATTGGGTCATTTTTAAAGAGTTATGAGTTAAAAATTGTCATCTAGACAATATTTATTAATGATAAGGAAACTTTTATCGTAGCTTTTCTCTATAGGTCTACTGATAAAAAATTTTTCCATCCAATGTTAATAATTGGCTATTGATTTATTTTAGAAGCCACCATAACTCTTTTCCTTAAAAGTTTAATGATCTCAAATGGTTGACATAACATATTTATAACCTAGATGCAAGTTGCTAGTTATATTCTTGATGTGCTACAATTTTTAAGGATCTATTTTTTGTCGTTATATACATTATTATTTTTATTTGGAAAAACATATCTAGTCGATAATACATTTTCAAAATAATAAAATTCTATGTATTTTTCATTTAGATCATAAACATTTTCAAAATTCTATATTTGATAGCATTCAAATTCATTCATGTTCAAGCATTAAATATCAAATTAAAATTTTTAAATATTCACATGCCACATCCAATATTTTCATTCAAATGTTTGCAAAATCCTAAACAATGCTTCTAAAAATACATGTTAAAAAAATATAGTAAGAATACTTTTATTTTATTCATATTTCTTTTCTTATCCAACGAACATTTGTAAAATCCAAATGAAAAATACTATTGACAATAAGTAAAATTACCTTTACTTAAAATTAATTGAGATAATGTGTACTCA
Organism: Pontederia crassipes; assembly: GCA_030549335.1. NCBI lineage: Eukaryota > Viridiplantae > Streptophyta > Magnoliopsida > Commelinales > Pontederiaceae > Pontederia > Pontederia crassipes. Next base: position 54,649,375 of record CM060194.1, on the reverse strand, counting down.
CCAACAAAAGATACTTCAATAGCGGAGTGTAATTATATTAACAATTTAGTAGAATAAAAAATGTATAATAAAATATCACATAAACCATGAATCAAAATAACACAAAATTGTGCATCGAGTGCTTGTCCACAAAATTGTGGTGTTATTAAATTTTGAGCATTGAATTATTGACTATGCATGAACTCTATCAATTAATTGACATAGAAGATACACATTTTTTTAGCAAATTGTTTTTCTCAATAGTTGTACGTAACTTATTTAATAATTCACACTTTGAAGAGATATTCCATTTCAATTATTTTTCCATAATTCCACCACCAAAGTCAATCACACTAGTATATTTTTTAGATCCAAAACATTACTCCACTATCTCTTTTACAAGAAGTGTAAGTTGAGCTTGCATAATTTCTTGTAGTTCAACTTGAAAATAAAATAAAATAATATTAATACGCATTTCATAAAAGAAACTAATACCAAACTTACCTATATTGTTTTGGTATCATATTCAACAAGTGTATTATCTTCCTTGCATGTATCAAAAAAATAGTTTTAATATTTGGTGGGTTGCCATCTTTACTTCCCTTATATAAAAGACAATAAAATATCAACTAAAAAATGAAAAAAAACCAATACTATTTTAATAATTAATATAATAATTTTAATATTAATAATATCAAGTAAAAATAAAAAAATATTATCATTTTAATATTAATACATGTTGATACATGAGTTCTCTAACATGCAACAATATGATTAATTTTGCTTCATTTCTTTATTCCTTTCACTTCCATCATATATTAACATGTAGCATATACAATAATATTATATAAAATATAAACATTAGAAGCCATAATCATAATACATTTAAGAAATAATCAAATCTTAAATCTTTTAGCATTATAATACTCTTTAACAAGTCATTCCCAATCTCTTTTGTCCACTCCATTAGGAACTTTTTCAAAGCAACTTGGCTTGGATGTTTTTTTCGCATTTTTGAATTGCATGCTTCCACTTCATTTTAACCATAGTTCTCTCGTATGTCTTAAAATATTTTCACATTGAATGTCCATGTCATTGCTTTCAATTTTTTTTCCAAAAAAATATATTAGTATCATTAGAAAATTTAAAATGTTATATACACAAATAACGAATATCAAATAAATAAATATTTTTCACCTATATAAACAAGTATAACACTCCGAGATTCACGTGACTATCACTTGTTCAAAGTCATTTCAGAGATGTTATATAATTTTTCATAAGTATTTGTTTAAATATAAACAATAACATGTGTAAGGTTTTTCAATAATAATTGTAATAAGAAGTTTATTGAAAATAAAATGTCCATTGTTCACAATTCTGATAATGCAAAAATATAAATGTAAATAACTCTATCGAGACTCAATCTAGGTCATGTGCAATCTATCTCTCATCTAGCTACACCACCTATGAGACTATCCTTTATTGCTTTATCTCATATGTATGGATCTAGGTACAAAAAAAAATCGATTAGGAAATATATGTAGTGCGTAAAGTTTAATTAAATAATAAGTATGCTTAATTGAAAATAGGTTATAATCATCGTGGAATAAATACACTAATCAATTTGACAATTTAAACAAAACATCAAGCAAGGATCAATAAATCAATCTATATAAATTATAAATTAACAATGATATCATCGATAATAAATTATCAATTAAAATATTATAATCACATATCACTAGTCATATCAATTCAATCTTATTCAATAGAAATTACCAATTCAATAATAATTTGTATCTAATGACCAAGATCAATTCAATTTTAAATCTGATTCAGTGTCTAAGAAGCAATCAATCAAGTAAGAAAATATGCTATTTTCATGCATGCCAGAGTGAAGGCAAGCCCATCAATAATAATAATAATGACGAATTCATGATTGGAGAAAACTATGGCCAAACATAGTGCAAACATAATTTTCTATAGAGGTTATTATATCAATCACTTAGGTATGCTATTTATCTCATTTAACTAAATTTAATAATTAACAAAAAAATTAAAGCAATCAATAGAAATGGTAATCAATAGCTTTCAATTTTTATCTAGTTTTCATAGTACGTTTATCTTTATTAATTTCAATTAAATTTAACAAGATCCAATTAGAGAGACTACTTTGTCAATAGTAATGTTAATGACATGGTCAATGCATCAATACCATAATCAAATTAATTAATAGTAATAACAATGCATATAATATTTTGACCCTGACAAATCCACCCTATGTCATAGGGAACCCAAACCATGTCTCAAAAAGACATTTATACCCTCAGCCAGGAAAATTGAATTGGGTAATTTGGAACTCAACCCGAGCCACATTGCTCTCGGATCGATGAACTTGGTCCAAATCCACCATTATTTGCACTTGGATTCGAAGGAATCTGGATTGAGTTGAATAGAACCCAAACTAGATTTTGTCGCCAATGGAATTTCACATTTCCATTGTGATTTTCAGACACATATTCTACATGATCACAATCTGATTCCACTAAAAATTTGGATCACAATAATCTCTATATAAAGGATAAGAGTCTAAGGTACTATATCAATGAAAATCGTCGACCCTACGTACTTTAAGTCGATAGAAAAACTAACTACGAAAATTGTTGTTTGTCTGGTGCACAAATGTCAAACTTTGGCTAGAGATTCCTTCGTGGTGCCACCTCGCAACCTATGCGTAATACTTGGATGATGTTCTACTATGTCGAGGCTTCAAAATGGGTCACTTCTCATGCATGCATGTATCTCAATTTGCGTGAAAATGAGAGAGAAAAGAGGGCTCATAATGCAAAAAAAAATTCATCTTGACTTTCATTCTCTTGTTCAACATCATTCTCATCATTAGAATTTATTTTTGGCTCATCAAACACTTCTCCATGATGATATAAAAATGTATAACTTTAGAGAAATTCATACACTTTCAAATGTGACTCATTTTTTCACGTGTTCCTAAATATAAATTACAACATTTGACACGAGTACAATATATTTCTCTAGCTTCTATTATTTTACTAAAGGCATAATTCAAATTTTTTTGTACTCTGATTATGTACTCTTCACTCCGTCTATTATCAACAAGTTGCTCCCATTGTTTGCTAGGTGCCATTAGCTTAATGTGCATGCACAACATAAAAGATATCAATATGCAATAAAATGTTATTAATAAAATTTATAAGAGCAAAAATTTAAATAACACTTAAAAAGTACAGTTCACAATTAAATGTGGTCTCGCATTTCAGACATGGACCTATAATGAAATCCTAATTTCATTTAGGACATGCCATCTAAAAAAAGTTAATCTAATTTAATTTGATGGTACTTGTATAATGAACAATGCATTTGAGATGAGAACAACAAGATAAAAATCATAAACTACATAAAGATCGTATTCCTTATCTAATAGGAACATTGCATGATAAGAGGCAATGTTAAAAAATATGATAAATTGGTAGATCAAAGACGCAAGCCAACCTATGATCTGTTCGAGCAAAACAACTTACCTTATCCAACATAGGTTTCGACGAATGATATGGAGGTCAAGAGGAGGAACTCGAGTCTTAATTAGGTAGCCTTTGCAGATGAAGTCGATCGATCACCAATCAACCGTGGCGAGGTGGAGAACATGGCAAGAGATTGAACACAAGCAAAAAGTGTCAACGAGAAGACTTGAACAAAGATTAATGGATAAGTACCTGTGAGCCATGAAGAAAAGAACTTCATAGTGCAAAAAAGATATATCCATGGAGATAAGAAGAAGGTGGTGAGAAGGCCTAGAAGAGGTCTTATAGTTGCAAGACATAGAAGACAACCAGGAGATCGAACACCAACATGATGTGAACAAGAGTCATGACACCGGAAGAGTAGTTACGCATCATGCAAGATAATGAGACCGCTAATATCAAGAAGAAGCCCTAGATCATGAGAGCAAAAATGAGAGATTGTAAGGTGATGTTGTTCAATTAAAACGCTGAAATGCCCCACCGCCACCCCTCCACCTCCCCCTCCCCCCCTCCCCTCTCAGTCTCCGACAATCGTTGGAGGCAGCTGCCTGCTTTTCCCTCCTCTCCCCCTCCACTGGATATGGCACCTCTCTATTGTTAGCTAATTTGCTTTCGGCGGCCACCGGGGACGCCATTCCCCAATCCCCTTGTTCTTGCCTCCCCCACTCCCTGCTCTTACATGGCTCGTCGGATTCCTCCGGGGAAGCTGACCCCTACCATACCCACTCTTGCGGGCATGACCTCATTTCCCCATTTCTTGACACACATTGTCCACCCTTGGAGCACTCCCCTCCCCCACCCCCCCCTCCCTCGGGCCGGGTGCTGGCGCCTCCGGCAGCGGGGCGCTCATGGGCGCAAGTTGTAGGGTGGAGCACCCCCCGGTCCCCCGGCTTTGCTGTCCTCACGGAAACTCAGAGAACTAATGACTCACATCACAGAGGAGCTTATCATTCCTCCTGAGGAAGTTGCAGAGAGAGCTGCGGAGATCAAGCTTTGCCTAGTCGAACGCTATGTTGGGAGCCTGACATCTTTGGCCGAGAGCATCTGCGAGATCTGGCCTGTGGTGTCGCCTTGCAAGATCACCCCCATGGGAAATTCCTATGTGCTTTTCACCTTCACTTTCGTATCAAATAAAATGCATGTGCTCATTTTTGGACCGTGGGAGTTCCAAGGACACTGGCTTCATGTGTTCCAACTCACGTCGTTCCTCAGATCATCTGAAGACTATCGTAGGGCCACACCCACCTGGATCCAGCTACCCGACATACCAATGGAGCTCCGGAATACCTCTTCACTGAGACGTATAGCTTCCTATATTGGTAACCCCCTCAAAGTCGAGATGGAGGAGGGCCTTCTTCGCATATGTATCAAGCTCGACTGCCATTGAAGCAAGGGGCTTGGATTGCTCTCCCAAGCGGGGACAGGTATTGCAACATGTTCTCTAAGAAGATCTTCCGATGTTTTGTTTTCGATGTGATATTGTATGTCACAGGCTTGAAATTTGCCCGACGGCCGGACCGGGAACTAGGAGTGTCTCTGTTTTGCTCTACGGCCCCTTGCAGCGCACCACGGGCAGGCGCCGCTCGCGGATACCTCATCGGCAAGCTGCTGTCAAGAAGGATGTGACGGTCCCCAGCAGGGGCTAGCTTCCCTGACTCTGGACCAGAACCAGCCGGCATCCGATGCCCAGCCGCTGGCAGACTTTGGTCGTCCCCTCACCTCGGGTGACCCGCCACTAGCTGGTGTCCCTACACTAACCGTTGGATCGGGCCTACAGCAGTTGGATCCAGCCATGTTGGCCTGCCCACGGATCGCAATCTTGACCATTACTTCGCTCCTAAGGATCACGCCACGTCACCAAGCCCACGGATCATGACCTCTGATGTTACCTCCTCCGCTCTGGATCGTGCCACGTGCGGTGTGGATGGCACAGATTCTTCCTGAGGAAACACACCTCCACTTCATATGATTCATCTGCCTGGACATGTGGATGTCATCGAGAACTCCCAGGCCGAGTTGTCTCATCCTGTCCGTTCAAAGACCTTTATTACCCCTCAGATCTCTAGTAGCATGGCCATTTCCCCCTCTGTCATCCTCTTCCAGTTCTGCTACCGTCAAACATGGCAGCTACTTCCTCCGCTCCGCCTTCGTCCGGGATCGGGTGTAGTTCGAAGCACGATGCCCCCAAGGACCATGCATCCCTGGTGGCGTGTGTCAGCCAACATCTCATCACCAGTGTGGCTCCTCATCCATCCCCGGAGGTCTCTTCAGAGGATGAGTTGGAGCAACCAAATCGGGAGCTCATTCCTCCTCCTTGGTCTGAAAGAAAGAAGTCTCGGGTCCAACGGCCAAAGGCGCCACTCCCCACTCTCAGAAAAAAACATGAGGTACGTCCTCTAGTGCTAATGTTGATGCTGCCTCACTTGCGCCTTCTCTCTTGTAGGTCCGGAGCGGTTTTAAGGACGGCGACCCAGCGCCCCCGCCCCCATCCATATGAAGTTGCTAGTGGAACTGCCATGGTGCACACCGGGCAAAAGTTAGGTATCGTCTGTCTGAATTAGTTAGGTCCATTAGGCCAGATTTTGTAATTTTAATAAAATCCCATGTCAAATCTGTAAAGGCTAAACAGGTGATTAGTCATATCAGCACCAACTGGCAGGGCATCTTTTGCGAATGTACGGGCACCTTTGGAGGTATCATTCTTGCCTGGGCCAAGCAGGACACTCAAGTTATCCGCTCCTTTTCTCTGAGCATCTACTAGTGTGAATTTTCACTTTTTGCTATCTTGTGTTTATGCGAGTCCTCTACAATTTGTTCAAACAATTAGTAAGCCTTAATACCTCTGGCTTTCCATGGGCCCTTGTGGGGGACATCAACTGTATCTTATCACCTGAGGACAAGTGTGGTGGTCTCCCTTCCGCACACACAAAATTTGTTAGATCATTTCGCAACCTTATCAACCTCCAGCGTCTCATGGATGTGCCGCTTTCTGGCATGCGTTACACTTGGTGTAACAATCACAAGGGGCTGGCGCGCATACATTGCCGACTAGATAGAATGTTACTCAAATCCTTCTGGGCTAACATGTTCTCTAATATTGACTTGGCCACCTTACCCCGATGTGCCTCTAACCACACCCCGCGTCTTTTCAGAACTGACCTTGCCATTCGCAAGGCCAAATCCTTTAAGTTTGAACAATTTTGGCTCCTCCATGAGGAGCCCCGGAACATTGTTAGGAAGCACTGGGTCTTCGACAACCCATCCAAAACTATTTCTTCAGCTTTAGGCTCCATTATACGTGATGTGAGAAAATGGAACAAAAATGTCCTAGGTAACTTAGATGATGGTGCGAATGAATCATTAGCCAAAATCCAACACCTTGAAGCACTCGATGGTTCGCGTCCATTATCGGACCAGGAGCTAGGTATGCTCAGATCAGCATGCCACCAGCACACTGCATATCTTAAGCAGATTGCACTGCGCTGGTGGAGTAAGTCCCGAGCCAATTGGCTCCACAATGAAGACTGAAATATGAAGTTCTTCCACCTTGCTACATTGATGCGCCATAAACATAACCTAATCAAGAGTATCCATGTATTCGATGGCCGGATCATATCTAATGAAAATGAGATTAGAAATCTTTTTGTAGACCAGATAGTTTTAAAGCCATTTTTATCCACTTTTTTTTATAGAATTTTAGTTTCTTTCCTTTGAGGATGAGAAAACTTATAAAAGGAGGCAAAAGATGGCCTGAAAAAGCATTTCTGAAGCATAAATTTAAAGCCTACAAAGAGGAGAAGAGCGAAAATAATAGCGAAGCTCTGCCGAAAACTCGCGAGAGCACGTGCTCAACGGCTGCCAGAGTTCTTCATTTTCTTTTCCTAATCTTTTCATTAAATTTGATGTTGTTATTCTCTGATTTAACCCTTCATTAGGGTCATTCTAGTTGAACCCTATTTATGTTTTGAAATCTTTCTTAATATTAGTTTAATTTGGATCTTTAATAGCATTGCAGTTTCATAGTTAATGATTTCCTTTGATTCCATGATTTATGATTTGATTGCTATATGAGAAGAAATAATTATTTTCATAATAGTTTGTAGAATTGATTTTATTTATTGCATGTCACAATTAGGGAAATCGAAAGAGACCTAATTTGTGTAGTTATTAAGGAGATTTGAGAACCCTTAATATTAATTCTGTTTTAATGCATCTATGATTAATTAAATAAATATTAAATCGGGAGGATTGATTTATTCTAATTGATTCATAAGATAGTAGTTAAAGCCTGAAATATTGGTTAACTAATTTTGGGAATTCACTTTGTTATTGATTCAACTAATTCTAAGTTGAAAAAATTCATTACATTCTAGTGGTGATAATTAGGTGCCTTAGTCATCAAATTATTATTTTTCCAGGTGATCAATTTTTTTATTTTTTTTATTTTCTTTTTTATTCACATCTGAAATCATATATTTTCTTAATTTCTCAATTAACAAGGTTAAAATAAAATCTAAATTATTAACTATTCTCGTGAGAATGATAATTCTACCCATTCACTTTATTACTTGAGTGACTAATGCACTTGCTAGCATTTGCTGTCAATTTTACATGCATCAATGTAGGCACTGAGGGTTACACCTTGTCAACTGGTCCTCCATTCAAGGAATGAGAAGGGGGGGGGGGGGGGTCTGGGTATTAAGAACCTTCGTATTATCAAATGCTCTCTTTTGGCTAAGCGTGTGCTCCAACTCTTAAACGGACATAATTCCCCTCACTACAAGAAAATTGACGATTAGCGACGCAATGTAGCGCCTCCAAAAATAGTGACGCTATAAAGATGCCACTAGCGCCTCCATTGCGTCTACTTAGCGTCATGAGAATCAGACGCCACTTGCCTCTCGATAGTGTCTCATTCACGTCTTCTTAGCTACTCAGCGAGTTGACGTTAAATGTAGCGCAATCGAGACGCTATGATTTCGCGCGACGAACCGCAAATGCGCGACATCATCTAGCGCCGTTCTGACGTCGATCACGTTAGACGAGAAACTAGCGTCTCACGTCTGAAGACTCTAAAGAGACGCTATATGGCGTCTCAATGAACGGAGACGCTAATGAGATGCTACCGTATATATTTACACACTATATTATATATACTATATGTCAATCAATAAATTCATTAAATATTATATTAGTATTAATTACACGATTATCAATATATTATCAATAGCATAATATCAACATATATATGTATTAATTACACAATTATAAATATATATATGTATTTTTACATGATAAGAGTGTTCCTAAATATATAATTTGTTACATATATTATTTATGTTATCTATACATATAATATATATAATATCTTAATTATGATATATCTTAATTATGCGTCTTCTTAGCTATTCAGCGGGTTGACGTTAACTCTCTAGCGCAATTGAGACGCTACATAGACGCTATTATTTCGCGCCACGAACTGTAAATGCGCGGCAGCACCTAGCGTCATTCTATCGTCGACCACTAGCGTCTCATGGGTGAAGACTCTAAAGTACTTTAGACGCGACATTAGCGTCTCATGTCTGAAGACTCTAAAGCGACGCTATATGACGTCTCAAACAAAGGAGACACTACTATATATATTTAAACACTATATTATATATACTATATGTCAATCAATAAATTCATTAAATATTATATTAGTATTAATTACACGATTATAAACATATTATCAATAGCATAATATCAACATATATATATGTATTAATTACACGATTATATATATATATATGTATTTTTACATGATAAGAGTGTTCCTAAATATAATTTGTTACCTATATTATTTATGTTATCTATATATATAATATATATAATATCTTAATTATGCATATCTTATTATTATATACTTAATCATGGGATTACGATGGTTGATTAAGTGAGTGATATTTTAGCGTCACAATAGACACTCAATAGCATCCACATAGCGTTTAACGAGCGCCGCAGCTAGTGTCGACGCTATGATGACACTATGGGCGTCTCTCTAGCGTCGCATGTTTGAGACGCCATATTGTTTGCGATGCTAATTCGGCGTTACGGTGTCGCTAAATGAATCTAGCGACTCAATGGCGTCTGTATTGCATCTCCTAAGCCGACTTTTTACCCCTCACTCAATCGGGCACATATAGACATATAAATACGTGTATATGCTGATACTTATATATAATAAGTGCATATATACATATTATTATAATCTAATATGACACATATAAACAAATACACATATATATATTCACTTCGAATACGTATACATATACATGTTATATATATATATATGACTCGCACATGTATAGACATATACATACACATATATATTTATAATATATATAGATGAAACACATTGTTGTAACTTAATCTCTCACACGTAGACATATATATACGTACGCATATATTACATATGTATATATTTACACACACAATTGTGTTATATACACATATACATACATATTTATAATTTTGTATACATACATGATAGATTATCGGAAAAAAATAAAACAATTGGAACGGAGCATAATGCGATGAGACGTTACATTGATAAATAAAATTTCATACATACTAAAAAAATTTGAAAAAACTTTTAATGAGCGTCTCGATGGCGTCGCGATAATGAGACGCTGCACCATTGAGTATAATGCGAAAATGACTGAAAAGTATGGAGATGATCCGAGTACTCAGCCACCAGGTAATGTTTCTTCGTTGGTTTAGTCATGTTTTTAATTTATGTGTTTCTTGTTATATAATTTATATATTATATGATTGTATAATTTTTCTATTTCGTAGATGACCCTGTTGTTTGGGAGGAAGTGGCCAGCACGACACGAGGGGACACTTGCGTGACCTCGGCACAGCCGCTCAGATACCTAGGATGATCGGAGGATATACAAGAGGTGCATCTGCTCCGAACTCATCCGCTGCACCTGATATGACGCAGCTATCACAGCAGCTATCGCAGCAGTTATCGGCGCAGATATCGCAGCAGGTGTCGCAGCAGTTGTCGCAGCAGTTGACTCCTCTATTGCAGGAGATTCAGGGATTGATCCCGACGCAGAATCCATCACCGCGAGGCCATGGACCGAGCACGTTTGGGTCGAACGACCGGAATGATAACAATAACTCTCAAACCTAGGATAAAAAATAAACTATGCATTTGTTACTTATAGACTTACACATACATATAGTTTGTTAGTTTGGTTTAGTAGTTTTCGTATTCTTATGTTATATATTACGCCTTTGATGATTTTATATTGCATGTGATGGTTTTATATTGTCTGTGATGTTTTTATATTACCTATGATGAATATCAATGCATTTTGAGATGCATTATAAATTATATAGGTGTGGGAAGGGAAAAAATGAGGCTGGGATGGGTAAAAAAAATGTGCAAGTAACGTCTCCATTGCGTCTCATTGGCGTCGCAAAATAGATCGATGCGACTTTAAATATATTGCACTTAGCGTCCTCTGAGCGTCTCATTGACGATGCTGCACGATAATATTTACGTCAATTTGGCGCCCTCCTAGCGCCTAAAGTGGCGACACGTGGACGCCGGAATAGCGCGCCAAGACGAGCGCCCCTTGCGCGTCGACTGAGCGACGTCCTCTGCTTCGCACAGCCCCAAAGGTAGCGTCTTTATAACGTCTATATAGCGTCAACAAGGGGCGCTAGTTGCGTCTTAGTATCTTTGACTCTAGTGCGACGCCACTAGCCACCGATTTTTAGCGTCCCAATATTGCGACGCTAGTTAGACATTAAAGAGACGCGTGACGGAGACGTAATAGCGCCTCTCTAGCGTCTCCTATGTTGAGTCACTAATCCCTAATTTTTTTGTAGTGCCTTGGACTAAACTTGTCACAAATAAATATGGTAATCTCTCCCATTGGTATTCAAGGCCTAGCCAGGCACCTACTTGGTCATGGTGACTCATTCTCAACTCAATGATATTTGGGAAGGATTCTCTAAACGCATCGGAGACAGAAATAACACTTCTATTATATACAATCTTTGAGTTTTCTATACCACTTTATTGGATGCCTACTTATATAAATGTGGACATTAACTTTGATGACATGATTGTGGCTCACATAGTTACTAATGACTCGTGGGATTTTGATCGGCTTCATGATTTTTTTGGCCAGACCTTTGTGATACGATTAGACAAATTTATATCCCGCTTTATGCCTATGATGATGCGTGGGTCTGGGTGACGGATACCCATGGGCTCCCTAATGCAAGTTCTATATATACTTATGTCAGTCGTCGCGTCCTGCCAATGCCCTTGTTGGATGGCAGATATGGCACATTCTATTCCCCCCAAAATTAGCTTTTTTTCTCTGGAAGCTCTTACATTGCAAGCTCCCCACCCTCGACTACATTTTACAATTCAACAATACCATTGATCATTCTTGCTCCCCACCATTGATCCCTCTGTGGACAAGCCCTTGAGACTAACCACCATCTATTTTTTGAATGTTCTTTCGCCATGTGGATATAGAACATCTTCCAGTCCAGCCTTAACGTTTCCTTCCAATTTTTTGACACTTGGGCCTCCGAGATCTTGGATACACGAGGGATCGACTATGGATCCGTGATCTAAACACCACTTTTTAGCTATCTTCGCCTTTTGTCTATGGGGCTTAAAATTGCAATGATATCCACTTTGATTCTAGGCATGCAACCGCAGAGGTCGTATGGGAGTGGACGCTGATTGCTTTTCATGAATATACTTCGTCCCATGCCCCTAAGGCAATATGCCCCCAAGACCCTTCGCGGGTCTGGTGGGAGACCCCCCCCCCCCCCCCCATTGAGTACCACTGGTGAGGGGGCTACTAGATACCTTTTACGAACTGATATTGACTCTTTTCTTTTTGCAGATACTAATCGTAGAAGGAGGACTTCTGCCATCGAGCTGGAGGCATGGAGTATTCTTTCAGGCCTGAATGAGTGTCGCAAGCACAAGCTTCGACGGATAAAGCTTCATATGGATTCCAAGGCGCTGGTTGATTATAATATCCTTTCGCGCACATTGCCATTGGAGGATTTGGGGACTTATATATGATATTCGTTACATATTAGTCTATCATTCCGTATACCATTGACTATAGTCCTAGAGGAACAAATTAATCCGCAGAATACTTAGCATTTTTTTATCATCAAAATGGCAATTTTTTTAGGGCGTTCCACCTCTGGGCATCGCCCCTTCTTTGTACTCTGACCTACATGGTCCCCCTTAATAAGAACGCATTTTATTTTTAAAAAAAACATTGTTCAATTTCTTGCATAGGTTTTTTTTTCAATCCAAAGGCTATGATATCACATCGTTGCCTTGATTCGATGGGTGAGAGTTTATCTTCAAATATTACAATATTTTTTATAAAGAATTCTTCATTGGCCAACTCAAAATATGAACGAGAAGATTTTAATCACAAAGTCGATTAGCTTTAATGACAACCCTGACCTTGTAGTTGTAGGTAATTTTTAGCGACCAGTACCATTTGTTTTAAGTGACATTATTCGTCTTGTCATTATTGTCGATGATCTTTTTTGTTGTTAAAAGCTAAAACCAACGACGTCATTAGTCATGAGTACTAAAAATAATATTTATTTTAGTGCATGGTTTGGGTGTGCACATATGGGCCCAATCCATGCTGTTTTTCAGCAACAACTTATTCGTGTTGCCTACATGTGACTTCGTTCAGTGACAAAATGTTACACATGACATTAGGATCAAGTCCTAATGAATTTTATCTACTTTCTATCTTTGTTCTGCACTTATAGAATTTGGATGTTATGAATGTTTAGGTACTTTGAATATTGTGAAGTATTAATTATTATTGAAAAGTTTTTCACATTTGATGATTTATATTTCAAAAATTATTTTATAAAAATTTTGTAACATCTCTCATATAAATCTGAGCACAATCCTGGAGAAGTTACATATTCTTCAGGCAAAACGGTTGGACTATTCTGTTTCATGGGCTACTTATAAGTAACTTTTCATAAAACTTTAAAATCAAATGTCAAATATTTCATAAATGTTTAAAAACAAATATTAATCCAAATATTACAAATGATATATCGATAAAGAGACATTTGTGTTCCAGCAGCATTTGTTCAGACAGCATTTGCAAATATATCACATCTGAAGAGGGAAAAAAACTTGAAAAAAAGAATAAGTCGGTGAAAGTGAAGCAGTGTTCATGTGAGTTCCTGCATCGAACAAGCTCTGGTGTGTCTCACTCATGGTATATATACGCATTATAATTACAGTTCCATCCCCATATGATGCATCATGCATGGTATTAGGATTATGTCGCCATCGTTGCTGATGATGCGCATTTTGGTGGTTTCGGAGCTGTGAAATGCAGATTGATCATGGCGTGTTTGTCCAGACAAAGAAGGGGATTTGTCATCATTGTGCATGGTTTTGTTTGCTGCTCTCTTTCTCTTATTTCCTTCCTGTGCGCAGATGCTCTTCCAACTCAGGAAAGAATGAATGTTTGCACACGTCCATGCATCAATAGTCGCTCTATCGAACAGTTCCAAAGGAAGGAAGAAAAAAAAAAGACATGTGAAACAGTTTAAAAGAAGGCGATGGCCCTTCTCAAGTTACATTAATGCGTGACCCTCTAAAGGAGACATTTTGTAGATGCATTGTCTCATTCAGCCTTTCGAAGTTTTAACGACAATTTAATCATTTTTTTATTATCACACAATAGCTGCCAAGTAAATTATTAATCAACTATATATCGATGTAAACGTGAAGAAATATCAAGGTAGGTAAGAAAACGAATGGAAAAATCACCATTGGGTTTCAACGAATTTTAATTTTAAAATAAATAAAAGTACGGTGGATAGTTATTCGCGGCACGCGGATCATGTTTTTTTTTTTTTATCAGACAACATTTTGTTTCAATAAATCGACACATGCCAAAGTTTCTCAGCCGTCGATTAGATTCTTGAATCACGAATCGAACGGCCGAGCACCTTGGTGGTTCAAAAAGATGGGTCCGGCGTCGTTCGGTAAAATGCACCAGAGAGGCGTCGACGAGGCACGGCCGCGAAAGCTTTTCCGCTCTCTCCACCGCCAGCCAACGCCGTCGTCCTCCTCCTCTGATGTCTAAAATCGCCACCTTTCTGCTTTTCGTACGCTGTTTCTGCCTTCCTGCCGCTGCCCAGTTCGAGGAGTTCGTCTTCGCGGGCTTCGCGAGTTCCGCGGCCGGCAGTAACATAAGCCTCAATGGCATCTCCGAGATCGACCCCGGCGGCCTCCTGAGGCTGACGAACGGGATGAACCTCATCATCGGCCGGGCGTTCTACCCGACGCCACTGCGTTTCAGGAACAATACGGACGGGACCGCCTTCTCCTTCTCCACCGTCTTCGCCTTCGCCATCAAGCCCAAGTACCCGAAGCTCGGGGGCGGCAACGGCCTGGCCTTCACCATCGCCCCGACCAAGGAGTTCAGAGGAGCGCTGCCGAGAGAGTACCTGGGGCTCCTCAACGCCTCCGACTTGGGAAATGCCACCAACCACGTCTTCGCTGTGGAGTTCGACACTGTGCAGGACTTCACGTTGGGCGACATCAACGACAACCACGTCGGCGTTGACTTCAACAGCTTGAAGTCCAACTCCTCGGCCGCCGCCGCGTACTATGGGGACGACGGCGTCAAGCACGAACTCAACCTTAAAGGCGGCAGGCCGGTGCTGGCTTGGGTGGACTACGACGGGGTGGCCAAGCTGCTCCATGTCACGCTCTCGCCCTCCTCCACGAAGCCGAAGGCTCCGCTGATATCTTTCCCGGTGGATCTGTCGCCGGTGCTTCATGACCTTTTATTCGTTGGGTTCTCGGCGTCCACGGGGCTGCTGCCCAGCTCTCATTACCTCCTCGGCTGGAACTTTAAGATGAACGGCGCCGTCGAGTCGCTTGACCTCTCATCGCTGCCTTCACTGCCCGAACACAGAAATACAAATGTGGCCTTTATTCTCGCCGTTTCCTTTTCCACCATCGCCCTCCTGATAGTCGTCGTCGTCGGGGGCGTCTACATCTTCTACAGGATCAAGAATGCGGAAATCATCCAGCTATGGGAGTCAACCTTCGGTCCGCACCGGTTTGCGTACAATGACTTGAAGCGAGCCACCCAGGGATTCCCGGACAGGAATCTCCTTGGCTTCGGCGGTTTCGGCAAGGTTTACAGGGGGACGCTGCCGGAGACGGGAACGGATGTGGCGGTGAAGAGGTTGAACAATGGATCCAAGCAGGGGCTGCGAGAATTTGTGGCTGAGGTCGCCATCATCGGCCGTCTGAGCCACCGGAACTTGGTCCAGCTACAGGGGTGGTGCCGGAGGCGCAGCGACTTCCTCCTGGTTTACGATTACATGCCCAATGGTAGCCTGGACAAGTTCCTCTTCTCCAACGAGGAGGATATCCAAAGGCGGCTCCTTTCATGGCCGCAACGGCTGCGGGTACTTCAGGGCGTGGCCTCCGCTCTGCTCTACCTCCACGAGGAGTGGGAGCACGTCATCGTCCATCGAGACGTGAAGGCCAGCAATGTCCTCCTCGACGCCGACCTCAACGGCCGCCTCGGCGACTTTGGCCTCGCGAAGCTCCACCCGCACGGCTCCGATCTGAGCACCACCAGAGTGGTCGGCACACTGGGGTACCTTGCACCGGAGCTGACGCGCACTGGGAGGGCAACGACCTGCTCCGACGTGTTCGCCTTCGGCGCGCTGGTGCTGGAGACGGTCTGCGGCCGCCGCCCCATCGAGCCCAAGGCGGTCCCGGAGGAGATGGTGCTGGTGGACTTGGTCTGGGAACGATGGAACTCCGGAACGTGGATAGAAGTCGTCGACCCTCGCCTTGCCGGAGACTACGAACGGGAGGAGGTGGCAGCGGCAATCAAGGTGGGCCTTTGGTGCTCGCACCCCTCTCCCCCGGCGAGGCCAACAATGAGGGACGTTGTCCGGTACATCCAAAGCAGCCAGGCAACGGAGGTGCCCGACGTGCCCAGTGCATTCCCGGCGTCCGGAGACGTTGGCGCGGACGTTGGGTTCGAAGACTTCGTCCACTCGTACCCATCCTCGACGGAGAAAGCATCGAGGACGCTTTCTCCGGTGATAGGTTCGAACGGTGCGGGGCCCGCCAACGCGCCACTTCATTGCGACAGTGTGTAAACCAGTAGAATGTCGAGGTGCGACGGCGTTGGAACTTTAACATACCACGCCCTCGTGATTTCACCTTGTGAAACAACCGAGCCGGTGAGTGAAATTTAATTATTTTATATTAATTAAGGGCGTAAAGTGAAAAAATTCTACCTATATATATTGTTCATTTCACCGAAAAGAAATTATTCCAAATAGATATTTTGATAAAATAACTTTTATCTATATTTACTTTAATATATATTTATTTTTCATTTTCAACTTTATAAAATATATGAATAAAATAATTATAGGAAAATAAATAATATAATAATAAATAAAAATAGACTAAACAAAAAAGAGAAGACAAAAAATTAAGTGATAAAGAATTACATGATAAATATTTGTTAGTCATTAAATATTACAAATAATTTAGTATATAATAAAAAATAAAAATAATTTTTATATAAATAAATCTTTCATTATCTCATCTCAAAGTTATTGAGAATAAACTATTAACACTCAGTGATTTCAAGGTGTCAATCACCATCCCACATCTTTTATTATATTTGATCAAACTTATATTTCATCACCTCATCACTCATCACATCACTTTATTTCACCATCCATTAATTATTTGTCTAACAACCCTAAGGATTAAATTGTGAGATCGAAAAAAGTCATTCCACCCGTTTAATTCTATCTCGATTATTGCCATCAACTGAAATTGAGGAGTTGATTTCAAATATTTCCCATTGCCAAACACATTCCAAAAGTGTCCTTAATGACAAAGGATTAAATTTGCTTTCCCTGTTACAAAAAAGCTAATAGCCGGGCAGCTAGATATTCATAAAATTGGCATTTTCTTTTAAATTACACTGCATCGGTTCAATGTTTTTTAGAATAATAAATATAATATTACAATCAATCATTTATACCACATGGTAAGAGTGCAAGAAAAATCCGATCAAATTGAAAAATAACTCCAAAAAATTGATTCGAAAGAATGGCAAGTTAGAGACCGAATATAATTTATGACAATTTTAAATAGAACAAAATCAACTCAACTTAAACTAGGGTCTCATCTAAAAAAACCATAAGACCTAGGGAGCCCATTTTTATTTATTAATTTTTATTTATAATAATTATTATATATTTTTTAAAAAATATTATTTTTTTAAAATAGGGGTCCGAAAAAACTGACGGGCTAGAGAGTGATTTTTTTTCCTAAATGGATTTAGGATGATTTTTATAATTTAAAAAATTGACTCGAAAGATAGCAAATGATTTTTTTAAACCGAAAAATTAGCTCGATCCGAACCACTTTCACTCCTACCAAATAATTTATTACAAACATTTTTTTCTTACCACATACATATTTAAGTATGAATTTAAGCTTTTTTTTAACCACATTTTTCTCTATGAGTATGACACTTTTTGGCATGTAAAAAAAGTGAAGTATTTAATAGAGAATAGTGTTTCGTTGGAATCAAAATATTACTATAAGTGTTTGATAAATATTTTTTCTCACTACCGTTTAGATGTTTGAACACACAACGTTATAAGCTATTCCTATTAGCTTATAGAGTATAAAAATAACAATTTCTTATTTTTCCTATCATATCCTCATTTTTAAATAAAAAATTAATTATTAAACATCATATATTTATTTTTTAAATAATTAATATTTTATATGAAATAATATCTTAAAAAATATTACTATTCAAAATAAAATCGTATAGACTAATTATTATGAATATGACAGATATAAAAATTATCATAAATTATATTTTATGTCTATTTTTTTATTTTATTCAATATACTTATTTAACTGTTATGTTTATCAAATATTTTTTATTAAATTTATAAACAAATTCTGGTATCTTCTAACCGCTATATTATATTTAAATAACTATTCTCTAGTTGATCGTTATCCTCTCTGCTAACTTTGTCAAATAGGATCTATGTTTGACGGACAGTGATTTGACAAAGAATAAACGATGACATTCCAAGATATCGGTGAAATATTTGTGGATAATGGATAGTGACTTGATTGTAAAGTTAATAAAAATTGTTTACTAAACATAGTAATTGAACTAATTTTTAATTATAAAATAAGAATAATATACATAAGAATATATATACTTTACAATCAATTTTTTATGCGTTGATATTCATATTTATTAATTTACGATACTTATTTAAGATAGTAATATTAAAATATTGATTTATTATAAAAATAATGAGTATTTTAAAATAAAATATGGAAAAGATTTTGTTTATGTTGATAAGTAAAATTAAAGATGTGAAATATTAAAAAAATGATGCATGATATATTTAACTTAAATAAAAAAATTATTTAAAAAATGATGTTGTATTAAGAATAAAATATAAAATCATTATACTTTAGACTATAAAGGTTATTTGGAGTGAAATGTAAAATTTTGTAGCTAAAGTCTACTTAAGAAAAATATTTACCAACTGTTTTTAACTAGAGTTTGATGATTAAAATTTTATTTGTTACTTAAAAAGTTTTTTCGATATGCCAAAGAGTGTCTATTTGGGACCTATGTAGCGATTCAAACCAATAGCACCGTCAAGTAATGGGGATTTATGTAGTTATTTTTTTATTATACTTGCCGAATCTAATATCCGATATTCATCTTGATATCTTAAAAAAATAATTATTCCAATTCATTGTTTACACAAGTTGGGGGTATTAAACATGTTCAAAATAAACTTATTCCAATGAGATGTTTGATCATGTAAGAGCTGTCATCTGATGTGAACCAAGAAATATCTTTTTGATAAATCGATATTAATTTTTTGTACTAATTTTGATTTAATGAGATTTAACAAATGTATTAGTGTGCAACGATCATCCTCATTCCATAGTTCTTTCGATGGTTCTCCGTCATTTTTTATTAACCCTTTTGTTTTAAGTTTCACGATATTGATATTACTAAAATTTTAAAGTTAATGTGGTGATCAGATATTTATGATCTTAGCCCATTTTTGGGGAAAAAAATCAACATGGGCCAAGTTTGGTCCATTTTTTCTCAGCTTTACACTTTGATTTATCTTAGAGATGGAAAAAGGGCCGTGCCGTGTCGTGTTATGTCGTGTCGTGCTAATCAACTCGTGTTTGACCGTGTTATGAGCCATGTCGTGCCAAACGGATCATTTTCGATCCCAATATGGTTTGAGCCCAACCTGATCGGGCCGACCAGGCCAGGTCATGCCGGGTCGGGCGGCCCATTTTTTTTTAATTTCAACTTTTCAAATATTAAAATAAATTTAATTATTAAATTATCATATAAAATAAGTAGTATTATTATTTATTCTATAATACGATTGATAATAATTATATAGTTAAAATTTCAAATACATTAAGTCACTAATTTATAATTATTAAGTAAATAAATTTGTAAAATGATTAATTGAGTAATAACTAATAAGTTATAACCTTATATATAAAAGTAATCGGTAACTATTTAATATATATATACACACACACACACATATATATATATATATATATAGGATAAAATGTACCTGCTGAGCACATCTGAGACGTCCAATATGAAATCGACGGCCGTGGATATAAGTGGATGAGGCATGTGATCGTGGTCGTTCGTTTTTTATCAGATGCGTCATGATAGTGATAGGAGGCGTTATCGCTGGAGTGTGTCTCTGGCGACGTAGAGCTAGTTCGCGAGGAGGGCAGCGCAAGCACCCGCGACGGCGGATTGTGGAGCGAGTCCGGCAGCTACACCGTTGGTCCGGCGAGGAACGGATCGTGTAGCGAGGAGGGCAGTGCAGGCACCCGCGACGGTGGATTGTGGAGCGAGTCCGGCAACGACACTGCTGGTCCGGCGAGGAACGGAACGTGTAGCGAGGAGGCCAGCGCAGGCACCCGCGACGGCGGATTGTGGAGCGAGTCCGGCAGAGCACCGCTGGTTCGGCGAGGAACGGATCGTGTAGCGAGGAGGGGGATTGTGGAGCGAGTTCCGCAACGGCAAGCACCCATGACCAAGCAGATCGTGGAGCGAGTCTGGCAGCGCAGGCACCGGCGACCAAACGAATCGAGGTGCGGATGCATCCTTGTTGTTTTTTTTCTTGGATCCAGGTCAGAGTTAGGGTACATTTAGCATCAGATTTTTCTTCTTAAACGCTCCTGAAACAACATTTTTCTTCTTAAGCGCAGGCACCGACGACCAAGTGGATCCAGGTGCGGATGCATCCTTGTTGGTTTTTTTTCTTGGATCCAAGTTAGAGTTAGGGTACATTTCGCATCGGATTTTTCTTCTTAAACGATCCTGAAACCAACATTATGCAAGATATAAACCAGCATTTTTCTTCTTATCGGATTTTGCTTCATGTTCCAACAAATTGTGCTAATATATTCTAGAGCAAAATTGTGGTACTCTTTGATATTAATGCTTTTTTCTTTAGGAAGTACCTCATGTCTTCTGTTGATAATAATGAATCAAATGCATCTCCTACAATTTTTGAAGAACACATTGAAGGACTTAAAACTACAAAAGAATAGTGAGGGTAAATTACACGAATGGTCCCCCAACTTCATTTTATAACTAGAACGTCCTCCATCTTTTATTTTCTTACACGCTTAGTCCTCTTGACCGGTGATAGTGGGTTTCCCGGTTGCCTTGCTTACGTGGCAGATTTTTTCTCTCCGCCACATCATTTTATGTTCGCCACGTCATTATAAAAATTTTTAAAAAAATAATAAAAATAGATGAAATTTCCATGTCATTAAAAAAATTTTAAAAATAAAAAAATAGGAGAGAGAGAGAGAGAGGGGGCTCTCTCCAGCACGAGAGCTCGAGCAGAGGGGGGCGACCGCTCCCCTCCTTCTCTATCCTGCAGCGTGGGAGAGAGAGGGAGGGGGGCGGTCGCCCCCCCCCCCTCTCTCTCTCCAGCTCTCTAGAGAGCTCGAGCTCCGACGAGCTCGAGCTCGCCGGAGCTCGAGCAGAGGGGGGCGATCGCCCCCCTCCTCTCTCCAGCCGTGCTGGAGAGAGAGGGAGGGGGGCGGTCGCCCCCCTCTGCTCGAGCTCTCTGTCTCTACAGCCGTGCTGGAGAGAGAGGGAGGGGGGCGGTCGCCCCCCTCTGCTCGAGCTCGCCGGAGCTCGAGCTCTCTCTCTCTCCAGCCGTGCTGGAGAGAGAGGAGGGGGGCGGTCGCCCCCCTCTGCTCGAGCTCGTCGGAGAGAGAGGGGGGCGACCGCCCCCCTCTCTCTCTCCAGCTCTCTCCAGCACGGTTGGAGAGAGAGAGCTCGAGCTCCGGTGAGCCCCCCTCCTTCTCTCCAGCACGGTCGCCCCCCTCCTCTCTCTAGCGTGCTGGAGAGAGGAGGGGGGCGACCGCCCCCCCTCTGCTCGAGCTCCGGCGAGCTCGAGCTCGTCGGAGCTCGAGCTCTCTAGAGAGCTGGAGAGAGAAGGGGGCGACCACCCCCCTCCCTCTCTTTCCTAATTTTTTTTATTTTTAAATTTTTTTAATGACGTGGAAATTTCATCTATTTTTATTTTTTAAAATTTTTATAATGATGTGGCGGACATAAAATGATGTGGAGGAGAGAGAAAATACGTCACGTAAGTAAGGCAATCGGGAAACCCACTATCACTGGTCAAGAGGACTAAGCATGCAAGAAAATGAAAGATGGAGGACGTTCTGATTATAAAATAAAGTTGGGGGACCATTCGTGTAATTTACCCGAATAGTAAGATGTGATAACGTTTATATTATAATTTTAGTGACATTCTATAAGATAATTTTTATGTCAAATGTTTATTTTTCAGCAATGAAATCCTAAAAGAAGACAATATTAATAATGTGGAAGTTAGTAAACCATTTGTTGGCATGAAGTTTGATACATAAGAGGACATTTACAATTTTTACAATGTATATGCTAGATCAGTTGGATTTTCTGTGCGAAAAGATTATGCTAGGAAAACAAATATGTCCATTGGTAGATTGCTTGTATGCTATAAAGAAGGCAAAAAAGATGCCAAGTTCAATCACACTTTACAAAATGATGTGAAAAGAAGACGAGATATTAGAGAGAATTGTGATGCCTTATTACTAGCTAAAGTTGCAAGTGATGGCAAGTGGGAGGTAAAAAAATGTAATGAAGAGCATACACACAAGCTTGCTTCACAATTTGATGCTGGCAGATTACCCTCTCACAATAAATTATTAACCCCTATAAAGGAAGCAATGAGAGATCTCAGAAATGCTAGGGTTGGACCTTCTAAGATTGCTAAGTATCTTAAAATGTCTAGAGAGACATTTGTAACACCTCAGCAATGCATAAATTATATGAGGGCATTACGGAAAAATAACATAGGAGGAGAATTAATGACTATATTAAACTATTTTCAAAAGAAAATAGTTGATGATGAGAACTTTTTTTTAGAATGGTGGTGGATGAAAATGATGTTGGTAAGAGTTTCTTTTGGGCCGATAGTAGATCACAAGATAATTATATGACATGTTGTTATTTTTTATACAACATATCACACTAACAAATTGAAGATGCCTTTTGCACCGTTTACAGGAGTTAAACATCACAAGCAATCAACATTACTTGGTTGTGCATTGCTAGCTGATGAGATCGAAGATACATTTATTTGGTTATTTTAAACTTGGTTAGAATGTATGCAGGGAAAGTAACCTATTTGTATCATCACTGACCAAGATATTGCAATGGGGAATGCCATTCGCAAAGTGCTTCATAAAGCTAGACATATGTTATGCATTTGGCATATAGTAAAAAAATGCTTTGACTCATCTTCGAGATTTATATTCACGTGACAATTTTAAAAAGAATTACTTCAGGTGGATTAATAACTCTTTGAGCATTGAAGAGTTCGAAGACACATGGCTAATGCTGAAACAAAAGTATGATATTCCAGATGGCCATTGGTTGGAACAGATGTACAACAAGCGTCATAGTTGGGTTTCCATTTATTTAAGTGACATATTTTGTGCAGGCATGCAATCTACACAAAGAGCTGAGAGTATTAATGCTTTCTTTGATGGTTTTGTGAATTCAAATACTTTATTATCTGACTTTGTATACCAATACGATTTAGCTCTCTCTACGCGTCGTGAGGTTAAAGAGTGCGAAGATTTTAAAAATCTCCATACCTTTGTTACCCCAACCTCAAAAAATCCTACGAAAATTCAGGTTGGAAAGTTGTACACTCAAAATACTTTCAAAATATTTCAAGAGGAATTCAAAAATATTATATAGTTTTGGAAAGAAAAGATTACAGAAGATGGTGAGAAGATAGTGTATTCTATATATGAAGCAAGATATGAGGACAAAGGTCGGATTATTGTACAGTACCGCATTCTTCCAAATATCTCAGTAAGTTGTTCTTGCAAAATGTTTGAACGAGAAGGAATATTGTGTTCTCATGCTTTGCTTACTCTTAATGAAAATAGAGTGAGGTTCTTGTCTGATAAGTATATTCTTCATCGTTGGACCATAAATGCTCGATATTCAACTGTACAAATGTTTCATGATACAAAATGCCCTTCTTCAAGTGGTCAACGTGTTGTAAGTCATTCACAAAAAAATGAACTTTAGAATGAATGCACGAAAATTTATATAAATGAGCTTACGCTCACCTGAACATTTGAATGTTGGAATTTTATTTTTGAAAGAAGGTATTCAAAGTTTAGAGAATATAAGAAGATGTGATATTGAGGAGGTGCCTTCGTTGGGACAAATCCCTTCTCAAGATATATATATATATATATATATATATATATATATATATATATATATATATATATATGGATGTAGAACATTCTCAAGATGCACAATCCTCATTTGTGGTACATGATCCTAGTGTTGTAAAATCAAAGGGAAGACCAAGGAACATAAAAAGGGTAAAATCTAGTATTGAAATATCAATGACACAAGGTGAGAAGAAGAAAAGGACATGTAGTTATTGTTTAACACAAGAATACTATGTGACTTCTTGTCCAACTAAAAAAATACAAGTGTGTTACCATTTCTTATAGGTTTACACTTAACAAATAATTTCGAGCATTAATTTTCTACTTAATTATTTACATAGGATCAACAAGTTGAAAAAGCAAAAGTTCATCAAGTTCACAATACCCAATAGCATATAATAGGTAAGTTCATAATACCACAATTCTACTTCATTTTTGTCTTTATGGCAAATGTTGGAAAGCAACTATGTTTTTTTAATAAAATCTATCTTTGTCTTTGTGCAGGTGTGAATCTTTGATGCATGTGTGAATTGTTGTTTCCTCTGCAGAAAGTTTATTGAGCTACTGAGCTTCTACATGTGTGAATTTCTGATTGTTTATTGGCAAATGTTGGACAGCAACTATGTTTTTTTTAATAAAATATATCTTTGTCTTTGTGCAGGTGTGAATCTTTGATGCATGTGTGAATTGATGTTTCCTCTGTAGAAAGTTTATTGAGCTACCGAGCTTCTGCATGTGTGAATTTCTGATTGTTTATTGGCAAATGTTGGAAAGCAACTAAAATGAGAGGCTAATTGTTGTTTCCTCTGCAGAAAGTTTATTGAGCTTGAATTTCTGATTGTTTATTGGCAAATGTTGTGACAATGTTTTCTTCTGTATCTCAGTTGTATTTGCTTGTGAAATTGATGCATGTGTAAGGTACTGTATAGGATAAGTACTGTTATCTTAAAACCATGAGAAGCTTTGTATAGGGTGTAAAGTGCCACATGTAAAGCATGATGAAATATGGAGATATTGGCATCTGTTGTTTCTGAAATGACCTGAACATTGGCTTGCTCTTTTGAAGATTTATTGCAACTGTTCTGCTTCAGTATTTGTGCATGATGAAATATGGAGATATGATCTAAAGCATGTAAGTTAGTAATGTCTACTTTATAAAGATAATAGACATATTAGGTGTCAGCATCCTCCAAGGTATGCTGTTTACGATAGATTCCATGCAAGAGGAAAGACTTAAATGCAAGAGGAAAGACTCAGTCATAGATTATCTTAAGGTGGAAATCAAACTCCTAGCACATGATAGTGTAAAGTCATTGATGCTGGGAGCTGGAAATAAGTTGAAGCATTGCTTTTACATTTGTTTTCTTTTAAAAAAGTGTGAAGTCAATGCTGGGATTTTGCATATGCCACAAACATATAAACTTAAATATCGATCTTCTCACAAGCATTGCTGTGTAGGCATGTTAAAGAGAGTGTTATAAGTGTGAAGTCAACACATGGATATCTTATGATTAACAACCAACTCAATAGCGGAGTATAATTAAAGGACTTTACACCCTATACAGACATCGCCACACTTCACCACAGCCACACTTCTTTCAACTCAATATCTTATAGGTTGTTTATACAATCTGGACACAGCCACATGACAAAGCCACACTTCATCACAGACATGGTTATGCAATGAATGCTATGCAATGACCATACATAAAATAAGTACATAAGTTATCCATTCTAGTTCCATACACATAAGTTTGACATACACTGTTCCATACACATAAGTTCAACATACACTGTTCCATTCTAAATGTTCAACATTCATTGTTCCACATTTTTAATACATACGCATGTTAAGATAACATTATAACTACTAATACGAAAATCAATATGAAGGTGATCAATTTCCAAAATGATTGAGCGTCGATCTTTTGGTTTCGCTCTCCAATCTATTGATCTTTCACAATAATCCATTGACGACCTTCTTATAATGAGCTTCAATAGGTCCATCCATCCAACAAAAATATTGACAAGCTTCAATCTGGATACATATATAAGTTAAAACCTCAATGATGGTTTCAGACATTGAAAGAAGAAAAAAAAAGAACATCACATGTTACCCACTTGGTTATTACTGCAAACATAAAACCTTCGTCCAGGATTATATTCCGTCCAAGAAGTTTTAATGATGCATTCTTCTTGGCAATAACATTTAGGCAACGTCTCTTGTTTACGTTCAAACATTGCCTACAATTTGGACGGACATTGCAGTGTTATGTATCATTCTATACATGATATTCATTGAAAGATTAAATAAAGAACTACGGTAAAAGATAGGAAGTGGAAAGGGAGACAAACAGAGACATTCACAAAATGGTGCCGTGTAAAAGATAGGAGGAAGAGGAGATAGAGATAAATTATCAACGAATGTTCCCATCATAATGCAGCCGCACAAGCCTTTGCAGCACACGAGGAGAAAGATTAAAGAAGGGATCACATAGAAAATATAACAAATCAGGGCTGATTAAAGATCTATTCATAACGTATATCCAAGAAAGATCGGAGCAGAGAAAAAAAAAGTAGAACAGATCTGAAAAAAAGTAGAACAAATCTGAAAAAATAGAACAGATCTGAAAAAAAGGTAGAACAGATCTAAAAAAAGTAGAACAAATCTGAAAAAATAAAAGTAGAACAGATCTAAAAAAAAGTAGAACAGATCTGAAAAAAAAGTAGAACATATCTGAGGCGATCATATATAAACAGCATAGTAGAGTTAGGGAGGAACCTTTGACGAGGAAAAGCAACCTTTGACGAGGAGCAGCTAGCCGGGCGATGAGAGCGGCAAGCGATCTGAAGAAAAAAAAAGTAGAACAGATCTGAGGCGATCACATACAAAAAACATAGTAGAGTTAGGGAGGAACTTTCGACGAGGAAAAGCAACCTTCGACGAGGAGCGGCTAACCGATCACTCATTCAGGCGATGAGAGCGGCAGGCGATCTCCTTCGACGAGCTAGCCGATCACTCGTTCAGGCGATGAGAGCGTGACACCCTGAGCGGCAAGCGATGAGAGCGAAAAATAAATGTGCCTAAGCCCTATCACTCTAGCGATAACGCCTCCTATCACTATCATGACGCATTTGGGCCGTTGATAAAAAACGAACGACCACGATCACATGCCTCATCCACTTATATCCACGGCCGTCGATTTCATATTGAACGTCTCAGATGTGCTCAGCATGTATGCTGATAATAGGTGCTCAGTAGGTACATTTTATCCATATATATATTAGTAGTATTCTACAGGAGAAGAGAAAAAGTGAGAATGAAACTGAGAGTTTGAGAGAGAGAATACAATATATAGTACTACATTATATATAATTTATTGTATAATGCATAAGTAGTATAGATAATTAGGTACTTAGGTAGTATAGTATAGATAATTAAGTACTAATTTATTATATAGTAAAAATAATAATGAACAGCGAGATTAACGTGGTTCGGCTATTTTAGCATACGTCTACAAGAGCTTTAATATTTTATTATTATTGATTATTATGAAATAATCAATAAATGTAAATTTACAAAAAAATAAAAATTACATCTTGTACAACAATTATTCTATGAATAATTATTTTGTGAAGAATTATAGGCGAAGGAGACATCTGTTTTCATCATCATCTTCTATACATGGTAATACGGATTCCTGACCTTGTGTTTCAGTATCTGCATCAAACCAATCTTTTAGTAATATATAAACTTCCATCGACTTAGAGCTCATTCTATTTCTTCTCTCGTCCAAAATTTTGGAACCTACAGAAAAATATTATTCTGATGCCACTGTAGACATCGGAACAGATAAAAGATCTCGAGCTAAGACGGAGAGAATTGGATACGTACGATCATTTAATTTCCACCAGGTTAAGATATCGATTTCACTATCACATTCATTTGGACGTGATAAGTAATCTTGTAGTTCATTATACAAAGGGGCAACTGAATTGGATGAACATTCATCTGAGCCTCTTGATGTGCCCCCTAATAGAAGACATGAATCTAAAAAATGATCTATTGTTGAAAGGTCTTGGTGCTACTTGTGGACATGATGAAGATGCTTGCTCTCTACATACACCAAATTTTGCTTCATAAATATTATATAAGTTATTTATTATATTTTCATAATCATGATCTGGATTAATAAAATCGTCAGTTTGCAATTCTGGATGACTTCTTATATATTGTTCGGGAAAATAATTCTTAATTCCTCTTGTGTACCATTTAAGACCGGATCCCTTAAATATAGGATCCATCATCATTGCTAAAATTCCTATGAGAGGCAAATTATTCTAATATTCTAAAAATTTTGATTCCATCAAATAAATTATTTTAAAAAATTCATTTGATAATTTACATTTTTTATTAAATGAACTTGTCATTTCATGAAGTTGATTAATTATTAAATATGAAGTGGGAGAATAAATGGTAGATAATTCTAAAGTAGCATTATAAAAAACTTGTAACAATTCCATGATTGCATTAGCAACATCCCATTCCAAATTAGTAATTCAAGCTGCTGGACATTGCATCACAATTAAAATATAATTATCGAACGCATGTCTAAATGGAATACAAATTTCTTTAGATGTTTGTCTCCTAGATCTAGAGTGACGTAAATTTACAATAATTGGTCTAAGAGTTTTAAGTAATCTAACAACTAATTTTAATCATTTTTAACACACAAATTAATAATATGACATGCACATTTTTTATGAAAAAAATTCCATTTAAAGGAGGATTTAATCTTTGAATTAAAAATTGTGTAGCGGAATAATTAGCACTTACATTATCAAAAGTAAGACATAGAATTTTATCTTTAAGACCATATTAGTTAATTACTTTTTCTATCACGTTGGCAATTTGCAAATTATTATGAGGATGCTCAATTTCTTTAAATGCAATAATTCTTTTTTGCACTACCCACTTTGTATCAATCCAATAAACTGTAACACATAAGAAACCATCATTATTTTAAAAAGTCCATATGTCACTAGTCAAACTATACATGAATTTAGAATATAAAAAATAATTAATTAGTTCATTTTTCTTCTTACGATATAATTTAATCAAATATTATTAACAGATTTTCTACTAACATTTCTAAAGGCACATTGTGCATAATTTTGTTGATAATATAAAAAATTTTCATCTTCAGCAAATGTGTAAGGCATTTCTGCATGTATAACATATCTTGCTAAATCTTCACGCATATTTTCTTGATTATAAGCAAATAAAGAACTCCTGACGGTACCACGATCGGGTGCAACTAGTTGAGTTTGTTGCGGTAATTGCCCTGCCAAAAATTATTCCCTACTCGTTATAGGATGCAATTTTAAATGCCATTTTAAACTACCTGTGCTCGAAGAAGGGGCAACAACATAACTAACCTTGCAAATTTTACAAATAGTTTTATCTTTTTTCATAATGGACTGATGGAGATCAGTGACACGGCTAGTCTCATCGGGTGGGATGATCTCGCGCAAGGCGAAAACATCTAAAGGGTAGATACTCCCATCTAAATAGGGCAAATGATAACTCGTATCATTCATTTTCAATCAGGTGGACAGAAGTTTATCAATCAGGGAAGTTCGATTGAAAATCATATTCCTTTTGTCCACATATCGGACGCCAGAAAATCGAGCGATCGTCCGCTTTAGGTTCATTCAACGGTCATCCAAAAAGGATGGACGCCCATTTATCAGTGTTCTGCGGTCGACTGTTTAATGTTCATCCATCATTTCATTTCATAAGGATCATAGTCATTCTTTATCACTATTTAGATTTAAGACATAATCATGATTTTTAACCGACGCTACAGAGGTGTTCATGAGGCAGATCAGAGGCATAATTAGACATGCATTATCATTGAGATAAGATCAGATATAAGTACATGAATCAATGATCCAAAATCATAAAATCATCATTCTAGTGGCCACAATCTGGGCCGAGTACAGGTAGAACCCGGGCCGAGTTCCAACAGAATTCAGCTCGAAAAATTTTGAGCAAAACTCGGGTCTGGTTATACCCGGGCTGAGTCGGGACACGAACGGGTCGGGAGGGTCGTTCTGCCTAATCGTCTTCTTTAGTTGATACCCAGGCCTATGGGCCGCAGCTCGGGAAGCTCGGCCATGGTGGATCCAGATTGAGTTCCACGTGAACTCAGTCCGTGTTGATTTATCTGGGCTAGGTTATAGGCAACTTGGCTCGAGTTCTCACTATGCATAAAACTGTGTGAGTAACGTAGTTTGATCATTTCATTTTCTCGGTGATTGCAGAATAAATATTACAAGTTGGTCAACACAAAACAAAGCATTATATGATCATTTAAGCCATACAAAAATCGATCCAAACATGCATCATCCAAACAAGTTTGAAATTTAACGTACGTATTATTCGAATGAGTTCCTGGAGTTCGGAAAATCAATCTATAGTTCTAAGAATTATATGCTACGACTTCTATGCACATAAACAGGGATTTTCACCTAACTAAATCCTTAGAACATGCATCCATTCGTCCAGCAAGTAATCTATGAAAAAGATCCCGAAAACACACCTTTAAGCCTACGCTTTTTCGAATCTTCCTTTGGTGTTTCAACTCCAGCCGCATCCTGCTCCTCCTACGTCTCCTGCACCGGTGGATGTCGCCGACACCGCTCCCTCGCTCTCTGGCCGTGCACGCCGGTGGAGAAAGAAAAATAGAGATGAGAGAATGGAGAGGAAAATCGAAAGAGAAAATGGAGGAAGGGATTTTATGGAGATGTTGTTGTCCCTTCACCTCCTTATGGTGCAATGAAGAGGTGGGAGAGAGTGCCATGAAGAGCTCTTTGTTTCCTCCTCTCCTTTTTTTTGACAACTGAGGTGCGTTACAAAAGTATTTCTTATAGGCAGGGGCAGAGCTTATTTAAGACCCTAAGCCTAGGGCGCAAATCATAAATGATAATTATCTTAATTTTTAGTTTTCATAGTGTTTATAAAAATGAATTAAAGTTAATAGAGAAGTGATTAAACAACTCAGTAATTTCATATGTTAATCTATTAGTCATGTGAGAAACTTAAGGCAAGGAAAAATGTAAAAACAAATAAAGATAGAACAGGTTCATACCTAAAACATTTTAAAGAGGATGATTATGTTTTCCTGATGTCATATATAAGAAAGTTAGGGTCTGTTTGGTAATTAACTAATGAAGGGGTGTGATAGAATAGTATAAGGAAAGATAGAATGGTGGAGTGATGTGTTATTAGAAAGTCCATGTTTGAATAGTTAGTTATAAAAATGTTGGTATGCTAAAGAAAAGTTTTATTTACTAAAAAGTTATTTTTATCATTTATTATATATATATATATATACACACACTATTTATAATACCTAATGAGTAATAAATATTTATTACTTTATCACTTAATTTATTTTTATCTTTTATTTTTTGTTTTGCCTATTTTTTCTATTTTTATTTTTTAAACTATTTTATTCATCTATTTTTAAAAGTAAAAAATGATAGATAAAAAGGAGTTATTTTAATCTAAAATTGTTTATTTCTTCTCATTCCACCAATTTGATAGAATGAAAAATATAATATTTGGATAACTTAACTATTCCACTCTTTCTTTTAACTTAAATAAAAAATATAATCAAACAAGGTGTATCTAATTGTATTCCTCAGTATTCTACCACATCCTTCGAAATCCTTAATCTAAACAGACCCTTAAGGATTGAAAGTGGTAATTAGTATTATAAAATTATAAATAGCAATATAATTTGCACAAATCACTAGAGGAATTCAAATAGATAAAATATATTAGTATATTGTGTGAGACAGAATAAAGAAACTATTTCTGAAAAAGGTATTAGAATCATTTCAGAAATGAAGAAGGTTGATTATGTAGGGAAATAATGTTTAAATATTTTTAAAACTTATTTAAAACATGATGTCTGGGTGATCACATGTCCATATCTAATCTAACCCCTACCGAATTAGTTCGAATTTGCCCTCCCCAGCCCACCACCACCCCCACCCCAACTCACCCACTCAAAAGGGCCTTGACCAATCGGATCCGAGGGTCGGATCAAATTTTTTCATAGATCGAGTCCACGGAACACCCCCAATCTAATCATCAAATTTAATAAGCTTAATTGAACACATAATATTACATGTTGCTCAGCCTTTTAGGTGGGTTGAGTAAAATAGAGTCGCTAATCCATGTTAGGTTTTGGCCTGACCTCGGGGATGTGAACTTTGGTTTTTGTTCTGAAACAAATGATGATCGAGTTTCGAATTAGATTTTCGAGTTATTCACAAATTAAACCAAGAGCACCTTGTTATCCCTATTTAATTTATTATATTATATTAAAATATTTTAAATAAAATATTAATTATAAATTTATAATTAACTTAAATTTCTTTTTATTATTATTGTTACTAATAAGATCATTTTATACATTAGTATTTAATGTAAATTTTATTAATATAATATATGTCACATATATTTGCATATGATAATGTCAAATAATTATATTGGAAATAAAATCTGTTATAGTCTCCATATGGAATGAGATAATTCTTGTAATAAAAACTAGTCTCAAACTCAAATATATTCTCCACTAGAAATACTCTCAAAGAAATTGAGGGAAAATGTTTGAATCTTTTCAATTCAAGCTCAACTTTACTTACAAGAAATATTTTTAGAATAGGGTCGGCCTTAGTATCAGGTCAATATTGGATTGGTCCAATCAGGTTGGATCGAGTTAGACCAATTTTTTTAAAAAATTATCATTTACAATATTTTTAAATATATAGAATATAAATATTTTATTAATAACCTATTAATAGTAAAATATTAATTTAATATATTTTATTTATTTAAAATTATAATAATCATAAATATAAATTGTCAAGATAGAAATATTAATAGGTTATAATGGATTTTTGATAATGATTGATAATATTTGATGGATAATAAAGTTTGACTTTTTGAGAAAGCATCAACTCCAAGATTATTAAAATCGAACATCACCAAATCGGTTGATTCAATTGGTTAATCACAAACCGAAGGTTGGTTCGGTTCTACTAAATGTCAAAATAAAATTATTAACCAATATTAGAAAGAGGAGTAAGTGGCTCCCCCTCCTTTAAATAAAATCTCGAGTTTGGTTCATTGTGAATGTAGAAAATTCTATTGAGAATCTTAGTTGCGACTATTAGGCATGCAATGCAGGTCGCCCTAATAAATTAGTTATGCTCCATGGTGGAATGATCTTCAACATGCCCATGGATTAGATAGTCGGTAGGACTTT
Organism: Pontederia crassipes; assembly: GCA_030549335.1. Classification (NCBI taxonomy): domain Eukaryota; kingdom Viridiplantae; phylum Streptophyta; class Magnoliopsida; order Commelinales; family Pontederiaceae; genus Pontederia; species Pontederia crassipes. Next base: position 54,615,536 of record CM060194.1, on the reverse strand, counting down.
CTAGATATCAATAATTGTCAACAAAAAAAGGTAGGATTATAAATCGTTAAAAAATAGACTGAACTAGGAAAATTGATGAACAAGTGAACTAGAGAAAAATTTTGGTTCATATTAAAAAATTAAAATAACAAAAATCAATATGACATCAAGGAAAAAAAGTTAAAGAGTGGAAAAACATTTTAATGAATAATGATAAAAAATTTTAAAATAAAATCATATTAGAAAAAAGACAAGAGCTATTAGTAGAAATAGAAAAAGAAACATATTTAAAAATTAAAGAAAAAAATAAAGGAAGTAGAAGTAATTCATGACAAAAAGATACATTTCAATAAATATCCTTCAACTTTATCTTATTTTTCAACTCTGTCCCTCAATTTTACTTTGTAATGCTCTCTAACTATTGACTTATTTCACTAGCTGCACTTTTTCTTGTGATAGCTCATTTCCCAATCGTCTCACTTATGTGGACGTCATGCGTCATATTTCTCTCTCCTTCACGTGTACTAAGTTTACGACATGACAAAACACCCTAATACAATAATATAATAAGTTTACGCCAAAGACACCCCCTCCCCCCATCTATTTGGCGAATCATATCCTATTTGCACCTCCCTATGACGCTTCCCACATCCATCGTCACATCCATTGTGAACAGCTGACAAATCCCAAGGTCTCCCCACCACGAAGTCGAAGCTGGTCGCATCCTCATCTTCGTCTTTGACTTGGTCACCTTCGGCCTCACCATCGCCATCGAGCAACGTTGGAGCAAGGTTGTCTTTCCATGCCCATTTTTCTCTCTTATCCTCCATCTAGTCTTGTTCTGGAAAATATTAGATGCATGAGTTCAATGATTGGTTGGTGTACCTTTCCATTATCAAACTTTCTTTTCTTAATCATCATTAAAATAGTGGGGAGTGTTGTCATGTTGAAATGTTGTCCTATTTGATGGATAATAAAGTCATATTATTGACTCTTTGAGAAAGCATCAACTCCAAGATTATTAAAATCGAACATCACGAAACCGATTGATTCAATTGTTAATCACAAACCAAATGTTGGTCCAATTCTATTAAATGTCAAAATAAAATTATTAACCAACATGAGGTTAGGGAAGAGGAGTAAGTGGCTCTCCTCCTTTAAATAAAATTATTTCTTAGTTGTGACTCTGAGGCATGCAATGCAGGTCGGCCTACTAAATTAGTTGTGCTTGATGGTGGAATGAACTTCAACCCACCCATGGATTAGATAGTTGGTAGGGCTATCTAGATATCGATAATTGCCAACAAAAAAAGGAAGGATTACAAATCGTTAACAAATAGATTGAACTAGGAAAAATCGATGAACAAGTGCACTAAAGAAAATTTTGGTTCATGTTAAAAAAATTAAAAGAACAAAAGATCAATATGAAATTAAGGCAAAAAAATTAAAGAGTGGAAAAATATTTTAATGAATAATGATAAAAAAATTAAAATAAAAAATCATATAAGAAAAAAAGGCAAGAGCTATTTGCGAAAATAGAAAAAGAAACATATTACAAAAAGTAAAGAAAAAAAATAAAGGAATAGAAGTAATTCACGTTAAAAGGATACATTTAATAAATATACTCAAACTTTATCTTATTTTTCAACTCTGTCCCCGATTTTACTTTCCAATCAGACAACTCTCTCTAAGTATTGACTTATTTCACTAGCTATCCTTTTTACGTGTGATAGCTCATTTTCCAATTGTCTTGCTTATGTGTACACCATGCGCCATATTTCTCTCTCCTTCACGTGTACCAAGTTTACGATGTGACAAAACACTCTAATATAATAATATAATAACTATGAACTATTAAAATAATATAATAAATTTAAAAATTAAAAAAGAGGGGCTCTTGCGCTCCCCTCCTCTCCCTTCGGCGCCAATGCTTGAGGAAGAGGCACCAAAGGGAGAGGGGGGCACCCCCCTCTAGTTGAGGAATCCTTTCCTATTTGCACCTCCCTTTGCTCTCTTCTAATATCTAAGTGTGAGCATTATATTGTAAGAAGAGAAAGTTTGAGGAAATCATTGTTTTATTATTTTGAGTTTGAAAGCTCCTTGTAAGAAGAAGTGTGTCTTACCTCTTGAGCAAAAAGAAGGCGATGTGGTGTAAAAAAGATTTCCATCCCTACAAGAAAAGAGAAAGTTGGTGAAACTTCGGTGATTTCGAGATCGAAAAGTCAAAGTGGAGACGTAGGCCAAGTTGGGTCGAACCTCATTAACACATCATGTCTTCCTGAGTTTGATTCTCCTCACTTGATCATTACTTTTACATTCTTGCTTGCAGTCGAATAGGATAACTATGCAATGTAGGAAGTTGCTTTCAACTTCTAAATAATTGATCATTCGATGCAATGTCATTTTTAACATTTTAGTTACAATGAGGTGTTGGAGGATGCACCATCCTTGGATGAGATCCTCTTTCGTTACATGATGGGGAGCGATCGAATAATGAGGACATAGCTGAACCTATGCCCTAACCATGTGATGAACAATGAGTTCCCGTCAATCTATATCATGGACACTCAAGACTTTTATCCTTTATTTATTTAGGTTCTCATCTTCACCCGATTGGGACTTTAGATCATTAGTATACAATGGGAATCAATAAGGTTCATCTTAAGATCAATCCGATGAAGATAAATGATCATGTATGATTAGTTATACTCTGATCATAATATAAAAAATAGAAGATTCGATTATGGGGGAGTTTGGACGTCCGACGAGAGGTGTGGTCGTCCGTTTCTTAGATTGGACGTTCGATTTTGAGGTTGGTCGTCCAATTGGTTCAGCCGTATAATGCCTCACAGAATTGACATGTTGAGTGGAGAAAACTTTCATTCATTCTAAAGTAACAATACATGTATGAATAATGCCTAACACTTGAAACATAAACTACACATAGATTGAGCATGATTATAATAAAAATACCCTACTCTAAAGTTTACTAGCATTTATACAACTTGATTTACAATTAGCATAAAAGATGATATTATCCTTTAGGGATAGATCTCGAGTCAATTTATACACATCAACATGGCAGAACATGAATCACACAGCACGACATATAGTTACCATATGGATTGTGCAATAAACCTCTTAAGACTGAAGAACTATATACCTATTATTCATGAGGAAATGATTTCCTCTTTCTTGGATAGCACGATAATACAAATAAACCTCTTAGAGGTACTAATACAGGCATAATAGTAACTATTTACCCTTTCTAGAATTCTATAATAATTCTTTACAGCTTAATGGTGCCTTCATAGGAGTAGACAAAAATTAAACTAACCCCAAAATTTCTACGACTAACTTATTTTTGTACCATAGCATTCATAGAAATGTGAAGATTAGAAGTATTCAGGACTTGGACAACAGTAACAAGATGAGAGATTAATCAAAATTCAGTGTTAACACTATGTTTCATGACAACTTGTAGACCCACTAATTAGTGTCAACACATGGTTAATAATATGGACACTATAGCCCGTACGATATGTTGCTATTATGCCCAAGTTGTTCCTCATGCATTACAACAAGAAGTTAGAGTACAATCATGAGAATGCAAGCATGAAATCAGCACTAATATTAACCAACATATCCCAGTTCATTAATGCATAATCATTGAACATCACATTATTATAACAGTCATATTCATTTATACCATAATGGGTAACCATAATTGTTTAGCAAGAGTGGCACTTAAACCTTATAATAAACCACTTAAGAATGCCCATATTACCTTCTTTACGATTACTAGACACAATTCACGAAAGGGCAGCACGCGATAATCCTATTCTTTCATTTAGGACATGGGATCGAATAATGCCAGCAAGCATCTTTTAAGAATCCTACAATACATTTTATTCCTCTCGTGCAAGGAGGGCAACAAATGATTCAATGATTTTGAGTATGATCAGTAGCAAGATGGTGTCAGACTTAGATGTGGAGGTAACATGCCGCCTTAAGTTGATTTATACATTCAATGGTTGATCTGACAGATTCATCTACCTTAGTGTGTTGTAAGTCTCGTTTCAAGTGTTGTTGTCTTCACGATCAAGCCCTCATCCGCTCTCCTGCAGTTCTAGATGGTCCAAGGGCATATGGATCACATTGCCCTTGAACACATGTGCCTTGATGAGTGAGAAAAAAGGGTTTCCGTTGCTGACCAGTAAAGAAAAAGAGGAAAAACTTAAGATTTAGGATCACATGGCTGCCCTTCCTCCTCACCTTGATGGTTTCTTCTCCCTCTTGTGTACTCTGCTTCTTGCTCTCGAGTCGCCTTGCGAGTCAAGTGAAAGGAAGGAAAAAGAAATGACATAAGGGATGTCGGTAGGGCTGGAAATAAGCCGAGTCATTCGTGAGCAACTCGTGGCTCGACTTATTTTTGGCCTAACTCGGCTCAACCTATTATCAAAATAAGCCAAGCTGAAATATTAAATAAAATCTATTTTCTTAAAGATGCTTAGCCTCTTAATAATTGACCCAACCTTATAGCTTATCAAATCAAGATTTATTAATATGTTATATATTATATATATAATTTTTAATCTTTTATCTTTTAAATCTTCAATTTTGAGTTCAATATTACTATTTTTGTTATATGTTTAGAAAAAAAAATATTAGTGGTGTCTCTTTTATTTAGTTCATATCTATTATTTCTTTAATAAATAAAATTTATTATATGTAATCTAGTAGATCATCAAAAAAATATGTTTGGCTTAACAGACTAATAAATTAGGCCATGCATTAAAAGTTAATCAAACAAGACAGACTAAATTTATATTCATGATTTCTTACTAGCTATAGGACAAGCTTAAATACTTTTATTTTGCAACAAGCTTGACCCATTTAAATGAAAGCCTAACTCGACCTAACTTGTGTCCAGCACTAGATGTCGGAAAGAGAAAATTTTTGGTGAGATGGGGTAATAAAATTTATTTTACTTTAATACCAGTATGATAAAATAATGACACGATTACTTTTGGCAATTAAAAATAGATCCGTGCCCATTTTGATTTTAATCGGAATCTTTAGCGGACCTCCGTTTTGCTCTTTTTGGGGGAACCGTGAGGTGTTATAGCACTAATCTTTGCAAAGTGATTCTCCCGGGACCTTGTTAATATTGAAGTAGTTGTTCTAAAAAAATATTCAAATATTGATAGAAAGTAAAGTATCTTGTTTTCTTATTTTGTGAGTGTCCATTCGTGAATGTTTAGGATCATAATCAAAGGCATGCATATTTGATATTGTTGTTATCTGGATTCTTGAGAATCCCAAGAATCTATGTTCCTTGCATGCATTTTTGAAAAAAAAATGATATATAAATAAATAAATAATCACATATCTTAGTCAATTATTTACACTTTTTTTTTAAAAAACAAATGATATATAAATAAATACGGAAACATTTATGCTGCTTACCACATGCAGCAGCATTTCTGCAGACACATTGTGGCAAAATGCCATGCATCTACATGAGAACATAATTTGATAAAAACCCATGTGCAATTCTGATTTCTGAACAGGAAAAAATAAGTAGGGGAAACAGTGTTCATGTGGATTAGGATTAGGATTCTGTCCCCATCATCGCTGCTCCAATGCATCCAATTTTGCTCGGCCATTGATGAGCATTTCTGTGGTTTCAGAGCTGTCAAATGCAGATTGACCACATCACGTTGGTCCAGACAGAGAAAAGAAGGGGACTCAGTATCATTGTGCATGGGTTCTGTTTGCTACTCTCTTTCTCCATGTGCTTCTTTTTTTCTATGCCTCCGGAGGCATTCCATTTTTAAGGTTCTTAGCATACATCAAAATAGTGGCTTAACAAATCAAATTTCAAATTACTAACACTCCGACGACTCTAAAACACAATCCTACTAATCAATTGAGTGAACCTTCTTTAATTTGTGTGTAGGTGCTCTTTCAACTCAGAAAAGAATTTAACACTACGTACTTCCATTAGAAGAGTCGCTCTATCAACAGTTGGAAAGGAGAAAAAATGTGAGAAACGGTGGAAGATCCACCAACTGTTATATTGCTTTCTTTTATCAGGAGTTGATGGCCCTTTTCAAGTTCCATTGTCTTTTGACTTGATGAGCATGGCCCTTTAGAAGCTACATTAAGTAAATCCATTTGTCCAATTCCGTTTTGTGAAATTTTTGCGATAATTTAATCATTTTGTATCACACATTAGTTCCCACTTAAATTGAATGGCTTAAGTGATTTGTTTGCCGGACTTTTTTTTTACCATTATTTGTTTGCAGGACATTTTCTAAAAAATCACTTTCGATTTCTGATTTAATGATTTAAAATTTGACATTTTATAAAAAAAAGAATTGCCTGAAACTTCTCAATCCATCAGTCGGAGGCCGATTTCGACCGCAATATTTTAAAATCATTTGCTGTATATTAAAATAATCAATCATTGATCTCGATGTAAATGTGAAAAAATACAAAGGAAACGAAAATGGGAAGAAAATCATCACATGTTTCAATATTTTTAAAAAAAAATATTTAAAATAAAAAAATACCAATAAAATTATATGAGTTAATTAATATTTTATTCTGATTACTTTTATAATATTAATTTGGTCCCTTTAAAAAAATTTCAGATCCATTCGAGTGGATAATTCTTTACAAGTCGATTATGTTTTCTTTCTTTATTTTTTAATTAATTCTTTACATTCAAGGTTTTTTAATGCCGACAAATTCTACGGGAGATTTCTATTATGTTAGCATCTGATTAATTCAAAATCGGAAAGATATCGATAAACACATGTCAAATTCGATAATTAGCTGAGCCAAGTTCAAGTTGATAACTCTTTACGAAGGACCATGACTTTTTTTTCCTCGTAGACAACTTTCTTTTAATTTAAATCGACACCATGACACTGTAAAAAAAGTTGACATTTTTTATCTACCGAAAAAAAAAAGTTGACATTTTTTTTATACAGCGAGTCCGGCCATCTTCCAACAGCTCCAACGACACAGCCGCCCACAAGCAGGGGCGGACCAATGAGTGTCGCAGGAACGAGGAGAGACGACCAATAACACGCCTCCAGCTCATTCTTGTAAAACGGGCGGCCCCACGTATCGCTCGACCGGGCGGATCATGACGTGCCCACGAATCGCGATCCCCAAAACATGTCGAGCGTCGATTAAACTCTTTGAATCACGAATCCAACGGCCCAGCACCGTCGCCGTTCAAAAGATGGGTCCAGCGTCGTTCGATAAAATGCCCCCGAGAGAGGCGTCGACGAACCACGGGCAAAAGCTCTCTCCACTGCCAACATCGTCGTCGTCCTCCTCCTCCGATGTCTAAAACCGCCACCTTTCTGCTCGTCGTACTCTGTTTCTGCCTTCCTGCCGCTGCCCAGTTCGAGGAGTTCGCCTTCGCGGGCTTCGGGGGCTCCGCGGCCGCCAGCAATATAAGCCTCAATGGCATCTCTGAGATCGACCCCGGCGGCATCCTGAGGTTGACGAACGAGACGAGCCGCCTCATCGGCCGTGCGTTCTACCCAACGCCGCTGCGTTTCAGGAACGATACGGACGGGGCAGCCTTCTCCTTCTCCACCGTCTTCGCCTTCGCCATCAAGCCCGAGTACCCGAAGCTCGGGGGCCATGGCCTGGCCTTCACCATCGCCCCGACTAGGGAATTCATGGGGGCGCTGCCGAGCCAGTACCTGGGGCTCCTCAATGCCTCCGACGTCGGGAACGCCACCAACCACGTCTTCGCTGTGGAGTTCGACACCGTGCAGGACTTCGAGTTCGGCGACATCAACGACAACCACGTCGGCGTCGACATCAACAGCTTGAAGTCCAACTCCTCGGCCGCCGCTGCCTACTACGGGGACGACGGCGCTAAGCACGAACTCAATCTTAAAGGCGGCAGACCGGTGCTGGCTTGGGTGGACTACGATGGGGCGGCCAAGCTGCTCCATGTCACGCTCTCGCCCTCCTCCACGAAGCCGAAGGCCCCACTGATATCGTTCCCGGTAGACCTGTCATCAGTAGTTCAAGACCGAATGTTCGTCGGGTTCTCGGCGTCCACGGGTCTGCTCGCTAGCTCTCATTACCTCCTCGGGTGGAGCTTTAAGATGAACGGCGTCGTCGAGTCTCTTGACCTTTCATCGCTGCCGATGCTGCCCGAGCCAAGAAATACAAAGGTGGCCTTTATCGTCGCCATCACATCTTCCGCCATCGCCCTCCTGATCGTTGTCGTCGCCGCCGGCGTCTACATTTTCTACAGGATAAAGAATGCGGATGTCATCCAGCCATGGGAGTTGACCTGCGGACCGCACCGGTTCGCGTACAAGGACTTGAAGAGAGCCACCCAGGGATTCCGGGACAGGAAGCTCCTGGGCTTCGGCGGGTTCGGCAAGGTTTACAGGGGGACGCTGCAGGGGACGGGAGCGGATGTGGCGGTGAAGAGGTTGAACAATGGATCCAAGCAGGGGTTTCGAGAATTTGTAGCCGAGGTCGCCATCATCGGTCGTCTCCGCCACCGGAACTTGGTCCAGCTACAGGGTTGGTGCCGGAGGCGCAACGACCTCCTCCTGGTTTACGACTACATGCCCAATGGTAGCCTGGACAAGTTCCTCTTCTCCAACGAGGAGGATAACGAACGGCGGCCCCTTTCCTGGCCGCAGCGGCTGCGGGTGCTTCAGGGCGTGGCCTCGGCTCTGCTCTACCTCCATGAGGAGTGGGAGCACGTCGTCGTCCATCGGGACGTGAAGGCTAGCAACGTTCTCCTCGATGCTGACCTCAATGGCCGCCTCGGCGACTTTGGCCTCGCGAAGCTCCATCAGCACGGCGCCGATCTGAGCACCACCAGAGTGGTCGGCACACTAGGGTACCTTGCACCGGAGCTGACGCGCACCGGGAGGCCCACGACCTGCGCCGACGTGTTCGCCTTCGGTGCGTTGGTATTGGAGACGGTCTGCGGCCGCCGCCCAATCGAGCCCAAGGCAGTCCCGGAGGAGCTGGTGCTGGTGGACTGGGTCTGGGAACGGTGGAACGCCGGAACGTGGACAGATGTCGTCGACCCTCGTCTCTCCGGAGATTACAGCCGGCAGGAGGTGGCGGCAGCAATCAAGGCGGGCCTTCTGTGCTCTCACCCTTCGCCCCTGGCGAGGCCGACAATGAGGGAGGTTGTGCGGTACCTCCAGAGCAGCAAGGCAGCGGAGGTGCCCGACGTGCCCAGTGTCCCGCCGGCGTCCGGAGACGCTGGCGCTAACGTTGGGTTCGAAGACTTCATGCACTCATACCCAACCACGTCGGAGAAAGCATCGAGGACCCCTTCTCCGGTGATGGTTTCGAATGGTGCGGGGCCCACTAACGCGCCACTTCATTGCGACAACGTGTGAACAAATGGTGCGTAGAATGTCGGTGTGCGACATAGTTGGATAACTTGGATTCGTTCTCGACAGCCGTCCGATTCGTTTTTTGACGGTTCACGTAAGCCTGATTTTGACACCATGACGGTGTGACTGAGATACGCCATTTACTGAATCTTGGAGGAAATCTTTTTGTGAATTCCTGTAAATGAGATGTCTATTATTTAATATAGTTTATGTTTTTAATTCGGGCATTTGTTCACATGATAATTGCAAAAAAAAAAAAAAAAACTGATCTAAACTCTAATTTTTCCCCTGTTAAAAATAGTTGATATATAATGTCTCGAGCCGAATTTATTTAAATCATTTTTTTATATCTTTTTTTTCTTTTTCTTACGTATTATTATTTTTTATCATTTCTTTGACAAGGATTCATGTACTAGAAAGTTGATGTACAGCTTCCTGAGGATTGTTGGTATGGTCCTTATTGAGAGGATTACCCCAACATAAAAAAGAAAAAGAAATCATAATTGTGCTTGTTCAAAGTTTAAGGGTTCCTCCTACTGTATCTTTTTTTTTTCACTGCAAATACTGGTTTGCTAATGGCAATTCTACCATCAGGCTCAGCGATCTTGCATCATCACCCCTTATTTGATTGATGCTGATTTTATTACTATACTTATTGTCAAGTGTTGATTCCTATATTCTTTGACAAGCATGCATGTAGTGGTGACACTGCTAAGCAACGTGTGTTGACTGCTTATTTTCGAGTTTCTTGCTTTCAAAGTCATGGACTTTTATGAACAGGTTGCAGCCATCTATTGCAGAATGTTTATTGTGTTTAGCCTCGATTTTTTTTTTGTTCATTTTCAGAGTAAATATTTCCTTTTACCTTGTCAAAGAAGACATAAAGCTTAGGAATGATCGATGTGCACGTAAGCATAAGTTTAATCAAATTAAGGTCATAATTTACGGGTTGATCTGGTCTGATTCGTGGCATCTGTAAAACAATTCCACAAATGGCTTCTTGAGCTGTGCCCAAAGGAATATAACACAGGTCATCGCCAGAGAGTACCAAACACAATGGCAATTAAAGGTTCTGGATATCAGTTTTTTTTATTACTCAATCGAAGTTTACAGTGTCCAAAGTTAAAGCTAGTAGATAGATAATTAAACTTAGCACGTGATTTCACATGTTAATCAATCAGTCATGTGAGAAACTTGAGGCAAGAAAAAAAAATGTAAAAGCAAATAAAGATAGAGCAGGTTCGTATATGAGAATGAGGATTATGCAGAATAAAAAAGTGACTCATATATATAAGATACATAAGATGTCGTTGGATCGTGATATAATGATTCATAAATAAATAATTATTTATAAAGATCTTAAGAGTGTTTATTTATGAACCATCAGATGAACATCCAACGGTGACTCATAATAGTAGTAGTAGTAATTTGTTCCTTACCTAAGGATCTAAATATAGTCATTTATTAATTTTAATATATACATAATTTTAGAGCGTGTAAATTAAAGGGAAAAAATATGAGTTATAAAGAAATTTTTGGTCAGCCGAAAAAATTTCTATTAAAAAAATAAATATGAAACAAACATAATTAACCCTGAGTTTCATATATCATAAATGAAGAAATGGTGAAATCAATCAAACAACTTTACACACTCCTAAGGATCAATGACATGCTCCAATGCATGACATCAAAGTTGAGTCAAAATTTGTTCTTTGAAGCTTTTGTGATTGGTTGGGGGTACTTCCTCCATTTTGATCTAACTCTCCTTTTTAATCATTAAAATAGTGGGGAATGATTAAATGCTGTCGTGCTAAGTTGGTGTATCACAAAGTCATATTGTTGATACTTTGAGATAATATCAACTCCAGGATTTTAAAATAGAATAGAACCAAACCGGAGAGTTTAATAGGTTAATTACAAACTAAAGTCTCATTCGATTCAATGTCAAAATCGAAAATGATTATGAATCGTTAGAAAATAGGCTGAATTAGCAAAAAATGATGAACCAGTGAGCTAACGAAAAATTGGTTTAGGTTCAAAAAATAAAAATAAAAAAAAATGAAATAAAGGCAAAAAAGTAAAAGAGTGAAAAAGATTTGAATGAAGAATGACATAAAACTAAAATAAAAAATGGTGTTAGGAAAAAGGCAATATATATGGAAGAATTTATTGGGAAAGAACAACTAACGGAAATTTAAAAAGAAAAAGTGTTAAAAAGAAAGTAAAGAAAAAAGGAAGTAGAAGTAATTCACCGCAAATAATTTATGAAGTATATAAAGAAAAAAAAGAAAAAAAGGAAAGCAAAACACTGGAAAGGATTTGAATGGACGACGACAAAAAAATGAAAAGAAAATTTTTATTGAAAGGGAAATAGGGAGTGCTTTGTGAAAAGAAATTCATATATTAAAATTCACCAATATTAAAGAATAGAAGAAGATAATTAATTATGACATCACTAATAGATTATGACTACAATATTAATTATACAATCTTAATTTATGTTTAATCTTAACATATTATTTCAATAACATCTAGTGAACCCGGTGGAATTTATATTGCGAACCTTCCATCCAAGTTTTTGTTCGATTCTTAAAACATCGGCCAACTCCCATCAAGACAGGGATTTGCTCTTAAGCTCAGTTGGTGGATCATAATCTCATATTGTTGACAAAGTTTGAGCCTTGAGGTAATGTCAACTCCCAACAACAAGAAAATGTAGAGTCAGACTTACCAATAAAGTCAGAGTCAAATGTGTATATTTATTATTTAATAATGAGATAATGCACATATAACGAGAAAATGCAGATGCGACGTAGTTATCGCTTTCATGCAGCAACATATAATGCACATATTGTTGACAGTCGCATGCTTATTGTCCTCAACTATTTCACACTCTTGTGAAAAACAAATGATATGTGGATAAATAGTCAAACGTTTGCATTCCTTACAACATGCAGCAGCATAACATTTGTGCAGACTGTGAAAAAAAGGCACAAAATTGCAACTGGGACACATTTATGCTGCATGCCACATGCATCATTATTTGTGCAGACAGATTGTGGCACCAAAATGCCGTGCATCTACTTCTTGACAACATATTTTGATAAGGAAAAACAAAACTTGCAAAAGATAAGTTTGGGGGAACAGTGTTCATGCGAGCTGCTGCATCCAGCAAGCTCCTCATTCACTGTATATGCACATTATGATTACAGTTCCATCCCCATATTGTGCACGCATGTGTTAGGATTCTGTCCCCATCATTCCTTTGCTCCGCCATTGGTGCATTTGGGTGGCTTCAGAGTTGTCAAATGCTGATTGACTACACCATGTTTGTCAAAACGAAGAAGGGAACTTATCATGACTGTGCATGCATGATTTTTTTCGGACAATTTAATTTACGTAGCCTTAAAAATCACATTATTCATAAATTAAAAGTCGACCCATTATCAAATTCCTTCTCACGATTGTGCATATGCACGAATTTTGTTTGCGAATCTCTTTCTCTTCTTCGTTCCTCCCCTTTGTCCTAGATGCTCTTTCAACTCGGAAAAGAATGAACACCACACACGTTCATGAGAAGAGAAGACTCGCTCAGTTCGGAAGGGGAAAAGAAAAGTGAGAGACGGTGCAAGATCCACCATCTGTTACATTGCTTATTTTAAAGGAAGTTGATGTCCCCTTCCAAAGTCCCATTTGTCTTTTGACTTACGAGCATGACGCTTTGAGTAAATCCATTTGTCTGGTTCAGAGTTTTGAAATTTTAGCGATAATTCAATCATTTTGTCTCGCACATATTACTCGCCAGTTAAATGGAATGGCTAAATTGACTGATGGGACAGCTTACTTATTTTGTCAAAAACGTTCGCACTCATTTTATTATTTGGTGGTTTGATATTTGACAATTTTCTTATATATATATATATAAATTCATTTAAATTATAATGATACGAGATTTAAAGATCAAGATGATTTGATGAATAGTTTTATATAGACAAAATATAAAGATGATCATGAATTTATATGTGACTACTCTTTTTACTTATCAAAACACATTTTAAATTTGTACGAATCAATTATTCAAAACGAATAATATTTTAATTGAACCAGGTGTTATCAAATAATGCAAAAAGGAGAGAAGGACCAACATCACCATTGTATTTTCATTGTTTTAAGAAAACAAATTTTAATAAATAAAAGTATTGTGGATAATTCTTTACATGTTTCTTCGTGTGTTTTTTTTTTCTTTTTTTGGGAGTGTAGACAACAACTTTGCTTTAATTAATCGACCCATGCAATTGTCAAAAAGGTGGACCAAAAATTTGACCTTTTTCTGCAGTCCGGTCATCCTCCACTACAAGCCTCTACAAGTGCCGCCGCCGCCCAAAAGCAGGAGCGCACCCCTGAGTGGAGCGGGACCCAGGGAACACACCAATCGCATGCCCCAGGCATCGCTCCACCTGGCACGATGGGCGTGCGCTTCCTCTGCCTCCAACGGCCGAGCACCCTCGCCGTTCAAACGATGGGTCCACCGTCGATCCATAAAATGCACCAGAGAGGCGGTCGACGAGCCACGGGCGAAAGCTCTCTCTGCTCTCCGTCCTCCTCCGATGATGATGTCTAAACGCGCCACCTTTCTGCTCTTCCTACTCTGCTTCTGCATTCCTGCAGCCTCGCAGTTCGAGGAGTTCGTCTTCGCGGGATTCGCGGGCTCGGCGGCCGGCGGCAACATAAGCCTCAATGGCGTCTCCGAGATCGAGCCTGGCGGCATCCTGAGGCTGACGAACGACACGAACCGCCTCATCGGCCGGGCGTTCTTCCAGAAGCCACTGCGTTTTAAGAACGCCACGGACGGGACCGTCTTCTCCTTCTCCACCTCGTTCGCTTTCGCCATGAAGCACAAGTACCCGAAGCTCGGAGGCCACGGCCTGGCCTTCACCATCGCGCCGACCAAGGAGTTCATGGGAGCGCTGCCGAGCCAGTACCTGGGGCTCCTCAATGCCTCCGACGTCGGGAACGCCACCGACCACGTCTTCGCTGTGGAGTTCGACACCGTGCAGGACTTCGAGTTCGGCGACATCAACGACAACCACGTCGGCGTCGACATCAACAGCTTGAAGTCCAACTCCTCGGCCGCCGCTGCCTATTACGGGGACGACGGCGCTAAGCACGAGCTCAATCTTAAAGGCGGCAGACCAGTGCTGGCTTGGGTGGACTACGATGGGGTGGCCAAGCTGCTCCATGTCACGCTCTCGCCGTCCTCCACGAAGCCGAAGACCCCGCTGATATCGTTCCCGATGGACCTGTCGACGGTGCTTCGAGACCACATGTTCGTGGGGTTCTCGGCGTCCACGGGGCTGCTCGCCAACTCTCATTACCTTCTTGGGTGGAGCTTTAAGATGAACGGGGCCGTCGTGTCTCTTGACCTCTCGTCGCTTCCTTCGCTGCCCGAGAACAGAATTATAAATGCGGCCTTTATTGTCGCCGTCACCTCTTCCGCCCTCGCCCTCCTTATACTTGTCGCCGCCGCCGGCGTCTACATCTTCTATAGGATCAAGAATGCGGATATCATCCAACCATGGGAGTTAACCTGCAGTCCGCACCGTTTTGCGTACAAAGATTTGAAGCGAGCCACCCAGGGTTTCCGGGACAAGAAGCTCCTCGGCTTCGGCGGCTTCGGCAAGGTTTACAGGGGGACGCTACCGGGGACGGGAGCCGATGTGGCGGTGAAGCGGTTGAACAATAGATCCACGCAGGGGCTACGAGAATTTGTGACCGAGGTCGCCATCATTGGTCGTCTCCGCCACCGGAACTTGGTCGAGCTGAAGGGTTGGTGCCGGAGGCGCAGCGACCTGCTCCTGGTTTACGATTACATGCCCAATGGTAGCCTGGACAAATTCCTCTTCTCCTCATCCGAGGAGGATAACGAAAGGCGGCTCCTTTCGTGGCCACAGCGGCTGCGGGTGCTTCAGGGCGTGGCCTCCGCTCTGCTCTACCTCCACGAGGAGTGGGAGGACGTCGTCGTCCATCGGGATGTGAAGGCGAGCAATGTCCTCCTCGACGCCGACCTCAATGGCCGCCTCGGCGACTTTGGCCTCGCGAAGCTCCACCAGCACGGTGCTAATCTGAGCACCACCAGAGTGGTCGGCACACTGGGGTACCTTGCACCGGAGCTGACGCGCACCGGGAAGGCCGCGACCAGTTCCGACGTGTTCGCCTTCGGCGCCCTGATGCTGGAGACGGTTTGCGGCCGCCGTCCCATCGAGCCCAAAGCGGTCCCCGAGGAACTGGTGTTGGTGGACTGGGTCTGGGAACGGTGGAGCGCCGGAGCATGGACTGACGTCGTCGACTCTCGCCTCGCCGGAGACTATGACCGGGAGGAGGTGGCAGCGGCAATCAAGGTAGGCCTTTGGTGCTCGCACCCTTCGCCCCCGGCGAGGCCGACAATGAGGGACGTTGTACGGTACCTTCACAGCAGCAAAGCAGCAGAGGTGCCCGACGTTCCCCGTGTCCCGCCGGCGTCCGGAGACGCTGGCGCTGACATTGGGTTGGAAGATTTCGTGCACTCATACCCATCCTCGTCGGAGAAAGCATCGAGGACGCCTTCTCCGGTGATGGGCTCGAATGCTATAGGGCCTACCAACGCGCCACTTCATTGCGATAACGTGTGAACTGTGAACAAATAGTGCGTAGAATGTCGAGGTGCGACATAGTTTGATTCCTTCTCGGGCGGCCGTTCGATTCGTTTTCTAAAATTCACGTGCGCCTGATTTTGACATCCGATGGATTGTCAAAGAATTTGAATGACGATGCGACTGATTCTGACGATGTGACTGAATCTTGGACGAAATTTTGATGTGAATTCCTGTAAATGAGATGTCAATGATTTAATATAGTTTCAGCCATTTGGTCACACAAAAGATATGATACAATCTTCAAAAGTGCTCTAATGGCAGAGGACAATTTGTTTTCTGTAAAAAAATAGTTAATATTTGATGTTACGAGCCAAATTAACTTGAGTTCAAAGTAATTGACCATTCATTTTATATCTGATCTTTCTGTTTTTTTTTTTTGTTCTGTTTCTTAGTTGTCACCTTTTTTTATCAACTTCTTTGACAAGGATTCATGTAGTAGAAAATTGATGTACAGCTTCCTGACGATTGTTGGTTTGGTCTTTAGTGAGGGCATTACCTCAACATAAAAAGAACAAAAAAAAAAAAACATAAGTGTACTTATTCAAAGTTAAGAGTCCCTGCTGCTGCATTTTTATTCCACTGCAAAGACTGGTTTGCTGATAGCATTCTACTATCAGCGATCTTGCATCATACCCCTTAGTGACTATGCTTATTTTCAAGTGCTGGTTCTTACACTCTTTGACAAGAATGCATATCGTGGTAACGCTGCTAAGCAACGTGTGTTGACTGCTTGAAAGATCGTTTCTTCCTTCCAAAGTCATGGACTTTTATGAACAGGTTGCATCCATCTATTGCAGAATGTTTATTGTGTTCAGCCTCGTTTTTTTTTTGTTCATTTTCACTTTCTTCTTCCTTTTAATTTTGTGTGTGTGGGTGTGAGAGAGAGGGAGGGAGGGAGGGAGGGAGGGAGAGAGAGAGTAAATACATCTTTGTATCTTGTCAAAGAAGACATAAAGCTAGGAATGATGTGCACTTAAGCATAAGTTTCCTCAAAGGTCATAATTTACGGGTTGTTGTGGTCTGATTCGTGGCATCTGTAAAACAATTCCACAATGGCTTCTTAAGCTATGCCCAAAGGAATATAATACAGATCAACACCAGAGTATATCAAACACAATGGCAATCAGTAGGGGCTAATAGGATTCCTGGACATCAAAGTTATACCCGAAAAAAAAAAGGAAGAAAAGTTGCATGCAGACTTTCAAGTTTCATTGTATGTCAGTCCATACGTTCATTTCATGGTTAGAAAATGTTCTGCACAGACACAAAAACACAGTGCAAATATTTACAACAACAGAGCACATCTGGTTCATATGAGTCAACAACAACAACAACAAAGCCTTATCCACTAGGTGGGGTCGGCTACATGGATCATACAACGTCATTCCGCTCTATTAGTAATCAAACCTTTCGGTATATTATTCACCAATAGATCTTGCTCTATTAGTTCGTCAAGTGTCCGCCTTGACCTCCATCTCCCTCTTTTAATCGAACTCCACATTATTTGATCTACTCTTCTTACTGGCGCATCTAATGATCTTCTCTGAACATGACCAAACCATCTCAAACGATTCACTATCATTTTCTCACTAATAAGAGCCACTCCGACTCGTTCACGTATATGGTCATTCCTAAACTTATCTAATCTTGTATGACCACACATACATCTCAACATCCTCATTTCGGCTACCTCCACTTTACGTTCATATTGTCCCTTCATAGCCCAACATTCACTACCATATAACACTGCCGGTCTTATAGCAGTACGATAGAATTTTCCTTTAATTTTATTAAGTACTTTTCTATCACAAAGAACTCCAGTGACTTTCCTCCACTTACACCAACCAGCTTGAATTCTATTATTAACATCGTCATCAATCTCACCATCTTGTCTTACAATTGATCCTAAATATTTAAACTTTGTCACTTGAGGAATTATATCCTCCCCTAGTCTAACTTTCAAATCGTCTCTAAGTTGTTTATTTGTGAAATTACTATGCATATATTCTATTTTATTCCTACTTAAACGAAAATCCTTTGACTTCAACGTATTTCTTCATATTTTCAATTTTGTATTAATATCTTCTCTTGAATCTGCTGAAAGTACTATATCATCCGCAAATAGCATACACTTAGGTACCTCCTCTGTGATACTCTCGGTTATAGCATCGATAACTAAGTTAAATAGATACGGACTTAAAGCTGATCCTTGATGTAGGTCAATTTCTATAGGAAATTCATTTCTCACCTCCGGGTGTCCTAACCCTAGTCAATGCCCCATCGTACATATCTTGTATTACCTTAATGTAGGCAACACTCATCCTCTTCTTTTGCAAGGCTTTCCAAAGTACATCCCTTGGTACCCGATCATACGTCTTCTCTAAGTCAATGAAAGTCATATGTAAGTCTCTTCTCCTACTTCGATACTTCTCCATCATTTCCCTTAGTAAATAAATCGCCTCTGTAGTGGATCTTCTTGGCATGAATCCAAATTATCTCTCAGAAATACTAATCTCCATTCTCAATCTATGCTCAATCACTTTTTCCCATAATTTCATTGTGTGATTCATAAATTTAATCCCTCTATAATTTGCACAATTCTGAATATCTCCTTTATTTTTATAAATAGGAACTAATGTACTTAATATCTAATCATCAGGCATCTTTTTCGATCGTAAAATCTCATTAAATAGTTTACATAATCACAACACACTTTTTTCTCCTAAACATTTCCAAACTTCAATCGGTATACCATCCGGTCCAACGGCTTTATCATTCTCCATTTTCTTAAGAGCTTCGCTAACCTCCGAGACTCTAATTCTATGATCTTTCCATCTGTTCTTAATATCTCCTTCAGTAACTAAAACATTGCCAACTTCATTTTTTATGCATCTTCCTTGATTCAAATCTCTTGACTCCTTCCCTTTATTCCTTGCAATCTTGTAAATCATTTGTCCACCAGCCTTTGTCCCTAACTCCTTATAAAACCCCTCATATGCTTTAGCACGAGCATCACTAACTGCCTTCTTAGCCTCCCTTTTCGCCAAACGATACTTTTCCCAATTGTCAGAACTATTGTCCAAGTGTATCGCCTTGAAATAATTCTTCTTATTACGCACCTTTTCTTGGACCTCCTCATTCCACCACCAAGTCTCCTTATCTCGTGGTACAAAATCTTTTGATTCTCCTAAAATGACTTTAACAACCATTTCAACCTTTTTTGACACATTCTCCCACATGATACTAACATCTCCTTCTAACTCTCACACACTTTCCTCTACTAACTTACTTCTAAAAGTCTCTCGCTTCTCCCCCTTTAACTGTCACCACTTGATCTTTCGATCAAAAACTGTTCGAGATTTTGGTTTTATACATTTCATTTGCATATCAAGAACTAACAATCTATGTTGTGTAGTCACCCCATGCCTAAGAATTACTTTGCAATTAGTACAACATCTTTTATCAGTATTTCTTGTCAAGAAAAAATCGATTTGAGACCTATGAGTTCCACTTTTGTATATGATTAAATGTTCCTCTTTATTCCTAAAACAAGTGTTGATAATCTTAAGGTCGTATGTTAAAGAAAAATCAATAATAGTTTGTCATTCCTCATTCAACTCCCCAAAATCAAAACCATCATGAACCCTTGCATGGGATCCTGCCTCTTTACCAACATGTCCATTAAGGTCTCCTCCAATATAAACTTTCTCGGTTGTTGGTATACTTTCAATCAAACCCTTCATATCTGCCCAAAACTTCTCCTTGAGATGTGATTCTGCTCCTACTTGGGGTGCATATGCACTAATAATGTTCATGGTCTTCTTTCCAACAATTACTTTCACGGATATGATTCGATCCTCAATCATTTTAACTTCCACAACATTCTTCCTCCATTCTGCATCTGCGATAATATCAACACCATTCCTTCCCTTTACCTTACCTGTATACCAAAGTTTGGAACCATTTAACCTAATCTCTTTACTTCCCTCTCCTACCCATCTAGTTTCTTGCAAGCATAAGATACTAATCTTACGCTGGTCCATTACTTGTGCCACCTCGAGGCGCTTCCCATTCAACGTCCCAATGTTCCAAGAATCTAATTTGACCTTAGTCTCATGAACTAGCTTCTTTAACCGCCTCCGTTCATTAAAGTGTGGTAGCCCTTGCTCATTTAACACTGCATTCAGGCGAGGATGCAACGGCTATTGCTCTCTTATCACTGTACCCGAACCGTACAACGCGTTACTTACGGGTAACGACCTAGCATTAACACAATATATTCGTTGATGCATGTTCATAAGATTCGACAGGGTTTTACGCTGGCTGTCGGGACCTAACACAACCCTCCTCCTTTATCCGGACTTGGTACCGACTATAAAACATAGGCGGAGTTTTAACCAAAGGAAAACAAATTTCTGACTACAGAGCTGAAGGTTTAGCATAACACATGAACTCCTTTGAAGCTAGAGAGATGAAGGTTTGAAAATGTGAAAAGATTCTTGGCTACTAACAGATGATAGGCATTGTTTTCCAACATTAACTTGAGATGAAAACCTACGTGACCTTCAATTGAGCTGCTTATGTTAAACAAAAAGCCGAATAATTACAATACGCATGAATGGTCATCCTATGATGGACCCAGCAATTTTCTATGGACCTTTCATTATCTGGTTCCTTCTGATGACATATCAACCTTCGTTGAGGGGAAATAAGTTATCAAATGATCTGAGCATAATTAAGATTCTTTAGATCACTTGTTTCTAACTAAGAATAAGCAGAGGAGATTGCAAATACTCAACAAATGATAGCTACACTGCTTTTAAATTAAAATACCGGGATAAGATTCTTGTTTCAGGAACCAGCCAAGCTTAAATATGAATCAATTTGGTCGTCGGCAATTTAAATATGGTTCCGACAATAGGAAAGCACTTTCAGATGACAGCAGAATACACTTGCCTTGAAATTTCTGGATTTATATAGTGTAGAGAAACAGAAGCAAGTAAATTGCAAAAGGGTTTCCAAGGAATGTTACTGCCCAAACTTCTGGACATTAAAATGAATTAGGAAATATACCTTTATTCTACATCAATCATGTAATTAAGATCTCTAAGCAACTCACACGAGTGAGACCTCAACAATTCAGTGAAGGTGGTCAGAGCATCAACTGATGATCTGAAAAAATTAATTAAGTTTTAAACACCAGAGTCAAAAGTCAGTGCATGCTTTGTTATGCCAAAACTTAAATGTACAGTGAGCTGCATCTCTAAATGCTACTTCTTCATGTCAGATCCACCTTTAGCATGATATACTCACAAGTTTTCACTTGACACTGCGGGAAAGATTTGTTACAAAAGGGGCTCCTACTTTGACTATCAGTTCAAAAAATCTGGTATCATATGAAGCATTCATACTCAATGAGTGATAAAGAAATACAGGCCTCAATAATGTACTGAGCGGGCACTCCCTCAAAAAAGATGCCCTGAGAAGTATATAAAGGCTTCTTCCATTGCAGAGAATCATGTCAAACTACAATCCAGAATCCACAAGATATACATATTCACTTCATTTTTTATCCAATTTCTAATGGCTAATGCACTACACACCTCAGATGCTAAATACAGCTATCTATTCGAGAGGAAGGGACTCACATAACAATTTCATGAAAAGGAATTAAGATTATGGCCCTCATCCTCTTCCTCCGTACTTTGTTGACCAGCACCTTGGATCACCTCATTGCCAAGTCCTGTGAAATGTGAGGATTTTTTACATTTATAAAACAAAAGATGAATCAGATCAGTAGATCATCTGCAGTGAAAAAAACATACCTGCAATAAATATTTCATCTTCCTCATCATTGATGAATCCTGATGGCACCATATCTGAAACTGGTTGGTTTAATAACATCCAGTGATCACTTTCCGAGAGTCCAGATAGTAGATTATTTTCCTCCACAACCCAGTCTCCAAATGTGTCGATGTTGTCAACGGATATTGGATCAAAAGGCTTGCAATTTAACGTTTGTCTGGACATATTCATTGTTCAAACATCAATTATTAACATTGCCTCAAGTTATATGAGTCTTTATGAAATGAAAAAGAAAAGTTATATGCACCCAAGTTTTGGCATCCAAAAGTTAAGATTTACCTTTGTTGTAGCCGCAAGTTATATCGGACATAAGTAATGTCACAAAGCCTCTGGTGTTCCAGAATGCTCATTTTTTTGTTATATATGTGTTCAAATGGAATGTGAACTCGCTCACAGCCTCTAGAACTACATGTTTGGCTAAGAATACGTATGGCTAGGCGTGTCAGGTTTGGGCAAGCTCCGCCATATGTTGACCACCATTCAGCTGTCAAAAAAGGGCATAAACTTTTTCAAATAAATCATTCAGACAAAAGGTGAGACGTCCATCAAACAACAGTCAAAAGCAACTTGCAGCTCAATGATTAGTTTAGCCCTACCAGGAAGTAGAGTATCCCTTGCTCTGACAGCCATCTTTCGCCCAAAATCACCAGCAGCAGTTTTGTACATATTAAGCTCCTTCTGGATCTTATCTTGAATTTTACCTTCAGGCACTAATCTTTCAATGCAATCCAACATCCCTGATGATATATCATTCGATATCTCCCCTTGGATGCTATAGAAGAACTTGGGGTTAAGGAAGAAACCAGCTGCATAAAGAGGGTGAGCCAACTGTTGTTTCAATCTGTAGTCGATATTTTCCAATAAAGGCGAGTAAACATTTTTCCCCAATTCCTTTTTTATTTGTTGTTTCATGTAATACATAGCGACATAAATATAACCAATTGCTGGTCTCTTGTTACTTTCAACTAAATTAAGAACTCGTAAAGCTGGTTCTGTTATCCGAATAATGTCATTGCAGCAAGACCAGAAATCCAAATCACAAAAAAGTTCTTTCAGCAGAATGCCTCCGGGCTTCTCAGAATAAGGGGAAGCCATCCACTCTGCCGAACCAATCATATTTCCCAGCTCTTCTTTCATGTTGCTTATGCTTTTCAGCGTGATAAAATTCATTGCAGTCCGATTCCCTCCAGGGAGCAACAAATCTCTGCCATTAGTATACTTCTTCATTATATTCAATACAGCTGCATGATTATAAATAAACCTTGTGATTGATTTTGCCTTCTCAAGTATCTCGCTTATGGTCGCTAGTTTCCCAAGTTCTTCTAGAATCTCTTCTATGAAGTGAGAGGCACATCCCGTCCAAAACAATGTAGGGTAGACTGTATTCAACTTCTTTGCTGCACCAATATGACACTCCTTGTTATTGGTTATTACTTGAACCACATTCCTTTCACCAACCTGTTCCACCACTTGCTGAAGCAGATGATACAGGGTGTCTTCAAAGCCGTCTATGTTGGATGCATCGAAAGACCTCAGAAACATTGTCCCTTCAGGACAATACACAAAAATGTTAATCATTTTTCCAGCATCAGTAGTCCATTCATCGGCCAAAACTGAGCACCCTGTCCGGCTCCATGCAACCTTGAGGTTTTCCAATGTGTTGTTCACTTCATCAATGGATCTCTTCAAAATCCAGCCGCGAAAATCATGATACGAAAAGGCTCCAAGCCCTGGCCCGGCAGCTGCAATTGTGTCTATCATGGGCTGGAAATAGGCTGAATTCACAGCATCCAGAGGCACCCCAGCCTCGTACAGAAAGCGACCTATGGCCATATAAACCTGGTCCCTGTCCACTGCGGTAACAGTATGAAGTTTGACATCATCTGGTACAGTCGCCGGAGGCTGGTGATAATGAAGAAGCTCCTGAGGTGGTGGAGGAGACGCAAATTTCGCCTTCCTCTTGCGCCCGCGCTCTGTTTTAACAACTGGGGTCTCCTCCCTGACCTCCACCTGCACAGAGCCGAGCTCCAGCATGCCATCGGGGGGCAGCTGGATCAGCGGGATCCCAGCGTCCATATTCTCCCCACCTTCCACCTGGCCTGGGTTGAGCTTCTTCACCTCCTCCATGAGCTTGATCTTCTTGCGCTTCCTGGCGGCCGACCCGTCGAGGCTCTGCTGCATGGCGAGCTGGACCTCGGGGGGCACCTTGGGGCAGCAGGAGGCATTGCCCTTCTGCCTGGCGAGGTGCTCCTTGATCCGGTGGATGCCCCCGCCCAGGAAGAGCTTCATGCAGTACATGCACTTGAGCTTCGTACGTCCGGCCGACCGTATCATCAGGCAGTGCTTCCACGCCGGGTCGTGTTTCTGCGAGCCAATCGGAAGTATGATCTCGGACGCCGAAGCCATCCCGCCCCTGAGACAAAAGCAACAACAACCTCAATAACAACAATAACGCACGCCCGATACGACAAAAACGATACGGCGACTATAAACCGGGAATGGAAAAAGAAAACGTATACAAAAAAAACCGAACTATGTAAATAAATTGGTTTTGAGGGGCATACCTGTAAAATGCCGCTCTGGTGCCTATGGCCGCTGGGAAACCAAAACGAAGGGGAAGGAGCGGTTCGGTTTGGCATTTATAGGGCGAGGCGAGGGGTCGTAGGGGTGACCGGCTACGCCAGTGAAATTATTGGATCCGTCGGTTTCTTGGGTAACGTGGCACCGGTCCAAGCAGCGGTTCACGGATGAGAAGCTGCCCGACCGGTCGATTTCGATTCGTTGACCGGGACTCCCGGTCGGCCGGGGACCTCGTGACCCGGCCGTTCCCTTCCTATTCCGGCTCAGGCCGGCCGCCGGGCCGGCGAGTTCACTCGCCCTTCGGCCGCCTCCCACCTTTTTTTTTTAATTTGGTTGCTCTGCATTTTGTTTGGTTTTCTCGTCTCCTGCATCGTGTTCCTCTCTTTCTTCTCTCCGTGCTGCGCGTTTGTGTTTTCCCATCCTTTGGTTTCAGGCTCTGGTCGTTTAGTATTCCTATGATTGTTGTTGTTACGATTGGTATCGGGGGTGGATTTGTAGTCGTAGATGGGAATGGTTTCGGCGTTTTGAACTTGTTGTGTGTTTCGAAATGGAGATTGCAATGGAGTTGGATTTAGGGTTCCGGCCGAAGAACGCCAGGAAGATCGAATGGCAGAAAATGGCATTCCCATCGCCATACCTGAACGCCAGGAAGGTCGAACCGGACTGCCCTCCAGGAAATCGCGTTTCACCATGAGTTCCAGTTGCCCTCCAGGCTGCTGCTCCGCTTGGTGAAGAACTATGCTATCTTCTATATCACCAACAAGGGGGCTCTCAGTACTGTGTTTCTTAAAGAAGCTTATGATGGGAGTAATCTTATTGAAAAGTGCCCTCTTTGGAGTCCAGTGATAAATTTGTAGAACTCATTGTCAGGAAGACTTGTCATGATGTAAGAAATGCCATGGAACTCTGATGCAATGTTTCCATAGCCTCCAGGTGCTTGGCCCCAGCATTGCACTTAGCTTGCATGTTTCTCCTCTTGTCAGGTAAGATTATCCATACACTGAACCAACAAGATTTTTCTTATCATGCTATTCCTGTCCTAACATAAGCATACAATCCTATACTGATATTTCCCTCGCATCTGACAATAATGGACAAACTAAGTTCTTCAGTTGCTCAAATTTTACGTAACTGATGTTCAAATTGAAAATACTCTATGTCTCTGCCACGAAATGAATGTAGAGCTGGGGTTTTCATATCATTTAAATTTGTCATAATGGTAGTATACAGATAATATGACGGACTAGTTTTGTGTATGAATCACCTTATTTGGGTTGATGCAAGCTATGGGAAAATATTTCCTCACATTCAGGAAACCACTGAGACGAAAATTTTGAACTTGAAAATAGAGTACGTTAAAGCTTATATCTTGTTGGCTTGGTGTATGAATACTTGGAGCAACCAAACATTTTTTGGAAGATTGAGCAACCAAACATGAAATAGATGAGGTGGCTTATAGGATTGGCTTATGCGGCACCATAGGATTCTCACTCGACAGTACAGGGCGAGGTGGACACCTCTTGCTGACACATCCTGTGTCCTATGTTGCGAGGCAGAGGAGGACCTCACACACTTATTTTTTGGCTGCAGTGTATCTCGGGAGGTTTGGGCGCGACTGGGGGTGACAGATGTCTTTCTCCTGTCACCAGACACTTTTTGGCAATCACTCAGAGCTCGTAGCAGCAGACGACATTATTGGAGGACATCGTTAGCGACCTTTTTGGCCGGTGCCTGAGAATTTGGCTCCAGCACAACCGGATTATTTTTTATGGGGACAGGACTGAGGTGGATAGCATTGTACTCCATACTCTTTTCTTCTTCGGGAGTGGGGCTTCAGATAGTGATGACTATTTTCCTCTTTTTTGCTGCTCTCCTCTTGGGAGCATACATTTTTTACATTTCCTTTCCACAGTGATATATATACACGGATGACACCCTAACTTAGTGCTCATCCTTTCCCCCCTCAAAAACAACAACAACAAAGCCTTATCCCACTAGGTGGGGTCGGCTACATGGATCATACGACGTCATTCCGCTCTATTAGTAACCAAACATTTCGGTATATTATTCACCAATAAATCTTGCTCTATTAGTTCGCCAAGTGTCCGCCTTGGCCTCCCTCTCCCTCTTTTAACCGGACTCCAGATTATTTGATCTACTCTTCTTACTAGCGCATCTAATGGTCTTCTCTGAACATGACCAAACCATCTCAAACGATTCTCTACCACCCCTCAAAAAAAAAAAAAAAAAATAGACTGAGAAGAATTTGAATGAGGTAATGTAAGTTGGATGGCTCAGTTTGATGAATCCATATGCATTTATGATTCGTGCCTTACTGATTTCGATATCACTAGCCTAAAAGAGTAATTTGAAACATCTGTTTGGAAGCATTGAAAGTTATGAATGCATTTAAATGCAGTGCAACTCCACCTGAACACCCTCTCCTTGTAGACATAGCACCGAGAAAGCTTGATTGATCGAGGCTTCAATTTTTTTTTTGAGAGAATCAAGGCTTTAATTTAAACACATCATTATATGGACATTGGAAACATGCATGTGTAAACCCATAAAAAATTTACACGTACACCGATCATTAGATAAAAACTAAATGATGAATTTTAATCTAGAAAGTTTTTTTAAAGTGAATTTTAATCTAGAAAGTTACAATAATTGTATATGGTTCATGTCATGATTACATAATTAAATAATTTAAATGATTCATCTATCTTTAAATATTGACACATATAAGGTCTTTTTGAGTTTACACCTCCATGTATCTCTTATTCTGTTCATCCTGTGTTCTTATAACAACGCCTCAACGAGTTTTGTGCATTACTCCATGGAAGATACAAGAATATTGAAAAACAATCGATCCAATACTTCAACTATAATCAACCTTTTTTCAAGAACATCTTGAACACTTCTCCATTTGTATTCATTTGTATTCTCGTTCTGTTAAATTCTTTTAATGTCATAACTTTTCGAACATAATGAATCACCTGACGGACTGAATTCTCAAAACTTTTGAATCAAATTGGATTAATCAATTTTAAGATTACAAACAAACAACAACAAAGCCTTATCCCACTAGGTGGGGTCGGCTACATGGATCATACGACGCCATTCCGCTCTATTAGTAATTCGTTGATCCATGTTCATAAGATTCGACAGGATTTTATGCTGGCTGTCGGGGCCTAACACAACCCTCCTCCTTTACCCGGCTTGGGACAGGATTAATCAATTTTAAGATTAATACGGGTAAAATAAAAATACAGTTTTGTCAATTTAAGGATTCCATTTCTAGCTGTTACGATCAATTATTAAATCCCTTCATTAGATTATTTATGACTTAGTGAAGATTAAATTATTATAGGTTTTATCAAATGGCCCCTTACAGAAAAAATGCCTTCTTTTTTGTAATCGTTATGTTAGTACGTTTTGAATGGATTATTGAGTTGTGTGTGAAACAAAACCCATAAATTGATCTGGGGTTTCTAACTAGGAATACTCGAGAAGAGTTTGCTTTATGCTTTCATGGAGACTTTTTTTTCTCTTTCTAGGTTTTGCAATGTTGACCAGAATGATCGATCCCAATATTTTAGTGTTCCATCTACATTTTCCCTTTCATATAAATTGTTGTAACAGAAATGAGGATCTGAAGGTTCCTGTGTCAGAAGACGGAACATGAGATGAATCGTTTGTTCTGTAACTTGTCTTGTCACAGTTCATTAGGATGTGGTAGTACGGGTATTTGTTTCTTTTTTTAATGCTTGATATGTGAAATGTTCTTTTACCTCATAATAGCATGCTGCTAAAATCTGAAAGGGCATCTTACTTGTTTGCATTAAAGACAGGATTTTGAGAGTGACAAACTGAGTGCTTTCTCCCTTTTGAATGAATGAATTTGCTTCATTATATTATCATGAATTCCTTGCACACACTTGTAGAGTTTCACTTGTGCATTCTATTTTGTTATAACATACTTGGCCAGTGCACTGGCATAGCCATCGCCCCTGATGTACAAGTGAGTTTTAGTTATCATGATTAAAGTTCTGGTTGATGGTTTTATCCCACCCAACAAATAGTAAAGGAGAGTAATTTAAATGGATTATGCATTGGTTTTCTTTGCCACCTATGTGATTTTGATTGCATTTAGTGGACATGAATTCAACCATGAAAATCATGCCATATTGGTGCCTTAATAGTCAGTTATGATTTAGTTCTTATGTTGACTCTTCATCAATGTTTTATAGCCGGTCCCAAGCCCGGATAAAGGAGAAGGGTTGTGTTAGGCCCCGATAGCCAGCGTAAAACCCTGTCGAATCTTATGAACAAGGATCAACGAATATATTTTTACTAATAGAGCGGAATGGCATCGTATGATCCATGTAGCCGACCCCACCTAGTGGGATAAGGTTTTGTTGTTGTTGTTGTTGTTGTTGTTGTTGTTGTTGACTCTTCATCTTTTCTAGAAGAGATTAGGAAGGTGAGACGACCACCAAAGTTCCTAACTTGTCTGGATATGCTTGTGCTTTCCTAGATGCTTGATTTCTCCTTTTGAAGTTATCATTACATTCTTTTTTATTTAATTTGTTTAATGTGATATCAAAGAAGCATAACTCGAAGCATCAAGAGTGAAAAGGAAAAATGAACTAATGTCTACAGAGCATCAACTGACAAAAAGCGAAACATCCATCCTTGCACCCGTAGACATGAAGTCCCAGGATATCTTTTGGGTTTTTTAGATTTTGTTTTTTGGATTGTCTTCTTGGTTTTAAATTGTGTATGTTTTCTGCTTATATTCCCTTTTGCTGGACCGTGCAGAGACGTTAGTAACATGACTGAAATGGGGTTTCGATCTGTTGAGCTGATGCAACCAAAAATGCTGTCATGCATAGAGACCAGTCCAATGACTGAAGCATCAGTGACTATTCTGAAATAAAGCAACTGCAGGTATCTCCAAAATTATGATGAGAGACTATGAAGCACAGGTACGTCTATTTGGCTGTCGTACCCGTACCGGGTACGTACCCGGTACGGGTACGCTTGGGTACTCAATGGGTACACGTATTCAGACGAACCCATATGTGGACAAGGTTTGCAGAAAAATAAATCACTTTTTCTCTGGTCTCTTTTGATTATCATAAGGAAGGCTGATGGAAAATCATCGGGTGACTGGGAATTAGGTGGGCAGCTGGTTTATTTATAAAGTTATACGGATGAGCTTTGCTGGGCCTATTTGACCAGTGGCTTAACTTTCAAATTATTAGCACTGGTGATTAATAATTATAGTTTTTCGAATTTTCTAACACATATATTACTAAATATCCATATATTTTATATTAATAAATACACGTACCCGTATCCTGTTTTTTGAAAAAATGACATATCCCGTACCCGTACCCGTATCGGGTACCGATACCGTACCCGTACCCATGCAACATAGATGAGAGACTTCCGTGTTAACAGTTCAAACATCAGATTGTTGTTAAAGGCTACATGAAATGCTGGTTCTCTTATTTTTCTCGAATTTTGCACGACTTCCAGGTTTTCATATCCTTTTTGCAACCTTCATGGTGCTTGAAATGTGGATAAAAGCAATAGTTTCTGTACGTCCTAAAATTTCTTAGGATTTGTTGTTTCGTCTTGTTTTATTTACATAAACAAAGTGCTATTACATTTTGTGATTGTTTTCTTTTTTGTTATTACAAAGGCCAAAGCCTAATTCAACATCGAAATTGAGAATTAAATCAGGGTTAGCTAGCGCCTAAAATAAACATCCTATAGGAATTGAATCCCCCAACCACTCTCAAGAGTTTATTCCTATTTTGGACCATGTATATGGTAATACATAACTCACAGAAATGCAGTCACTGTCATATTCGCATTATCTCTTTGAATTCCTATTCGAAAAGGTGTTTTGGCTAGAGACATTTTTCTAGAAAATAAATGACTGTGTTGAACCCCAGAAAAGACTGCAACTACCACTTTAACTAGTAATTCAAGAAAATATTATAGCTATTTCTATTTTATACTTGGTTGGTGAATTTCCGTCAACCTTTACTTATTGATCTATTGCATATGCTTTGACTGGATTGTTTTCTCTGCAACTGATAATTGGTAATTTCATCTTTCGTTTTCAAAATTCCCTTTGTGTTTTTCTTGGCATTGGATGGTTTCACATTGAGTTGACATAATGTCTCTTGTATAGATGATTGGGGGATTTTGAAGACAAGCTTGGTCTCCAAATTTCATTCTTCTAGAAAACAGCTCTCCTAGGAACAGCTGCTCTGCATCTTCCATCCAACAACAAGGCACATTTTGTTTTTCTGCTAATCAAACTTGCATAGGTTTTTTTCCCCAGAGGATTTCAAGTTGATGATGACAGCGGACCATATGAGCCAACAAATCTTTGAGGTGTGTTTTCAAAAGAAAATAGGAAAAGTTTAACAAAGAGTTGTAGATTAGAAGCTTCATGCCAGTATCTCCATTGACGATCTACGCATCAGATTAAAACCAAGGAGTTTCCTAAGAACCAGATGCTGACTGTGCTTTGTTACGGCAAAAAGAAGGGCTACGGCCTGAATGGTTCATGCCTTGTCCACAAAGAAACTATAAGATAAATAAGCCGAGATGTCGAACTAACCAATTTCGACATTTCATTGTTTCTCTTCCTGAATGCTCCAAATCCCTAATTATGTGAAATGTCCATCTTTTTTTTGCTTATTTGTAACTGAAAAGTATTTGTTTTTTGTTCTATTTACGCCAAGGTTGCTTGTGTCCGGTTAGGACTGGGGTCAGGGCATGTATGCATCACTTGGATGCACATTGGTGTCAGCAGAATTAATCAACTCTATTTTTATTTTATTTTATTTTTATCTTCCAGTGAGTAAGCTGATAGGGACTGCCTCGAATTTAACTTGTGGTAGCCTGTCAGTAGTGGAGGTTATCATATTCTGTTCACTACTTGTCGGGCAAGAATTTGAAGGATCAGACTGGCCATACTGCTAGAAGCAATCCAACTCCTACTTGACTGTTTATAACTAAAACATATTTGTTTCTTGTTCTGGGATATGATTGTTATGAATCAGGAACACACCTTTGATCTGAAATATGTTAACGTTTCTCTTGTAATATTTATGTGACACAGAATTGAGCAAAACTTCACTCGTGGAATTATATTATTCACGCATGAAGCAGAGCAAAGTGCGTGAATGGTCCCTCCCTCGCCTTCATCTGCACATAGTTTTCTTACTCCCCCTCCTGTGAAATATATAGTAGTGGAATGGCCCCTCTCCGCCACTACTTCGTCTGTAATGCCTCGTAAAAACTACTAGACAAGTCAATGTACAGCTTAGGTGCATGTAGAGTACGTAGACCTCTCTTTTAGTTAACCTCAATCTAATATATTATAACTGCCATGATAACCAGTTAACAGTATTAATGGTTAGGAGTGGTGGCAGGGCTTTTCCTCGTGCAGCATCACGCCACTGGTTGAATCGAAGTCAATAATAAACAAAAAATTATACACCATGTCATCTCTCTCTGTCCGTCCTCTCCTCTCTCCATGCAGCATTTACCACAACTCATGAGGTCTACCCTCCCACGTCTTAATGCTCCCCACCAACCCTAACCAACTGTGCCCCACTTTTTGCATGCATGCCCAAATTTTACGTTGAAGGTGCTGCCCTTAACTTCCACGTCCATCAGCACTAATTCTTTCACGATGCATGCTGTTAGGAAAAACAAATGAATTTTTTTATAACATTCTTGATATTATATATATATATTGTATGCATACGGGGCCCTAGTGTACTTATTTCTCGCAGAAGATTCAGAGAGGAAACAGAAGAATCTGCAGCCACTGTTAGTTCGCCTGATATGATGTCAGAGTGAGCATACGCCACAAAACTATATATCTTCCCCCCGCCCCCCTTTGTTAGTTCAACCTGTTGTTTCTTGATCAACCGAGAGGATCGATGGTGGAGAGCAACATTGCCGACAACCTCTGCCTTCTGTGTGATGAGGAGCCGTTCTTGTCCAGTCCGGTGGCGGCTTCGTCGATAGCCGAAGGCAGCCGTCGGCTTTGGGATGTGTCTTCTCTGTTTCCGGACATGGACATTGCCGGAAGCAGCGTCCATAATGAAGAGCGAGAGGGATACGTCAAGGATTGCCTTCGGCGGGAGACGGAGTTCGCCCCACCCCCTGGATACTCGGATGCCCTCAAGAACTCCCCGTTCCTATCCGCCTCAAGGTTGAGAGCAGTCAAATATATCATCTTGGTAACAATCAATTCATTTACTTCCTTACTGATGGACTGGACTTATATTAGTTTAGCTCTTAATTCGATCGCCATAATTTTAAATTCTGCAGGCGTCCAATCGACTTAATCTAACTATTGGCACAGCATTCAGTGCAGTGAACTATCTGGACAGGTTCATCTCTTTGAATTGTGCAGTGGTAAATTGTCTGTAATTAGTTTGAATCATGATCATTTACGATTGAGATATCACTGACTAATACCTGGTAACGTTGAATGTGATAATTCTATGGTATCAGACATGGGAACAATGGATGATGGAGCTGCTCTCAATTGCGTGCCTCTCCATCGCCTCCAAGTTGGACGAGGTCTCCATCCCTCCACTACATGAACTTCAGGTGATCTATACATTTTACTCATTGGCCACTTCAACTTAATTAGTATATGTTCATCATGCAAATAGGTTTACATCTGCTACTGTTATCATCAATTAATCGACGCAGATGGAGGATCACGACCACACGTTCCAGCCCATCACGATCCAGCAGATGGAACTGACGGTCCTCAAAGCACTAGACTGGCGACTCTCCTGCATCACCCCTTACTCTTATGTTGCCGACCTCTTTAGGTGGAACCACAGCAACAGCTTCCACTTCCACTGCCTGCTTGGATCCATCACAGAGCTACTTGTCTGTGCACTACCAGGTACGTAGGTAATCCATCTCTGCATCGTTTAACTATTTCGATGTACTGATAATTGAACTGGATGATTGATTCAGATATTAAGATGCTTGAATTTGGTGCCTCGACGATCGCAGCGTCCGCTTTGAGATGCGCGGCAGGAGCTGACACCTCTAATCTCTCCGATGTCTTCAGTGATCTGATTCCAGTGCATGACATGGTACGCAAATGCGGTCCCATAAGAAAGTTGAATGAAAGGTCAACGTATAATAACAATTGGACTAACTCAGCTGCTCTAATGTGGCATGCAACGTACAGAGTGCAGTGGAGGAGTGCGAGAAGATAATGAAGAATGCAGCTGCTGCAGCAAGACGCGGCGGCCGCGGACAACTTTGCTCTAACAAGGAGAGATGTAACGATCTGTCAAGTCCTGATTCTGTACTTGTTCCTGCTCAATGGGCATCTCATTTTGTACTTGGAATCGCACCGTCGGACCCCAAGTGTAAGAAGCGACAGAGAGAAGGCGGCGGTGGGCGGTGTTAGAATTGGTGAATATTTCAGGTTCCCTTGTTTCTCACATCGAGTTCGTCCACGTGAGCTTAGGAGAATCTGAGTATTACTCAATTAACAATATTGCCGGCGTACGAACGAAAGGGGGGTTCAGGGGGTCCCGCCCCATGACGGCGGTCCCGAAACCTAGACGGGTTTTGAGCTTTTGTTTAGCCGACCCGTGTGGTTCGGATTAGATTTTTTCTCTGTTTTGTTCGGGTTTTGAACCCGTTTGAAGAGAATTTATAGCTTATTTTCAGATGTAATCTGTGTGGCGGCTGTAAACTTAAACGATATAGTGGAACCTCTTTGCAGGACGTAGCCCTCATTTTAAGGATGAACCTGGGTAAATTCGTGTGTCTCCTCTATTTTTCTGCAATCTCTCTGCGATCTTCTCTCCTTGTTCTCGGATTTTCCCATCAGCCGGGACGGTCTCCACAGATGATTGATTTATAATTGTAGCACTACGTACAAGAGAAACGATATGATTAATTAATTGTTCGTATTAATTTGCAAAACTGTATATAGTATACCATGTATTGAAGCGTAACTAGCGTCTTGATTTGATGCAGTAATTTTTTTGTTTATGTATGTGGTACATCTATACTATTATAGAGCATGCCGATCACAAACTTCTCACATACAATTGACTGTGCTTGGAAATCATTTGTGGCATTTTTCTCTGGCCTTATATCCGACATCCCGCACGCCACTCTGCCGGGCTTGTTCCGCCTCGGAGCTCGGCCGTCTGTGAGACTGGTGCACCGTGTCCTCTTGCTTCGACTCCATCACATATTCCTGGCGAGTCGCACCCATATATTTCATCTCCAGCAGCTGTACATTTTGCCTTGTCCAACAGCCGGAACATATTGTTGTCGAAATGCCGTCGGTCATTCATCGTCCGGCAATGGCACGAGTGTCTCATTGATGTAATCATCAAGCTGAACCTGCAACTTGCCCCAAACCAGTGTGTTCACTGTAATTTCTGATTCTTATGGTCGTATCAAGCGCAAAGATGGATCATTAACAAAACAGGTCAAATTGCACTACAACAAACACGTAGTTTAGAGACCATTATTTTAGGGACTAATAACATTTGGTTTTAAAAAAAAAGGTTATTAGAAACTGATCTAATAATAGTCCCAAAATTCTCACTTTTTTGAAACCAGAGCTCGATTTGTGCCTATAAATTAATCAATTAAGACCAATCAGTAGCTTGGTTCTTAAAATGGACAATATTGGACACCGTCATCAGCTTAGTTCTTAAAATGATGAATATTGGGGCTAATCTGATAGGTTGGTCCTTAAAGAAAAAAGTGTTCCGGACCATTCCATGCTTGGTCCTTAAAATGTCAACAATCTAGAACGTCCATTTAAAAATTAAGTTTCAAAATACATTGATTATTTATATTGATATTAATTATTTTAAATGATTTATTTGTAGATGAAAGGTCTACATCGGGAAGGATCAAATGAGGCAACTGAAGAATTGCATTCACTAGCAATGGGTCCTAAAGATCGTGAAGAATTGCATTCACTAGTAAATAGAGTGAGATTTCTCACTAAGGATTGTGAAGAACGTCGAATAACCCAAGATAGTGGAGTATGTGTCAAAGGAGAATATAAGCTCAAAGAAGTGAAATTTTATGGTGTGCTAACCGAGGTCATTGAGTTGACTTATATTAAGGACTCTAGAGTAACCTTGTTCAAATGCCTTTGGTATGATTTAGAGCGTAATAAGCCAGTTCAAATTGATGAGGAGTTTGTGAGTATTAATATCAGCAAGTATTGGTATGAAAGTGACTCATATATACTTGCTACTCAGGCTAACAAGATATTTTATATTCATGACACAAAATTAAAAGGAGACCGGAGGGTTGTGCTGAAAATACATCATCGCTACTTATATGATCTTGCATTCTCACATTCATTTCATGAAGATGATGAAAATCAATTAGAAAATGATCCTTATCAAGAGGAGGAATGTGAAAATGTGAGAGTACAAATCGATAATTATGACATTGAACTTTTGAATCGTCAAGATATTGAACCTGAGGTGATTGATAAAACAAATGTTGCACGCACTCATTCCATTGATGATCTCATTTGTGATTCTGAAGATGATTCATCTAATGATGATGGTGAAATGAACATTGATATGGAGTTATCAAGTAGTGAAAATGATCTATAAAATTATTCTTACAAAAGGTAAAGAAAAAAACTTATTATATAGGTTTTCTTGTTGATTTTATTTCCATGCATATATTTTAATATTTAATTTTATCACTGATGTGTTAACTATATTTTGCATTATTCTGGTTTTGTGTTAGGATGGCTCCTGGAGGAACACATATTACATGCCCTCCTCTAAACATGCTTATTCCTGGTATTTCATCTACATTAGCATCGATGCCTACTACTGTTGCTCCCAGCATATCAACTGACAGTTCATGTGAGGATAGTTCCAACTTAACATGAATTGTTTCCTTTTATCACATTTGCTAAGAACATGCTAATCTTTAATGATGTATAAAACTTGCAGCATGTACGTTGCCTCGTAAGAATGTTCAAGGAAAAAGTCGAGGCATTGCATTAAATAAGAAATTTCGACTTTCAGGAAGGGTGAAAATTAATATACCTGAAGGATTGAATAGACTTGTGGGTGACAATTGCGAAATGTTAGTTAGAGAAATTGGAAACATTGTAAGGCAAAGTGCACCCCTAAAGGTAAGGGGTTGGACAGAAATAAGTATTGAGGATAAAACTTTGATATTTAATCGAGTGAAGGTATGCCTAACACTTACCTTATAAGAGTGTTCCTTAAGTATGCATAAACTTAATCTCACATGTCAATTTATAGGAAAAACTAGATTTGCAATGGGATTTTGCCTTATGTTGTGAAGTGTGTTCATGAAATTGCCCAAGATCGTTACAAGACTTTTCGACACCATTTACATCAAACATTTAAACAAGCAGGAAGTATAGAAGCAGCTCGAGCAATTGTACCTGAAGATCTTGAAGGAAGAATAGAAGATTGGAATTGTTTGTGTGATTACTTTGTGAGTGAAAAGTTTTTGGTAAGTAATTTAAATGCTTCATTAAAAACTTCTCTTTATGATGGCATAACAATATGTATAAAATTCTCTTTATGGATCCACATCTGGGGGGTGTGATGATTGACTTGCCTTCTTCCTTTTCTTTTTTCCTTATAACTTGCCTTCTTCCACATGTGTGTTTTGATAATATATAGTACTAGCTACTTACTGCAAGTTGGTATTGATGAGTTTACCAAGTGATACCTTAGCCTAGCACAGCTACTTAATTCCATAATATCTTGAATTCTAACACAGTTGAGGACTATCTATTATTCTGCAATTGTAATGAAGTATCATTGTTCATAATTGATTTAGTTTCATATCTCCTAATTTTCTGAGTACTTTTGTAATGCCTTGTTCTAAAAAAAATCCCCAATGCTCATATAAAGAATTGGAATTAGGAGTCATCAGCCTGTGAATCATTATAATGATTTCAAATTCTGTAGAGTTACCCTGAAATCTATCATCTCCAGCCTATATCTGCATCCTTTCAGTATAATTCAGGTGAGGCAAAAAAATATAATAGTCGCTGGTTTTTGAGAAAAAAAGAGAGCAAGACAAATGCTTATGTGTGAGAAAAAGATGGCCATGTAAGAACTATCAATAATTGAAACAATGAAGGAGACAACAGATGATGACAACCCATCAAATACAATAATTCACACTTTCACAGTCACAAACATATCTCCCTATGTTTAGTAGCATAAGAAATTATGATTTTACCAGTAGGAATCAACAGTAAAACAAGAAAAATGTGTTCTTTTGTTGAATTCAGGAAACTGATCCAGAGTTAATAGCTGTCAGACACAGATGTGCCTACACTCCATTGTTTATACATACTGAAGTAGCACAACACAACTACAAGGTTCTGGTACTTGAAACTTGAACCCTGCACTGCAAACCACCACCATGCATAGAACAACCCAGCGATGCATGCATGTGAGCATGTGAACTGTCATTCTGTAGGTAGAATTCCCCCTTCCTGTAAACTCTTGTTTATTTGTAGGCAGGTTGTCTGAAGCCTTTTTCCCTCATGTGGATCCATGAACTGTTGTCTCCTTCCTCATCAGTTAAATCAGGTTGCCGTGCCCATGTCAGGTACTAGTTTCTTTTTTCTTTTTATCTTTTTTCCTGTAAACTCTAGTTTATCTTTTATCTTTTTTCGTCGTAGGAACTGCTGTTATACATATGGTACAATACAAATTTGCATATTAGGTACAATATTAGGCATGTGAACTATATGAACTATATTTCTGAAATCTGCATATGAACTATATTTATTTCTCTCTTTGATTTTGTATATGAAATCTGAAATCTGCATATGTCGTAGGAACTGTTGTTTGCCAACTTTGCATTCAGTTGATATTTAAAATGTAAATTGGGGGGGGGGGGCTGAAAATAGAAAAAAAAAATATGTTCACACAAGGGGTAGTCAAACATTTGTGGCAGCTCAAGAAAAATTGGTAATTTTTATAAATAGAATTTATTTTGACATATTTAAATATTCACAGAAGGTTACTATTGATAATTTATTTATTTATTTTTATAATTGTAGAATTGTGATCGTGTTGAACTTTACAAACATGCATATCATGGACATAAAGGATGGGTACACGAGGAGGCTAAAACAAATTATGTGAGTTAGAAAATTAATATCTTGTGTTATCATCATAATATTTATATTCTTTCATATTAGATTGATTGATTATTATAATTTTATGGTTGTAGGAAAAAATGATAGCTCTTCAAATGGAGATGGAATTTGAAGGAGCACAATCACTTAATGATGGTCAGATATGTGCTCAAGTTCTTGGTACAAGATCTGGTTATGTGCCTGGATATGGGCGAGGTCCAAAACCACCTCGTCGTGAAGGAATTGTAGTGGAGAGAAGATATGCTCATTTGGAGGACGTTCTAACTACAACAAAGGAAGAATTGACTATCACTATAGATGAATTAACTAACACTAAGAATGAGTTAGCTATAGATCAAGGAGTTATTAGCATCTCAAGATAAGAAGTTAGCCCTTCAAGATAAGAAGATTGACTGGCTTATTCAGAATTTAATGAAGGGACAACAACCTCCAGATGATTAGAAGAAAGTGTTGCTTAACGTTTGGTTATAAGGAATTTTAAGATCCTTTGTAATTGAATTTATAGTAGAGACATGTTGGCTAATAATTTTACTCAGGTTGGCATGTTACTCATGACACTTGATACTTTTTTAGCTGTTTCTCTTATATGGATTGCAATCTTTTATACTTGACAATTGATCATGAAGAACTTTGCATGTGTTTCATTATTCAGATTTCTTATAATGCATGATTTATTTGTACCACCTTTAAGGATAATTGTATTGATCTATATTTTAAATTTTCAGCTCCTTGCAGTGTAAGCTGAAGCATTCTTCTTTGGTGCTGCATTTGTACTGACTGCCTAATATGTTACAGCGATGGCACATGTTCATCTATATCATGTATTACTTGCAGTATATACCCGATTCAGATTTTTTCTTCTGTTTCATTAGATTTTTTAGTTGTTTCTCTTATATGGATTGCAATCTTTTATACTTGAAAATTGATCATGAAGAACTTTGCATGTGTTTCATTATTCAGATTTCTTAAAATGCATGATTTATTTGTACCACCTTTAAGGATAATTGTATTGATCTATATTTTAAATTTTTAGAGACCAAAACTATTAGTGTCTAGAAGTATACAACTTTAGAAACTAAGCATGTTGGTAAGTGAAAGTATACATATTTGGGACCAAATAATTTAGTTTGAAAAGGTATATATTTAGGGACCATAGTCTTGGTCATTAAAAGATCATACATTTAGAACCAATGAAAAATTTTAATCACTACAAACTTTTAATGACCAACTTATAGGGACCAAGGGGGACCAAAATTATTTTGGTTTCAAAAAGTATTAAAGACTAAAATTAAAATTTTAAAGACCGACGTGTTTGGTCATTAGAAAGCTTTTTTGTTGTAGTGTTGGAAGGTGCTGTAATGCTCCCTTACTTTACTGTTCGCATATGAATCTCATCATCTTTTAATGCTATCAGAAGCAATGAACAGGAACAGAAGGAACAAACAATTACTGTTACTTGGATGTCCATGCTGCTGGCGGTTCTTCTCCATGCATTCATATGCGTGCGTGCTTCATCTTTGCAACCGACTGCTTGAACTTTTTGGCCATTGCTTCACTTGCCATTAATTAGCTCCAGCGCTTCAAGATTTGTGCTTTTTCATGGTCTATATATATACGTCTATAAACTAAAAAGTTTAAATTATCATGTTGTAAATTTTGATCTCTCTAGTATTATTAATTAACTGAATTTAAAACAAAGCAAGACTTAGATGCTTTTGATACTGTTATTTTTAATCTGGGAGATTGGTTCTTTCTTATTTACATCCAACTGAACAACTCACGAATGTGCAAAAAAAAAAAGGATGCCTCAAATATGATCTAATTATGTATCACTGTGCTTTAATTAAAAAAACGAAAAGGAAAAGGAAAAGAAAAAGAAAAGGGAGTAAAAAGAATAAAATAAAATAGCGACTATTCAGAATTCACACGAGTGTTTTGTGGCTCGGCAGCGGTGAGGTTGGAGTAAATGTATTCACTACTTGCCATCGAAACGGACCAACCAAATGTCGACACATGGACACCTTGAACACTCTAAACAGATAAGGCCAGCCGGGAGAATCCAGCAGCACGCTCAGTACCCACAGCAAAACTTGGAGGAACAAGAGATTTAGCTTCTCAAGAACTGCCATGGCGGCAATGGCGTCAACAACAGTTCCATCCACCTTCCTGCCTCGGCAATCACCGTATTGCGACATTGGGAGGTGCTCGAGCTCCCGCCTCCCTCTCAGAAGTCCAAAAGCTTTCAGGGTCAGAGCTGCCAAGCTGCCAACTGGGGTAAAGTCGTCTGCTTGCTCACCGTTCTCCACAGTGTTGTAAGGTTTTCTTTCTCTGCTGAGGGGCTTTCCTTTTTCTTCCAGGTTGAAGTCCCCAGAGTGGAGC
Organism: Pontederia crassipes; assembly: GCA_030549335.1. Lineage (NCBI taxonomy): Eukaryota > Viridiplantae > Streptophyta > Magnoliopsida > Commelinales > Pontederiaceae > Pontederia > Pontederia crassipes. Next base: position 54,574,392 of record CM060194.1, on the reverse strand, counting down.
CAAAGTTGAGTGAGCCATTCCTGGGGTTCACCAAGACCGCTGAGATATGGAATTCGAGAGCCTGCATGATTGGCCTAATTGGCACCTTCATTTTGGAATTGGTTTGTTCCTATTTCCTGCCCAATTCTGAAAGGATTAGCTTCTGAAATCTGATTATCTTTTTTTGTTGCGTTTGTGGTTCTGTGCTGCCAGATAACTCACAAGGGATTGCTTCAGATGATTGGTGTGGAGGTGGGGAAAGGCCTCGACCTGCCTCTCTAAATCTGAGGATTCAGACAACCTGGGACTCCCGTGGGAATTGACTCGCATCTGGAGTAATTTGAGCTCAATCTTTTTCCTGCACAAAGAATTTACTGAAATGCATGAAAGTTTCATTGTTTTGCTGTGGAATTTTGTCTTTCTGAGAACTGTTTGGTGAATCCGTATATAGTTAAATCAGTTGGTAACTAATGTCCAAAAATATATGATTTCAAGGATAAAACAACATAGTTATAAGCTGCAAGATATTGTAGCATCCATTTCTTATATGTTCTCCTTGCAATGCAAGACAGATGCTAATATCACTCAAGGTTGACTATGAAAGGCACCGACATGCTGGTTCTTACATAATTATGTTCGTGCATATTCAAAACACCCACATTCTGATACCTTCTTTATTGGGATGCTTTGCCCAGTGCAGGTTTACAGTAAACCACATATGCACAAACATAAATTTCTGATAAATCTAGACAAAGCCTACTAACTATGTTGATGATCCTTGTTCAATCGATGTTTCACCTCTTCTACTAACCTTCGTCTTGCAAAATTAACTATTCAACTGAGATGAAATGTTCTGTTGTGACCGGCGGAGAAAGCTAATGGTTCAAAAGTTTCAGGGTTTGCCGAAGACATTCTGCACCCACTTTTTTGTCCACTCGCCTTCTCCTTTTCTCTTTTGCTGAATGCACAACAATTCTGCATACCCACCGGTGCATTAAAAGCATTCAAGCATGTTTTTTTAAGGATATTTTAAGAGGCAGGAGAATGGTTCTGCCAAAAATAAATTAGCCAAACAAGAAAGCTACAAATGCCTCTTGCAAGAGAAATTATGACTCCTCTCCATCTGAGCAACAACACTGCAAAACCAAACAGCATCGAATATGTTCCCTTCCTTGAAAAAAAAAATCCCGAAACTTTGTTTCAGGAAGAGAATAGAAATAGCAAAGGCTAATAAAAGGAAAAATCAGCTAAAAACAGATAATATTTTCCCTTACTCGATAAAAGTTAGTGTGTGTAATGCTTACTCTTGTTTGAGAAAGGGAATAAAAACAAGAAATAACCTCCACATCAACGAAATGTGAAATTTGATGTACAAAAAGATCTATTGATGGAACAAATACCCAAGCGATCCCTATCATGCTATAGAATAGTTAAGGAAAAGTCTAATCTCTTGGATCACTATAGAACTCGAAGCTTCCATCTTTGCTTTGTCTGTACATCTTTGCCATGCACACTAGCACAATCCAAAGAGTGCACATATATATCTAGAGGAGTGAAACCAGGAAAACCAGATGAACAATTGAGACAACTGAAAAGATCGTCAGCCCTGAAGAAAGCTCTTGTCAGTAACTCTTCTCAAATCCACCAGAATAAGCTTGCTGCCATCTGAAGTCACTGTCATTTCCTCCCTCATCTATTCTTTCATATACTTAACTTTGCTGCTAAACCACAAGTGCAAGTAACAATGAACACATGGAATAAATAAAAGCCTGAACTACGATCTCCGAGATCGACAAGCCCCTTGATTGCCTGAGCCTGTTATTTTTTACGTTTTAGTGCAGATTCATTGTCCTCAGTGCAAGTCCTCTTAAAATTCAAGCAGACATCAGTGAGCATTGATGAAGTGACATCCTATTGAATAATAATTAATTTATTACTGAGAATACTTATTTTAAAAAATAAATTTAATTTAATAGGAGATTTAATTGCACAGTAAAAATACAAAAAAAGAATATCTTGAAATAACTATATACATAGTTAAATAAAGCAAAAAATATAGATATAATAAATTTGAATTGTATTGAATTAATCTAAATGCTTCTAAGTTTCATCAAAAATGACCATATATTTCATTTATTAGTGAGTTAGTTTAGAATTAATTTGAATGGATGAGTGACCCTTATTCAGTCTGGACTCATAAATCCTATCTCAATAATTATTTTTTTCAATATTATATACCAGAAAAGAAAAACAATAAGAATTTTAGATAATAATAATGTTTCGAATTATAATATTATTATACTTGTATATATATTCGAAAATTGTGATTAGTATTAATATTTTATGCATTAACACACACACATATATATTCTGGTTGGATCAGTATTAATATTAAATGCATCGAAACATAAAACATATGGTTTGGGTTAATTTTTATATATAGAAGATTTAGATGATATATTAGTTAGGGGATGCCATCTAGTACCATTAGTGTTCATAATATAAAAAAATTTTAGGAAAGTAGCACGAATGGACCTCTAACTTCATTTTTATATATTAACGGTCCCTCGATTGTATTTGGATCATTCATAAATTTTATTTTCTTCGTCCTCTTGACGGTAATAGCAAGTTTCCTAGTTAGATTGCTGACGTGATCTAATAAAAATTAATAAACTATTACAAAATTAATAAAAAATATTATAAGAAAATAAAAAAAACTGCGGACAGCACTAGCTCGAGTAATTTTGTCATTTTCCGACGGACAATTTCTAACGGTTTGAAATCTGTCGCAATTTCCAACGTTTTGAAATCTGTCGCAATTTCCAACGTTTTGAAATCTGTCGCGTTTTGCGACGGATTTTGCGACGGTTCCATTTTTGACGGATTTTTCAACGGTTACGACCGTCGGAAAGAAAAATAATAAATTTTATAATTTGTTATATTATTATTTTATTTTTTGACGGTTAGAAACGTCGATATTTCTGACAGATACACATCCGTCGCAATTTGCGACGGATTTTTTGACGGTTACGACCGTCGGAAAGGAAAATAATAAATTATATAATTTGTTATATTATTATTTAATTTTTCGACGATTAGGAACGTCGATATTTCCGACGGATATCCATTTATCGCAAAATCCGTCGCAATTTTTTACGGTCGTAACCGTCGGTAAAATAAAAAATAAATATTATATATAACTAAATATATTTTTGACAGTCACAACCGTCAGTAACTTTAAAAATAGTTAATATTTACATTTTCGACGGCTCCAGCCGTCGGTAATTAAAATTTCGTTATTCTGTTTTCTTTTTCTTTTTCCCCCTTTTCCCCTTATATATAATTCCTCCTCCTCTCCTCTCCCCTCTCTCTCTCCCTCTCCCTCTCCCGGCCCGCGAACACCGTCGTCATCGACCCTCTCCCGCACCGAACACCGGCGACCCTCTCTCGCACCGGTGACCCTCTCCCGCGTCGGCGACCCTCTCCCACACCAGCGTCTCTCTCTCTTTCTCTCTCCGGCCGGAGGCCGCTGACGGCCGGATCCCCCATCGGTCGTCGGGCGTTCGGATCCGGCCTCCTGGCGGCAGATCCGGCCTCTCGCGGCCGCTAACGGTGGATCCGGCCCCCAGCGGCAGGATCGGCCGTCGGGCGTTCGGATCCGGCCACCCGTCGGCCGATCCGGATCCGACATCGGCCGCTGGCCGCCGGTCGGCTATTTTTTTTAAATTATAAAAATGCTTTGCGATGGTTTTGACCGTCAAAACTTCGTCGATCGCCCGACGGCCGCCGAGATTTTCGGTGGTAGCAACCGCCGATTTTTGCGGTGGTCAACGAAACCGTCAGAAACTTCGGCGGTCACGATCGCCGGAGTTTTCGACGGTTTTGTAGACTGCCGGTATTTCGGCGGTCGTGACCCTCCGAAGTTTCGACGGTTTTGTCGACCGCCGCAAATATCGGCGGTCACGACCGTCGGAAATCCGTCGAAATTTCCGGCGGTTCTTTCCAAACCGTCGAAAATTTATTTGCGATGACCGTTTTTCGGACGTCCCGGTTTCCGTCGGAAACACTGTTTCCGATGCTTTTTAGGAAAATTACTGACGGTTTCGACCGTCGGTAATCCCCAATTTTCTTGTAGTGCTCGGGTGGCTGGCACCCCTTGTGCGAGCTCGCCCAACTTTGAGTCGATTTCTAACTAGTCCTCCAACTTCAATTTATAACCAAAACGTCCATCATCTTTTATTTTCTTGCACGATTAGTCCTCTTGACCGGTGATAGTGGGTTTCCCGATTGCCTTGCATACATGGCCGACACGTCAGTCGTTTCTCTCTCATCCACGTCATTTAAGTCATCCACGTCATTTAACGCTCCAAACCAGCTAAATTACACGGATCGTCCTCCAACTTTGAATCGATTTCTAAATAGTCCCCCAACTTTGATATTATTGCACAATTCATCCACTTGACCGGTAAAAAATAGTCTCCCGATTATCTTGCGATGTGGCATAATAAAATATAATAAAAAAATTTTAACTAGTTGACATCACACAATAAAAAATATTACAAAAATTTAAGGATGCGGACGAGTTTCTAAGCTCGCCCTTTGGCGAGTTGGCATAGGGGGCGCCGACCCCCCTCTCCAAGCTCGTCCACTAGCGAGCTTCGCACAAGGGGCGTCAACGCCCTCTCGCGAGCTCGTCGACGACCCTAAATGACTCAAAATTGAGAAACTATAAAAAATAAAAATGATAGAAACGTTGACAAACTCGCAAGGGGACGTTGATGCCCCTTGTGCAAAGCTCGCTAGTGGACGAGCTTGGAGAGGAGGTTCGGCGCCCCCTACGCCAACTTGCCAAAGGGCAAGCTTAGAAAGGGGGGCCGACACTCCCCCGTTGCTAGCTCGTCCGCATTTTTAAATATTTATAATATTTTTTATTGTGTGATGTCAACTAGTTAAATTTTTTATTATATTTTATTATACCACATCGCAAGATAATCGGGAGACTATTTTTTACCGGTTAAGTGGATGAATCGTGCAATAATATCAAAGTTGGGAGACTATTTAGAAATCGATTCAAAGTTGGGGGACGATCCGTGTAATTTACCTAATTTGAAGCGTTAAATGACGTGGATGACTTAAATGACGTGAATGAGAGATAAACGGATGACGTGTCGGCCACATATGCAAGACAACCGGGAAACTCACTATCACCCGTCAAGAGTACTAATTGTATAATAAAATAAAAGATGAGGGACGTTCTGATTATAAATTGAAGTTGGGAGACCAGTTGAAAATTGACTCAAAGTTGGAGGATCATTCATGTAATTTACCCCATAGGGGGTGCCGGCACCCCACCTTTTTCTTCCTCATGTGCGATGAGGAAAGAAGAGGCTCCTTTTTTCTTCCTCGCGGCGCCGATGAGCTCGTACAGGGGACGCCCTCCCCCCACAAGCTCCCTTGTCTTGACATCTGAAGACCATCAATCAACCCTTATGTTTGTTTTAAACTTTTGATTTTTTGACGTGACAGATCAATATCTTCAATAAATCATCTCTTTTTCTGATAATATATTCATCAGTATCCAAGGCTATTAATAAAAATCTAGCCTTTATGACGGCTCCAGGATCGATCCTGGACAAGTAGCACATCTTGAATCACTTGGGATGCAACTGACTAATCGGCTGTGCCATCCAAGGTTGGTTAATAAGTCATCCCTTTAGTTACCTTATTTATGACTAAGTATGCTTATCATTTATAAGTTGCAACATTGACATCATATTATTATTTTTTTCAGTAAGGGACATCATATTATTAAACATAAACATTCATACATGTTTTGAAATCACAAAAATATATCACAAATAGTCATCACTTGGTTTGGAGGTCTAGATGTCCGATCGTGCCTCACCGGTTGTCCAGTCAAAGCCCATTTGAAGATTTAATTGCAATTGGTGCGTGTTCATTCTTGGTTTTGAACTTCCAAACTTCTAAACCTTAGAGTTATCTATAATAATACTTTGACAACATTCTAGATAGATTTGACTTACATTCGTTCTTCAAATTTTAATTTATGTATATGTATCACATTTTAGTAATTTTATTTTTTTTCCCCTTTAACATACACTCTCACAAGGTTTATGGATAAAATCTTAAAAATTTATCCTTTTATTATTTGTATAATGTGATGTTCTTATTGTGCTTGTTATGTTGACAACTGAGAGAAGAAAGATTCATAACTTTCTCCATGCACATCCAAGTTAGGAAAATTTAGATTATTTTTCAGTGATCATTCTCACACTTTATCTACAAATTTAATGTCATCTTGTAATCTTATTTTTGTAGTTTTAATTGTATTTTACAAAACAGCTTAGGTATTGCTTGGGTCAATCCAATTTTTAAACTATAACTTTCATTATGCATTTATCTACAAAAATTAGACTCCAACAATTACTCATTCATGTATGATTTTTGGATAAGGACACATAAAATTGAAATTGGATCAGCATCTTTATTTGATTATAACTTTCTCTACGTAACTTCAATTAGAATGATTATAGAGAGAGAGAGTGAGAGAGAGAGAGAGAAAGAGAGAGGGGGATATTAGTGTGCTACCATACTTTTGTGGTAACACCGTACGCCCACACTTCCAGGATCGTCCGATATGAGATGGAGGGATCAGATCTGTGTGCCGGGTTCGAGCATCCAGTTCACATCAACGTGCGTCACCTCCACTTCTCTATGTGACACAAGAGGGAGCGAGCAAGTGATTTGACAATCGACGCGGATCAGTCATGAATTAGCCAAAGGGAACAACGTGCGACGACACCAGGCGCCGGCGAGCTCACGAAGGGGGGCCGATGCCTCCTTTTCCTTTGCGTACTCGATCACCGCACTCCCGCTTGATTGCGGCTGTAACGCCCCGACTTTTTTCAAATTTAAAATTAATTTTCGTAATTAAAATAAATCCAATTTTTAGGATTTATTAAAGAAAGATAAAGTTTGAAAAGAAATAAAAATATATTTAGAGGATGGATAAAGGAAAAAGATAAGAAAAGATTGAATGAGAATAAAGGTGTTATTAGATAAGTGGTAGGAAAAGAGGATTCCTAATTAAATTAGGAGTTGAAGTTATAATGAGATTAGGGATTCAAAATTTAATTTGAATCTAACTAGAAGTTTAGGATATAAAAGGAGTCCTAATAAGAGTTAAGATAAGAGTTTTATGTTAAAAAATATTTAGAAGATAAAAAAATATTGTTTTATTTCAAAATTTACAAGATAAGAATAATATTTATTTATTTAATTCCGAAATTCATGAATAAATATATTTAAGAGAGATAAACTAAAGAAAAAATAGTTAGAAGAGGATTAGGTATAAAGTTTGTTGAAGAATTGAATTAGGACTTCTAATGAGGATGAATTAGGAGTTTTTAAGATAAAAATATTCAGGAAATAAAATAATAATAATAAATTATTATTTTAATTCTGAATATCAAGAAATAGTATTATTATTTATTTATTTAAATCCGAAAATTCATGAAAAATAAAAGATAAATTATGGATAAGAAGTATGGATAAGAGTTCTAATTAGATTAGCACTTGTAAGACTCTATCCTATAAATAGCCAATTGGGATTACAAAGGGTCTCCTCCAACACATCCTTCTCTTCTTCTCTATTTGAGTTTTCCTCCATCTTTGGGCTATGTTTTCTTCTTGCTCATTGTGCGTGAGCGGAAGTTCCAATCGGCCATCAAATCTTGAATCTATCCTCTGTCCAAGGACATCAGCCTCGTGATTAGTCATCGTCGGATCTCATTGAAAATCATGTTCAAAGTCTTAGATTTCAGGTAGTCTGAAACAGTGATGGTATGTAAGATTTCGAATTCACTTTTGGATGTGATTTCTTAATGAAATAGTTAAGATGATGGATGAGTTAGGATTGATATGTGTTCTCCTATATTCCAAGAATAGTTTCATATAGTTTTTTATGTCAAATGAAGTACTGTATCGAAAGTTATGCTAGGTCAAAGTTTCAAAAAAATACTACCGGAGTTTCGACAGTCAAAACCCGGCCCGCGCAGCATGAACCCGTCCCGAGTTCAGTTGTAGAATCGTAAAATCGGTGGAGTCCTTTTCCGAACCTAGCCCAGATTCGGAGAAGCCCGGCCCGGGCGTCAGACACCTGGCTTGGGTTTGCCGCGACATGTTTCGATCTTTCAGCCGACGGTGACTAAACGACCCAGTCTCGCGTTGGGATTACACACGACTCGGATAGGTAAACGTTACTCTGCATGATGATGAAGTCAGTGAACCCGGCCCGAGCTACCTCAGACCCGGGTCAGGTTCTACTAGGAAGAAGAGAAGGATGCAACACCGAGAACCCGACCCGAGTTTCGATTAGCGCGGTCTGAGTCCAGCCACGACCCGGCCCAGGTTTGATGGCACTCAGTCCGGATTCATAGAACAGAGAAGAAGTTATTTTGTTTCTAATTGTTATGATGTGCAATGACTATTTTGCCCTTGTGTTAATAATGCTTAACAGAGAATAGTAAGGATGTTAATTAGATCAACTGATAAGATATGTAAGATGGGACTCCTTGGCATGGATTGTCACCGATTCAAATCGTATAAAAAATGAAGGTGGGTATTACTAGCCCAACCACCCTAATCATTTTCGTGGATAAATAAAAGCCCCACATCTTTTTATTGGGCTCGCCATTTGCTCTACTTTTGATCTTGATTTGATCCACCTTGACCATACATGAAGTGGCATGAATGCCCATAATAAAAGAAGTCGAGCTCGCATTAGGACAACACACGTAGATGTCCTAGGAATTGTTTAAAGTAAAACATATAGAGAAAGAATAGAATGAATCAAACAGAAAAGCATCGAATATAATTGAACCAAACCAAAAAGAAGAAAGAACCGAACGAAAAAGAAAGAACCAAACCGAAAAGAGGAAAGAACTGAAAAATATAGAAAGAACTAAAGTGAATTGATAGAGTGATTTTTCTAATACTAAAGCTTGTCTATTTTTATTGTCTTCTTTTCCATTTATATTATCTTATGTACTGAGTATTTTATACTCATGAAAATTCTATTTCCCTGTGTTTGAATCTCATAGATAATTGAACCAACATGGATGGAGGTGTATGCAGCTAGAGGTGTTCATGTGATGCAGTTGCATATGAGATAGATGTTTAGTTTATGTTATTTTATTTTCTTTTAATTGCTACTTTGATATAATAGAATTAATAGGTGGACCACTTGGGAACAATAAATATATTAGCTTCCACGCTCTTATATGATTGGTTAATGATTTAATTGTTAGTTTATTTTATTATTTCTTTATGGATTTTGTGAAAGCCTAGTGGATAAAGATGAAATAGTAGGTAACGCCGACACAAATAAACCCAAATGCCACGTGGCAGGAGGGCAAAATTTTGGAGCGTTACAGTGGCCCTCGCTCATAAAATCATGCAAAGATCGTTGTTCCCTACCCTCGCTCACAGATCGCCCCCTCTGCCCTTGCTCACATATCCTCCACCCTCGCTTGCAGAATTGCACAAGATCGTGGATCACCGCCGCCATTTGCCTTCCGCGCAAGATCACCCATCGCCGCCCTCACTAGCATATCGCCCCCTTCACCCTCACTCACAAATCCTCTGCCCTCGCTCATGGAATCACACTAGAGTTGACTCACCAAATTGCCCTCCGCCCTGAACCACGTGTTGAACCACCTCTGTCCCGCCAGGTTGCCACTTGAATTGGTGTGCACACATTTGATCTCAGATTGGACGACTCTAGAAGTATTGGCGCACAATACTACCATAGAGGTGTGGTAGCACATTAATATTTCATATATATATATATATATTATATATATATATGGGAAAAGGTTTGTTGCGGTTGGTACTAATGGCCTCAGCAAATGGCCACTAAATCTCGACCATCTACTTTGCGATGAACGACATGAATTGACTCAGTTATGCAGTACACAAGCGATTTTAATCTGGGTCGTCCAATCACCATTCAAGAGACTAGATTCAATATAATAATAATAAAAGTCCCAAGTAGCCATCGTTCTCTCATTTTATTTCATTTATTCTATCTCCACCAATCTACTCTTCGGGTCACTCCCCTCTTCTCGACCACCTTTGAGTTGTCCCATCATGGGATCTCTCCTTTGTCAAACGGATCAACAAGCATTGTGCCTCATTTGACAAATCTGTTGGGCACCAACATTCTTTTGTCTTTTTGTTTATTTTAATGAATTCAAAATATTCAACAGCAATATTAGGTTTATTTGCTTTTGTTGGGTCTGATTGTGGGTTTCCATTCTCCTCCTATATGAAAATTATTTTCAACTATATTTTCCTTTTTTCATGGTTGGCGAAGGTGTCGATGATCGATTCTTATATTTTACATATTAAAATTTTAGCATTTTAGGAGGTCAACTTAAATCCATTATCATTGGAAATAATATACAATGAAAAGAAAAGGGGGTTGTGGCATTAGTATCCCGTCAAGATAAGGTATCTTTAAAGTTTATTCTGGAATATGTTGTAAAGAGGATTGCAACAAAATAGTCATTCATTTTTTTGTCATTTATCTTGGACGATGCTTAAAAATGCAGATGTGATTTTTTATTTATATCTTATACAAGATCAACTTGTCCATCAGTTAATGTTTGAGCAGAAAATTGGACTTTGTTCAACAAGTAAAAAAAAGTGATAAAATGACTCCAATTCACTTTCAACTATAGGCAAACTTGCAAGTGTTTCTTTAAGGCTGCAGCAGCAAAAGAGGAGAGCAACAGGAAACATGCACATCCCACTTCTCACAAATATTATGCCGAATAGCAAAAAAGAAACCAAATAGAAGTCGAACATCAACCTTTCATGTCTGCCTATGAATAATTGAGTTTGTAATTAGCATTGCTGGCATTTCCTTTTCATCAATTAATCGACTCATTTCTCACAACAACTCAATCAGGTTTTGAATCTCCTATTTCAAAAGAAGAAAATTGAATTCAGTAAGCATAGTCACAACTAAGTCATCAAGTGGACAAAAACCGTAAAATTCTTTAACTAAATTTGGTTCATGGTCACTGCCACCTAGGAGAATAGGACGATGTCTATTAGGAAGAAGATATTGAAGCATCGAAAAAATATCTCGTGACTGCCATGGAGGATGATCATATTAGATCATGTCCTCAAAGCCATCTGAGAGGTGGACATAAGGGATCTCGACGTCTGAGAGGTGGATCGAAGAGATATCATTGTCTCAGATGGAATTTAGAGGATATTCCATATGCATGCTAAGGAGAGAGGAGAAAGGAAAAAAGGACCGAGTATGGATTGTTGTTGCCCTTGCACGGGAAGGGGGAAGAGGAAGGGATCCCGCCACGGCCGTATGCAAAGGGGATATGTAACGCCCCCAAAATCCGTCCTCCCGTCACGCTAGCGGTCAGACTGACCAAGGGAGCGCTACCCGCTGCCTATAATTATTTTGACTTTGACCTTGACTTTGATTGGTCAACAATTAACCCACGTGGCAATAGAAATGAATAAAGATATAATAATGATGTAGAAATGCGGAAGAAATACTACTGGAATTCAATAGATGTCACATGACATGGAAATGCGGAACAAATATCATTGGAAAGCAACCGATGTCACATGATATAAGATAATTCAAGAGAATTAGGGAAACAAAGGGAGTTCGAATAATTCTGGGAACATCAACAGAAGCAAAGCTATAAAGGGAAATAGAAGTACTTCATATATACAAATGCCAGATGATTTAAATGCAGAATACAATTGGCGGACAGCTGTGATCGTTGCTAGTCATGTGCCACCATCCTGGAGCTCTACATTATCCACCTCCTCCCTAAGCAGGGTTCTCACCTGCAAAATCCCAAAGCAGGAGCATGGAATGCTCGTGAGCTAACGCCTAGTACACATAGAATCATAGACGATGAAATGATAATCAATGATCAATTACTTTATTCTTTACTTTAATAATGCTTTATACAATACTATGCTCTATAAACCATTACCATGCTTTGTTATCCATTACCATATTCGATTATCCATTACCATGCTCTGTTGTCCATTACCTTGACCTATTATCCATTATCATGCTCTACTGTCCATTACATTGACCTATTATCCATTACCATAGTCTATTATTCATTGCAATGCTCTGTGTGGGACTACGTCTTTTACATTACTACCAGATCCTTGATGTTCGTTATCCTATGCGAGCTCGACTTTAATTAATTGGAAAGCTAGAGGTGTCTCTGCACTAAATGTTGCCAGGGTGCCCATGAAAGGGAAGGTGTACACTCGGCACAACCTTTTTGGAATACAAGCGGGAGGAGGTCTGCATTCCAAGAACAGTGGTCGTTACAAACCCATAGGTTCACTGTCTCTTCAGCTAAGCTACCTGTCCCTCTGGCATAACAATGAAATTCACATATGCCCCCATAAGGGAAGAGTGTGTTCACTATGTCACTCTTATTCGGAGCACAGGTGGGAGAGGGTCTGTGGTCCAGGAGCAGTGGTAGTTAACCAGTAGGTACACTGTCTCCTCAGTGCAGCTACCTACCCCTCCACTGTACAATACTTTGACATTTACCATGAACAACACATAGCTATCACATTCTTTTATCTTTACTTTATTTGTCTTATTTATCTTCCTTGAAAATCATAGTCAGAAAAAGAGTAAAGTCACGACCCTTTTCCTGAGGGAAGAAAGTCCCATCCATTCTTTACTTTGTTGGATATGGCCTCAAGTGGGCCTATCAGATGTGGGGCCCAAATCATGATTCAGAGAAGGGGTAAAGTCCGATCCCATTTCTGCGGACAAATGGTCCGTTACTTATTTTACCATAATGGACATGGCCATCGGCGGGCAGTCGAAGGTTTAGGATTCATTACAGTGGCTCTGGCCCCTCAAGGGCATTTTAGTCATTTCACAAGTGCTCTGGCCACTCAAGGGCATTTTGGTCATTTTACAAATGCTTATATATGTATGTATGTATGTATGTATGTATATAAATATATATATATATATGCTGAGAGAAATAGAACTACTACATAATATAACTCTTATATAATATATATATGCCGAGAGCAATAAGCCTACTACATAATTATTAATATTACTCTTACATATATATCTATATCTATATATATATATATATATCGTGAGCAACAGGCCTACTAAGTAATTAATTCCTCTTAATTCATAACCTAGCCGAGAGTCATAACATAAATAAATTAATTAACATGCCTAAATAATGCATAGTTCGACATATCAGTACTAATCATCTATTAATTATAAGTAGTTGGCATTACATTCATAATTATTCCCATACAAAGCATAATCTATATTCTAGCCGAGAGTTATAATTAAGGATCAACATAATTATTCTCATACAAAGCATAATCTATATCCACAATAGGTGCCGCATCTAATTAAATCACGGAATCATGTATACATCATCTATATATATATATGGCCATGAACTTAATTATACATTATAAAAGAGGTAATGTTGAGAGTCAACATGAATTAATTATACATGGTAAAGGGTATATCGTCGAGAGTCAAACATGGATAAATTAAGTACCTTGACTGCATGAATAAATTTAATTATTAGACTGTGATGAGTTTTAGAAATCAATCTGAAACGTATGACAATGATCTACATTTCTTCATCTAGAGATTTTATACGTCTACGGTACCTTTTCTTTTGATTCGTCGGAGGTTCATCGGTCGTCCTGGTCCTCGTTATTCGTCTGATTGTCGTACTTCGTCGGAAAGAACAGACGAAGAAGAAGGAGTAGAAGAGAGAGAGGTGCGGCTATGGCAAAAGTGGGAGGGAGTCAAGCTTACTCCCTCCCTTATACCTCTGCCCACACTCTCTCACGAGAGAGGGAGTCATGGGGGGGGAGTGGGGTGAGAGGGAGGGAGAATCGGTCCTCGTTCCATTTTTTTTTTAAATTCTGATCTTTTTGTTTTTAAATTTCAAATGAGGAAACAAATTGGTCGGGTATTACATTACTACCTCCTTAAAAAGAAATTCATCCTCGGATTTAGAAGAAAGTCAAGGCTTACCGAATAGTCTAGGGAATTTCTCTCACATTTCTGACTCTAATTTCCACGTGGCCTCTTTGCCTTGATGGTGCTTCCACGCCACCTTGACCAATGCCATTGTCTTCCTTCCTTTCTGGACCTCTTGGTACTCTAATATCTCGATGGGCTGCTCCTCGTATGATAAATTCTCCTTGAGGTTCGGTTCCTCAATTTGGATGACGTTGGCGTAGTCATGCTTGTACTTTCGGAGCAGTGAGACGTGAAAGATGTTATGCACTCTGGCATATGCCGGGGGTAACACCAACCTGCATGGGGAATCGCCAACCATATCTAGAATTTCAAAGGGGTCCACATACCTTGGGCTCAATTTTCCTTTCTTACTGAATCTCATTACGCCCTTGGTTGGTGAGACTTTGAGCAAGACTTGTTCACCGACCTTGAACGTGTGCTCTCTTATTTTCTTGTCGGTGTAGGCCTTCTGCCGATCCTGAGCAGACTTCAATCTTTTCTTGATTAATTCAATCCGATCTGTATACTCTTGTGTCTGCTTTTGAAGTTCAGTGCTCAGTAACTTTCTTTCGCCGACTTCTCCCCAGCATGCCAGAGAACGATAGGGTCGTCCATATAGTACTTCAAATGGGGACATCTCTATGCTTGCATGGTAATTATTATTGTATGCGAACTCAATAAGAGATAGATGGTTATCCCAATTACCATGCCAATCCAAGGTGCATGCTCGAAGCATGTCTTCCACTGTTTGGATAGTCCGTTCTGACTGGCCATCCGTCTGCGAGTGAAATGCCGTGTTGTAACGCAGCCTTGTGCCGAAAGCATTCTGTAAACTTTTCCAGAATCTGGCGGTGAATCTTGGATCTCTGTCGAACACGATAACTGAGGGGATTCTATGGAGCCTGACAATCTCTTGCACGTATAGGTCCATCAGACTATCTAAAGACTATTTCACCTTGATGGGTAGGAAGTGGGCCGACTTAGTGAGTCGATCCACTACCACCCATTAGCATCGTGTCCTTTCTGAGTTCGAGGGAGGCCCGTGATGAAATCCATGGTGATTTCCTCCCACTTCCACTGTGGTATCCAGAGGCTCTTAAGCGTACCCTGAGGCTTTTGATGCTCTATCTTCATTTGTTGGCAGACTATACATCGAGACACATACTCTGCTATTTTTTTCTTCATATCTGGCCATCAAAAGCTTCTCTGCACATCCTTGTACATTTTCGTACTTCCAGGATGAATTGCGAACTCGAACTTGTGGCATTCGTCCAAAACTTCTCATCGTAGGGCTGAGTTGTTCGGTACCCATAGTCGGTCCCGGTACCGAATGCCACCATCTGATGAAACTTTGAAGTTATTTCCTTCCAAACTTGTCTTGATCATCATGGTCTGGTAGTCCGAGTTCTCGACTTGTGCCGTGATGTTTCGTCCAATAAGATCTGGCTCGATCCGCTGCATCATGATGAGCAAGCATTAGGTGTTACCTGTGGAGTCCATTTGAAGAGTTCTTTCATCATCTCATATTGTCGGAGGCGCATGAAGGCCACTGAGCCTTCCCACTTCCGACTAAGAGCATCAGCTACTGAGTTCGTCTTCCATGGATGATAGTTGATGGCGAACTCGTAGTCCTTCAGGAATTCCATCCATCGACTTTGGCGCATGTTCAGATCTCTCTGAGTGAATACGTACTTCAAACTCTTGTGATCTGTGTACACTATGAACTGTTCCCCATATAGATAATGTTGCCAGAGCTTGAGAGAAAAAACTATAACTCGAGGTCATGAGTTGGATAGTTGACCTCATGTTTCTTCAGTTGTCTTGATGCATAGGCTACCACATTTCCATGTTGCATCAAGACACATCACAGTCCTGTGCCGCTAGCGTCACTGTAGATTACATACCCACCACTGCCTGAAGATAGCGTGAGTATGGGTGCGGAAGTCAACCGCCTTTTCAGCTCCTGAAAACTTTCTTCACACTTTGTGGACCAAATAAACTTTTCGTCTTTCCTTGTAAGCTTAGTCAATGGTAGTGCCAATTTGAAGAAATCTTTGATGAAACTTCTATAATACTCCGCCAGGACGAGGAAACTTTTGATCTCTGAAACATTCTTCGGCTGAGTCCACTTTGACACTGCCTCAACCTTGGCCGGGTCCACTGAAATCCCATCTTTAGAAACAATGTGCCCAAGGAACATCATCTGATCCATCCAAAATTCACATTTGAAAAACTTCGCATATAATTTGTTTGCTCGCAAAGTTTCCAAAATGATCCCTAGATGCTCCTTGTGTTGCTCCACGCTAGTTGAATAAATGAGAATATCATCCACAAAGACGATCACGAACTTGTCAAGATGTTCGTTGAACGTCCGATTCATCAGGTCCATAAATGATGCAGGAGCATTAGTTAATCTAAACGGCGTGACTAGGAATTCGTAGTATCCATACCGTGACCCGAATGCCGTCTTCGGGATATCTTCTTCTGTTACTCTGAGCTGATGGTACCCGCTCCGCAGATCAATCTTGGAGAATACTTTGGCATTGGCGAGCTGATCGAACAAGTCGTCAATTCGAGGAAGGGGGTACTTGTTTTTTACCGTGACTTTGTTGAGCATCTGGTAATCTATGCACAGCCTCATTGATTCGTCCTTCTTCTTGACGAAAAGGACCAGAGCACCCCATGGGGAGACACTGGGCCTGATGAAGTCCTTATCCAGTAGCTCTTGAATCTGAGTCTTCAGCTCTTTCATCTCTGCAAGGGCCATACGGTACGGAGCTTTAGAAATAGGTGTTGTGCCTGGTACTAGCTCAATATGGAAGTCAATGTCCCTCTTCGGTGGTAGATCGCTGACATCCTCAGGGAACACGTCCGGGAATTCCTTCACGACGTCTATGTCTTGTGGGGTTTTAGTAAGAGCTTCTACCTTGGTCACACTTGCCAAAAATCCTCGGCAACCTTGCTTCAGCAGTTTCTGAGCCTTCATTGCTGACACTATGACCTTAGGTTCTTTCCGGTGTATGCCCCTAACTGTGACTTTTCTTTAATATTTGCTCCCATCACCACTTTCTTTTGCTTGCACATGATGGTAGCGTCGTGACTAGCTAGCCAGTCCATGCCCAATATGACATTATAATCTCTCATGGATATTATGATCGAGTTAGCAGGAAAGTTCTGTTTATCAATTTCTACTGATGCCCCAACTAAGTATCTAGTAGTCCGTAGTGTTCCTTATGGGGTAAGAATGGTCATGCTAGGCTCTAGATCCATAGCAGATAACCCCAAAGTGATAGCACACTCTTCAGATATAAAAGAATGAGTGGCTCCATAATCAAATAAGACAGTAGTAGGTAGCTTGGCAATACAAAGCGTACCTCGAATGACGTCACCATCATTCTGCTGAGTGTCCTCTTCCAGGTTGAAGAGTCTCCTTTGCACGAGGGGCTTGCATTGTGGACAATCTCGGGAAAAGTGTACCGTCATGTCACAATAATAGCATATGCCGGTATTCATGCGGCACACTCTAGCATGAGTCCTGCCACAAGTGTTACACAAGACCTTCTCACCTTGCACTGGTCGAGCCTGAGGAGCTCTAGGTTGTTGGGGCCTCTGTTGTGCCGGTCGCCTTGCAGGCTGCTGGGGTTGTCTCTGCTGGGGTGGTTGTTGCGTTGGTGCTTGTTGAGGCTGACGAGGTGGTCGGGGCTACTGCTCATAACGAGGCCGTTCAGTTTGTTGTGGGGCAGGGTACGATCGGGAACAGTTATCCCGTCGTTGGTGGTGATTGTTCTTCCTGAACTGCTGGGATTGAGACCCCTGTCCCACTTCTTGTTGCCCCCTTCTGGCTTGTTGAAGTGCTTGCTGGTCTCTTTCAATCAGAGTGGTCAGCTGAACAGCATCTGCAAAAGTTTTGCAACTGTCGAGTAGGGTTTGAGTTCTCAGACCCGGACGTAGTCCTTCGACGAAAGTGTTGGCCTTCTCCAACTCGTCCATGGGTAGCTTTGTGTACTTCTGAAGACTGACAAACTTGACTTGGTACTGAGCCACCGTCATTGCCCCTTGGGTCAAGCTGAGGAACTCTTGTTGCTTCAAGCTGGGTCATTGCCCCTTGGGTCAAGCTGAGGAAGTCAGCCCATGGAACCACTTTGACGCCCGTGAATTCGGTTGCCTTGGTCACCTTCCACCAATCTTTTGCGGCCTTGGTGAGGGTGTCGGCGGTGAATATCACTCGTTTGTGCTCTGGGTAGTCTAGGAGTTCGAACTTATCCTCCATAGTGTCAATCCACTCTTCTGCCACTTCTATGTCTCCTTAGTCGCTATAAGTAGGTGGCTTCAACCTCCAAAACTCTTGTATGGTGCACGAGGGGGGCGGTGGTCGTTCCTGACGTTCTGGCTGAAGTGGAGGAATCTGGGTCCCTTCTTCGCCACGACCCTCGATCTCGTCACTCGGTTGTTGCATCTTGTTTGGAGGGAGGATCTCTGAGAAACAGTACGATCGACGATAAGTCATACTGAAAATTATGTTTCAAATTTAAATAACTTTCATTCCTTTATTACTTTTGCTAAAACAATGAACAATGTGCTTCACATGATGACAAACCCATCATAGTGAAGTCTTATTTCAAGGAAAAGAAAGCAAACAATTAAGCATCTAAAGTGCTCTGAGTCCCCAGCTACTCCTCGTGTCGGGAGGTCTCCTCTGATTCATCCTAGGAGATCTCCTCTGGTTCTGTCTGACTTATAGGACTTGGGTCTCTAAATTGTAATCCCCTTAGTGGTTCAGGAGCTTCTTCTTCATCATCTGAAGATATATCAATTGGATTGCTAATACGTCCTCCTCTCGTCTGCAAGTGCCACCTTTGCCTCATCTCTTCACGCCATGTTTGACTTATTTCTTCCCATGTCTTAATGGGTGGAGAGGGTGAATCTGGATCGTTACTTTCCAACCTCTCCAGATCCGAATGCTCCTGTTCAGGTTTTGGTGCCTGTATTACTTCCGAAATTGGAGGATCTAGTGGGCGTACTCGTGCCCCAACTATGTGAACAGCTCCTCTACCTCTACGCACTACTCTAGTTATCATGCGACGTGGAGGCATCTATAAAATAAGTTAACTCAATATAAAATAATCCATTTGAATAATTTAACTAGTACTTACTTGAGGAGTGGAGTCGCAGTTGCTCAGGAGGCTTGCACATGACTTTACTCTGACGATGAGACCAATGGACAATAATGACAATGCAATGACTATACTTTGCTATGAATAACAATGACACTTGATTGTACTCTACTATGAACACTGGGAGCCAAGAATTTAGGCTCTGATACCAAATTGTAACGCCCCCAAAATCCGTTCTCCCGCCACGCTGGCGGTCAGACTGATCAAGGGAGCGCTACCCACTGCCTATGACTACTTTGACCTTGACTTTGACTGGTCAACAATTGACCCACGTGGCAATAGAAATGAATAAAGATATAATAATGATGTAGAAATGCGAAAGAAATATTACTGAAATTCAACAGATGTCACATGACATGGAAATGCGGAACAAATATCATTGGAAAGCAACCGATGTCACATGGTATAAGATAATTCAAGAGAATTAGGGAAACAAAGGGAGTTCGAATAATTCTGGGAACATCAACAGAAGCAAAGCTATAAAGGGAAATAGAAGTACTTCATATATACAAATGCCAGATGATTTAAATGTAGAATATAATTGACGGAAAGCTGTGGTCATTGCTAGTCATGTGCCGCCATCCTGGAGCTCTACATTATCCACCTCCTCCCTAAGCAGGGTTCTCACCTGCAAAATCCCAAAGCAGGAGCATGGAATGCTCGTGAGCTAACGCCTAGTACACATAGAATCATAGACGATGAAATGATAATCAATGATCAATTACTTTATTCTTTACTTTAATAATGCTTTATACAATACTATGCTCTATAAACCATTACCATGCTTTGTTATCCATTACCATATTCGATTATCCATTACCATGCTCTGTTGTCCATTACCTTGACCTATTATCCATTATCATGCTCTACTGTCCATTACATTGACCTATTATCCATTACCATAGTCTATTATTCATTGCAATGCTCTGTGTGGGACTACGTCTTTTACATTACTACCAGATCCTTGATGTTCGTTATCCTATGCGAGCTCGACTTTAATTAATTGGAAAGCTAGAGGTGTCTCTGCACTAAATGTTGCCAGGGTGCCCATGAAAGGGAAGGTGTACACTCGGCACAACCTTTTTGGAATACAAGCGAGAGGAGGTCTGCATTCCAAGAACAGTGGTCGTTACAAACCCATAGGTTCATTGTCTCTTCAGCTAAGCTACCTGTCCCTCTGGCATAACAATGAAATTCACATATACCCCCATAGGGGAAGAGTGCGTTCACTGCGTCACTCTTATTCGGAGCACAGGTGGGAGAGGGTCTGTGGTCCAGGAGCAGTGGTAGTTAACCAGTAGGTACACTGTCTCCTCAGTGCAGCTACCTACCCCTCCACTGTACAATACTTTGACATTTACCATGAACAACACATAGCTATCACATTCTTTTATCTTTACTTTATTTGTCTTATTTATCTTCCTTGAAAATCATAGTCAGAAAAAGAGTAAAGTCACGACCCTTTTCCTGAGGGAAGAAAGTCCCATCCATTCTTTACTTTGTTGGATATGGCCTCAAGTGGGCCTATCAGATGTGGGGCCCAAATCATGATTCAGAGAAGGAGTAAAGTCTGATCCCCTTTCTACGGACAAATGGTCCATTACTTGTTTTACCATAATGGACATGGCCACCAGCGGCTAGTCGAAGATTTAGGATTCATTACAGTGGCTCTGGCCCCTCAAGGGCATTTTAGTCATTTTACAAGTGCTTTGGCCCCTCAAGGGCATTTTGGTCATTTTACAAGTGCTAATATATGTATGTATATATATATATATATATCGTGAGCAACATGCCTACTAAGTAATTAATTCCTCTTAATTCATAACCTAGCCGAGAGTCATAACATAAATAAATTAATTAACATGCCTAAATAATGCATAGTTCGACATATCAGTACTAATCATCTATTAATTATAAGTAGTTGGCATTACATTCATAATTATTCCCATACAAAGCATAATCTATATTCTAGCCGAGAGTTATAATTAAGGATCAACATAATTATTCCCATACAAAGCATAATCTATATCCACAATAGGTGCCGCATCTAATTAAATCACGGAAGCATGTATACATCATCTATATATATATGGCCATGAACTTAATTATACATTATAAAAGAGGTAATGTCGAGAGTCAACATGAATTAATTATACATGGTAAAGGGTATATCGTCGAGAGTCAAACATGGATAAATTAAGTGCCCTGACCGCATGACCGCATGAATAAATTTAATTATTAGACTGTGATGATTTTTAGAAATCAATCTGAAACGTATGACAATGATCTACATTTCTTCATCTAGATATTTTATACGTCTACGATACCTTTTCTTTTGATTCATCGGAGGTTCGCCGGTCATTCTGGTTCTCGTTGTTCGTCTGATTGTCGTGCTTCGCCGGAAAGAACAGACGAAGGAGAAGGAGTAGAAGAGAGAGAGGTGCGGCTATGGCAAAAGTGGGAGGGAGTCCACCTTACTCCCTCCATTATACCTCTGCCCACACTCTCTCACGAGAGAGGGAGTCATGGGGGGAATGGGGTGAGAGGGAGGGAGACCGATTCTCTCGTTTCATATTTTTTTTTTAAATTCTGATCTTTTTGTGTTTAAATTTCAAATGAGGAAACAAATGGGCCGGGTATTACAGGATAAGAGAAAGGTTGGAGAGAGATCCTTGATGATCTGTAAGGCTGGAGAGAGAAAATGGTATTTTATCACGAGTATTTAGATTTTGGCCTTTGATATTTGATATGACTTATGCAAATTGAAACCACTTACCTTTTCAAAAACCAATTGTCAAAAATTGGATGGGATGTAGATCTAAGCGTAGTCTTCTTTAATGAACGACCCACCACAGTTAGTCGTTTGCTGAGGCCATTCGTACTTATCGGAACAAACCTTTCCCTATATATGTATATAATCATACATGATTCTTACATGACTATAAATTTTCATAGAAATGAAACAAAATCATATGACTCCCTTTTAATCACCATAGAGTTTATAAACATAATATTACTTATAGTTCGCATAAACAATCCATTATCATTCAAACATGAACTAAACAAAAGGAATTGATATATCCTTATATACTTTTAAAGCTTAGATATCCTTAAGTTTCTTTCTTTACCTTGTAAGCTGCATTCTCTTCATCATCTTTTCATTTTTCGTTACACCTCCCCCAGAGTATTACTCTATGATTGGGTTATTATAGCCAAACATTTGTGGGGATCAAGTTTGCGGCCAGTTCTAGACGAACGACGACGAGTACAGTGAGGGGTCGAAGCCATAAGAAGAAGAGCAAATAAATTAAAATGCATAGTAAATCATCGTTCAAATTATATACAGAGTCACTCCGTATAGATCTTTGTGTAATGTAATCATTCAACGAGGATATTGAGTTTCCTAAGGAGGAAAGGATGCAAGAGATATGCTTTGAATTAGTTCCATGCATAAGTCACAAAAGAAATGTTAGGTATGAGAATATGGGTTTGTTGAGGTGTTTGGTAAAATCATGCGGGCAGGTCAAAAGCGGATAATATCACGCGTTGATTGACAATATTACATATTAACTTAGTGTGATGTGATTTGATAAAATTATGCGGGTCACAATTCAAAGTGGACAATATTCTATGCAAATGCAAAGACCTAACATAAGATATCAATTATCTTTATCCTTTTTGTTCTTGAAGTTTTTTAAAATATCTTTTGTGCAAAAAGAAAATATATGTTACGGCACTCAGAACATATACAACTAAATTACTGTGTATTTTCTAAAAAGAAATAGTTGTGTAGTTCATAGAGATTGTCCCAATCAAATAATTATGTAATATTGGATCGAGTTATTCGTGTATCTTATGTATTAAATATATATATATATATATATATATATATGTAAATGTAAGTCGAGATTGTGGCCTTGTGGGGTTGTTAGTTGCGACACCTTGGCCACCTCCACCTTCTATGATTTAGAGATTAAAGCAACATTTACCTTTAGAGATAAATGGATAAGGATGAAATGAAGGTGTCCATTTTTATAATAGGGATAATGTATCTCTTATTTTTCTTTTAATCGTTATAGTTAAAAATTTATAGATTTTGTTTGATCTATTTTTTATGAAAAAAATTCAACATGATCCTCATATGACCGACAGATGATGTCTCATGTTAATATCAATATTCAATTATCATATCATTTTTTATCAACTTTCTAAATATTTTTTTATAAAATTTCTTGGATCTGTCAATGGACCAATTTAATTGAGAGCAAACGCTAATGAGACTGCACTATAGAAAAAAAAAGTAGACAGTGAGTGAAAAAGGTGTAACAATCCAAAGGGAAATAAAATAATTTCTTAAATTAAATTTAAATTTTATTGGTTAAAGAAGATTATGGGAGAACTTGATAATAAATAAAAATATAATTACAAAAAAATGAAGAGAAAGAAAGGATTAATCCTACTTGAAGAAGGAATTAGAAGTTAAATAGGAATAAAAATATGAATAGAAAGGAAAAAAGAAAAGAAAGAAAGTTAAATTCTAATAGGAGTAGAAATTATAATTAGATTAGAATTAGGGATTATTTAATGGATAAAAGACTTCCAAATATAGTAGGATTAAGAGTTTCATAGTTTAGAGATATTTCAATCATTAAAAAAATATTTATTATTTATATATGATAAAATATTATTATATTAAATAATTTCAAAATTTAGAGAAAACAAAGAAATAAAAGGATAAAATAAAAGTATAGTTTGATCGAAAAAAAAGTTAAGGAAGAGATGAGAAAATTTTGAGTAGAGATGAGTTGTGATAAGTATGGTTAGAAAATAATTAATTAAACTTATATTTAATTAAATAATGATAGTCGATCAGGATTAATTCAATACTAGTCTAAAACCCAATAGAAGTTAAAATCATAAGCTACAACTATAAATATGCATTGAAAAGTGATTAGGATCTTATTAACCTACACACAATTTTTCTACATACGAATCCACTCTTTCTTCCTCATTTGCACATGAATTAAGACATTCCAGAGCGTGAGGTATGACTGATTTCAAAACCCTCACTTAGGAGATCATTATCAAAGTGACTGACATAGGTTTCCGGATCATATCGGAGAGAAATCATTGATCAAAGTAATTTGGCGTTCGTACAAACAATAGACAACAGAAATTTTAGTTGATTTTTTTAGGCCACTTAAATTATATAAGGGATCCCTATATCGATGGTGTTTGTTTGTAGGACTCTTATTAATAGAATTGCATAGATTATGCATAAAAAAGTGCGACTTCGTGATGGCGATAGAATTCGGCTCGACTTCTGCACTACCCTATATATGTTCCTATGAACTTGGGTGTAAATAGGAGTAATCCGAATTGAGTTCAATGAACCCAGTCCATGTCATAGATTGCACGACCCGAGTTCTATTGTCCGAGTGTGTCATGAAGGTGAAGAACGGATTCAAACTGGGTTCCAAATTATTCAGCCTAGGTATCGAAGTTCGAATGTGTTGCAAAATCAATTTAGCCGAACCGGCTCGAGCTCTAACATTAAAGTATGGATTGAATTGAATCGAACCGACCCCGCCTGAGTTCACATCACACCTTGTCTGGATTTTACCTCGGCCGAGGTTGGAATGTTGAATTGAAGTAGAACCCAACCCAAGTTCTACCTAACCCAGTCTGGGTTTTGACCAGCAAAAAAGAAGGATTGAATTGTTAGACACGGTGATGTAGGAGATGGAGTTGGAGATTACAAGACATGAAATTACTTAGAGTCCAAGTTTGAGTTATTTTAGGAATTGAGTCCGAGTTATTTTAGATATTTAGTTGCTGATTAGTATTTAATTTTGGTATTTAGTTGATGTTAGTATTTAATTTTTGTTGAGTCAATATTTCCTTATCTACTCTATTGAGAGCCCTAATTTGTAAGGCTGAACCCTATAAAAGGGAACAATTGAGTTATTTGGTGACGATCGTTGTTATTCAGACTTTTCATAAACATTTGTTTCTTCTTCTTGGTGTTCTCCAAGTTGTAGTGCAGATTCGTCTCGTGCTGTGTTTTCTTGACACCTTTGTGTCTCATTGTTTTCTTTGCATGTCAGTTTTGATACGCTCGTCGTATCAGGTTGCTACGGTGACCCGCATGAATTAATTCTGCTGCTATGCCGCTGCTGCCCCCTCATCAATTGGTATCAGAGCCAATCAAGATCCACCCTCCTCTCAAACCCTAATTGTGCCCTCGTGCTATAGTGCCACGTCGCTACAGTTGCTGCTACAGTAAACCTAGTTTTGCAAGGTGTCTATTGGTATCAACAGCCGTCGTTCTATACCATGGGTGATACTCCTACCTGTGCTGGATTTGACGAAATGAAGGATGAGCTTTATCAACTCAATGGATGATTTAATGAGGTGATGACGCTACTTAAGGATCGACTGCCTCCTTGTATACAACCTATTCCTCCTCAACAACAATCGAGACAGCCACTTCGAAATCATCGTTTCCAACCTGTTCGTGGTGCAGAACAAGAAGATGAAGACAATGGTCAGTTTGTGCAAGACAAACAAGATTACCATATGAAGATGGAAATGCCCACATTCAATGGATAATTTCATATTGAGGATTTTCTGGGCTGGCTCTCAGAAGTTGATAGATTCTTTGATAATGTTTATGTTCCAGAACATAAACAAGACAAGATGGTAGCCTTCAAACTAAAAGCTGGAGCCTCAGCGTGATGGGATCAAGTTCAGATAACACGTCTTCGGCAACAAAAGCAACCAGTTCAATCTTGGGACAAAATGAAGAAGTTGATTAGAGCACGATTTCTTTCACCTGTTTATCAACAAATTTTATACCAATAACTCCTGCAATTGCCGCCAAGGATCTCGTAGTGTGTCTGCTTATACAATTGAATTCTTTCGTCTAACTACTCGTAATGGCCTGATGGAAAGTGATCAGCAACAAATTGCTCGATTTGTCAACGGTCTGCTTTCCAATGTTCGTGATCGTGTTGAAGGGCAGATCACCTATACATTAGCTGATACCATCTCTCTTGCTGAAAGAATGGAGCGCCAAATTGAATGAGCATCGTATGTTGCATCCTTATCTAGCAGACTTTCTCTACAACGAAATTCTGCTAGAATTGATACCACACCAACTAAGACAGCATTGAAAGGTGCAACTTTTGTGACCACAAAGGAACAACCTGTTGATAACATGGCAGCCAATGCTTCAACGACAAGAAGGGCTAGCGATCCTTATACTCAACAAAATACCATCACATGTTATAGATGTCGTCGTCCTGGACATCGGTCTAATGAATGTCTCGAACGTCCTAATGTGAATTTAACACAAGGTGAAGCAGCGACAAATGACGAAGAAGATGAAGATCAGAATGCTGATAATATTGAGTATGTAGACGAGGAAGGAGAACACATGGCCTATGTAATCCGACGCCTCATGCTCATACCAAAGAAAGAGGATGACATACAAAGACACAATATTTTTCAGACACGAGGTACTGTCCATGAAAACTCTGTGATATAATTATTAACGGCGAGAGCTTGGACAACATAGTATCACAACTGATGGTAAACCATTTGAAGTTGAAAGAGCCTCACCCCTCCCCTTATAAGATTGGATGGATTCGAAAGAATACTGAAATTGAAGTTTCCGCTACGTGCAAAGTAGCATTTTATATTGGTCAAAGATATAGAGATAAATTTATCTGTGATGTAGTGGCTATGGATACGTGTCAACTGATTCTTGGGCGACCTTGGCAATTTGATCGTAGTGTTACTCACAATGATCGTACTAATTCCTATTCTTTTCAAAAGGATGGACACCATATCACATTAGCTCCTCTTATCGAAGGAATCCATTCGACTCCTAAACTCAACAACCGCACATGTATGATAGTTAAACCTAAAGAATTTCATGCAGAAGTTCGATCTGCTCAAAAGTTTTTTGCTGTTCTGGTGAAGCCAAAGAGTTTTGACTCTTATGACAGCTTTAGCTCTACTGTCATCCTCAGCTCCGTGCAACATCTACATCTGTTAGACGATTTTAAAGATGTCATGCTAGAAGAATTGCCTCCTGGTTTACCATTGTGCGGAGCTACTATTTTCTCCAAGTTCTTGGGGTCCTTGATTGGAGCTGACGACATAAAAGTCGACCCAACCAAGGTGCAAGTTATCTCTAAATGGCTGACGGCAAGGAATGTTGCAGAAGTGCTAAGTTTCCATGGTCATGGTTTTTCTCCGACGAGAGTGGTTCATAGTTGGCACTTGCAACAAATTTATTCGAGTATGTTCCAAAGGGATGCTGATGTTACTCGCTCGAGGTTGAGCTCCTTTCAAGATGGGGGACTGATGGAGTTGGAGATTACAAGACATAAAATTACTTAGAGCCCAAGTTTGAGTTATTTTAGGAATTGAGTCTGAGTTATTTTAGATATTTAGTTGTTGATTAGTATTTAATTTTGGTATTTAGTTGTTATTAGTATTTAATTTTTATTGAGTCAATATTTTCTTATCTAGTCTATTGAGAGCCCTAATTTGTATTGCTGAACCCTATAAAAAGGAACAGCTGAGTTATTTGGTGACGATCATTGTTATTTAGACTTTTCATAAACAATTGTTTCTTCCTCTTGGTGTTCTCCAAGTTGAGAACAGATTCTTCTCGTGATGTGTTTTCTTGACACCTTTGTGTCTCGTTGTTTTCTTTGCATGCCAGTTTTGATACGCTCGTCATATCAGGTTGCTACGGTGACCCGCATGAATTAATTCTGCTGCTGTGCCGATGCTGCCCCCTCATCACGTGGCTTGAGTCTGTCCTAGCGAAGGCTGGATTTTGAGAGTTTTAAGTGTATTTTAAAGTATTTATTTATGGCTAATGGTATTATTGAATAGTATTGATTTTTCTAATTATGAAATTGATATGTATTTATCTTGATATTGATTGTGATTATTATATTGATTAATGGCAATTAATATGAGAATTGTAACATGATGGACAATGATTATGAATTTATTGGCCTATTGTTTAATTGGTTGTTGTGGCCGAAATTGATACAAGATAAACATCTTAGGCAAATAAGATAAAATTGAAAATTGTTGGCTCATGTCCATTAATTGCCTCGTTGGGACTTATTGCGCCTTTGTGGTTGATATATAATTAAATTGAATGTGATAGATAGCGTAACTAGGAGAATAACACGTCAACCTCTAGCAAAAACTATGATTATCTTGTGTATGGTTACTCATCCCCCATCATACATGAACTTATTGAATAGAATTAGCCCTGCCATGGACTGATCTTCCATTGACCTGTATGAAAGTGGCATGATGTTCCTTAATAATAGAGAGCTCTCATATTGCATCCGAAAGAATTGATTGTAACTCCAAAGATTGAATTGATAATCGAATTAAATTGTTAATTGAATTGCACTTTAGAGGTTGATGGATAATTGCATTATGCCTTCAAGACTGATATATCGCGATCTTTGTGCTCGATGAATGAATTGATAAATTATTAATAGAATTAAATTGATAATTATTAAATTATGACTTTCACTGACCTATAGTCAATTGATGATTGATTAAAGATAATTGAGATTGAATTGATAATTCTTATTGAATTGAATTGAGATATTATTGACAATTGATTATGGATAATTGAAATTGATAAGTTAGGAGTAATTGATGATGTGAATAATTGTTGCAATTAATTATTGTACTCTTATTGTTATTTTAATTGATAATTTTTGTGATTAATCATAGATTATTTATACATAATTGTTTATTGATTTTTCATAATATCAATATTTGATATATATTGATATATGGTTCATATCATTATTGTTATGAGTGACCCTACTTACTGAATTATCTTATTAAGTTTTTCTCCTGCCACTACAAGAAAATGAGAATTTTCTTACGGACCATTTCCGGCGAAAAGAAATTCGTCGCAATTTGCGACGGAATGCTATCCGTCGAAACTTCCGACGGTTACAATAGTCGGAAATGCAAATAATAAATTATGTATTTTTTATACTATTATTTTATTTTACATCAATCAGGAACGTCGAAAGTTTCGATAGATATCTATCCTTCGATAAATGAAAATTAATATAATATAAGGAGTATTTTATTAATATCATTAGCGATAGTTCAAACAGTCATAATTTTCGACGGTTCTGACCATCGATAAATATAATATAATATAATGTAAGGAGTATTTTATTAATATAATTGGCGATAGTTCAAACCGTCACATTTTCGACGGTTCTAACCATCGGTAAGTAAAAAATAATATAATATAAAAAGTCTTTTATTAATATAATTAGCTACAGTCCATATTGTCAAAAATTTTTACGGTCTAAATCATCGATAAAATAAAAAATAAATATTATATATATAAGTACTATTATATATTATAATTAAATAATTTTCAATGATTTCGACCGTCGATAACTTTAAAAATAATTAAATATCATATTCATATATATCATAATAATATATATTATTAATATTTGTTAAATTTTCGACGGTCATAGTCATCGGTAATTACCTCTCTCCACTCTATTTCTTTCCCCCTCTCTCCTCTCTCTCTCCCTCTCCTATTTTGCCGGCAACGCTCTCCCGACTCGCAGTCCGATTTGGCCGTCGACGGGCGGATCGGCTGCCTCGCAGTCCGATATGACCACCGACGGCCAAATCGGACGCCTGGCGGCCGGATCTGGCCGCGGGTGGCCGAATCTGGCCGCGGGCGACCGGATTGGCCACCTCGCAGTCTGATTTGGCCGCCCGTGGCCAAATCGGTCGCCTGATTTGGCCGTGGGGGGCAGATCGGCCGCCAGTTGGCCGAATCCTGCCACGGCCGGATCTGGCCGCTGGCGGCCGGTTCGGGCCGTTGGCTGTCGGATCCGATCGCTGGCGGCGGACTAATTTTTTTTATATTATAAAAATTATTTGCAATGATTGCGACCGCCGAAAGTTTCGATAGCCGCGACGCGTCGGAACTATCGACGAGTTTTTTCAATCATCGCAAAACTATTTGCGACGATCATTTTTTCGTCAAATTGGTTCCATCAAAAAACCCGTCGAAAATCATAATTTTCGACAGTTTTTGACAAATTACCGTCTATAATTTACTTTTTTTCTTGTAGTGTGCACTTGAATCCGTGCGGAATGAGATAATGAGAATGGTAAGACGATTGATGGTGTACACATAAATATAAGATCAATTATTGTATAGACGTGGGCTCATAATTCCCGATCATTAGATGGAGTTTAAACTACTTTCATTATTGTAAACATTATTATATTTTAGTCTTTGGCTGTCGGAAGTTGTTGTCCGGTCAAAGAAAAATAAATTAGGTCTGAGTTAATATATAGGGAATAGTCGGGTTGTCACCCCTAAATATGCTTTAGTATGTCTATTTAATGTTATCATAGATATGGAAGGTTCCCAATACCTCTAGGAAAATAATGAACTTAAATCGTGGGGCATTATGAAGACCTTTTAAGGTAAATATATGTCAAAATTCATCTTCTTACATAATAAAAACTGTTTCCCCACGCATACAGATACAGTCGTTCAAATAGAAGTTTCATATATACATACAAAAAAAAAAAAGACACTAATCAGCAACTGAACGCCAAGTCCCATGTTACAAAGTTAAAGTTCAAAAGAAAGATTACTTCAGACAAAGCGTCAAGAATAACATCCTCTTTATCATTAGCTTCGGCATATCAATGCCATGCAAAAACACACACACATGAGCATGAGCATGAGATAGAGAAAGAGAGAGTTGCCAACTTGCCCAGTAATTTGGTTAGTTCAGGAAAATAAAGCCTACAAAGCTACTAAGCTCAAGGCAAAGTTACAAAACCCCAGAAACATGGCAAGGTATATATGCTCCAAAAGTATATATCAGATAACTGATAAAGTCGGATAAAGAGAGAGAGAGAGAGAGAGAGAGGGCAGAAAAGTTGGATTGCAGAAGATCCAGAACATATAAGGTTGTGCCCTCCTCCATCCAATCCTTATAAACCATGAGTGCAGTTAGCACACCGGTACGCTTGATGCTAACGATATCAGAGGCCCAACCAAAACCCAATACGATCGACCTTTAAGTAAAGGAACAATGCAGCCTTCCAGGCAAAAGCTCATCCTCATCTGCCTTTGCCTCTGCCTCTTGCAGATCTCATCAACATGTCAGAACCAAATGCCAGAGAGAGCAGCAATATAATTTACTGATCACTCAATGATTGCTTCTGCTAGATTTTAGTTAATATTTCTATATATCTCAAGGATCGATCTTTGCATGCTGCAGGTGGAATTCAGCTCATACTCGTCAACAACTGCAAGCACAGCGTATGGCCCGGAGTGCTCGGCGGCGCCGGCAGCACCACCCCGCAGGAAGGCGGCTTCCACCTGGCCGTCGGGGAGGAGGCTGTCTTCGACGTGCCCAACGGATGGTCCGGCAGGATATGGGGCAGGCAGGGCTGCTCCTTTGACGTGCAGGGGAAGGGCTCCTGCGAGACCGGCGACTGCGGCGGGGTGCTGCAGTGCAGGGGTCTGGGGGGATCGCCACCGGCCACCGTGATCGAGATGACATTCGGGACCAACAGATCCCCACTGCACTACTACGACGTGAGCCTGGTGGACGGCTTCAACCTGCCGGCGTCCATGTCGCCGGTCGGGGGAGGGGTCGGGTGCGGCGTGCCGGGCTGCGAGACCGACCTGAACGTGTGCTGCCCTTCCCAGTTCGAGGTCAGGAAGGGCGGCAGGGTGGTTGGCTGCAAGAGCGCGTGCCTGGCGCTGCAGGCGGACAAGTACTGCTGCACCGGCGAGTACGGCTCGCCGAGGGCGTGCAAGCCCACGCTCTTCTCCCACCTGTTCAAGGCCATTTGCCCCCGCGCGTACAGCTTCGCCTACGACGACTCCTCCAGTCTCAACATGTGCAAGGCCTCCAGATACCTCATCACCTTCTGCCCCCCTGCAAGAGATGATGGCAAGTACTAGATAGTAATAAGATCTATATGTTCTGCAGCTGCATGCGTAAAGATCTGCATACGGAAGCACTATAAATTATTAATTAATACTAGTATTAGTTAAGATGATCACTTGCTAGATCTAACATGTATGGTTACTAAAGATTTCCCGGCAGATTCTAATTGGTAGGATATATTTATATATGATGATGTAAGAGAATGCCTGATCTCTCTCTCTATATATATAGGATATATTTATATATGATGATGTAAGAGAATGCCTGATCTCTCTCTCTCTCTCTCTCTCTCTCTCTCTGATCTCGGAGCCGTTTCGCTGTCAAGAGCCTGACCGTTCATTCAGTACTAAGATCACTTAATCCAAACAGTCCAGTCCATCTTTTGCACATCAACTTGTCGTGGCGAAACAATTGCTCTTCATTCCCAATATATCACGTAAGGGCTTGCAACAGAAGAAAGAACAGGGACCTCCACCTCCTAAGTCCCTCTCATATTCTCATCATACTTATGTACTGGATATAAAAGAGAACCTGATCATAAGGCTAGTGTCAATCTGTAGAAAAATAAAGAAAGATCAAGTCAATCAAGAAAGAATGAAATATCAGAAGCCAAACAAGTAATCTTCATTCCTTCAGCCTCAGAAATGTTCAGAACAAAGAAAAAGATGAGGAATAAAAATGGAAGAAAGTCCCCATAAACACGTAATAAGATGAAAAATAAATAAATTCGAATAATTCCCCCCTTCTTGTGACACCGTCACTTGGTTTAATCTGAATGTGCTCGGCGTGAGCATTCTGAAGTGCTCTATCGGGAGGCGACGTCATCCGGTCTAACCTTCCATCCTCTCTCTCTCTCTCTCTCTCTCTCTCTCCCCTTTTTCTCACTAACCTCTCCCCTGTCACGCATTAACTTCTCCTCTCTCTCTCTCTAAACAAATATTATAATCAAATAATTTTTATCTATATTTATTTTTAATCTATATTTATCTCTCGTTTCCTAACTTCTTTAAAAAATTGACTAAAATAGTTACAGAAGAAATAAATAGTATAATAAAGATAGGTCATACAAAAAATAGAAAATAAAATAAATTAAGTGATAAAAAAACTGTATGATAAATACTTATTAATAATTAAATATTATAAAAAGTTTAATATATGATGAAAAGTAAACTTTTACGTAAATAAAACTTTTATTATCTCACCTCACATATTTTATACACACCAATACTTATTTGCCAATCTATCTCTCCCTCTCATAAAATTTGAAATATAAAGATGCAGGTTAGTACCTGCTGCTGACCATCCGACGGAAAGCTTGCATGATAAGTTTGATTTTATTTTTTTTTTTAAAGAGTTGTTAACTTTAGCTTGAAATTTTTTGTTTCACCTCACGAAAGTCGATATCGCACTCGATCGCTCTGGTCCGTTTAGCAATGGAAAATAATCCAAAGAAGCGGGAATTTCCTTTAAACATGTTTCCTATTTTATCAATTTTGCAGTCCTATGCAGGCATGCACAAACACAGATTGATTTTAGAAATGGTTTCACGTGAAATATAGTTCTACAAAATCACGTAAAATGCAAGGCAGTTTGTTAACTGATAATAATATATAACCCTACAATTGATAATAGAACTTTTCTACATGGATTTAATTGAGCAGGCCTATGATGATCATAGGCCTCAGTGCCCATAGATTTGACGGTGAACACTGTTCACTTTCTTTTTTCATCACTTTGGAGGCGACGGAGCGACGGCAGCGCACCGCAGAAGGGACAGAAGCGAAAGCTGGAGTCCTCGTCAGTGGAGATGATGGCCGCGAGGGAGACAGACGACGGGAAAAAAGAGGAGGAGGCTAAGCGCGGGGCCGCTAGCCATGAGGGAGACGGACGACGGGGAGGAAGAGGAGGCTAAGAGCGGGGTCGCCGAGAGAGTACAGGAGATTTGTGTTCGCCTGCCGAGGGAGGACAGGCCATCATATGCCTGAGTAGCAACTGTCGTCGCCGATCTCTCTTGTGTGTGATCTCTCATCGTTGTAACTTCCCTTGTCGTCAATCGAAGAGAAAGGGGAAGAGTAGATCACGGCCCTTGCCTCGCCGAATCCCTCGCAATCGACCGCGCCCTCACCTCTTTGTCGTCGACATGACCATCACCTAATCTAGGAGAAAGGGGGAGAGATAAAATCATCGGGCCGCTACTCGCGCCTCTCTGCCGCTCACATCTCACTATCGTCGTCTCGCCGCTCATGCCTCATAGTCGTCACGTCCCCCCCTCGCGCCTCGCCGCTCACATCTCACAATCGCCGTCACCCACCGTCCAATTAGATCGGACGGTGGGTCATACGCTTATAAGGCGTATGACCCCATTAAATCCTTTCAACATTATCAAGAAGAAAGAGATATATTTAATTATTTAAATCAACAACAACACATTGTGAAAATTGAAAAAAATAAATAAATAAATACAAACATAGCCAGTAAGACTGCAAAGGTAAAAACTTTGATGATAACAACATATGGCTACTTGGTGCACTACGGCAGCTGATTCATAAACAAACCAAGACATCTCACGGAAGTTTTAAAGTTGGAATGAGAAATGTACAAGATTATTATGAACATTCGATGTACAAGAGAGTAAAAAAGTTTGGCCAAAACAGATGGCAGAAGGGGTACAACCAGAAAGAGTTTTTGCTTTCCTCTTCTAGGTAGGATTACATCTATATAGATATAAACATCTACATGTCCCGCATGTAAAAGAAAGAGGCACATATTTCTTTGCATTGATCTATCTAAGAGCATGAAAAGTTGATATCTCATCTAATATTTGCTTCCGGCAGATTTGATAAAACAGGGGGGAGCTAACACTAGTATCAGTTAGCTGTACAACGTCGTCTGCCATCTGGGAGGGTTAAGAAGACTGAAGTCCAATCCTCTTCTCTGAACAAAAAACAAACCAGCAGAGAGTCAAAAAAATCTTAAAAGTAATGAAATGATCAGGATAACAAACTAAAAGCATCAGGTATTGATCATCATGTTAAATATGCATGTTGACAAACAAGATACAATAATCCAAGATTCCGAGAATTTCAGAATTGATAAATAAACAAATGTATAATCAGACACTTGTTGCATGAAGACATGTTTAGTGCCAATGGACTGAACTACATGAAAATTCTAAAGATGTAAGATCTCAATGTGCCAGCATAACACAAGATGTTCCGGCGGAAATCATACTAATAATCAATGTCATAATTTGTTTTTTGAGAGGAATAATAATCGATATCATAATTCCTTTTTTAACTTACTCTCAGAAAGCATCAAGTTCAAGAATCAGAAATCACTACAATTACATAACCAAACAAGTTTAAGAATCACAATTAAATAGCTTTCAGAACGAAAATGGAACTTTCATCTTACCCCCAGCAGCGACAAGTTTCTCTACACGGGCAACTATATGCTTCCCATAAGTATACTTTTTCAGTGCATTTAGGTGGACCTTTATTCGTGAGAGGATCAGCTCACGTTGCTGATCATCACAGGTCTCCAAAACTTTCTGCACCACGTAGTTAGCAAACTGATCCTTCATCATAGCCTGCCATTTGAAAAGGCACCAAAGAACAAGTTAACAAATTATCGAGTAAAAACTGAAGTAATTCTCAACACTAGTTAAGTATCAACCAAGTAGAAACATCAAACTCAACATCAACAATGCAACCCCCACAACATTTGTTCACAAGGATATGCTCTTTAAGCATGCACAAAAACAATTTTCCTCGTCAATTTATTATATGCATCATTAACTGCAAACAGTGACACTTTTGACAGGGCAATCTCTCATGTTTTCTTACAACAGCTGCCAAGGGACAGAGGGCACTGATCTACTAACAACAAGGAAAATGGCATCCCTCAACATCAGAAATAGAGTTTAAACCAGAAAAAGGACCAACAAGTAAAGAACTTTCGATAAATCATCAATCTGGGTTCATCTCCCACGTTGAAGTATTAAACTCTTGATGGTGCTGATGAACATGATCGCAAAAAAGTATAACACAAAAGAAGAAAATAAAAGACAAAAGATATCAGATTACCAAATGTACAAGGTTGTGTTACTTTCGCCATTCTCGATTGGCGCATCATGGAAACAGATTTGCAAAGGCTTTTTTCGTATCACGATAGAGAACCCTTTCTTATGACGAAAGAGAGGGACCACAACTTCAGTGTGTATTAAGTACCTTAATTTACTGTAATCAGTAGAAAAGAGTCTCATAGCGTCATAGCCTACGTTGTTGGGTGTAAAATTTTCATTTGCTATAAATATGTACATTCTTACAGCATATCCATATATTATAGATTAAATGGATATAGTTGCTGTTTGGCTTGTTAGAGGAATAAGGTAGAATAAGATACGTTAATCCAATCCTTTTGGGAAGGATAAACAATTCCAGCTATTTGGTGGAATAGCTTCTCTCAAAAGACCAGGAATGTACTGCTACCAAGCACCACCCCAAAGAATAATCAAGCAGGTATCGGGCACTAATAGTTATATTTTTTTTCCTTCTAAGATACTAATAACTTTATTTATGATTTTGCAGACAAATCTTAGTCTCATATCTTTTTTTAAGGTACTTAGTCTAATTATTCTTTAATGTGTTTTCTCCGCCAACCTCCTATGAGTTATTTCTTATCTTAACCATAAACTATTGAAATACCAGCTTACCTTCCTTAAATATTCAAATTCTTTCTGTTGGAATATAGAATGGTCGGCGTCATCAACTTTCTAGCTACCAAGTTAGACATGATTGATATGCGACAAGCTAGGCATGATTGGTATCTATGCTCCAGCTTGAGGGGGAGTGTTGAGATATGATTTGCATATCTTTCCATATCTTTGCAATATTATTCAGAATTAGTATTCCAGATTTTCTAGAATAATATCCCAGATATTTTGGAATAATATCCTTGATATTCTGGAGTAATATTCTAGCATATTCTCCTTTCTTGTATTGCCTACCTTTATTATAAATAAAGAGGCATTAGTGTTTGGTGAATAAGTAGTGAAAACATATTTCTCAACACTTTCAATTTATGCCAAAGTCAGCTTTCTATTTATTTAACCTTTTTATTTATCCAAATACATGTATACCTTTTGTTTTCTCAAAAACAATGTATAACCTTTGTTATTATTTGGAAAAAAAATATTAATGGTAAACTATGTATGTTCTTGTTATTTTATTTTCTTATATAAAAATTATTTTTTAGATTTTTATATTTTTCAGAAAGTTGCAATAGTAAAGGGTAAAATTGATACTTGAAATAGTTTGAGGAGGCAAGTGCTAGTTCATAATTTAGAGGAGGAAAACAAGAATTACCCTCCTTTTATTCTCAATTCTGAACTGAGTTGGCATAACATTGCATCAAGACATAAAAATTCAAAAAGACAGGTACAAGGTACTGACCTGAAGAGGCTCATTTTCATCAGTGGAACCAAGCATTTCGGTGACCAAAATCTGGCGTTCCTCCAAGCCACCAAATGTCAAACACTTTTCAACAACATTTGAAGCAAACTTCTGTTGGCTCATTTGAACTATCTGTCCAGCTAACTTCTTAATGATCACAGATCGTTCATGAGGCTTCCCATGTTCCAACACATGCTGCACAAATTTAGGTCACATGAAATCAAGGAAATCCACAGTATTACCGCATAGAAGATATAGCTGTCGACCTAAACTTCAAGACATCG
The DNA here is from genome assembly GCA_030549335.1 of Pontederia crassipes. Lineage (NCBI taxonomy): Eukaryota > Viridiplantae > Streptophyta > Magnoliopsida > Commelinales > Pontederiaceae > Pontederia > Pontederia crassipes. Next base: position 54,536,370 of record CM060194.1, on the reverse strand, counting down.
AAGGCAAACTCATGCAAAAGCCCATGAAATATTTCTGAACACAGAATTAAAAATTAAATGAATAGTTGCCCAAGGGCATAAAAAATAATAATGCATACCATCTGAAATCTTGCAAGAAACACTTTCAAACATAACAAGCATGAACACCTAATTTTCATCAAGAAACTAGTCGACCTCACATGAATAAGTAGAATCATTGACAAACATGAGGCGAGTAATTGAAATTCAAATATATATTTTGGAAGGGGAATGAATTCAAATGTATTACAGACCTGGACAACATAGTTCCCATACTGATCTTGTGCTAACATGCAAACAGATTGCAATATCTCATCCATCACAATCTGTTGGGGTTTAGGATCATCACAGTGCTCCAGCACCCTCTGATATGAGCAAAATATTGTCATGAAATATTATAATACTAAGGTCGATATGTACATCTACAAGTTGATAAAATCCAACTAGAAAGGAGAACGGCTAAACCTGTATAACACGACAACCATAGGGATGAGTCGAGAGAGTCACAACTTGATCATAGAATGTTGTGATGATAAATTGAATTGCTTCCTGAGGAATACACTCAATACATTTTTGAATAACATGGTTACCATTTTGATCACGCACACATCGCATCACGTGCCCATCAAGCTCTAAAACCATTTTGGTTTTCTGATCTAAGTCAGCAACTTCAATTGCCTAGAGAAATAGGATTCTTTTAGAGTTGGAAAAGGAGGTGAATTAGAAACAGCAAAACATGAGTTCAAATTTAGAGGCAACAGAGGAAACTTGAAAACAGTGTAGTTAGAATAAAATCAATCACATAATCCAACGATGATCACGTATATGGAAAAAAAGATTCTAAAATCATAATGAATCATGTTAATCAGGTCCGGAAACATTTATTAAAAATATACGATAAACCAAAACAAAAGACATACAGCATTTTGGTAATAAAATTGGCAAATGAAACTTCATGTGCCCTATCTTGATTCATAAATCATCATTGAATTGAATGAATTTAGTACTGCCAGGACCAAAATCCAAATGCTCTGTTCATATCCTAATTACCCGACTTTGGATTCAATCCTTTCTGAATACACGTTTTAGAAGACAGTAGCATTTATTTATCAAATGCAGACAGGAGCACAAACATCAATTTGCTCAATTCGAAAGATAGAACTGGGATACCTTCAAGATGTCAACAATAGTGCCAGGGCAAAAGGATAAAGAAATAAATTTAATGAAAATATTAATACTAAACAAGGCACATACATATTAAACCATGAAACAATAGTATCAGTGAATATTGATTGTCCTCTGCAGTGTAAGATACTAATAAAGATAGCAACAGTAAGAATCCCATAAATTAACCATGATGGAAAGCAAATACTAGGATTCATACTAGATGAAGTTCATTAGTTAACAGAGGAGATGTAGCCCCAAAGAAATTCTCACTTATATGGGCAATATATCCTTGTGAATGCAACAACTGGAAAAGCAAAAGTGACAGCTTTTAAAGCAAAAACCAATAAAACAAATGTTCTTTTCAGTAGCCCAGTAAAACAAATGTCAGCATTTAAAACAAGAAATAAACATGACTAATATGCATTAGTCAGCAAAAAATACCTTTTGGATCACACGACAGCCATACATCTGGAGGCTGAGTTGCAAAACATGCCCATTAAGCTGATCCGCCAATTCCCTTCTTTGAGCTGCAGACCCATGCTCAAAAAACTGAAAGAAGAACCATAAGCATTGAAGAAACGAAGCCACATAACAAAACAAGTTAAAAGAAACTTATGATAATAGGGAGAAAAGAAATTACCTTTTGGACCACATAATTCCCAAACACATCAGTCATCAGAGCAAGAGCATGAGGCATGATTTCCTCAAAAACCATGTTTTTCTCTTCAATTGTGGCTGTCTCAAGTTTTTGTTGAATGAAACGACTACCATATTGATCAGCACTGGACATGGAAAACAGAAGAGAAAAAAGGTCAATGCTTGGTTTATATCAAGGATTCCAAAATAATGGAAAATAGAAATTTGATGTAAATCATATTGACAAGTAATACAATTATGAACTACATATAAAATACTGCCATTGATATGCTAAGGCCAGTATGGAAGTTTCAAATACCTGAACTCAACCACATGACCAGCAATCTCAGCAAGTTCAAAAGACCTCGCCTTGCTGCCCTTAAACTCCTCCAAAAGAGATGAAAAATGATCATCCAATTTACCAATAGAATCAGAATGCCATGAACTTAAGGCTCCGCCATTTAAGTTTCTCATGTTAGAAGGAAGACGCATGTTGCGGTCACCGAGTCTGAGGGGGCTTCCAGGGCCGACTGAAGAGGAAATAGGGCTAGCCAAAGGACTACCTGGGTAAGTCACACCTAGACCAAGGGCTGGATTACCATAGTATCCATGTCCTAAAGATCCCATTTTGCCTAAAAGTGGCATACCATACTGTTTTTGCGATTGAAGCAATGATTCAATGTAAGCTTTTTGAATACCAACTAAATCTGAGTAAGAGTTACCTACATAACCCCTTTCCAAAGAAGGATCACTAAAGGTAGAAGCAAGTTGTGTTGTATATTCTGCTGCTTTCAAGTACTGAACATAAAGTGGATCGTTAAGAGATGTTTGAAGAGCAGCCCCTCCCACATGATTACTTATTCTACTGCGACTATGCATGTCTGCTGTTCCCACAAAACTTGGTGGTGCAAAAATACCACCTCCAAAGCCCATGGTATCCATACCAAGAGATGCTACAGTTGAAGCAGCAGCAGCTCCTTCAAATAAAGAAGGCAAATTTCCTGATCCAACATGATTTCCCAAAGCTGATGTTAATGCTGGATTAAGGGAATATGCATTCAACCCATAATTTGTAAATGCCATATCTGGGCTATCTGGATTCTGGTAATGACCAGGTGAACCACCAGGACTTGTACCAGAAGGTGAAGATGCTTTCAGATATGACTTATTAGAGGATAGAGCAGTAGACCTCTGTGATTCAACTAGACCACTTAACTTCGATCCAGAATTTCGCAATTCGATATGACTTCCAGAACTCTTGCCAGAATCAGAATAAGAAGACTTCAACGGCTGTGGAAAAGAAGAAAATTGTAGATATTCTGAATCAGAAGTCTTCAAAGCATAATGAGCCTTATTATTGTTGTGTCCAGATTGTGAGGCGAAAAGATAATTCTGCTGTTCATCAATTCCTTTTTGAAGTTTGGGTTGCAAAATGCTCTCATCAGTTCTTGTATCACTACTTGATAGACTGATGTTGGACATAGCAGTTATAATGTCATCAGATTCAACTGTGAAAGGAGAAGCACCATTGAAAGAGGATAAATTGTTGATAACTTTCTTGTCTGTGGTGTTAATCCTCACACCAACAGGCGGAAGTGAAGGACTTGGAACTCTTGCAATAAGCTGGGCATCAGGAGTATGACTTCTTCTAAGAGATGAGCCCACAGCGGATGCTGATGCTGCACCAGTATTTTGTGGAACATTAGCACTGAGGAGATATTCATCATGCCCGTGTCCATCTAAGCATGGCACTTCATTATGCAAAGTAAAATGAGGATCAGCATAACTTAATGTGTCAAGGTCATTGACAAATGCATTACGACTTGAAGGGCGAGAAGAATAGCCTGGGTTTGGAGTTCTGCGGCCAAGGTCATCCTGAAACCATCAAAATTCACATCTCAAAAAAAAAAGTTTAGCAATAAGAATTTGTGGTTTTGAGGGAAAACGATGATAGCATATTCTTTTAAGAGAATGACAATATGTTATTTTAAGAGAATGATAACATATTCTTTTGTGCAGGATATGCCTAAAAGGTCCTTCAGTTCCAGCAAAAAGCCAACAAGAGGCTAGAAGTAGAGTAATTGTCAAACTTGGTCATCTGCATATAAAGTTAGTGCTTGATTCTATAGTAAGTTATACAAGTTCAAATGGTACCAAACGGATAATAATTTATTCATTTAATTGGAAAAAATGGTGACCATAATGGCAGAAACCTTAATTCTATTTGCATGCACCACTATTTGAATAAACAAAAGAATATCCAGGCATGATAAATATATATTTTTTAGAGAGAATAAATATATCACGACAAACATAGGGAAAAATAAATTATAAGCTTACAAGATTTACACACTACTATTCTTACTAAAATTTGCATATAACTTGGGAAATGGATCTAGAATTCACATTATTAGATGTGAAGTTGCAAACATAGCTAAAATCTGAAGTCCTTTTTTATTTTCAAATGTTAAAGTCTTGTCATTTGACATGTTTCCTATCATTTCATCACTGACATAGTTAACATAAGCCAAGCATTAGAAAATGCACAAGGCAGGTGGAACTCAAATACTTCTCTTACATTGACATGCGCATTAAGTACCATAATGGACATGCGCATTAAGTACCTAATCCTATTAATGACTAAAATACTGCAACATGTGATTTGCCTATAGCCACATATCAGCCGATTTCATATCCTATCAAAGCCTACAACATTGAAACACGAGATGGACTATGACCATTTAGAAATCAATTCCAAGAAACCTGTGTTTTACTACTCATCTAAGCACTTGTTTTTCCATTTAAGTTTTACTCCGAAGTTGCTAACTAAGCAAAATATTTATTGTCAAGATCGAAAAATTATTCATGAATGTTTCCTAGAAAATAACAACTTATTACCCGAAACGTAAAAAAGATGGTTGTAATTGTTTCTCCAAAACCGGTAAATAAGGATACTATTTATGGCATAATAGTGCCTTCCCGAAAAGAAAAAGTAGACAGTCATACAAAGAGTAGTAAAACTTCAAGTTAGAACTATAATAACAGGAATACAGGATACCATGTAAATATTGCATGTCATTGCCATATATGTTTAACAAGAAAGGATCTTTTCCATCCCTACGGAAAATTTACATCGTTGATTCAAGAAATGCATGCGAATGATACATGATTCTTTTTGCGAGAATAAGGATGACTACATAGTTGATGCATGATTAGATGTCAATAGTTCTAACAATTAGAAACTGACCATAAAGTTAGAGGAACAGACTACATGCATCAACAGGAGCCTTACTAATTCAGGGAGAATTAAGTAAAATTTTCGATAAACCATATTATATTTACAAGCTTTAGACAACAGAACATTCAACCACCAACAACCAAGAGTTACACGAATGGCACTTGCGTAACGCCTGGTATCATGTTCCCGACATCTGCATAACAGAGAATAATGCAGGAAGCACCATGCATGTTTGACAATAATAGAAATACATCTCGACAACCGTTCGCTTTTAAAAAGCAAAATATATCTGACATCCGACAAAGTGAATTAATATCACGGACAAGAAAATCATACCAAATATGTCAATATGAATTGATATTTAACGCCATTTGGCATCAATAAGATAACTTTTTGTCATGAATAAATAGGAAAGAACCATTCTACATAAATGAGTACTCTTTACAAGCAATGCTGCAAATAATGAATTCAAGAGGCACTAGCAACAGCTAGTTAGCATACAATCATTGTGGCAAAGATTACATTTTTGTTGTAGATACGAACCTGCAAGCATTGAACAAATCCCAAAAAATAACAGTTGAGAATTATTAGTCAAAACAATCACCTGAAGGACATCAGCAAAGCTCTTTTGGCGCCCTAGTGACAGCCCAATCAATCCATCTCCTTTATCTATCCACTCGCCAGATCCAGGAGCTTTTCTAGGATCCATAACATGTTCCTCTTGTGAATTAAATCCTGGTTGCTGTGAGAAAAGTGATCTTGCACCCCCTTCCTCTGGGCGGCTCACTTTCATCCTATCACCAATACCTCCCCAAGAAGAGTTCCCAGCCTGGAGCCTCTGCGTGGACCTCCAATCCTCTTTTGAAAGCAGTGGTGGAGGCAACCGTGGATTAAGATTTGCATGGGAATAATAGTACGAAAGATAAGCCGGACAGGACCTGAGCTCCTCCTCGCTCAGAAAATCATTTCCATTCTTTGCCTCTGAAAAGTCTGGCGCACCATGTGCAACGTCCGGGCCGAACAGCCCTCCCACAGCGTTCAGGGCCCCTTCAACAGTCGGTGGGGCGGAGCCGCTCCGGAAGATATTGAGCTCCCTCTCTCGATCGCTAGCTTCCTGCCTCCTTTGTTCCCGAAGGAGTGATGCCAGCTCCTTCTCCAAGTCCTCACCAGAAAACCCATCGCCGCCGCTCCCCATCATCGACCGAATCCCCATCTCAGACAACATCGTGCGTCTAGTCTCAATCGCAACTCCACGAACACTCAATCACAAAAGATACTACCCACGGACTGCAACAAAATACCAAGAAAAAGGCAAAAATACGGTTAAAAATCAGCAACTTTTTTCACAGAAATATATATATATATCAATACCAACATTGACAGTTCTAACAATCAAAAACATCAAAACCGTTAGGGTTTACCCTAAAAATTCAACCTTACACCAACAAGTTCAATCCATACACCAAACAAAAATATTAACTTGTAATTCCGGACGGACAAGAAGAAAAGAACTATGAACATAGGAGTTTCCGACGAAATTAAACATAAAAAAACGGGAATCGGGGAGATCGGACAGAAAAGTTACGATCTTTACAGTCCAGAGATCAAAAGGATCGGCGATCGGCCACCGATTTCCCCATGTTTTCCGATCAAGAAGGCGAGTTCTTTGAAGCCTCCAGTCCGATAGTTTTAGTTCGCAGTGGGGGAGGAGCAGCAGCAGTCGTGGGCGCTGATAAGCACAAGGACTAGAACAATCCAGCCGTCCAATGAATTTATCAACGGTGCTGGCAGATTGGAGCTCATGCAGAACCCTTTTAGGGTTTTATTGCAAAAAAAAATTTAATGAGGGAGATATTGATGAATCTAATGTTTCGAAATTTTTAACTAAAACTATAACTTTTCCTCTTTTAAGTTCGAAATTTTTTTTTTTGCTTTATGTTTTGTAATATACGTGTGTATATATATACGTAATATGTTTTAGTTATCTTCTTATGATGAATTCTTCTAACAATTTTTGTCCTTTTTTTGGGAAGTATTTACATTTATGGCAAAGATATAAAAAGCATTTCAATTTATATACAGCCGCTCACGTGGTTATTTGAGGGAGATTTCACGTGCGAGGAATTGGATTCGCACGTGCCTGAGTGGTCGGCAAGGAAAACTCAGAATTGGAAATCCATCCATAGATTTCTTCTGGTTTTGGTCCCCGTTTTTTTTCCTTTTTTTTACTTTTAAATTCTTGCAAATGTCCGTGAACAAAAGTGAAAAAGTAATTTGGGGTCCCTAAATTTTTTTTACGCAAAACATAATATCATATCATCCATCAACTTTTTCTCAATATCTCAAATCGATAATAGTTAATCTCTCAATTATATTGATGTTGTGACATAATAAAATTAATAAAATATTATAAAAATCATTATAAAAAATAAATTAAATTAAAAAAGACGACGCTGGAGGGAAGCAAGATGAGCGGCGTTGATGAACTCGCATAGGACGGCGCCGCCCCTCTCTTCTTCACTAGCGAGCTTCACTAATAATGAAAAAAAAAATCAGCAATCCTACGAGATTAATACAGTGTTTATTATTTAATTTCAACTAAGATATTTGATAAATCAATAATCAAACGAATTTATGACGTAAAGTTGAAGCAACAATAGGCAAAAGTCAACTACTATTGAAGTTAAAAAAATCATCAAACCATCAGTAAATATGAAATCACAGTGGAATTCTTTGAAATAAGGTCAACTAATTTAAACTCTAATTAAAAAATATATATCTTACGGTTTCTAGGTTTTTTTTTTCAATAAAAACTTTTAATACAAGTCATATAAATCATAAATCACACCAACGTTAATAGACGACACAATCAATGGGTTCACTGGAATAGCCTAAATTGTTATATGATTGCTAAAAGTAATTAATTAAATATTGTATTACCAAAACCTACTCGTATGAGAGTAATTCGATCACAATTAATGCAAGTCATATAAATCATAGATCACACCAACATATATTCATGTGAAATTAAAGTAGGAAAAAAATAATTAAACTAAAAGTTTTCTCTAAATTAAATATCAAACCTACGGGTGTAAAATAGATTCAAGGAGACTTGGAAAGGATAGGATTTAGGCACATCTATATTTAATATTAGGACAATGTTATATCCTTCTAAATTAGGAAGATTTAGCCTCCTAAATCAATCATAATGGCACACTATATAAATTTGGCATTTGCCTGTTCAGACATTAATGAAATAGTAAATTCAAAATTAAAAATAGACATATTGGCTCCAACTAATTCTAGGATATACTTTCTTTAATAAGTTGTGCCAATAACTAAAGAAATTGGAAACATACAAAAATCATACTTTGTTTTACTATTTCTTCTCCCTTCTCCAAGGATAATATCGTGTTCTTAAAAGATGCCACAGATGTGTTTTGTAGGGCTTTGTTTTTTGGTATAATTTTAAATGACTTTTTAGGATCTCAAGTTAAATTCGATGCAATTAATTGAAACAATATAAATTTTAGAAGTTTGTCATGAGCCCTAAATACATTTCACGAACATTGATGGGATGAAATATAACATCTCGGACAATTCACAACCCAATATGCAAAATAACTTCTAGGAAAATTCATAGCCCATAAAATTGAAAGGTGTATTTTTTTTTTGCAATATTACAAAAGATGGGAGTACTTTTGAATAAAAGGTGATGACATCATAATGATATTTCAAAACTAAAATTTGACATAAAAGTATGAGTTTAATGAACTCCTACCCACTGAATGGGTAAGAGACTCGACTCCTCCCTACTGCGGCAATTGTCCAAATAGAAATAGATGGTGGATTGGATGGAACATAATTCAATGTTGGATTATGATGGGTGGGAGCAATTCAATGCTTGTTTTAAGTAACAAAAAAAAAGTGTGAAAAATTAAAGTCATGCTCTTCAATGGAGCATTTCTCTCTCCTCAATGTAATGACACACTAGCTAGTCATCTATCTCTCCAAAATTTAGGCTACTTGAAGCTCTCTCTCTCGACTACTTGCTTTCATCGTTCGGTCCCTCCGCTTGTGCTACTTGATATCCTCGCCTTTGTCGCTCACCCGACTCCTTGCCTTCACCGCTCGAAGTGAATCTTTTTGTTTGTGTCGTCCGAGCCCGATCTCCTTGCCTTCACCTCGCATATCATATGCCTTATCTCCTCACATGCAATGTTTGATCTCTTTGCTTGTGCCGCCTGATCTTAGTGTGTTCTTCATATTGGTTTTGAGTTTATTAGGGACTTGGGGGTTTAAACTTTGGATCTTTAAAGGTTGTATGTGTATATATTTTGTCAATAGAATAGTTTAATCTTTTCCCATTGACATAATTGTGCAAACATTGATTCATTGTGCAAAAAAAATGAAGATATCTATGTATTTAAAAAAATTAGACATTTAATAAATGAACAAAGGACCAAAAATATGTTAATTCCTTAAGGTTGAGTTTGGTATAGGAATATTGAGAGAATATTAGTTCTCGAGAACTAATTGATTTGATAGAAAAGTTTGGATTGATGTTTGGATGAAAAAGTATAATGATGAGGATTTAAAAAGTTGATGTGATGAATAAGTTTTAGTAAGTGTTTGGATAAAAAAAGGAGAACTAAGAATATAATTTATTATTTTATGAAGTATAAAATTATAATAAATAAGAATATGTTATTAATATTATAATTTACATAAATCATTATATTATTAATATTATTTTTATTTATTTTGATTAAATCTTTTAAATATTATTAATATTATAATTTACGTACATTTTAAGATACAAATATAATATAATTTTTTTTAAAAAAATAATTGAATAGTTTAATTAATAAAAATTTTATTAATTATTAGAACTAATTTTTTATAATTTTTAATTAATAACATTTAATAAATTATTTGATAATATCCCTAATAATATATTAATATATTCTAAATATATAACCCAAACATTATAAAACAATTAAAAAATAGATGAAATTTAAAAAAAAAAAGTCAAAGAACACGGCTGAAATGACATGAAGTTGAAAAAAAATAAATGTTCTTGCCTTCGGCGAGAACTTTCGGTCGGAACATTTGGCCAAATGTTCTGACCGAATGTCTCGTGATGGGAACTTTTAAAGTTCCTATCACGTATTGCGTTTGGAAATTTTTCACGTTGTTCTCGCGAAAAGTTTCCAACCAAACGCAGCCTAAATGAACTTTTCACGAACAAAGTATTTGATCTTGTTTCAATCAAAAAAAGTATCTGAGCACATCAAGATCAATTCCTTGTGTCACAAGAGTCAGAGATGCATGGTTACTTGGACAATGATCACACATCTCAATGTAGTCTTTGCAAAACTTCTCACAAGAGAACTGTCAGAAGTCATAAACACAACCGGCTTATTGCGATGCTCAAAATAATTTGATACAATTCAATATATTGGAAGAATTCGAAAGCTCCTTGTAATGGCACAAGTGATGTGGAAACGCCTAAATCTAAAAGGGGGAGGAGAGGCCAAACATGAAAGAAGTTATTACGCAACTACAAGAGCTCGAACTTAGAATAAAATACAACAAGAAGCACATGACTAACCTGTGAAAGAGCTCGGGTTCTTGAAAGATGGTAATAGTTCAACGAACAACACAAAAAAATATTAAAATAAGAAAAATTTAAAGAAAATATTGTTAAAAAGCATTTGATGTACTACTCAAATCTTGGAACTCTTTGTTAGCTAAAACCACTAATAGCTGTCATTTTATCATGATTCCATTTAGACAAAAAATCAAATAGTGGCATTTCTTTCGCTAGCATCAAGAATTTCAGAAGTAAATATCGCACATATCTTGCTCATGGAGTCTTATGCTTATCAAAGTCAATTTTATCCGATTGTCACTTGCGCATAAGGTAAAGTAGAAAAGTATGCTACAAGAAAATCCTATTGTAATATTTGAATTGTTATTTATTGATATGTTACAACAAGTATTACAAGAGTCAAATGGCAACTTGCGAGGAAAGTTAGGCAACACAAGGCAAAGTTCACAAAGGTTGCAAGAGGCAAGTGGCACCCGGCAAGGTCGTGCAACACAAAAAGTGGGGGAGGTAGCAGTGGGAGCTTAGAAAATGTCATTTGGCCGACGGTCAATGATGGAGAAAAATAGGTGGAATGGTAAAAAATAAAGAATAAAGAGAAAGATCAAACCTGATTTAGGGTAAAATTTTAGTGTCATAAGGAACCATGACACCACTTCAAGGTTATGAACACTTGAATATTTGGTCACACGATTCTCAATGTATTATGGAGATAGTAGCATTGTGAGTATCAGTGTCAATGATATCGATATAGCTTCATTACACTTTGTGACACTAATGTGACCACATAAAGAGGCAAATTAAAGACAGTTGTCCATTATGTGCACAAGCGTTGCAATGCTATTTGTTGCATTCTCTTGTATCTATAAATACACCAATAATTCATAAATTTGATAAAAGAGAATAAATGTCTATTTAATGCAAATTCAATTATTTCTTCAAAACTTTTCTTCGTATTAACAACTCGAACAATACTAACATAAAATTGTAAATATATTTTTTTCATCTTCATGGTCTCTTCGGTATACTCAGGATCGATGAATTCAATTGTACCCATGATGAAGGCTATAAACAAGCTCACTCCTCGCAAACTCAAAATCAATAATGTGAATTTCTCTACCATTGTCAATTAATATATTTGAAATCTTCACATCCCTATGGATTATGCTGGGATTGCAATAAAGGTGGAGATACTCTAATTAATGAACTAACTTGGTCAAGATTAAATGAGCATCCTAATCTAATTTGCTTGTTGTTGTAAAACTTGTACATCATTGGACAATGAAAAGAAATGCAGTTTAGCAAAACTAGCTTATTAATAACTAATTAATTAGTTAATTTATGATACCAATATCTTACAATGGGGAAAGTATGTGAGGCTTCCTTTTTATGTGTTCATACATCAACAAATAATTAGATGGAAACAAAGAGCAACCATGAAGGCTAACTAAGTTTTGATAGTTGATATTTGATATTATCTTTCATTATCTCTTAAATAGAGTATGTCATGAGACCTTGAACTTAACTTCTTGATGATAATCAATTTTGTGATTCCGAATAACACATTTGTACACTTCATGCATCCAAATAACTATTTGACTTTCATTCAAGTTATTGGTCATCCTTGCAATTTTGACATTAACATGGCAAGCCTAATTGTCGTTTAGGATAATTTGATAGAATATTATTAACTATATGCATATATAAAAAAAATGTTGAGGGTTAGGTTCATGTAGTGTACATCTTTGATATTCAAGGAATATTATCGTTAGAATAATCAATAACATGAACCAATAGCATCAAATACTCCATGTCTGATGCATGCTCAATTTTGTATGTTATAATACTTTAATAAGTTGAAAATTGAATTATCATGCATCAATTGTCTTATTTTTCTTATAGGAATATTATTCTCCTCTTTATTTTGTGACTTTTACGACGGTTGTTGTGCAGGAGAAGAAAACGGATAGTGTTACAATGACACGGGCTGCTTTATATCATGCCGCGTCACCATCAATACGGTCAGAGGAATTTCTGTTACGTGCTGATTAAAACGGTCTGTTTTGCCTTGACACAGACCGCGTTAGATAATGATGAGAAGATTTCCTGTTGATTACAGAAGACAACACGGGCCGTGTCATTAATGACACGGTCCTTGTTATTCATATTTGAAGATTTTTCGCGTTGAGTTGTGATTCGCGTGATCATGACATTACTTAACATGGCCTGTGTCATTAATGATACGGTCCGTGTTGACACCCAGATTATTGATGACGGGCGATTATAAAATGACCTCTGCTTCCACACCAAATGATGATTAGAACTGAGAAGGAAATCATCCATTTAGAGTCTTGTGGTTACTTTGTCTAGGGTCATATTTTAGAGTTTTATTTTTTTGCTCATCTTTTGTACTCTAAAATTTGACTTATAATGTTTAGTTCTTTAGCAATGAAGTAATCTTTCTTTGTTGGTTTTACGTTGTTGAACTTCACTATTATTTTGATGAAAGATTATTTTCTGAATATGGATGTTCAGTTTGAATCGAATTTATTTTTAACATCTCATATCTCTCCCCTATCTACTCTGTGAGATTTAGAGGAGTGTGGACTTAGACTTACTCAATTAAGGAGTCTTTGAGATGAATCAAATCACTTATGTTTTAATCTTTAAATATTTGGAGAATGATTTGGTTAAACTTTCTTCAAATATTTAATTGAGAAAATATATAGGACATCTGGTTAGAGTCCTAATTTATATTATTTTCATCAGATGTGATTTTCTTACTCGATTAACAATGGAGAAATGCTTAGTAAAATTAACATTTCTTCGGATTTGATATTTCTTTTCCTTGAATCTATTTCTCGTTTCCTTTGATTATCTTCATAATTCATTTCTCTTAAAGAATTTTCATATAGTAAGAGTGAGAGGTCATCATAGGATCGATATCTTTTTTACTACTTGTGCGATCGGTATACTTGCCGGACTTTTCTACTCTATAAAAAAGTAGCCATCAATTTCCTATCAACAATTTTTTCTCATACAATTTGGTTGACAAAGTACACTAATTTCCTTGTAGCACTTTCTTCAATACAAGAACTAACCTCATACAAGTAGGCATATCAGGATAATATTTGTGTTATAGCAATGAATCAAGAGTTGCAAGCTTTGGAATCAAATAGAATATGGGAACTTGTTGATCTACCAACAATACGGTAATTCATCGTAAATGGGTGTATAAAATCAAACTCACAGCCACATGTGAGATTCAAAGGTATGAAGTCATATTAGTGACAAAAGGTTATAAGTGAATGCATCGATTTCAAGGAAACTTTCTCACTAGTTGTGAAGGCATTCGAACATCAGCAACCCAAAATAATTGTCCAATTTTCACTTGGATGAAGGTACTTAAGGGTTATACTATGTGGAGGGAACTCAAGATAAAACTTGTAGGCTTTTGAACTCCTTATATGGCCTTAAACAAACATTGAGACAATGGAATATTAAACTTATGAAAATTTTACTCTTTGTTGGTTTTACTCAAAATCATAATGTCTATACCTTATTCATTAAGAATTCTTCTCATGCTTATGTATCTAGTCTATTAGATGATATCTTCATGACTAGCAATGATACTAAGTTGATAGAGGTCAAAGTTGCTATTCAATCACATATCAGAATCAAAGATCTTGAAGAGAGAGATTTCTTTCTTGGCATGAAAATCTTATGGTTAGCGAGGAGCATCTTTCTAGCTCAACATAAGTACACATTAGATCTATTATTTGATATAGGACTCACTGCTCCAAAGACAACAAGAATACCTCTGTTGCAAAGAATCACAAATATACAACATTTGATCATGATCAAGAGTTGAGGAGAAAAGAGATCATTTGCATGTCATATAACTTACTTTAAAGGCTTATAGGTCATTTATGTATTTAACTAATATCGATGCAACATAATGTATGTTGTCCCGCACTTTGAGTCAATTCATGCATCACACATGTCTGCTACTATTGCCATTATCTCAAACGTTCAGGTGGTTAAGGATATTTCTTTCCTGCACTGAAGAATTTAGTTGTTGTTGTTACATATTGTAATGTTGATTGGCCCAAGTGTTCTTTCTCCCATAAACCAATTAATGCATTTTGCATTTAGGTTGAAGGTGCCTTGGTCTCTTGGAAATTGAAGAAACAAAATATGATCTCTCACTAATCCGTAGAATTTGAATACAAAAGTGTAAACATTATTGGTAGCATAAATTATTTGGTTGAATTGTCTCTTTAATAGTTACAACTTCCTCTTGTTAAACCACTATATGCTTTCAATGACAACAAAGTAGCTTTGCAAATTGTTAAAATCTAGTGTTCCATGGATGCACAAAACACATCAACATTTATTGTTATTTTATGTGCACAAGAGCTACAACAACTTATTAAACTCGAACTGTTGTGTTCATATAAAGGAGCAACTAGCTAATTTTCTAACAAAATCGCATTAGCAAGTTGGGGTACGTGACCCATTTGATTTTGATTGGGTCGGGTCGGGTCAACCCTCTCTTCATAGGCTTGGATCCGATCCAACCGCGATCGGCTCGAATTTAAAAAAAAAATCTTACTTTTTCTATTATTTAATATAAAAAATGTTATATAATATTTATTTAAAAATTATGAAATAATTTGTTAAATATTTAAATATTATTTTACACATATTAAATTATTTTTATTTTAATATTTTAAAATTTTTATATAAAATATAATCTAAAAAAAATAAAAAAGTTAAAAAAAGTTGGGTCTTCGGTCGGGTCCGTGGTAAACTTGGGTCGGGTCATCGAGTTCGCGGGTCGTCGGGTTCGCGGGTACCTGACCTACTGAATACCCCTAAGTTGGGGCTTCTCGACATATTCAAACCTCCATGTTGAGTTGTGTGTTATGTATAGTGGAGGTACACATATTTGATGTTTGTGTGAATGTTCTATGTCAAGCGGATATGCTAGCTTTAGTGTGGCAACATTATTTTTTTATTTTTGCTTTGATATATTATACAAGATAGATTTGTTAATGATATATTGATATAAGATAATATAAAAAATATCAAAGAAGGAATCATACTATAAGAAAACTATCGAATAGCGACGCTATTTAGTGTCTCCACACTGCGCAGCGCTAAACCGACACCAATAGCGTCTCAATAGCGACGTCATTGGGTCAATAAAATGAGAAGCTAACTGCCTCTCTATACCATCAATTTAACATCGCATTAGCGTTACAAGATGTCGATGCTAAATTAGGCGCTATCGCGACGCTACTTCACCATCATTATCATGCGTAAAAACTAAAAAATGGATGACATATGGTAGTGCAAACTTAGCGTCACAATCTTACGATGCTAACTTAGCATCACCACGATTGCGACGCTAAGTCGACCTAAAATAAAAGACGATATTAACGCCAACGTCTTGCATTGTATTAACATCGATAGTTGCAACTATATTAGTGTCGAAGGATTGTGGCGCTAAGTAAATGCTAGTTTGTTCTCTTTTACAATATATGTTATATATTGTATACTATACTATACTATACTATACTATACTATACTATACTATATTATACTATACCATATGCTATACTAAACTATATTATTCTATACATTATATTATTCTATTATATAATATACAAAATTAATATACCGTGCTATACATACATTATACTCCAAATTCCAAAATTGGGGGGAATAGTGCTTCTTCATTTTTCATGGGATTCAAATGACGATTTCCAAATATTCGACTATTGGATCTTCGTGAAATTATACCTCCCATAGACCAAAGGCAATAAAAGGTTTTTTCAATATTTTTTGGCAATTTTACGAGGTCGGACGATAGAGTTAAGAACCTAGCTAGGAAAAAAAGACTTTCGACGGTCGTCGACATTGAGTCCGACGGAAATCAATCGAAATAAAAATTATGAACTCGTAGAGATTGACGCGAGCTATCAACCTGCACAAGAATCGTGGTGATCAGAAGTCAAAAGAAATTCAATAAAATGGGCAAAGTTTCAAAATAGGAATGGTCAGTTCTCCACGGTCCTATCTCGGGTTTCCATGAAAAAATAAGCATTTCGAAGGGCTCTGAAAGTTGGGACAGCGCAAACATTTCATATTTCATGTATTTTTTGTTTCCTCCTATTCTCAAAAAACCTATTTTTCATAATTATAAAAATTCCTCAAAATTTTTGCCCCCTAAGAAATCTAAAAATGCGCGTTCTCGAGTCGAGAGCGTTCAGAATGGTCTTCTTTAGTCGATGTAGAGTTTTCAAATTTTCTCAAAAATAATATGCTAACAAGGGCACTGGGTCATCGATCATCGCATGAGCAAGTGGGGCTTATCAACATGTTCAAACCTCCATGTTGAGTTGTGTTGTGTACAGTGGAGGTAGGCATATTTGATGTTTGTGTGAATGTTCTATGTCACGCGGATATGCTATAGGCTGCGTTTGGATAAGAACAAATCACGAGAATAATGCATTATTCCGCCAAATAGGTATGAAAGTTCTGGTGGGGTCCGTCGGTTTTTAAGTTCCAATCAAAGGCGATTGTTCATGAACAAAAGTTCTTGCACAAGGCAAGAATTTTGAAAAGTTTTGTTCGCGCGAGAACGGTCTCAAATACCACGACAAAAGAGGGGAAAAATCATTTCGCAAACCCCATTTTTGTCGAGTCATCCACCACCCTCTCTTCTGTGACGCTTCCCGATGGGACTCCTCCGACGGATCTGCGAGGACGAATGACAAGTTGACTCGGCAAAGAGGAGTGCTTGCAGGTATGTTCTCCTCTCTCTAGCGCGTATCATCGAGTCAAAGCTTCCATATTATCGTTTGCTTTTCAAAAGATTCCTATGATTTCTCTGTCGGCTAATGATTTGGAATGCACGTTCTCCTATGTCGTTCGACATTTGTGAACTTTGTCTTAGTTTGGTGGCATTAGCTCAAGTTTTTTAGGTTACATCTCCAGTTTGGCTCGCCAGCGATCGATCTTTCGCTCTGCTTCAGATCTTGCTTTGCCAAGTCCTGATCTGAAATCTACGTCCTCCATTTCGGGCAAGCATTTTATGACCTTTCGATCTGCTTTAGATCTTTCTTTGCCTAGGGTTTTTCGGATCGGGATCGGGGCATGCAATTTACGATCTTCCAATCTACTTTATATTTTGGTTTGCCTAGGGTTTTCCTGATCGGTCATCGGGATCTTAAAATGTTAGGGTTTACAGGGTCCGACCTAAGCTCTATGGTTTGCAGGTAAAGAGATCTTTGTTGGTCCTTCAGTTCTTGGTTCGCCGATGACAAATCTTTCTTTAGTTCATTTACTATGTACTTTGATGATCTGAAAGTTTGCAATTTGATCTGTCGTAGCCCGAAGTGTCATTTATGAAATTGTATTACGTTATGCTCATTTAACATTTCCTCTTTTTCGGCAAAGGTACGACAGATTCCCCCCCGGCCACGACTCATGGGTTCCTCTCATCAAGGACTCAAGGATCCTCCCAATAGACGTCTGATCGTCCTTCGTTAGGTAATTTCCATCAATAAACCCCGTTTCCCTCTTTTGGTTCGTCCGTAGTGATAAACTAATTTTGGTTACATTCAGGTAGCGGGAGTCGATCGAGCGATCCCCCATTCCCCTCCCGTGACGACATCCCTAGTATCAGTGGCCGCTGAGGTACGACAAATGGACAAAGCTCCCTCCTATGACTCATGAGTTCTGTGGTGTGATAACATATCCAACAATTCAATAAAGATTTGTCGTTATGGTCCTCAAACAATTTTGCATTGTTGCTCTCTCCTTCATTAGACATGTTTGTGTTATGTTGTCGCTTCGATTGAGTTATTGTTTTTTGTGTGTTAAGACCTTCCATATCCTATCATTGTATTAGGCATGTCTTAATCATTATTAAGCAATTAGCGACATCCAGCGGGATAAGCTCATGTACTTCAAGCATGTTTAATTTAGGCTAATTTCATTGTAGAATAGATACGTAGAATTTGCAATGTTTGTTATGTTAGTTTCATTGTACTTTAAGCTAGCTTACTTCACAAGCTCCTTTTTGCTTTAAGGTAATTTTTTTTTTGCGAATTTGGCACCATGTACCAAAAGTCAAAACCTACAACCCCTACAAATTTACATAACAAAATGCCCATGTAGTAGGAAGTGAAGCATAACATGCTTCCTTTCGTAATATTATCTTCGTCGTACGCTAATATTTTAGATTATTGTAAGACTTCTCATGACACCTCCTTTTTCAACACTCATTCATTGCTATTTCGTAGAGTTCCACTAAAGGAAAAGAGAAGGCGGCCTCCCCTGTGGAGAAGGCAAGATTGAGCCATTGGTCACCAAATATGGATTTCTACTTCGTAGGGATGATGATGCAGGAGAATGTTAATGGTTTCTTCCGGAGTAACACCTTTGCACCGGAGGTGTAGAAAAAATGTGCAACAGGTTCAACGAACACTTCGGTAAGAGAATGACGATCGAGCACATGAAAAATCATCTCAAACTTATGAAAAGGAATTTCGAATTGTGTAGAACTCTAGCCAACAAAAGTGGGTGGGGATAAGATTCGGAGAAGTGCATGTTGGAGCCATCGGAGGAGGGAATGTGGGAAGATGTGATTATGGTGAGTACTTATTCATAAAAGTTGTCCGCCCAATCCGTTGCTTTTAAGATGTACTGACATCTCTATTTTGTTGTACTAGGGGAACAAAGATTATATGAGGGTGAAAAATAAATGATTTTCACATTACGATGATTTTGTCTTCTTGTTTGCAAAGAACACTGCCACGAGGAAGGAGGCATGCACGACCACAAAGCTGGTATATCTAGAAGAGGAAAAAGATAGCTTCGATGACAATATTATTGATATGACCATACTCGAAACTTTAGGACCGGAGAATGAGATTAACATATTAGAAATCGTACGAACGCTACCAACTTTCTATGGAACTACATTCTTCAGAAAGAGAACAAGATCCGGTTTACATCGAAGAAGAAGAAATTTGGTAGGGAAGTGGATTTGGTGGCACAGAAAATTGCACTGAAGAAGTTACATCTCATGAAGGAAATGCTTGCCCTACAGAATAAAAAGAATACAATTGCATATGCATGTTGGGCGAAATTGAAGGACAGGATGCCCAACCTTCCTTCAAATGTCAAACTAGCTGTCGCTGATGCGTTCAAGGATGAGAAGGAGTTATGGACTTTCACGCGATGCGATGATAAAATATTTGAATGTTGGATTGTGAGAAAAGTGTCGGAGTACTACCGTCTACCCCCTCCTACGCCTTCGGCAATGGGATTCACAACTTTTGGCACTGAGCAAGGACGGTCGCATGTGTCACTTGGGGCAATGCCTTTTGCGATTGCCATCACTTATGTAGCGCCCGTGACAGTCTATGTTCCTTATGTCCGTGCATATTTCGTCGGATCAAGTATTATGGGAAATTCATTTTTGACGTTTCCAAGCGTGCCGTCACCCCTCAATGTGTCCAACCCATACTTCAGTCCGAGTAAACTAGTAAGGCATGCGAACCTACAACATGCAACACCTTCCCATCTTTTGAAGTAGTATCATTTGATTCTTGTTGTAATCATTTGTCAGTCATTCATGTACTTTTGTATGCACGAACCGTGATGGAAAAATTCAAGAACAAGAGTAGAAGATCGCAAAAAAATTAGAGGAGACAAGATTTACCCAAGTTCACCCTTGAGATTAGGGCTACGTTCTGCAAAAAAAGTTTCACTATATCTTTTTTGTTACAACCACATCAGATTACATTTAAAAATGAGCAATAAATATGTCTCTCCCAAATGGGTTCAAAATCCGAACAAAACAAAGAAACCCTTAATCCGCACCACACGAGTCGACTAAAAAAAGTCTAAATCCGTCTAGATTTCGGGGGCACTGCCCCCGAACCCCCTCTCGCTCATGGGAGCGGTGTCCCCTGAGCCCCCTTTTGTCAGTACGCCAGCAGCACAGGTAATTAGGTAATACTCAAATTCCCCTAAACTTACGTGGGCGAATCCCGGTGTGAGAAACAAGAGGTCCTGAGGTATTTACCAACTCCAACAAATCGTGCATTGTAAGGCGTCCGAACATGATTTACTCTAAGTCTTATCATTACGTATTGTCATGTGTGTGTTAGTTTGGTATAATATGTATTTCCCGTCAGACTATGGATGTGTTTGTGTTGTACTATTGTCACAATTGTGTTGAAGATGTGGACATGTGGACATGTTTTTGCTTGAATCTGTTTTCACTTACTTCACCTCTATTGTGCTAGATGAATCTTTAAGAAATGTGGTCCTTTCTGGTTGAGGATGAATTGTTCGAGGACAAGACAGGGTCTTCTTCACTAGGCTACATGTTTCTCGATAGTGCGCCCCCGACCTCTGTGCACGTACCGAGGATGTCATGTAGGACATGATCATTCATGGAAGATGAAGTAGTTAACGAAATGTTGAATGGACACTCGAAAAGAGGGTACCACGATTTCGGGCTATAAAATACAACGTTTCTAATGTTGGAAGAGCTGCTTGTCTCCTGAGGGCTTCTTGCGTCCACAAAGCATGTTAGCGCGAGGGAACAACTAGCCATTTTTTTTATTTGTCGTTCGTCAGGATGAGACAAATACAGACATGCAAAGAGTTCCAGCACTCCGGAGAAACGATATCGCAACACTTTATGAACGTCCTAAAAGCAATTTGTTGAATAAGCGACGAGTTCATTATACTACCTGATGCAGATGTGGGCATCCACTTACGAGTGCGGGACTCTCGCAGATTCTATCCATACTTTGCGTTAAGTTGTGGTTTGCACGCCATGCAATGAAACTTGCATGTTATAGATTATTTTTGTAATGCATTTGGCTATTGTGTCATTATAGAATGCGCTTGGTGCCGTTGATGGAACCTACATCCCCGCTCATGTGCAAAAGTCAAAAGCAGTACTGTATCGAAATTGTAAGAGATTTCGTTCACAAAACATGATGGTAGCAGCTTCATCACACCTTCCTCTTTGTATGTGCTGGTTGGGAGGGCTCAACAAGCGATATAAAAGTCTTGCGATGGTGCTAGGAGAAGAATGACTTTCGTATGCCCGATGGTATGATTTTGTTGTCCTTACAGTCAAGTTACTTAAGCTGCTTCACTAATTTATTGGTCTAATTTTGTTTACAATTTTCGCCATAGGAAAGTACTTTCTTGTGGATTTTGGTTATGCAAACTCCGATAAGTTCATAGCACCATATTGGGGTGAAGGTATTACATGGGGACCTTTACTGAGAACATCCTAGCAGATCGGTATTGCGATGCGAAGGATGTTTTTAATCATAGACATGTGCAGCTGCTTGATTGTGTCAAAAAGTAATTCAAAATTTTGAAAAAAAGCTTCAAGTTGCTTCGTAGCCCATTCTACAAAAGTATATCGTTATAGCTTGTTGCGTCATACACAACTTCGTCAAACGTCATTCCAGAGATGACAAGTACTTCAATATGACTATCTTGTCTGAACCTGAAGCAATACATGCGGGTGACCTGCTGCTTTCTATGCCCGCCTCTACAATTGAGAAAACCAGAGGCGGCATGATGCAGGACGGGATAGCTTCTAGGATTTGGGCTGATCATCGAAGGCGCAGACATAAGACTTTTCTTGGGTTTGACTTATTAATATTACATTTTCACATTGCGACATCTAGTGTAATGTAGTAAAATAACATAGTCCATCTATTACCAGTGAATTATGTATGTTTTTCCATTTTGATGAATATCATATCTTGTGAGTTATCATAATTGAACGCCCTTAATGTCTAAATATAATGTTACTTATAGACTTGATAACATTGGACACTTCAAAGTAGTCACCCCACTAGCGGAATCTATTTGGCTTCATGTTTGTAGTGTGTCAATGAATATCGTAGAAGCTTAACTTCATTGCAGGATGACAAGAAGCTGAACTTATTACTTGGTGTCAATGGGTGATAGTGTATATGTAGTAGTTGAGACAAAGGAAAAGAAAGAGTAATGGAAACAATGTATTTACTTATTGATGTTGTACATTGAATATTTCAATTTACTGTTAATGTTGTTTAATAGTAAGTACCTAACCTGAAAAGTGCATTTACTTAGTCTTGGAATCTTCTGCATGCTTGCATGTTGTCAATTAGCTGGTGATGTATTTGAGTTCATTCGAATCCTAACAGTTTTCTTCTACGATATGCATGATAGTCTATCTGAACAATTTTCTCCCCAATATGCAGGAATTCAGGACAATGACAATTAGAATGGCTCCACGAAAGTATTATGTTGTCTACGAAGGCCGCAAGCTGGGAGTGTACGATACGTGGGCAGATTGTTAAGCACATGTGTTGGGTTATCGTTATTGTGCTTTTAAAAAATTTGATACATACGATGCAACCTCTACTTCATTGCAGAATTACTTTATGACACATTATGATCCCTCCACTTTGGAGACACGATCGAAGTCTGTTGGACCTGGAGAAGTTGAAGCCGAGGAGCACATCCCTTATGTCAATTGTAGGTGCAAGTGTAGGAATAATGCCATCGTGCTAGTGTTGTGTTCCTTTATTTCGTGTGTACTCGAGTTTATAGTCGGCAAGTATTGTAAGGAGGCTTGATCCAATGTGACATGTACTTTGCTACTTCGTTAATCATGGTATCTTCTTATTGTCATGGACTATTGTGCTACATATGAAACTTGTTTAGAGCTTGTAATTTGAGTGCCCTTGTTGGTTGTCGTGGCATTATGGGGGTGAACTGAATGTTGACATATTGATGCTAAACTAATGGTTTGCTCGTTGTTGTAGTATGTTACACGTGTGTAATGTCTTTGCATTTTTCTCTCTTTTTATGCTCCCCTCATACTTATCTCTTTGTTACAAATTGACACGAGATATGTCACAAAGACTGCATATACTCTGTTCACCTATGCCAGGGGTCATGTATTCTATGTATTATGTTGTAAATGATTGTGAATGACTTCCTAAGTTTCCAAATTTGTGATTTCGCATCTCATTTTTAAATGCTTTGTAAGTTAGTCATTGGAATGCGCGTATATGGCTTAACATGTATCCCACTTTAGTTAAAATATGTTAACTTTTTTGTGTCTGCATATTGTTAATTGTACCTCATCTATTCGAAGTTCAATTCATCGTCAACTGCCTTTGACATGGTAAGCTGCAGATGCAACTTCGACTTCCGATCGCTCTCGCCAAACGCCCTGGCATGGTCAGTTGAGTCATTTGCATTTCTTCACGCCGACAGATATAGGACTTCCGAGGACTTCATCGAAATGCAAGGCAGAACTTGGGTGGATTAAAACGTCAAATCACGATGAATTTCTTGTCGTCGGGGCGGAATTGAGCCAAACACAGTTAGAACTTCCCAGTCAAATCAGCCAAGTTCCAAAAACGCAGAACTTTGGTTCACCTTTAGCCAAACACAGCCTTAGTGGCAACATTATTTTCTTAGAATGGTCTGTGAAAGTTCTATGTCAGGCGGATTGCTGATTTTCTTAGAATTTATTTTGTATCCAGATTTAAAAAAAGTATTCAAAATGATCTATTTTGCTTCGTGCACTTAAAAAATATTAGAATTACTTTTCTAAAAAATTGGACCTCTCGGGATTTCTTAAAATGGTCTCATCAACATATGATTCTCAAATTTTTCGGATGACGTCGATAAACATATTATACATATATGCATATACATATACATATATATTACATGTATATACATATACATACATTTATATGCATATACATACACATATATATTCAATTAATTACTTTGGCGCCACCTCAACATTGCAATAGTGACGCATTCTTCCTAGCGTCACTGTTGCCTCATAATCGTGTCGGTCAACTGTGACAACACTCTTGCGTCGTGTATAATAGTGTCACAATAGCGTCACGCTAATTTAGCGTCCGAAACTTGCGATGCCAATGCGACACTATTTCTATCTTAGCATCACAACCTTGGAGTCGCTAACATCCGGTGCTATTCGGGCATACTTTATAATTAATTATCTATCAAAATTGAATTAAAATGGCGCCACAGTACATCGCAGTTTTTGCATTGCTGATTGGTGATCCATGTGCTCGTCAAAGAACGAATCATACCCATCCATTTTCTTTTATCTGACTTCATCTTCTGCGCCCACTTCTTCTCCTTCATATTCGTCTTCTGCACGTTCGTCCCTTCATCTTCTGCTCCTCATCGCTGCTTTGCTCTTCATTGACCTCCATCTCTTCCTCCATCTTCTTCGTCCACCGAAACTGTCGCTGCCACTGCCATCGTCACCTTCATCCTCCATTGTGACCTTCCGATAACTCGAGAGAGAAACCCTACAGATCAAGCTTCGGCGATGGCATCCTTTTGGTGCACCACATCTTTGCCCGCCTCCCCACAACTCTGATTCGGCAATCGGCGATGCGAGCCCTTTGATGTCGCGCTCATCCGATTTTGTGGGGAGCCGCGGTGGTCCTTGACCCCATCTAGTGACTCACCCAATGCTGTTGTGACCTGCCTTCAGAAGGAGCGCCTCCACCACTTCCTCAACTTCATAAGGGAGGCCCTTGACACCACTTCCTCACTCTAGTGCCTCCCGCCCCTCCCTCTAGCTCCTCCGCTAGATCCCGTGTCATTATTAATGTGATTAACATGATTGAATGTGTAATGTGATTAACATGATCAAATGTGTAATGTGTAATTTGATGTGTAATGTCTGTGAAATGTATAATGTGTAATTTCGTCGTCACTTGAATCCAAATTAGGTTCTTCATTAATACGACTTAATCTTATTTGTAGGAATTTGATGTGTAATCGCTGCCAATATGACTTAATCTTATTTGTACGAATTTGATGTGTAATATCTGTGAAATGTATAATGCTATTACGCTGGATGAAGATATCATAGTTAGCTTCGCTTTAACAACAAATTGGCGCCGCAACAATTAACATCACATTAGCGTCTAAATAATGTTGCAGATTAGCATCTCGTTGGCATCTAAGTAACGCCACCAATGTTGCCTAAGCACCATATTAGCGTTAAATAAGTGCCTACCTTTAGCGTCACAATGCGTCGCGATAGCGTCAACTACTTCAACGCCACTTTAGCGACAAAATCATGACGCTCCAAGTCATTCCTCAAGAGTCCAAACAGTGTCACCATGGCGTCGGCTTAGCACTGCTTGTCGTCGGTAATAGCGTCGACATCATGTGAGCACGATAGTGACACTAATAGCACTGAAATATTTGCTTCGCCAAGCGTGTGATGGTAAATCGATGCTAATGTGTCGCTACTCGTTTTAGCGCCTAGATACGACGTATTAGAGGCTGAACGTGTTGCTAATCGATAAATTTCTTGTAATGATATGTATCAAACAAATGAAATAAAATACCCGATTCAAGGTTTCTTCCCTCCCCCCAAACCATCATCTTGATTCTCTTCTTTTCTCCTACATTGCATGCAGTGAGCATCTCAGAGCATATTACAACTATGGGTTAATTATATCATCCATGGTGTGTTTTGTGCTAGGCGGAGGAGTTATATGACAATCAATCGACGATTATATACGAGTTTTGATGCTGAGCAGTCAGTGGTGGGAATTGTCAATATGAATGACGGTTACCATCCAAGCCGGCGGAAAAAGGTCGAGGGTTGAGTAGCATAGGAGCCATGAGAGAGCTCATACAAAAATGGCAAAAGAAAATGATGAAACAATTTCTTGCAAGTTTCTGAAGGGTCTCCTGGAGCTCTGACATCAATGAAAGAAAAAAAAATGATGAAAATTATTTGAGTATCATTCTAGTGTCACATTATCTCGCTCGATAAGATCTATAATAGTGCCTTTGTAAACAAAAATCTTCTATGATGATCAAGTGCGTCTCTTACGCTCCTCATAATCCTAATGATTAAGATCATCTTTTTTTAGTGACCATAATGGTACACGCTAAGATGCTATATTTTAATATTTATAAGGCCATCAAAATAATTAAACTGTTTTTTTTTAATTTTTTTTCCATATTCCGTTGCCCCGAACTAGCAACTTTTTTAAAAACTTTTTTTGAGTCAAATTAATGTTAACATGAACATCATAACATTTATATGACAAAAACTGTTCTTTGATTAATTGACGAGTCCTGACTTGATAATCGTGTCATGCCGAAAGGATTAAAATGAATTCAGGATCATGGTTTAATGTACAAAATCCTTCACGTGTATTGTGCTCAATATATATGTAATGTAGCAAATAATATGTCCATTGGTAACGTAACCATTTATTTTTCTCCACTTGCTTGTAAGTAGTAGTTGATATATGATGTTTTCTTTTGAACTCAACGCCTCGGGATAATATTTTGGGACGACACTTTTGACAGAAAGCTAATTAAGTTGTCATTATTTTAAGACATCAATTAATTATTTGTAGTGTTCAAGGACGACACTTTTGACACATCCATGAAAATGAAAGCTAATTAAGTTGTCATTATTTTAACACATAAATTAATTATTTGTAGTGTTCAAAGCATGATCAAGTCATAATGATGAAAATTTATGATTGTTGTAATTGTACTGATGACGTTAGATCCAACAAAAGCACTGTAATAAAAAAAATAGAAGAACAAATTTTGGAAGGAGGGATTGCTCAAACATCCACATGGTCTATCCATGACTTTTTTTTTTCAGTCACAGTTCATTGGTGTCTACAACTAATTAATGAGATATCAGCTCCTGAAATAAATTAATTTAGAAAGAAATTAATTTCAGTCACGGTTCACGGTACAGGAGGAAAGAAAATCGACCAGAAATTTATATCAACACTCATCGATGTTAACACGCAATTCCGTTAATGAATGATGCCAACGAAATTAATTTGATTTTATCCACAACGTTCTTACTCTTACTTTTTTTTTATAGTTTTTCCCAATTTTATCCAAAGCACCAAAGGACCAAAGGCACAACATGTTGAGATTTGCAATACTGGTAAAAAAATTGGTTTAGCTCGTAGTGAATTTTCGGTCTAAAGGATTATTTAACATTTTCTGAGTCACTTTGGAAAAAGAAAATAATAAAAATTGTCCTAAAGCATTTAGAAAAATGAAAGCCCATCCATTGGCACAGTTCTTTCAAACATCTACTGTAATATGTTAATATTTTTTGAAAAATCAATCATAAAATAAATTTACTATAAATGCATTTAATATTATTAGTATAACTCTAAACTTTAAAATGTATGAAATAAGAGTTTGAAAATGTAATAGAAGAATATGAAACCATATAAGATTATTATAAAATAATTATTCGTGGATTGATATATAAATAAATTATCTATAAATAAAAGATGGTCGTTTGATCCTTGCGATATTTGAGTTGGATCGATTTTAATTCGTTAGAAAAAAAATCACTCTAAGATTATCCTATTTTTTTTATTATTATCTGAGGTCCAATTTTTCTTGCCCTCTTAACGTACCTGCTAAGGAAATAAAACACAGCATCGAAAGTCCAATAATAAAAGGGTATGGATCTCGCCACCTTTGAGTCAATCAGCGTTGCAGCACTAAGATGTGTGCATCAGTGCATGCATGCTTATCAAATGAACTCCAAAATTTTAAACCAAGTGTGATGTGCCAAGAACATGAACAAACTAACACACATATATACACACACACAAACTAAGCTTCCTCCAGATTTAGGCCTCCATCGTGTTTCCCTTCTGAGAACCGTTTCCAAGCTCTCTAAACAGAGGGAGAACAGGAAACCAGCGGCCAATAATCTAACAGATGTCATCTTTCACATCCAATAGAATGCATAATTAATCTCTTACAAACTTAGAAACCACACATCTTATTATCAGCAACGCCAAACCTCTGACAGTGATCTTTGAGGATCTCATGAATTCTGCATTGTACGTTCGTATCACACAATTGATATTTCATGTGATAGATCATCACTTTCATTCCACATGTCATGTTTTTCTTTCTTTGTTGTTTTCTTTTTCTTGATTTGTATGAACACAACACATGTAACACACTGCAGGAAGGAATCCTGCAGATGTTGATTTCTCTGTTACGGACAAAGAGTGCACGTTTCATTAGTGGTTTCTTAGCCCATAATCAACAAATTAAAGCAGAATTTGGTGCAACAGCAGTTGAAGCAACAAGAGCCCTAAAAGAAGGAAGAGGAGTACATAAATTCCAAGTAGATGAAGTTTGTTGCAGGTTAGGTTGGAAAGAGAGAGAAAGGGAGAGAGAAAGAGAGAGAGAAAGAGAGAGAGACTTTTTCATGTCTCAGGTTGGTGAGAGCCG
Organism: Pontederia crassipes; assembly: GCA_030549335.1. Classification (NCBI taxonomy): domain Eukaryota; kingdom Viridiplantae; phylum Streptophyta; class Magnoliopsida; order Commelinales; family Pontederiaceae; genus Pontederia; species Pontederia crassipes. Next base: position 54,507,331 of record CM060194.1, on the reverse strand, counting down.
TTAAACGGCACCGTTCCTCCCATGAACAGGTCAAGCCACCGTTGCCGCCTTTTTGTTCCTTTATATGACTGTCGTTGTAATTATCCGCCGTCTTCCATTGTTGCACTAAAACTCATCCACCATTGGCCTCAATTCTGTACTTTTACATTATTGAATCCATCACACTATTCTCTTATACGCCAAGAGGAGAAGGCCTACAACTGCAAGGTTTGTCTCACTGTAGTTCTAGAGAGAGAGAGAGATGGAAGTCGGCCGATGCGACGGCCGCAAGCATCCCAGCTCGGTCGTGGCGGAGCTCGAAGGGACGCTTGTCAAGGACGAGGACCCATTCCCTTACTTCATGCTCATCGCGTTCGAGGTGTCGGGCCTAGTCAGGTTCGCACTGCTTCTGCTCCTGTGGCCTGCAATCCGGGCGCTGGATCTTCTCGGCCTCCGAGGGCTCGGGATGCGAATCATGGTCTTCGTGGCGGTGGCGGCAGTGCGGGAGTCGGACGTGGAGATGGCCGCGCGCGCGGTGCTGCCCAAGTTCTTCATGGACGACGTGGACATGACGTCCTGGAGCGCGTTCAGCTCGTTCGAGCGGCGGGTTGTGGCAACGAGATGGCCAAGGGTGATGGTCGAACACTTCGCCAGGGATCACCTTGGCGCCGACGAAGTTGTCGGATGCGAATTAAACGTCAACCGGTTCGGCTACGCTACGGGATTTATCAAGACGGCGGAGATCAAGTCCGTCGTCGCCGACCGCGTGACGAGGATCTTTGCCGGAGAGAAGGCCGACGTCGGTTTGGCAAGGCAAGAATCCATGCAGTCATTCTGGCCATTTTGCAAGGTGAGCGACAAGCACTTATGCATGCCATGAGATGTGAATGCAATAGCTATCAAGTTCTCTATAGTCTATATAGCTTGAATTGTTCATACCAATTAAATTTCTATACGCAAGCAATTAATTTTACTAGTTATACACGAAATATATATATATATATATATATATATATATATATCAGATGGTTGTTTTTATTGTTTCACAATATACTATATATTTGCTAAAAAACTACATTTTTCCATCAACAAAAGATGCAACAAAAGATTACATCGTTGTCAATTAACAAAATGTGCATCTTTGTGCATGAACAGGAAGAGCATCACGTACCCGCAGCCGCCGCTAGCCTAAAAGGCCCGAACGTTGTGAACCGCCCACGTCCGGTCATCTTCCATGACGGCAGACTCGTGCGCCGCCCGACGCCATTTACGGCGCTCATCATCATCCTGTGGATACCGTTCGGCGTCGTGCTGGCCGTCGTCCGGATGGCCATTGGCCTGATGGTGCCGATATGGTTCTTCCCTTACCTTGTCCGCCCGCTGGGCGGCGAGCTCATCGTACGCGGACGGAGTCCGCCACGCATCCCCGGCTCCCCGAACGGCGTCCTCTTTGTTTGCACCCACCGCACCCTCATGGATCCCGTGGTGCTCTCCGTGGTGCTCGGCCGCCGGGTCCCCGCCGTCACATACTCTATCTCCCGGTTGTCTGAAATCTTGTCGCCGATACGCACCGTGCGCTTGACCCGGAACCGCCAGGTGGACGCAGAGTCCATCAAGAAGGAACTCGCCAAGGGAGATCTCGTGGTGTGCCCTGAAGGGACCACGTGCCGCGAGCCGTTCCTATTAAGGTTCAGCGCGCTCTTCGCGGAGCTCACGGACCGGATTGTGCCCGTGGCCATAAACTACCACGTCGGCTTCTTCCACGCGACCACGGCCAGGGGTTGCAAGGCCATGGACCCCATCTTCTTCTTCATGAACCCGAAGCCGGTCTACGAGGTCACGTTCCTGAATCAGCTCCCGGAGGAGGAGACTTGCGCCGCCGGGAAGAACCCACACGACGTGGCTAACGACGTGCAACGGATCCTGGCCGACACGCTCGGGTTCGAGTGCACCAACTTCACGAGGAAGGACAAGTACCGCGTGCTCGCCGGGAATGACGGGAGCGTCAGCATAAAGACGGCAACGCCGTTGGCGGCGCGTGTGAAGGAAGTGCTCGGATTCCTGCTCCCTTAGGAGATCACTTATATATGAAGGTTGCTACTTAACTTGATACACCTGCTTCTGCATGCATGACTACCCACCACAACATTAATGTATATATGGAACTTCGGTATTTTACAGGCATTCCTTTTCCTTGTGATTCTTGATATGATTCATTTGATGTGATGTAGCAATAGGGTTTGGGTTGATAATACATATTTCATTCGAAAATAAACTAAAGATAAGATTGATTTTATGCATGCTCTAACGTGTATATGGTTATACAATGATATGTTTTGTGCTACTGAATTGTAATTTCGTGCATATATATAGAATCTCGACATCTTGGTTCGCTCCTGATCCTATCATCTACGTGCAACGAACCAGCAAGTTCAATTGTGTGGAGAGAGGTCCAACTCAATCCGCCTGTGACAAAGTAAATTATATTAATATAAAAATAGATAATAAAATATTATTATATTAAATAATTTAAAAAATTGAAGAAAAGGAAAAAAATATAAGAGGATGAAATAAAAATATAGTTTGAGTGAGATAAGTTATTGATAAGAAATATATATAGAGTTTGATTAAGGGAAGTTATGAAAGATATAAAAAAAAATTTGAGTGGAGACAGATTTTGATAAATATGATTATAGAATAAATTATTAAATTTATATTTAATTAAATTTGAATATTTAAGAGAGGGTAATAATTGATGGAAAAGTAGTTCAAGGTCCAATGATAGTAAAAAATTTTAGTTAATATAAATGAGGTCTACATGATGACTATAAATCATTATTAGTCTCTGCAAAATTTCTGCACGAAAGTCATCTCTTTCTCCTCTCCTCTCTTTTCTCACAAACCGAGATGCTCGCAGGTGTGACCAATATACATTTTGACCTTGAGGTGACGTATGTGAGTTTTAAAACGCCGTGGAGAAATCGCTGGTCAAAGTTTGACGTTCGTGCAATTAACGGACAACAAGAACCCAGTTGGTTTCTCAACCAACTTAAGGTATGTAGGAGGATCCCTATAACACTGGTTTTCGTTGGTATAGATCCTCAAGACCCTTGTCATATAATTAAAGTATAATATGAGTTAATTGTTAATAGTATTGCATAGATTATGGCATCGATAATAGGATCGGAAATCACGTCGAGAACACATCTTTCCGTTGGCAGCAGATATATGTCCAGGTTCTTGTGAACCCAGTGCGAATTGCATTGAAACCAGACCGAGTTAAACTAACCAAGTTTGAGTTATGATTAGTACGACGCGAGATATGTGGCCCGAGACCGAATAGATGGTGAATGGCATCGACCCGACTTGGGTTCCCTCGTACCCGATTTGGGCTCTAGCGGTTGAGAATGGATAGAAGTGAACCAAGCTGACCCAGTCCGGGTTCATTTAAGACCTGGACCGAGTTCTTCCTTGGCCGAGGTATGGATGTCGAACGAAATAAAATCCGACCCCACTTGGCCCGAGTTTAGTTTAGAAAAAGGAAATTAAGAGATTATTGATTATAGTTACTTGTGATGATTGTTATATTAATGATTCCTAAACATAGTAGCCTCATCATTGATCATTGACTATTTATTATAGATAATTGATTGATCATTAAGATTGAATTATTGATATAGCAATAAATTATCATGAATTATTATATCAGGTCATTATTAAATTAACTACCGATCATTGTTTTAAGGATAAGATTGAATTATGATCATGATGATACTTCATCACAAATTATTAATTGATAATTGATAATGGAGAATAGAAATCGAACAAATTGAGGAAATGTGTATTGACTTATGGATTGACATCTAATTGATATGACATGGTTGATATGATTTCATGATTGTACCTTAAATTAAAAAGGCACTTATAAATTGATAAAGATAGACATAGGTAAATAAGATAAAAGATAAAATTATGGGTCATCATGCGTATTTGTGACCTTTATGGTTAATTGGCCCCACGTGACATTGATGTTCCAATAATAAATAAGAGCTCTCGACGTGGCTTTATGGTTCGTATGGTAACTTTAAAAATTAAATGAATAATTGAATAATTTTATTGTGACATTTATGGTATTGACAATGACATTGCAGTCTTAATGATTAAAGAATAAATAATAGATAATTGATTAATTGATAATCGTATTGTGACCTTTTATAATATTAACAAATGTTTTCATAACCGGATCGAAGATCGAATCAGAACACTAATTGGGTCACGGTCAGATCAGTTTGATCAGGTTCAATCGGATTGAATTAGATTTTATTAAAATAATAATAATTTATAATAATCTTGAATATAAGTATCATAATAAATATAATATAACAGATAAATAAAAATGTTACCACTAGTAGTGATAAATTCATATGAAAATATAATTTTTTATGTTTTAAAAATAATGTTGATTCAAAATCACAACTATAAATTATTTACTATGTCTTTATACTTTATAGTATTAGTGATGCAATATTAATTATTTATTATAACTAAATTTTAAATTTTTTATTAGTGTATTTTTAATTCCCCTCTTATAATGATTCTTAAAGTATTTTTTTTCTCATGATTTCTCACGTTTTTCCCTTTTGGAAAACAACATTATTATACTTTATAATATTTTTACCTTAATTTCTTATTTATGTTTTAATTTAGAGTTGGTTGTTGTTATGCTTTAAAAAAGGGTTATTTCCTTTAACCATCCCTATACAATCGTAATTTTTCACATAACCCCAAATTACGAACTTTGTTTTTTAGGTACCTAAACTATCGCAATTTTTTTAATTTGATCCTTCCGCCCAATTTCGTCCACTTCTCCGTTATTTTTTATTTTTAAATTTATGAAAAGTCCATTATACCCTTGCTATAAATGTTACTATACTTTTCTTAAAATAATATATAATAATAAGTTTAAAAAAATTGCGGGGGGGGGGGGGGCGTCGCCCCCGATGTCGCCGGAGCGAAAGGGGGGCCGGCGCCCCCTGAGCGAGCTTGCCCACGCCGGCGAGCTCGCTCACGGGGGTGCCAGCCCCGCTAATCTTCCTCGTCGTGCGCGAGGAGTGGGGGGAGGGGGGCGCTGGCCCTACTTTTCTTCTTCGCGCGCGACGAGGAAGATTAGTGGGGCACCGGCCATCCTTTCGCTCCGAAGACATGGGGGGCGACACCTCCACAGTCTTTTTTTAATTAATTTTTATATTATCATTATATATTATTTTAAGAAAAGTAGAGTAACACTTATGGCAAGGGTATGATGGATTTTTCACAAATGCGAAAAATAAAAAAATAACGGAGAAGTCGACGGAACGGAAGGATCAAATTAGAAAAATCGCGATAGTTTTAGGTACCCAAAAAATAAAGTTCGTAGTTTGATGTTAGATGTGGAAAATCACGATAGTTTAGGGGTGATTAGAGGAAATAACCCTTAAAAAAAATAATTTCATGTTACATGATAGTTGATAATAGAGGCAATTGATAATCATTAATTTGCTAGTATAAATAATTATTATAATTGATTAATTGCTGATTGTTAATTGATAATTGCTATAGTATAAATTATTTATCATTAATCATATCATTGATTATAGTTTATACATTGTTCATAGAATTGAATAGTTATTATGATATTGATATATGGTTCATATTGTTATCATGATGGGTGATCCCTACGTACTTAGATTTCTCCCCCTATACTTGGATTTGTACAAAATAAAGTATGACAATGGTGAGACAGTTGGTGGCTTCTCTGGATCTGGACATTGATAAAGTCTCATATTGTATAGTTGTAGGCCCATAGCCTACCAACAGATCACTAGACATTGAATAAAATTCCTCCACATATTGTATATGTTATTGTATTGTAGTATTCCGATATTCCAAGCCAGTATGTTGAAGTTAAGTCATAGAATTGAATGACATGGTCAAGATAGCCTTTTGAGTTGACAAAGAAAAAGAAATTCTCGAGATGTTACAGTAAAGATCACGCTAGGTACGTGTACTCTAAGGAAATAGGTAGAGTGGGAACGTTGCCAGAGAGAACATTGTTCTTCACGTCGAGCTTGCGGAGTGGGGCAGAACAAAGGTGGGGATGCGGTAGAAGGGTTGATTGTGGGTGTGACACCCTAGTATTTCTTTTGGCGCCAAAGGGGTGAAATAAAAAAACCAATCATTTCAATTTAAATTTAAATTTTCAACGAAAATCAAAGTTTCAAAAATAGACTAACTCTTAAAATTTAAAAAATTTTGGCTTGACGTATGCGTAAATTCGTCTATTTGTCATATATAATAATTCATATATATCTCATTATAATAATTAACTTCAAAACTTTAATCATCACAGGCAGTTATAAGGACATTACTGACAATTCATCGGATAGCTAAAATGATGGAACACATGTCCAAAATAGTGAGTCTCAAACTCACTCTCGAATCAAAATCACGAGCCAGATGCTCATAAAACATATAACGTGAGTGTCCTTCACTCCACACAATTATCCAACATTTTTAAAATCTTTCAAAATATTCATCAAGTAATAAATCCGTATGAGAAAACTCAATGAAATGCAAAGTTAGCTATTCATTAATCACGCCTCTCACACATGTTCCTAGCCCTTTACATTCCTTATTTGATGCTATACAAGCTTTCATTCATTACTTGAAAAGAATTAAACAAGAGGAGTGAGCATAAAGAGACTCAGTGAGTAAAATGACTATCTCAAATATTAAAATAACAAAGGAAAAATTAACCTTTTTATTTTTAGAAATTATTTCAAACCCTTCTCATTTCTCCAAAAAAATCATTAAAATAATGATCATAACGAAATGAATGCTATGAATGCACATGCATAATAATAAGATAACATCAAAAAACTTGAGAAAACATCATCAAATATGGATATCCAATCTCCTCAATGGAGGAATCAATCTCACCCCTCGTATCCCATAACACAGGATGGTTGTTCTAACTCCGTCGCTCATATTTCATTGACACAAGACGTTGAATTGCCTTTCGTATCCCATTGACACAGAGCTTCTTATCTCTTCTTTCCATCCCTCATATCCCATTGACACATGATGGTTGTTCTAATTCCATCATTCGTATCACTATATTGACACAGGGTGTTGAACATGCTCTTCGTATCCCATTGACACAGAGCATACCGAGCTCCAAATTGATCTATCTGGAGTTGGCCAATACTCTGAGGTGAAAACATTCTGTCTTATGCGGATTTACATGTAATGCATGAATGCAATTTCAAAATGAAATCTACAACTTGAAATCGTTATACGAAAGAAACATTTCATTACAAAAGTAAATCCTTCATTTCAGGTGACAGGAGAAACTTCTATCAATTAAAGACTTTCACAATTCTTAATAAAACATTATCATATGAAGGCACATATAAGAAGCATACGAATAAATATGATTTTTACATGGGGAAAAACCATGAAAATTAGTCCCACATCGGATGGAACAATGTCATCACTCAAAGGAGTTAAGTGGTTCATATCAATTAAGATAAGTTTCCTTACCTTGGAATCGTCGAGTCCCCAAATTATCCCCTTGTCCAAATCCAATCAAAAGTAAACACAACATATCACATCCATTTACTTGATAAATTAATATTATAAAATTTTAATTCATAATTCACTCTTCGCAATAACTCAACGTATTTATCATAAGCCAATTCATATTACGAATTTGCTAAAATACTTACCGAGAAGGAAAAGAAGGCCTCGTCGTCTAGTAACCACCTAATCGAATTTAAATAACCGAACCGTCGCCTCTGATTAACAATCCCTATAAGTGAAGTTTAAATTAATTTTTAAGAAACTTCCAATTAGGACTTTCACTACGTTATAAAAAAATTCACTTCTAGTTATCTGAGCATTCATACCACAACCACTATAGCCACTGCTCTCAAAATCACCGCCGCACCCGCCAAAATGTCGAAAATCTGTTAAATGTCTTCTTCATAAAAAATAAAATAAAGTTACTTTAAATTTGTCCACATAAGTGAAATCCAATCACATGTATATTCTCATTCTCTTACCAATTGCGATACGAGAATGAGTCGCCGGAAAGATCATCGGAGAATGATCGGAATCCGAAACCTACGAACCTAAAAAGGGTTAACGACTAATTATTATACGGACAGCAATTTGATTTCTTTCTGCCTCATGTGTGTACCTACCAGAATGTCGAGATGAACTTGATCAAAGTTCTCCGTCGGTCATAGGAAATGTCGTCGGAAAAGTTCATCGAAAAGTCCCAATTTTGATCTCCTACGTGATTTGGAACAAATACATTATTAAAACCCCTCAAAATGATCATAATCGACCTGAGAATGATGTACAACTCATCAGGAGAGAGATCGGTGCGAATCGGAGCCGAAATCATCGTCGACAAAATTTCCATCTTCCTCGCGTTCTAAGCTCGCTGTGACGCGCACATTGGACCGATCATCTTATACTATATGTTAAAATGTTTGTCTCATCGTTCTCTTTCCAAAAACACCTCACACGCAAAAAATGATGGTCAGATGGAGGAGAAACGACAATCGGAACGGGCGGCGACTGGAGTTATGCTACAGTACACGCGGCTATTGTAGCATGTCGGGGGTGGAAGACGAGCGCCCTTTTTTTCACACGTTGCTTTATTTTTTTTATGCTATCTGTCCTTTCCTACACAATGACCAAAGTGCCCCTAACATTTAAATAAATTCCACATTTTTTTAAAAGACGTTTCGATTATAATTCCCATAACAAAAATTTCGTCCTTGAAATTTAGACTAACCTAAAGATAAAAAAAGATGAGGATAGCTTTTCAGCATATCCTCCTTCAACTCCCATGTAGCCTCTCTCTTCTTAGGATTCTTCCATAGCATTCTAATCATAGGTATCTCAGTTTGCGTAACTGTCGCACCTCACGTGCTAATATCTGAGCGGACTCCTCCCGATATGTCATACTCTCATTTATCTTCACTGGTTGTGCCTCAATCTGTTGATCTTCTCTAAGCAAACACTTTCGAAGCATTGATATATGAAACACATTATGAATCTTCGCCAATGGTGGTGGTAAGGCAAGGCGATAAGCCACAGGTCCTACTCTCTCAAGCATCTCGTAGGTTCCGATAAATCTGGGGCTCAATTTTTCTTTCTTTTCAAATTGAAGAACACCTTTCTAACTAGAAATCTTGAAGAAAATTTTATCTCTGACTGCATATTGTCTCTCACGTCGTGACTTGTCCGCTAGTGCTTTCTGACGATACTGAGCTTCCTTTATTCTTTTTCGGATAACACTAATCTTTTCCACGGTCTCCTGAACTAAGTTCACATCTGTTAGCTGTCTTTCACCCTCTTCATCCAACATATGGGGGTACGACATCTTCGGCCATACAAAGTCTCAAATGGCGCCATGCGAATGGTGGATTGATAACCATTATTATATGCCAACTCGGCCAATGCTAAATGATCATCCCAACATCTACCATGATCCAGCGCACTAGCTCTCAACATATTCTCCAATGTCTGTATCGTCCGCTCAGCCTGCCCATCAGTGTGTGGGTGAAAAGTCGTACTAAAATGTAACTTCGTCCCTAAGAACTCATGTAACTTCTTCCAAAATCTGGATGTGAATCTAGGGTCTCTATCAGAAATAATGACTTTTGGTATGCCATGTAACCGAACAATCTCATCAATGAACAATCGTGCCAACTGCTCCAACGAGTAAGTAATCTTGATGGGTAAAAAATGTGCTGATTTTGTCAGTCTATCCACTATCACCCACACAACATTGTGACCTTTCTTAATGACTGACAAACCTGTCACAAAATCCATATTAGTCTTTTTTCCATTTTCACTCAGGTATAGATAATGGATGCAACTTACCACAAGGAGCTTGATGTTCAACCTTAACTTACTAACATACCAAACAATGAAATACAAACTCAGCTACATTCTCTTTCATTCCTGGCTAAAAGTAATTTTGTCACAGATTTCTGTACATCTAGGTGCAACCTGAATGTAATGAATATGCTGCATTATGACTTTCTTGCATCACTTCCTCTCTCAAGTCATATGCTCTAAGTACAAATAATCTATATTGATACATGAGAGTCCCGTCCTTGCTTACATCGTAATGCTTTTCACCACGACCAACCTTTAGTTGATCCATAAGCATAAAAGTGCCTATGTAAACCTTCTGCCTATCGAATCCTATCCAAAAACACTGGCCTCACATAGAGGTTGCACAACAAACCTCTATAGCCATCCACTCTCAAGTGACAAATCATCCTCGTAAGCTCCTCAATGCTTAAGTCCTCTGGTGTTCCACCATCTCTGAACTTTCGGCTCAGCGCATCACCAACTATATTTACTTTTCCTGAATGATGCTCCATTGTTATATCATAATCCTTAATGAACTCCATCCATCTTCGTTGTCTCTGATTAAATTCTTTTTGTATCTTCAACTCCTTCAAACTTTTGTGGTCAGTGAAAATATGGACATGCTCATCATATAAGTAATGTCTCCATATCTTCAACACAAATACTATAGCCATCAACTCTAAGTTATGAGTAGGATAATTGAGTTCATATGATTTCAACTTCCTCGATGCATAAGCAATTACCTTTCCATGTTACATCAAGACACATCCAAGTCCCTGATGTAAAGCATAACTATAAACAACAAAATTTTCTCTACCTTCTGATAAGGTCAAAATTGGTGCTGACACCAATCTAATCTTCAATTCTTGAAAGCTGCTCCCACACTTCTCTGTCCAAACAAATTTGGCATTATTCCTTAGCAACTGAGTAAGTGGTCCTGTAATGATAGAGAAGCCCTGCACAAATCTCCTATAGTAATTTGCCAATCCAAGAAAACTACGAACCTCTTTTGCATTTCTTGGTGCTTCCCACTTCACAACAGCTTCTATCTTGAAAAGATCAACTTACACTCCTTCAGCTGATATGACATGCCCCAAAAACACCACTTTATCTATCCAGAATTCACATTTAGAAAACTTAACAAACAAATTGTTCTGCCTCAAGGTCCTCAACACTGCTCTCAAGTGTTGTTCATGTTCACTTTTGCAAGATGAATAGATTAGGATACCATCAATAAATACAATGACAAACACATCAAGAAATTCTCGAAGTACCATATTCATCAACCCCATGAATGCTGCAGGAGCATTCGTCAACCCAAATGACATCACCAAAAACTCGTAATGCCCATATCTAGTGCGAACTGCGATCTTTTTCACATCCTCATCTCTGATCCGCAACTGATGATATTCATACCTCAAGTCAATTTTGGAGAAGACCTTCGAACCATGCAATTGATCAAACAAATTATCTATCCTTGATAAGGGATATCGATTCTTTATGATCACCTTATTCAACTGCCTATAGTCAATGCACATCCTCGTTAATTCATCTTTCTTCTTCACAAATAGTACATGAGCTCCCCAAGATAACACACTGGGTTGAATAAAACTTAAATCAAGCAACTCTTGTAATTGCTTCTTCAACTCCTCAAGCTCAACATGTGTCATTCTATATGGAGGAATGGAGATTGGTGTTGTACCTGGAATCAACTCTATTTCAAAATCCATCCCTCTTTGTGGTGGTAGATCAGGCAATGCCCCGAAAAAAATATCAGGAAACTCCTGCACAATAGGCAACTCTTCAAGCTTAGGTGGCTCACGATTCAAATCATGAATATGAGCTAAGTAAGTATCACACCTTCAAGTAGCATTTTTTTATCTACCATAGTGGATATCACATAACTAGGTAGCATTCTTCTATCACCCCTAAAAATTACCTCCTCACTACAAGGCAATGTCAATTTCACTTCTTTAACAAAACAATCCACTACCGCCCGATAAGTGAAAAACCAATCCATGCCTAGAATGACGTCAAATCCTTGTATGTCTATAGCAATAAGATTAGTCAGAAATTCTTTATCTCATATCACAAGCACACATTCCTTGTATACTTGTCTAGCAATCAAAGCCTCGCATGAGAGTAGGACAATGGACATATCAATGGATAAGGAAGAATGCTTCATATCCAACAAGGATCCACATGCATATGAAACAAATGCATATGATGCATCGGGATCAAATAAAGTAGTCATATACTTCTTATTGATGAGAACAGTGGCGGAGCCAGAAGTTAATGTTAGTGGGTTCACCAATTACAAGTATCATATAATCTCAACAAACTAATTTATATGATATTAAGTAAATAATTGAATATTTTTTTATTAGTTAAAAATTCTCCAATAACAACCATATATATAAATTTATATAATTCCTTTATTATCAGATAATATATTTACAAATTCTCTATTGCTTTTATATTATTTATCACTCTTTGTACTCATAAGTTTAAGATTTCATAATGACATAGATAGAAATATACAAAAAATTATAAAATCACATAATTAAATAAGATACTAAATACAATATTGATTTATGAGAGAATAATTGAATCTTAATGATTCAAGATGAATAGTAAATTATAATTTAAATAAAAAAACTCAATGAGATTTTATTGTTGAAATTTATATAAATATTAAAATAAAAAAGTTTAGAAAAAAAATATCTTTATAAATTTGGATAACTAATGGATATAAATAAATTTGTTTTGTTGGTATTTAACATTTGCTTGTGATAATAAAAGAAATGTATTGCTTAAAATAATAGAAGAAAAAAATAAAAGAGGGGTTTCGATTTGTGGTTGCTTGATGGGGTCACAACACCAATACGCCACTCTAACCATTAAGGCAAAACACAATAGCTGAAGTAATTACTACTGAAATATTATTATCTAGTGCCTCAACGTGCAGGCAAAGGAACTCCTTTGGCTCCGCCCTTGGATGAGAATCGAGCCTCTAACCACCTCAGGATTGGCGGCTACCTCCTCACGAGTCATGGCATAATCTCTCGATTGTCCCCCTATACCAACTCTCTATCCACTGACTGCACCGGCAATAGCTTTTCCCTTATTATGGGAACTAGTAGATGGGGTCATCGCTGTAGTACCAAAATGTCGTGGAGCAATCCGCGGTCCACCACGAGCATCTGAAACCTGTGTAGCAGCTGCTAATTTGGTATATTCAAATTTCTTATGCCCTTTCTCACAACAATTAAAGCATGTAGGTACTCTGCCTGTGTTAGACCATCATTTACCCGATTGACGCTTTTCATAGGTGCCACACCATACTACATCCATACTATGATCTCTCATCTGATATCCCTGGTCATGAGTCCTGAAATCAACCCTCTGATTACCTCGTCCTCTAGTCATGCTAGGTATCCCTCTAAATGATGGTACTTGAAAGTATGCATCCACTCTTCCCCTCTTTGGATTGAAGTTACCTTGACCCATTTCTTGTCGCTTTTTATTGCGATTTGCTCACATTTTACTTTCCTCCACTTGTTCCTCAGTCTTAAGTATCAAATTCTTTGCTTCTACATATGTCTTACATTCAGTGCAAGCAATTTTAGTTTTGATCCTATGTGCCAGCTTCTTCATGTAAATGATCTTTTTCTCCTCATTTGTAGACACCAATCCTGGACAAAACTTACACAATTGTTCAAATTTGATAGTATAATTGCCACTAAATCCTCTCCCTGTCTCAAATTTATAAAGTCTCTGACCTTCTTAGCACTATGTGAAACTGGGATGTAAAAATTGCAAATTTTTTTCTTAAACTCATCCCATGCTCAGGTGGGTCCATATTCTTCATATTTGTCCTTCTACTAGGACAAAGCACCCTCAGTCAGTAAAAACTCAATGCATGACATCTTCTTATCCTCATCTAAACTCATCATCTTGAATACACGTTTCAATTGTTTCAGCCATGCCTCAGCCTTAGCAGGATCTTGCTCTCCTTCAAATTCAACCACACCATTCAACTTAATTGGACGCACAATGATGCAGACTTAGAAACACTAACAAGCGCACTAATAGTTCAAGTAATAAAATGACGAGTATAAAGTATCATTCCCACGAGGACAAGAAATAATTAATAACTTCTCTTACTTATAAATTGAGAAGAAATAATAACTCTGTGTTTTGTAAAAATAAGAAAAGTATATAATATAGATATAGAGTTATGATCAATGAGGTTTAAAAGTGTAGAATTGATGAATATGATTTATCTTATTTAATACTACTACTCATGTACTTATTCTACATAAAAGATGATGAATTAATAAAGTAAAATTTCCAAACTAATTTAACCAATATTTCAGGCTTTAAATCATATTTTGAAGTCAACAAAAGAGATTAACCCTCTCGATTTTAATCTAATTTATTAGATTTCAAAATGCACTCAACTGGAATATAAAGTTAAGGGCTTTCTCAAGTCACCTTAACAACACAATTGGGTCTCTTGCGATTTCCCCAGCAGTGGCATGTAAGAGGAAAAATTAGAAAAAAACTCTAGAGGATCTAAAAACTTTTTTTTCAGATAGTAAAAAGATTCAAAAGAATAAATCTCAGGCAACAATTAATAAAATCATCAAACATGCTATTGATCCATCAACTAATGGTACGAAGAATTCATAAAGAATAGAGTTCAATTAAGAAAATCCTAAAGAACTACTCTAATAAATTAGAGTACATCAATCTAAATAATGTTTCAGAAAAAGGATAGAGAACAAGAAGAACTACTCATAATTCTACCGTCCTCTCTCGAGTTTTCGGCAAAACTTCGTTGTAGCCTTTGGATCTCCTTCACCAAGCCTTCAACTTTTGAATTCTGCCCTCCAAAGATGTTCTTCCAGTTGATTTGGGGTCTCCTTAAATAGTTTTTCCCGCAGCATGGCTCAATAATCCGAAATCTTATAAAAAAATGGATAAAAATGGCTTAAAACTGCCTAACAGACCGTCGTCACGGCCGTGACAGAAGACTGAAAAGGCTGAAAGATAAGCCATTTTTGCTGAAAAATATTTCTATCACGATCATTTTTTTGATTGTTGATCTTCCTGTCACGACCATGACAATAACTGTCACGGCCGTGATAATCTTTTGAGCTATTTTAATTCTTTTTTTGACTTTATTTCGATATTTTCTCGTATCCTGTCATGAATAATTTCCAGATTTAAGTAGAAATCAAATTTAAAGGAAATTATATGAAAACAAATCAAAACTCCTCCTTTCTAAACATAAAAATACTCTAAAATATTAATCAAATGACCCAAATTAATGCATGATTTTTCGTGCATCACACAAGTAAGTCAATGCGGTTAGGCAAAGCCTCAACATCGGGAGCAAAGTGGGCATAAATCCTCCAAGCTGTGTTTGTGGCTCGATTCGGATGTCATCGCGAGTTTCTCCCGCACAGGAACCAACTCCGGTCCTAGATTCTTCTGAACCGTCCACTCCAACACGACCTCTCTGTTGGGTTGCGGGTGCCATACTACATTTAATATCACAAACTTCCTTAGTGAATCTCATAAAGTCTAATCACTAAAATCATTACTTAATAACTCATTACAACAATACATCTACTTATCATACCTCCTAGTTCCTTGAAGCATTTAACATATAATTTCATTTATATCAATATTCCATTAAGTTTATTCACCAACAACAATTTTATAACATAACATAAAATAATTCAGCATAATATTGTCCCTTATGTTCTAGTTCATATATATATGCACATGACATGAATTTCACTAAGCAATTTTTTCATAAAGATTTCAAATACAATAATACATACACAAGCATAACATGCAACTACCCATTCCTACCCACACTCCGTGAATTGGATTTAAAACCTAGAGCTCTGACACCATAACTTGTGATGCCCTACTATTTCTTTTGGCCACAAGGGGTGAAACTGGAAAACTAATCGGTTAAATTCAAATTCAAATATTCAACGGAAACTAACGTTTAAAAAATAAATTAACTCTAAAAATTTTCAAAAATTTCGGCATGACGTATGCGTAAATTCGTCTATTCATCATATACAATATTTCATATATATCTCATTGCAACAATTAACTTCAAAACTTTAATCATCACAGACAGTTATAAGGACATTACTGACAATTCATCGGATAGATAAAATTGTAGGACACATGCCCAAAATAGTGAGTCTCAAACTCACTCTCGAATCAAAATCACAAGCCAAATGCTCGTAAAACATATAATGTGAGCGTCCTTCGCTCCACACAATTATCCAACATTTCTAAAATATTTTAAAACATTCATCAAGTAATAAATTCGTATAAGAAAATTCAATGAAATGCAAAGTTAACTATTCAATAATCACGCCTCTCACACATGCTCATTTCCTAGTCCATTTACATTCCTTATTTGATACTATGCAAGCTTTCATTCATTACCTGAAAAGAATTAAACAAGTGAGCATAAAGAGGCTTAGTGAGTAAAACGATTATCTCAAATGTTAAAACAGTGAAGGAAAAACTAACCTTTTCATTTTCAAAAATTATTTCAAACCCTTCTCATTTCTCTAAGAAAATTCATTAAAATAATGATCATACCGAAATGAATGCTATGGATGCACATGCATAATAGTAAGATAACATCATAAAATTTGGAGAAATATCATTAAATATGAATATCCAATCTCCTCAATGGAGGAATCAATCTCACCCCTCGTATCCCATTGACATAGGATGGTTGTTCTAACTCCGTCCCTTGTATTCCATTGGCACATGACGTTGAACTGCCCTTCGTATCCCATTGACATAGGGCTTCTTATCTCTTTTTTCCATCCCTCGTATCCCATTGACACAGGATGGTTGTTCTAATTTCATCCTCCGTATCACTATATTGACATAGGGTGTTGAACCTATTGTTCGTATCCCATTGACACAGAGCATACCGAGCTCCAAATCAGTCTATCCGAAATTGGCCAATGCTCCGAGGTGAAAACACTTTGCCTTATGCGGATTTTACATGTAATGCATGAATGCAATTTCAAAATGAAAATCTAGAACTTGAAATCGTTATACTAAAGAAATATTTCATTTCAAAAATAAATCATTCATTTCAGGTGACAGGAGAAACTTCTATCAATTAAAGACTTCCATAATTCATAATAAAACATCACAAGTCATATGAAAGCACATATAAGAAACATACAAATAAATATGATTTTTACATGGGGAAAAACTATCACGAAAATTAGTCCCACATCGGATGGGACAATGTCATCACTCAAAGAAATTAAGTGGTTCATATCAATTGAGATAAGTTCCCTCACATTGAATTCGTTGAGTCCCCAAATTATCCCGTCGTCCGAATCCAATCGAAAGTAAACACAACCTATCACATCCATTTACTTGATAAATTAAAATTATAAAATTTTAATTGATAATTTACTATTCGCAACGCTTGCTCCGAAACGCTTGTTCAAACTTTCCTGCCACTTGGCTAAGTTCGCTTCTAACGAAGCCCAAATGTGTCTTTGAATGACCGAATGCTCTAATGCTGTTGACTTGAAATTAGACGAAGCATCGAAGATGTGTATGAGAAGGGGCGGAGCACTTCGACTATCACTCAACGTACTTATCATAAGCCAAGTCATGTTATGGATTTGCTAAAATACTTACCGAGAAGGAAAAGAAGGCCTCGTCATCTAGTAACCGCTTAATCGAATCTAAACAATTAAACCGTCGCCTCCGAATAACAACCCCTATAAGCGAAGTTCAAATCAAATTTTAAGACAACTTTCAATTAGGACTTTCACTACATTATAAAAAATTCACTTCTAGTTATCCGAGCATTCATACCACAACCATTATAGCCACCCCTCTCAAAATCACCGCCGCACCTGCCAAAACGTCAAAAAATCATCGAACGTCTTTTTCATCAAAAATAAAATAAAGTTACTTTAAATTTGTCCACATAGCTGAAATCCAATCACATGCATATTCTTATTCGCTTACCAATCGCGATATGAGAACGAGTCGTCGGAAAGATCATCGGGAAACGATCCGAATTCAAAACCTACGAACCTAAAAAAGATTAGCGACTAATTATTATACGGACAACAAATTTTTTCTTTTTGCCTCATGTGTGCACCTACTAGAACATCGAGATGAGCTTGACCGAAGTTCTCCGTTGGTTCGCCGAAAAATCCTAATTTCGGCCTCTTATATGATTTGGAAAAATCCTAATTTCGGCCTCTTATATGATTTCGGCCTCTAATTTCGACCTGAGAATGATGTACAACTCACCAGGTGAGAGATCGGTGCGAATCGGAGCCGGAATCATCGTCGGAATCATCGTCGGCAAAATTTCCATCTTTCTCGCATTCTAAGCTCGTTGCGTATCGCATAGTGGACCGATCATCTTATACCACATGTCAAAATGTTCGTCTTCTCGTCTTCTTTCCAAAGACACCTCATACATGAAAAATGGTGGCCAGACGGAGGACGATGATCGGAAGGGGCAGCGGCTGGAGACGTGCTACAGTGCGCGCAGCTACTGTAGCATGTCGGGGGTGGAAGACGAGCGCCCTTTTTTTCACACGTTGCTTTATTATATATATATTTTTATGTTGTCTGTCCTTTCCTGCGCAATGAACAAAGTGCCCCTAACATTTAAATAAATTTCACCTTTTTTAAAAAAAAAGTTACAGTGGGTCAGGATCAGTGTCTACAACATTGGCAGTCGGAGGACTCTGACCGAAATCTCGTTGAGGAGGAGATTATCGTTGAGGTCCAAGGTGCGAAGGAATCGGAGGCTCCCGACGGAGCTCGGTACGGACCGAAGTTTAGGTTGTCATTAGCATCTCCTTGTGAGGCGATTGACGTTCTAGCTCAGAGATGGGGAACGGTCCCTACGGCCCCTCGACGGAGACAGAAGAGGGGTGAGGTCCTTGTCGGCACCCTTCGTAGGCAACGGAGGAGGGAGGGACGGAGGGGGTGGGGGGTAGAACCACGGTGAGCTCTTGCAGGGATGGCCGTCCATGTCGCCCCTCATTGGAGATGGAGGAAGAGGATGTGGTGGAACTAGCTCTACAAGAATTTTGCAATTTTTTGACAGATATATCCGTCACAAAATCTTCGAAATCAGTCGCAAATATGGCTTTGCAACGGATTTTTTTACGGATAGTAGTTTGTTAGAAATTTTATCGTCGAAAAAAATTATCGACGATCCTCAAATGTCCCTTCAAAAGTTTCGACGGATGTCTTCGATGGATAACTTGCTTTCAAAATTTTCGACAGTTAGAATCCGTTGAAAGTTTCGAAAGGAAGGTCATCCTTTGAAATTTTCGACGGATCTTATGATGGAGTCAAGCCCATTTTGGGGGGATCCCGACCCCCCCCCCCCCAATACACACACACACATTTTTTATATGAACATACAGTATATAATATAAATATAATAGAAAATAAAAATATATAGTATATATAAATGCCCCCCCAAAGTTTGAGTCTGGCTCCGTTACTACGTCGAAGGCATTGGCGAATTGCAACGGGATACATCCATCGAAAATCTTTTAAAAATATTAAAAAAATAGGCCGCCTGCTGCCAGATCGACACTTGCAGCCGATTCGGAGCAGGGGACCGGAATCGAGATATATTGGATCATTTGATTGGAATGAAATTTGGAATGGGTACACTTGACGATATGAATCACTTGAAAAATAAACGTATTCCACGAGTGAATAGAAAGTTAGATCTACATTGGATCTCACCCGAATCGCCCCATCTTTGAATAGGAAAAAGAATGGATCCGCAGGGTCCCAAATGAATTGGCTTATTCGAATAATCTATTTATGATACGTGAATGAAAAAATGCGGATCAAGGTCCTTAGATCCGTTTATTTTAGTGAAAAGAAAAAAAAGACAAAATTCTTTGAACTTTTTTTGTTATTTTCGTCATTTCTTTGTCCTCAACGCCTCCTATTTCTAGGAATTTGTCACTTCAACGATCTTTGATGGTTATACGGGCCTTGGTTCGGACCGAAGAAGTAATGTCGCTCGATTATTATCAAATTGACTGCAATCTTTTTCTGTCCGTGAGGATCCCACCAGAGCGCCTTCTACTTCTAATAGGCCATGAACTCTTCGATTTCTTCCGGAAGCAGATGAATAATCATCTGATTTTCACGTTCCATGAATAGCCGGGACATTGGTACATCCACTTGTATTTGTATCGATTTCGATCACTCCAAAATCGAAGACCAACTCTTTTAATTCCTAGCTTTCTTAGAATTTTTTCATATGGATAAAGTCAGCTAAGTTCATGGACTGGAGATGATTGGAACCCCCCTTTTTCTGAATCCATCTCACATCAATAACACGACCCCTTCCACCTAATAACTATCTTTGTAGCTCCAGAATGTTTCAGTTTATGTTCCTACCTATTATCTGGATATACCAAGAGAGATGTACGGTCTAATGAGGCTACTACGAAATATTTACTCATGGGTGGGGCAAGCTCTTCTATTCTGGTTTATGGTTTCTCTTGGCTATATGGTTCATCTGGGGGGAGATCGAGCTTTAAGAAATAGTGAATGGTCTTATCAATACACAAATGTATAACTCCCCAGGAATTTCAATTGCGCTTATATCTATCACTGTAGGAATTGGGTTCAAGCTTTCCCCAGCCCCTTTTCATCAATGGACTCCTGATGTATACGAAGGAGTGCGGTTCGTTCGACAAATTCCTACCTCTATATCTATCTCTGAGATGTTTGGATTTTTCAAAACTCCATAGACATGCAGAAGAGAAATGCTATCCCCACTCGGACCAAGGCATAACTTTTACCATCCCAAAAATACTACAAGAATATCATGCATTGGTAAAATTTTCAATTGAAAATTGGGAGAGATGGTTGAGTGGCCTAAAGCGGCGGATTGCTAATCCGTTGTACGAGTTATTCGTACTGAGGGTTCGAATCCCTCTTTCTCCGCCAGTTCTGATTACAATTACTTGAGAACTTCCAATTTCGAAGGAGAGGGGGGAGGGAGAGGGGGATAGGGAGGCATCCACGGACAACCTCCGTCATCCGCGCGCTGGATCGATCGCCTGCGCGTCGGCTTGGTCGCCCTGGCATCAGAATCATCGCCTGTGAGCCGAATTCGATCGCCTACAAGCCCGATCTGACGCCTACGAGCAAAGCGGATGGTCAAGGTGCACTTTTGCCTGACGAGAATGAGTTCTCCTGTAACGCCCCCAAATCGCACCCCGCCACATGGTAGAATACGCTTCAAAGATGCTACGGGTCATCCTTACGTCTACATCATATTGACCAAAAATAAGACTTTGACTGGTCAACTCAAACATCATATAAACGCGGAATACTTAATCATCATTAAATAATAAAAAGAGTATGACATCTTAGTATGTGGAAGACTGATAAAGAATTTATATGAGTCCAAAGGGAAGTTGGTACATCAAACTAAAGGACTCAAAATACCCATGTGCAGTCACCTACGAGCTTGATCTGTCACCGTTGACCACCTTCATCATTAAGATCTGGTCATGCATTTAAGAACATGCAGGGGAGAAACCTCGCTATGATTTTTACAACTCAATATGGAAGGAAGATAAAAATAATCGTAAGATCATGATACTAGACAAGAATCATAAAGACATCATCATCATCATAAAGAAGGAAAGTAGACATCATCATGATATAAGTAAAGGATTCTTGTAACATGTCATATGGATAGAAGATCACTAAGATCATAAGAAATCAATAGATCAAGATGTCATCTTCTTGAGATCATAGGATGATCGAGATAGATCATAATAAATCATCATTAAGTGGCAAGCGCCAATTATCATGATTATGAGGTCATCATCATATAAAGAATCAGGAGAAATCATCGTATGGGCATAAATAATCATGAAGTGAATCATCTTCTTTAGTTCATATTAATAATAGATCAAGAGATCATGGAAAGGTGTGGCAAGAGCCACTAATCATCATGAAGAGATTTTATTATTAATATGCTTCATCTTCTTCATCATCGTATTATTCATCTTCGACTTATAGTGGGGTATATTTCAACCTAGGGGAGGCTTGCCTCAACCCATCCATCATCATCATAACTAGCAGAGCCAGCCCATAACTGACCGTAGTCAGCCTATAACTTGTCACCGGTCCATCATAAAAAGAGCTCTCCATTTAATATTTTTCATTTTTTATCTTGCAACTTTTAAGTTATCTTTCATTAGGACACAAGGATCATGATCAAGATTTGGTCATCATAAGAAAGAATCAACGAATCATATAGATCAAGGGTCATAATCATCATCACCATCGTTATATAAGACTTAATTGGAGCTACAAGATAGGATCATGGAGAGGAATCATATGTGCATAAACATCCTAATCATCATCATAAATAGATCAGCTTGATGGATATGAATCGGTGTCATCATCGATATGATTAGATCTAATTTTTAAGTCATCATAATAAGAGTCATAAGATCATAGAGTCATATTGGATATCATCGTTAGTAAAGGCATAAATAATATAATCATCATTATGACTTAGATCAGGATTAAGCACATGCATTTGGGGCCTAAACATCATAAAATCATCATAATTGGTATCGAAACATAGGCCGAGTCAAGTAGAACTCGGGCTGAGTTCATCGAACATTATTCTAAAAAAAATAAGGTTAAACCCGGGCTGGGCTCGGGTCACACTCAGGTCGGGTCGGGTCATCGTCAAGTCGGGGCAGCCATCGTGCCCGACTTCTTCATCGTGGGTGGAACTCGGGCCGGGTCATCATCAACTTGGGCCGAATTTATCCTGTTGTAGAGCTCGGAGAACGCGACAATGGAGGATCCGGGCCGAGTTCACAGAACTCAGTCCGAGTTTGGACCTGCTCGGGCCGGGTTAAGGTCAACCCGGACCGGGTCCTCTTACGCAGAATCTACGAATGCGCAGTGCGTGTTCTGATCATCTTTTCTGGCGATGGCCGGCATCAAACATCATCATACGATATCATACTATAATTAGGGATTAACTCGAACATGCTTCAAGCCTAAAATCATGATTCTAGGAAGAATCTACCCTAGTTCCATACCTTAATTAGTTTTTGTCCAAAAACTAATATGCAGTATTCTTCTTCTTCGTGTTCTTCCTCTTCCTCTTCTTCTTTATTCCAGTCGTTTTCCTCTGTTCAGGCTCATAGTTCATGTTCGTCGGTGTCCTAATTTCCCGGCTAGTCTCCTGTTGGGCGGTAGCAGTCCGGCGTGGGAGAGGGAGAGAGATGCACGAAAATTAGGGGCGGCTTATGGAGAAAAATATTGGAGCTGATTTGTTTAATTTGTCCTCATATTTATAGGGGAAGAATCAGAGTTATGGTTGGAAAGAAATTCCTCCTCAAATCTGATCTAGATTTTACCTTTTCCCCTTTTTTTATTTGTATTTCCTTTTCTTATTATTCAAAATAGATCTCGGGCGTTACATCTCCCCTGCCCACCCTACCCGCATTAGCCCCTTCCTCATGACGATGAGCTAGGTTCGCCCATCCCGATGTGCTCACATTCGTCCTCCCGTTGACGAATCTGCGTTGGCCCCTTCCCCAAGGGATCATCGCTCATTCGGCTCAATCCCCGACGAGCCTGCATCGCCCACCCCCCTCTCTGCCCCTCGATGAATCCTACACCTTTATGAGCCATGACGATGGCCTCCACTCCTGCACTAGGCACCGACAAAGAGACCATTTTTATTTTTTTGATTGTTTTACATTATTTTATATTATTTCATTATCTTTTGATGTGCAAAATTTAAAATTTAGAGGATAGTTTAGTTACAAAATAAAGTTGGAAAATAATATAGATATTGATACAAAGTTGAAGGAATGATACAAAGTTGGAGGACGATCCGTGTAACTTATCGCGACATACATTCATCATTTGTTATAAGACGAGAACAAATGTGCAACAACATGCCCCAATAATGCAATGCTATGCAATAATTTTTATCAATCCATAATATGATCTCCCAAATTTTTAACTTTCATTAAATTAAATTATCATCATCTTCAAAATCGGGACTTGATCATAATTGTGTAATGATAATAATCAAGATAAAAAGTCATTAGGACGATCTTACCAGATTAGTTGGGCTCGATGGTAGGTCGACCTTCAATTTATGGACAGAGCGTATAATCGCTAAAGTCGCACGGGTTGAATCGTCGGCACTGCTTCTTAGACACCAGGGGCTTGCATAAAAAATGGTAAAAAAAAACCTTGGATCTATGCAAGGAGACAAACCAATCAGAAATATGAAATTCAAAATCATATAACAATATAGGGAAATAAACATCAATGGATTTTAGACCATAAATCATAATTCATCATGATCAATAACATAAAAATAAAATTACTTTTTCTACAAACTAACTTGTGGTGGGCTAAGCAAGACGTGAGTCGAGTTTCAAGTGCTGCAAAAAAAATCCATCTTTTGTGACTAGGATGAGTTCTTCAATTTGCCATTGGTTGTTGAGGATTCGCGTACAACTCAAGCTTGGCCCAATATTTAATTAATTCCATCTCCATAGGAAACACATGCCAAGCTTGGAGAAACTTAGTTTGAGTTCTGATGTTGTTGTGTTGGCTTGAGCGAGACTCGTCCAGATTTATGATAGCCTGATTCAGATTTCGATATTGTGTGATGAATCTATGGAAAGACACAAACCACGTGGTATGAAATTCGTCTTGTTCAGTAACAAATCTGTTGCGGAATATCCTCGATATCAACTTACTATTGATATCGATGTCTGGGAGAAATCAAAGAACAGATGGTGGAAGAATAACAAGAAATCACACACAGAGAAAGACACAGATTTTACGTCATTCGGAGATTGTCTCCTATGTTCACGGTCGTCACAGAGTTTCACTCTATTCAGATGTCTCAAATCACATCGTTACAAAATATTACCCAGATCCCCATCATATATGATGCATAACCGCTACTAGATATGTGCCTTGGGTAACAACCCAGGATAACTGCATATCTTATCTTGATTTTCCATAACTTCATATCTAACTAATAAGGTAGTTATGATATACACCCAATCTCCCCAGATTATGGTTACAAGGAAGTTACAATCTCTCATATTCTTCCTATCATATCTAACAACAAATTAGTTAGGCCCAGAATCAGGCTCCATCTAACTAACTCCAATAATCTCTCACTTGGAGACTGATTCTTTTGAGATTGAGCTACATCTGCTTATGCCCGAACTCTGGACGGTTCCTCCCTGCAACTAACTTTGGAGGGAAACTGAGGTTGCGCAGAACCTCAATTTTTCAGTGACCACCACTTTGGTCAACATGTCAGCTGGATTCTCTGAACCTCGAATCTTCTCAAGCACCAACGTCTTCTTTTTTCCAAGATCTCTGATAAAATGATACTTCAACCTGATATGCTTCGTCCTGGCATGATACACTGAATTCTTTGCCAAATGAATTGCACTTTGACTATCACTGTATAGACTCGAACTCGGTTGCACCTTGCCCAGCTCTTCAAGGAACCCCTTCAGCCAAATCATCTCCTTACATGCCTCTGTCATGGCAATGTACTCCGATTCGGTAGTAAAAAGAGCAACAACCTTCTGCAATTGAGACATCCAACTTATCGTCAATCCACCTAAAGTGTACACATATCCGGTGGTGCTTCTGGCAGTATCAATGTCACTACCTAAATCTGCATCAACATAACCCTTCAGATCCAAATTACTTTTACCGAAACACAAGCACATACCTTTGGTTCCTTTCAAATACCGAAGGATCCACTTCACTGCTTGTCAGTGTTGTTTCCCTGGATCTAACATGTATCTGCTCACAACTCTCACTGCATGAGCAATGTCTGGTCTGGTGCTAACCGTATCATACATAAGACTGCCTACTGTTGATGCATGTGGAACCTTTCGCATGTGTGGACGTTCCATATCTGTATTGGATGATTGCTCCTTTGAAAACTTGAAGTGACTTGCCAAGGGTGTCTGCATTGTCTTGGCATCTTGCATGGAAAACTTCTCTAGCACTTTTCAACATAGGCTTCCTGTGTCGACTTCAGGGTACCTACTTTCCTATCCCGAACAATCTTCATCCTAAGAATCTTCTTCGCGGCTCCCAAATCCTTCATCTCAAACACACTTGATAATTATTCCTTAAGCCTTTTGATTTCCATCGTATCTAAACCTGTGATGAGCATATCATCCAGATATAACAGCAATATGATGTAGCAATTATCAAAATGTTTGATATAACAACAGTGGTCAGAAAAAAAATTAGCATATCCCATGCTAGTCATGAAGTTATCGAATTTTATATACCACTGTCGAGGGGCCTGCTTCAAACCATACAAGCTTTTAGTCAGTTTGCACACCAGGTTCTCTTTACCAAGAACCTGAAATCCTTCTTGTTGCTTCATATAAATATCCTCCTCCAAATCACCATGGAAGAATGTTGTTTTTACCTTTAATTGCTCAAGATGTAAGTCCTCAGCTGCAAGTATACTCAACACCAATATAATAGTAGTTAGTTTCACAACTGGTGCAAATATCTCAGTATAATCAATACCTTCCTTCTGTTCGAAGTCTTTCACAACCAGCCTTGCTTTAAACTTTTTGCCACCATCTGCCTCCTCTTTAATCCTGTATAACCATTTGTTGTGCAATGTCTTCTTCCCTTTAGGCAGTTACACCAGCACCCAAGTATTATTCTTGTACAACGAGATCATCTCGTCCTGCATTGTTAACTCTCACTTGAAGGAATCATCAATCTCCAAGGCTTTCTTGAAACAATTTGGCTCATCAACATCAATTAGCAATATAAAATTCAAAGAAGGAGAATACCTCACTGATGATCTTATCTCCCGAGTAGATCTCCTGACATGGGGTGGAGTACTCGTTCCAGCTTGTATCACCTCATGCTCTCGCTGAACAATCTTCTGTGATCCAACCATATCTTCATCTGAAATGCCCTCAAGTTCCACTTGAGCCTTGCCTTCTACTCCTGCATTATCAGATTCTGCAATCTTGTCTTTATACATGGTCTTTTCATGGAATACCACGTTTCTTTCTCGAATAATTTTTCTATTTTTATTATCCTAGAAACGATATCCAAATTCATTAGAACCATAACCGATAAAGAAACACCTCCAAGACTTAACATCTAATTTGTCTCTACATGCAGAATCAATATGCACATATGATAGGCAACGAAAATCCTCAGACGAGAAAAATCTACATCCTTATCACTTCAGATTTCCTCTGGTAATTTGTTCTCCAATGATACAGATAGCCCGCGGTTGATCAGGTATGCCGCTGTATTCACTGCATCTACCCAAAATGACTTCGGTAGACCTGCATGGATCATCATGTTACTGGCACGCTCATTCAGCGTCCTATTCATCCGTTCAGCAATCCCGTTCTGCTGTGCCATCCTCGAAATTGTCATCTCCATCCTGATACTATGTTCCTCGCATAACTCTTTGAACTCATGGTTTACATACTCACGACCATTATCAGACCGCAAACACCTGATCTTGACGCTAGTTTCATTCTCTACCTGCGCCTTCTATTTCTTGAAAGTAGAGAACACATCAGATTTATTTTTTAAAAAATAAACTCATACCTTCCTGAAATAATCGTCGATAAATGTCATATAATATAGTGACCCGCCGAGGAATGGAACTAGAGATGGCCCCTACACATCCGTGTACATAAGCTCCAACTTGCTACTCTTCGGCATCCTTAGTACTTTGCTGAAAGTGACTTTCCTCTGCTTTTTCAGCACACAGCCTTCACAAAGTCCACCATCGACTGACTTCAGATCTGGTAGTCGACTCATCTTGTGCAGAACATTCATCCCCTTTTCGCTCATATGTCCAAGTCTGCAATGCCAGACTTCAAACGTATCATCTGAATCGGCTGCTACAATAATCTTCGTGTTCGACGACCTATACAAAGTACCTAGCTTGCTGCCCTGTGCAATCACCATGGTTCCTTTGGTGACCTTCCAAGTGTTATCTACAAATACCGTAGTGTAATCCTCTGAGTCAAGCTGTCCAATCGAGATCAAATTTTTCTTCAACCCCGGTATATGTCGAACATCCTTCAGCTTCAAAGTTGTCCCATTATCAGTGACAATCTTCACATTCTCTTTCCCTACAACATCCAAGGCTTTATAATCTGCCAGATAAACCTTGCCGAAGTTATCGGTAGTGTAATCTTCCATACACTCTCTTTGTAATGTGAAATGGTATGAAGCTCCAGAATCCAGAATTCCGCCAGACTGTCTATACTTAGAACCACTGAGACTTTTTCTGTAGCAGCATTTGCCGACTCCTCATTGGTTTTCTTCTTAGGTGCTATGTAATTCTTCTTCAGATGATCTTTCTTCCCACAATTTCAGCATGCGAATTCATCAGATCTAGATTGATTTCGTCGCCTTGCATTTGATCTTCCTTGATTTTATCCTCGCTGTTGTGTTCTTTCCCTGCCCTCTGCACTCAACGCCGAGCTTGAGGCTTCTTCTGATTCTCTCCTACGAACATCTTCATTTAGAATCAGATCTCGAATATCACTGAACTTCAACTTCGTTAAACCGGAAGAACTGCTGACCGCCGTCACAGTTGCACCCCAACTCCTGGCAAAGAAGACAACAAGATAAAAGCCCTCACTTCATCATCAAAAGTGATACTCATCGAATTTAACTGTGTGATGATAATGTTAAATTCGTTGATGTGATCCACGACCGAAGCTCCCTCAGACATCTTCAGGTTGAATAACCTTCTCATCAAATACACCTTATTTGATGCAGATGGCTTCTAATACATGTTTGATAATGCCTTCATCAAACTCGTCGTGGTCTTCTCGTTCACGATGTTAAAGGCTACGTTCCGCGCCAACGTCAGCCTGATAACACCAAGCGCCTGTCGATCGAGGAGCACCTAGTCCGCGTCACTCATCGCCTCCGGCTTTTCCCTAGAGAGAGACCCGTGCAATTTTTTCTGATACAGATAATTCTCGATCTGCATCTTTCAGAAGCTGAAATATATACTATCGAACTTCTCGATTTTCACCTTCCCGTCGTCTATCGCCATCGCTCCCACTGCCTACGAACTCCTTCACCGAAGAGCTTTGATACCAGTTGTTGCGAAATATCCTCATCTTTCAGAAGCTGAAATATATACTATCGAACTTCTCGATCTTCACCTTCCCGTCGTCTGTCGTCATCGCTCTCACTGCCTACGAACTCCTTCACTGAAGAGCTTTGATACTAGTTGTTGCGAAATATCCTCGATATCAACTTACTGTTGATATCGATGTCTGGGAGGAATCAAAGAACAGATGGTGGGAGAATAACAAGAAATCACACACAGAGAAAGACACACAGATTTTACGTGATTCAAATATTGTCTCCTACGTCCACGGCCGTCACAGAGTTTCACTCTATTCAGATGTCTCAGATCACATCGTTACAAAACATTACCCAGATCCCCATAATATATGGTGCATAACCGCTACCAGATATGTACCTTGGATAACAACCCAGGATAACTGCATATCTTATCCTGATTCACCATAATTCCATATCTAACTAATAAGGTAGTTATGATATTCACTCAATTTCTCCAGATTATGGTTACAAGAAAGTTACAATCTCTCATATTCTTCCTATCATATCTAACAACAAATTAGTTAGGCCCAGAATCAGGCTCCACCTAACTAACTCCAACAAAATTTTATATTCTAGTGGGAACATAGATCGAGTTTTATGGGACTCGACCTGAGTTTTCATCAATCATATTAGCTTATGAAGTGCTCACCTCAAGCCGCTGGAAACCCGATCCAAATTTGACAATGCACAATAGATTCACATGAAAACATGAGTCAGGCAACGCATAACTCGGCTTCAGTGCCACATCATTTTGCTCGATCAATTTACGCCTAGCCTAGGATGTTTGAAACTCGATACAAGTTTTATGATTCTAATTTCTAACGAAATCATGACGATGGCTACCCGATTTTTGGGATTGTTTTGTTGGAATAAACCTCTCACACTCCAAGCCATATATTGTGCATATCATGGATAATAATAGGCAATAATGTAACTCTATTTGAATCTTAAAAGTATGCAGTTCTTTTGTTAAAGACTGATCCAAGGTTAATCCAATAATTCACCTATCTCGTGTGTTGTTCGTGTAGATTATCTTACTAATCGGCCTTTTCTTTTTGATCCACATGCTCTAATTCATGATCACTAAGACTTGCTTCCATATGTCCTCCTGTGTGTGTTCGTTCATGAAAAATATGAGGAACAATTTCGTGGGAGATATAAGAGGAGAGAAAATTGGTTAAGGTAGGAGGGTTTGGAGATATGTGATTAATTATAACACCTATACTTGGATTCAAGAATATCCTCAAATATTATTTATTTAACAAAGAAATATTATCTTATAAATTCTTAATTTTTTGAAACTATTTAATAATCATATTTTTGTATGGTGTGACAAATACAATTATAATGTATTGGACTAATGACGATGAGTCGGGATGTTCACATGCCGAATTTGACCACCTCTGAAGTTATGATTATTAAAGATAAGGCCCGACTCAATCCTACTCGGCGCAAGTTGAATTTTGTTAGGCTGGATGGTCACATTACCTTATCAACAATTTTTTCTTTTTACTTTTTAACATAAAAATGCATAAAAGTGCTTTTATTTTAAATATCAAAATAGTATTTTAAAATTTTCTATATTTAAAATACTTTATTTTGTATATTTTATATTTTAAATGATATAAGAATTTATATTAATTTTTTAATAAATAAATAAAAAATCACGTCATCGAGTCAAATTAGAAAAAGTAAGGTTAAAATTTTTCAACCCCAACAGAGTCGCAGCCAATCATGTCACTACCAATCATGTTTTCCTTTATTCCATTCATGCACAGTAACTCCATCATGTTTTCATTTAATTCCGCCCATTGTAATATTGTGGCTATTAAATTTTGTTGCAAATGAGCTCCTTCGTCCTAATTGGGAGTCTATTCATGAAGTGATCATTCGAGAACTTCTGTTCAAGTTTTGCCCAAAAAAAGGATAAAAGAATTTATTATAGAACTAGTGATATAAAGATGATAGATCTCTGAAGTGCTCTACCAAGTAAGAGACTTTTATGCAGTGAAGACCGAATTTTGAAATCTGAATCAAGGCATACCAATTACTCAATTTTATACTTGTATTAGTGCCAAATAAAATATAAAAAAATCAACTATTTTGGCTATAATCTGAATCAAATAAATATTCCAGAAAACATATAGTATTACATGAAACATAAGGAAGGTAATTATTTTATATTAATTAGGTAATTATTTTATATTAATTAGGAGGGATGGGACAAAATAGTTAAACTCTTCTAATATCATATTTCTCATTTCATTAATAAATTTAAAACAAATCAACCCTCTATTCTTCTCTCTCCTCACTATTCACTTCTCTCTCTCATTAGTATCTCCTCTTTCTCATGTTCACAAACAAATATTATGATAAATATTTTTTATATTTATTTTTAAAAATTTATATTTATATTTCATATTTAAAATTTTAAAATAGTTGAATAAAATAATTATGATAAATAAAAAATAGGTCAAACAAAAAATAAAATAAATGATAAAGAACTATATGATAAATCTTTGTTCATCATCAAAATATTTTAAATAGTTAAATTTATAATGAAAAATAAAAATTACTTTTACAAAAATAAAACTTTGATTACCTCATCTCATATCTTTTATAATTTATTATAACACACCATGCTTCATCAATATTCCATCACTCACCATACCACTTGCTCCTTTGGACTAGAAGTTAGTGATCTTACTTGGTCAATTCATCACTTTCTCCTTTGATTATTTGACCTTGTCGTTGGATAAGTATGATTAATTCATATTATGAAATATTAACCATTTATGTTATCTTACATAGTGGACATACTTAACAAAATTTCATTTTCGTACATCTAAAACTTGCTAGTAATTGACATTGCTAGTCTAGATGGAGGCATATATAGCGATAATGTTCGTGACGATGCTAATTTACATGTATGATTAAAAGGCGTTATAAGTTTTATTTATATTGATGTACGTACTAATTATTTGAATAGTATTACTAGTTATTTGTTAATATTTGGAAGTCATATTTAGACATTATTTTTCGGCTTCCACATTTCATTTAATAAATTATTTCTTATTTTTTATGATGCTAAGTTGATGGATCAAATCATAACATATGAATAAGTATTTGTATGTAATGTTAGTCTAAATAATCTAATTGACACGTAATTTAATAGGAAAGTGAACTTTGAGGATGTAGTACTGATTATCTTAATTCTGTCATAATTTTGTAGGACCCACACATATTTAGAGCTATTTGATTAAATAGTGGGGAATGGTTTCTCAAATTGGCCTTTACGTACATATTTAACGATTTGTTAGGTTACTAATTTTACTCGAATCGAATTTATATTTTTATATATCCGATCTGAACAATAGCTATTATATTCTAATATATTAATGATACTTAATAGAAAGTAAGTAATTAACAAATAGAAAATAAGATTTTATTTAATTTAATCAAGGATAATTAATCTTCAAATTTGAATATTAAAAAGAAGGAAAAAAATTAAATATTAACTAACTAAGTATCACTTAATCATAAAGTAATAAAAGAGTAATAATTTATCAAAGTCACATAATTTTGATTTTTACGGCTGCAATACTTTGAGACGTTATTATTCTGATTTCATCATCTATTGATGTGTGAAATGAATAGAAAAATAATCACTTAAATAATAAAGTAGGAAGGAAGTAAAGAATTGGCAAACTCGCATGCTTAGCCTCTGAACAAAATATTTTAAGAGAAAAGATTGACTAAATCATCTTGTTGCCTTCCAAGATATATATATAAAGATATATGCAGCATAACCTCAAACCCAAGTGCACCTTCAATGGTATCTGGATGCACAGTATCGGGCACTGTTACGATGGCATAGTTTAATTTGATAGATATTTTTACAAATGACGTGGACTCTCGAGCACCCCACGAGTGCTAATAGTCACAAGTTTGAGTTTTAAAAGTCATCACATTGATAAAAAAAATATATTTTTGCTCTATCTTTCGGATGCTAATAATCCTGAACATCAAAAACTTTCTCATTAATCGATAGTACCCAAAATGATATCTTTACAAACAATGGAAAATTGCTTGACACAGGCTGCTCTAGATTATCTTTGGAAAATTATTTTTGGTCATAGTTTGTATCTTTTGGATCTGTCAACTTGCACATACGCCATTTAAATATGGCAACATGTCACAACTTTGTTGCTATGATATTGAGCAGAATCTTCCTTGTTTCATATACAGTCAAACTAGAACTAATTTTAAAGAAAAAAAATCAATTAGCAGAAAGAGCAGAAGTTGAGCATCTTCCAAGCTTCACTGATCAGCTGCATGATTTTGTTAATTGAATAGACTTGTGAGGATCGTAGCAAGGATGTCGAAAACAGGAAGGAAAGTGGAAGCTCTGAATTCTGATATTGTTGGAAACAAGATGTTCAATTATTTTAATTATAAGCATATCTTTTTTCTTTTTGTCAGAGATAATTCAAGTGGGAGAACAGAACAGTCGAAGTCCAGCACCAAATCAACCGTCTTCGTGTTTTCTTCAGTAATTGACACTAATCCGTATGACTGTCCAAGCGTACCAAAATTGACTTGTCCAATTACCGAAAAAAGAATCGACTTGTCCAGTATGTGTCGTCTTCATCAATATCAATTTGCTTTTAGTGACAGGAACTTTAAACTCCTCTTTTTTTTTCCATTTTATTGATTTAGTTGTAAATGATGATTGGAGGACACTCTGGAGCTGACTAATTGTGAAGATATTGCTTTTTTTTATTGGAGGAATTAATGCATGGGCATGGTGGAGTCTGCAGTCAATTTTCCTTTTGATGGTGACACTTCTGAAATGTTATTTCCATGTTTCCTTTACTCTAATTTATAACTAGTCACCCTGTTTGCTCTCTGAAAGCTGTAGACTACTCTTGTTTTTGTCGCTTCAAGCAAATTTCATTCAATCATCTAAAAAACGTGCTTCTTCTTTCCCTTTCATTGATGTCAATGATCAGTTTCCAATGTCAACAGTGTTTGTCCTCTTCTAAAAAAGTTCATTCATCTGCAGTTTTAATTTGTTGATGAGGGAACAGTTGAAGTAGGAGTTGCATGTGGTTACGCATCTGAAAGTGAAGTCTGAAACATCATCTATGTTTCTGCATCCGGGCCTGGGAAATATCAGCCTCTCAAACAGGTCTGTAGGCAAGCAGTCAGACTCTTGGATGCACGAATTTGTCCTCCAATAGTATATTCACGGACGCTGTCTCGAATAATTCAGGTCCTTTCTGTCTCGAATATCTAAGTTCAACTTCTTGATGGTATCTTCATCTCGTCCAGAAAATGTTCTCACCAATAAATCAGGTCCTTTTTTTTTCCCTGATGTCTTACTGAGACTTGAAGGCAAGTTTGCTTGGGACAAGGTTCATGATATACTCACAATGCAAATCTTGGAGATCTCCTTCAATGGAGCAACATCTGCTGAAGAACCTCCAATTGTGTGCTGAATTATCCAGAAGAATCTAACTTCACAATTATCTGTGCACAGTTCCGAGCTTATTAGCTTTTTGTCAAAGACTATTCTGACAACTGGGGAACCATTGCTGTTCCTAATAGAATTTGATCTGTAACAATGTATAAATTGCGTGTTTCTCAGTGCTATCTTCTGTTGTTTCCGAAGAAGTAAGAACCATAAAATCAGGAAAGCGATCACTATACATCAAAATGACCTTTCCATTATTACCCAAGTTAAAACGACGGGAATGAAATGTGTATTATTAGAAAGTAGTCCTTTGTTTTTACTGTTTCAGTGACACTACTTTGAGCTGTGAAGATGATAATGATATGCACAGGGAATGGGTCCATTGCTTTTCTGATAGATATACCATTCCAGCAATGATTTGATCATAGATATTTGTATGTTTCTTAATTGAGAGCCGGACGCACATCATTCTTTTAGTACTCATGCGATGACGGGTTTACTTGCACCGTGAATTGATATATCAGCTTCTCTCTCTCTCTCTCTCTCTCTCTCTCTCGTCCCTCCATTTGCAGATAACATACAGAAGGCGGACCTTATCTGGAACCTCCTCGGCAATAGAACGACATGCGAAGGAGCTATAGGCTTCCTGTGCGTGCAATAACCTGTACCGTCGTAGATAAAAGAGATGGACAGATGCTTCTGTGGTTGCAGCTAAAGGCGGCATGGGTCATGACAGCCATGGATTCCACGCTTCCTCCTCCTGTACAATCATTGGAGCCAATCATTGTCCTCCCCAGTGGCAGTGATTTGTCATGACGAGTTCAATTGCGACCTGCAAACGTCGCTTGGAGTTTGGTTTAGACGTGGCCGCTAGCAGGCCCATCCTCATCCATGGAATTAATGCTCAGCAAAACCTCCAATTATAATTATAACCCGTCCATTCTTTCATTTCTGTCAAAATAGACAGCCATAACTCGTCTGAGACTCTGAGTCGACCCAACACTTGTTCTTTTGTATTTCTGTCAAAATAGACAGCACAAACCATATGAAATTTTCCACGTAACATCTGCATTTTAATTTGTAGCTCATCCTTCCTCTGAAAGGATCATCTGCAAAAACATTTTCCTCGCCATTCGTGTTGTACCTGTTCATTCTTCTCGAGACCTTTTTTTTTTTGGAAAAGCAAAGCACTGCTGTTAATGAGAATACCAGAACAGAGTAAGTACACATGGAATAATTTTGACAGGAGGGACTCTCTCCCTCCAAAGAATTTTGTTATCAATGGGGCAATCAAAATTACTTAAAAAGTCTGCTGTCTGGTCTAAGAATCCAATTCTAGCAAATCTCATGCTTCCAACTCTAGTATGAATTTTGATTTTTATTCAGCTTTGATGAGAGGGCTCCCACTTAATTGAGAACTTGTCATCAGGGATAAATGCCTCAGATACATGAAATTTAGCATATTTATTGAAACCAGAGACGGCATTTTTCTATTAGGTGAATTAGATAGTTCCCTTACCAACATTAGGGTTGCAAAACCAATTCCAAGTTAGAAGATGGTGGGTTAGATATACAAATCTGCTAGAAACATGGGTGTGTAACACAGTGGCATATACCTTCACTCTGATATTGATAGGTCATGAGTTGGAATTCAGCGGAGTGTAAATGTCACTTTATTTTGAGTTTTTAGTTTCTTTGCATCAGATCCATGAGCCTCTTATAATATATATATATATATATATATATATATATATATATATATATATATACACACAAAGATCCTTACCTTTGGTCCAAGTTCTGTCTTGCTCACTTTAATTATTTTCATAGTTACATACAATCTACATACAGTAATGATTTATCTATCAGTCAAAACTTTAGCTTGACGTTTTGGTGCAATGCTACAAATTTGTGGCATGCAGTACGAACCGTCTGAACTCTATGTCCACAGGTCCACCAACAGGTGCGGCCAAGAGGAACATAATGCTGCATGGTGTGCACAGTTCCAACGGGAAGATGGAAACAACAAGATGTGGGGGGCGTACTTGAGGGCGGGTTTACTTCTTTCTTCAAAGTCCAAAGTTGTAGAGACAAGACGAGGTGTTCGATGGAAAAGTCCTACGCCCACGCGTACTCGGGTGGGGCTGGTCAGCCATGCACGGCGGCGCGACCGATACGCTTTGGACTAGTCTGCGCTGCTGAGCCCCGGCCCCCATTACACTTCTTGTCCTTTTATTAGTAATGCTTCTGTTCTGCTCTTACTACTGCCTACTTTTCCAACACACTTGACCACTGGCCCTGCATCGAACACACTCTCCGAGCAATTGGCCACTGCAACGCCTTGTGTTCCGCGGCTAGGACCATGGATTACAGCACAATGATCTCCGACCTTTTTTCCCCGTAAGGTCTACCCTTGTCATCTTGTGCTCAGCTCAGTGGCAACTTCGTTTCAGATTTAATCCTCAAAATTACTGTGCACGTCAGAACACTAATCAGAGTTTCCCATTGTTTTGTCCTAATGGCAAACAAAAAATTTGTTACTCGTCCTGCTCGCAGCCGACCTGCATGTTCTCCAACGTGCCAACCCGTGTCCTCCTTTTGTCTGCAAGCTTCGTGTTCATGAATATATCTTTCATGCAATTACCAAATCTCACGTATTTAGCATATCATAAAATCCTCCCTCCATCAGCGAACAAAGCTTGCAATCCTCCACCCCATTGTTTTAATTATATGCTCACGATGTGGTTTCGGCGGAATTGGGTAGTGGGGTCTCGTGGGGACGACAGTGGTGGCCGGCCATTAGAGAGCTCGCCCCCACTCCTTCCCAGAAGTAATGAGGGACAGCTAGCTCTGCATGAACATGGAATATGACTAGAATAATAAATGTAGCCACGCACCGTTTCAAATACGGGAGACCACAACATGATGCAGAGCTCTCTCTCACCTGTGAAGGAGTGACACATGGGATGAGAGGTGGCCCTTGTCGTCAGCGCACAGCATCGTCGTCTGCATTTGCCTGTTTGGTATTGCGCGAACTGCGCGCCGTATAATTAATATACGTTGATCTGGGTGGTGGCGCCGTGGTGGTGCAGGGGGCGAGGGGAAGTTTTAAGTCTGCGCACGGAGGGTGGAGGACCACACGGCGGGCGCGCCGCGTGGTTGGAAAAGAATGAACAAGGAGGAGAGAGATAGAAAGAGAGAGAGGTCTACGACTACGATCTTTGTCTTTCTTCTTCTCTCGTGCATGGCTGAGATCTGGAGGTGGCCCTTTAATTAAATTTATACAATGACCCGGGGGAGGGCTGGAGTTGGCGAGGTCGCACTCACTCACAGTGCATGCCTTCGGACCCGTCAGCTGGAAGGAGAAGAAGAAGCCAAGGAAAGATCTCCTGTGCCTATCACGTACACCCGAGCAGTCGAGATTGAGCTTTCTTGTAATCTTAGTAAGCATATCGTGGTGGAGGGATGGCAATTGGATGCACATTCATATTAGAGTGTCAAAGATGACACCAACCGACACCTTGCATGACCAGGAAAACACGGACAACTTGTTTCGCACCATAGTGAAATATTGTACTTCACGATTTTTACTTTTGTAAAAGAAATAAACTGTATGGGGTGGATGATGAAGTGAACCATTAAAGGCTTGGCAAAACATAAATTAGGACTGTGGCATAGTAGACTTATAATTAGATAACATTTGCCTTCCCATCTGCCCATGGTTACCAGTGGAACAGGTTTAAAGTTTAAACTTACTATTCGAGTGCTACCAAATCATGATAGCAGAAAGAAGGGGAAAAAAAAGAAAGAAAAGCAGTCACTGCAGACTGCCTTTATCCTCATATGGCTTTGCTTGATCAATCCAAACTTCTTTACCTTCGACCTAAGCCTTCTAAAGTAGAAGCTTGAGACCAGAGCTTTCCTCCTGCTTTGCCCCCTAAAGGCCACAAACGACAAGGACGCAGACCTTATAAAATAGATATTTGTATATATGGATGTAATGGAAGACCATCTCTGCCCACACCCTCCTCCTCTTCTCGTTAGCATACAACACTCAACAGTGACATAGGTCCACTTCGAGTCATCTCTCTCCCCCCATTCCTCACCTCCCCCAAGCACACACACATCTTCCTCTCCCTGTCTCTCTCTCTCTCTCTCCGCCCATCACATCGAAGATCAATCATGATACAAATATTTTGGTTGGTTCTTTTCTTCTTCCACTAGTATATATAGAGGCATCAAGGTTTCTATCCTTTCCTTGTGTTCCCAAAGCCACAGCAGTGAGTTCGAAGCTTTACAGTAATGGCTTCCTCTGTTTCGGCCACTTCTCGGCTCTTGTGCCTTGTTCTGGTAGTGCTTCAAAGCTTTGGCTTGCTACCTCTAATGGCGGGTGCGAGGCCTGTGAGCAGTGGCGTCACAGCCGCCGCTGCCAGAACAAAACCTCTCCTTTTCCCTCTCAGGACCCAAAAGGTCTCGTCTTTGTCGATGCCGCGTACGCCCAACAAGTTGCGGTTCCACCACAACGTTAGTCTCACCGTCTCCCTCTCCGTCGGCACCCCGCCGCAGAACGTGACCTTGGTGCTCGACACTGGCAGCGAACTCTCGTGGCTCCTCTGCGACTCTGCCGCCGTCGGTGCGCCGTCGTTTCAGCCGCGCGCGTCGTCCACGTACTCACCGTTCCCCTGTTCGGCTCCGACGTGCCGCGCACAGACGCGCGACCTCCCCATCCCGGCCACCTGCGAGGCCTCCACTCATCACTGCCACGTTGCCCTGACGTACGCAGACGCGTCCTCCTCGGAGGGTACCCTGGCCTCCGACGTCTTCCGCTTCAGCGGGGTGGACACGGCCCCCGTCCGCACGTCTTTTGGGTGCATGGCCTCAACCTACTCGTCAGCAACAGGCGACGCGTCCGCGGCCGGGATGCTGGGTATGAATAGGGGCGCTCTGTCCTTCGTGTCCCAGACCGCGACCCGGCGATTCTCTTACTGTATCTCCGATCTCGACGCGTCCGGCGTTCTCCTCATCGGCCACGACGCTTCCCTCCCGTCCTTCCTCCCGCTCAAGTACACCCCATTCGTCCAGATGGCCGTCCCGCTCCCTTACTTCGATCGTGTCGCGTACTCCGTCCAGCTGGAGGGAATCCGAGTGGGCGGCGTCCCCCTAGCGATTCCCAAGTCGGTCTTGCTCCCTGACCACACCGGCGCCGGGCAGACGATGGTGGACTCCGGCACCCAGTTCACGTTCCTCCTCGGGGACGCATACAACGTATTGAAGCAGGAGTTCGCAAGGCAGACCAAAGCGGTCCTCACGCCACTGAACGAGCCGGACTTCGTGTTCCAAGGTGCGTTCGACGCGTGCTTCCGGGTGCCGGCGAGAGCCGGAACACCAGGCAAGGGCCTCCCGGACGTGGCGATGCAATTCTCCGGTGGCGCGGAGGTGTCGGTGTCGGGCGAGCGGCTGCTGTACCAAGCTCCCGGCGAGAGGCGCGGGAAGGACGGGGACGGCGTGTGGTGCCTCACGTTCGGGAACTCCGACTTGGTTCCCATGTCCGCCTACGTGATCGGCCACCACCACCAGCAGAACGTGTGGGTCGAGTACGACCTCGAGAACGGCCGCGTCGGCTTCGCGCCCGTGCGATGCGACATCGCCAGCCAGAGGCTTGGGCTCCTGCTCTGAGCTCCATGTCCCTCTTCTTTTTTTTTTTTTTTT
The DNA here is from genome assembly GCA_030549335.1 of Pontederia crassipes. NCBI lineage: Eukaryota > Viridiplantae > Streptophyta > Magnoliopsida > Commelinales > Pontederiaceae > Pontederia > Pontederia crassipes. The sequence continues at coordinate 54,466,956 of CM060194.1, read as the reverse complement.
GCTCTCTTGCTCAGCTAACACACGCATAATGTGTACATAGGTAACACTACTACTTGGTCTTACCGTGTGGTAAAAGGGATGCTTAACTTAATCAACGTTGGATTAGTTAGATGTTGTATCAGGTGTAACCATTTGGTGCTGTAATTACTCTATATAATGTAAAAAACTTGGAGTTTAATATATATACACACTTCCAACAAGACGAAAAGAAGTATCATTTTTTACCGCAAGTTCCATACGCATATATATGTCAAATTAAAGTAAGCTTCCATGAGTCCCTTTTAACAATGTAGACAAGATGATGCAACATGCATGCAGTCATGTGTCATTACGAAACATTTAGTAAAAGGACGTTTCAGGTAGGAAGACAACTAATCAATTTAAGGCAAATAATGAGAGGGGGGAAAGCATGCTTAACAGATCAGTGTGCACTATGCAGCCCTTTTAAAGTCTGTAAAATGGAACAACCAACTGCTCCCAATTTAAAGCAGCTAGCGATGTGGATACAACTCTTCTCCTTTGTCTTCTCGCTGCCTCACGCGCTTCCCCCGAGTGGCCTTTCTCCTTCGGCGACGCGGCTTCGGCGGGTGGCATGGCCACAAGGACGCGCGCTCGGATGCGACCGAAAGCAGTGACGTCTTCTCGCCGGACGTGCTCTGTCTTCACTTCAACAACACACAAGTCTCTCTCCATTAAAGATGCTTTTCTAACTAGGTAATTTATGCATACTATTTTATATATCTTTTGTAATATTTGTGTTCATAGGCCTCTTCTGCATTGCATTGACATTTACTTGGACTAAATGAAATATCCGTTAATATTTCTGTGCGAAAGATATTACTCATCTAAAAAAAATGAAGAGATTTAAGATGATATAAAATTTTATTAGATAAAAAATAATTTAAATTATTTTTTATTCGAACTCTTAATAAGTTTATATAGATATCAATTTTATAGATGATAAAAATTTGTTTACGAGAAATGCTATATTCTCCTAAGTTGATGTGCTTAATAATCCTCTTAAAGAGGTGAAGATGACAAGTGGCAAGATGGAGATGCTTTTTCACTTCAATATATTACTTAAAATATGTTCTATTTTATTTCCTAATATACCCTTTTGTCTTTCTTCTTTTCTTTCCCACACTGTCAATAAAATAAATAGTATTTTCATGTTGCCACATTTAATTTATCACGCTGTATTTTTTTTTCTTTACTTTATGCTGTTGCAATTTTTTCATGGAATCATTTTTAAATATTTTTCCTTACACTCTTTTACTTCATTGTGTTTTTTTACTATATCAGAATTTATTGTTTTTCTTTTCCATTCTTGCTTTTATTTCTTGGGATTTTTTTACAAATAAAAAGAATGACTAAATGCTATAAAAAACATCAAAGCTACAAATTAATAATATTACTATTGAATGATAAATACAAAATAATGGTAAATTTTCATGCTTAAAAAATAGTGGCCAAATTCCATAAAATATGCAAATAAAATTTTGAATTCTAAATTTTCACATTAAGTGAACTTAATTAAATCAATATAAACCACATAGTCTTCGGGATTAAAGTCATCAACACATACTATATTAAAATCAGGCGAAAAAAATTGCTTCAAGAACACAACTACATAAATAATAAAAAATAAATATTAGAATCAAATATGTGAAATTTATTTACCCAAAAAAATCTTAGAAAGTAGGACTCAATCCTCTTTTCACACACAAATAATTAGTAGTAGTTGCCAAATAAATTTATTTTTTGCAAAATCAACGTAATTAGAGGGTGTATTCATCTAAATCTAAGAAGGAAAAATCAGCACATGAATGGAGCGAATATTAAAAAAAATCAAATCACAATGAAAAAGAAGAAAAATAAAGAAAAATTACTTCGTACGTTTTCTTATCGCGCAAATAAAAAAAAACATCCCTCTGTTCCAATCGAAATGGCAAATGGGCATGAGAAGGTAAAAAAAAATATATGAAAAGAATGAGGACAAAGATGAGATAAATAATAGTAGGAGGAAGATAATATTATGAAAAATAATTGGCAGAACTTCACGTGGGAGAGAGATAAGGGGTGTATTAGGAATTATAATAGAGGTAGAAGCGTATACTTCAAAATAAGTTATCAGTGTCACATATCATCTCTATATTTTTAGGAGGATTATTAGGCACATCACTTTAGGAGGATGTAGCATTTCTCCTTGTTTACGCTTCCTCTAATATCTCACATCATCCGACAGTGTGACGAAGAATTTTGTCATGTAGTTTCACACAAGGGATCCGAAAATTAAATTAGATCAGTGAAATCTTACAATGATCATCAGATAGATGTATCTTTCATTAAGATGTTGGATCTTCCACTTCGAGGTCAAGGATCCTAGTTTTATTACGGTCCTTTTTTTTCTCTTCATGATCCTTTTATTTATTTTATAATGCTTGCATAATCTTTGTGATGTGCTAGGAGATCGCTAAAATCTTTTCCATTTAATAGGATGAGTTAATTAATGTTGATACTTGATAGTTCAAGAAAGAAATATGTTACTTTAATTGCTTTTTTATCTTTAGGATTGATTCTTAAGCGCCATTATCTTATGATACTTGAACAATAGAACAATAGTGTCTTCCCATAAAATGCATGTATCTTAGAAATCCCCCATCTCGTTAGGTTATAAATATATGCTTCATAATGTAAATAATATCTTTTAAATTTAATGGCACGACTCTTCATAAATCATAATATATTAAATCATATTAAAATTTAATGGCATCGAATCGAGTAAGTTAATCCTTTTTTGGTAATTTTATCATTAATGTGGTGCATAAAACAGGGAAAGAATATTGAAGTAACTAAAAACTTCGAAGGGAAAAAAAAAGAAGAATGAGAACTTCTTTCAGCCACGATAGTATATATCACAAGCTTGCCAAAGTTTTGCCATTTATTATTATATTTTCTATTGAAAAAAATTTGCGACATTTTTTTCGGTGGGTGCGACGTGTTTATTATTCGGCAATGACAAGTAAAAAAGTAGTATTAGGTTTATGGTCTTAGATGCCCAATTATAAATCTTTAATATTCAACTTCAGTAATATAATACAAATTTAGCTCATAAAGTTGTGTTTAGTCACGCAATCACTTTTATGAAGTTCCATCTAATGTTTTGTGTTAGTTTTTCTTTAATATCTGTTAAATATTGTTTATCTTTTTTTATAATAACAAGAAGAAATTTTATACAACACATGATATCCAAAGAAATATGTTTTCTACACATTAGCACTCAACGTCACAAGATTGACGTTTCAACGTCAATAGCGTCGCTCTAGTGCCAACAGAAAAGACGACATTATTAATGTCAACTATCGACGGTAGTAGAACATTATAGCCAGGGGTGGACCTCGGGCTCCAGAGATAATGGGTGTAAAATATAACTCTTTAAATAAAATTTATAAATAAATGACATATTGAAATAACTAATTTTTTTATAAATTAAATATTAACAGTGGAACTTATTCCATAAAAATGAAAATGCCATAAGAAATAATAAAGAAAAAAATATTGAAATGAAATGATTAATTTTTTATGATCTTATGATTTTTTTTCTTATGTTACAATTTTTTTTCTACAAACGAAAACTACAATAGCTTAATAGACTAAAGAGTTTATTACCTTCATGTGCTGGGGAATGAGAGACGAAGAAGTTAAATGACCAAAGAAAATTAAAGCTAAAATAAGAGTAACAAAATATGAGAAAGAAAGATATGATTATCTTATGTATTATTAGAGACGTTGGGATAAAGAAGATGAAGCATTGAAAGAAAAATTAAAAGTAACATAAGAGGAGGGTGTGTTGGAAAAAAATTAAGAGAAATGAGCACGAAAAAGTTTGTTTTGAAAGAAAAAAAAGTATATTGAAAAAAATTTGTTATATAAAAATATTATATAAGATATACTTTTTAAAGTGAAATTTTAAATAGGATACCATTATATTTCGTAACAAATATATATATCCTAAAATCTAATGGGTCAATTGACCCCATTGTTAACAATATAGGTCCGCCACTGATTATAGCCGACTGTCGTGTTGATTTAGCATTAATTTTTGGAAATGATATAGGGTATCTTTAAGTTAAAGTTAAATTTGATTGATCCATCTTTAATTAATTGTCTCTCAATAAAAATACAATATTAATGTTGGAACCAATATGTTTCATTTTTTTCTATTTTGTTTCTATATTTATTCTTTTTTTACTTTTCTATCTCTTTCCTTTCTATTTTTCTCATTATGTTTTTGAAAATATAAATAAGAGGACCAAAACATTTATGTGGTGTCTACAGTTGAAGTAGCTCAAAAATTTATTGTGCTAAAAATGGAATATTACATACTAGTTCATATTAAGTAAATTAAATTTAAAAATAATCTAATATTGCTATCAAGAGATAATAATGTAGAAATTTTGTCTTCTCTATTTTGATTATCTTCATCACATATAAATTAAACCTTCTTCTTACTTTTGCATCAATTGAAATCTTTCAATTAAACAAATAATTTTATGGACTCTTCATTCGACAGTAAAAACACTCTTCTGATGCTATAATAGATATTAGAACGAGCAAATCTTGAGCAATGAAGAAAAGCATAGGATTGAAAGTTCATTAACTTTCCACCATGACAAAATATTTATGTTATGTGTAAGAGCTTCACTTCTAAAACAATCATATTTTAATTCATTTGCATGACCTTTTGTTGAATTAAATGAATTATCACTCGTTAACTATTGAGAAAAGTGAAAAGTAGTTAAAAATATAGATGATAAAGAACTACCTTTATTTTCATGATAGTTATAAAGTTTATTTATTATTTTCGGATGTATTTTTTCTTTTTTAATATTTTCTTTTTTGTCATTCCAATTATGTTAAATTTATCTATTAAGTTATTAGTTATGAATTTTATGAGGTTTTCTTTATACATATGGTCTATAGTAATATTAAATTTGCTAAAGTTGAAATTATTTTCAATATTTGTTAAATATTTCTAAATATTACTTCTTAATTCAGAGGTCTTTCATGATTGGATCCAATAATAACAGTTGATGTTTGTTGTTGTTGTTAATTACTATTAGAAAGCAGAAGATGAACACAAGATCTACTAATAAGTGTAGGAGGTGTATGATTAACATTTATTTATCTTTCAAAATTTTTAGCAGGAAAATAAAACTTTTGAAACTTAAAAAATTACCACCCTAAGACACTAGTTCACTTTTGTGTAATTTAATTGTGACTCTTCTCTAGGATCCCAAGGCACCAAGAAGAGGGGGAGGGGGTTGAATTGGTGTTTAAAATAAAAAATATCAATTTCATAAAATACATCGTGAAAACATAAAATCGATTCGTTAAACTCTAAATCAATGCAAATCAAATCATGTCACATGCATAATAATATAGAAGGAGAGGGAGAGAGAAATTAAATACAAAGGATACGGTGGTTGTTAACGATGTTCGACCACACCTTGTCCTACGTTGCCGCTCTGATTTCTCGACCTCGAGACCATCGGAAATTTCACTAAACTCTTCCTTAGTTCCAAATGGGGCAAGGAAGAAACTTTTACACCAAACATCTTTTCTCCGCTTCGAGAGATAAGATACATCTCTCATCTTAGGAAGTTTATCTTTTCTCTAGCTCAAGATATATATATATATATATATATATATATAACCTATTATACTCAGGAGTTCTCACTCAATTTTCTAATCAAGTGTTTCTCTCTTTTACAATATCATGCTCATAAGAAAAGAAGAGAGAAAGAAGAGAAGCTTGAGCAATAACTTCAAAAGAATGATTTTCTTTTGATAACTTGAAGTTTTTCTTGAGTGCTTAGATGAATACTTTTCCTTCAGGCTTTGACATTTCTTTTATAAGCTTCTACATGTGAAAATTTTGTTCAGAAATTTTTTCACAATTTTCTCTTTGAAAAGTAATTGTTGCCGCTCATCTCAGCCTGAGACTGACCGATCGCACTAATGGACCAGTCGACTGGTCTATATGATTGTTGTGCGATTTTCTCAATTACCGTAGCTAATCGATCAATCGATGTAGTCTCATCATTTTGTATTTTAGCAATTGAGTTGATCAATTGATCGGTGTGACGATCGGACTGTCGACCGGTGTAGTCTCGACATTGAGCTAGGCAATCTTTTTATTGACCGATCGATTGGTATGTTTAATTGGTGGACCGATGCTTCGATTGGCTTTCACAATTTCGATTGGCAGGTTGATCATCGTGCATTATTTTGAGCATAGCTTTCTACACGGTTATGCAAATTAGATAATCTTTGATTCTACGGATAGCTAACATAATCCTCTACAATTGTGACATTCATCATTCATTCAAAGTCTAATAAGATTATAATTAATTATTCAATCAACATTTAGTTCATAAAGTTGTCTATTTCTATTTTATCTTTTTCAGTATATATTTTAGTCTTTCGAGGTTTGTATAATCAGAATATAATTTTATAAAACATTTAAACTTTACTCTAACAATATTCTTTTTTTTATGAAGACAAACCGAAAAATATCTAAGTTGGGAAAAAAATGTAAAATTGATTTTATTCCTCCTAAAACTAAACTTTCCTCATATACTGTAAAGTACTTTTTCATATGCACATAGGCTTGGGCTCCTTCTGGAGCTCCCTCTTATTATTTTTTTTTTGCTCTCTCTTGCTCAGCTAACACACGCATAATGTGTACATAGGTAACACTACTACTTGGTCTTACCGTGTGGTAAAAAGGATGCTTAACTTAATCAACGTTGGATTAGTTAGATGTTGTATCAGGTGTAACCATTTGGTGCTGTAATTACTCTATATAATGTAAAAAACTTGGAGTTTAATATATATACACACTTCCAACAAGACGAAAAGGAGTATCATTTTTTACCGCAAGTTCCATACGCATATATATGTCAAATTAAAGTAAGCTTCCATGAGTCCCTTTTAACAATGTAGACAAGATGATGCAACATGCATGCAGTCATGTGTCATTACGAAACATTTAGTAAAAGGACGTTTCAGGTAGGAAGACAACTAATCAATTTAAGGCAAATAATGAGAGGGGGGAAAGCATGCTTAACAGATCAGTGTGCACTATGCAGCCCTTTTAAAGTCTGTAAAATGGAACAACCAACTGCTCCCAATTTAAAGCAGCTAGCGATGTGGATACAACTCTTCTCCTTTGTCTTCTCGCTGCCTCACGCGCTTCCCCCGAGTGGCCTTTCTCCTTCGGCGACGCGGCTTCGGCGGGTGGCATGGCCACAAGGACGCGCGCTCGGATGCGACCGAAAGCAGTGACGTCTTCTCGCCGGACGTGCTCTGTCTTCACTTCAACAACACACAAGTCTCTCTCCATTAAAGATGCTTTTCTAACTAGGTAATTTATGCATACTATTTTATATATCTTTTGTAATATTTGTGTTCATAGGCCTCTTCTGCATGCACTGACATTTACTTGGATTAAATCAAATATCTGTTAGAATTTCTGTACGAAAGACATTACATAACATATTACACATTCAAGAAAAATTAAGAGATTTAAGATGACGTAAGTTTTATTAAACAAAAATAGAAAAAAATTATAATTCTAATTACTTTTTATTCATACTCCTAATGTGTTTATATAGACACTCCATTTATAAATGATAGAAATTTCATATCGATTAGGATTCTAAATTAATTCTTTAAAATTCAGAACGAAACTTCCATTTTTTTTATTTTGAGGGCGAAACTTTTGCGGTGCAAAGACGTGCTTTTTACTTCGAAGAATCTTGAAGCCAGACAAGTTTTGGTTAGGATAGAATTCAAAATATTATTAACAATATCAGATAAAATGATTTGTCATGAGCAATGTTGTTAAAATCGGATCGGACCGTCAATCGATTCAATCGCGAATCGATGATTCGGTTCGGTTAGGTGTCCAGACCATTTTTAATATTGAACCAGATCAGTTGAACCGATTCAATGCGGCTCAATGCAGATTTTAAAAAATAAAAAATGATAAAAATAGGAAAGTTAAATGAGAAAAAAAAAGAAAGGAATATAAGGAATGTTAAAGAAGAGGCAATATGACGTGTATAATTAAATATGATTTAAAATAAAAAAGATAAGTATTTAAAATTGAATAATATTAAAATAAAAAAATATCAAAGAGCGTGAAATAAAGGAAATAAAAAGAAAAAGTGTTAAAAAATAAATAAGAATAATTTAAGATAAAATTTATTAATATAACATCTATCGTCATTAAATAATAGATATTAAATTAATAATAATCTATTTATATTATCATTCTAGAAATTTTAATAATAAAAAATATGTTATATTATTTTTTAATATTTTAAATAAGTTATTAGTATAATATTCATATATTATATCATATAACTTATACTATATCTTTATAATTATTATAAATAATATTATTATAATAAAAATTGATTCAATCTTATCAAACTCTATTGGATCGATTCAATCGCGACTCAATAATAAGTTCGATCCGGTATTATGAAAATATTGATCATGAGACTATATAACTAGAGATCCGTATCAAAATATTACATGCTTTTACTTGTCCTATCTCCATCAATTGATAGGTAACAATACACGTATGTGGATGGGGCATACGTCTTAATTAATTAAATTGTTTATGCTTGCTCTAATATCTCACATCATCCGACAGTGTGACGAAGAATTTTGTCATGTAGTTTCACACAAGGGATCTGAATATCAAATTAGATCAGCGAAATTTTACAATGATCGATCAGATAGATGTATCTTTCATTAAGATGTTGGATCTTCCACTTGGAGGTCAAGGATCCTAGTTTTATTACGGTCCTTTTTTTTTCTCTTCATGTGTGGTCCTTTTATTTTTTTTTTATAATGCTTGCATAATCTTTGTGATGTGCTAGGAGATCGCTAAAATCTTTTCCATTTAGTAGGATGAGTTAATTAATGTTGATAGTTCAAGAAAGAAATATGTTACTTTAATTGTTTTTTTATCTTTAGGATTGATTCTTAAGGAAAAGCCACTATCTTATGATACTTGAACAATAGTGTCTTCCCATAAAATGCATGTATCTTAGAAATCCCCCATCTCGTTAGGCTATAAATATATACTTCATAATGTAAATAATATCCTTTAAATTTAATGTCGTCTCTTCATAATATATTAAATAATATTAAAATTTAATGGCATCAAATGGAGTAAGTTAATCCTTTTCTGGTAATCTTATCATTAATGTGGTGCATAAAACAGGGAAAGAATATTGAAGTAACTAAAAACTTCGAGGGAAAAAAAAAGGAAGAACGAGATTCTTTCAGCCACAATAGTATATATCACAAGTTTGCCAAGGTTTTACCATTTATAATTTTATTTTCTATTGAAAAAAATGCGACTTTTTTTTTCGGTGGGTGCGACATGTTTATTATTCGGCAATGACAAGTAAAAAAGTAGTATTAGGGTTATGGTCTTAGACGCCCAACTATAAATCTTTAATGTTTAACTTCAGTAATATAAAAGTTACAAATTTAGTCCTTAAAGTTGTGTTTTGTCACGCAATCACTTTTATGAAGTTCCATCTAATTTCTGTGTTAGTTTTTCTTTAATGTCTGTGAAATATTGTTTATCTTGTTTATAATAACAACAAGAAATTTCATATGATTAGCGATACAATACATAATCTCCAAAGAAATATTAGACAGGGACACATTAGCATCGACCCAACATCACAAGATTGTGATGTTGACGTTCCAATAGTGTCGCTCTAAAGCCAACAGGAAAGACGACGTTATTAGCGTCAATTATCAAGTTATCGATGATAGCGGGACATTATAGCCGGCTGTCATGTTGATTTAGAGTAATTTTTGAAAATAATATAGGATATCTTTAAGTTAAAGTTAAATTTGATTGATCCATCTTTAATTAATTGTCTCTCAACAAAAATACAATATCCAATTTTTTTAAAAAATGTTGGAATCAATATGTTTTAATTTTTCTATTTTGTTGATATATTTATTCTTTTTTTACTACTTTGTATCTCTTGCCTTTCTATTTTTCTAATTATTTTTTTCAAAATATAAATAAGCGGACCAAAGCATTTATGTGGTGTCTACCAATGAAGTAGCTCAAAAATTCATTGTGCTAAAAATAGAATATTACATACCTAGTTCATATTAAGTAAATTAAAATTTAAAATAATCAAATATTACTACCAAGAGATAACTACCTAGAAATTTTGTTTTCTCTATTTTGATTATCTTCAACACATATAAATTGAACCCTTCTTCTTACTTTTGCATCAATTGAATCTTTTAATCAAACAAATATTTTCATGGACTCTTCATTCGTTAGTAAAAACGCTCTTATGATGCTATACTAGATACTAGAACAACGAGCAAATGTTGAACCATGAAGAAAAATATAGGATAGGAAGGTTCATTAACTTTCCGCCGTGATAAAATATTTATGTTATGTGTAAGAGCTTCACTTCTAAAACTATAATATTTTAATTCATTTTCATGACCTTTTGTTGAATTAGATGAATTATCACTGGTTAACTATTGAGAAAAGTGAAAAGTAGTTAAAAATCTAGATGATAAAGAACTACCTTTATTTTCATAATAGTTATAAAGTTTTATTTATTATTTTCAGATGTATTTTTTCTTTTTTAAGATTTTCTTTTTTGTCATTCCAATTATGTTAAATTTATCTATTAAGTTATTAGTTATGGATTTTATGAGGTTTTCTTTACACATATGGTCTATATTAACTATTAAATTTGCTAAAGTTGAAATTATTTTCAATATTTGTTAAATATTTCTAAACATTACTTTTTAATTTAGAGGTTTTTTAATGATTGGGTCCAATAATAACAATTGATCTTTCACTTGTATTACTATTATTATCATCGTCGTCGTCGTCTTCGTCATCGTCATAGTCGTCGTCGTTGTTAATAGTTAGTAGTACTACTACTGTTATTAGGAAGCTGAGGATATTAAAAAATTACCACCCTAAGATACTAATTCACTTTCGTGTAATTTAATTGTGATTCTTCTCTACGATGAATATTATTCTTGAAATCCTTATTAAAAAAAGGTACTCAAAAGTCAGCAAAATACCATTTTCTTTTTTAGAAAATAATACTAAACATATAAAAAATAATTACAAAAATAAATTACAATAAAATATTTTGAACTAAAAATCAATAGTGTTTATTGTTAGACTGGTTCAATGATAATGGCAAGTTGGGTAATTAAAAACTGATGAATTTGATAGTGAAAATTTACATTTGAGAGTTATTTAAAGGCAATTAATGTTTTAATACTTAATTTTAAAAAACCTTAAAGACTCGGCTTATGTGGACACTCTTTTCCGTTGCGACTTGTGCAGACGTCATGAACAATTCAAATTCATATCATTATTGACTCTTGGTAGTGGAACATTGTTTGTTTTTTCTCACAATCCACCTTGAGTACATGAAACATGGGAGATCTTACATGCCACATGGAAGGTCCATTGAGTTTTCCATGTTTATATCATTTAATTGTGAATTGATGTATAAATGCATGGATCATGGAGTGCTTCCATGTCAATACAACACTCAACAGACCTAAGATTAATCTATATCTTATACACACATGAATGATTATCGAGTTAACGGACCATGCTAAGGAAGGACTTATAAATTATAGGATATATATTGGACTATCGGTACTTGAGCAAATGAATGAAAAGTCTTATCTATATAAGGCCAAGCCCATTAATAAGTTGGGCACCTCATTATAATTCCTCATGGCAAATGGACACCGCTCATGACTCAACCCAATCTTGGATGATAAAAATAAGTCCCAGGACGTTGTTCGATTAGGATGCGTTTGGATGGGAACATTTCGCGAGAACTTCGCGAAATGTTCCCAACCACACCCCGTGACGGGAATAAAAAATGTTTCCGTCACGTGACGTTAATTCAAAATGTTCTCGTCCAAGAACATCGAAGGCGAGAACATTTACTTCTTTTTTTTGTCGAGTCGCAATCTTTTTTTTTTAATTTCATCTATTTTTTAATTATTTTAGTTTATATGTATATATAATTTATAATATATTAATACATTATTAAGGATATTATAAAATAATTTATTAAATGTTATTAATTAAAAACTATAAAATAATTAGTTCTTATAATTAATAAATATTTTATTAATTAAACTATTCAATTATTTTTTAAAAAATAAATTATATTTGGATTTTAAAATGTACGTAAATTATAATATTAATAATGTTTAAAATGTTTAATCAAAATAAATAAAAATAATATTAACAATATAACAATTTGCGTAAATTATAATATTAATAATATATTCTCATTTACTATAATTTTATACCTCATAAAATAATAAATTATATTCTTAGTTCTTACTTTTTATCCAAACACCTATTAAAACTTATCCATCACATCAACTTTTTAAATCCCCATCATCCAAACACCAACCCAAACTTTTCTATCACATCAATTAGTTCTCGAGAACAATATCTCGTACCAAACGCAGCCTTAAAGAACTAAAATGTTCTAAAAGTACGAATAAATTGTGCAGAACAAAATTGTTCTGGTGTTGGTCTTTCCATGATCAAGAACTCGGATGTTCTTTGTAACGCCCCGAGACCCACGTGACTTTCACGTGCTCAGAGTCGTCCCAAAGGCGCTACTCAATTTTCTATAAAACATTTTTTGCGGAATATAAACAATAAATGCGAAAGACTTTTTCAATAATAACAGCTAATAATTCATTATATTCAAAATAATTAAAATATTGATAAGTTCACAATTCTAATAAATGCGGAAATAATAAAAACTAGACAACTCAATCTAGAACATGTGCAACATCTGTCTATCACTGAGCATAGCCACCTGCAGGATCATCCTCTATCAAAGTACTCTCACCTGCACGGATCCAGGTACAGGGAAATATCCATGAGTATAAAAATACTCAGTACGTAGGGTCTACTAAACAATCAATATGCTCAATCGAAAATAAGATATAATCAATGATGAGTCAATTGAGCAATCAATACAATAATCAATTTACAATATAACGATTTATCAACATGAGCAACTATATCAAGTTATGGTCAAAAGACCAATCAATAGAGATAGCAATTAATAATTGCCTAATCAATTGGATTGATGATTCAATATAACAATAGGACAATAAAGTCATAAATCAATAGGAAGGATCATAAAAAGATCAGATGATCGATCAATATTGATTTAGTAATTAAATGTCTGATCACTATGACACTATTCAATTTAACAATTTTCAATTCAATATCAATGGTCATTGGTCAATTACAATTCAATTCGATTCAATGGGCGGAGGCAATGCCAATCAACGCCGGTATTCCAAATGACCATGATCTATTCAATTCAATTTAGTTTCAATCCAATTCAATTTAATTCGATTCTATTTCAATTCAATTCAATTTATAATGTTCGGAGTTATCCAATTCAATGAGGAGCGCTCAGTCAATTAAGGGACACCATGCCACTTTCATGCAGGCCAGTGGGGGATCAGTGCCACGGCAAGCCCAATACGATTCAATGGGTTCGTGTATGGTGGGGAACGAGTGACCATACACAGGACAGCCATAGTTTTTACACTATCTGCCCCATTCAATTCAATTCAATTCAATTGGTCCCGGCTTAGTGGCAATCAGTGAACATGGACCCAGTAGCTTTCGACTTTTATCTTGTTTACCTAAAATGTCTATCTTTTAGCAATTTAATTTAGGTGAAACAAGACCCAATCAGAAAGACTATCGGATCGATATCATAATCAATGATAAGATCGGATATGATAATAAAATAGGATCAGATATGATGACAATATGATTTGATAAGATAATACTATTATCAGGTATGATAATAATATAATCAAGTATAGTGATAATCTAATCAGGATCAATCAATAAGAATACAATCAATATATCATATTTAAATAATAATAATAGATAATCAAAATATACTAACGAAGACCGATTCAATAATATAATCAATATATCACAATATGAATAGGAAGATAAATATAAAAATCTAATAATTATAAATTATAAATAAATATCCCTCGGTCTTTTTTTTCAATGTCTTTATCTAGTAAAAAAAAATTCGATTAACAAATTCTTCCTTCTTGAATAAATCAAAGTCTAAAATTTCTTTCTCATATTTTTATTATATTTTTTTCTTGCTACTTTGTTTCCGTGATAACAGAGATATCCAATTCCTCTGCCTATTGCACTTTCCTCTCTCCTATTTCCTCTCTTTCCTATTGTTCTTTTTTTTTATCCTCCCTATTGTTCTTTTTTTTTTATCCTCTCTCACGTTTCTCTCTCCACATACCAGCACGCACGTTTTTTTTTTCTTCTTTTGGTTTGCTCTCTATTCTCTCTCCAATTCCCTTACACCTTGACCTCTTTATCTCTCCAATTCTTATACACCCTCATCTATTATTTTTTTCGTTTGCGTGATGTTACAGACCTCTTTTGTTTTTCTGCACTATTTTTTTTTCCTTCTCCATATTATGATGCGGCTGCAATCTCTCAATTTCCCCTTTTTTTTGGGTTGCTTTTCTCTCTCCAAATTATTTAGTGCCTCTATGCAATGTGCCTCTCCTCCTATTTGTTATAATAATTTTTTTTTTCTCTCGATAAGATTGGTACAAAACTCCCTCTCTTTCTTTCTCCAATTAATTCGCGCGACGAAATCAAAATCAATCATTCAATAAAATAATTGTTGCAATAATAAACCTAGGGATTATTGCGATAATAAACCTACGGATCCCCCCTACATACCTCGTAGCCGTTCGACGTTGAATCATGCATTGTCATGCCTCTGCCGTCGGACACCAAGAACCAAAGAAAATGAAATTACTTTGACGGCTAACCTTCAAGGTTTATTTATAGGCTCTTAAATCTTTATCTCCAATTCATCTATAACTTACAATCCTAATCAAATTTAATCTTTTAATTAATATCTTTTAACAATTTTGATTTGTTTTAATAATTAAATAATTCTGAATTTAAATAAATATCCCATTATACATTTTTATCCTTAATTAAACTCCTCCCCTATTTTCCTTTATTTTCGGAATTATTTATTATAATAATATTAATGATCATTTTTCTCAAAATAAATAATAAAATATTATTTTTCTAACTCTCAAAAATTGGGGTCGTTACATCATAACCTCCTTAAAAATAAATTCGTCCTCGAATTTGCGTAAACAAAACTACATCATCTACCTAACAAATTTGAAAAAAATCTTTTCTGATTTCAACTTTTCATTTTAAAATGTCATCTTCATCTTCATGATGTGTCCTACGTATGTTAGATCTCCATTTTGATTCAATTCTTGTAATATCACTATGTTAGCCTACTATTTTTGTCTCATGTGGACTACCTTCAACATTTCTTGATGAAGCAAATTTTGTCAACATCCTTTTGAATGTGCGTCAGTTATTCTCATGACGAGAATTGTCATCAACGAACTGTCCATCAACCTCGCTCCAGCTGATAGGTGAGCAATAATGCCTTCCATACATGACTATGAAGTGGCATGCCTATGTCAGAGTGGCGACTGTTGCCACATACTAACTTCGCTAGTGGGAGCTGATTGTTCCAACTATCACTCCGGTCTAATGCAAGTCCAGAACATTTTTTTTAAGGTCTGAATTGTCCATTCAGACTATTCATTCATCTGTGAATGGAAGGTGATTTAGAAGTTCAACCACATCCCAATTGCTCTATAGATGCTCCATCAGAATTGGTCTATGCATTGTAGATTCTTATCCTACGCGATGGATATCAACACTCCATGTAGTCGGATAACCTCCTTAAAAAAAAGAATGACCATGAGGCTTTCGATGGACTAACCTTTCTCTAATGGGTATGACATTGGCTATTTTAATATATCGATCATCTATTACTCATATCACATTGTGTCCATGTAAAGCCCTCTAATAACATCCATCGGTATCTCTTTTTTTTTTTTAAAAAAAAAGGGCATCGTTGTCAATTCCTTCTCCAATTTTTAAAACCTATTTTTAGCCTTTCTTGAGCCATTCAATTTTTTTTATATCATTTTTTTTGTGAGGTTTGTCCATGGTGATATTGTCGCATAGTAATCTGGTGCGACTCTTTGAAAATATCTTGCATGTTTAAGGAAGTTCCTTTTTTCTTTCTTTAACACACCTTTTGGTTGAACCCATTTGGTTATAATATCCATCTTTTGATATTCCATCTATGCAATATTCCTGAGGAACATTATCTCATTCTGCCAAAATTTGTATTTCGAGACTTTGACACATACTTATTTCTCTTAATGTTGGAGTGCAATCTGCAATATGTTTCGCATGTTCCTCTAGGCTCGACAAATATAATAGAATGTCATCGATCTTGGGTTAACCAATGTAGTAACAACTATACTATAATTTTTCAACATACTTGGATACTGTCCTTCTTCCATACCATTATGTGTGCACTTCATCACTTTTTCTATTGAGTTCGAGTGCTCGACTTTTTACGGTAAATTATGAGCACCAACTAATCGATAACCTCCTTAGAAATATTGTCATATGAGTGCTTTCATTAAACACTCTACTTTTCAATGGTCAATTTTTTTTTTAAAAGTAAACTATAAACTATATTCATTCCATATTACACATGCTATTTGGATATACAAAATATACAAGGACTAGTTGGAGTGGAGATTTCAATTTCGACTTGATTAAGCTTCAAGTCATATGTCATAACATATCAATCTATTTGGGTGATTTCAGCACCATTCTTGGAGGCCTATTGTTGTCGTAGAGGTTCGACCCATTTTGATTCATCGCAATCTCTTGCGAAGTGACTCATTTTGCCACAATTTAGGCATGCACCCATTGCCCAATAACATTCACCGAGATGCATTTTGTGGCAGTAATTATATAATTCTCTATGTGGTGGAGGATCATTCCGTGTTGGATATGACTTTCCTCGGTTGTAGTTTTCGTGATGCCGCTTCTCTCTTCTTTGATGTTTTCTATCTTTACTCCAAATATGATTATGATCATTATATATATATCCTCTTGATTCGGTTGAGTTGCGTTTGTTATGTCGTCATTTTCACGCATGGTAGCAAACTCTTTCGCAACTTGAAGGGTATGATAGTTACAACATTTTACCCGTCCTCGGAGGCTTGGCTTGAGACCTTCCACCCATTGCTTAACGCGATTCCTCTCTGATTGACGTCGAGTAACATACTTCTCCAACTTTAAGAATTCGATCATGTAGTCCTCGACTGTCATGGTATCCTGTTGTAGATCTCGATATTCCTTCCATTTTCTCGCTCTTCGGAAAATAGGTAATAGCGATCCTTGAATATCTTTTTAAACTTTCTCCAAGAAATTAGGTCCTTTTCCGGAGAATGTGCAGCCTTTGTTGTGTTCTACCAATGCCTAACGTCACCTGTTAAACGCCTCGTAGCACATATAGTCTTGCAGTTCTCACCGCAGTCTTTCTTCACTAGGGTTTGGCCAATTTCTTCTAGCCACCTATAGGCTTTCTCGAAGTCACCCTTCCCATCAAATTGGGGAGACTGTAAGTTGAGAAAACGCTTAACAATCTCTTTTCGATTATCGTGAAGGGGAACATCATGACTCTTAGTATTACTATAGTCTCTGTACATTGAACAAGATTCATATGATGATGATCCATGGTTCGAACATTTCTCTTGATGTTCATTGATCCATTCATTATTTACTCATGGGCCTTGGGCCGCTTGGCCATCCTCCTGTGTATCTTGAGAATTGGATCATCGATATCTAATTCTCGGTCCACGATAAAATTGATAAGAGGTCATCAACTTGGGAGACATCTGTGCTCATCCAACAATAAATAATACGATACAATTCAATATGTAAGAATTCAATATCGATATCGCAATGAAAAACTTACTTGACCCTACTGGATGGCTGTAGTGGTTGCTCGTGACAGTTGCACATGGACTCAATTCTATCTATTAGAGACAGCTAAGAAGTGTCTCTCCTTAGGCTCTGATACCTTTTTTAACGCCCCGAGACCCACGTGACTTTCACGTGCTCAGAGTCGTCCCAAAGGCGCTACTCAATTTTCTATAAAACATTTTTGCGGAATATAAACAATAAATGTGGAAGACTTTTTCAATAATAACAGCTAATAATCCATTATATTCAAAATAATTAAAATATTAATAAGTTCACAATTCTAATAAATGCGGAAATAATAAAAACTAGACAACTCAATCTAGAACATGTGCAACATCTGTCTATCACTGAGCATAGCCACCTGCAGGATCATCCTCTATCGAAGTACTCTCACCTGCACGGATCCAGGTACAGGGAAATATCCATGAGTATAAAAATACTCAGTACGTAGGGTCTACTAAATAATCAATATGCTCAATCGAAAATAAGATATAATCAATGATAAGTCAATTGAGCAATCAATACAATAATCAATTTACAATATAACGATTTATCAATATGAGCAACTATATCAAGTTATGGTCAAAAGACCAATCAATAGAGATAGCAATTAATAATTGCTTAATCAATTGGATCGATGATTCAATATAATAATAGGACAATAAAGTCATAAATCAATAGGAAGGATCAGAAAAAGATCAGATGATCGATCAATATTGATTTAGCAATTAAATGTCTGATCACTATGACACTATTCAATTTAATAATTTTCAATTCAATTTCAATGGCCATTGGTCAATTACAATTCAATTCGATTCAATGGGCGGAGGCAATGTCAGTCAACGCCAGTATCCAAATGACCATGATCTATTCAATTCAATTCGATTTCAATCCAATTCAATTCGATTCAATTTTAATTCAATTCAATTCAATTTATAATGTTCGGAGTTATCCAATTCAATGAGGAGCGCTCGGTCAATTAAGGGACACCATGCCACTTTCATGCAAGCCAGTGGGGGATCAGTGCCACGGCAAGCCCAATATGATTCAATGGGTTCGTGTATGGTGGGGGACGAGTGACCATACACAGGACAGCCATAGCTTTTACACTATCTGCCCTATTCAATTCAATTCAATTCAATTGGTCCCGGCTTAGTGGCAATCAGTAGACATGGGCGCAGTTGCTTTCGACTTTTATCTTATTTACCTAAGATGTCTATCTTTTAATAATTTAATTTAGGTAAAACAAGACTCAATCAGAAAGATTACTAGATCAATATCATAATCAATTATAAGATTGGATATGATGATAAAATATAATGACGATATGATCCGGTATGATGATACTATGATCAAGTATGATAATAACATAATAACAATTTGATCGGATCAGACAATATATCATACTTAAATAATAATCACAATAAAATAATCGTTATAAAATTGACAATTAAAATCACTAATCATATTAAAATAAATGAATACCTCCCGGTTCCCATCTCTATTTTTTTTTCTTTTCTATTCAATTCCCTGGGAAAAGAAATAAAACGATTTTCCCTTTTTTTCTAAATTCGAAACTAAAAAAAATGAAAAGAACTCCATGGCACCTAACCTTTTATTTTCCATATTTTTTTTCTACTCCCTTTCTCGACTGAGAGAGGTCTTCATCTCATTTTTTTTTTTTTCTCTCTTGTACATCCGACGCCTTCTTCTTGTACAGAAGGCAGAAGGAAAAAAAAAAGAGAGAGAAGGTATCAGAGCCTAAGGAGAGACACTTCTTAGCTGTCTCTAATAGATAGAATTGAGTCCATGTGCAACTGTCACGAGCAACCACTACAGCCATCCAGTAGGGTCAAGTAAGTTTTTCATTATGACATAGTCGTTGACTACTTACTTATGGAATTGTATTGTATTGTTTATTATTGAGTGAGCACAGATGTCTTTCAAGTTGATGACCTCTCATCAATTCTATCATGAACCGAGAAATAGATATCGATGATCGAATTCTCAAAGTGCAGAGGAGGATGGTCAAGCGGCCCAAGGCCCACAAGTAAATAATGAATGAATCAATGAACATCAAGAGGAACGTTCGAACCATGGATCATCATCATATGAATCTTGTTCAATGTACAGAGACTATAGTAATACTAAGACTCATGATGTTCCCCTTCACGATAATCGAAAAGAGATTGTTAAGCGTTTTCTCAACTTACAGTCTCCCCAATTTGATGGGAAGGGTGACTTCGAGAAAGCTTATAGGTGGCTAGAAGAAATTGGCCAAACCCTAGTGAAGAAAGACTGCGGTGAGAACTACAAGACTATATGTGCTACGAGGCGTTTAACAGGTGACGTTAGGCATTGGTAGAACACAACAAAGGCTGCACATTCTCCGGAAAAGGACCTAATTTCTTGGAGAAAGTTTAAAAAGATATTCAAGGATCGCTATTACCTATTTCCCGAAGAGCGAAAAAATGGAAGGAATATCGAGATCTACAACAGGATACCATGACAGTCGAGGACTACATGATCGAATTCTTAAAGTTGGAGAAGTATGTTACTCGACGTCAATCAGAGAGGAATCGCGTTAAGCAATGGGTGGAAGGTCTCAAGCCAAGCCTCCGAGGATGGGTAAAATGTTGTAACTATCATACCCTTCAAGTTGCGAAAGAGTTTGCTACCATGCGTGAAAATGACGACATAACAAACGCAACTCAACCGAATCAAGAGGATATATATATAATGATCATAATCATATTTGGAGTAAAGATAGAAAACATCAAAGAAGAGAGAAGCGGCATCACGAAAACTACAACCGAGGAAAGTCATATCCAACACGGAATGATCCTCCACCACATAGAGAATCATATAATTACTGCCACAAAATGCATCTCGGTGAATGTTATTGGGCAATGGGTGCATGCCTAAATTGTGGCAAAATGAGTCACTTCGCAAGAGATTGCGATGAATCAAAATGGGTCGAACCTCTACGACAACAATAGGCCTCCAAGAATGGTGCTGAAATCACCCAAATAGATTGATATGTTATGACATATGACTTGAAGCTTAATCAAGTCGAAATTGAAATCTCCACTCCAACTAGTCCTTATATATTTTGTATATCCAAATAGCATGTGTAATATGGAATGAATATAGTTTACAGTTTACTTTTCAAAAAAAAAAAATTGACCATTGAAAAGTAGAGTGTTTAATGAAAGCACTCATATGACAATATTTCTAAGGAGGTTATCGATTAGTTGGTGCTCATAATTTACCGTAAAAAGTCGAGCACTCGAACTCAATAGAAAAAGTGATGAAGTGCACACATAATGGTATGGAAGAAGGACAGTATCCAAGTATGTTGAAAAATTATAGTATAGTTGTTACTACATTGGTTAATCCAAGATCGATGACATTCTATTATATTTGTCGAGCCTAGAGGAACATGCGAAACATATTGCAGATTGCACTCCAACATTAAGAGAAATAAGTATGTGTCAAAGTCTCGAAATACAAATTTTGGCAGAATGAGATAATGTTCCTCAGGAATATTGCATAGATGGAATATCAAAAGATGGATACTATAACCAAATGGGTTCAACCAAAAGGTGTGTTAAAGAAAGAAAAAAGGAACTTCCTTAAACATGCAAAATATTTTCGAAGAGTCGCACCAGATTACTATGCGACAGTATCACCATGGACAAACCTCACAAAAAAAAAAGGATATAAAAAAAATTGAATGGCTCAAGAAAGGCTAAAAATAGGTTTTAAAAATTGGAGAAGGAATTGACAACGATGCCCTTTCTTTTTTTTTTTTTAAAAAGAGACCTTCAAGTCAAGGATGTTATGTCGCCCACAACTATGCATACAACCCCCGCATGGCATGAGTCGTGATGCTATATAGGAAGAAGATAGTTGCCAATACATTAAGACGATTAGATATCGAATTAGCAATTATGGTCTTCACCCCAAGAATCGGTGACACAATGTGTAGGGCGAAGAGTTTGAATTCTCCACGAACCACCAAAGTTGAGGTACACTTCCGAACATTTGTCGAAAAAAAAGAGGGATCCACTTATTGAAAGATTACGAGTTTGTCAAAGCAAACTCAATTGAGCATATGTTAAGCAGAAAGGTCACTTGCTCATTTGGCGGTGAGCCGACAGAATATGAGCATTGAGCAATTGTATCGTTCAAGTCAGTCTAGTAACCAACATTGATGGTGTAAGAATAGCAACACATCTTACATGCAATCGAAATTACTATGGAAGGTCGACAAATGAAAGTGGAGCATCAGGGGTCACATGGTGTACTACAAGAGCTTGAAAATTCTCAATAGCATTAAAAAAAAAAAGATAACGATGGATGTTATCAGAGGGCTTGACATGGACATAATGTGATAGGAGTAATAGAGGATCGATATATTAAAATAGCCAATGTCATACCCATTAGAGAAAGGTTAGTCCATCGAAAGCCTCATGATCATTTTTTTAAGGAGGTTATCCGACTACATGGAGTGTTGATATCCATCGCGTCGGATAAGAATCTACAATGCATAGACCAATTCTGATGGAGCATCTATAGAGCAATTGGGATTTGATATCCATCGCGTCGGATAAGAATCTACAATGCATAGACCAATTCTGATGGAGCATCTATAGAGCAATTGGGATGTGGTTGAACTTCTAGATCACCTTCCATTCACAGACGAATGAGTAGTCTGAATGGTCAATTCAGACCTTAAAAAAAATGTTCTGGACTTACATTAGACCGGAGTGATAGTTGGAATAATCAGCTCCCACTAACGAAGTTAGTATGTGGCAATAGTCGTCACTCTGACATAGGCATGCCACTTCATAGTCATGTATGGAAGGCATTATTGCTCACCTATCAGCTGGAGCGAGGTTGATGGACAGTTCGTTGATGACAATTCTCGTCATGAGAATAACTGACGCACATTCAAAAGGATGTTGACAAAATTTGCTTCATCAAGAAATGTTGAAGGTAGTCCACATGAGACAAAAATAGTAGGCTGACGTAGTGAGATTACAAGAATTGAATCAAAATGGAGATCTAACATACATAGGACACATCATGAAAATGAAGATGACATTTTAAAACGGAAAGTTGAAATCAGAAAAGATTTTTCAAATTCATTAGGTAGATGATGTAGTTTCGTTTACGCAAATTCGAGGACGAATTTATTTTTAAGGAGGTTATGATGTAACGACCCTAATTTTTGAGAGTTAGAAAAATAATATTTTATTATTTATTTTGAGAAAAATGACCATTAATATTATTATAATAAATAATTCCGAAAATAAAGGAAAATAGGGGAGGAGTTTAATTAAGGATAAAAATGTATTACGGGATATTTATTTAAATTCGGAATTATTTAATTATTAAAATAAATCAAAATTGTTAAAAGGGATTAATTAAAAGATTAAATTTGATTAGGATTGTAAGTTATAGATGAATTGGAGATAAAGATTTAAGAGCCCTATAAATAAATCCTTAGAGTCGATCGTCAAAAGAGTTTTCTTTTCTATGGGTTCTTGGTGTCCGACGGCAGAGGCATGGCAAGGCATGATTCAACGTCGAACGACTACGAGGTACGTAGGGGGGATCCGTAGGTATAATGCATCGTATGATTATTTATTTAGATTAATTGTCGCACTGCAAATTGTGTGATAATTGATTTCTGGGTAAAGTGCGCCCTCGCTTTTCTTAATTATTGAGAAAAAAATAATAACACATAGGATAAAGGTTAGATTAAGGGCGCATGCGCACTGGAGAGATAATTAAAAAAAAAAAGAATTCCGCGTTTGACGTCGAAGTAAAAAAAAAAAAGGTAAACACGTCAGAGGGATTTTTTTTTTCCTTCGCGATGTGTAAATTTCGCTTTCGCGTTTATTTCATGGTGTGCAATTCCTTCCTGATGTTGAAAATTACAATAGACGTTTCGGCTTGCGTCAGACAATAGGACAGTAATTTAAATAAAAAATTAATGGGCCACAGAATAGGTAGAGAGAGAGAGAAAGGCAAACTTTTGTTGAAGTAATGGAGAGAGATAAGGGATTATGGCAAAGATAAAAAAAACGTGCTGCTGGTGGAGAGAGAAACGGAGAGAGGATAAAAAAACAATTAGTTGGCATGCTGGAAAAGAAGGATTGTAATTTCCTTCGGTTATAATTTTCCGACGAGGAAAGTTATTTACTGAATTTTATAGGCCAACATGAAAAGAAATAGAAAAGAAAAAAAAAGAAGAATTGAGTGTTATTTTATTAGTTGATTTTATTTTAATTATCAGTTTTATAGTAATTATCTTGTTATCATTATGACGGAGTATGATATGTTGATTGTATTATTGTTAATTATTATGATAACATGGTTATCATTCCTTATTAATATTGTGATATATTAATTATATTATTATTGATCGCTCTTGATTATCATGCCTGATTATATTATTTATCATACTTGATAATAATATTAGCACATCATATGATCGTATTGTCATCATATCTGATCATATTTTATTATCCTATCCGATCTTATCATTGATTATGATACTGATCCAGTAGTCTTTCTGATTGGGTCTTGTGTTTTACCTAAATTAAATTGTTTAAAGATAGACATTTTAGGTAAACAAGATAAAAGCCGAAAGCTACTGGGCCCATGTTCACTGATTGCCACTAAGCCGGGACCAATTGAATTGAATTGAATGGGGCAGATAGTGTAAAAACTATGGCTGTCCTGTGTATGGTCACTCGTCCCCCACCATACACAAACCCATTGAATCGTATTGGGCTTGCCGTGGCACTGATCCCCCACTGGCCTGTATGAAAGTGGCATGGTGTCTCTTAATTGACTGAGCGCTCCTCATTGAATTGGATAACTCCGAACATTATAAATTGAATTGAATTGAAATAGAATCGAATTAAATTGAATTGGATTGAAACTAAATTGAATTGAATAGATCATGGTCATTTGGAATACCGGCGTTGATTGGCATTGCCTCCGCCCATTGAATCGAATTGAATTGTAATTGACCAATGGCCATTGATATTGAATTGAAAATTATTAAATTGAACAGTGTCATAGTGATCAGACATTTAATTGCTAAATCAATATTGATCGATCATCTGATCTTTTTCTGATCATTCTTATTGATTTATGACTTTATTGTCCTATTGTTATATTGAATCATCGATCCAATTGATTAAGCAGTTATTAATTGCTATCTCTATTGATTGGTCTTTTGACCATAACTTGATATAGTTGCTCATATTGATAAATCGTTATATTGTAAATTGATTATTGTATTGATTGCTCAATTGACTCATCATTGATTATATCTCATTTTCGATTGAGCATATTGATTATTTAGTAGACCCTACGTACTGAGTATTTTTATACTCATGGATATTTCCCTGTACCTGGATCCGTGCAGGTGAGAGTACGTTGATAGAGGATGATCCTGCAGGTGGCTATGCTCAGTGATAGATAGATGTTGCACATGTTCTAAATTGAGTTGTCTAGTTTTTATTATTTCCGCATTTATTAGAATTGTGAACTTATTAATATTTTAATTATTTTGAATATAATGGATTATTAGCTGTTATTATTGAAAAAGTATTCCGCGTTTATTGTTTATATTCCGCAAAAATGTTTTATAGAAAATTGAGTAGCGCCTTTGGGACGACTCTGAGCACGTGAAAGTCACGTGGGTCTCGGGGCGTTACAGAAGGTATCAGAGCCTAAGGAGAGACACTTCTTAGCTGTCTTTAATAGATAGAATTGAGTCCATGTGCAACTGTCACGAGCAACCACTGCAGCCATCCAGTAGGGTCAAGTAAGTTTTTCATTATGACATAGTCGTTGACTACTTACTTATGGAATTGTATTGTATTGTTTATTATTGAGTGAGCACAGATGTCTTTCAAGTTGATGACCTCTCATCAATTCTATCATGAACCGAGAAATAGATATCGATGATCAAATTCTCAAAGTGCAGAGGAGGATGGTCAAGCGGCCCAAGGCCCATGAGTAAATAATGAATGGGCCGATACACATCAGGAGGAACATATGAATCTCGTTCAACATATAGAGAATATAGCAATACTTATGGTGATGACGTTTCTCCTCACGATGATTGAAAAGAGATGGTTAAAAGTTTTCTCAGATTACAGCCTCCCCAATTTGACGGGAAGGGCGACTTCGAGAAAGCCTATAGGTGGCTGAAAGAAATTGACCAAACTCTAGTGAAGATGGACTGCGGTGAGAACTGCAAGACTATATGTGCTACGAGGCGTTTAACAGGTGACGCTAGGCATTGGTGGAACACAACAAAGGCTGGCACATTATCCGGAAAAGGACCTAATTCCTTGGAGAAAGTTTAAAAAGATATTCAAGGATCGCTATTACCTGTTTCTCGAAGAGCGAGAAAACGGAAGGAATATCGAGATCTACAACAGGATACCATGACAGTCGATGACTACATGATCGAATTCTTAAAGTTGGAGAAGAATGTTACTCGACGTCAATCAGAGAGAAATCGCGTTAAGCAATGGGTGGAAGGTCTCAAGCCAAGCCTCCGAGGACGGGTAAAATGTTGTAACTATCATACCCTTCAAGTTACGAAAGAGTTTGCTACCATGCGTGAAAATGACGACATAACAAACGCAACTCAACCGAATCAAGAGGATATATATATATAATGATCATAATCATATTTGGAGTAAAGATAGAAAACATCAAAGAAGAGAGAAGCGGCATCACGAAAACTACAACCGAGGAAAGTCATATCCAACACGGAATGATCCTCCACCACATAGAGAATCATATAATTACTGCCACAAAATGCATCTCGGTGAATGTTATTGAGCAATGGGTGCATGCCTAAATTGTGGCAAGATGAGTCACTTCGCAAGAGATTGCGATGAATCAAAATGGGTTGAACCTCTATGACAACAATAGGCCTCCAAGAATGGTGCTGAAATCACCCAAATAGATTGATATGTTATGACATATGACTTGAAGCTTAATCAAGTCAAAATTATAATCTCCACTCCAACTAGTCCTTAGATATTTTATATATCCAAATAGCATGTGTTATATGGATCCGTGCAAGTATAAGTGTGCACATCGAATAAAATTTAATGATGATAGTTGACTAAAATAATCTAATTCTAAAAGTGTTTAGGTGCAACTACTAGAACAAGACCTTGCTCCTTTATTCTCGATTAGAACAACTATTGGAACAAAGACAGGCAATTGATTTATATTAGAGGATTGATAAAAAAAATATTCTTGGACTTATTACTTTTAATGTTGGATTGATAGAATGAGATCTCTCCTCTGATTCTATTGGGCTTAAGCCCATTTCATAACACCAAAACAAGGGAATCCTTGCTTTTGTTTGGCTATTAATCTCGGGGTTTATGTAGTCCGGACCTATTCCCATCTTTCCTATAAAATTCTGTAGACTTACTTACTCTTTAAATAATAACAATAATTATTATTACTACAGAAAATCTAAAAATATCTTTTTTCTTTCTTTTTATAGAGTTCTCACTCACTCACGTCATCGTTGATATGATATTTATAAATTATAGATAATTAATTTTTTCTAGACTTAGTTTTTTGGCACAATTAATCAGCGAAATGAGATGTTCTTTTATGTTTTTAAATATTTTCTCAGTTTATTTGCAGTAAAGAAATATTTCTTCCTGCTACAATTATTTTTTTTACAAAACAAAAAGATGGATATTCGGATTCCCCCCTCCGCAACCCCATCGTTAAATCCTGAGATTTAGCAGAGCAAGGGACGACAGGAATCTCAAACCATCTCCTCCGCCTCCGGTCGTCGTCGCCCTCAATCTCATCTCCCTCCTCCGTCCTCTTCACTATCTCCGTGTGCGGGTAAGCAAAGCAAACCGGAACCAACTCCTCTTTCTACGATCTGAAACTTTCATTTACCACTTTGATCAATCGTAAGGGCTTTTCTTGTCCTCTGGAAGGAGAAAAAAGGATTAAGCACTTACTTTAATTTCTCCGAAATCAATATGTAGCTTTAAATACAGTTTCTTTCCTTTCAGATGCTTCTTCAATTACTGTGTTGACGTCTGCGATCATGGGTGATGAAATTGATCTTACTGGTGATGGAGGTGTACTGAAGACAATTGTCAGGAAAGCTAAACCTGATGCAATCGCTCCATCTGACAGCCTTCCTTTTGTTGATGGTATTGGGAACTTTTAACATGCTTTTCTCTCATAAAAAATGTTACGTCATAAAATGTAAGATCTGTAGTTTGTCTAACATGATGTTAGTCAACTCTTTCTATCATTTGGCTTTGTATTTTTGAAGAATTTTGGAATGTTGTTTCCTCTCTTTGATATCTCAGAAGTTTAATTTTTCATCGAGATGCCCCAAAAAAATGTTTTTCCTTGAGAGTTTGAATCAGTAGTTAGTCTCTTTCTTACTTTTAATCCTTTGTGGAGTGCCCTGATCCCATGGCAAAACTTTTTTCTTGCACATCTTTAATGGTTTCTAGCTGTCCAACTTGCCACTGTAAACTTTTCCTTCTAGATCATTTCACGTAATGAACAGATATGTGGCTTTTCCATGTGTTATCCCAAAGCTAATTGCATGACACTTTGGGTGATTTACGTTTCTCTATGTGAAATCCATTTATTTGTGTGGTACATGCATATGAGAACCAGAGCATTCTTGGGATCTTAGTTTGACATTGAAGGCACAGACTGCAGGAAACAACAAGAAGGATATCCTTTATCTATTAGAAGCTTTTATGCCATATATGACACAACAAGACATCAAAATCTAAGGTCCTCCCAGAAATCTTCAAAATTCAGGGAATATTATCAAAGTAATGAGGCACTTGATCAAAGAGTTAATTATTCATTGCTTGTAGAGGTGCCATTTTATTTGTCATTGTAATTATCAATACATCTACTGATGCCATTTTAAGTGTAATTTTAATTATCCATGCTCTAATGGTGCAAATTTCCATCCTGCATATTTGTACTGATCATAGCATATTTCTCTCATGGTCTTGTTTGCAGTCCATTATGAAGGCACTCTTGCTGAAACTGGTGAAGTTTTTGACACCACGCATGTGGACAACACTATTTTCTCCTTCGAAATCGGGAGCGGCAGTGTTATCAAAGCTTGGGACATTGCCTTGAGGACAATGAAGGTAAATTGCATGGTCCAGGTGTTGAAAATATCCTTTAGGCTTCAATGTCTTATTGCTTATGTGTCTGACATTTGTTCCAGGTTGGGGAGGTTTCAAAAATCACTTGCCAAGCGGACTATGCTTATGGAGTTGCTGGTTCTCCCCCAGAAATACCACCAAAGTAATGCCTATTTTGTCTGCCTGTTTATGTGAAATTAGCAAGAATGTCCTATATGATAATTTCACACTTTTCATTCTGCGCAGTGCAACTCTTATATTTGAGGTGGAGTTGGTAGCCTGCAGGCCCCGTAAAGGTGCTACTGTTAGCAGTGTTTCTGTTGAAAAAGCTCGTTTAGAGTAAGTGAGAAAGAAGATATAGGTAGCATTGCCTGTTTCTGTTACAAGCTCTTCCATCTTTATGCCCACAATTTGATAAAGTGAATTTCTCTAGTAAGTATTTTTTACTGTGAGAATGGATTACTAGCAAGGAGGTAGAGATCCAGGGTTCGCTCATTGATAATGGGAGAGTAAGTTACACAGGACTAGATTGAGACTTTGAGAGGAGGGGAGAAACCACATTTCCAGGTACAATTTGGCAATTACTCATGCATCCCTATTCCCTGTAGACTACCTTTGCATGATGAAGGATGTTGTCCACATAACAATGCTCTCCCTGGTAAAGTGTGCTGTTCCTTTATATCCAATAGCCCCACAGCCCGATATATCCTGGATCTGTATGTGCAATCAATTTGTCGTATGTTCCCAGCCGTGAAGGAACACCAAAAATTGCCACCTCCAATCTACTGTCAGTCCACTCGGCGTTGGCCTCAAGTTTTAGTATTATATACTTATCCATCAAGTTCTAGTTGTTTTCTCTTACATGTTTTATCATGTTCAAGGATCCTCTTTGCTAAAAAACTTTGGGCAGAAAGGGTCTTCAGGTGTTTTTGTTTTTTTTTCTACTATGTTTTCTCATTTAATGGGACAACCTTAAGTGAGTTCTTAGCATTGGAGAGAAACATTCCTGCAGTCTTTCTTGCGAGCCCATATATCTTGAATATGGATGTTTAATGTCTTCGTCATGATAATAATATATGTCTGGTACTTTTTGGATTCAGAGAACTAAAAAAAGAGAGGGAGATAGCTGCAGCAAACAAGGAGGAAGAAAAAAAGAAAAGAGAGGAAGCAAAAGCTGCTGCTGCTGCTAGAATACAAGCCAAGTTAGAGTCAAAGAAACAAGGAAAAGGTAAAGGAAAAGCCAAATAGGCCTTTATCTTTTGGATTTTTCTTTGTTACAAAGACAGTTCAAGAGTCAAGAACCTTTAATGTGGTGGAGAAAAAATAATGTGTTGTCATTGCTTTCCCATTAGAACAAGGATTATCTGCCCTATTCACCTCAGAAAGGAAGTGGATTATGAGCAAAGCTCTATAGTAAATATATGCTCTGCGATATGGATACTATGATTTGTTATGTTATGATTATCTCTGGTTTTTGTTTTCAGACGGGTTGTCCCATTGTTTGTTTCAACAGTCAATTATTAATTCAAGTACATGTGAGAACTGAAGCTGGTGATGCACCATATGGAGGTTTCACCAATCATATTCTTCAAGCGTGACTTGGGGTAAAAAGAAAAAAAAGAGAATAAATAAAGGGAAACAATGGTCTGAATAATTGTTGATCTTCTACCAATTGATTCAATCTTGAATGAAAAGCTAAAGCTGTTCTTTCTGAAGCAGGATATTGAGATCCTGTCCCACAAAATATTCTAGAGTACCTTCTGAGGTCTACAACCCGTTCAATTTGCCTCCCGTTGATAATGGCCAATACTCATAAATGCAACCCCAAACTTTCTGTCCACTTGCCCAGGACTTGATGCTCATTCTATTTTTTTTTTATGGTTTATGAAGTTTTCATATAATTAATGCATGTAGTTTCTTTGTCAATCTGACCATTGATTGCAAGTAGCTAATTATTAGTGTCAATATATATGCTAACGTAGATGGATTATGGAAGTGCATGTGGTTCTTGCAAAGCATATGCATTTAATATATATCTTTTCCAACTTCAGCTTTTAATTTAGAAGATGGTCTTTGGAGCTGTTCTTGGATTCTCCTTTTTCCCCTTTTTTTAAAATTCTGAGTTCTTAACAGAAAGATGACATTGTGACAGTTTGACTGTCCAAAGCATGCAATGTGTGCACTTGATTTACAAATTTAAGAAGGATTTCTTTTAAGGGTGGAGATTCTTTTGATTAAAATACTTGAATGTTCAAACTGTCACATGTTGTGCATTTTGTATTTGTCTACAGTCTTCACCAAAAAACCATTGACCCGAGTTCTCTTTCATCAGTTTCCCTCTTCTTCTGAGTCTTAACAGTTAACACAAAGCTTCCCCTTTCCACCGCCATACGCATAATTCATACACCAACGGAAGAGAACCGACAAGATCTAAACCGCAAAAAGGTTAACAGAGTCAACATTCAAATTTGAGATGTTGATTGTTATGAGTGAAGCATCATCTCATCCTTTTGGAAGGTGAATGAATTTGTTATATGCGTTAAAAGTTTACATATCCAACTTCTAACTTGTCAAATTTCACATTTGTGAAGTATGCACTGATAATAATAATAATGTTAGTCACTGAAACACGAACGGAATTTGCAGAGAACAGCTACAAATTTTCTTTAAGAAAATTCTTCAGTGACAAAATCTTCCTTTTGCTTTTGTTCATTCTACATCGCTAGCTTGTCTTGAATACATGACAGTCCACACATCCCATAACCTCGAGAAGGAGAGAGAAAGAAAACAGAGCCCAAAACCTATACTATATATATGTACAGGAAAACCGAAAGAAGAAACAAACCACTGTAGTTCTGATATTAGTCATCATCTATCCTTCCTGATCTCCACGAACGCATGCTAACTAAACAGTAAACACTTCTTTCCTCCTCGGACAGCCGAAAAGGCCAATCTCCAGGCAAAAAAGGAGGAAGAAAATATAAACACGTACGACCCCTCCAAAATTACTAAGCATTTACGAAGTATATATTGATATCAGTATGTAACTGCTGAAGTGAAGGCATCCATGCACTGTGCGTGGATGCTGAAGGGGTGCGATCAAGAGTAGTCCCTCCAGCAGATGAGCATCGTGACGCAGCGGCGCATGATGTAGAACCGCGCCCTCTGCTCCTTGACCAAGCTCGCGCACCGGCTCGAGAACGACCTCCCGGCGGCCGCGCTCCTCCTCCCTCCCTCCCTCATGCTCATCATGGGCCCCTTCAGGAAAGGCCCCCCGCCGCCTGCCTCTGCCGCGGCCGCCGTAGCTAACGATGACTTTCTGCTGCCGCTGATGCTCGCGTTTCTACTCCCTTTCTTGGATAGCTTCCACTTCTCATCCATGTACAGCTCCATCTTTTGCTTCTTCTTCCTCTTCTTCGAGAACTCTGGATCCGTTCCTCCTCGCTTGTTCTGCTGGGAATGCTATATATGATGATATATATAGGAGTTAACGGGAAGGTGGGGGTGAATAAGGAGGAAGAGAAGGGATTAGCGAGACAGAGTGTGTGTGTAAAACAAGGGTAAGTCTGCAAGGTAGTGGGGAGAGAGTGAGGGCAATGTCTGGTACTTATTTATAGAGCTGGGTGGGGACTGGGGAAAGAGGGGTGAGGCCGTGAGGGAGGGAGGAGAGAGAGAGAGTGGAACGGAACAAGGAGGGGTCCTTGTGCCTCACACCCACAGAACCCTTCTTTATTACCCTGTTGCAGACTTGTAGCTGGTCCTCTCTTTCTCTCTCTACTGTGTATCTACATATATCAGCGACATGAAATCGGAGCAAATATTTTTTTCTCTTTTGCTCATTAAAATATAAAACTACTATAAGAAGCTCTTCCCAAGAGCAGTGTCAGGAGGGGGTTGGGGTGTCTCAGGACTCAGGAGTGCTGCTGCTGCTGCTGCTTTACCACCTTTGGCTTCTCGTACCGTCCATTATTAAACTGCTGCTACTTGCTAGGAGATACAAAACAAAAATCTAAAGCAGATGAGATGTGTGAGAGAGGGCTCCGAAAGGTAAAAGAGAGAGAGAAGACTGTACTTAACTGACTGCAACTGTTCTTTTTTTTTTCCTCTCTCTCTTTCTCTCTGTCTACTCCTACACAAACCCACCTCTCTCAATGGCGTTTTTTGAGTTCAGAGGGCGTCGGACCCCCTCCAACGCTCAGTCCCTCTCAGCTTTTACTTTTGCCGAACTTTGACACATTGCTGCTGCACGCTGATGATGCCCGGCACTGTTCTTGTGCGTGCGTGCGTGCGTGAAGACGTGGACGCAGCAGCAGGAGGACACCCTGGAAACAGCCTATGACAGCCCACGGGCGAGTGAACTGACAGTCGCTTCAGTGCACTGTGCTTTGGTCAAGAAAATAAACGAGCACCAGAAAGAAGAAGGACCACCACCCACACATAATCATAACCTTTCCTTCTCCTCTCCCTCTCTCTCTCCCGCCTCTGCAGTGTCGTTCAACTACATGACAACTGCTATCTTGCACAACATAAACGCATTGTACAACGATCATTATCCATTAGGCTCGCCTTTGCAGCCATATAGATCCATTGAATAGGTGTTTTTACTTCATCAATAAATGATGGTCAGATCATCATCACCATCATAAACTTGTTAGAATTCCTTCCACTCGTTGGATCAATGCATGCAATTAATGAGCGCGTCATTTGGGGACCCCCTCGTGGAAGCAAGTACACGATCATCTCCTCCTTTGAGATGGGGTTGTGGATAACCATCACTTTGCCATCACACATATACATAATGTGTCTGTGAGAGTGAGAGAGAGTGAGCGAAGAGAGATGAAGTTGTCGTACTCGGTGTCATGCGCCATGGCCTTGATTCGGACATGGAATTTTTCCCCACTGTAGAGCCATTGGGACATGGACGAGCGACGACCGTCCCACGTACGTCGATGGGGGATGTTAGGCACATGGGCGTGGAATCCAGCTCAAGGTTTGCCCGACCGGAGCCCGGCATGAACCTCCATTTACCCACTGTTAGATCGCCATCGAGCTTTTGTTAATTCCACGTACACATGCCAAGTCGACCACCACCAACTCCTCCTCCAACCATGGCGAGGTCCCCCCTTCCCTTTAAGCTCCTATTCCGCCATTTATGGCTGGCTTTGTGTGCATAAATCGCTTCACTTACGTATATATATACGTACGCACTGGTCTAGTTTGTACATTCGAAGTCCGTGGCCTTGTCTGTTTGTTTCCTTCGTTTCTCTGAGCAAAACCAATCAATTAGACTGCTTCAAGTCACTCACTGCTCGAACCTAACATTTAATACTAGAGAGGTTGGCAAGAAATTTATCATCCTGTACATGTGACCTTGTGATCACGGTACTTGATGGTTCCTATAGTTTGCTAATTTCTCTCTGTACGTAGGGAACCCTACGTGATCGATTACGATCAGCAGACGAACGACATCGGCCCATTGTTTATATATGTTGGAGAAATCAGCTTATTGAAAATATGATAGATCAGAGAAATACTTCTGTAGGGTTTGATCATGCACACAGCTGCCAGTGGAGGAGGAGTACGCCAACTTGTGTACCACTTCGGAAGGCCTGTCGCCGGTCAACGGGACCGGGGGTCAACATTGCTGGCCAAGTACAGTAAATGCGAGAGAGATGCAATTAGAATCATAACACAAATTCTCGCATCACGACATTGTAAATAACAGAGAATTAAATGAACAAAGTATTGCCTCATGAAACCTATTCTTTTACTTTACGTGTAGTTTATACGTACACACCTTACAAGCTCATCAACTAAGCTTTGGAGATAGGTAAACTTAAGATTTCTATTCATTTATGCAGTATAGTTTTAGAACCCTAAGAAATTTTTTGCTGCTATTCGTACAGTGAAAGCAACGCATAATAGATCATTAGCATACAATATGTGACTTAAGGAAAACGTGCTCAAAATGAAAAAAAATTATTGTTCTGTTATTGACCATTTGGTTTATGCTGATAGGGCTTGTGTGAAAGTATGAAAAGGTACGAAGATTAATGGGTCTTCTTACCGAATTCGTTGTGGCTTTTGAAATAAAGAGAATGGGATCCATGGATTAACCATGAAACATAAGGTGTCTAAGAGGAGCGTGACGAAGAAGCAGCTAGTTGACTATCTAGGATACAATTAATGGAGGTGTTTGAAAAATTCATAATTCTCATAATACTTAGAAGAGCATCCCAAGAAACTATGTTTAAAGTTCTAGTCATACTAAGATGAGGATTTTTTTTCCTGCCCATTGACATAGAGTGGTAATTTCTTAAGTGGTTTAGAATGTTGTCATCTCAGTCAATAAAGTGAGGTAAGATTGGCGTAAGTCTACAAGTTAGACTTTTAGCAACAACTTTGTAAATTACATTACACAAGGGTGATGAGTCTAAAGTTGGGAACAAATTTTGGATTTGTTTTTTTGGAATGAAAATAACACGTGTTTTTCCATTCTACAAGGAGGTGCCCAAAATTGAAAAGGAACTGGACAGATTTGTGATATTGTCCTAATAAGGTCAAATATTATTTGTAAAATTGTATGTAGGGGGCCGTTCGAAGACTCTGAGAAATTATCAACAGGTAGAAGCACCATCAGCCTGACCTTATTATATTAGTAGAAACATGTATGACTAAACAACAATTAGAACAAGATTCTTCGACGCCCGGGAATCAGTGAAATGGTTAGTGTCAGGAGGGTGATGATGCTTATGAGGGAATCCTGCAGGCATGGAAACATCATAATATACAAATCACGATTATTAGTAAGAACAATTAGGTTATATATGATGTCATAACCTCAGGTAATTTCTTTTCGTTAATCTCATGTGTGCATGCTAGCACCTCTGCGCTATTACGGGCTAGGTTATTAAATCATCTCATGAATATTAATATTAGTAACATGCCATGGACAGTCCTAGGTGATTTTAACTGCATCCTGCAACCAGATGACAAAAAAATGAGGGAAACCTTTTTGTTTAACTAGACCAATTAGAATCTTTCAGGACTTAATTACAAATCAAGGGTTCGTAGATGTAGAACTCATTGGATCCCAACATACCTGGTGCAATAATCGTCCGGGTGCATCCGAAATTCTATGTAGACTAGATAGGATATTAGTGAGCAGTGACTGGGCTATGTCCTACTCAAATACGACTCTTAGAGCCCTAGCTAGGTGCCCCTCTGACCAAAAGAAAAGACCCAAATAATTCAAATATGCACATTTTTTGTTTAACTTTAATGAGCCAAGGGAGATTGTTCAAAAGGAATGGACCCACAACACTACAAGCAGTCAAGCATCAAAAGCTATTAAAAATCAAAATAGGATTTGGAATGCTAAAAAATTGGGAATTCTAGAACACAAGGTGGAAGAGGTGTTGGATAATATCTGGCGGCTGGAACTTAAGGACAGTAGAGCTGGTCTGACTATAGAGGAATGTGGTAAACTGAAGGTTGCTTACTGAAGGTTGCCTATAACCTTCATGCGACCTTGAAAAGATAAATTAGTATTAAACGGTGGTCCAAATCCAGGGTCAGTTGGATAAAAGATGAAAATAGAAATATCAAAATTTTCCACTTAAGCATAATGATTAGACAAAGAAAAAATAAGATAAATACATTAACTAACATGGAGGGGGTGATGGTGGAGGATGATAACCAAATCAGATCTATGTTTGTCGACCACTACAGTCAGAAGCTATGAGGGCAGGAGAATACTCTCACGACTCCTATTAACCTCTGGCATGAGTTACCTAAGTTACACAATAGCTCACCAGCTCTTGGCATCTATCACCGACCAAGAAATCAAGTAGATTTTCTAGGAGATGCTTCTGGGGAAGGCCCCAGGATCGGATGGTTTCACCGTTGAATTTTATAAAAATTATTGGGACATTATTGGGCCTAAGTTTTGCACAGAAATCCAATCATTTTTCATCACTAGACAATTACCCCTAGTATGGTCCTGACCACTCTCATCTTTTTCCCAAAAAACAAAGCTCCGAGAACTATAAATAATTATAGACCAATTTTCCTATGTAATGTCACATATAAGGTCATCTCAAAAATCATTGCTAACATGTTAAAACCTTTGTTACCATCCCTTATCGACCCAGCCCAATCGGTCTTTATGAAAAATAGATTAATACAAGATAATATCCTTATTGCCCAAGAGCTAGTGCATTCAATGGGAAAAGGCAGAATCAAACATATGGTAATTAAAGCTAATATGAAAAAGCTTTTGATTGGGTGTCTTGGAATGGAATAAATAATATCCTGCAACTCATGAATTTCCCACATACATTTATAAATTGGATCCTTAAGTGTGTGCTCTTCCCAAACTTTAGATGTTGTGTAAATGGTGCCCTATCACAGTCATTTAAGAGCAACCAGCGGGGGACCATATGTCCCCCTACCTCTTCACACTAACCTCTCAGGTTCTTTCCTCACTACTCAACAAGGAGGCCCTCATGGGCAGCATCAAGCCATTTAGGATTGGAAACTTTAGTACGACTCATTTGTCTTTTGTTGATGACTTGCTGATCTGCATTGAAACAACAAAAAGAAACTATCAACCTGACTAAAATCCTTAAACTATACGAGAGGCTCACAAATCAAAAGCTTAATCCGCACAAGTCTGCTTTGTATCTGGCTTCAAAACTACACTCTAATAAAGCAAACATTATCAAACAATCTCTAGGTATTCAAGTGGGGTACTTCTCCTTCACCTATTTATGAGTCCCTTTATTACACAAAAGGATTCCCATTAATAGTCAAAGAGGGGTAGTTGAGAAATTTTCAACCAGATTGGCTAGTTGGAAAAGATGCTCATTAAGTCAAGCAAGTAGGCTGACACTTATCAACTCAGTTATTAACTATATACCAGTTTATTCAATAGGGATTACTCATGTTTCTGCTGGAGTGTTGGAGTTAGAAAAATCTCTAGAAGTTTTCTCTGGGATTCCAATGGAGAGAGAAGGGGCCTACACCTCCTTAACTGAACACTGTTCAATTGTCAAAAACGTCTTGGAGCTGGAGGTTAGGAAGCTATCTCATATTCGCACAGTCTTACTAGTTAAAAAATTTATGCTCTGCTAAAAGGAGAAAAATAGTATGTGGGTAAACCCTATGACCGCCAAATATGACACTTTTCATCCCTGCTCTAGACCTAATGGCCCCTCCCTGAGTCTAGCCCCTCGAGCCCTAGGCTAATTGTCACGACCTTACTTTAAACGGTGATTTAAATCAGAGCTCGCGACTAATTACAGACGATCAAATAAATTTATTTTTTTTGAGAAAAATTGTGCATAACTCCTCTAGATAATACAAAAAAATAATAACACATATAAGCAAACCATGCAGGTTATATTGATCATTCAGAGCATGTAACAACTCTAGGGTTTACACCACCATATAGTCATAAAAGATTTATATTTTACAAGATACAAAATTACTTTTCATGCATAGCACATATCAAATTCTCTCTATATCCCAACAAAGGAATATGAGAGCTGCAAGTTTTCTATCTAACACGCGCAGTGGGACACATGACTTCTCAATATCTTAGCAGAAAAAAAGGATCCACACCCTGCTACGGCTGTCTCTCATGCTCCCAAAAGTTCTACTGATCTGAAAAAGTGTACAACAACACTGTGAGCAAATAATAGCTTAGTAAGCTGATAACTCATAAGCTATGTATTACCATCTAATAAATTCGATGAGATATAAATATACATGCATTAATCATAATATCAAAGTCAATATCTTCATACATTTACTATATATATATATATATATATATATATATATATATATATATATAACATTCCAATCAAAAGCATTGCACTCAATTTACATTCATTGTCACTCAAACATATCAAATATGTGTATGCAATGAAACATTCTCATATGTATGCACTGATCACCAACTGGCCAGTGGTCGGTAGGTGGACTCTAGAGGTGGCTCTCATCGTAATCAGTGATGTAGCACTTAGCTCCATTCTACCTCATCCCTTTCGGAGAATAAATCATAAAACGATAGGGGGACTCTAGAGGTGGCCCCTACGGATTCTAGAGGTGGCCCCCATCGCGACTACTCACGATGTTGCACTTAGCTCCGCATGGCACTTAGTTCCAGCCTATCTCATCCCATTACTGGGAAACAAAATGATGAATTTGACTCTAGAAGTGGCTCCCATCGTGATCAACGATGTAGCACTTAGCTCCAACCATCATATATGTAAATGCAAATGGATGTCCTTGCATGATTCATTACATAACAAATATCTACTGACTATCAGAAGATGAATCATATCCAACACTATTTCAAAATGAACAAGATTGCACTCATCGCAATCCATTCAGATCATATCACATATACTTTTCATAATTGCATTTCTCGAAATCAATTCATAGCATTATAAAACATATTCAATACATATAATAATCGATGTCACACTGAATTCAAAAAAGATGAAAACATAGAGTAGGAGAAATCAACTTACCTATAACGGCTAACAAAATATTTTCCTTTCTCTTTTCACTACTTTACTCTTCTACTCCTATAACAATAATAATAAGAAACATATTACTACTATGATATGAACACAAGACTATCACATATGAAACATAATTAATTGAAATGGTATATGAACCTTAAATATTTACTCTTATAACTCAAGTAACTATTAAACATAAGTATTGACCTAATATTATAACAAATTGCACGCATAGTAAGGAAAAATTCATATCTTCTGGTATACATAATCAAATGACATCATTCTAATTTTTTTTACTTTCATATTACAGAGACATTAATTTGTAAAAGTTTCATTTCCTAATTCACTATGGTTTGCTCTCATGAAAATCAATATTTAGCCTAACTTTTATATTGTTCCTATGTCCTGACAGACTGAGTAATCTTAATTTTATGATTTATATAAAATAATCAACCTTCCCTTTCTGATTATTTTAATTTTCCCAAATAGTAGACATCCTAAGGTGCAACTCATAAAATTATTTAAATTTATGTCTAATTGTACTGAGCACAATAAATTTAACCAATACTAACATAATCTTCCTTAAGCTCCATTCTGACAGACTGAGTAAGGCTCGGTAAAATATTTATAACTTTCGCTACACAAATCATTTTTTAGTGATTCCAATTGTCAATGAAACCTAACATCAATATCTATAACACCCTAAATTATCATATAAGTCCATGATATATTGAATTTAATACATAATTTATAAATTCGGATAGCAATTTCGGCGGACAGAGTGATAGTACCTTAAATATAAGAACATAACTTTATCTACAGAAATCATATTAACTTGATTCCAAAGGTCAATGAAAGTAGACTCAGACTCATATAGGATCTATCATAACAAATGTCATAATTTTTGGATCACTCAAAGGGATTGAATTATGTAGCTAAAGATTCGTGAATCAATTGAACATGTCTAGGGTTAATCTTACCCATGAACAACATGAGTTTTGACCCATGTTTAAGTAAAATCCAAAAATAAATGGATGAGAAAGGTTCAGAGTCACCCTAATTAAGAATTATGTAATTAAAATCCAAAGAAAATGAAGTGGGAACTTACCAAAATTTAAATCTCTAGTTGCCCCTTCTCTTTTTCTAATTTGCTTCAATCATGTAGTATGGTGTGTTCTACCTTTGCATTTCGGCCAAGGGTGGTGAATAGGGCAGAGGAAGGTAGTAAAATGTAAAATGATAAGTATTAAAAGTGAGGTAGATACCGACTTCAGTCGGTGCCATTTAAGTAAATGTCTTTTGCATTTCTCCATTTATTTATTTATTTATTCATTTACTTAAGACATTACATGTAAATAAGAAACTACCACCCATTTGGATGCAATTAAAATATTTATAAAAATAAAAAATCAAGGAATCGAAATCTAAATTTTTATTCGAATAACACAAATCGCGATTTCACAGATTTTTCGATTTTGTGTCTATGTTTTACCTAACTCATACACCTCCTAAAAATTCTTAAAAATCACTTTTAAAATCCTTTCATATATAAGAACAATTACCGGGACTTTAATTTTCCAAATTTTCACTTTTTCGAAAATCATATTTTCATGCCTTAAATAAATTTACATCGCTTTCGCACTTTAGTTGATATTGAAGTGTAAGTCTTAACATCATATTCATAGAGATTATCAATAAGATAATATAACATCACATTCATACAACTAAT
This sequence comes from Pontederia crassipes, assembly GCA_030549335.1. Classification (NCBI taxonomy): domain Eukaryota; kingdom Viridiplantae; phylum Streptophyta; class Magnoliopsida; order Commelinales; family Pontederiaceae; genus Pontederia; species Pontederia crassipes. Next base: position 54,425,436 of record CM060194.1, on the reverse strand, counting down.
CATGCATGGTTAACTTAGGGACATTACATTCTACCCCCCTTAAAAAAATTTCGTACTCGAAATTTAACGTACCTTAATGACCAAACAAATATGGACATCGCGCACGCATATCTTGCTCAGTCTCCCATGTGGCTTCCTCAACATTATGATGTTGCCACAAGACCTTCACCAAAGGGATCCTTTTAGACCAGAGCACTTGTTCCTTTCGATCCAAAATACGTATCGGTTGTTCGATGTAGGACATGTCTTCCTTCCAATCAATGGGCTCATATTCGATTACATGTGATGGATCTGGCTCATACTTCTGTAACATAGATACATGAAATACATCATGCACGTTTTCTATATAAGGAGGTAGGGCCAAACGATAAGCAACCGATCCAACTCGCTCGAGTATTTCAAATGGTCCTATGTATCGCGGACTTAGCTTTCCTTTCTTTCCAAACCTTGTGACACCTTTTGATGGCGATACCCTTAAGAAAACATGATCTCCTTGCTGAAATTCAAGAGGTCTTTGACGATTATCAGCATAACTTTTATGACTATTCTGTGCCACTTTAAGCTTTTCTTGAACAACTCTGATCTTCTCGATAGTGGTTTGAACTAATACTAGACCTATTAATTGTTTATCACCAATTTTTTCCCAACAAATAGGAGACCTGCAACTTCTTCCATATAATGCCTCATATGGTGCCATTTCGATACTACTATGATAGCTATTGTTATAAGCGAATTCTGCAAGAGCTATATGATCATCCCAATTCCCCCCAAAGTCCAAAACACATGCATGAAGCATATCTTCCAGGGTCTGAATAGTCCTTTCAGATTGTCCATCCGTCTAAGGATGAAAGACAGAACTAAACTGTAGCTTTATGCCCAAAGCTACTTGTAATGCCGTCCAAAAATGCGATGTGAAACGAGGATCTCTACTAGTTGGAACTCCATGTAGTCGAACAATCTTCTGAATATAAATTTGTGCCAATTTGTTCAAGAAATAGTCCATCCGAATAGGTATAAAATGAGCTGATTTTGTTAATTGATCCACTATCAACCATATTGCGTTGTGCCTTTACTAGTCCTTGGTCCTTGAATAAAATTCATGTTTATGTCTTTCCATTTTCACTGAGGAATAGGAAGTGGTTGTAATGTACCTCCAGGTTTCTTATGCTATGCTTTAATTTGTTGACATGTCAAATATTTTGATACAAATTCAGCAATATTCTTCTTCATGTCACTCCACCAATAATGCATCTTCATATTCTGGTACATTTTAGTATTTCCTGGATGCACACTGTAAGGTGTTCGATGTGCCTCTTCTAAAATCACTCTTCATAACTCAATATCGTTAGGAACGCAAATCCTGTTCCCACACCTTAGTATCTCATCTTCATGCATCTGAAAGTATGGATTTTGTTCTCCTTTTCTTGTAGTTTGCAATGCTAACAACTTAGGATCCTTTTGCTGAGCTTTTTTGATCCTTTGTATCAATGTGGGTTCCACCTTCATCGTAGCTAAAATTTCATTAGGAGTCTTCTCTATAAATTTGAAACCTGAATCCCTTAATTGTTCAAAAAGTTTTCACTTGCTAACCATCCTGTTAGCTAAAAATGTTGACTTTCTACTCAATGCATCTGCTACTGTATTTGCCTTGCCCGGATGATATTGAATAGAGCACTCATAGTCTTTTAACAAATCCATCCATCTTCTTTATCTCATATTTAATTCCTTCTGTGAAAACAAGTATTTTAAACTTTTGTGGTTGGTAAATATTTCAAACGTTGCTTTATACAAATAATGCCTCCAAATTTTCAGTGCAAAAATTATGGCAACAAGCTCCAAATTATGTGTAGGATAATTTTGCTCATAATCTTTTAGTTGTCTTGATGCATACGCAACCACCCGACCATTTTGCATTGGAACACAACCCAAACCCTTTCGAGAGGCATCACTATATATAATAAACCCATCGTTGCCAGATGGAATTGTTAAGACAGGAGTGCTTGTAAGTCTCTTCTTGAGTTTGTGAAAACTTCTCTCACATTCGTCCGACCATATAAATTTTGTACTCTTACGTGTTAACTTTGTGAGAGGAGTGGTAATAGAAGAAAATACTTCAACAAATTTTCTATAATACCTAGCTAACCCCAAGAAACTTCTGACTTCAGTAACAGTAGTTGGCCTCTCCCAATTAATTACAACCTCAATTTTAGATGGATCAACTGATATGCCTTCTTTGAATACAACATGGCCTAAGAACACCACCCTATCAAGCCAAAACTCACACTTGCTAAACTTGGCATATAACTTTTGTTCCCTGAGCATTTGCAGAATAGTTTTCAAGTGTTTTTCATGTTCTTCTTGGCTCTTGGAATATAATAAAATATCATCGATGAAAACAATCACAAACTGCTCCAAGAATGATTTGAATACTCTATTCATCATATTCATGAAAGCAGCCGGTGCATTAGTCAACCCAAATGACATGACCAAGAACTCATAATGGTCGTATCATGTTCTGAATGCCGTCTTCGAAATATCATCTTCCTTAATTTTAAGTTGATGGTATCCGAATCTGATATCAATCTTGGAGAATACTGATGCACCTTGTAGCTGATCGAACAAGTCATCTATTCGTGGCAATGGATATTTATTTTTCACTGTTACCTGGTTCAATTGTTTATAATCGATACACAACCTGAGAGACCCATCTTTCTTCTTAACAAATAACACCGGAGCTCTTCAAGGTGATACATTTGGCCGAATAAATCCCTTATCTAAAAGTTCTTGAAGTTGTTCTTTTAATTCTTTTAGTTCTGCAGGGACCATACGATAGGGAGCTTTAGAAATGAGTCATTCCAGGGAGAAGATCGACAGAGAACTCTATCTCTCTATCAAGAGGCAAGCCTGACAACTCCTCTGAAGCACATATGAAAACTCCTTAACAATAGGCACATCTTTCAAACATGTTCCTTATTTTTTGTTCTCAATTAAAAAGGCTAAGAATCCCTCACAACCCTTCTTAAGTAACTTATTGGCACATATATAGGATATTAGAGGACATCCACTCGATGCCCTCTCTCCAACAAAGTTGAATGGTTGTTCATTAGGAGGCGAAAATATAACTATTTTCCTTCAACAATCAAGGCAAGCATGATAGGAGGACAACCAGTCCATACCCAAAATCACATCAAAGTCATGCATATACAAAACAATCAGATCAACAGTCAAAGACTTATCTGGAACTCTAACACCACATGATTTGTATACTAAATCCGAAGACAGAGTATTGCCATCAGGAGTTCTGATTGTCAAATAGTATCCCAATGGTTCCCTTTTTGTCTTCAGATGGCATGCAAACTTTGGACTCACAAAGAAATGTGTAGAGCCAGGATGTATCAAAGTATGTGCCATGGTGTCACAAATAGGAAGATTACCTGTGATCATAGCATTTGAAGTATCCGCATCTCTTTGAGTCAAGGCATAAACTTGTCCTTGTGCCATTGGTTGTTTCCCTTTTCCTATTGCCTGTTTAGTGGTTGTGGCTATTGTTGTAGTGGGTACTTTTGTTGTTGTTGTTGCTACTGCATTAGTGGACAATCTTTGATATAGTGGCTCATTTTTTCACACTTAAAACAACCTTTTGTCATCCTATAACATGGGGCATTGCCATGGGAATTTTCACACAATCTGCATTGTTGGGAATGTTGTGGTTGTGATTGTTGAGGTTTGCGGAAAGGCGCATTATTTCTTCTCTTCTTAAAGTCAAAATTTCTTGGCCTGAAGTGTTGAAAATTAGGACATCTTTCTTTCTTATTTTCCTCTTGATTCACTTGAGATGTTTGTAAATCCTTTTTCATACACATCTTCATATACTCGCAACTTGAGTGCGGCAAGGTTACTCTTAATAGCTGTCTTGAGTCCTTTCTCGAACTTCTTTGCTTTTTCTGTTTCGTCAGCCACTAGGTGCGAAGCAAATCTTGACAGTTCAGCAAACTTGGCCTCATATTGATCCACTGTCATATTTCCCTGCTCCAGTTGGAGAAATTCAATCATTTTCTTGTCCCGAGCACAATCTAAACATACTTTGTAAGAAAAACTTCAACAAATTTCTTCCACGTTAAGTTTGGGTTATCAGCCAAAACTCTAGGCTTAGTTGCCTTCCACCAGTGCTCGGCATTATCTTCAAGCATAAACTCTACAAATACTATCTTTTCAGGATCCTCACAACTTAAGGTAGCAAATATCTTTTCCAGTTTGTTTATCCAACTCTCGGCCTCCGTCGGGTCACCAATACCTTTGAAAGCATGAGGACCAAGTTTCTTAAACTGCTCCACTGTACATTTACAACCACCTTCAACTTGTTGAGCCCTAGGTTCATTATTTCTTGTATTCTGTTCATTTTGCATCCTCAGGATATTACTCATTTCTTGCAAGGCATGTAAGACACCCTCCAACCGAGGATCTTGTTCCGCATTTTGATTTTGAGCTCTCCCATCTTGTCATCATGATCCTAATTAAATCAAGCATAGTGTATACTTCGAATTAATAATATAAAAGGTCATTCCTGCAAATGTACGACAACGTCTTAGAACCTATACAAACTTAACACATAACCATGTCATCCTAGACAAGATCATGCTACACTTGACAAAGGGTAGGACCTATTGCTCTGATATCATAACTATCAGGACCTTGCTTTAAATGGTGATTTAAATCAGAGCTCACGACTAATTACAGACGATCAAATAAATTTATTTTTTTTAAGAAAAATTGTGCATAACTCCTCTACATCATATAAGAAAATAATAACACATATAAGCAAACCATGCAGGTTATATTGATCATTCAGAGCATGTAACAACTCTAGGGTTTACACCACCATATAGTCATAAAAGATTTACATTTTATAAGATACAAAATTACTTTTCATGCATAGCACATATCAAATTCTCTCCATATCCCAACAAAGGAATATGAGAGCTGCAAGTTTTCTATCTAACACGCGCAGTGGGACACATGACTTCTCAATATCTTAGCAGAAAAAAGGATCCACACCCTGCTACGGCTGTCTCTCGTGCTCCCAAAAGTTCTACTGATCTGAAAAAGTGTACAACAATACTGTGAGCAAATAATAGCTCAGTAAGCTGATAACTCATAAGCTATGTGTTACCATCTAATAAATTCGAGGAGACATAAACATACATGCATTAATCATAATATCAAAGTTAATATCTTCATACATTTACTATATATATATATAACATTCCAATCAAAAGCATTGCACTCAATTTACATTCATTGTCACTCAAACATATCAAACATGTGTATACAATGCAACATTCTCATATGTATGCACGGATCACCAACTGGCCAGTGGTCGGTAGGTGGACTCTAGAGGTGGCTCCCATCGTAATCAGCGATGTAGCACTTAGCTCCATTCTACCTCGTCCCTTTCGGGGAACAAATCATAAAATGATAGGGGGACTCTAGAGGTGGTCCCTACGGATTCTAGAGGTGGCCCCCATCGTGACTACTCATGATGTGGCACTTAGCTCCGCATGGCACTTAGCTCCAGCCTATCTCATCCCATTACTGGGGAACAAAATGATTGATTGGACTATAGAGGTAGCTCCCATCGTGATCAACGATGTAGCACTTAGCTCCAACCATCATATATGTAAATGCAAATGGATGTCCTTGCATGATTCATTACATAACAAATATCTACTGACTATCAGAAGATGAATCATATCCAACACTATTTCAAAATGAACAAGATTGCACTCATCGCAATCCATTCAGATCATATCACATATACTTTTCATAATTACATTTCTCGAAATCAATTCATAGCATTATAAAACATATTCAATACATATAATAATTGATGTCACACCGAATTCAAAAAAAGTGAAAACATAGAGTATGAGAAATTAACTTATCTATAACGGCTAACAAAATGTTTTCCTTTCTCTTTTCACTACTTTACTCTTCTACTCCTATAACAATAATAATAAGAAACATATTACTACTATGATATGAACACAAGACTATCACATATGAAACATAATTAATTGAAATGGCATATGAACCTTAAATATTTACTCTTATAACTCAAGTAACTATTAAACATAAGGATTGACCTAATATTATAACAAATTGCACGCATAGTAAGGAAAAATTCATATCTTCTGGTATACATAATCAAATGACATCATTCCAATTTTTTTACTTTCATATTACAGAGACATTTATTTGTAAAAGTTTCATTTCCTACTTCACTATGGTTTGCTCTCATGAATGAATAAATAAATAAATGGAGAAATGCAAAAGACATTTACTTAAATGGCACCAGCTGAAGTCGGTATCTACCTCACTTTTAATACTTATCCTTTTGTATTTTACTACCTTCCTCTGCCATATTCACCACCCTTGGCCGAAATGCAAAGGTAGAACACACCATACTACATGATTGAAGCAAATTAGAAAAAGAGAAGGGGCAACTAGGGATTTAAATTTTGGTAAGTTCCTACTTCATTTTCTTTGGATTTTAATTACATAATTCTTAATTAGGGTGACTCTGAACCTTTCTCATCCATTTATTTTTGGATTTTACTTGAACATGGGTCAAAACTCATGTTGTTCATGGGTAAGATTAACCCTAATCATGTTCAATTGATTCATGAATCTTTAGCTACATAATTCAATCCCTTTGAGTGATCCAAAATTATGACATTTGTTATGATAGATCCTATATGAGTCTGAGTCTACTTTCATTGACCTTTGGAATCAAGTTAATATGATTTCTGTAGATAAAGTTATGCTCTTATCTTTAAGGTACTATCACTCTGTCCGTCGAAATTGCTATCCGAATTTATAAATTATGTATTAAATTCAATATATCATGGACTTATATGATAATTTAGGGTGTTATAGATATTGATGTTAGGTTTCATTGACAATTAGAATCACTAAAAAATGATTTGTGTAGCGAAAGTTATAAATATTTTACCGAGCCTTACTCAGTCTGTCAGAATGGAACTTAGGGAATGCTAGTATTGGTTAAATTTATTGTGCTCAGTACAATTAGACATAAATTCAAATAATTTTATGAGTTGCACCTTAGAATGTCTACTATTTGGGAAAATTAAAATAATCAGAAAGGGAAGGTTTATTATTTTATATAAATCATAAAATTAAGATTACTCAGTCTGTCAGGACATAGGAACAACATAAAAGTTAGCATTTACTTAAGACATTACATGTAAATAAGAAACTACCCTCCATTTGTATTCAAATAAAATATTTATAAAAATAAATAATCAATGAATCAAAATCTAAATTTTTGTCTGAAGAACAAAAATCGCAATTCACAGATTTTTCGATTTTGTGTCTACGTTTTACCTAACTCATACACCTTCTAAAAATTCTTAAAAATCACTTTTAGAAACCTTTCATATATAGGAACCGGGACTTTAATTTTTTAAATTTTCACTTTTTCGAAAATCACATTTTCATGCCTTAAGTAAATTTCCATCGCTTTCGCACTTTAGTTGATATTGAAGTGTAAGTCTTAACATCACATTCATAGAGATTATCAATAAGATAATATAATATCATATTCATACAACTAATCATGCATGGTTAACTTAGGGATATTACACTAATCCTGCTGGGTCTTAGAAGATTATTAAAAATTCGACAAATAAGTTGAGAAAGGGATTTATAAAAGCCATAAGAAATTATCAGAGTACAACCATATTAGGGGACCCATGGATTCTAGAAACTCCCATGTTACTTAAAGCCACTTTTGTTAACATTGAAACTCTAACTATGGAACACAAAGTTGTTGATCTTATCATTGATAATGCTTGGAATGTTCATTTACTTCATTCTTGGTTTGGCCCAAATTTGGTCTCTAAAATTATCTTGCTTCACCTGCCTGCTTCAAATGCCGAGAATGATTCATGGGTTTGGGCGTCTGACATCATTGGTTGTGCAAATGCAAAATCTGTGTACCAATTCCTATGCCGAGACAATTGCTTGACAGTAACATCCGAAAGGCTTTCTTGGAACTCAATGTGGCAAATAAAGGTTCCCAACAAAATATCTATTTTCTTATGAAAACTAATGCACAACCGATTACCAATTAAAGACTTCTTTTTACGTCTTGATAACTCTGTGAACACTACCTGCTATCTTTGTGGTTTGAGTGTTGAATCCAATGCCCATCTATTCTTTCAGTGCCCTTTCTTCTCTCTTGATTTATGGAGGTTTTTCCAGCAAAATGTTAACTACAATTTCCTATATATGGATTCATGGCATATGGGTGATTGGATCAAGGAAGGTCGTACTCTTGACCAGAGATCAAAACATATTTTTTATTGCTTTTCGCTTTTTTCCTATGGGGACTTTGGATTGCTAGAAATGATTGCCACTTCAGTTCCAAGCAAGCAACCATGTTATGTGTCTGGGAGCGAGCTGTCGCTACATATAGGGAATATGTGAACACCCATGTACCTGAGGCAACTGCCCCCAAGACACAAGGTGAGTCCGGTGGGAGCCCTCGGCTAAATCTTGGGTCAAACTCAACTTCGATGGATCCTTTGTGGACCCATCCCTGCCGGAGGAGCGAACTATATCATTCGCGCCCCTAACACCTCTTCTTGCTATAGGTTCTTGTAGACATGCTGCTGATTTCGATAATGGAGTTTATGGCGTCAACTATATATCTTGGACTGAAGGAATGCCACAAAAGGAGATATACAAAAGTGCATGCGGAAGTAGATTCAGAGTTGATGTGCAAAGTTATCAACCAAATCGACAGATGCCCATGGCGATTGCAAAACTTTGTAAAATCAATTTTGAACCTCTTGAGTCCTTTAGACTTGAGCACTACAGTAGAGAGTGTAATAGGACAGCAGATCTTTTGACGCATATTGGGAGACTATGCTCTCTCAATAGTTTTTGTGAGGAGAATCTCCCTCGAGACCTCCTCAATATTTTGTATGACGATGCCTCAGGCCTAGTTATCAATACATAACATACCTTTCGTTTAAAAAAATTGTAAGGTGATACAACCAAGGCCTCATAATATTTTACCATGCTGCAAGAAAATTAAATATTTTCGACGGCCAATTTCCAACGAGCCAAAATAACTTTTACGAGAAAGAATATCCTTCTGAAATATCTTGTCGCTAGTACTGAATGCACAACCGAGGATATTTTATCGACGTATGCCATCATTGGTAGTATCGATATGATAGGATAACCATCGATATTACCGATGGCTACATTGTCGATATTCAAATTTATCAATTAAATATTCTAATATTCTAATATTAATGTTATAATATTATGTTGTAAATAGTAAATGTTATAAACGTAGCAGTCTTGACAATAGTTTACTTGTTAGTACTACCAACAGTTCGCGTCGACACCGCGATGACTAGATTATGTTAATTTCCATGAACTTTACAACATTAATAAATTTATTATTTTCAAAATTTAAAATTCGAAATTTATTATTTAAAATATTATTATTCTAAAATATTATTTATGAAAAATATATTATTATAATAAAAATTATTATTTAAAATTTCTATTATAAACTATTTTTTTCATAATTTGATTATGGGAAAAATATTTAACAAAAGAATATTATAAACTTTTATTTTAAAAAATAAATATCGATTTATTTTATTTTTTAAAAAATTTCTGATGTTAGTTGTATTAGAACTTCCGATGTGTACAATCATTAGAAATTCTAAAGGGCCGTCACCCTTCGGAAGTTTTGACGGGCATCCCCCCATAGAAAGTTTTGACAAGTAACACTAGTTGAGAATTCTGAAGGGCACAAAGGCAATCAATTTTCTGTGAAAAAAAAAGAATAAATACTTAACAAGTAATACTTATCGGAAATACTAACGATTTTTTGCGCAAGTCAAAAATTTTCCAAAGACGTCATCCCATTGGAAAATTCATTGGAAATTAGATTCTCTAACAATTTTAGTGAGATTTTTTATGGATTTGGTTGTTGGAAATTTTAAAAAATGTTAGTGCCACAGGATATGGATCAAATTATAAAGGATAGTGCTAGGAATCATCTAGGACAAATAAGGTATGTCAGCAACAAATGTCAGTCTAGGGTTGTGGTTAGGGCTGTCAAGAGTCTGTGTAATGGTCAACAAATGCCTCTAAAATGTCTTTGTTAAAGTAAGTATAACTGTAATACTCCGAAACTCATGTACTTAACATGTGGTCACAAGGTCATCTTTAAGACATCATACAATTCTATGACCAATTTTTTTCTTTGCTTCAACAAGTCGACATAATAATTTACATGCGCAAAAAACTTAAATACAATAATTCTTTCATAGAAAAATTAAAATTATATAATATTTAATGATCTATGAGTTATGTGCCTAAATCTATACATCATTAACTTTGTATTGATGTCCATATTCTTGTGCAAGTTGTTCTAGCTCGAAGTGAGTCACATTTGTTAATATTCCTGTGCTAGGTCCCTAGGGATAGAAAATTAATATATATTATTTACATTCCCATACTCTTTCATAACATAAATATCATATCTTGGAAATGAAAACCTAAACTTTCCTTTGTCTTATGATTAATTAATTCTATTTCTCCACTAGGCCGGGAAGGGATATAACTCAACGGTAAAGTGCCATCTTGATGTGGTGGAAATCATCAATATTGAGGTATTCATTCCATTATAGATATTAATTTATGCTTCATTTTTTTTGCAAAGAATGGGCAATCCATTATGTGTTGTATCCAAAGATAAAGTCGGATAGAGCAATGTCACATAGAGGTAGCTAGGAGGCCTACGGGGTTATGTATCATTACAAGAAAAGTCATCTTTAATGAAGGAAAAAATGGCCGCTATAAATGAAAATTCAATCGATCATTAAGGACAAGAAAATTCGATCATCGGTCATCATTATAGGCTCCATTGTTAAAAATCAATAATGATTGAACAAAAAGTGCCATCGTTAAAACAATTAATGGCAAGTAAATTGATGGCCACTAAAAACATATTAACGACCATGTATCCTGTCCACTACAAGAAAATCGGCGAATAGCGACCCAAAGAAGGAGATGTTATTGTGACGCTATTGAGTCTCTGGAATATATAACATCTCTTTAGCGGCTAAGTAGCGCCGAAAACATGCGACACCAGTAATAGAGCCAAAGATGAATGAGAAGTGACTAGCGTCAATAGTAGAAGCTAGCTCGACGTTAAGTTGATGCATAATGTCTCGCTACGAGCAGTCGGCGGACGTCGCTATGTCGACGTTATCGTGGAACAAATGCTTGAGGCGCTATTCCGGTGCAAGAGACACTAAGTTTATGTATTAGCTGGCGCTATTTAGGCGCTACTGTGATGCTCCGACAACGCGAAGCATGATATATTTAATGTAGCCACAACTATGTGTGTGACATTACGAAGGCGCTAATGTCATATTTTTTTTGCCCCATTATAGCCATATTTTCTTCCCTTCCCACGCCATACAATTATATAATGCATATAAATGCATTGATATTCATCACAAACATGATATCAAAGAGTAGTAATCACAAGTACAATATCTAAGATAGGAATATGAAAAGTAATAAGCTGAACTAACAAAAGTATAACTACTATACATATATCTAATAAGAAGTCTATAAGTAACAAAAGTATAGTTGCAAAAGTTTATATCCTACGTTTGGGAGTTGTTGTCATCATTCCGAACGTTTGATCCCGACGTACTCGATCCTTAGCCTCGTGGGGATTGTTTATGCGAGGAGATCAGTCCCCGAATCGTCTGCAATAATGGAGCCAATTGATGCGACAGCTGCTACGACACCTATTGCGATATTTGTTACGATAGCTGCTGGATGAACTTGAAGCAGATGGGTCATCTGCATATCCTCTGCTCCTCCTAGGTACCTGAACGGCTGTGCCGATGCCACGCAGGTATCCTCCTCATGTCTTGCCGGTCGCCTCCTCCCAAATAGTAGGATCCTCTACGAAATAAAAAAAATTATATAGTCATATAAATATTAGAGATTATATAAAATAAAAAATACACGTGAATCGCTTTTGAGAAACATTATTTAGTGGCTGAGTACTTGGATCATCTCCGTACTTTTTAGTCATCTTCGTATTATACTCATCCTAAAAAATTTAAATTTTGCGCATTTAAAAAATAGTTTGCATAATAACCAAGTGAACATGTGATGGGACTTACCAGAAGCCTACGAGCAGTGGGCATGACCAAGTCATTGATCTTCCGACTCTTATGCATGGCCTCGTAGACCACGCGAAAGTATACATGACTGTTTCTCCTCTTGCATTAAAGTTTCAAAATTTTTAAAATAAGTATAAGTGAAAAGTTTGATCAATATAATTTGTATGTAAGTTACCATGCGTCGTCGATGCGGTCAATGCTCGTGAAACCGCATCGACTTGCCTGTGTGGATGTGGACCTCGGGCTTCAAAAATCGGTTAACTCTTATTTTTTCGACTTTCTTTATCATTATTCATCCATCCTTTATAAAGATCAAATACTTAGACTTTGAAAAATTATAAATTTAATAAAAAAATAATTTAAACATACTTACCACTTCCTACATAAGGACTCCCAAACCGAGCGCTTAATATGCCTTGGGCATCTTTGTATGCCCTGCTCCAAAGTGAGTCAGTCGGAGGCGGGGTCAGGGTCGGGTGGTTGTAAACAGTAAAATTAAAAAGTAACGAAGGACTTAGGGATTTAAGGTAAGTTTTTAGCACCGCCAAATGATGCAGCGCTACATACGCTAACATAGCACAAACAAATAAATTTACATTAAAGTGTGACGCTACGAAGATGCCCAGGTGACTCTATAAGTGAATCTAACTCTAAGTAGATGATAAAATGACTCTATATATTGTAATTTTCTATTCTATGTATGTTAGGTCTATATATTCAAGATAGCGTATGTGTATATGACAAAACTATGTATATGTATATCTAATATATGTGTATGTAAATGTCTACGTGTACAAGATTAAGTCACAACAATGTGTATATGTATATGTATTATAAGTATATATGTGTATGTATATATCTATATATGTGCGAGATTAAGTTTGTGTAATAAAGTCGGCGCTAGATAGACACTAATGCGTCGTTAAAACATGTTAGAGACACCCTAGCGTCGATGTAGCATCTCAGACGTCTTAGCGACCCAAAAATGGGACGCCGGAGAGACGCCAATGGTGCCTCGATAGCATCGACGTTCATTGTGGCTCTATTGTGGCGCTACGTAGACGCTACTGAGTCGTCATTATGGCGCTCAAATGAGATATTTTGTAGTAAATCATGTCACTTAATTCATAAGTATACATAAGTAACATATATAATATAGATAACAAATTATATATTTAGGAGCACTCATATGATGTAGGCATAATAAGTAATTATGTAGGAATACATAAACATATATATGTATATATATGGGGTTGAGTCAAAATAGATAACATTTAGTTATATAAATATAGATAGTGTATATATAGTTATCTATTTCTTAATTAACATATATGTTCCTCAAACATATATAGTTATGAGATGTCAAGTAGGTGTTAAAATAGTATCAATTAAGCGTTGTATGTGTTATATGTGTAGGCAATAATAGGAATATAATTTTATGTTGTCGTCTCAGTAGTGTCGCACTATATACGGCGCCCATATCGAGTCCTAGCTAGTGTCGACATAGCATCTCATAGAGTGAGACGCTAACCTTCGTGCCGCTGCAATGTTTTACGAAATTAGGTCAAGATTATGTCAATGTGACGTCGTTTATGGTTCGGCAAAGTTTTAAATTGGGCCGGATTTTGAGGTCGTTACAGCCTTAGCAAGCATGGACTCCCATAGGAGGCTGGATGGGATCTTGGAGTTGCACGCACCATGGAGGATCTCTAGTGCCTGCACACGCTCGATGCTTGGATGCGATCGCCGATGTGTAGATGAGCTGTGATCACCTCCAAGACGTCTTCTGATATTCCAGACCAATCTGGTATCTTCTTCTACTTCATTGGCCACTTTGCTACGTAGGAGGAGGACCTATAGGTGATCCAAATCATGCAATATTATTATTATTATTATTATTATTATTATTATTATTATTATTATTATTATTATTATTATTATTATTATTATTATTATTATTATTATTATTACTATTACTATTATTATTATATGCAAGAAAATAGCGCTAAGTTTTTCCACGCATTTTCACCCTATCGCGCACAATAATAGCAGCTATTTGGTGTCTCTATGGAGCCTCGTTTAGCTTCTATATCGTGAAACGCTAAATTAACGCTAATGTGACACTATTGGGAGGCAAGCGACATTCCCAATTTGTGACTCAACTGCGACGTTATACCGACGCATGTGGCGTCAACTTAGCGTCACTGGAAATGGAGACGCTATTTTGCATCGCTAATCGTCAGTTTTCTTGTAGTGGTCGTTAATGATGAGCAGCGACCATGTAATTTCTTTTTGTTGAAAAGTTCGGGCATTGGATAATTCAATAGGTTATCATTGTTAGTTATTAATGATTGGATTTTGATCTTCAATAACCAATTTTCTATTATTAATTATCAAATTTTTGGACATGAATAATTATTTTTTATAATTAATATCAATTCATAACAAATGTTGACACAATAAACTAAAAGGGATGATAATATAAGAATATAGAAAATGATGTTCCATTAAAAAATGATAATATTCACACTTTCCAATAGACATCCGCCCATTGTTGGTTATTAAAAAATGATAATATTGCTCCCCTTCCATTGTTGCTCTTCCACCATCCAATGTTGTGGCCCTTCCATTGTTGCTCTTCCACTCCGGCGCTCTTGCTCCATGGTCATACTCCTCCACAACCACCGTCGCCTCTTGCATAGCCCCCTCTACGTGACGCTCTCTGAGAAGGAGAAGAAGGCGTTCATCGACTCATTGTCGTTATTTTCCTTGGCTTCGTCCATCCTTGCACTAGGCAAACCCCCATTGATAATGCCTTGAATCTGAACCTAGTTGTAACTATATGGGCCTCTATGTAGTCAAGCATTTCAACAATGGGATGGTGAAATCGCTCATCCCCTACCGTGAAGCCGCCTGTCCCCTACAAACAATGAGCTTGAGGGGAATCTCCTATAGGGGCTCGGGAGCGGAGTCCCCGAAACCTCGATAATTTAGGATTTGTGTTTCCTATTTTGTATTGCAATTCCTTATATAAACTCTATGATCCTTTTAATCATTATTATTCCATAACAAAGAGAGCCATCGTCCGAGGACGTAGCCCGATTTATGGTGAATCTCATAAATTTCGTGTGTTCTTCTGAATTTGTGTGATCTCTCTCCCTCTTTACGTAACACTCCTTTCCTCCTGAGCGATGAACTCTGCCTCCTCCCCACTTGCCGTCACGTGTTCCACTCCTTTTGCAACGAGAAATGGTTTGCCGGTGGCGACAGTCCATGATGCAAAAATTGATAATAATAAGCTAGGAAATGCACTAATCGCTCAAGTAATAAAGTGAAAAATATAGGTTGTCGATTCCACGAGGAACTAGTTTACTTATCTATCAAATTTCAGAGACTAATAGGAGACAGCATAAGATTTTGTGATAAAAGTTATGCAATAAGTAAAAATTAAGAAAGTAAACCTAAAACTAATGATGCGTAGGCCCTTAGGATGATCTATAATGATAGGAACAATATGTAATTTATGTAAAATCAATAATAAATATAAAGTTCAGATTTAGTTTTCAGACGGATTAATGACACTGAAAATATGATCTCATGCACGGGTAAATCAACTATCTTAAGACATTAATAATTTGAAAGTATCCCTACGGATATTCCTTCAGTAATTATGAATTCAAGATGCAATATGCTGTAATCTTTAAACTACAGAATCGTCTGCACGGATCAATTCATGCAAATCACATAATCTAATATGCCGCATGATTTCTACTAGATTACGACATGAATTGCTTCAACATAAAGTTAAGAATCGATTCGGCAGAAAATGTTGAATTAAGGATTGATCACACTACATAGTTAATAACCATCCTAGAAATCATTAAATTATGAAGAAAAGTATTACGCACAGCAATCATGTTCATAAAAACTAAACTAATTATTTGATTAATCAGAAATTATTCTTACAATAGAACTTTTGCAACTAAAACAGAAAAGTAAAACTATAACTAATAATCTAATAAACCATAAAAGGTAGATAAAACAAAGAAATTCAAAACATCATCCCAACATAATGTAGAACAAAAAGTACTATGCAGAAATGATGACAAGCCACTGCACAATCCTCGCACGAATTTACTGTGCAGAAGTCTTCTCGTTCGTTCTTCAGAAGTGTTCCTTTGTTCTCGGCTTAAAGGATTCGGTTGTAGGACTTAGCATGATCAACTCTGTCTGCCAGACATCTCTTTTTATAGGGTCTTCGATTTCCTAGTGGCTTGGGAATAAACAGAAATATTTCCTATGTGAAAATTATAAATTCGAAGTCCCATTGGGTCTGAGAGTTTTGCCTTATCAAATTTTGAGATTTCTGACTTAATTAGTTTCCAATTAATCCTTGGGACATAAAGTAGGAGTTGGAGTTTTTACGCATTGAGAATTCTCCCGAAAATACATTTTGTGTCAAAAATAATGTTTGTCACGTCCCCCTATTTGATTTTAACGACTCGATCAAACTCAACGGCGGAGTTTTTCTTGCCTTCACGAGGCGTGAAATAGAGTTCACAGCTCGTGAATTGGGCGATTTTTCTTTGTTCACGCAACTTATGGCTTTCACAGCCTGTAACAAGATAGTAACGGCCCGTGAACTTTGATTCTGAACGCTGATCATTCTGTGAATTCTGTAAAGAAGCCCTAATGACCCACGAAATAGTTCCTTTGAGGTCCTTCGGTGTTTGATGACCCATTAATACTTATTCACGGCCCATTAGTCACTGGTAGTTGATTTCGAGCTTCTGTGATGTTTGTGATATCAATTTAACATCCGATAATCTGATTTGTCTTGGAAGAGCTTGGATGTTTAATGGTCCATTATCAGTTATCCAAGTCTCACGGCCTGTTAAAATACTTGGAGCTGTGAGACTTTTGTCATCCATGAAACACCTGATATAACGGCCGTGAGAACTTCATCATGGCCTGTAAGTTATCTTCATGAACTGATCCATTAAACTCTGATTGGCATGAAATTCATTTGTCACGATCGTGAAAAATATATCATGGCACGTGAGATCTGGCTTTCTGCATTCAGGTGCTACTGTTAGAGCCATGAGATCGAGAGGTTTGAGCGTTCTTGTTTCATGGCCCGTGAAGCATGTAAGTGTTTGCAAAATCATCCTTTGAAAGTCATGATTTGTTGTTTGCGGGGCGTGAGCTGCACTTTCTGGGCCATGATAAAGCTATAATGGTCCGTGAGGAGGATTAACTGATATTTTCAGAAGTTATTTGGACTCTGTTTTGCGTTATTCTTCTTTTCTTCCATTCCTCTACCATTTTTATTCAAAATTCTTGCACAATCACACCAACTAAAGGTAGATAGCTACTCCAAAGAATTCAAAGTAATAAACGTAAAAATATATGCATGTTATAATCAAATTATGCGAAATAAGTCTAAATTCAAGTCTAATTATATATTGTAAAATGCATGCATCAAACTCCCCCAAGCTTAAATCTTTGCTTGTCCTCATGTAATGTTCAAGGTAAAACTCATGAAGCGATAATCTAATCATCGTTTCCACCATGTATCTTAGCTATCTTCTTAGTGTCGTGTTTATTCATTCATCGCCAAAGTGTCTCTTCTCATTCCAAAGTATCCCAACTTTGTGAAATTTTTGAATAGAAGACATTTTTAAATTCCTCCAAATTCAACTTTCAGTAATATGAAAATATCCCTTGATAATAAAAATATCAATGTTGAATAAACAAGTGTGGGATGAGCTTTTGTGCATTTTTCATTTTTTTTTCTAATGGTTTTTCATGCGCTCATGATTTCGTGCTTCTCCATATTGCACAAAGAGGTCAATGTAACGAGCTTTCGATCGATGGATCCCAGAGCAGATGCCCTTAGGTCGTCAGGCAAGAATCCCTTATGGATCTAGTCGCTCAGACTCACTAAGTTTTCGGATAACACATTTATACTCTTCTTATTTCATTTTGATTTGATACTTTGATGTTCCTCCATATTGCACAAGGTGGTTCATGTAACAAGCTTTCGGCCGACGGATCCCAGAGCAGATTCTCTTAAGTCACCAAGCAAAAATCCTCTATGGATCTAATCACCCGAACACACTCAGGTTCCGAAGAGTACCTTTTATACTTTAATGCCTTTTCTTTGGGGTTCCACTAACTCTTCTTTTCATTTGCTTTCTTTCTATTAAGCTCATCCAACACTTGAACATTCAATAGAGATATCATTGTTATTAAAATGGCACACATTATATTATTTTAAAATAATTGAACAAGAGGTAGTCGAAAAAATATTCATAGTTACATGCAGCATCATTCTACATACCATTAGACCCTACACTAAGGCGATAAATTATAAACAAGGAATACTTTGAATTTAGCTAATGCACATGATGTCCTTGAAGATAGATTGAAGATCAGCAAATATTAAGATAAAAGGAAATCTGACATTTTTTTTGTGTTTGCAGATTAACATAATTGATGAAAAGATAACTAAATGCAGAAAAGATACTAAGATGCAATTTTACTGAGGATAGATATAATGCTTGAAAATGCAACTCCCCCAATCTTGAGCTCAACAGAATCCTCAATGTTTAAGATCAGACTCATAAAAGGAATACAAGCATGCTCGAAAATAAAAGGATAGAATATAAAGAAACGAAAAGAGACAATCGTCTTATCCATAGGTGGTGGCGGTGGTAGAGGATAGAGGAGATGCCCGTAATATCTCTGGCTGATGTGGTAATCATGCATGCGACACACATAGCATTTGTTTGCGCCTGGCTCTATGTTAGAGAAAGTACGTCGGCTCGAATCTGGCAAAGCTCGTCGGCCTGACGTAGCTGCTCGGTGTGCATCATAGTAAGCAACCGATGCATGACAGAGAAACCAATGAGGCATCAAGTGGTAGGATCACTGGTGTCTGGCTGTCCTTGGGATGGTCCCGGGTCTCGCAGGTGCGGCGTCGTGGAACCGAGGGATGTTCCGGTGGGACAAGTAGCCAATTGGCTTCGTTGGAGGGATTGAAGCGCCCAGTCTCACTATATGGAATGTGCATATCAGCCTTGCCGGACCAAAATTAGCGATCTTCCCCCTGTTCGAATCCTAGCTCCATGGCGCGGATAACATAATCATCCAACGACGAGGACCCTTCAAGTTGTGGCAGCTCATTTAGATCGAGATTCAGATGGATGGCGATAGATGTGATCATCCCTCCGACTAAAACTATTTTGGATGAACTACCTACTGCAACCACGCTAGAAATTATTGTGCCTTGTAGTATGTACAAGGTCTTTTGCCTAACTTCTCTCATGACTTCAACGTCATCCTTGGTGATCGTGAGAACACCTCCTGCAGCATCCATCTGACATCCTTTGGAGCCCAGAACTCGTAATGACATTAAATTTTTTTTCAGTTGCGGAACATGACGAACCTCTGTCAATGTCCTCATCTGATTGTCATGAGTTATGAACTGAATTGAGCTGATTCCAACTATTTTACAAACTGCATCATTGTCCATGATGACATTTTTGTCATTAATATTTTGATAAGTTGAGAATCACTCTTTGTGTGGAGTTATATGACAGGAACATCCTGAATCCATAACTTAACTCTCCTCCAAACATCTCTGATCAGACACCATGAGAGTCAAATTGTCATCATCAGATTCGCTATTCTGATGTGCTACTGCAACAACTGTGTCCTTCCTTTTCTTATTGGGGCAGTTTTTCTTCCAATGACCAAGTTCTTACAGTAGTTGCAGATGTCCTTCGGATCGACGTTCTTCTTCTTCGACTTACCCTTCTTACGGTTTGGATGATATCCCTTTTCTACGATTATTACCAACCATGCAGCCTGATTCTCCACAACCTTCCCAGACGTTCTATGACGAAATTCATGAGTATATAGACTCGATCTTATTTCTTACAAAGTAATTGTGTCTCTTTCGATGATAACGGACTGAACAAATTTTTGTATGATAGAGGAAGAGACACTAACAGAAGTAGGACAACATCTTCATCTTCAATCTTCACATATATGTTTCATAATTTCATCAACAGAGTATTCATCTAATCAAGATGATCTTTCATAGGAGTACCTTTTTGCATGCGGAGGGCGAACAAACATTGCTTCAATAGTAACTTGTTGGTCAGAGACTTGATCATGTAGAGACTCTTAAGTTTCAACCACCATCGAGTCTTTGTTGCTTGATCGACGACTTCGATGATCACCTCGTTCGTCAAGCACAAAAGGATCATAGAGTGCGCCTTCTCTTCCTGTGCCATCAAATTTGCGAGGTCGACCTCCTTTTTTCCCTTGGAGTCATCCTCCTTTGATTTGTTCTTTGACACATTTGAGAGCGACATCCAGACTCCTTGTTGTTTCAGAAGTGCCCGCATCTTGATTTGCCAAAGACTAAAACTATTTCACCTTGTGAATTTCTCGATGTTCACGTTGTGCGATGCCATCTCTAGGCTTGATGAAGGTTGAACGATGCCACCTCGTTGTGATACTAGTTTGTTGAAATTTCTGCACGAGACAAATTATGCACTGCGAGAAAATTAAAGAAATTTAAGGTGACATAAAATTTTATTAGATGAAAGAGATAAAAGAGGATTACAACATTAAATTACTTTTTCTTTGGACCCTAGAGAGTTTATGTAGACCTTCCCTTTTACTGATTATAAAAATTACATACCTACATGGATTAGGATTAGAATCCAAAAAATAGGACACGATCGACCTCAACTAATCAACAAAACACCTGATGCTCGATCACGCAACAAGAACAGATATCTGAAATGATAATTTGGACGTGGAGCGAATTGAAGATCGTAACTAGAGATCAGAAAGCCGTTAACACTTAGGCACGTCTGCTGGCGGCGGTAGTATCTTTTCGCTCGGCAGCTCGCCGTCGTTCACTATCCACGCCATCATCAGGCCCCAGCTCAGGTGCGTCTCGATGTGGCAATGCATGAACCACACGCCTGTCACGTCCACAAAGAAACGAGAAGTCAACAGTTGCCAACGTTGAGATCCATGCATTCTGGAATGCTAAAGTTGTCAACGGAAAATCGTACCTGGGTTGTCGGCTCTGAAGCGGACAGCCACCCAGCCGCCGGCCGGGACCCCGATGGTGTTCCTCTCGATCGGGTCGACGAGGTTGAAACCGCGAGGGTCATTTATGGGGTCATAGTTCCCGAAACCCTTGCCGACAACGAAGAAGTTGTAGCCATGCAGGTGCAGCGGGTGGCTCTCGGCGCCTATGATGCTCGTGTCCTGCATCACAAGCTCCACGTTGGTGTTGAACGGAAGCTCCACGACCTTGGTTCCATTAGAGACGAACACGTTGTTGGGCGGGGTCCCGGTGTAGTTGAACGGATACGGCGGGTTCCAAGGAAAGTCTTTGGTGTACACGCCCTTGGTCATCCCCGTGTAGTGGGCATGGAGAAGAGATGTCGTGGGAAGAACGAATGATACGTTGTTCACAGACGCAGCGAACTTGATGCCATAGGGCCCTTGGCACGTTTGGTTCATGGGGCAAGGACGCGCGCCGAGGCCGATGGTAAAATAGAATCGCCTGTCGACCAGCTGCGGCACGTCAGCCGGGTACTGCGCGTTCGCCAAGCTACGGAGGCCGGCCGTAAAATTCGTGGCGTAGGCGGTGTCGTTGAGAGCCGGAAGCGACGGTTTAAAGAGCTGCGGCTTCTTCACGTCGTTCTTCGAGTTCTCGTATTGTAGAAGGCCTTCGGTGGTGGTGTTGTCGAACGTGCCCTGCCCGGTCACATAGGGCCTCGCCGCCATGACGAAGGCGGCATTTTGGGAGGTCGCCTTGGTGTGGAGGAGGACGTTGGTGGTTTGGCCTGGCGTGATGAGGACAACGTCCGTGACCAGCGGTTTGACGTAGGTGGCGTCAGTCTCGACGACGGTGAGGGTGTGGTTGGCGATGCTGAAGAAGAGCTCGTCGTTGAGGGCAGCGTTGATCAGACGGAGGAGGTACGTTTTGCCTGGCTTCACCTTGAGCTTGAACGTGTCTGCATGCCGATGATCAGTCAACAAATAGACATATTATTGATGAAACCAGAAATTTGGATCAATTTTGTAGTGCTTTCAGAGCATGCAACCTTTGCTCGAGCAATTGTACAGAGGACCAGGGAGTCCATTGATGGTGTAAGCATCGGAGACGTTTGGGCTTGCACCAGTCCAAAGAGACTGCGCAACCACAGCCTCCGTATCAGCATTGAACCACTCTCCTGTTCAGATGCACGAGCATATTAAGTACACCCATTAGTTCAAAAACTTTCATCTTAATTAAAACTAAGTTGTATATTCCATGAAGTGCTAAACGGTTTATAAAAGCATCGTCGCCACTACCGAAGATGATGGGCATCTCCTTATAGGGTTTGGCAAAGGGGTAAGGAACGCCACGCTTTGGGAGGATGATGATGGGTCCATAGACAGTGGCCCTCAGCCATGAGAGATGGGCGTGCCACCAAAGCGTGCCCCTCTGTCCTGTAATTGTGAAGTTATACACGTAACTCTGCCCTGACTGGATTGGGCACTGGGTTATGTATGCAGGGCCATCAGCCCACCCACTTCTAAGCTGCCTCACCCCGTGCCTGTCACATATCAGTAATATATCAATTATTAGCGTACTGATTAGTTCTACAGAAATCACTTATGTATCGAAGAATTTTCAGAGGAAATATTGAAGTCTCGAAATACCAGTGAATGGTGATGTTTTTCTGAACATGGTTCACCAGATTAACAATAACCCGATCACCTTCTCTTGCTATGATCTTGGGTCCGGGAAACTGCCCGTTTACGGTCACGATGCTCTTCGTGTTGCACAGCCTCGTCACATTCTTCATCATTATCTGCAGTTAACATGCTTATGTTGAGGAACTTAATTGATTGCTTAATGATCTGATCAATTATAATTCATGGTGTCATATTGCATGCATGGCTGAACAAAAGCATAAAATCCAGAAACGAACCTCAAACTTGTAATGCCTAATAGAGGCAGCTGAGAGCCCTGACATCCCTAGCAGCACATTTAGCAGTACTGTAAGAAACAAAGTCGCCCGCGAGGCTATTGAAGCCATGTTTGCTTCGAACAAATTTCTCTCCTGTACTCTCGATTTCCCTACGATTGTCGTTCAACCTCGTATGGGAAGTATGTTTGGAGCTGCGCGCCTTGGTCATAACATATATATACATGTAACTACATCTACAAGAGCGTGTTCTTGGCCTATTTGGTAAGGCATCCCAAGTCTTCTGAGTTGGCTTTCAGAGAGAGTTGGTTGAAGCTGCTCTTTAGAGTAAACAGAAAGTCATCAGACATAGATACGTTCTGAAATTTATGCCCCTGCAATTGGATGGCAGAAATGCCCCAAAACACCCCACTCCTCTCCAGTTCCCGGGGGCTGGTTAGTCGAGTTCAGGCATGACGTAAAATGGTCATTTCATCATGACATGCAATATTGATCTTCCATTTATAATATGTATTCATTTGTTAGTTTGCTTATTCGCTTAGAAGCACGGGATACTCGAACTGTGGAGGTCTGGGGATTTCATCTGCAGGCATGCACCAACTTTCTGGGTTCTCTGAATTTTAAGCGATCTCCCTCTTCCTGGTTTCTGCGGCTTATAATATGTTACCCCACAGTTTGATATATCTTGGTGGCCAAGGGATCAAGAAGTTGCTCATTGGGCAAGTATAGTTCAATGAATGTCTATCATGCATTTACTATTTAAAAATCGAGACAAACAGTACAGTCCAGCTGTCTGGCAAGCTACCAACTTGGTGTTGCACAGTGGATATATATATCGACCCTTGTAATGTTGCATTTTTTCTTATCATGGATCTGCATGTCAATCTATAAAGTCTTTTTAAGATCACAAGTGAGCAAGGACTTAACCATAATGGAGTGTTTATGACTTAGCTAGATAGAGTACTCGTGTTGTGCCCTGTGCCCACTTAAACCAATATCTTGCTGCAAGAAACATGACATGACGCAGCGATCAATTATAGAATCCATGCATGATGCTGCCGAGTGAAGTAAAATGTTGTTTGATTTTTTGATAGTTTGTTGACTAACTATTAAATCTGTACGCTATATATATATATATATATATATATATATATATATATGTATATATATATGTATGTATGGATATAATGGTGGTGCCACCATACGACGCATGCACGAGATGCGTTGGATAAAATATTGACGGCAGATGTAAAAAAAGCGTTTTAAACCTGGCTCACGTCTTTTCATCCTTGTTTTGCAGATGGTTTATTTTTTTGGTGCGTCTCTTCGTTTCCCCCATTCCAGAGCGACATCTCTGTGTTCTTCTTCGACCTTGACCTTGACAACATCCTCTCACTACACGTGCTGCTCGTTCTTCTTCTTATTCTATTTGATACTGGAGTGATTTTTTTTTGAGGCAAGTACATTTCTTCAAGTGCATTTGTGCATTTTTTTTCTATGCCCTAAATTTTCTATTAAAATGTTTTGCAGACGATTTTTTTTCACAGTGCCAACGAAGGCATGAAAAAAAATCTGATGGCCTGCTGAGACAATCTGAAGGAAGCTTTGGGGCGTCTTGTCGTTTTCCCACTAGGTCCATTTTCCCCCACTGGCTTCACACGCTGTGCATTCTTTCCATTTCTCTTTCTTCTTTCTTAGGTTTCTTCTATGAATATCTTGAGCTGTGGTTTTTGCCTGTACATTGCGGCGCTGTGCATTTTTCTAGCATCTGATTGGCAAGTGCATTTTTCTAGCATCTAATTGGCAAGTGCATTTTTCTAACACGACATTTACTTCAACATGCCTTATAACATTTTAAAACATTTTGCTCCAATACATTTCGCTCTGCTTGTTGGATTCCATAATAGTTAATGTTAATTTGGGTCAGATGCCATAATTAGTACTGCTATTTTAAGTACATATATATGCTATGTATTAATACATGTCAAGGCACTCCTGCTATCATATGTTTATATATTTTTTTCACTGATGTCTTGAGTACACATATTTATGCTATTATTAATTCATGCCAAAGAAGTTCTGCTATTTTTTGTTCATATTTGTTTCTTTTTCACTCTAGCTCAAGTTTTTTTTCAACTTTTTTAGATCTTAGGATTGTCTTTAGTTGATATGGAGGGTATCAAAGTGATAACATTCAAGGGTCTGGGATTAATATGGAAGAAGATAGTGATGACGAGTTAAATGTTGAAGATATTGGAGAAGAAAATTATGACGAATTCGATGTTGACTTCAAAATTCGAACTCCGTCCAATTTTTGGACCTATAGAAGCCTGAGGTTGGAATGACATTTGACACTGATGATGAAGTATACAAATATTATAATATGTATGCTATGTTAGTAGGGTTTTCTATTAGAAAACATGTTTTTCATAAAAACAAACGCACTGGAAGTATTGTAAGTAGACATTTTGTTTGTTCCAAAGAAGGACATAGGAATATGAAGCAAACATTTGGAAAGACCTTTAAACAAAGAAGAGAGGTTATGAATGGTTGTCTAGCTCATTTATATGTTGGACAAAGAAAGGATGGAAAGTGAAAAGTACGAAAATTCAAAGAAGAGCACAGTCATGCGTTAACTAGTCCCTTAAAAGTCAAATTTTTGCGTTCGCAGAAAAGAATTTTGGAAACTTCAAAACATGCGATAGTCAACCTTCATGACTATGATATGGGTCCATAAAAAATAGTGTGAGCACTTAGCATGTCCGGTGAGCCACTTCTAACAGCTCAAAATTGTATCGATTATTTAAGAACTAAAAGAAAAAGCAACCTCATCACAGAATGCTTAAATGTCATATCTTGTTTTCAAAATAAGATGAGTGTGGACTCTGATTTCTTTCATAGATGGGAGTTGGATGGAGATGGCACTGTTATGAACTTCTTTTGGGCCGACGGACGATCAAGAGATAGTTATTTAACATTTGGTGATGTTGTTGTATTTGATACAACATATCGGACTAATAATTTATGAATGTCATTTACTCTATTTATCGGGATAAATCATCATAGGAGGTCATGTCTATTTGGATGTGCATTACTTATAGGTGAAACTGAAGAGACATTCACATGGTTGTTCCAAAAATGGTCTGAGTGTATGAACGGAAAACATCCTACTTGCATTATTACCAATCAAGATATTGCAATGGAAAATGCTATCCGTAAGGTTTTTCCACGAACTGAGCATATATTTTGTATTTGACATATTAGAAAAAAATGCAACGATTCATCTTCAAGATTTGTATGCACGAAGCAACTTTAAAGAACTTTATAATAAGTGGCTCAATGAATCAGGCAATGTAGGGGAATTTGAAGAGGGTTGGCTTTCTCTGAAGCAAGATTTTGATATCCCAAATGACCATTGGTTAGAGATAATGTATAACAAGCGCAGACAATGGATTTAATTATATTTTAAAGATCTTTTTACTGCAGGTATGCGTACTACCCAGAGGGCAAAAAGTATTAACGCATTTTTTGATGGATTTGTTAATGTGAACACATCACTCTCAGATTTCGTACAACAATATGATATAGCAATTAAAATTCATCGTGCGCTTGAAGAAAGAGAAGATTTTCAAACTTTGAATTCATGCCTGCTTATGTGCTTAGACGTGCACTAGAGGTTCATGCTGGCAAGGTATATACTCATAATGTGTTTTGCAAATTTCAACAAGAATATGCACAACCCTTCGACCTACAAGGGCACAAGATTTTCAAAGATGTTGAGAAATCCATCTATTCAGTATATCCAATTACTTGTGTGGACGAAGGAAAAAATATTGTGGAGTTTAGTCATCATGAAAACATTTTTGTAAAGTGTTCTTGTAAGAAATTTGAACAAGAATGAATCTTTTGCTGTCATATTTTATGTATTCTTCATAAGAAAGCAGTGGGATATTTGCCTGAGGAATATATTCTCCATCGATGGACAATAAATGCGAGATTTGCGAAAGCACATGCAGTTTATGATAAATCATGCCCTTCTACTGCAGATTTTATCACACCCTTTCAAAACTTATCTTGGCAAAGTAATTTATGGAAAATAGAATAAATAGGTTTTCTTTCACCTAAACATTTACAATTTGGAGTTCCCCTTATAGATGAGATTTTGAAGAGATTCAGTACATTCCAAATTGAGAATGCAAGTGTGGAACTTGGTCAATCAAGTACTAATGAAGTGCTCTCAACTCAATCAACAATTGCTAACTTACAAGAATCACATTTTGTTATACGTGACCCAATTTGTATAAAGGCTAAGGGTAGACCTAAGAATGTTGGAAGGATTAAGTCAAGCGTAGAAATTTCAATGTCACAAAATGATTCGAAGAAACGAACTTGCGGAAAATGCGGAAAGAAAGGACATAATAAGAGGAGTTGCCCGATGATGAAGGTATAGCACATATCAAATTACTTGAACTTATTTTCCTAATTTTTTAGCATCTCTGACTTTTTTAATTATATGAGCAGGAGATTCAAGTGCAAAGCAGCCAACAGGATAATCAAGTCACTTATATACAACAACCGCAACAACAACATCAGTAGGTGAGATCTAGCATATGAGCTATATCATTTTTTTATAGTGATGTCCTATTACATGAGAGTTCTTCCTAACAATAGCATAGATCAAATTTTGTCCTCACAACAACTCAATTTTTTAGGCTAAAAGTGAAGTTGCTATCCTGAAGTAGGTTTTGGGATCCTTGCCAATAAGGTATTCTTTTTCTCTGTAAGGCATTTGCTTGTTCTATGTGGTATAAGTGATTCTCATCTAGTATAGTGCACTAAGATTCATTGCTTTTAAGATTCAATGCATTAATATTTTCTCACTTTTTTTTATAGGTGCCAACAAGATAGAAGTTTTTGCATCAATGTCATGGCTAGGCATATTCAAATGTGCAGAGATGAGTGGCAGCTGTCTTTGGCTTTGAATGAAGTTGTTGGAATATTTTGTATTCTCACCATGAGACATTTATACTTTTTTTTTTTGTCTAAACATTGTTGGAGAACTATTTTTTTTCTTACATTGTTGATGTAGCTTTGTTTTAGACTACAAATATTGTTGATGTAGCACTTTAATATTTTTGTGCTGCGGTGATGTAGTTTATTTGAAGTAGAGGAATTGTTTAATATTTTCTTACATTGTTGATGTAGTTTATTTGAATTAGAGGAATTATTTGATGTTGCCGTGAATATCATAAAGGTGCTTTGTGCTTATGTTGATAATGGGATATGTTTTTGCTGGAAAGATTTGATGCATACATAAATTTACAGATTTGGGATATCAAATTTACAAACGCGGTTGGTCGTCCGCCCTATGAATTAACTATAAGCCAACATGAAAGAGATCACTGACAAAGCATAGCACATCTGAGAAGCATAGCACAAGATTACAAATGTGGTTGGGCACGCGACTTTCCAATAGCTTTTACTTTCCGCCTTCTCTTCTCATCTTCACTGTCTGACTCATCACCCCTCTCTTTGTCAGCATTACTAGCTTCACGTTCTAGCTTCTCCCATGTTTTCCCCTTCAGAAAGCATTCATTTGCTGTAACGAACATCATACAATCAAATGATACATACTACAATCACATCAGGCCGCAAGAGCATATGACATCAAACCTCTTGACATATGGCAGCAGGCCGCAATGCATAATGTTACATAGATGGTTCATAATAGATAGCCATAACAGATAGATCATAATTTGAAAAAAGAAGATAGTGCCATAGATGGTTCAATAGCCACAAAAACATGAAAGGTTACACATTGCATAATGTTACCTAAGGACAATTGTACTAAAAGTTTCACACCATCTGAAAACATAATGGGTGATTGTCATATGAACATGACAATCACTGCTACAACAACAATGAGAATAACAAACAATTTACATAAAAACTTGATCCCATTAAAATCATTTCTAATGTCATCTTCAATTCTAACTTCATCTTCAAGTTCATTTCGAGCTTCCAACCTATCGATCTTTCACAATAATCCATTAATCATGTTAGTAGGTCTATCTTGAAAATTAGGATCCATTCATTTGAAATATTGGCATGCTCCTTGTTGCTACAAAATAGGAATAATCAATGTAACGTTAGAATTAAAAAAATTAATGTCAAGCAAAATTTAAAGTTGCAGCTCAAAATTCATCCCATAAGATCGGCAACCATAAAATCTTCGACCAGGATTACGCTCGGTCTAAGATGTTCTTACAACTACTTCTTGTTGACAATAGCATTTAGGCAGTTTCATTTCATAAAAAAGTCTGTATACATGTGAAAAAAAAAAGAAAAGAATTACCTATACATTATTCACAACTAACTTAATAAACATAAATAAAAAGTCGGTGACTTAAGAAATCTATATACATTGAAGGTTCACATTTAGCACTCAGCTCATAATTAAAAAGAAGATAAAACAGCTAAATAATGTAACACAAGTAACAAAAGCATTTACACTAGAGTTTGTTTGCATGTCCATATGTTAGATACATGTTTCTCCTTTTATTTTTTAATGCATCAAGTGATCAAGAGGAACGATTAGAAAGACATACTAGGGATGTGGGGAGCCCCGATTGCACATGAACAATTAATTGAGAACACATTTCATACTGCCCTAAGCCCAATTAAATACTAAGACAATATGTGGTGGCAAGTAATATATAAAAAGTGTAGGCAGCCATGCAACTTTCTCTTGCCCTTTGTATTAGTAGATATGCTGATCAGAATCTTTGTCCTGATGCACATAGCTAAACAATAGCTATATATGACAGTAGTGATGACAGCATACCAAGATCGACAGATTTGAGAGGGAAAAATTATAATGCTCAAGGAAGGAATCACAAGATGAAAACAAAAAACGGGGAAAGAAAACAAGAAATTTGGAAAGAGACTTACCCAAATTTAGAGGTTCAAGAGGTAAAATGATGATGCCCTAGTAAATATCATCATGATACATCATAGCTCTGTCACTAAACAAAAAACAAAAAAACGGAATCGGGAGAACACAACAGAGACAAGAGAAGAAACTTATCAAACTCAAGAGATTATGAAGAAACTTGAGAAAGAAGAAAGAGAAAATGGCGAAAAGCAAATGGAAAAAATGCCCAGCGTGTGAAGCCAATGGGGGAAAATGGACCTAGTGGAAAAACGACGAGACGCCCCAAAGCTTCCTTCAGATTATTTCAGTAGGACAATTGTTTCAGCATCAGTTGGGATCCTATTGTTTCAGCATGCCATCAGATTTTTTTTCATGCCTTCGTTGGCACTGTGAAAAAAAATCGTCTGCAAAACATTTTAATCGAAAAATTAGGGCATAAAAAAATGCACAAATGCACTTGAAGAAATGTACTTGCCTCAAGAAAAAATCACTCCAGTATCAAACAGGATAAGAAGAAGAACGAGCAGCGCGTGTAGTGAGAGGATGTTGTCAAGGTCAAGGTCGAAGAAGAACACAGAGATGTCGCTCTGGAATGGGGGAAACGAAGAGACACACCAAAAAATGAAACATCCGCAAAATAAGGATGAAAAGACGTGAGCCGGGTGTAAAACGCTTTTCTCACATTTGTCGTCTCTCCATCTGAAAGTAAGAACGCACACACCAAAAGAGATAGGAGAAAAAAGAACATGAAATGGATAACGCACGTAGCGTCTTTTGTCGATATGAACATATATATTCTCCATTGTATGTTATATTGGTCTATATGAATATATGATTATGATTGGAAACTGAATCTTAATTCCATATAAAATTTGTGATTGGATAAATCGTGAAAGAAAAATGACGAAGGATGTTATTTGGGGTTCGTTGTTCCCATTATTCTTGATTTGATTCATGACTGCTGATGTCATTTTTGCTATGATATATACGAGGATATTTAGCGGGTCAGGTGGATCCACGAACTTAATATTGGGTCGGATCGGATACATGTTGAAATTTTCTTACCCGAATCAATTCAATCCGATCCGAAGATCCGGTTTTTATTTATTTTTTTAATTTTTAGCTTATTTTTTTGTATAAAAAATAAAAATGTATTAAAATAAATATGTTTTAAATGTGTAAAATAATATTAAATGCTTAACAAATTATTTAAAGGGTCGGATCAAATGAACACCCCTAAATATATACATATTTTGTTATTAGTGTCTTATGCACCTATTTTATGATCATGAATTAGTATCTAATTATTTTTTATTCATGATTGATACCATACGATGACCCAACATATGAACAAAATAAAAACCGTACAAAGATAAATTAATGTCTTAAGTTAAATAAGATTAAAGATGAAAATTGTGCATCATCGTTATTGTGTATTGTCTCAGTTTGGTGTAATTATAAAATTATTATTGATTGAAAGGGTGAATGGCATAACTAAAAGTAAAATAATTAAAATACCGAGGTTGAATACTACTCAATGCCGCTTACAACACTCACATTATAAGAAATTTGTTCATCCTATGCAACAAATACAAGAATTGAGGTTAGATTCTAATTTATAAAGTCTATTATAAGTGAATCCATATTGCAACTTTTATGCATGATTGACGGATAATTTATAAAGGCAACAGATAATTATTAATTTATAAATTCTTCACATTAATTGATGGAGTTAAAATATAATAACTTCTAGAGTGTAGTCAATTAAAAATTATAACGGCCAATTGATAATTACTGATTAAGATAAAAAAAATTATAAGCATTAATATTCACTGTTCTGAACATTCGAGATGCGACTATGAGAGTATGCTAGTTCACAACATTGAGCCACATAATAGAACAATAAAAAAGAAATGAGATCATATAAAATCACATCAAAATCTTTTATTACGTGCCGCCAACTTACAACATCTTGAATTATCATAAAAATACCAAAAATCACACATCAAAATGAAGCCACTTGTGGCTTCAATGACCAAGCCACAATGACAGAATCTTGAAGCCAACAGACCACCATCGTCAGCAACACTATGAACAAGATGAAGGCAACTGATCAAATTAATGGAGCAACACTGCGACTGGAAATTAATTAATGAGAGCCCGGCCCTCAGAAATCAACACTTGGGTAGATCCGCGGGCGGCGGCAGCAGCTTCTGGTTCGGCAGCTCGCCATCCTCCACCACCCACGCCATCGTCAGGCCCCAGCTCAGGTGCGCTTCTATATGGCAGTGCATGAACCAGACGCCTGTTCGCATATTGGAATAAAATAAAGGATAAAATTCTTGCCAAACTTTCAACTAAGTGCAACGTGTAAGGGATTGATAATTGTATATGCGTGCGGCCTGCTTTCACCTGGGTTATCGGCTCGGAAGCGGATGGCTACCCAGCCGCCGGCAGGAACTCCGAAGGTGTTCCGCTCGAGCGGGTCGACGAGGTTGAAGCCGCGAGGGCCATTCGCCGGATCGTAGTTCCCGAATCCCTGGCCGACAACGAAGAAATTGTATCCGTGCAGGTGCAGCGGGTGGCTCTCGGTCCCTTGGATGCTCGTGTCCTGCAGCACCAACTCCACGCTGGTGTTGAACGGTAGCGCCATCACCCTTGTGCCATTGGTGACGAACGTGTTGTTGGGCGGCGTCCCGGTGTAGTTGAACGGGTACGGCGGGTTGCTGGGGAAGTTCGTCGTGTACACGCCCTTGGTCTTCCCTGTGTAGTGGGCCTGAAGCATAGAGGTCGTCGGCAGAACGAAGGATATGTTGTTCACCGACGCAGCGAACTTGGTGCCGTTGGGTCCTTGGCATGTTTGGTTCTTGGGGCAAGGCCGCGTGCCGAGGCCGACGGTGAAGTAGAATCGTCTGTCGACCTGCTGCGGCACGTTGGCTGGGTACTGCGCATTCGCGAGGCTACGGAGGCTGGTGGTGAAGTTTGTGGCGTATGCAGTGTCGTTGAGAGCTGGAAGGACCTGTTTGAAGAGCGGCAGCTTCTTCATGGAGATGGATGTGGTGTTCTTGGGGTTTTGATATTCAAGAAGGCCTTCGGTGGTGGTATTGTCGAACGTGCCCTGCCCAGTGGCGTAAGGCCTGGCCGCCATGACGAAGGTCGCGTTTTGGTAAGTCGGCTTGGTGTGGAGGAGGACGTTGGTGGTTTGCCCCGGCGTGATGAGGACGACGTCCGTGGCGAGCTGTTTGACGTAACAGGCGTCGGTCTCGACGACCGTGAGGGTGTGGTTGGCTATGCTGAAGAAAAGCTCGTCATTGAGTGCAGCGTTGATCAGTCGGAGGAGATACGTCCTTCCCGGCTTCACCTTGAGCTTAAAGGTGTCTGCATGCATGGCAATTTAATGATCAAGAAATCAACACTTGAAGATCATGCATGCTCGTGTTCGCGTTCTATTTAGTTCATCACCTTTGCTCGAGCAGTTGTAAAGAGGACCGGGGAGTCCATTGATGGTGTAAGCATCAGAGACATTTGGACCTGCGCCTGTCCAAAGAGACTGGGCAATCACAGCCTCCGTGTCCGCCTTGAACCACTCTCCTGTTCATCCATCCATGCATGCAATGAGTTCGAGTATTCGAAAACTTTTATTGACTAGAGTTATGTGATTGCCCTTGTACCGAAGATGATGGGAATCTCCTTGTAGGGCTTGGCAAAAGGGTAGGGAACGCCACGCTTTGGAAGGATGATGATTGGTCCATACACCGTGGCTCTCAGCCATGAGAGATGAGCGTGCCACCACAGTGTGCCCCTCTGTCCTGTAACTGTGAAGTTATACACGTAGCTCTGCCCTGACTGGATTGGGCACTGGGTTATGTATGCTGGGCCATCCGCCCATCCACTTCGAAGCTGCTTCACACCGTGCCTGAACAAGAGTTGCAGGTTAAAATTGTTGATATCACTTAATTCCGAAGTAGACAATAAGATGTCCAGAATAATTGGGGGGAAGGAGCACTTCACAGTTCCTACCAGTGAATGGTTATGTTCTTCTGAACATGATTGATCACCCTAACGACAACTCTGTCACCCTCCCTTGCTACTATCTTAGGTCCGGGAAACTGTCCGTTCACCGTCACAATGCTCTTCGTACTGCACAGCCTTGTCACGTTCTTCATCTCTATCTGCAAAGCCATTTTTTTTCACAAGAATGATCAGCTTCTATTAGCCAACATATAATACGCTTGTAGCTGGCAAAATACTGAAATAGAAGTTTGAGAACATACATCAAATTTGTAATGCCTAGTAATAGCGATCGAAAGTTGTGGCATTGCAAAGAAAACACAAAGGACAAATAGAAATGTCATGGCAGATGGAGCTGCAGCCATCGCTCTACCCGAGTCTGCACTTCCCGTATGTTGGATTGTTTGGAAGTACAGTTGCACTCTCAGCTTGGTACGGGATGTGCCTGTCCCGGATGCCTTATATAAGCTAAGGGTTTAGTCTATTAGCTATCAATTTCTCATTTTTTTTCCTTTTTAGCGAACATTGCTCATATTTCGGTAGGCTTCAGTGTTGGTTCAACCTGAGTTTTAGAGTGTTTACAAAGTAATGCTGTTGTGTTATGTTACTGCTTATAGTCCTGCTTGCATTCCCACATCACCCTTCCCCACAAAATTTTGATGCCTTCTCGAGTTCATCCAGGTGGTGGTAGAATGGTCAAATTTCACGATGGAAATTGGAATTTTAATTCATTAATAAGTTAGTTTGGACATTGGCTTAGAAGCATGGAATTGTTGCAGTGGGCACCAACTCCCTGAAGGGCCCCCCTTTCATCTTTTCATACTTGTTATTTGCTTTCTCTGACAAGAAAGTCAAATGCTCATCATTCCATGCTTTGATGCAAGTCCAATAATAATCATTGAACACAGAAAGATAAGTAGAAATGAGAATAAATCTCTGCTTGCCACCAACTCATGAGATTGATTACTTTTATTCAATTGGCGTCATCTGTTGCTTTGCTTCTTTTGGATAGTTCTGAAGAAACTACTGCATGCTGTAACTTTCATGCGTGAGATACAAATGCTACATCAGATACATATATGAAAAGGACAGATGATAGTGGTAGCCTAATGTTGAAGTTAGTGTGTCATCGGTTATGGATTTCTACCTATGCGTTTTAACTCTTCATTCTTCAAGAGATTAGCCTAATGCGTTAGTCTACTAGGCCCGTGTTTTTTTTTTTTTCATATTGCCAACTACATCTAAATATTCTGCAGCTCTGGAGAGGATAAAGCACCTCACATGATCCATTGCACTTTTACCAGAAAAAAAAAAAGTTGGGCAAAATTTGTATGCTGCAAAGCAACTAGTACTCCATGATAACTGATACATAACAAAGACGAAACTTGATTGAGAATATTTTGTATACACGGGAAGCTGTAAGTAAAATTACGGTTTTGAATTTGTTAGTGCGATCAGCGTTCCAGACAGAATAAAAAAAAATCTGATCGTTTTCTTGCTTGTCACATAAATGAAAAACCAAGTATTGATATCAGAAACGTTATAAGTGAAACACATTATGTGATAATTGACCTTTGTATTGCAATGCGAGGAAATCCTAATTAAGCAAACGGAATCAACAACCAGCTTTAAATTAGTCAGTGCACATGCATTTAAGTTCTCAATTTAAGTGTCATGAGTTCAATCATTGAAACATGCAGTTTGAGCTAAGCTACGGACCCATGTGTTTGAACAATATTTTATTACTCATTATTTATTAATAAAAACTCCGCCTATATTTTATAGCCGGTCCCAAGCCCGGATAAAGGAGGAGGGTTGTGTTAGACCCCGACAGCCAACATAAAATCATGTCGAATCTTATGAACATGGATCAACGAATGACGTCGTATGATCCATGTAGCCGACCCCACCTAGTGGGATAAGGCTTTGTTGTTGTTGTTGTTGTTGCATTATTTATTAATAAAATACTACGTTTTATTATTTTATGATATAAGTTTGGTCCTCCTAAAAATCTTAATTCAATATTAGAAAGTTGGGCCGGAAAATTCAAATGAACTAAACCCCATTAGTCTCACCAAAACACAAGGAAAAATAGAAAAATTTTGACAAAACAAGGATGGAATTGCGAACACGCCGTCGGCCGTCGATTTCTATGTCGAACAACGTGAGCATTTAAGCCTTAGTTGACCTTATAATTATTGATGCCTGTAGCTCCATACTTTTGACTATAGTTGTATCCAGTAAATTTTACGTCTGTCAAAAGATGAGCATGGTCAACTAGACAGGAGGCACAGAATCCCTCGCCAATTTCCCCCCAAAACCAGAATGCAAAGTTACATCTTTTCATCACTTGTATATTACTGATGGGATTATGTTTTTTTTTTCTCTTCTTTCTGAGTGAAATATGCTAAAGTAATGTTAAGTATTGATGAGATTAATGTTAAAATAAGCTAAAGTTGTCACATAATATCTCGCCAATCTTTCTTCTTGTTACTGATGAATTATATGTTAAAAACTGATTAACGATCTTATTTTATATAATTATAAAATAGGCTAGAAATTAAATTAATTTACTTTTAAATTTGGAAAATTTTATTTTTACTCTTTTATTTTTAAAAAATTATCTAATGTGTGTGGTGATCTTTTTTTCTCTCTTTTTTTAAGTGAAATTTTGGTAAGACGTAGATGTAACTGTGTGTGTGTAAAATATATACTCTACAGAGTTCTAGCACAGGTCGGTGACCCACCGCACCAACGAATCAATCAGCAACACGGTATGGCTGGCCATCCCTCGCCCTGTCTCAATCTGTGCCCCTGAAACATCTGATCTAATATATAATATAGAGCCTTCCATGGGATAAGATCCTGTCGTCTGCAAACAGTGTCAAGTATCTTCACTACATCCGCCACCTGCGTGACCAGAGCAGCAACTCTGAACAAGAAAAGCATGCAATCCTGCATGTGCTGTAACATGGCATGGCAAATATACAACCCACAACCTGTAATTTTCCATGTCCAGAGCAAAGAATGCTTCAATATGGAACGTGAAGGGGGTGTCAAAACAGATCCGTAAACTGTAATGCATAAACAACAGCAGCAACAGGAAAGAGAGCTCCTCTGTTTCTGTTTCAGAACAAGCATGATCAAGAATGATAATGAAGTCCGTGATATATTTGAATTCATCGCTAGCACTACAAACAGAAGACTTCAAGAATGTACAAGCAAATCAAGAACAGAGCAAAACCTAAGGGAACACAAAAAAAAAAATTAAACTAAACTACTGAAGCTACTACACTAGTACCAGAACACTACTGCTACAGTACAAAGCACGATCACATCTATCTACAATGCATCCGCCGCCGCCGCCGCCAACTGCACAACCGTCTCTGGCTTACGCGCAGGCCTCCCGCCTCGGCTTGAGGACGAAGAGTGCCTCGAGGTCCGGCGGGTGGAAGTAGCCGTTCTTGGGCGGCCCGCGCCTTTTGCCCCCGAAAGCGGCGGCGGTGGGTGACTTCTTCCTGGGCGGCGGCGGGCACGCCGTGGCCGCGGGGATGCGGTGCTCCTCCCGCTTCGGCGTCTCCCACCCTTCCATCTCGCAGTCGCTTTCGTGGTCTCCGCCGCCTCTCGCCATTTCCTCAAACGCCTGGCTGGGCACGAATTATTCAAAACGAGGGTTTCGGGAGGGAACGAGGAGGAGGAGGAGGAGGAAGAAGAGAATGCGACGTCGTCGTAGCAGTCGAACAAAGGAGGCAAACGAGGGGCTTTATTTATTTGTTTATTTTTCGCGGCGGATTTATTTATTTATTACGTAAAATTGGGGATAAATACGAGAGCGGCTTCGTCCGGAAGCTGCTGGGCAAAACCTCCTGTTAGTGGTCTGAGATCCCATGCGCCCTTCTGATGCATCGAACAGAAAACGGACGGTGTCGATAGATCCTGGGGGAAAGGAGAGCCGTTCGTAAGGTGCCTGGTGTTCGAGATGGCCCAGGTCGTTCGAACCAGGCGTATGGGCCTGGGCCCATGGGCTCTGTTAAGCGGTTGAGTGGAAGCCAGATAAGATGGAGGTGGTGGCCCACCGTCCTTTTCTT
Organism: Pontederia crassipes; assembly: GCA_030549335.1. Taxonomy (NCBI): domain Eukaryota; kingdom Viridiplantae; phylum Streptophyta; class Magnoliopsida; order Commelinales; family Pontederiaceae; genus Pontederia; species Pontederia crassipes. Next base: position 54,387,134 of record CM060194.1, on the reverse strand, counting down.
AATTGTTTTTATGGGCGGCGGCGGGGGAAAATTAATATACAGAAGTATATGGTCGGAGAGGAAGCGCGAAAGGGACGCGGGAGTTTTTTGGATTACTATTCTTAAATTTATTTATTTATTTTAAGTATTTTATATTAGGGGCGTAAGAAAAACTCTATCAACTCGAAAAATTCATCCGACCCAAAAAATCGAATTAAAAAAATCGAAAATTAAGGATCCGAATATAATTTAGGATGCTTTTTAATAAATTAAAATTCATCCGTTAAAATTAGGACTCCATCCGAAAAAATCGTAGGAGCCCGTGGAGCTCAATTTTTATTTATAATTTTTTATTTATATAATTAATACATGTATTAATAATTCTTTTATTACAAATATAATATTTTTTGTAGAAAATTTCATACTTTTCTATCACATTATCAAACTCTAATTTAATAATTTTAAAATTTTAGCAGTATATTGTATATTTAATATAAAATTAAATATTTTTATATTAATTTTAAGTTATTAAATATATTTTTAAAATATAATTATATAAAAGTAGGACTCCGAAAAAATCGATCCGGTAAAGGATGATTTTTATTTTTTCAAAATGATTTTAGGATGGTCTTTTTAATTTTAAAAATCGACCCAAAAAATAACGATTGATTTTTTTAGACCAAAAACTCGAACCAACCCGAATTACTTTCACCCCTATTTTATATCACCTATTCTTTTTCGTTACAGAATGAGATACCGGATACATAAACTGTAACGTGTTTATTTAAGATGAAATAATGTCATATTATAATTATTGAGATCTTCCAATTTTTTAGCAAATTGAAAGTTTTAAAATTTTAATACGACTCGATTAATATTATTTAATTCAGTAGGGATTTTGGATTGATGCTTATTTCAAGGCTCTCGATTAGAATCCGATGCGAACCGGACCTTGCGGCTGCCGCGATCGACACGTGTAAGGAGAGGAGAGTGCTAAGGCCGCCACGTGGCATAATGGTCGGCAGCGTTGGATACCCTTTACTCTTTATATAATCCTCTCACGTGGATTGGGGCATTCACGTGGCGCGGCACGTACGGGGAACGCGAGGATTCACGCGAGATTTTGTTCCAGGCAGTTCTGCAGAACGTGCGAAACAATGGCGAGAAATATAAATAAATAAATGTACTGCTAATGGGGCCCCTAATGGAACCCTACTTTTAGGAATTGTATGGATTGGGCCATTTGTTGGATTGTTTTGATGGCACTCAGGAGTGTAAAAAAAAACTCGACTAATCAGGAAAAAATATTCTAATTAAAAAATAATGAAAAAATTGAAAATTAAAAATATAATTTAGGATAATCTTTGGTAAATTAAAATCTAAAATTTTATACTTTTCTATCATATTATCGAACTCTAAGTTTGGTAATTTTATGTTAATTTTAGTTTATTATATATTTTTTTAAAATATAATTATATAAAAGTAGGGTCTAAAATTTATTCAAAAAAATTGACTCGATATAAGGTGATTTTTATTTTTAAAATAATTTTAAAGTCATTTTTAAATTTAAAAAACTGGCGCCAAAAAATAATGAATAATTATCACTATTTTTTTGGATGTGTTTCAATCATTGTCCTAAATATTTAGCTCTTGAATAATTTGATATCCATATTGGAATAAAATAATACTTTTTATTATTTTTTGGTTGATTCTTAAACGCTATCCTGCATTGTATCAATAGTTTGGTATTTAATTATACAGTAATTTCAAAAGTTTAAATTTTGTTTTTCAAATTATCAAAATTGCTTGTTATATTTCTACTCCTAAAGAAAATAAACATTACTAATGTAAAAAATTGATGCAAAAAAAGAAATAAAATTGTAAGAAAAAAGCTAAAATTTTAAAAATATCAAAAATCGATTGGACCTCACACAAAATTTTCAGATTTTATAAATGAACAAAGATCTATGCGGTTTTTAAAATTTTGGAAAATCGCACGAGGAGTCCGGTGAAAATATACATAATTTAAATTTTATGATATAGATTAATATTATATCTTAAATATTAATTATGTATAATTATTCAATGAACAGAATATTTATCCCATTATATGTATATAATTAGTATAAGTCATAAATTGTACTACTACAATATATAATACGTGCATGGAATTAATTTATGAAATAAAAAACCTCTTGATATTATCATTTTTTTATAAATATAAAATATATAAAATCTAGGGACCAAAGAAAGCAAAAAAAAACCGATTGAGTTTTATTTTAATTTAAAAAATAGAGTAAAAAATATAGGATGATTTTTTGAAATAAAAAAAACACCAAGTCCGTAGGACCTCCTCTTCGTGTCACCGGGGATGCGGACAGGGGCATCCCCTCCCTCCAACATTAACTAAGGGGAGGGAACAACGCCCCTCTTTATTATTATTTATTATATATAATTTTAAACCTTTTAAACATTAAAAGATATGAGAGAAGGGTAGTTTAGTATTTTAATAAATAAAAAAATAAAAGTTAATAAAATTAGATGGATGGAGTAAAGTGAAAATTATAGTATAATTTAAAGACGTCATACGGTGAGTTCATATATTAGGATTAAATGTGAAAACTGATATAGTTAAGAGGATATTTAAGGAATTATCACCTAAAATATTTCTCGAGGAGACTGGTAGTATGAGTGTCATTTTGGTTTATGATATTTAGTTTGAGTGGAATTATAAGTATTCATGTTATAGACATTTTGTATTTGTTACTCCATGTTACAATCTATATCATGATATTCTTATATGGGACCATTGTCGAGTTGAATTGTGGTGATTGTTATTATTATATCAATAGATAAAATTGTTTTTTTGCATTATAATTTTGACAATAAATCTTATCTCACTTTGGTATTTATATGTATAATTATAAGATTTCATATATAATTCAAGCGGGAGATTGTTGGATATTTATCCAACATTGAATTTAATATAAAAATAAATTATACAATTAACAATTATCAAAATAAATTAAGGTCCAAATAAAAATGATCAATATATATTTATTGGGCATAGTAATAGTAATTGACACATTATGACATGGAATATGATGTGTAGAGATTAAATAGTACATTAGATTTTCTGTGATGGGTTAGAAATTTAAATCACATTAAAACATTATAAATAAATGATTATATTTCTCAAAACACAAGTTTGAAAGGTCTACCTTCTTGTTTTGCTTTTCTCATATTGGAAGAATAAAAGTTCTTGGTATTAGTTTGAAAGTTCATTCCATCAAAGCTTCATCGAAATAGATAATTGTAAGTTGATGTATAGAAGCCTTTATATATTTTAATGATTTTAACATGATTCATCATGTTTTATAATTCTGACTTTAACATTAATTTTATAACTAAATATATGCTATAGTGCTAAAGTTTTTAAATTAGAGTTCCATAACGCGATAACAACATATGAACTTATATAGAAAAGGATTTAACAGGGTCCTCCCCCCTCTAAAGGGGGAGGAACCCCCTCCCTCCATTCGCGCCCGTCGGATGGAGATCCGACGGGGGCGGATTTCGTGCCCGGTTCATGGGGTTAAAAAAACCCGCCCCAAAGCCCACCCAAGTTGAACCCCTATCGTCAACTCCCTCTCCTACGCTTTCTCCCTACGGCGTCCGGCTTTCTCTCCGTCTTCGTCGACTCTTCGGTGACATTCTTCCCCAACGGCGATGATCTCTTCCAACGACATCCAACTCTTCTTCGTCGACTCCCTCTCCGTCCCCTCCCTCTCTCACAATATATTCGCCCCGCGGCCGATCTAACCTCGGTTGGCCGAATCTAGCCGTCGGCAGCCGATCTGACTGTGGGCGGTCATATCGGCCACGCGGTTGGCCGGATCTAGTCGCGCCAGCAGATTTGACTGCAGGAGGTCAGATTGGTTGCCCATGCGGCCGGATATAGCCGCCCGCGGTCGATCCGGCCGTGGTCTGTCAGATCGGCCACCCGCGGTCGATCCGATTTCAGGGCGATCAGATCGGCCGCCTGGATGGTCGGATCTGAACGCTCGCGACCGATCCAACTGCGGGGGCGGTCAGATCGGCCGTGGGCGACGGCCAGATCTAGCCAACTGTGGCTAAAGCGGTCGCCAGGCGATCAGATTCGGCCCGCGGCCGATCTGGCTACGGGCGGAGGCTAGATCCGGCCAACCGCGGCTAAAGTGGTCGACGGACGATCAGATCCGGTCGCCCGCGGCCAGATCGGTCGATCTGGCTGCGGGCAGGCGGATCTGGCCGCCCGACGGCCGATCTGGCTGCGGAAGGCTAGATTCGACCAACTGCGGCCGACGATCCCTCTCCGATCCGTTGCTGGCCCGAGATCGGCTACTCGTCGCGCCGAGGTTTCGCAGCCGTTGACGCATGGTCTTTGCCACTGGTTCGTCGTCGTTGTCATCGTCGCCGCACCGTTTCTTCAATTTTTTGTGTTGAACCGCGCACATTTTTTCGTCGATGAATCGAACCACTCATTTTTCATATTAAACCGGGCACGAAATCTGCGCCCGTCGGATCTCCATCCGACGGGCGCGAATGGGGGGAGGGGGTTCCTCCCCCTCTAAGGGGGGAGGACCCCATTAAATCCTATAGAAAAATATTACATCACTGAGAAAAAAATTGATGACTCATGAATTAAATATATAAATAAAAAATTATAAATAAAACAAGAGTTCCACACATCTTTACATTTTTTTTAATGGATTGGTTTCTCTTTATTAAAAAATCATCTAAAATAATATTTGGACTCATAATTTTTAACTTTTTTTCTAACTCAACATGTTTATTGGGTTGGTAGGATTTTCTTACCCCTTAAAATCAATATATTTTTAAAATAGGAGATATCCAAATAGGGTGTGTTTGGCACCGAGAACTAAGGCTAGAACTTGCCTTAGTTCTCGGTTGTTCAACCAAACACCCCATACATTTGGGGTAATGATTACCAGGATTTAAGTCCTGATCAAAGCATCACGTGACCCTAAATTATGGGATATAAGTTCTTGCCTCTTGTCGGAGGCAAGAACTTAACTTTTTTTATACACGACGTTCTTCTTTTTTCCTTTTTAACATGTATTATAATAATACATATATTTTACATAACTATGTATACATATAATTATTTTAATATATTATCATAAACTTGTAAAATAAATTCAAACTAATATTAATATATTGTGTCACACTTATTTTTTAATAATAATCAATTATAATATTTTTGTTTAATATAAAATTTCACCTCATAAAAATAATAAATTCTCTTTGGTTTTTATTATAATAGAATTTTATTAATTAAAATTTTTATTTGTTTTTAGAAAGATTATAAAATAATCTAATTTATATTATATTTGGATATTAAGAAATTATTTATATTATATTTGGATATGATATTCAGAAATTAAAGTATTATATTATATTATAATATTAAAATCATATAAAGGATTTAATGAAAATTAATATTAATATATTATGAGACAATTTTTTAATAAAATTTTAAAATAATAATTAAATCTAATACTTTTATATGCTAGTAATTATTATTTTAAATAAATAAATAAATAATATTTTGATTTACTATAATTTTATACCTCATAAAATAATAAATTATATTATCAATTCATAACTTTTATTCAAACACCCACCTAAACTTATCTATCACATCAATTTTTTAAATTCCCATCATTACATTTTTCATCCAAACAACCAACCTAAACTTTTCTATCAAATCGATTAGTTCTCGAAAACTAACGGGAATTAAAAATTTCCTATCCAAACACATCTAAAACCAACTTTGAGATTCCACGTAAACTTGTTATAAGGGGACATGAGTTAACTCATAGTATTTGGGTATGACATAAGTCTAACCATAATAACTTGAAGGAACACGTTGAACATACTTTTAAAAGCTTAAGAAAAGATAAACTATCATTAAAAATCAACGCAGCCACAAAAAGTCATAAAATCATACAGCTATGTTCCTAACTAGCGATTAAGCAAATATTAAAAGACTGTAGCTCTAATCGCGCAAAAGGACATAGACCAATAAATTCCTATTATCAGCAAACTTTTTTATATAGTAATGAATAAGCGATCGCGGAATTGGGTGAATCGGATAGTAGCTCCTCACTGCTTAATTAAATGTCTCAAATTTGAATTTTTTGAATGCAAAATTTTTTTGTTGGAAGTCTCATTTGTCATAGACAGATATATTGTCCGGAACGATATTAAAATAATCGGATTCGATGGTGGGTCGAGACTCAAACTTGTGATCGCCAATTGAGTTCAATGCATGGACGATCGATGCTACTTCCTAATAAAAAAAAAGCGATCACGGAGAAATGAATTTCTCACATATTTTTGTTCATTTATAATAAGGCCTTTAGTTTTTTTCCCTCCCAACAGTAGAGAACACAGAATCAGTTCAAAATAGGCAAAGAAGGATGCAAAAAGTCATAATGATCCTAAATGCCTTAAATTAATAACACAGAGGTTAGAAATTAAAATACGATTTTCCCAAATTATGAATCCTACTTCATGTAATAATAAAATAATGTAGTAGGACTCGATTAGTCTAATGTTTAAGAAGCACATAGGACTCGATCTGTTGCTGTTATCTCGTTAGATGTCACTAATGACCTCATTGGACATCTTTTAATTTATCGTGTCCTTATTTCCTTCCTTTTCCATTATTATTTCCCCTCGTAAAATCAAAGTATAAATAATTTTCACAAGTGATCTCTGATAATTTTATAATCTCATTTTGGCCTCTCAAATAATTTTTCTTTGTATGGTCCAGCAACAATCCATTGGTATCGCTTCCTACCCGGTATAGGTGTACATTTGTTTTTAATTATCATCACATATTTACAAAACTATTAAAGTAAAAGCAAATATGCCCATAATTTATCGAACAATATCTTCATCTTTTAAATGAGGGAAAGCATTTTTCACATCTCAATCTAATTAGCCTTATATATTATATAATATAACTTTGATTAAATATTCGTTAGAAAACTAAACAACATAAAACAATTTCCCCCTAGGAGTGAAATCAGTGCGGGTCCGTTGGATTTTTACCTTTATAAAAAACCACCTTATATATTTTGGTGAGATTTTTAAAATTAAGAAAACCAGCTTTTTTGGGTCCTATATTTTGTATATTATATATTTATAAAATATTAATGATATGAAGAGATATTTTATTTCATAAATTAAAGACATTAACATGTTATATATTTAATAGTGATATTTTATGACAACATTAATTTTTTTATACATATTGTTGGATAAATAATATGTTTATTAAGTAGATTTTTATATATTATAAACATTTAAATATAATATCAATATATATATTATAAAATTTTAATTATGCAGGTTATCGGTTTCTTGGGTGTTTTAAATTTTAAAAATCAAGTAATTTTTTTGAATCTAAAAGAACTTAAAATTTTCGTGTGGTTCGAATCGGTTTTTTACGTTTTCGATTTTTTTCTTACTCCTAATTTTTCCCCGAAAATAATTTTCTGAATTTTCGTTTAAGAAATATTTGCTCATTCGACTAAAAGAAATTAGCAGAACGTGAACGAACACGTGAACTGTGAAAGTGAACCCCAAAAATGTTCTTAAAACTACACCAATTTATCAACCTTTTTTTTCAAGGGCTCATCGGTGTCGCCACGGCTCTCTACATCTCCATCGCCGGTGGTCTGCGATCCCGTGTGCCTCCCGATTCATGCGTGATCCCCCCAGTCGATGGCTTTCCCCTCAATGGCGCGCTTCCTCTCCCACTCCTCTCGCGCTCGACCCCTCAAGGTGACGCTCCCACCACCGCCACCTTTTCACGATCAATCTTTCGGCACATAACCTGCTGTTCTTGTGGTTTAGGGGTCTGTCTTTGGCGCCCGTGGAGCGAGGTCGCCGTTCATAAATGAGATGCCTCGTCAAAATCCTGCCCTTGGAGTTTCCGGCGGTGGAATCGGAGCTCTGAGAGGAATTTTAACCTCTGTAGGGGCGAATAAGGTAGTCAGCGGCGGCGAGCACCGTGTCCGCGATTGGAGGCTGCTGTTTGCGAACCCTGCTTTTAGGCGATTCTTCTCCGGTGAATCGGAGAATAAGAAGAGTAAGACGAAATTGTATGAAAGTTTCGATCTTTCTATCGGATTGTTGTTACTTCACCGACGCAGGCGGAAAACCATGTCGTTTTATTGGGTCCGTTGACTGTTTTCTTGGTTCATTTCAGGTTATGAGAACTACTATCCAAAGAATAAGAAGGAAGCACCTGGAGACAGTGGAAACAACGAAAACAAAGAAAACGACAAAAAGGAATCGAAGGGTATGTGATCCTTTCTTGATTATTTGTTTAGTTGTCTGACGTCCCTTTTCTTACAGAGAACATTTTTCGAAGTTGCATGCTTTTGCGATCACAATTTTACTATTTTATAAGAAATACGTTAGTTCTATCGACACTTATACCTAAATTGACTTTGAAGTTTCGTCTGAGATTCCCTAATGAAACTAAGATGCATTTCTGACTTTCAAGCAGTTGATTAACTGTAGGAGGTAATTTTCCGTCCCACAGCCTTTTTGCTCAGTCAGTTGCATATATTCTTCGAAAATAATTCTCAAGATGCTGATTTCGTCTCAAAAAAATAAGTTGCTGATTTAGGTTTTCACAGGGGATCCCAATGCAGAAGGTCAGGGGTCTTACCAGGAACAAATTTTAAAGCAGTTGCAGACTCTAGTAGCTCCTCTAATATTCATTGGTCTGCTACTTTCATCATTTTCTGCTGGTTCTCGTGACCAGAAAGAGGTCCTCCTTTCTCCGTACCCCAATCAGTTTTGTCTTTTCTATTGAATCATGCATATATACTTAGTTCTATCTATCTACCTTTCCAATATCTTGTTTTACTTTTGGAATCTCTAGCATGATTGAGCATCAGCTATATTTTCGCCGGCAAACAGTTTTCTTTATGAGTGGGGTAAATGGGTTCAAAGGCATATTCATATAGATAACACAGTTAGCCACCCCAACTAACTAAAGTTGCTTGTTGCTCTATTTTTCACAACATCTTGGGCATGTATTGTACACATGCATGCTGAACGGGAGTTCCTAGAGCTCCATATTTCTTTTGGTTTAAGATGAGCTCAAACTTTCACATATACAAAGTCATTATCCAAAAAAAGTCATTCATGTCGGAAGCTGCTTGATGGCTTAGAAATTATCAAGCTATTAGATGTCCATTGAATTAAAAAATCACAAGTAAAATATCGCATGGTCAGTTCCCTTGGCTTTACTTTTATATATGTATCCTTAACAGCTATGGCAAAGCTGAATTAGAGGGTAATTTCTAGCTTACATCTAATGCTTATCCAATGAGATGCTCTTTTGCTTCAAAATGGCAAATGATGTTACATGTTTAACGTTGTATATGCATACAAGATTATTTTTTTAGTACTTTAATTGGTACTGATGCTTGGGGAGGATTTGAAACCATGTTTCTATTCCTGAGCTATTTTCTTCTTAGATCTTCATTATCCTTGGGTTACAGCTAGCTTGTTTATTTTGGATTTTGAAATTATGGCTTTCCAATGGTATGAATTATACACTTGGGTTTACAAGTAAGGTGAAGAAATAACTTCAGTAGCATCTGCAAGTAAGCACAAATTTGTGTGTCCCCTAGTGCTATTTTGCTTTTGGTTTCAAGACTAGAAAATATTTTCTCTGATGCAGATACTTTCTGACAGATTAGTTTCCAAGAATTCAAAAACAAGCTACTGGAGCCTGGTTTAGTTGATCACATAGTTGTGTCAAATAAATCAGTTGCCAAGATTTATGTCAAAAGTTCCCCACAGATAACCAATCCGGCACCAGAAAATGAAGTTCATGGAACAGCCACAAATGTGCCTCCTAGGCATGGTTCTAGACGATATAAATATTTCTTTAACATTGGAAGTGTGGAGTCATTTGAAGAGAAATTGGTGGAAGCTCAAGAAGCATTGGGCATAGACCCACATGACTTTGTTCCTGTAACCTATGCATCCGAAATAGTTTGGTACCACGAGCTTTTGAAATTTGCTCCAACTCTTTTGCTCGTGGGTTTATTTTATTTTATGGCACAGAGGGTACAGGGTGGCTTCAACATAGGCAGTGGCCCAGGAAAGGGAGGTCGTGGTATATTTAACATTGGTAAAGCTCAAGTGACTAAGATGGATAAGAATTCAAAGAACAAGGTGATATTTCTCTCTTGAATTGAATCTTGTATTCCTATTGTTCTGATTTCACAATAAGTACACAGAACCCATCATTTTTCTATATGCTGCATATTGTTAATTAGTCAATGGCCCAAGGTGCTTGCGGAAATTCTTATTTCTAGTAAAAAGTATACAAAAAATTTGCAATATGAATAACCTTAAAGTAGAACATAGTTCTGCAAAATGATATTTCATAGTTCTGCAAAATGGTATTTCGATCATTTTACACAATGTTCTTTGTCCTTCAGGTGTACTTTAAAGATGTAGCTGGATGTGATGAAGCCAAACAAGAAATAATGGAGTTTGTGCACTTCTTAAAAAATCCTAAAAAGTATGAAGAACTCGGAGCTAAAATTCCTAAAGGTGCTCTTCTTGTTGGACCCCCTGGCACGGGAAAGACCCTTCTTGCTAAAGCAACTGCAGGTGAGTCAGATGTGCCCTTTTTATCAATATCTGGTTCAGATTTTCTGGAAATGTTTGTTGGCGTTGGACCAGCAAGAGTGCGGAACTTGTTTCAAGAAGCTAGGCAGTGTGCACCTAGTATAATATTTATTGATGAAATCGATGCGATTGGTCGAGCAAGAGGCCGTGGAGGTTTCTCAGGTGCAAATGATGAACGTGAAAGCACTCTAAATCAGTTGCTTGTAGAGATGGATGGTTTTGGGACCACATCTGGAGTAGTAGTACTGGCTGGAACTAACAGACCTGATATATTAGATAAGGCCTTGCTAAGGCCTGGTCGATTTGATCGTCAAATAACAATTGATAAACCTGATATAAAAGGTCGCGAGCAAATATTTCGCATTTATCTCCAAAAGATCAAAATAGATCATGATCCGTCATTTTATTCTGAAAGATTAGCTGCTCTCACTCCTGGATTTGCCGGAGCTGACATTGCCAATGTATGTAACGAAGCTGCTTTAATTGCTGCAAGAAGTGAGGAAGCTCAGGTCACAATGCTGCATTTTGAGGCTGCTATTGATAGGATCATCGGTGGGTTAGAGAAGAAAAACAAGGTACATTCTCAAATCATGTCTTTTAATTTAGGATAGCCCTCTCAAAAAAAGGAAGAGCCATATATAAACTCTTACCATAGCAACTCTTGTGTCTACTCTAGGTTAAAAATAATAAGTGGAGTTTTTGTAAACCACTGACACTTATCTCGATTTGTTTCCCTTCATGTTCACACGTGCACATCTATATACTTTCATATGACTAGTATCAGCTTGTCATCCTTGTAGCTCAAGTTTTTTCCCTTGTGTATAGTGAATAGGCAAAATGTAGTGGAATTGGATGTACTATCAAATGTTACCTTTTCTTCACCTTCCACCTTTTTCATGTGGAAATTGGAGTAGGAAATGGAGAATTTTCTGTATTACCTTGTACCATATGACCTTCCAACTAGGATGTCATGTAGTTGTACATGGAGTATAGTTTCTCATCAGTTATGAATGAGGAACCTGTGATCAAACAAGTTCAACTGTACTAATGTATTGGGTTATCTTTTCTCTAGGTCATTAGTAATCTGGAACGTCGAACTGTTGCTTACCATGAATCAGGTCATGCTGTTGCTGGGTGGTTCCTTGAGCATGCTGAACCTCTTCTTAAAGTAACAATAGTTCCTCGCGGAACTGCAGCTTTGGGATTTGCCCAATATGTGCCTAACGAAAATCTTTTGATGACTAAAGAACAGCTCTTTGACATGACTTGTATGACCCTTGGTGGCCGTGCATCTGAAGAGGTAAGAAAATCCATGTATATTTTTTTATCCCCTAAAAATATCCATGTGTAACTTTCATTTTAATTTGTCTGAAATAAAATGTACTGAATTATGAACATATGAGTTGTTTTCATCAAGCGTTTCTTGATGATTTGCAGGTTTTGTTGGGAAAGATTTCTACAGGTGCACAGAATGACTTGGAGAAAGTAACCAAGATGACCTACGCCCAGGTTGCAGTTTATGGTTTTAGCAAAAAGGTTGGGCTCCTCTCCTTCCCCCAGAGAGAAGATGGTTTTGAAATGATCAAGCCCTACAGCAACAAAACTGGAACCATAATTGATAACGAGGTCAGAGAATGGGTTTCAAAGGCTTACGAGAGAACACTGGGACTGATAAGGGAGCACAAGGACCGTGTCGCCCAGATTGCAGAACTGCTGCTTGAGAAGGAGGTCCTGCATCAGGATGACTTGATACGGGTGCTGGGCAAGCGGCCATTCAAACCTGTTGAGCCAACGAACTACGACAGATTCAAGCAGGGCTTCCTGGAGGAAGCTGCAAAGAACGCAGAGGGGGTTGCCGGTGCAACTGGTGGATCAGCATCGATCGATGGAGATGTTGTGCCCACATAGACACAGGAAGGTTTTCCGTCCATATGTATATAATAAATTCGTAGATTACTACCATCGTTCCATCCTCGATCGAGAGATTGTACAAAATCTTAACATTCTATCTTTTAAAAAAAGAAAAAAAGAAACAGATATGACAGCAGTCGTTCTTGATGGAGATAATGTAATCTATTGTTCCTTGATATAGATTTAGATGGCTGTGCATCCTAAGTGCTGAGTTTAACATGTTGATACAATTGTAAAGCTCCACCGAATTAACACCATACTTGTTATGATCGATTGCCCTGTTTGGATTGTGGGTTTGGAGAGGATGGGTGGAGTATGAAAAGTATGAAAATGTAAATGTTTAGATTTTGTTTGAATAATTATTTTACATTAATTAAGAAGAATGAGATATGCTTGACTAGATCCTCGAAATGAAAGAATTAATAATTTAATCCTTCCATTCATCATCTCTCACTCTTTTCTCTTCTCTCTCATTAATCTCTCTCCAATCCTTGATATTGAAATATTTTCCATCTATATTTATTTTTAATTTATATTATCTTTCATTTTTTAAAAAAATAAATGAATAAAATAGTTAGAGAACAATAAATAATATAGTAAAAATAGAAAAACAGGTGAATAAAAAAATAGAAAAAGTAAATCAAACGATAAATATTGATTAATTAGTTAAACATTTACTATATTATAAAAATAAAATAATCTCATCCGTATATTTTTTAATTTATTATTTCAATATGGACTTTCTATTCGTATATTATATTTCATCATTCTATCTCTTAATAACTCACTCGACCTCCTCTTTTCAATAGTTGTTTCTCTTATTTGTCAAACAAGTTTGGAGATAAAAATAATCGAGTAACCAATACCATGTTTGGAGTGGTAAGGACTTTTCTTGACTTAAGTAATCTCGAATTCTAATTTTTATAAGTATAATTTTTTTTTGTTGAAAGTATTACATATTATAGTACGTGACTACCTTCAACTTGTGAACAGTGGATTCAGATGTTGACTAAAGAAAAAAAACCTTCAGTTCAACACAGAAACCATGTTGGTCCTTCTCAGCCATTTTGAATAAGTTCTTTTAGAAAAAAATATACCAAATGTCCAAGTTTGTTTAGTGATGTCTTCTAACTTCACTTTGTAACAGCGATGCTCTTAATCTTTTAACTCATTTCATCCGATGCCCTCATTATCTGAAATAGGCGGTCTCCTGATTTTTCGTCTATGTAACCATCTCCTCTCTCCTTCACGTAATTAGCCGTCCGACGTCACATTATTAAAAAAATAAAAATACCACGACAACGAGGTTCGCATAGGTTGGACGTCGGCGGGGAGGGGAGGGGGGGGGGGGGGGGGGGGGAAGAGGCACTGTCGCAGTGGCCCTGTGGCAATTTTTAGGATTATTTCCTCTAACCATCCCTAAACTATCACGATTTTTCACATCTAATCTCAAACTACGAACTTCATTTTTTGAATACCTAAACTATCGCGATTTTTTTAATTTGATCATTTCGTCCAATTCCGTCGACTTCTTCATTATTTTTTATTTTTTATATTTATAAAAAGTCCATTATAACCCCCGCTCCTGCGCCCTGAAGAAAAGGCCGAAGGTCGCAGGGAGGGAGCGACCCCCCTCCCTCAGCCCCCGCCCCTGCCCCCGTCTCCGCCCCCGTGCCGTGCGGCGAAGGGAAGGAGGGGGGATCGCCCCCCTCCCTGTGACCTTCAACGTGGCTCAAGGGCAAGGGGCTGGGGGTCGCTCCTCCTTGTGACCTCCGAGGGCGACCCCCAGCCGCATCGCGACGAAGGAAAGGAGTCAGAGGTTGTAGGGAGGGGGGCGACCCCCCTTCCCTATGCCCCCGCGCGGTGTAGGGAGGGGGGCGACCCTCTCCAGTAACACGTGGTCATTTTTTTAAAAGAATTATTTTTATTTATTATTATATATTATTTTTATGTAAAAATGAACTAACACTTGAATAGGGGGATAATGGATTTATCATAAATGCGAAAAATAAAAAATAATGGAGAAGTCGACGAAATTGGATGGAAGGATCAAATTGAAAAAATCGCGATAGTTTAGGTACCAAAAAAATGAAGTTCGGAGTTTGCGGTTAAATGTAAAAAATCACGATAGTTTAGGAGTGATTAGAAAAAATAACCCTTTTATTTTTAAATTTATTTTTTTATTTTTTTAATATTACCACATCGGATGGTTAGCTACGTGAAGGAAAGAGGAGATGGATGCCACACATAAATCGGGAGACCGTCTATCCCAAATAAAGAAGGCATCAGATGAAATAAATTAAAAGATGGAGGACATCACTATTATAAAATAAAATTGAAGAACATCACTTACTAAATTTTAAAATTGAAAGACATTTGATATAATTTTTTCGTCCTTTTACATAGCAGTAATATTTCGTATTTAGTTAATTTGACGGCGATATATCATAAGGAAAAAGAAAAAATAATATGTCAATGGTTGTGACTGTTGGATGGGCCTAATCACTATTAAATTCAATACTATTTAATTATTTAATAAATTAATAAACAGTTGTTGTAGAAAACGTACAGAGCTGCTCACAGATTTCTCATGTCAGAAGTACGTGACTGGTAACTCGATTATATGTAGTACATATTCGACTATATGCAGTGTGGTAGGGGTGCAAGAAAAACTCGATCAATTCGAAAAATTCATTCCATCCGAAAAAATCAAATAAAAAAATTAAAAATTAAAACTTCGAATATGATTTAAGATAATTTTTAATAAATTAAAATCCACCCGCTAAAATTAGAGCTCCACCCGAAAAAATGGTAGAGGCCAAGGGGTCCGACTTTTATTTATGATTTTTTATTTATATAATTAATACATGTATTAATAATTCTTTTATTATAGATATAATATTTTTTGTATAAAATTTCATACTTTTTTTCTATCACATTATCAAACTCTAATTTAATAATTTTAAAATTTTAGTAGTATATTTTATATTTAATATAAAATTAAATATTTTTATATTAATTTTAAGTTATTAAATATATTTTTAAAATATAATTATATAAAAGTAGGACTCCGAAAAAATCATCCGAAAAAACCGATCCGCTAAAGGATGATTTTTATTTTTTCAAAATAGTTTTAGAGTGGTCTTTCTAATTTTAAAAATCGATCGAAGAATAACGATTAATTTTTTTAGACGAAAAATTCGAATTAACTCGAATTACTTTCACCCTTACCAGTGGGTAAAAAAATCAGTATACGAAAAAAGTAATATTAAGAGAAAAAGAGAATATTTAATATGCGAAAGGAAAATATATTAAAAGAAAAAGAGAATATAAAATAGAAACAAAAGGCAATGACACAAGCACGAGGTAGGCCTTCGTATCACAAGTCTCGCTATCCCTTTCGTCAGTTCTTTACTCTCGACTCTTCGCGACAGGACACCACACTGCAATGGCGGACGCCTCTCGGATCACCGTCCTCGTCACCGGAGCCGGAGGAAGAACAGGTCGCTGTCCGGAACCCCGTCTTTCTTTCCGCCTTTTTTTTTCTGTTCTTTTTTTTCTTTTGCGTTGGATCTTTTTTTATCGCCTTTGGTGCTATCAGCAATCCTGCGCGGAAATTAATCCTTAATCGAAAAGGAAGCGGATTTTGTAGTTATTTTCTGAACAGCATTGCAAATTTCTATTTTTTTTAGAATTAGTTGATTAGAGATAAACTAGTAGTCTCTCTTCGGTAGTATGTTTTTATCGTAAGCAAAGATGCCTCTTTTCCATGTTTTTCAGATCTTATTTCCCTTTTTTTTGTTCAAAGAGGACAGTCTTTCTTTTAATTCTTTTGGTTAAAGAAGACGAAATAATTGGAAGAATCTCCTAATATTGGAAGGATTTTTCATATTTCCTTGCGTTGCGTTCATAATTAGATGTTGTTTGAAGATTGGAATGTAGTGAACTTTTTGGTCTTTTCTTACCAAGCGGCAATTAAGTAATGGGGATAGATCACTTCGCGTAGCCGTTGACAAGATCTTTCATTACTGGGAGATGAGAAGGCAGATTGCGCGATCTAATTAGGCCTTAGGGTTTAGAAAAGATAGGTTTACTGACATTGGGGGAGAGGAAAAATCAGGTGGTAGGTAGAGATTTTAGCAGGTTCCCGGGCTTCCACAATGAACAATGGTGATGCTCAATGTAAACCCCAAGTGTTTCCATGACTAGCAATGAGTAATATACTGCAGTTCCCGGGCTTGTTGAAAATCAATGTATAAATGCACACAGCTTTTGCCTTTAATTGTCAAATGCTCAGAAGAGTCAAATTTCCTTCTATTCGAGTGTGAGATGGCTGTAGAAATCTAGATGAGGATTACTTTCCCTTTTCACGCCCCACGATAGCCCATTGTTGTTTCTGTGGAAAGAGTGTTAGAAATGGGGCTCTGCCAAGAAACAGTGGTAAAAATGTAAATGTATTAGCAGCTGTAATTTTCATAAGTTGGTGGTGGACAGTACCTATAAGCTATTTAATGATGGATGTGAAGGTTCCCGTTGTGATTTGGAGGACTTGACAGTTAGCGAATGTGAGCTTAATAGGTCATTTTATCGTAGAATTAGAGTCTCGGAGGTTAGCGAAGCTCTTAAGAAAATGGAGAATGATAAAGCCGTTGGACCGGATGGTATACCGATTGAAGTTTGGAAATGTTTAGGAGAAAAATGTGTGTTGTGATTATGTAAACTATTTAATGAGATTTTACGGTCGAAAAAGATGCCTAATGATTGGAGATTAAGTACATTAGTTCCTATTTACAAAAATAAAAGGGATATTCAGAATTGTGCAAATTATAGAGGGATTAAACTTATGAGTCACACAATGAAATTATGGGAAAAAGTGATTGAGCATAGATTGAGAATGGAGACTAGTATTTCTGAGAGACAATTTGGGTTCATGCCAGGAAGATCCACTACAAAGGCGATTTATTTACTAAGGGGGATGATGGAGAAGTATCGAAGTAGGAGAAGAGACTTACATATGGTTTTCATTGACTTAGAGAAGACGTATGATCGGGTACCAAGGGATGTACTTTGGAAAGCCTTGCAAAAGAAGAGGGTGAGTGTTGCCTACATTAAGGTAATACAAGATATGTACGATGGGTCATTGACTAGGGTTAGGACACTCGGAGGTGAGACAAATGAATTTCTTATAGGAATTGGCCTACATCAAGGATCGGCTTTAAGCCCGTATCTATTTAACTTAGTTATCGATGCTATAACCGAGAGTATCACAGAGGAGGTACCTAAGTGCATGCTATTTGCGGATGATATAGTACTTTTAGCGGATTCAAGAGAAGAGATTAATACAAAATTGGAAATATGGAGAAATACGTTGGAGTCAAAGGGTTTTCGTTTAAGTAGGAATAAAACAGAATATATGCATAGCAATTTCACAAATAAACAACTTAGAGACGATTTGAAAATTAGGCTAGGGGAGGATATAATTCCTCAAGTGACAAAGTTTAAATATTTAGGATCAATTGTAAGACAAGATGGTGAGATTGATGACGATGTTAATCATAGAATTCAAGCTGGTTGGTGTAAGTGGAGAAAAGCCATTGGAGTTCTTTGTGATAGAAAAATATCCAATAAAGTTAAAGGAAAATTCTATCGTACTGCTATAAGGTCAGCAGTGTTATATGGTAGTGAATGTTGGGCTATGAAGGGATAACATGAACGTAAAGTGGGGGTAGCCGAAATGAGGATGTTGAGATGGATGTGTGGTCATACAAGATTAGATAAGATTAGGAATGACCATATACGTGAACGAGTCGGAGTGGCTCCTATTAGTGAAAAAATGGTAGAGAATCGTTTGAGATGGTTTGGTCATGTTCAGAGAAGACCATTAGATGCGCCAGTAAGAAGAGTAGATCAAATAATTTGGAGTCTGATTAAAAGAGGGAGAGGGAGGCAAGGCGGACACTTGGCGAACTAATAGAGCAAGATCTATTGGTGAATAATATACCGAAAGGTTTGGTTACTAATAGAGCGGAATGACGTCGTATGATCCATGTAGCCGACCCCACCTAGTGGGATAAGGCTTTGTTGTTGTTGTTGTTGGTGGTGGTGGTGGTGGATAGTACGTAACCAACATCATTGGATCTCACTTAAATCCAGCTTGCAACGTTTGACAGTGGAATTATAGGGGATATCATATTGGTTATCTTTTATATTCTCACAAATAGGATGGTAGGAAATGTTCTTACTAGTGTATACTTTTTTCTGAAAATCATACAAATACGAAGAACATAATTTTTCATTTTTCGGTGTAAGTAAAGAAGATAATTTGTTTCGGTTGTATACAAGTCTAACTAAAGAAGAACACAATGCATATGTCAAGGGTAAGAACATTACTTAGCCTGATTAATCATTTCAATTTTCTTAGATTGTTGATGCTAAGAACATTACTTATTTGTTTTATTTTTCTCAACTGTAGGTCAAATTGTTTACAAAAGATTAAAGGAGAGATCAGAACAGTTCATTGCAAGAGGCCTAGTCAGGACACAAGAGAGCAAAGAAAAAATAGGAGGAGCTGATGACATTTTTATAGGTGATATCAGAGATGCAGAGAAAATCACCCCTGCTGTGCGGGGAGCTGATGCATTGATCATTCTCACAAGTGCTGTTCCCAAGATGAAGCCAGGATTTGATCCAAGCAAAGGCGGTAGGCCTGAGTTCTATTATGAAGATGGATTATATCCTGAACAGGTAATTTCCAGAGATTTTCATGGGAATAAGTATCATCTTCTAAGTTTTTTTTCTTTACAGCATTGCAAATCTTTTGACATTATAGGTCGACTGGATTGGTCAGAAGAATCAAATTGATGCTGGTAAGGATCTTAACTATATTTGCAGACATTGCTTTAGACGAAAGTAAAGACATGCACTCTTATTAGAAGTCTGGATTTTATGTGCAGCCAAGGATGCTGGAGTGAAGCATATTGTTTTGGTTGGTTCCATGGGGGGAACAAACCCTAATCATCCCTTGAATAGCCTTGGCAACGGGAATATATTAGTAAGAACCTTTGGCATCTCTAGAAATTCCTTTTTTTTTTACTCTAGAGGTTATCATGGTTATTCTTTCTTTATGGTTTTATGTTGAATTTGCTACAACAATACAAATTCTTATTCTCTGTTTTTTTTACCATCTTGGGGTATAATTTCTATACCATCCAGATTGGTATTCAATGTTTTTAAGAGACACTTCAATTGTGCTAATTGGCATAAACTGAATGATATAAAAGCCTTTTCAGTCTGGAAGCCAGGTTGTGAAAAGGCTTGAATGATACAAAAAGTTTTATAGTATGCTATGTACGACAATTAAGAATGTGCACAATATTTTTATTTGTTGTGGCTGTTGCAGGTTTGGAAGCGAAAGTCAGAGCAATACCTAGCAGACTCCGGAGTACCTTATACGATAATAAGGTTAAACTTTGTTGCAATGTGTTTAAGAATATCCAAAGGATGGCTATCCTCCTCCAGCAGATATAGATTTAACTTCACATAAATTTCTGATTTATATATTTCACAAAAATGATTTAATCTATCATTAAAATAGATTAATATGAAAAGAGGGTAACTTCAAGCGCTCTTTTATCGCAGAGATCACAAACAACTTGCTCCACAGCGAGCAGTACGGAGCCACAATCACCTACATTTTTCTCCTAAGTTTTTCCATTTTCATAAACTCATGATTTATTAACTCGTATCATTCTCATTATAAGATTCATTAACTCATACCATGCTCGTTATAAGATTTATCAACTCTTATCCTGATTTCACGTGTGTCACTTGGGCCACTTAAGAAACATTATGAAATTATTTCTACAATGTGGTCTCTTGATGCCCAAGCAGGCCTGGAGGCTTACAGGATAAGGATGGTGGCGTGCGAGAGTTGCTTGTAGGAAAGGATGATGAATTATTGCAGACTGAAACTAAATCAATTCCAAGAGCTGATGTCGCAGAAGTTTGCATTCAGGTAGCACATTATCTGTTTAATAAAATTGGTGGTTTTAATTGATACCTCTGTATTGTTTTTTTCTTTTTCTTTGAGAGGCATACCTCTGAATTGTTCATGTTAGAAAAAATGCAAATCATGCTTGATTTGTACCCTAGAAAAAGATGACACTGTCAGCCCCATAATATCTCTTAGTGAGTCATGAGATTCAACACAGGAACTTCCATTTGTACCATTTCGTTATAAAAACAAGTAGTTTTACATCATACGAGTCCCCCTGAAATAACATCAAGGATTTTTTTTTTATTCGTCAGGCTTTGCTGCACGAGGAAGTAAAATTCAAGGCATTCGATCTAGCATCAAAACCAGAGGGCGTAGGTACTCCAACCAAAGATTTCAAATCTTTGTTCTCGCAGATCACCTCTCGATTTTAAGCATCGGCAGGTCTCCTTGGGCATAAATTGTTGGAGAGCAGCACTTCGAACCATTTTATCCTTGTTGATCCCATATATGTCATAAGCAAATTTGCTATGAGCAATTATATCATATCGATGATGAGCATGAGACAAAAAAAGTTCTATTGATTATTGCACAAACCTGCAAATAATTATATTGATGATAAACCATTTTATCCGATTATATTCTCATAAGAGAGCTGTTTGTGTTGAATAAAATAATTGTCCATTTGAAGTATACATGCCCAATACTTATTGTTGGATATAATCCTGTTTTATTTGCACATACAATAACAAAGTCTTATCCGAGGTGGTTGCACATAATGAGGGAAAAAAAATCCAAGTCTTATTTATCAGATAAAATGAAAGTTGATACACTTGGGTATCAGCGTCTCTTTCTTACAAAAGATTGGCCACTTGCAGAGGTGAAAACCCAGAACTAAAACACAAACATGCAAAGTGCAAACCGAATCAAAATGCTACAATGAATCTAGGCCGTTCATCTGATGAACTTTAGCACTCGGGAAGATCGGAGGGTGGAGGCGGCAACTTCTGATCAGGAAGGTTTCCGTCCAGGACCAGCCATGCCATCTTCAGGCCCCAGCTCGTGTGCACTTCCAAGTGACAGTGCATGAACCAAACACCTGCGATCACAATTAACATCTCAGAGTAATGCTATTGCTGGCCGGTGATCTGATACTTTGGATGTTCTGGTTCAAAACAATAACAAGTACGTGGTATGCATGCATGCATCCAAGCGTGCACATCTTACTGAAGAAACCATATACCTGGGTTGTCGGCTAAGAATCTTAGGGCCACCCAGCCGCCGGCCGGCACTGCAACTGTGTTCCTCTCGACAGGGTCCACCAGGTTGAACTTGGAGGGGTCCTTCGAGGGGTCGAAGTTGCCGAACCCTTGAGCGAGGACGAAGAAGTTGAAGCCATGGAGGTGCAGCGGGTGGCTCTCGGCCCCGAGGACGCTGGTGTCTTGCATCACCAGTTCGACGCTGGCGTTGAACGGGAGCACCATCAGCTTGGTGCCGTTGCTCACGAACATGTTGTTGGGAGGAGTCCCGGTGTAGTTGAATGGCATGAGCGGGACGTAGGGGAAGTCCGGGGTATAGACACCCCGCGACCGGCCGAAGAAGTGCGACTGAAGGAGGGCCGTCGTCGGCATGACGAAGGAGACGTTGTTGACGGAGGCGGCGAACTTGGTGCCGTTGGGCCCCTGGCAGGTCTGGTTTGCCGGACAAGGGTTCAGTCCGAGGCCGACGGTGAACAAGAAGCGCCGGTCCACGGTTCGGGGCACGTTAGCTGGGAACTGAGACGTCGCCAAGCTTCGAAGTTTGCTAGAGAAGTTCGCGGCGAACGACGTATCGTTGAGAGCCGGGAGGGTCGGCTTGTGGAGCGGAAGCTTCCTGCTAAAGGTCCCCGGGTAGTACTCCAGGATGGCCGTCGCCGTCGAGTTGTCGAACGTGCCGGAGCCGGTGTGGAAGGGGCTCACGGCCATCAAGAAAGACGCGTTGGGGTGCTTGGGCTTGGCGTGGAGGAGCACGTTGGTGGTCTGTCCCGGGGAAACTATAAGGGCGTCGGTCTCGAATGGCTTCACGTAGACGGCGTCGACGTCGACGACGGTGAGGTTGTGGCCAGCGACACTGAAGAAGAGCTCGTCATTGAGTGCAGCGTTGATGATGCGGAGCAGGTACGTCTTCCCGGGCTTCACCTTCAGCTTGAACGTGTCTGCAAATGACCAGTCAATTACAACATCACTGCATCAACATATGCACGCAACACTTCTTGTAGTATGCTGCGTGCACAGAAAGCTCTAGCTTCACGTACGCACCTCTGGCTGAACAGTTGTACGAGGGACCAGGGAGTCCGTTAATGGTGTAGGCGTCGGAGACGTTTGGGCCTGCACCAGTTTGCAGTGCCTGCGAGATGACGGCTTCTGTGTCGGCCTTCCACCACTCCCCTGCACAAAAAGGGATCGATCGATCGAAAAGATACGTCAGATACGTGAAGATAAGTTGATCTATGCAGGCATGCATGTATATGAACGTACCAAAGATGATGGGGACTTCTCTGTAGGGTTTTGCGAAGGGGTAGGAATCGCCGATCCTGGGGAGGATGACGATGGGGCCATAGAGGGTGGCACGTAGCCAAGAGATGTGGGCGTGCCAGAAGAGGGTGCCCCTTTGGCCGACGATCGTGAAGTTGTACACGTAGTTACGGCCGGTCTGGATGGGGCACTGCGTCACGTACGCGGGTCCGTCCGTCCAGCCGCTGCGCAGCTGCCGTATTCCGTGCCTGCCCACATGCGATACCATTGTTTAGTCATCTCGAGATACCATTAATTAACATGCGAGTATATATAAGAAACCTGGGAGATCGATCGTTTCATATATACCAGTGCAGGGTGACGTTGTACTGAACATGGTTGATCACCTTGACGACAACGCGGTCGCCTTCTCTGGCCACGATCTTGGGCCCTGGGAACTGCCCATTGACGGTCACGATGCTCTTGCTACCGCAAAGTCGCGTCACATTTGCCCATTTTATCTGCGATTCATGGTAAAGATCGAACAGCATTTAGTGCAATAATATTATTAGATACACGAGCTCGCTCTGATATGTTTATCACAGTACATACATCGAACTGGTAGTGTCTCGTCACAACTGCACCTGCCGTCTGCTGCGCTTGCCCGCCGCGCACGAATAAAACCATTGCAATGGATGAGAAGAGAATCGCCCTCGTGAGGAGCGGTGAGGGTTCCATGATCACTGGTGCAGTATATATGCCGATGCGAAGAACAAGATGGAAGAGAGAAAAAGAGAGAGAGAGAGCGAAATCTAGGGAGCGAGACCAGTACGTACTGGATGGCTTATAGAAGAGAGGTAGAGAGAGTGAGAAAGAGATATGATTGATGCTGCCCTAAGAAAAGAAAGGTGTTTGGGTATATATAGATCGTTACATGCCTTTTTTTTTCATTCTTTTCCATTTTGGTGTCTTTTGTTAGGTGCAAAAACAGGTCACGCTGGATGTAGCTTTAGAGTGTGGACCAAGACAAAATAAAAATCACCTAATTAAGTTTTTTCCGTTTTCTTAGACCTTGACGCGACCAGTGGTCGTGGTAGGTCTAATTTTCATGCAAGAACAGCTTGCAACATGTACCTAATTAAACGAGAGATTTATGATCATATATAGGCATAGAATTAAGCATATTGTTGCAGCGTCTTGGATGATACATAATAGAATTTTATTGTAGTTAAGAGAATAATTGAGAAAACTATAATATTTTATATATAATCTTTATGGTATTATTTCTTTAACAACAATGGGAACCTTTCCGAAGTGAGATCCTGCAATCAACAGTCTTCAGGAAATATGACTGCTATAATAATATGCATTGCAAGTTTCGATCAGGGTATCAATTGAGCTTACTTTATTATAGAATCGTATAATTACGGTGTACCTGTTCTTTATTTTCAATCTATAAGAAGCTTCTTTGAGATCAAACCAATATAATTGATTCTTGGATTTCAAGCCATTTCAACTGCAGGCCACTTGGCTATATACTATTTATACGTGTACACACATAATTATTAACATGTATGAACGTACACCATACAGCTTTGATTAGCTTCTCATACATGCATGATGCATCTTAATTGGTTATTGGACGAGTTGGTAAGGTAATGGCACATCAGCAACTTCTTGGTGACCATAGAGGTTTCTCTTGTTCTTTTCATTCTTATTCTTCTTCTCTGTGTTTCTAAGCATACATGTAGAGAAGGATGGTTGAACAAACTTAGATCTCTTTTCTAAGCGAACTTTCTATATATGACTTCTGTTCATTTTTTCCTCATTAGAGAGAGCTCATGGTAGGTTTTTAACATACTATATACTTTCTTTGCTCTTTAAACCGAAGCAACTTTCCACTTGCCGAATCCAACTAGCTAATTTATTACTATTTTTCATGCATGCACGATGGATCATATGTATCATAAACGAAACATAGAGAAAAAATTAAGATGAGTCGTGCTAGTTTTCGTCAACTTCCTATGTGCATGCATGATAATATCTAGCCGACAATTACATCTCTTTAAAGATATTAATTAATTGATCAACGTTTGGCACATGCATGCATGCATACATACATACATACACATATATATATTGATAAAACTTAATTGAATCATCTCGAAC
This sequence comes from Pontederia crassipes, assembly GCA_030549335.1. Classification (NCBI taxonomy): domain Eukaryota; kingdom Viridiplantae; phylum Streptophyta; class Magnoliopsida; order Commelinales; family Pontederiaceae; genus Pontederia; species Pontederia crassipes. The sequence goes on along the minus strand of CM060194.1, from coordinate 54,361,853 downwards.
TATTGACAAAACGGAATTAATTTTCAAAATAACATCAAGAATTTTTGTCTTTTTTTTAACATGAAAAGGCAAAAGAAAAATGCAACCTTCAAAAAAATTTCAAGAGGTATGTTTTGAAGATCATAATAATTTATTTATAAAATTTTCATGTGAATTTGGTCTCTACATATATTATTATCATTCCACATCATATTGATAAGTAGGCCCAAAAATATTTTGATAATTTTGGATCTTGATTTGTTTTGATAATTCTTAATTATATAATTATTTTTGTGTTAAATCTAATATTAATATGACTCACTAGTTTCTCAGTTAGACTATGTTTTTAGCTTTAATACAAAAATAATCCAATAAATTTAATATTAAATATTAGAAAATGTTGTATTTTGTATTAAATCTAATATTAATATATTCTAAAATATTATTGCTCATTAATATTAATATGATGCAACAATTGCATTTGAGTGATCTCTTCCTTGCACTACTAGAAATATGGAAATTACAGATGGTCGAAACCGTCTGTAATTTCTTAAAAAATCGTCAAAAACATCATTTTCAATGGAAGCGATTCGCCTGAAAAATTATCGTCGTAAATTAATTTTCGATGGTTGAAAAAGAAACGCCAGAAATTTCACCGAATTTCTATCCGTCGGAAATTGCCCGTCGAAAAATGGTAATTTTCTTGTAGTGTTGATTACCTAAATATTTGCATATATAATACCTTAATATCATGATGCATACAAATTTGAATATTCATAAGACTTGTCACTTTTGTTGTATAAAAAATCATTTTTATATTCTCAAAGTCATGGTGAGATGGTTGAGATTAAACTTGTGGCTGCCCATTTGGTTTGAGATTTCCTATTCCTCAACATCATATTTTCATCCATCTCTTAATCCCATCCAGTTAATTCCATTGAAGTACCAAATTTCAGATTTTTTAGAAAAGAGATATTAAAGAACTTGAATCCGGTATTTTTTGCTCTTCCAACATCTAATGTCGTGGGTCCCATAACCATAAAATTGCATATTTGATAAAAAAAAATGTCTAGAACAAATCCTTAATCCAGATGTTATTCCAAAAAATAGGGTATTAGGGCGTGTTTGAATAGGATTTTAATAGGAATGAGTTAGGTTTAATTAGGGTGAAGTAGGATTAAAAACTTTACTCCTTATTTGAATATAATTTTTAAAAATTTAATTAAGGCGAAATTGATGTTCATAAGTCCATCATTTGACTTAAAATTAAACTCACCAAATTGATAATTTTGGAAGGGTTAGAACCTATTCTACCAAATAAAAATAGTTTTTTTCTTAAAGATAATAAAGATATTTACTAAATTTAACATTCTCTGTCCATATGTTATATTTTTATTCAAACAAAGAGTGAATTAAACTAATCCAATTCATCCCATTAATTTATATTCAAACATGATTTATATTAACACTTACAACACTCAACTTTACCAACCTCCACTACACCACCCTAAGTTATCCCTCTTAACTTAAATTATCAATCAAAGTCTTAGATATATCACTACTTTTTAATTAATTTGTAATCTTGCATGTCATATCATTTTAAATTTTTTCGATACAAAATTTTTGAGATGATTCTAGAATGCTTCCAGCATTAACTAAATATATCTACATTCTTAACACAAAAGATGCATTATCAAGATCGTTCATAATAGAATGTCTTATAAAAAAAACTCTTAATTTTTTGCAATAATACTATATCATTTATGGTGAGTAATATGGCATATAATACTATATCATTTATGGTGAGTAATAATACAAAATGAAGAAAATGTGCTTACTCCCATATAACTTATGAAATACACAATCAATACTAAGTTAGTATTAAGATTAATTAAGACTAGATGATAATTCCATGACATTTATGATGTCATTGTCGAGATGCTTGATTAAAATCATAGATATTTTTTTCAATTTATAAAACATGAACTTTGGATCACTAGGTGCATACTTTTTTATTGCAACATAAAAATTATTTCATGAATGTAACAACCAAGAACCACTATCTTCATAGACATCTGATGTAGTTCAATCAAATTATACCATTAAAGTCATTATAATTTTGAAAGAGCCCTTCGATGATACAACAAAGAATTTTTCTTGATAATCGATACTTTTTATGCAAATCTCTTAGCAATAAGACTCTCCATATATTATTATACATTACCATTTAAGTTCCTTTTAGTTTTAAATATCTATTTTGAACAAATGAGTTTCACACATTCTTCTTAATTAGGTATGATATCTTAACATCATTATAATTTATAGATTTTATTTTCTTACTTAAGATATGTATCTACTTTTGAAAGTTAGCTTTTTTCATAACCCAAGGAGTTGATTGGATTACTCCATGTTATTGGAGATACACAATGTAGTTATGTGGTACCACTTTTTTCCATCAAAAGTAGATAGATCTTCTTAATGCCTATTATTTTTTAGATTGTAGAGTTTGTTTCTCTAGGATGATATTCAAAATGGAAGTTTCTTCAACATTATCTTGATAATTGACATATTTAATATGAAAAATAAATTTCTAATCCAATGCTAATTATATTTGTAGAATGTTAGTTGATTCCTCCTTAAAGATAATGTTACCAATATTATATTCTCCCTCAAGCTTAACATCATCAATGAATTGAGCATTACATGTCTCAAAAATTAATCTCACCGGAATCATAAAACTTTTACCCTTTGATCTTTCAAAGTATCCAACAAATTAGCAACTAGTTGTATTGCATTTTAATTTCTTACCATATATGAAAATGATTTAAACTAGAATTTTTGGTGGTCTAAATCCCATATGGAGTTTTTGTGCTTATTGTTGAAACTTTGCTTAGAATATTTACTATGATTTTAAGTGCTTATTCTCAAAGTAATTTGAGTAACGACAAATCATGATCTATTTTATCTTTCAACTATATATATCATTCATTCTAGGAAAACTTGTTATGATACATACATTCACGTTTCTCTAAAAAATGGCTATTTTCAACAGCCTGAGCCATCGAAAATTGACAAAAATCCGTCGTAAAGGTAAGTTTGCAACGAATTTTCCGAAGAAGAGAATCGTCAAAAAATTGCTCATTGTAAACATTTTTTGATGGTTATATTATAGCCGTCGAAAGTTTCCACGGTATGAGCTATGAAAAACATTTGCTATGGCTTTGGTCGTGGGAAAGTTTGAAATGTTTCCCACGGCTCGAGCGGCTTGAGTTGTGGAAAAGTAGCTCGGCCCGTGGGAAGCCACGAGAAATGTCCCACGGCTCGGGCCTCCCACAACACGACTCAAGCTGTGGGAACTTTCGATAGATATATTCTTTTCCAACGATCTTAGCCGTCAGAAACATTTTGTCAAATATTAAAAAAAATATCCGGTCGCCCGCAACTTGATTGGCCAACAGGAGGCCAAATCAGGCCGCCTGCAGCCTGATGGTCCATTGGACGGTCAGATCCAGCCATGGGAGGCTAGATCCGACTATCCGCAGCCTGATCAATCGTCGAGCGGCCAGATCTACATGCCCCAATCTGTCACCTAACGACCGGAGAAGGCTGCCCGTGGACTAATCCGACCGCTCGAGGCCTGATCTACCGCCTGGCGGCCGTATCAAGCAGCGGGCGGCCATATCGCGGGGGCAGGAGAGGGTGGCTAGATCTGGCCAGATCGCAAGAGAGGGACAGGGAATGAGAGAGGGAGCCAACAGAGAGGGAGCCGCCGAAGGGAGAGAGAGTCGCTGGAGGGAGAAAGCATCAGAGGGAGAGAACGCCGAAGGGAGAGTGGCTTCGGCCGGTGGGAGTGAAAGAGAGCTCACGCTGTGATATAGAGGGATGTGATGGAAAAAGTTGTGGGGAGGTGATGAAATTAGAACTAACGATGGTCTGAACCGTCGTAAGTATTGACGACCCCGACCGTCACAAATATTAATAATAAAAATTTAACGTAATCGTTATATTAAACTGTATATAAATTTATTACTAATTTAATTACTGATGGCCTGAACAAATGAAACTACCGACGGCTCAAGCCATCACAAATATTCATAATTGCATTATATTAACTCTATATAAATTTATTATTAATTTAAGCACCTACAGCCCTGAGCCATCATTAATATTAATAATAAAAAACTAAGAGTAAGAGTTATATTATACTATATATAATTTTATTACTAATTTAATTATCAATGGCCCAAACCGTCGGAACTACCGACAGCCCGAGCCGTCACAAATATTAATAATGAAAACTAAACATATGCATTATATTATACTATATATAAATTTATTACTAATTTACGACCCGGGCCGTCATAAATATTAATAATAAAAAACTAAACATAAGTGTTATATTATACTATATATAATTTTATTACTAATTTAATTACCGATGACCCGAATCGTCAGAACTACTGGCAGCTTGAGCCGTCACAAATATTAATAATAAAAAAATGTAAGCGTTATATTATACTATATATAAATTTATTATTATTTTAATTACTGACGGTCTGTCGAAACTATCGATAGCTCGTAGTCCGTCAATAGTTTCGACGGTCCAAACCATCACCGATATTAATAATAAAAAAATAAACATAGGCATTATATTATACTATATATAATTTTATTATTAATTTAATTATCGACGGCCCGAACCGTCGGAACTACCGATGACTCATATTTCCATTAGTAATTATCGAAGAATTAGGTCGTCGATAAATAACCATCAATATTTCAAAAGGATTTTCCTTCCGACACAAAGTCCATCGGAAATTGTGAAGGATATTGATCCACCGTTATCCGCCGGAAATTCACAATTTTTTTTGTAGTGTAGGTATTTAGCAAATAGCCTTATATGTTGATATCTTGATCATGACAACTTTGATCCTTTTGCCAAGTTGATTTTTAAGTACACCTTACAAATGTTTGAACACATTTAATTAATGTAATTTTTCATGAATGAGATTATATTCATAAATAGAATAATAATTTATGAAACTTTTAAAATATCACAACCGAGAAGAATGACCCTTGTATGTATTGTATACGCTTCAAAAGGTTTACAATCTTATTGACTCTTAATATCTCTTTTATTAGTTTATTTCTAAATGTTGAAAATTTTAAGGGATTGAGTATTTCATTTGACATAGTTCTTGTTATTCTCCTTCTAAAGAGCTTATGTCATAACATAACTAAATTCTCATTTGTTAATTTTTTAGTATTCTAAATGGTAGTACAAAGAGTTTCACGATATGAAGTAATAGAATCAAATAACTATTATCACAACAAGATAAATAATTAGAACCAACCAATTTGAATAATTTTATATTTTCCAATGAACAAGAATATTCAAATATAAGACTAAAACTAAATAAACAAGAGAAATAAATTAATAAAAGAATAATAAAATGTCAGGTCAATCGGGTCGGGTAGGGACGACTTGGGTTGAGAAATTCTAATTTTGGACCACCAACCCGATTGGGTCGAGTCATTGGATTCACTAGGTCGACCCGACCACATGAACACACGTATATCCATTAATTAGAGTATGATATCTAATGTCTTTTAAAATAAGATAGGAACTCGCATGTCAACTAGGTCATGATTTGACTAATTTAATCAAGTTGAACCAGATTGAATAAGTTTTTATTAAAATATTATGTTTATGACTAATTATTTAAAGTAATATAATAAATTACTTTAAAATATTGTTATTAACATTGAACATTAGTATAATTTTGTTTCTTATTTTATAAATTATATTTACAATAAATATTTTAAATAAATTTATGCAAAATCTATTCTAGTTTTATATAAGTCAAATATGTTTGTGAAATTAGGAAAAAGAAAATATAGACTCATTATATTAAAATAATATGGAAATATTTAACTTATTAAAAAATAAATATGTCAATTCTTGAGGTCCATATCCATTGTATTTAAAAGGTTTTGGCGTTGAATGATTTAATTTTTTTAAAATTATTATTATTATGTACATATTATGAAAAATTGAATAATCTATTTAACAAAATATGTATCGAGAAAAATCAATAAGTGAAACTAATCTCTCTTCTTTTGGATTAAAATATTTTTATATTTTTAGTTTTTTAATTAATCTCATTTCTTTTAAATTTAATTTTTTTTCCTGTTAATAACTTTCCTCTTTTCATATATTTATCTTAAATTATTTCTCCTTCCTTTTTTGTATTCAGTTATTTCTCTTTTTAAGTTTTCTTTCACTTCCTCTTTTCCTTCTTAAATTTCTCACTTCATTTTTTTCTTAAATTTATCAGTACATTTATACACCATTATCTTTCTTTTTCTTCTTTTCCAAATTATATATTTTATTTCCTTTTGTATTTGATTCTAGCATTCAAATTTCTAACTTTGCATTTTTAATATAAACATAAAATAACCTGAAACCTGTTTTTTCCTTTCATAATATTTTTTTCTTTTTTATTTCATTATATCATTAAAATTTATAACTCTACACTTTTTTAAATGTAAAAATCTAAAAATCAGATTGAATCGGTTCAACTAGTTGAACCATCTTTGTTCAGTTGAATCCGGTTTAATTCAAACTTTTGTCATTAAAAAAAACTAAATCCAGGATTCAATGTCGATCCTGTCAGTATGATCCGATTTTTTTTTAAAAAAAACACTGATTGGAACTCGAATAAAGTATGTGATAGGATCTTATTTTTTTTTGGTACAAAGCCAAATAACACAAAAAATAATAATAAGAGCTAATCATCCGGTTAACACTTAGAAAATTGAAAAGACATATTGAAAAATTGAAAACCTGAGGATGAACTGTTCTTCCTTGTACGCACAATAATTACTCTCCTTATTGTCTCTGCAAGTTTACTTAGAAGAACGTCAACCAAAATAAAATAGTCTTATTCAACATTCATCCAAACATGATTATTTTTTTCTTCTACATGTTCTAACTAATATATTATTATTATTATTATTATTATTATTATTATTATTATTATTATTATTATTATTATTATTATTATTATTATTATTATTATTATTATTATTATTATTATTATTATTATTATTATTATTATTATTATTATTAGTGGTGGTGGTGTTGTTGTAATAACCGAAAAAAACTAATATAAATTCAAATTTTAAAACCTACAACAATAGTCCATAAGGAAGTCCATTAACATAATATGCCCTAAATCTAAGCTATAAGAACTTTAGTGCCCTAAGTTCACCTAATCCTCTCATTTCCTCTCCCTCACTTTTCTCTCCTTTCCCCCGAGCACTCTCCAGCCGGCAAGAGCAAGGGAGCTCTAGCTCCAACTCACTTCCACTCACTCCTTTGTGCCATCCAGGATCATAGTAATGAGGGTTTCTTTGTTTCTGCACTCTCTTGATTTTCAAATGTTATCCCCTTACCTTCTTTTCCAATCAGATTGCCTCATAAGTGGGGAAAGACAAGGGGAGGACAACCGCCGGTGACCGGAAGGATTTCGTGCAAGGATCGACCAAGGAAAGAGGTGGGTGAATCTGAAATCTCATTGCATAACCTAAATAGGATTAAGCTAGAATGATATGCTTACGGCCGAAAGGAAAGATTGAAGGAAACGAATTGTTTGATTGTATCCTTATTGTTTGATCTCTGATTCATGATTGATTGCTGTTAAGTAGATGTTTCTCTTCATGATTTCGTGTCTGGATGATTGTTTAGAAGTGTTCATCTAATCTAGGATCGAAAAACCCTGAAAATTTGACCTCTGCTCGATTTTTGTTTTACGCCGACCAATCGATCGATCCAGAGATAACGGTCGACCGGTATGTCAAAGATCGGTCGACCGACCGATAGAGATCGGTCGACCGATCATTCCTTTCGAGCCGCATAGATTGGCCGACTGGTCGACTGAGACCCATTGAACGGACTCAGACCCATTGAACGGACTCAGACCCATCGGTCGACCGGTGCCTAGAAGTCGGTCGACCAATTAGGGAGAACCGGTCGACCGAACCTTAAGTCATATTTCATTTTATTTGCTGATTGATCTAAATTCTTTTCATGATTATGATATGTTATTCCCTGTTGATTGAATTGTTGTATGATTGAATCATTTGTCTTGTTATTGATTTGTCCAGTGATTTAATCCTCTTATAGAATGAAAGAACGATGAATTGGTAAAATGATTAATAAAGAAAGGTTAAAAGATAAAGAGAGGGTGGTCAACCCATGCTAAGTGCTTATAGTGAAGGGTCGCTCCCTTAGCAATGGCTTGATCACCCATTGGCTACACAAGACTGTATTATTTTGCTCAGCATAAAACTCCAAAAGTTAAAGACACCTAAAGTCACTTAGGTTAAGAAAAATGTACAAGAGTAAAGAGAATGTATGAATGATATGAGTATGATGGTAAATGATGCAAGATTGTTAATCCATAATTATGATTGTATCATTTTCATGACTATAAGATTGATACATGATTTTTGTTCTCTTTCATCCATTGATATTTCAAATCGAATGACTTTATGTTCTATACCTGATCTTGATATAAGTGATTACTGATTCTGACTAATTCTATTTACTGTTATGCATTGAGTACCATATTGATTCCCCACTAGGTTGTATAGCTTACGGGAGGACCTCCTCCCCTGTGTTGATTTCCACAGGGCCAAGTCAGTGATAGTGTTGAGATCGTGTGCCGCGATCAGATTGAGCGATAATAAAGCACATGAACTGAAGAAGGACCTAGTAATCATTTTCTTCACTTTCCACATTTATGAACTTGGATGTAATTCAGATGTTATAGTTATCATGGAGATTTTGGATTAATTCAGACTTCCGCTATTTTGATATTCTATTTTCCTCTTTATTTCTATTGCTGACATGTCACTGTGTTAGTGGAGTTTTGGTCAATTTTTAATCAAAGTTATAATTTTTTGTAGCATCTTTAGAGAGATCCTCACCACGTGACGTTGGCCGATTTAGGGGCGTTACATTTGTAGTATCAGAGTTCGTTGTTCGGACTCTTTTGATGTCTTATTGTATAAGAGAGGTTCATGTGCTATCGCTGAGCTGTCATCACACTCTCCACCAAAAGAGGACTATAAGTCAAATTCATGTGTATTACATGGTATTGGTTTTTAAGGTATTGTTCTTTCATGATTAAAGGATAAAGATGTCGAGGCGATCAGAGAAGATCCAGGAGCGGAAGGTCGGGTCGGTCCGTATTGCTCCTGCAGCCCCAGAGGGCCCAACCACTCAGTCACAGACCTTAGCCCAACGTGGTCGGGGACGGGGCCGTGGTCAAGGCTGCACTACCAGCCGCGGCCGAGAGCGAGGCCGCAACGTGAAGGCGCGAACACATGATGAGTTCATTGGTAAGACTGACCCACTGGAGGGCAGTCAAACTGGAGGCAGCCAGCCCGTGACCAAACGTTGCACGCGGGGACCCCGACAAGAGATTTTTGAAGATACTATTCAGGCATTTCTGAGGCTACATCCGCCACAGTTTGAGGACAAGGCAAATTTCTTTAAGGCAGAGCAATGGATAGATACCTTAGAACGCATATTTAAGTTGATGAGGTGTGCTGAAGAGCGAAAGGTGTTGTATGCTATTCACATGATTACTGATACTGCCATGGGATGGTGAAAGATCACAAGAGCCACCAGATTTAGAGGGCTGGAGGAAGAGGAGATATCATGGGCTGAGTTTAAGGAGGCGTTTGCTTATCGTTACACCCCTGAGCACGACTGAGTCAGTAAACACGAAGAATTTTTGAAGCTTGAGCAAGGAACCATGACTGTGGTGGAATACCACACTCAATTTATCATGCTGGAACAGTACTGCCCGATGCCATTTGTGGGGCGTATCAGGGCAAATAAGTTCATCAACGGACCGCAACAGGACTTGAAGACTGAAGTCCTATCTGGGGACTGTGATACTTTGGAAAATGTTGTTAGACTGGCTACTCACATGGAGAAAGACCAGGCTGAACGCAAAGCAAAAGCCCCAACCAAGCCAGCAAAGCAACAGCGACCCCGGACCGAAGATCGCCGACCGTTCAAGAGAGATGATCGTCGCGATCGCCGCCATAGGCCTTACTACCAGAGAGAAGCCCCTCGCTATGCTCAACCCAATCAGCGCTCAGCACCAGTACAACTTCAGGAATAAAGATTTCAAAATGTTAATTAAGAATGTGTTAAAGTGTGGCAATTAACTCACGTTCCGTGTAATAGCCCCTGAGACAACTGCCACCTCCTCCTCGTCAGCCTCAGCCACAAGCATCAGTAGTTCAGTAGAAGCCTCTCTGCCCTCATTGCCGACAATATCATGACGGCGAATGTCGCAGGAGGAATGGTTCGTGCATCCAGTGTGGATAGTTCGAATATTTTGCCCGAAACTGCCCCCAGTTCGCTAGGGGATACTGTGATAACTGGGTTGCCGGAGGCGCAAACCCCGTGGTCTAGGGCAGGGTGCACAACATGGAGGCAAACGCTGCCCAGAATGATAACGACGTTATCAGAGATACTCTTTCTATTGCCGATGTGTCTGCTATTATCTTGTTTGATTTAGGGGTCATACACTCATTTATTTTGGAGTCATGCACCCAAGCTCTTGGCTTGTCTTTACATCATATGCCTCATGTCATGAGGGTGAGCACCCCCATGGGAGATCTTCACATGACTAGGTACATTTCGAATGTATCTGTCACCGTGGAAAAGAAGAATTTTTCTATAGATCTCATTGTCATCCCGATGATCGACTATGACGTCATCCTAGGAATGGATTGACTTTCTTTCCATGATGCAGCTCTACATTGCAAGCAGAAGAAGATCACTATAGGTGCACAGGACAGGCCTAAGACAATTATTAGAGGTACTCTATCAGAAAATAAGAAAGTGAATGTCAAGGCCCAAAAGCTGCTCCAGAAAGGATGTTGTGCATATCTGGCAAGTGTGGTTAAGACCGATGTACCAGCCACCGCACTACAACAGATAGATGTGGTGCGTGAATTTTCAAATGCCTTTCTTGAAGATACTTCAGGACTACCACCGAGGCGCGAAATAAACTTCAAGATTGAGCTTCTACCTAGCACCGTACCCATTTTCAAGGCACCGTACCGCATGACACCTGCCGAGATGCAAGAGTTAAAAAAGCAGATACAGGAATTGTTGGACAAAGACTTCATTCGCCCGAGTGTCTCATCGTGGGGAGCGCATGTATTGTTTGTTAAAAAGAAAGATGATTCAATGCGGTTTTGCATTGATTACAGGATACTCAACAAGGTGACGGTGAAAAACAAGTACCCTCTGCCCCGCATCGATGATCTTTTCGACCAGTTGTCCAAGGCATCCGTATTCTCCAAGATCGATCTGCGGAGTGGCTACCATCAGTTAAGGGTTGCTGAGGAAGACATATCGAAGATAGCCTTCCGGTCTAGGTATGGATATTATGAGTTTTTAGTAATGCCATTTGGGCTGACAAACGCTCCTGCAGCGTGTATGGATCTAATGAACATGATCTTTTGGCCCTACCAGGATCAATTCGTTATAGTGTTCGTGGACAACATCCTGATCTATTCATCCAGCCCCGAGTAGCGCCGAGAGCATCTCAGAATAGTGTTGAAAAATCTGCGCCAACACAAGCTTTATGGCAAACTCTCAAACTGCGAATTTTGGCTGAAGGAAATCATGTTTCTTGGACATATAGTATCCAAGAAGGACATTTCAGTGGACCCCACAAAAATAGAAGCAGTGACTAATTGAGCAAGGCCGAAGAATGCATTTGAGATCCGTAGTTTCCTGGGATTAGCAGGCTATTATAGGAGGTTCATCGGGGATTTCTCCAAAATTGCAGCACCGCTCACGAATCTCACAAAGAAAGCTGAGAAGTTCATCTGGTCTGATAAGTGTGAGCAGAACTTTCAGACATTAAAAGATCGCTTGACATTAGCACCTGTCCTCATCATCCCGACGGGCAACGGAGGATATGTAGTCTACAGAGATGCATGTGGGACAGGCTTAGGGTGTGTACTAATGCAGTATGGTAAAGTAGTGGCCTATGCTTCGCGCCAATTGAAAAAGCATGAGGTTAACTATCCCACGCATGACCTAGAGCTAGCTGCAATAGTTTTTACTTTAAAGATCTGGAGACATTATCCGTATGGGGAAACTTTTGTAACATTCACAGATCATAAGAGTCTCAAATATATTTTTGATTAGAAGGACCTTAACATGAGGCAGTGCCATTGGTTGGAGCTATTGAAGGATTATGAATTTGCTATTAGTTATCACCCTGGTAAAGCAAATTCAGTGGCAGATGCGCTGAGCAAGAAATGAGAAGGTTCACTAGCATACATCATAGTACGGGAATACGAGATGTTATAGGAGATAGATCCGTGTTGTCCCAGACTTGGCAATCATGAAGCCATGTGGATGATACATCAGATGAGGCCTAGTATGATTGACAGAATCATAGCTGCTCAAATGGATGATATAGAGCACCAGAAAAGTGTTGAAGAGATGTCAAAATGAGCCGAAGGACTTTCAAGTATCAGCAGATGGAGGAATTCGGTATAGGGATAGATTATGAGTTCCCACAAATGCAACTATCATAGGGGAAGTAATGGATGAGTGCCATAAGTCTGATTTTGCCATCCATCCTGGGAGTACTAAGATGTACAAAGATGTACAGCGTAGTTATTGATGGCCTGACATGAAGAAGGAGATAGCTGAGTATTTGTCTAGATATGTGGTATGCCAGCAAGTGAAGATCGAGCAGCAGAGGCCATATGGAAAATTGAAGCCTTTAGATATTTCACAGTGGAAATAGGATAATATTACTATGGATTTTGTATCCAACTTACCCAAGTCCAAGAAGGGTCATGATGCTATATGGGTGGAAGCAATCGGTAGAGAGTTTCATCCCTATCCGGTCATGATGCTATAAGGGTCATGATGCCATAAGATTCACGAAGGCGACACATTTCATCCCTATCCGGTGGAAGCAATCGGTAGAGAGTTTATTAGACTTGTATGTTAAAGAGGTGGTTAGACTACATGACATTCCAGCATCAATTATTTCTAATTGAGACCCCAGATTCACTGTCAGATTCTGAAAGAGCATGCAACAAGCATTTGGCACAAGACTGAATTACAGTACTGCTTTTCACTTTCAGACTGATGGACAGTCTGAGAGGACTATTCAGACATTAGAGGACATGCTGCGAGCATGTACACTAGATTGGCAAGGCAACTGGATGAACACATTCATCTAATCGAATTTGCTTATAATGACAGCTACCATTTCAGTATAGGTATGGCTCCCTTCAATATGATATGTTATTCCATACTGATTGAATTGTTATATGACTGAATCATTTGTCTTATTATTCATATGTCCAGTGATCTAATCCTCTTATAGAATGAAAGAATGATGAATTAGTAAAGTGATTAATAAAGAAAGATTAAAAGATAAAGAGAGGATGACCAGCCCATGCTAAGTGCTTATAATGAAGGATCGCTCCCTTAGTCATGGCTTAATCATCTATTGACTGCACAAGGCTGTATTATTTTGCCATAATGATGATGTATCATTTTCATGACTATAACATTGATACATGATTTCTGTTCTTTCATCCATTGTTAACCCTGAAGAATTAGGCCGTCGATAAATAACCATCAATATTTCAGAAGGATTTTCCTTCCGACACAAAGTCCATCGAAAATTGTGAAGGATGTTGATCCATCGTTATCCGTCGGAAATTCACAATTTTTTTGTAGTGTAGGTATTTAGCAAATAGCTTATATGTTGATATCTTGATCATGACAACTTTGATCCTTTTGCCAAGTTGATTTTTAAGTACACCTTACAAATGTTTGAACACATTTAATTAATGTAATTTTCATGAATGAGATTATATTCATAAATAGAATAATAATTTATGAAACTTTTAAAATATCGTAACCGAGAAGAATGACCCTTGTATGTATTGTATACGTTTCAAAAGGTTTAAAGTCTTATTGACTCTTAATATCTCTTTTATTAGTTTATTTCTAATTGTTGAAAATTTTAAGGGATTGAGTATTTCATTTGACATAATTCTTGTTATTCTCCTTCTAAAGAGCTTATGTCATAACATAACTAAATTCTCATTTGTTAATTTTTTTAGTATTCTAAATGGTAGTACAAAGAGTTTCACGATATGAAGTAATAGAATCAAATAATTATTATCACAACAAGATAAAGAATTAGAACCAACCAATTTGAATAATTTTATATTTTCAAATGAACAAGAATATTCAAATACAAGACTAAAACTAAATAAACAAGAGAAATAAATTAATAAAAGAATAATAAAATGTCAGGTCAATCGAGTCGGGTAGGGATGACTTGAGTTGAGAAATTCTAATTTTGGACCACCAACCCGATTGGGTCGAGTCATTGGATTCACTAGGTCGACCTGACCACATGAACACACGTATATCCATTAATTAGAGCATGATATCTAATGTCTTTTAAAATAAGATAGGAACTCGCATGCCAACTAGATCATGATTTGACTGTCGAGTTGAACCAGATTGAATAAGTTTTTATTAAAATATTATGTTTATGACTAATTCTTTAAAATAATATAATAAATTACTTTAAAATATTTTTATTAACATTGAACATTAGTATAATTTTTTTCTTAGTTTATAAATTATATTTACAATAAATATTTTAAATAAATTTATGCAAAATCTATTCTAGTTTTATACAAGTCAAATATGTATGTGAAATTAAGAAAAAGAAAATGTAGACTCATTCTATTAAAATAATAAGGAAATATTTAACTTATTAAAAAAATAAATATGTCAATTCTTGAGGTCCATATCCATTGTATTTAAAAGGTTTTGGCGTTGAATGATTTAATTTTTTTAAAATTATTATTATTATGTACATATTATGAAAAATTGAATAATCTATTTAACAAAATATGTATCGAGAAAAATCAATAAGTGAAACTAATCTCTCTTCTTTGGATTAAAAGATTTTTATATTTTTAGTTTTTTAATTAATCTCATTTCTTTTAAATTTAATTTTTTCTGTTAATAACTTTCCTTTTTTCATATATTTATCTTAAAGTATTGCTCCTTCCTTTTTTGTATTCAGTTATTTCTCTTTTTAAGATTTCTTTCACTTCCTCTTTTCCTTCTTAAATTTCTCACTTCATTTTTTTTTCTTAAATTTATCAGTACACTTATACACCGTTATCTTCCTTTTTCTTCTTTTCCAAATTATATATTTTATTTCCTTTTGTATTTGATTCTAGCATTCAAATTTCTAACTTTGCATTTTTAATATAAACATAAAATAACCTGAAACCTGTTTTTTCCTTTCATAATATTTTTTTCTTTTCTTTTTTATTTCATTCTATCATTAAAATTTATAACTCTACACTTTTTTAAATGTAAAAATTTAAAAATCAGATTGAATCTTGAACCATCTTTGTTCAGTTGAATCCGGTTTAATTCAATCTTTTGACATTAAAAAAACTAAATCCATGATTCAATGTCGATCTTGTCAGTGCGATCCGATTTTTTTTTAAAAAAAAACACTGATTGGAACTCGAATAAAGTATGTGATAGGATCTTATTTTTTTTGGTATAAAGCCAAATAACACAAAAAATAATAATAAGAGCTAATCATCCAGTTAACATTTCGAAAATTGAAAAGACATATTGAAAAATTGAAAACCTGAGGATGAACTGTTCTTCCTTGTACGCACAATAATTACTCTCCTTATTGTCTCTGCAAGTTTACTTAGAAGAACGTCAACTAAAATAAAATAGTCTTATTCAACATTCATCCAAACATGATTATTTTTTTCTTCATGTTCTAACTAATCTATTATTATTATTATTATTATTATTATTATTATTATTATTATTATTATTATTATTATTATTATTATTATTATTATTGGTGGTGGTGTTGTTGTAATAACAATATATATATATATAAATTCAAATTTTAAAACCAACAACAATAGCCCATTAACATAATAGGCCCTAAATTTAAGCTATAAAAACTTTAGTGTCCTAAACTCACCTAATTCTTTCATTTCCTCTCCCTCACTTCTCTCTCCTTTCCCCCAAGCAGTCTCCAGCCGGCAAGAGCAAGGGAGCTCCAGCGTCAACTCACTTTCACTCACTTTTTTGTGCCATCCAGGATCATAGTAATGGGGGTTTCTTCGTTTCTGCACTCTCTTGATTTTCAAACGTCATCCCCTTACCTTCTTTTCCAATCAGATTGCCTCACAGGTGAAAAACGACAAGGAGAAGGCGATCGCCGATGACCGAAAGGATTTCGTGCAAGGATCGACCAAGGAAAGAGGTGGGTGAATCTGGAATCCCATTGCATAACCTAAATAGGATTAGGCTAGAATGGTATGCTTACGGCTGAATGGAAAGATTGAAGGAAACGAATTGTTTGATTATATCCTTATTGTTTGATCTCTGATTCATGTTTGATTGCTGTTAAGTAGATGTCTCTTCATGATTTCGTGTCTAGATGATTGTTTAGAAGTGTTCATCTCATTTAGGATCGAAAACCCTAAAAATCTGACCTCTGCTCGATTTCTATTTTACGCCGACCAGTCGACCGATCCAGAGATATCGGTCGACTGGTATGTCAAAGATCGATCGACCGACCGATAGAGATCGATCGATCGATCATTCCTTTCGAGTCGCATAGGCCGGCCGACCGACCGATCGAGACCCATTGAACGGACTTAGACGCATCGGTCGACCAATCCAGAAATATCGATCGACCGGTGCCCAGAAGTCGGTCGACCGAACCTTAAGTCAAATTTCATTTTGTTTGCTGATTGATCTAGATTCTTTCCATGATTATAATATATTATTCCCTGCTGATTGAATTGTTGCATGACTGAATCATTTATCTTGTTATTTGATCTGTTCAGTGATCTAATCCTCTTAGAGAATGAAAGAACGATGAATTGATAAAGTGATTAATAAAGAAAGGTTAAAAAATAAATAGAGGGTGGTCAACTCATGCTAAATGCTTATAGTGAAGGGTCGCTCCCTTAGCCTAAAATTTTAAAAGTTAAAAGCACCTAAAGTCACTTAGGTTAAGAAAAAGGCACAAGAGCAAAAAGAATGTATGAATGGTATGAGTATGATGGTAAATGATGTAAGATTGTTAATCCATAATAATGACTGTATCCTTTTCATGACTATAGGATTGATACATGATTTTTGTTCTCTTTCATCTATTGATATTTCAAATCGAATGACTTTATGCTCTCTACCTGATTTTGATATAAGTGATTATCGATTCTGGCTAATTCCATTTACTATTATGCATTGAGTACCATATTGATTCCAACTAGGCTATATAGCTTACGAGAGGACCTCCTCCTCTGTGTTGATTTCCACGGGACCAAGTCAGTGATGGTGTTGAGATCGTGTGCCGCGACTAGCTCGAGCGATAATAAAACACATGAATTGAAGAAGGACCTGATTATCATTTTCTTTACTTTTCGCATTTATGAACTTCGATGTAATTCAGATGTTATAGTTATCATGGAGATTTTGGATTAATTCAGATTTCCGCTATTTTGATATTCTATTTTTCTCTTTATTTTTATTACTGACATGTCCCTGTATTAGTGAAATTTTTGTCAATCTTTAGTCAAAGTTATAGTTTTTTGTAACGCCTTCAGAGAGATCAACGTCACGTGACGTTGATCGATTTGGGGGCGTTACATTTGTTGCTACTTGAATAGTTATTAATCTTTAATCAAACACCTCCAAAATGTGGCAGTGTGTTTAATCCGTCCAACAAGTTAAATATCTATTTGTCATGCGAACGAGGTGGCGGAGAGGAAGAGCTCGCATAGGGTCAAAATATCTCATGGGCTTTTGGGCCTCTTTAGCATATTGGATCATTGCCAAAACTCATAGTTACATTTTTACGGAAATATTTTATATTTTCTCGGCAATCTTTCCCGGCTCTAACACATCGTAATCTCACGCGAAGGCGGGTGGTTCATGGCGTCAGTTGCCGCCGTCGGCTTTGCCATTCTCCCACGCTCCGACGCCTTCTCCGTCTCTCCTCCCAAACCTCTCGTAATCCCCCTTCATGAAACCCTAGCTTCGATTTGGATCGCCACTTCTTCTCTCATCCATCTGAATTCTTCGAATTCTTTGTTCTCAGAGACCCCTCCGCGCTCGTATTCGATGTTGCGCGTCGAATGATGCAGAGAAGGATCCCGTACCGAGTTCGTCTCAAGGTAGGAAAATTCTGATCACGCCTCGGTTTCATGGTTCTTATGGTTCTCGGTTTCGTAATTTTGGGCGTCTTTTCCTTGTTTCAGATGAAGAGGTTAAAGATTTTGGCGTCAGAATGGCGTTATCCATGCTCAAATTTTACAAGAGTAGGTTTTCTTTTGTGTGGATTGGGTTCAAGTCTTTTGATCCTTGTGGAGCTTCAAAATATTCTGCGTTTAAGTGATCGTTTTGGATGTTTTCTTTTTTTGTATGTGATTGAGCAGGGGAGATATCGCCCTTGATGCTTCCGAACTGCCGGTACGTGCCGACCTGCAGCGAGTACTCGATGCAGGCTTATAAGAAGTACGGAGTTGCCAAAGGGACAATCTTGACGGCGTGGCGTCTCTGCCGCTGCAATCCCCTTGGTTTGTTTTTCTGATTTCACATTTGACAACCTAATATTATAATCTAATTCCACTTAATTGTGAAAAAATAATAGTGTAATATTAATTCTGCCTTTTCTCAGTAAACAATGCTCTAGATCAAGCTAGCTGAGATAATTTCTCACGTGCATTAGTAGTTAAGATTTCTGTCTACGTGCTAGTGTAAGCTTACAAAACCCCTGACATCATTCCATGTTGGAAATGTTTATAGATGATACGACTGATAATACTTGTTACAATGTAGTTTTATGTTTCCCGATATTGTTTTGCCTTTTAAGGAAAAGATATAAGGAATGAAGAAAATTAACAATGAGATAGAAATCCTAAACATTGGGCAAGACGTTTAATAATTGAATCCTTTTACCTGATGGTGAAATTGACCACTAACCGTGTCATCCTTCATTTGAATGTTAAGATTGCAGAGCTTGGTGTTGGTCAGTAGACAAAAGTTTGAAATGGTTCAAACCAAATAAGGCTTGGCCCATTTTACAGAGTTCCACTGTTCCTTTCCCAGGTGGAAGTGGGCGGCTTTGCTCATGCACAAAGGGCCCAAGTGAAGCTTGTGCTAGCCCATTATGTTATTTTCTTATCCTTGTTCTCATCTATTTGTTTTGCCTAGTTCATGGTGAGGGAGGGGTATATACATTCAATATGTAAAAAATAAATAAATAAATATGCCAATACGGAACTTCAAGGATTCCTGTTAGACTTGGAGTTAGTAGAAGTTAAACTATTCAATATACAATATCGGAGCATCAGAAAGTTTGTTAGTGGTTTTTAGGAAAATTGACAGGAAGGAATGGTGGAAGTTTGTAGAATTAAGGTGGGTGTGATCAGTTTGTTTGTTGACTTATATAGATGGATTATAATGAAAAGTGTGATATTTTCTCATTTTTAAGCTTCCTTTCCTATTAATCAGATTGTATTAGATTAGTCATTCAGGTTTGTTATATATTTCCCTCATAGCATACAGAAAGTATTTCAAAAGACTAATTTTGGTATGGTATAGGTGGTAGTGGATTTGATCCACCACGGTGGTTTGGTGAGGATCAGTATGACCAAAGTTAGGCTAATTGAAGAAAACAATGTTTACAAGTTGTATCTTCATATAATGCAGTCTGAAGTTCAAGAAGGTTAGCTCCATCCATTCTTTAATGAGGCTTTGATACTCCTTTCATCTAGATGCTTTGCGTAATATCTGATCTGACTTTTAATATCTACTTGGTTAAACTTTCAGTTCAATTTAGTCCAAAGTATAAGTTAAAAGACATAAGTTGTTCTGTTTGAATGTTGTGAATGTACTGAAAGTTTTATTCAAACCAAATCATTGAACTGAAAAGCATTCAAACTATCTTTTGATTAGTGAATCTTTCGGAAAGAGAGGTTTGTGATGGTAAGAAATTGTTAGTGATTGATGTTATGGCCCTTCAATCT
Source organism: Pontederia crassipes (assembly GCA_030549335.1). NCBI lineage: Eukaryota > Viridiplantae > Streptophyta > Magnoliopsida > Commelinales > Pontederiaceae > Pontederia > Pontederia crassipes. Next base: position 54,341,690 of record CM060194.1, on the reverse strand, counting down.
CTGTTTTTTCCTCCCTAATTCACCTTTTACCTACTTACTCTGTTGCATTCTGTCATGTTTGTTGAATCAACTACTAGTCTTACGACAGACCACTTTGTTGAATTGTAGGGAGATTGCAAGGTTGAAATTTTGTTCTAGTCACATATTCTATTTCTTCACTCACTGGATGCCCTAAAGTTTTCAAATCTTGTGCATACTAAATATTTGACTGTTGTACATATGGCTTTCTTCTGTTGTTCTTTGTATACAAACCATGCAAATACCTCGCCCCTGACATGGCACTCTTTCTCATGAATGAAATCACCAACATGTTATCAAACTTTGTGATCTGGAAGGGATCTATCTAGTGCCAGTAAAGCTCGAACAAGGGGTGTTCATTGAATCAATCTAAAATGGGTGAGCTTAGAGTTCATAAATCATAAATGCTTTACCTCCGTGAAGTCATTGATCTTCCAGACAACCTAGGAAAGTCAATCTAGTCCTTGTCACCATCCTTGCTATGTGGTGACATTGACCTACTAACTTAATGCATGATGATGTTATTGTTGGAATTCATTTCATCTGTAATCTCAGGCTTTGGCAAGCTAGGCGTGCTTTTTAGATTGATAGACTAGAAAGGGTAGAACAAAATATATCCAATAAAGAGTGTTTTTTGCTATTGCGCATTTTTCTTCTTGTTTTTTTTTTGTTGCAACAAAAGATACATGGGGATATTACGTAGAATTAAAGGGACACAAAAAGTCCCATGAGGAGAATCAAATCTGCCTCTTGGTTCATAAGTGAGAATTGTATATCATTGCATTACAACCTTGCCTTTTGGGCAATTTTTTATTCCTTGTCATTTGGCTTTAATTTTACATCAGGATAACATTCTTGTAAAATGATAACATCATGGTATACCATTAATGTTACCCAACATTGGATTTTCAGTTAATTATTTTTTGCTCGGCCAGCAAATATTTGAATAATAAGTTGCTGCTTCAAGCTCCTTAACTATGCAGATAAAATGCTAGACAATTTTTTGTGCAGATTCTCAACTACGTAGTTATTATAAACATTGTTCATTTGTTGTCAACAACCTAATTATGAGTGCAGTCCTTGGCCATTTCTTATCCATGTCTCCTTGCTAGCAGTCCTGCACCTGCTCACGACATGGCTATGTGGCCCTTGACTTCTGCTCCTGTGACCAATCTTCGTATGCTGTAAAATCACTTGAGACCACATCATTCCTTTCCATTGATAGGAAATACTTGAGTTTCTTTCTCATAAAGAAAAAAAAAGAAAGCAAAGAATAACTATTATAGAGGACAGGTGTGAAAGATTTTTGTGATCCATCATGATTCTTTTGACTGTTAGATCATATAAACTTTTTGAAGGAAACTTTTTTAATTAAAAAAGGATATGTGGTTATATATATTTTTCCTCCCATGCTATTGTCAATTTTCAAAATAAAATGTTGTATTCTCTATTACACACTGCAAGATTTCTTGGTTGTCATTTTCTCTTTAGGATAAAAACCTGCAGGAAAAAATTTGAAGGGACAGTACATTGTTCATACAATACAAAGCAGTGAAATTATACTTAGTAATTCCTACAGGAAAAGTCGTCTAAATATATCCTCTCATTGACCTCAATCTTTGTGGTTACATATTAGGGAGTATAATTTTCCTGACGTACAGGCATGAAAAACTCAATTTTGTCATGTATGCTACTTAAACGAGGGAAAAACTCCTGGATATATGAAATTGCGTTGCTGGACATTTTTGCTAACACATCCATTGTGATCATTATCTGTCTTCAGAAATGCAGTACAAATGTACTGCTGCATCCCATTTGTGCTTGAATATTTCGAAATAGTTTACTCCTCTAACCAACTATCAATTTGTATAATCAATGGATAGTTTATTGGCAAGTTGGCTGTGGATGTTGTTAAATGCTCACTTGCTTTGTCGTTTGTTTTAAGTTAATCCTTGGCGGCCTTGATTGATGGTGGACTATCCTATATAATTTACATGTCTGTTTGTATTTTCAGGTGGATGATTCTCATGTAAATTACAGGATCACGCCAACTTAATATGTCAGATTATTACCAAATGCTGTTTATGCAACCAAATTCAACAGGTGGGAACGCGAACTACCCCCAAGATTCCAAAATCTTTTCTTTATGCTCCAGTGGCTGTATGGAGACAAGGAAGATTGTGACTCCTGCCATTGCTAAATTTATTTCTTGTTGCTGCCAACTTTATGTCATATCTTTGTAGTTATGTGTAGCATGGACCATGTAGTGTTTGATGCATGTGGGTGCCTCAAGCGTGGTTGTAAACTACATCAGAAGGTGGGGAACGGGCAACTTTTTTTTTAATCTGAACCACTTGATCTTTGAAGGTTTTAAAATTCTACTTCGTCATCTAGAATGTTGTCATAGTTTATCTGTTTTCTGATTGTGCACCATCCACTTGCATGAGATGTTTCTGCTAACTTTCTCAACTATGTTTTTAGTGTCGACCAATAGGTTTTATTTTCAATATTTTTTATGAGTAATATTTTCTGTTCCGAGATTCTAGAGTTTCAATTAGTTTATTTTTTTTCAAAGAAATGAATGATTTTTCCAAGTGTGCTGCGACTTTTATCCCAAGTGTACTTGATTTGCTAACGGGAACTCGCAATAAACACAAATGATTAAAGGAGAACGTCATACAAGAACGCAGAATTCTCAACCTCAAATTTCTCAGAAAAAATAAAATCGTTGAGAGAGGAGACAATCTAATATGTGATCTAAATTAATAGGTTTATAACCATCAGAATCAACATTGAAAAAGAAAAATAGTCGTGTATAAAAAGCTTTACTGGCTAATTTAATCATTTTAATTTAAGTTTTTATAGTTAAAATTTTGCAACGAAAAAACAAAATGAACGTGGAGTTGGAAAGATTCCGTGGAAGGTCGACCTCAACATAATTACCTAAACAAGTAGCATGTCAAACAATCAGCGGTGGGTTCACAAATTGGATAAACGAGGCTTTCGAGAAGCATTGCACAACTCAGCATCTACTCCCAGAGAAGATAAGATTATATACAAAGGTTGACCAACACAGACATAAATTTGACCAACTCAGATTCACATACAAATCAAAATTATCCTGAACCAGCATCACAAAAGATACAAAACAATACATCAATAGACAGCAGTAGCAAGTTCACAATCTGAGCCTCTTCCGAATGACCACCAAACTTGAAGCCTAGACACATTTGTCAGTCTCCCACTTGTATGTGAGTTCCCCTTGATCATCTTCATTTGCACCATAAAGTGTCCAAAAGCAAACTTAGGAGATTCTTGATTAATGAAGCAACAGTGAGCAGTAGATGGCGGCGAAAGAGTAGTGTGTGTACCTCGTCTAAGTGGTGGCAGAAGTTGTCTGCATTTACAACATATGCTACAAGTTACGTACCAAAACTTGATCCTAGTACAGCTATCAAGAAGAAGAATTGGGCTTCCAAGTGGATAGTGCAAAAAGGATACGGCCTTTCCATCCCTGCAGTAGCCATCTACTATCTTCATCTATGACAAAATCCTTGTGATAGCATGATTTATACTTATCCTTTGCTTTCCTCATGATATCAGGATTTAATGAAAGCTGTGCGAATCCTGACCGGAGATTTCTCACTTGCCATTGCTTATATGTTTCAGGCCTCTCCACCCTCTCTAAGCCTTCACAGGAGATAACATTGACGGCTTCCCACCCATAAAGAACCTTCTCAATAAGCTGCCTCAATTCATCTCGTCGTGGCACATTGGTCTCAATCATATCGAACAAGGCTGAAAAGTGAAACAACGCCTCTCGAAAGCGTGTAACAAAGAAAGGTGCATTGTATGAACCATTAAGGACCCCATGGATGAAGACAGCTGGGTTCAGTTTTCTTATGGTATTCAGAACTGTATCTCTCGGACTATCTACTAAAACAGTCTCATCAGCAAGGCTCTTAAACCCGAATAAACAATTGACAATCAACACTTCATCTTTATCAATATTTAAATTGTCAACTGTAATTCTTTCCCAGTTGTTTGCAATGGCATGAAATTTGAAAGGAATGCCAAAACAACGAGCATACTCAGCCAATCGGCGTCCGGTTTCATCAATCAACTCTGTTGGACGGAAACCTGGTACTGGATTATCAATACCAGTAATACGAAGCTCTGGAGGTCCACCAGGGCGATTAGCGAGTCGTTTCATGAAGCATGGCCACTGAAAACCATAGTATATGCCATAATCTATGATGTGCAACTTCGTTGCCTTCTCAGCCACGTTCAGAATAGTCTGGCTAGAGAAGAAATGAGATATTTTCTTGAAGGGACATGCAGCAGCATAGAGCCCATAAGCTCTAAGCACATCTGTGGTAGGCATTCGTTTTGCCACAAGGGAATGATAAACTTCACTTCCTGTACCAGCCAGCCGAGCCTCGAGGCCATCAGCAAAGTAATGGGCTAACCTCTGATTTGCATCTCCATGAACGGATGCATGCTTCCTGATCTGCTTCAACAGCTCATTCGCATTTCTACGATCATCTGCTGCGACAGATTGTGCACAATGAATGAGGAGCGTTCGAAGATCAAAAACTTCCTTCGCTTGTTGTTTCTTGCCTCGTCCCTTCGCACCACCAGATCCTTTAGAATGACTTGCATGAGAACATTTGATAGCTTCACTCTGCAAGGCTTCACGAAGTTCATGAACCCCTGCTGCACAGTTCTCACCATTACATAGCAAAATCTTATCGAATAATTCCGTGCGAAGGATCTCCTCAGCATAAACAGCCGACTGTTTGTTGCTCCTACCTTCCTGCCAATTCAGATCATCATCATGATGATTCTTTTTACCTCTAGACCCATGGAGTGAATCCTCTTTTTCTTCATTCTCGTCCTTGACCTCAACTGATGTTTTCTTCTCCTTGGCTTCTTCGGGCATGTGAATTCCATTGGATTCAAAATCGATCATGAACTTCTTGTCACTGGGAAGGAACTTGTTTGCCTCCTCAACCCCCCTCTGAAACTGCCACACAGGTTGACTTTGAAAAACGAAATCAGATACCACAAGTGACCCTAAAAGGGACTCTTCTAACCCTTCTACGGCATTCAGTTCACTTCCTGTAGAGGAAAATGAAGAATGAGAAGAGTAACCAACAGAAACAGGATTATTAGTCTGGAACTGGTTATACTCCAGCGGGTTATATGACCAGCCATTGTCTCGCATTGAAGGAGTGCCAGCAATACCGTTGGGACTTCCAAATTGGTTTCCAATGCTCTCATCAGAACTCTCTCTGCATTGGCTACAATACAGCAGAGGTCTATCAGGAGAAGGCAAGAACTCGTTGCTGAGAATATCATGGAAGGGCTTTTCTACAGCCAGAAGAGCAGGATGTTCAGGGCACACGTCCAGCTTTCCATTCATGTCTTCTTCCATAAGCATTTGGTTGATGTAGCTGAGCATCATGTCTGAGAAGATTTCAGAATCCTCTGGGGAGACGGTATCAGGGTTTGGGCTGACACCATTTCTCAGTGAACTGGAAGAGGCAAGAGTGGTGAATCCGGACATGTTGCGGCTCTCGACTAGACTGTTCTGATCTGAGATAAGCTGCTGTGCATCTGAATTGAAGCTATAAGGAGCACTCTGATCCAAGAAGAGTCCGTCGTCATGGTGGAATCCATTGGTGATGGTACTGAAGAAGGAACTAGACCTACCATTCGAGGCAGAAGCGGACTGTATCTTGAAAGAAGGATCATCATTGAGGTGGTGGTTCAAGAATCCATTCTGGTGATGATATTGATCCAAGGTTTGCTGCTGCTGCTGCTGCTGCTTTTGCGGTCGTTTGGGATTTCCTACTTTGACACCATTATTGACGGTCTCAAGAAGATTGAACCCAATAGTTACAGCAGTAAAAGAGGAAATGGGAACGACGCGAGATTTGGAGGGGGAATCAGGAGATGACGAAAGAGGGCTTGTGCTGTGATTACTTAAGAAAGAAGGGGAGTCGCTGAGGAGGTCAAGGAACCCAGTCAGGTGATGCAAATCTGGGGTTTCCTTTTCCTGCAGCAGCAGCGGCGGCTGCTGCTGCACCTTTCCTAGTTTCAGGCCTCCATTACCGACCGCCCCTTTACCTATGAACAAGTTCATGTCTAACAAGGATCCTGATCCTTTTACTATAAACGTTACTACTTGTACCAATCCGACCACAAGATTGAGATTTTGCAAACTAACAAAATACGATCAGGAAAAGCAGACGACGACGATGCAAGAACAGAAGTTCAATCTACAGAACAAGAACATGACTTCAGAACTACCAAGAAAATTCTGAGGAGACCTCGGAGATCACTATACAGGAAGATGACGACGTAGGCGTTTAAGAGGCAATAAAAAAGCTGAGGCATGCAATCCAAGGACTGGGGGTACGAATTCGACAAGGCTTACCTCGCACAGAAAAGACCACAGGATTGAAGAACAGAAATGGAGACCCCGACACAAGAACACGAGAGCTCGCAAGATCGCCTCTCTCTCTCTCCTCTCCTCTCTCTCTCTCTCGGGTGCTCTGCTTTCCTTGTTGTATTAGGAAACAAGTAGGCAGCTTATGTTGATATAATATGAATTTAGATAGATATAATAATGCTAAGCATAGGGTTTGCTGTGATGTTGATGTCCTTTTCCTTTTAAATAAAAGCTAAACCAATCTAATTACTTAACAGGGAATTATATAAAAAGTACTAATTTTATGTTTATTAAAAATATGATCTGAATTTTTATTTCTCGATAAAAATATTATCATATTTTTCTCAAAAATTATCTATTTTTATACGCAGTGATTAATATTTGTACATAAAATATAAAATGAACAGAAAAATATCATTGTGTATCATTTGTTTAAGACATTAATATAATTATTTTAAAAATTCGTTATATTTGTAACTTAATTGCGCAATATATAATGTAAATAGATATCAATATTTAATGATATAGATTTGTGAACGATGAACTAGTAATGGTCTATTTTAGGAAAAAAAGTTGCATAGAATTATAAATTTGCTCCTTTTTATAATAAAATAATCATGATCGCGTATGTTTAAATTCTGGAACTAAAAATGGGATCAAATCAAAACTGTGCTAAGACAATATTCTTAAAACGTAACGAAATAAATGTAGGATGGAAATCAAATTCTCTAAGTTATATCTAGCAACTTAATTGACTAAAAATTAACTAGGGAATCAATATTATATGCTATTGTGGAGCATTTTAACTATAAAAGTAATTTATTTATGCATATAATATTTGATACTTTTAAGGAATATGTCATATGCATGATTCCAAGATCGCAACAAAAGAATCCATTTTTTTTAATGTGCTAGTGGCCATGTGGGGACAAGGAAGATTGTGACTCCCAGATGTCTTGCTACTTTTACATGGAAGTAATCTTATAGTAAAATCAAAAATAGTATAGGCGCCCGTCCGATCCGGGTCGGATGGGCGCCGATCAAAAATAATTTTTTTTTAAAATGAACCGGCGATCTTACTTAGGAGCCCGTCCGATCCGGATCGGATGGGCGCCGATCAAAAATAATTTTTTTTAAAATGAACCGGCGATCTTACCCAGTTCATGACGAAAAAACTGATCGGATCGTGCGAGCCCGGTTCAGCCGTGGAGGGCGAGTACAAAAGGGCGGGGCAAAAATGTTTTCCCCCCTTTTGCTCGGCTCTCTCTCTCTCTCTCTCAACTCTCTGTGCGGCGAACTCGGCCTGCCGCCGACAAGATCCGCCGACGTCTGTCTAGATCCGTCGACGAGATCCGCCGATGTCTGTCCACGACCGTCGAACACAGGGAATTGCGACCCTTGAACGTCCCCCGCTGACTAGACTCGCCGCCGACCTCTCCGCGCCCGGATCCGCCTCACCCTGACCAGAACTGCACTCAGCGTCGACCTCCGGCCAAATCTGCGAGCAGCGGCGACCCCCTCATGGACCTCGAGCACGCCGAGCGCCGCCGACCTCGTGTAGCGGCGACTCCCCTCATAGACCTTGATCACGCCGAGCGCCGCCGACCTCATCGAGACCTCATTCGACCATATCTGACTCTCGCCGGCCGGATCGGATCCACGACGACCTCATCCGCCCCGACTTCGCCCAGGAAGCCGTCGGCGCTCGTCGCCTCCAGGATCTCGCACGCTGCCCGCCCTGCGTCTCGCATGCCGCCCGCCCTGCCGCTGTCGCACGCTGCCGCCCGCTGCCCCCGAGCTATAATTATCGTCCGCTATCGCTGACACCGCCACCGAGCTCATCCGCCACCGCCATTGCCGAGCTCTTTTGTGTTAATCCATGTTGTAAACTAGTCAAACTTTTGTTAATTCATGTTTGGATTTGTTGCACTTATGTCAATTCATGCTTGAATTTGTTGCACTTAGTTAATTCTTTTTCTTGCTCGTATGCGAATGAATGCCTCGGATGTCTCAGAACGTCAAATAGACGTACTTCCCTATCTCCTCTCTACATTCTCGCTTTCTCGCTTTCTCAAGCTTTAAATGATAAGAATGCTCATCTCAAGCTTTAAACGATAAGAATGCTCATCTCAAGCTTTAAACGATAAGAACATTTTGAGTTTACCAAGTGTAATTAATCAGAATGAACAAACTTTACAGCACGAAAGATTAACACTCATGCGTAATTAACATTACATCCATTACATTACATTACATTTACAAAAATTTACAAAAGTGTAACTAATCACACAACAGTTTGATAATTCTGGACGGATGGATCACGACAGCGGGGTCCGATCTCCGGTGGCGAAGTCGCGAGAGAAGAGGGACAGATCTCATCGGCGGCAGCCCGGTCTCCGGTGGCGAACTCGCGAGAGGAAAGGGGAGATCTCGATGGCGGCGGCGCGGTCCTCAGCGAGAGCGGTAGGGCGGGCGGGCGGCGGCGTGCGAGATCGGCATGACGTGCGAGCGGGCGGGTGGCGGCGTGCGAGATCAGCATGATGTGCGGGCGGGCGACGGCATGCGGCGGGGTCGTGCGAGCGCGACAGGGTGGCCGGCGGTGTGCGGCGAGGTCGTGCGAGTGCAGCAGGGTGGCCGGCGGCGTACGGGCGGGGTCATGCGAGCGCAGTAGGGCGTGCGGCGGGGTTGTGCGAGTGCGGCAGGGCGGCCGGCGGCGTGCGGGCGGAGTCATGCGAGCGCAGCAGGGCGTGCGGGCGAGGTCGTGCAAGCGCAGCAGGGCGCCCGGATCTGGTCGAGCGGGGTCGCCGTCGACTAGATCTGGCCGGATCTGATCGAGCGGGGCCGCCGACGACCAGATCTGGTCGAACGGGGCTGCCGACGACCAGATCTGGCCGGATCTGGTCGAGCGAGGCTGACGACCAGATCCGGTCGGATCTGGCCGAACGGGACCGCCGTCGGCCAAATCTCATCGGATCTGGTCGAATTTCGTCGGTGTCGATCGGAGAGCAAGAGATTGGAGAGCGAGAGCGTCAAATGCCGTCGCGCGAGGGTCGGCAGCGGGCAGATCGGTCGTCGACGGCCAGATCCGTCGGAACGAAGCTTCGAGCTCGGATGTCGTCGGCGGGACGAGATCGCCGAGCGGAGAGTTTGGAGCGGAGAGGAGAGAGAAGAAAAAGAAATGTCGGATGTCTAGGAATTTTGGATTATATACCTCTTCGAACCGACCCACTCATCGAACTGTCCGGTCCACTCGTCGAACTGCGCCCCTCGACCGATCTTCTCTCACAAAATCGTGAAGATCTGCGCCAGCCGTCGGATGCCATCCGACGGCCGACGCATCATGGGGGACAGTCTCCCCATTTCGTATGGGGGGACACCCATTATATCCATATATAATTGATAGTTGGATAAATTTTATCATCAATATTTACAATGACACTTAATTTAGCTTGCATTATCACAAGATATTTATGAGAATCTCCCTTTTTTTCTTTTCAAATAAAACATGTGAATTCAAGTATAAGATCTTTTTTTATTTAATAGGCCACCCACAATTTTTGTTCCCTCTACGGGATATTTATACAGGATAAACTTTATATGTCAATAATATGTACATGTATAGAAAATTAGAAATACATAAATGAATATGCAATTAAAAGAATTGAATCCTTGGAGTTGGCTGCCAAGTTGACATGCCATGTGTTTGATAATATGGCATCCATGTGAAGCGTCAAGTTGGAGCCATGTCATGAGATCATGCCTTGACAGATCAGCATGTAATTATAATAGTGCAAAAGGTAAAAAAATTAATGCTCCAACTAAGCAAGATATTTATGACATAATCGGTTCAAGATCCTTAATTGATTGAATCCACACTGTAATATTATTTTTTTATTATATATTTCTAGCTTGCAGAACTGTTTTTTAATTAGTTATAAAGATATTAATGAAATAATCCAAAAAAGGACAGCCCCAAAAAATAATTTATTAATTCTTAGGGTTGAGCCAATCCCAAGTTCCATATTGGGATCAGACCGTCAGGGTCCCGATTTGATTTACACTTGATCTTAAAAATTTGTCTCATCCCAGATGAACCTTGACAATATTAGAGTTGTTGGGATTAAATTATTACAAATAAAAAAATAGAAATAGAAAAATAATAGTACAATATTAGAGTTGTTGTGTAATAATTATCAATTATATTACAAGATATAAAAAATTTAATTAATATAAATTTAGATAATATTATATATATAAGATCAAAAATCATAAAATCGATTGAGAAATATAAGATCCTAATTATTAACATATATATATATGTACACTAAATTTGCACAATACAGTTTTAATCCATTCATTAATTATATATCACATAGAATGTAACACTTAAACAAACAAAAGTCATTGAGAGTTATGTGTCTCTTATTTTAAAGTTAATTGCTTCTTCCCTTGTTCCTTGTGCCTCTTTTTGTAATTCAAAATAAATATAACGCCCTTAAATTTGATTTCGCCACGTGGCAAAATTTTTCTTAGTGTGTTACGATTTTCTTCGGTCATCTTGTTCATTTCGTTGATTAAGACGATCAAGAAGGATGTCACATAAGTAGAAGACTTATAAAATTAACAATACAATATTAAGAACATAAATGTAGAAGGTGAATAGATAATGTTCATAAATGTGAGTACATAGTGAGAAAACTTGGTAACATAAAAGTGCATCACATGACCTTATAAGCCGTCCATGATCCACGACATAATACATAGTATATATAGGTCTTACATACGACTCGATAACATAAAATAATAAAGACAATTATTATATCCATGTGCACATGCCACCCGACACACATCAACTGAGCTACATAGAATAAATCAAGTGCTTGCGGGAATCAACACAGGGGAGAAAGACATCTCCATTAGCACAATGCTAAATATGATAATAAATAAGTCATAAGGATGATCTATGGAGCATAAGTAAGATGAAAAATATAAACAATATCGTATAATATTCATGGATCATCATCTGAGGAATAATGGAATATTATAAGGTTCATTTCATTTATTATCTTTAACATTTGATCATTCTCATGGACCATGATGGAAAGGGTCAACATATATGGTCAATCACATAACTCATATGAGCAATCATTTCCCTTAAAAAGATATTTATTTCATCATTGTTCCTTTTTATTCCATTTATTTTCACGTTCATGAGGGCATAGTCCTTCCATTTATCGTTAGTCATTTTGTTTTATTTCATCTTAAGAAAGAGCTCTACAATTTTTAGGGTATGTCATGCACACACAAGTGTGTAGCTACCTAGATCATGACACAGCCAGTGGAGGATAAGTGCCACGACAAATGCCCCAAAAGGAGGAGGATGACCTCACATAAGGTTGTAGCATCCGAGAAAGGGGGAGTGTCATACACAAGATTGTGCACTCCGAATACGATAGGGGTACCTCATATAAACTCCTTAAGGAGAAGTGCCTCACACTTCCCATTTAAATAGGCATGACATCCCTCCAGCTCATATTTTATCTTTATTAACCTATGAAACTATCTTTTGATCACAATGATCATTCAAAATTTTAGGGAGCAAAGGTTGACTTCATGTTAACATATATAATCATAAGGTATGATATCAATCATGAGGACAAAGATGAATTAAGACATAACTATTTATTGAAGTCACATTAGTGTCTTTGTCCAATTTTTGGATGCCCGTTAGGTCAAGCGATCGCCCGATCAATAGGGTCATCGGGTGCCTGAAAGGTTGAATGGTCGCCCGGTCATATGATGTCAACGTTCAAAGATTGAGTGAAAACTGAATGCCCAATAGGTTAGGTGGACATCCGATCTTCCTTGGACAGAAAACTACGAGCTCTCGGCCTAACATTTTGATCGCCCGAAAAGTCGGTTGGTCACCCATTTTGTCCAAGTCACATAATTCAACAAATATCACACCAATTGACCGGTGGGACGGCCAGTCGACTGTTTCGACATAGTTCAATCTCGATATATTAGAGCGGATGCCCAATGGTATATCAGTCATCTAGTATAATATCCATTATCTTCTGTCAAGAAGAAAATGGGTGCCTGCTATAGGGACCAATTCATCTAATAAAGCCGCAAAACATTGTAGGTGTCCTTATGTTTTCAATTAGTTTTCATACTACAACATTTCTACACACGTACATACTTAATTCTAAGATAAACCAGCATACAAAAGTCATATGAGCATATTTTTATAACCATTTTCCTCATGGCATCATAAGAGACAATATCATTTCGAGTCCATTTCCTATTTGAATAACTCCACTAGTTCATTCATGAGATCAGCCAAGTAAACATATCCTGGACTATTGATAAGCTTTCAATGATCATCTAAACACATGAACAATAGAATGAAACTCATCTCATGCATAACATCATAATATCCGAAAACTACTAATGAGGCCTTAATATCATGATCTTCTAAGCATTTTATAAAGTGAATCTATAACATGAATCTTGAGACCTTAAGCATGCATAAACTCATGTACAAAACGTCTTGTGAGATTCATAATAAGGGCAACCATGAATAGCAAATTTCAGAATGCTAAACATTCAATCTCATATATCATCAAAGAAGCAAGTAAGCATGTATATCAAGATGATAATCCAAAGTATCAAACTACCCATTCTCTAGCATGAACTTGAGCCTTGTAGTCCTTAGAAATAGCATGCCAAGCCCTTTGAATTTTTCTTACAACTTAGATCCCGTTAACACACTTTTTCTTCATTTTCGATTATTTTTTTAACAAATCAAGCTCTAGTGCCTCCTTCTCCTTCATCCTTGATCTCCTTTATGTTTTGCACCTATGGGGTCCTCTCCAAGGTTCTTTGGCCGAGTCAAAGAAATGGAGCAATGACACAAAAAATGGTGGAAAGGAGGAGACGAGAAGATGAAAAGAAAAAGAAACGAGAGGTTCTTGGGATTAAGTAGAAGGGAAAAATGAAATTTGTGCCCCTTGAATAGGAAGGGTTGTACAAAATTTCAAAAGTTGAGGTGTGAAAAAATGAGACAAAATTGAATTTTTCTCTTTGCATGTGCTAGCAGCTGCACTGGTGGGCCAACATCAACAATAAATAAAAATTTAAATTTTACAAAAATGTTGAGATGTTAGAGCTAATACACATAAAAGTTATAAATTAAGAGGGAGGAGGCAAAGGGAGAGAGTGAGAGAAGAGAAGGTTCAGGTAAGGTCCAAGTCATTTGGAAAAGTAAATCTAAGCCAACTCTATCTAGTTCGGTAGTTGTGTCGGATCATATCAAATCAATTATTTGATTCACCTAATAAAAAAATCAAATATTTAAATATTTTCCATACTTAATATTTATTAAAAAATTAAATCAAACATAGGATTAGAATTAAATAAAAAAGTAAAAAATAAAATAATCGACTCGTGTTGAAAATTTTCATATCATATCTACCTTACATTGGATTATGATCAGGTCAAATTATCGAATTCATCGAGTCGGCCAGGTATAATACCCCTTGTTTCTCTTCCCTTTTTCTCTGTCCCCCTTCCTCTTGCCCAATCTCCCCCTCCTCCACTCTCTTTCGTTCCTCCTCTCTCCCCCTTGAGCTTTGATGGCCACCTCTTGCTTTCACCTTTAACTCCCCCCTCCGGTGTACACCTTCAACTCTAATGACTACCAACTTCCCTTCCTCCTTTGGCCTTCCATTTTTTTAGAAATTATGGATTAATATTTTAGTTACCTTAGAAACAACAAAATTATTTTAGTTACCTTCCAATTTTATTTAATTATTTTTTTACAATAAATTTATTTTTTGATCATTTGTATAGTTTATGATAGATTTATAGTTTTTGCAATTTGCGACAGTAAAACTTGTCGCAAATTGTGATGGACACCTTGACCTTCTCAGTTCGCGATGAAATTTTTCCTTGCAAATTAACAAATAAATATCATTCTTAACTTGTGAAAGAAAAAAATATCGTCCTTCTCAATTTGCAATGGACATGTCCTCAATTTGCGAATGGTCAATTATTTTTTTGCAATGAATTTTTTCTTCGCTCTAAAGATCTGACAAATATATCTTTTGCAATTTATGACGGATCGTAAATACATTTCCGATGAGCATTTTTTGGAAGTAAAAAAATCCATTGCAAAATGTTATTCGCAACAAATGTTATAGGATTTGCGGTGAAACAAATCCACCACAAATTCTCTCTTTTTTTGTGTGTGGAACTATCAATAGATTGCCAATGCTTTATCACGGTAAGTTTTTATATTATGAGATAAAAATTCATATTTGCGACGGTAAGTGTGAAATCCATCGGAAAATAAAATTTACGACGATTTTTTTGACGAAAGATATTCATGATAAAATGGACTCGTCGCAAATATTTTTCCACGATTAAACTAAAACCGTCAAAAGTATCCGCGACTCGACCTGAGAGAAAGTTTTCACGGCTCGACCCGTGATAAGTTTTTATATTCTTTGAATTATATATTGTCGAATTGTATTTGAGAATCTGAGATGGTCCTATCAATATACAACTTTTATTTTATTTTATCCATGTCCTTATTTTGATCCATTTGGTCAATCATCTGACCAAGAAACAAAACGTAGGGAATCCCCTGGTAGAAATAAACTTGATATAGCACCATGAGCATGACGGATACATAGAATGGACTTAAACATGATATAGCGTCATGAGCATGCCGGATACAAGCACTGGTAGAAATAATATATACATGTACATGCGGCTCATAGTTTTTTTTAGTAGTCAATTTTCGGATGTTGAGAAGTGATGTATGAGCACGCGACGTTAAAGAATACACAAAGTTGAAGGTCGATCTATCATCTAACTTAATTAATTCGATTAAGCCACCTCACGTCACGTGACAAATGAAATTTTTAACAAAAAAATTTACGTTCACATATACTCGAATTCGATATCTTACTTAAGTGAAGAAGAGTGACTTATCACTCAATCTCGTCTCTTTTTAATTTAATAATGGGACTATTTGAATTAATTTAATGACAAGACTATTTGAATAGCTACAACGCTCCACAATTTAATTGCTAATTTATTGTGACGTGGAATAATTCACCTCCACCTTTTTTTTCCCTTTAAAAAAGGTTAAAGTATTTTTTAATACTAATATGAATATATCAGCCTTAATGTTTTTTTTAATTTTATGCATATATATACACGAATTAAATCACGATTTCAGCTGGCAATTTTGTACGATAATTTTATGTGCCCAGTAATTTAATAGAAATTGGTAAGTTAATTTTACGTGCCTGGTAAAATTATTATTTATTTATATATTTTTTACTGTCTCGGAAACGTTGGTTGATCAAAAGATTCTGACTGTCCCTTGATGGTCGGCTAAGTTCATTGGATTTGGACATGACATGAACATATATTTTTTTTAAATATTTGCGTGTGACTGCCCACAGCAACATGTACAATTAAAAAATATATATCATGCTAAGTTGCACTACTAAGAAAGCATTATTAAGGGAGGATTAGCACATCATTAATTAACTAATGTGGAATACCTTTTTCATATAGAAAGTTGAATGGAACTGTTTGTGTGTGGGTGTGACCATTTTATATTACTTCAATTAATTAAAGGAAATGACACTACAACTATAATTAAATAAAATATGTAATGGTGGGACTAATTCGCAGCATGAGTGAGCATTGCTACTTTAATGGTCCGTTAATTTGGCAGGACATTGCAATTGTATGTTTAGAAGATAAGGTAATACTGAAAATATTTAGGTAAACATTGTCTGATTTTGTGACATGTTATGGGATCAACAAATGGCTAATTATGAAATATTATTATACAAATAAAATACTTATTAACACACAGAGAGTGTGAACGTTCACCGTATTACTTGTCAACATTGTTGATAATTTATACTTCCTTTCACTGTCTATTGTAAATTATAAATAATTCTATTGTCATATTTAATATGAATGAGCAATACAGAATATCAAGAATTTTTTAAATAATATTTTACTTAATAAGAATAACATGTTTGACAACTTGAATAGATGGAATTAGGGACTAGTTTCACTTAATTTCACCAAACAAAGAACCTCGCCAGATTCCCAAGATGAAATAGTTCTAATGGCCTGATTCCACCCCAGGCTATTTTAGCTGATTTTTTTTTTCAATTTTGATTTTGTTGATGTGACAACACATTTTTCAATTTTATTTTTTTCTTATCTTTGCATTAAAGTTTTCTCACAAAATAAATTATTTATTAAATATAATATATTTATTAGAAATTATTAATATAATATTATTTATTACTTATTATTTTATTAAAAAGTAATATTAAATTAATTATAATGTATTTAGCATTTATTTTTATATTTAAATAATATATTTTCAAACATTTTTAATAAAAAATTTAATTTTAAATTAAAATTTTATTAATTAATAAATTTATATTTTATATTTATAATATATATTTTATATTTAAACACTCATTAAAATTAATCTATCACATAACTTTCTAATTTTTTATCATTATATCTTAATCCATCCACATACACTTCAAACTAATATCTCAATTCAATTATTCATATAGAATTCAGAAGAACCACGATTCTAATATCCAAACAATAAACTCTCTCGGAGAATAATGCAGGCATCCATTAAGTGAGCGGTTCATTATTTATTAATAAGATGATAACAAATGTTATTTAAGATGGTCTCTCAAGAAGTGATGATGTAGATTTTTATCCTCTCAAAATATATATATATATATATATATAATATGCCTGATGAATTATCTAAATAATTTAAATAACTCATTAACTAATGCAAGTGAAGGAGATAATATTTTCACCTTTATAATTAGATAACCTGATTTAGCATTTTTTTTCTGTTAAATATTTCTTTTAAGAAAATTGTAATTTATTATAATTGCTAACCCCCCCCCCCCCCCCCCCCCCCCCCCCCCGCTAATTAACTGTAAGCCCCATCCTCAATTAACGATGATATTGTGGTTCGGGTGGGTGCGTAGGGCCTTTTTTGTTGCTACGTACATCATAAAATATTACCTTTGTTAATTTGTCCATCAACTTGTAATTAAAAGTTAGGGACTTGATATATGATATGTTTTGTTGGCCATCACATTGCGTCTTGTTTTTTATTTTTATTTTGCTTGGCTAAATTTCTCGTCACATCAACATGGAATTTAAATTACAGTACTAACTACATATATAATTGTTTAAAGCATATATACATGCAAAAGTTGTTTAGCATGGATATTTCTGTATTGTCCATTAATCATTTGATCAACTTGTATTACGTACCTCGGATTAATTAATTCCAACCATTATAACTATATATTTATGTAATCTCGTATTCATATTGTCATTGCCGTTTTAAACTATTATTATGCAACTAACAACAAATATCATTCATAATACATTATATTTTCTAAATGTGTTCGTCCCCATCGATCAATTCTTTTTTTTTATAATAATGTGACATTTTTTTTTATTTCCAATGTCATCATATGTCGATATATATCGATCATTTAATCTGCAAATAAATTCAACCTTACGCAAATTGCATCCAATTAAGGCTGACTTTAAATAATTAATACCTTCTTTAGAATAGTTAATGGTAAGTGTGCTGCAATATTTATAGCTTTTCTACATATATAATTATTTTTTTCGTGATCACTTACCTTACGTTAACTAATTAATTGAGCTTAGTATTAATTAGTGTGTCGGTCGTTGTACAAGTTTTTAAAATCAGCAATTAATTAATTCAAAATCTCCAAGATTTAAATGAAATGAAAAAGGTGGATTAATTTATCGACACAATTGAATTTCTCAACAGTTTCAAAATGCATAATTAATTAAACTAAGAAAATCAGCATCCAACATGAAATGGGTATATTTATAAACCAAATCATTTCATTCTTGGGATCAGAGGACTATTATTTATGTTTTCTTTTTTGTTTAAATTTAGGAAGACGTCGAGGTTAAACTAAAATTTTAGAATTCTATTTTAGTGAATTTAATATTTGAGGATAAGAATTAAGTTTGTTGGGAATTTAATTCCTCTTTTTATGTGTGAATTAAATAATATAAGTCAAGCACGATACACAAGAAAATAATAATAGGCAAAAGACACATCAAATTTATGTGAAAAAATTCTCCAATGAAAAGAAAAAAAACCACAGGGCAATCGCAGAGCAATATCATTAATTCAAAAATAGAGTACAATGTCTTTCGGGTTTTGCCCAAACTCAAATAATAATAATTCACTGTGATAAATAATTCTTCTCTGAAAAATACTGAAATAACAGTAGAAATAATATCATCTGATTATTACAATTCTTTTTTATTGTAGTATCAGCAAAACTTTAGAAATCCTCCCAATCTTGCTCTGTTATTGATTCTTTGCTCTTCAAGAAAAAATCTTCTGTCTTTTTTTTAGCCCTCTTCTCTTTTTTTTTTCTTTATCCGTTGACCAAAAAAAAATTCTTTTCTCAAGAAAAGAAAAAATTTTTGACTCTCGACGGCTTGCAAAAGAAGAGCACCCTTTTTCTTCGCGTGGTGGCCACCCTCAATTGAAGAGAAAGAGAAATTATATTAAGTTAATTAGGTTTAATTAACTTAATTATGTTTACTTCTTTAATGGGTTGGATTCAAAAGTCCAACAATCTCCCCCTCCAGCCCATGAGAAGGAGATACTCCATCAAGAATCATCGCTTGATCTTCATGCCGGTCAATCCGGCACCTCGTTCTGGCTTTCTTCTTGGATTTGTCTTTGGCTCTCCTCCCCCTCTTCAGTAATCATTGAGTACTCAGAACTTGGATATCTAGTGAAAGCACGACGCTCTCTTGTAGGTCTATGAGATGAAGTAGCATCTTGCTCTCCCTGCACAAAGTCCTCTACATCTGCATCATCTGTATCAACATCTGGCTCATTGTTTTCGAGTTCATCTTGTACATAATCACTCTTCTGCTTCTTTGATTTTTTGAAGTTTGCCAAAGTTTTTAATTCATGAAAAATCACATCTTTGCTTCTGATGATTTTCTTCTTTTCTGGATCCCATAACTTATATTCAGAATATGTATCTCCATAATTCAGAAATATGCACTCTTGAGTCTTCTCATTCAATTTCTGTTCATGTTCCTTTTCCACCTGTGCAGAAACTCTACAGTCAAAAACTTTCAAGTGAGAGTAAGACACATTCTTATCAGTCCTCACTTTCTCAGGAGTATCTGAATTTAAAGGAACTGATGGAGATCTGTTAATCAGGTAACACGCCGTATTCACAGCTTCACTCCAAAAGATCTTTGATAAATTAGTCATCCTCAGCATACACCTAACTCTATTCAGAATGGTTCTATTCATTCTTTCAGTAATATCATTGTGTTGTGGAGTCTTAGGTACTGACTTTTCATGTCTGATGTCATGCTTTGCGCAATATTCTTTGAATTTCTGAGACGTATATTCACCACTATTATCTGTGCGAAGACACTTCAGATGATTGACTATTTCCTTTTCCACCATGACATGAAACTTTTGAAAAATTTGAAATACTTGATCTTTTGTCTTCATAAAATAAATCCATAATTTTCGTGAAGCATCATCAATAAAAGTAATAAAATATCTATTGTCACCTAAAGAATTTATCTCAATGGGACCACACACATCAGAATGCACCAAATTCAACTTATTTTCCTTCTTCTTAGAATTTGACACAAATGACATCCTGCACTGTTTACCAAATAGACAGTCATCATAAGTATTCAGACATTTAACTTTGGTAACAGTGACGTGAGAATTTCTCATCAGAACCTGCATTCCTTTCTCGCTCGTGGCATAATCTTTTGTGCCATAAATCTGATAACTTTCCTTTAGCAACAACCACGGATCATTTGATCAATTTTCACTTTTTGTCACCCATGCGACTATAGTAGTCTTCCTGATCCAAAAGCCGAGGAGAAATTAGATTGAGACGTAAATTTGGTATGTGTCTGATATCCTTCAGAATTAACTCACAACCAACGTCTGTTCGAATACATACATCTCAAATTTTTGCAATTTTAGACTCTGTCTTATTGCCCATCTTCATTGTGTCAAAATCACCAGTCCTGTACACACTGAAGCATTCTTTTAATGGAGTTGCATGATGCAAAACTCCTGAATCGATGATCCACTCAACTAAAGAGACTGTGACATTGCATTCTTTATTTTCTTCTGAAAGATAATATAGATCATCATATGATGCCACTGCAGTACTCTGATCATCTGCATCTTTCTGGTTCTTCTCATTCTATTACTTCTTCCAGTTTCTACAATTTCTTTTGATATGTCCCTCTTTGCCACAGTGATAACATGTAAATTTTCTTCTTGACTGTGACCTATTGTTGTCACGGCCTTTTGATCCTCTACTTTTATCTCTACCTCTATTCTCTGTGATAAGAATATGTGTAGTATATGTTCCCATGCTCTTCCTCCTTATTTCTTCATTGAACAAACAATCTTTGATCATAGTGAGTGATACCACACTATTAGGAGCAGAATTACTAAGTGCTATCATCAAAGTTTTTCATGAATCTGGCAAAGAACTTAGGAGCATTAATCCTTGCATCTCATCATCAAGAACTATTTTCATTATTCCCAACTGATTTATTATCTCCTGAAATTCACTCACGTGATCAGCAATAGAATTTCCATCTTTAAAATTCAAATTCACCAATTTTCTTATCATGAAAGTTTTATTCTGAGCAGTATTCCTTTCATCTAATCTTGTAGCTTTTTTCACAAAACTTGTGTATCTGTCTCCTGAACAACATGATGAAAAATATTGACATCAATAAATTGCCTAATCATCCCAACAGCTTTTTTGTGCATCTTTTTCCAACTTTCATCAGTTTTTTCTGTCAGTTTTTTATCTCCTAATTCAACGGGATCAAACAAGTCTTTGCAGTAAAAAAAGTCCTCCATTCTGGCTTTCCAAACTGAATAATTATTCGATGTCAGTTTGATCATTCCGTTAAAATAGTTATCCTCCATTTAATTCACATAAAAGAAATCTCAATTACCTCGCTCTGATACCACTTGTTGGAAATTTAATCCCTCTTCTTATGTGTGAATTAAATAATATAAGTCAAGCACGATGCACAAGAAAATAATAATAGGCAAAAAAGACCAAATGTATGTGAAAAAATCTTCCAATGAGAAGGGAAAAAATCACGGGGCAATCACATAGCAATATCACTAATTCAAAAATAGTGTACAATGTCTTTCGAATTTTGCTCAAACCTGAATAATAATAATTCACTGGGATAAATAATTCTTCTCTGAAAAATACTGAAATAATAATATGAATAATATCACTTAATTACTATAATTCTTTGTGATTATAGTATCAATAAAACCTCAGAGATTCTCCTAATCTTGCTCTGTTCTTGATTCTTTGCTCTTCAAGAAGAAATCTTCTATCTTCTTTTTCAGTCCTCTTCTCTCTCTTTTCTTTATCCGTTGACAAAAAAATCCTTTTCTTTTTCAATCAACTCTAAATATAAGACTTTTTTTTTTTCTTTTCTTGACTCTCGGCGGCTCGCAGAAGAAGAGCACCCTTTTTCTTCACGTGATGGTCACCCCCAATTGAAGAGAGAGAAACCATATTAAGTTAATTAGATTTAATTAACTTAAATATGTTTACTTCTTTAATGGGCTGGATTCAAAAGCCCAACAAAGTTTCCCCTAATATCAATAAAATAGTTGACTCACTCATGTATTTAGTTTGCAAATGAAATTGACTACATTGACAAACTTACACAAAAACAATTTCAACGTGCGATGTGATAGAAATTATATATCAGATGGACAAAATAGCAGTACCAAATTCGGACATTTGATACTGATTAATGTAGAATGATAATAATGTCAAAGAGTGCAATAATTAGTATAAGAATAATATATCGTGAAGAAAATTTGCACAAAAGAAATAAATAACACACAAGAGATTTACGTGACTCGACACTTCAGCCCTATCTACACAGGTAAAATCTTCACACATATATAATTAATTCAAGACAACAAAGATAAAGCAGAAAATATAAGAAATGAATGAGTTGCTGAGATAGAATGCAAAAAAAAAAAAGTCAAGATGAGAGCTTTTAAACTCTCTCCCTATTTCTATCTATTTATAGCATAAGAGATGCAAGATTTATACTAAAATTAAAAGTTAATCGAAATAGTGCTAGTAGCCCTAGATACTAGATATTCCGCGTATTAAAAAAATCTAATAAAAATTTAGAGTTTGACTTAGGTTAAAAATAGTTCTCTTATTTTTATTGGACTAAGAAAATCATTTTCACTCCAACCATTCTTCTACTTCAAATAAGTTCGCCAATAACCAAGCACGAATAGAATATCCTTAAACTAATCCACCTATCACCTGAAGTATGAAAGAAGTCTTCAAGGGACTAGTTTTCTCATGAGTTGCATGCTTTGTTAGCATGTTTCATGATTTAAATTTGTCTACTTGGATCTCATCACGAACAAAGTGATAGCAAACACAAACGTAATTAGTTTGAGTATGAAAAGTATGATTCATTACAAGATGTATTGTACTATAATTTTCACTACTAAAATATGTGTATCTTATTCAATTTCATCTTTATAGATGTGTGTAAACTAAGTGCAATGTTAGAAAGTATAATGGATCGTAAAGTAATAAAATAAGATAAGAACCGTCTCTCTTGAGAACTAGTGTTTTATCCATTCTGATCACCTTAACTAATTATTTAGAGGATAATATATGGCATTCATAATTTAAAAGAATAAAGGTGAAGACAATGTGAGAGAGTTAAGTCTTGAAAAAATAATAAGAAGGTGTTTTTGTGTGTTAGGATTTGGACCTTCTATCTCTAGTGTATTTTTAACTAACAATTAAATTACTTTCTAGAATGCATGTGACGGAAAGATTGCTTAAAGATATAGGCATAACCTAACTATCCTAAATTAAAACAAGATTAATAGTTACACTTAAGAAATCTTAATTGTTCCCAACTAGGTGTTTTTGAATGTAGATCTATGTTATTAACTACTAAGACAAGTAAACTAATAATCCATAATTAATAACATTCAACTTGAATTCCTACTAACAACCATGCGACCTGAATAAGCTTGGGTTCAAAATTACATGACATTAAGCACCATCAAATGAAAATTCACATAAATCTAAAAACGTTAACAAAATAAGAGAAATGGGGTTCAATTCAGCCTTCCCTAATAGACAAATGACTTTATAATAATAAGAATTATCACTAAAATCTGAAGAAAATATAGAAATATGATTGAAAATCATAAATCAAACTCCGAATTCCATGGTGAAGCCTTTGCCATCTATCTCGAATGAGTAAAGGCTACAAAGGATCTTTGGAATGTCAAAAACTTTAATTGACATTCAATGTCGGCAATAGAACTTCCTCCCACGTTTCTCATGCTTGCTCCAAAGTTCACAAACAACTTCATGCCCAATTGGTCATAATCTCAAATGTCATTTTCTTCTCCAGTAACACTAAGAATTTTGTGAGTTTTCGACAACTAAATTAGTCGAAATTCTCATTAACTTTGTGACGGAGAAGAGGCAGTAGGAAAATTAGTCATTGAAAAGAGTTACTAACAGTCCTAGAAAGACCCTTCGAAATTTTCAATGGTTGTTTGCCTTCAAAATTTCCGACGGGTGGTGCCCAAAGTTTCGAAGGTCTCTTACTCTCTGAAACTTCGGATGGATGTTATCCGTTGAAAGTTTTGTTGGATGGTTGGATCTGACCTCTAGCCGCCCGATCCGACCGCAATTGATCAGATCCGGCCGTTGAAAAGCATCATCCGACCAAGCCATGCCGATGGGTTCAACTTGTCAAAAAATTAAATAGTAAAAATAAAAATATGTATGCCGATATACTATATATAATAATATAATATATTTTAATATAAATTGATATACCGATATGTAGTGTCATGTCTAGATGATTTTATCGAATTAGTTGGATTCGATGATGGTTCGATTTTAATCCGTTGACATAATGTACGAATTAAATCATTGATACCATTTTCTAGGCATCAAGGCTGGCAATTAAAAAAAGATCACACGCACTATAAAAGCGGACATTAGACAGGAAAAGTTAGAGAATCAAAGTTTAAAGTTTGCCGAATAATATGTTTTCTTTACCTCGTCAGTGAATATTCAGGTGGAAAGATTGAGAGTCCATATAGCTAGTGGAAGAAGAAGCGTCACTTTCTCTCACCTTTTAGGAAGGAGAGAGGAATTGGGCAAGCTCTTCAGTTTTAACTGGTCTGTTCGAAAAGCTGTTTTTTAGGGCACAGGGACACTTGTCTCACTTTGGCTTTGGGTGCTTAATTTATAAGAGACAAAATAATAAAAATCGGATAACTATAACATAATTAGTCAGTGAAATTATGTTTTAAGTCGTTGGATAAATATTATTAACTTTAGATTCGATTTTTAGAACCACAAATTAGAGGAATACATGTTGACCTTCCGTACATTCGGAACGCACCCAAAAATAATAAAATCAGATTAAGAATAGATCATACTTCTTAATGATAAAAACTATTTTTTTAATAAAAATTTCACATTCAACACAAATTACAAATCAATAAATCACAATTTATTAATTATACCAAATAGAGAAAAATATATGTGTAAACATATAAAAAATTGCACATACAATTCAATCATTAAATTAAAAATTGGACGGTGTATCTTCATATAAAAGTTATAAAGCTTAAATGATTTGTTATTAAAATAAAATCATCACATAATTTAAACGACCAACTGTCCTTAAATATTGATGAGCAAATATTTTTTGAATTTAAACATCCAATGTGTTCTAATCAAATCATATTAAACCATAATAAGAATAAAAAAACAAATACGAAAATTTCATTCAAAACCAGTATTGTTGACTGTTGTCATGAATATATTTTATTATTTAAATAATTATATTAATAAATTGTAACTTTTTGTGAACAAATTAATTAAGATTATATATATATATATTACATATAATGAAAATAACGACAAAATCTTTAATATTTATATCAAAATGTTAATGATTTCCATGTCTAATCCTAATTACCACAATTTTCACGTTGTTCTATTCATACGATTCTATTAACTTTCAATTTTTTTATTTTTCGTATAATTAAAAGACTAAATTATTCTTCCATGAGTTTTGTTTTTTAAGGTTTTTAAAAGATAAGATAATATATAATATAAAAACTGAAAATATATTTTTTAAAAAAAAAAAGGGCATTTAGACTTTTTTTCATTTTTTTCATTTTTTAATCATTAAAAAAATAAGACTATTAATTTAGTTTTTTATAAATAAAAAATTTAACAGAGTCAGAATGAATAAAGTCAAAATCGTGATATAATTTAAAGATGTCTTCCGATAAGTTCATAATTTGATATTAAATATGAAAAATTATTATAATTGATGAGAGGTTTAAAGAATTAATTATATATTAGTCGTGGATACACCATTTTTATTTCTTTCTTTTTTTTTCTTTCCGAGAGCACTAAGCATGAATTATTCAAAGTTTGCGTCCATGTTAATGCGAGAAATGCTGATGATGGTGATTGACGAATGTAGACCGTCTTGATTCCGTGTGCTTCACTTATCTAGCTGACAAATAAGTCTGGTAAAACCACTTAGGTCTAGTAACTAGATAACATGTGTTGATTTCAAGAAAGTCACATCCAATCCTCTTCATCCTTATCCATCCTTTTTTCTCCCAAACTAAAACACAGTGCAAAAGAGATAGATTTAACTAAAATAATCTTCTTCTTCTTTTCTTTTTGCTTGGGCTTTATCTAATAATCAAATATAAACAGATACTCTTAATCATTGATCGAATGGAGTTAATTATTTTACCTTCATTCTTATTTCATTTACTTTTCATACTTTCCAAGTCTCCCACATAAGCATAGCATTAATATTCTCACCATCAGATTCCAGCTTATTTCATCCGTTTGTTAATCTGCCAAAATATTTTAAATGCAAGGGAAACTCAAACTATAAAACAGAAAGGTTCAATTGAAAATAATTTCTTGAGGTGATTGAAAATTTCGCAAGTCCTTGCTATTGAAAATAAGTTCATGCATGGCTTCCAAAAAGAAGATGAGAACTGTGTTAAAGATCAAAAGCTTAAAGGAAAGGACGATCTGCGATTTCAGATGCCCAAGTTCTTACAACATCAAAGGGAGATGAAGAACGAGAAACAGAGCAATGAACTTTTCCTACCTCTTCTGGATACTTGAAAGAGAGAGCAATACTTCAACAGAAAGAAATTGGATCACATGAAGGACAAGTAAGATCATCATAGAATGCATGGAGATGGTCAAGTTGATTTAAAATTTTGGAGTTTAACATTTGTAAAAATGATCATTGTATCCGAATAGCCAAATCCCAGATGGAACAATTAAGATAGAAGGTAGCCAACAATTTGCTGCTGTAACAGCACATGAACCAAGTGAAAGAAGGTGAATAGATGGGAGCAAAAACAAGGAACATGGACCTATCTTCTTTGATATCTCAATTTAATGATAAAATCATCTAAATAAAATAATCACTTAACATTTTTTTTTCTTTCTTTTAACGATATCAACCAAACAGTTTTCCTTATTGAATTTTGAATCAAACAAATCCTTAGATCTCATTCTTTACCTTCTTTTTTCTTTAATGAATTTTGAATCACACAAATCTCATTATTTACCTTCTTTTTTCTTTAATGAATTTTGAACCACACAAACCCCTAGATGAACTTGGCGCCCTGTTGCTAAATGGCAAATCAATGAGTTGGCAACAAATTATCTCTCATTCTTAGCTCGGCTACATAGTTACTAAACTCATTTGAGACAACAATACAAAGGCAGCTAAAGTAGGCATAAGTGAATCATCGATGACATTAAATAGAACAAAGTCAGACAGATAAAATAAGAAAAGCATTACAAAATTAAGGAGATAAAACACAATGGACAACTATAGGACAATGCCTTGCCCCCTTTGGCACTCGATATCCCCTAGCACTTTTCGATTTGTACATAACTTTATAAAATAGCCACAGTGCAATTTGAACTTTGCACATGCCAAAAGGCATACGTAGTTGACATGTTCTGCACCTAAACACCACCAATGCCTCCATGCTCTTGGGAAAAGAATCTTGCGGAACTAGGTCACAAGTGATCCAGCATTTACAAAGCACAAATGCATAAAATCTCCCTCCTGAAAACACAAAAAGAAGATAATTAAGGCAAGAGACAAAAGTCATAGCTAGCAGATAAATCTTGATGTCTGCTGTCTTTGACATCCTCAACATGCACTCCATTATGCTGTGTCCATAATGTGGTACATAATTGCATGCCCGTAATGCAGTATTCAGATAATATGTAACAAATCAATTTGGATACAATAGTACAAATAAATTTAGAATGAATTTGGATTAAAAAGGTAAAGAAGATATGGCACTGTAGCTATCAAGTGCACATTTGATTAGAAAAAATTTCTGCCCTTAAAATTTTAGTCATGACATAGAATTAAAGTCAATATGTGATGAATGTTTCTGACACTATGTTCTTAATGGAAGTCATGCATGTTGCCAAATATGAGATACAAGGAATGAATCTTTTTTTTTTTTGGGAGGAATGAATGCTTTTGAGAGTTTGAAAAGGAGGACAATAATGTGTCTACTCAAGTTCAGCTTTTCAACCAAGTAATTCTTTTGTTATGTTTTTTAATTGATATTGTGACGACTTGAGCTAAAAGCCTTTGTTCTACTAATTTTACAACTCCATATTGTTTTTATATTAGTCATATGAGTTTGATAGTAGCCTTTAATAATCTGTTAAATTTCAATTTCATGCTCTTGTATATGTTAATAATAGGTCAAACAGAATGAAATCAGAGAAAGCTCTTTGGTGTTTTCATTTCCATTTTAGTATCTGTTACAAAATAATTTTCCTTGATTATGAATTGTCAGGGAGAACTCCGCCTATGTTTTATAGCCGGTCCCAAGCCCGGATAAAGGAGGAGGGTTGTGTTAGGCCCCGACAGCCAGCGTAAAACCATGTCGAATCGCATGAACATAGATCAACGAATAGCGTCGTATGATCCATGTAACCGACCCCACCTAGTGGGATAAGGCTTTGTTGTTGTTGTTGTTGTTGTTGAATGCTTTTGAGAGTAAGCCAAAAAGTATGAACACCCGATATATGTTTCCACCATTAAATTTTTAGTTCTGACATAGAATTAAAGGTAACATGTGACAATGTTTCTAACACTATGTTCCTACGGGATGCCATGCACCTTGCCAAATATGAGGTATAAAGAATGGTCTTGGGAGTGAGCTGAAAATTATGACTACTAGATATATGATTCAAGTGCAGATAGTTCTAAAATCCTGTAGTTCATCATGTGCAGTTGTCTTTCACTTTAGTGTTCGTCTCGGATCCCAAGCTAGCGTCAAGATAGTAAGCAACATCTTAGATGTGTCATTAAGAATTGTACTATGTTCTTTTCCGCCTAGTACAATATCATAAAACTTTTGCAATTTTTTTTTTTTGAGAAGAAAAAGGATGACCACCAGTTAGGATGTCATCCGTGTATATATATATCACCAAAAAGAAATATCATGTACAAGTGAAACACTCTCCAGTTAGAGCGGCAAAAAAAGACTAACAGGTGCTAACCAAAACCCCACCCCCAAAGAAGGTAAAACATGTGGTATACAATATTGTCCACTTGACATCTCTCTCCACAAAAAATGACATGATTGCGCTAGAGCCAAATGGCCTAGGCACCAGTCAGAAAAGTCGCCATAAGAAGTCTTCAACCCAGTCTCTATCTGCCAAGCCTCCTCATGACCTGCCAGAAGTCCGCCGCCACCAGGGGAACGCCACCCGTAATGCTCGTCCGAGACCATATCTCGCGAGACACCCGACAACCGAAGAAAAGATGTGTGACATCATCCTCTGCCTCTCCACACATAACACAAGAGGTATCCGCATGCGGCGCCCACCGCGCCCTATAAACTCTGGAAAGAATCTGCTCACGCCACAGAAGCCAAGCAAAGATCTTGACTTTCAGTGATAAACGAGAACACCAAATGAGTCTGCAGTTAACTCTGAAATCCTCTGAGTTAGTGGTGGCCAAAAGCAAACGAAGATAGAGACTGTGTGCTGAGAAGGAATCTGATACCCATACCCAACCATCCGTCCGGGTCGGGTGTGGATGGAAGGAGGCAATCCTCTGGCGGAGTGCTAGTAAATCGGAAAATCGCTGATCGAAGAGGGAAGACCTGAAAAGGGGAGTCCAAGAGCTGGTCCCCGAACCACCCATCTCAGACTAGCACTCAGCCACAGACGCACCCGAATGTGCCGCTAGAGTCAATAAACGAGGGAAGGAATCAGCAAGTGGGTCCCCTGGGAGCCAGTCGTGCCGTCAAAATGAGAGCCTCCCCGGAGCCGAGCGAAGGGTCATGAAAGGCCGCACACGCGGGAAGAGAGCCGCCACCCCCCTCCAGAAAGAAGAAGCGCCACGAGATATGATGGGTTAAAGTCTCATGAGAGATCGTGGCCATAGCATGTGAAGAACACCTCCCTCCATAGGTTGTCGTTGGGCCCATAATGCGACCCACCCACCGAGCAAGGAGTGCCTAGTTGGTGCAACGGAGATCCCGAATACCCAATCCTCCCTGCAAGGTGGGCCTACATAAGCTGCTCCAAACCACAAGGTGAACCCGACAGGCGGAGCTGCATCCCTGCCAAAAGAACCTGCAGCTCAACGAGTCAATTCGTGATAGTACCTATGCAGGCATCTGGAGCACTGACATGAAGTAGATCGAAAGTGATGAGAGTACTGATCGGAGCAAAACAAGGCGACTACCACTAGATAAGAGCCGAGAACTCCAGGGCGGCGCTCCAGCCACTCAATGACTGGAGTCCACCTCCGGGAGCCGATATGACGATCTGATAGCGGAAGCCCCAGGTAGATGATAGGTAGGGCCCCAACAAGAGTGCGCGACTTCACTGCGCAGCACAAGGCGTCCTCCGTCACCATGCCAAAAGGAATGAAGGATGATTTGACATGGTTAATTTCAAAGCCCGAAGTGATGCCAAAAAGATCCACCAAAATAGCCACCGTCTAGCATGATCCCTCGACGAAGAAGACAGTGTCATCCGCATACTAAAGTAGAGGCACCAGCCTGCCAGCAAAGCCTATGAAAAAACCGGCCAGGCATGCCTCTGAGTGCAACTGGCGAGGTCGTCAACTGCCAATGTGAAAAGCATAGGTGCGAGAGGACACCCCAATCGGACACCTCGCTGTGGCTCGGCCATCAACCTATTGATCAAGACCGAGAAAGAAGCAGTGGCGATACACCGCTTCATCTAGGCAATCCAAGTTGCAGGGAATCCTCTCACCCGTAAGGAAAGACAATGAAAGAGAATCGTAAGCTTTTGAGAAGTCGACCTTCCAAAGAAAGGCCCTTGCGTCTCCACTGCGCTAGAACCTCGAAGGCCATAGAGTAGCTGTTAGTGATGGATATGCCACGTATGAAGGCCGACTGTGCAGGATGGATGAGGTCAGATGAGGTCGGGGAGCACCTCCCGAAGCCGATTAGCGAATACCCGAGCCACTAAGAGATAGATGGTGTTGGATAAGGCAATCGGCCGAAAATCCTCCACTCTGTCCGCTGGCGTGCGCTTGGGAAGCATGAAGAGTAGGAACCGATTCAGGCGCTCGAAACCTCAGTTCCCACCGGAGAATTCTTGAATCACCGTCCTGACGTCCTCCCTCACCATGAGCAAGAACTCTCTATAGAAGAAAATCGGGAAGCCATCGGGGCCAGGGGACCCCTCGCCATTGAGGTCATGGAAGACTGATCATCAGTAAGACAAGTAATACCTCCGGGAGATCATCTCCACGCCGGCAGGGGACGTCATCAGGAGAAGTCCCGATGGAAGGAGGCGATGGCGGTCCCAATGCGGTGGTGGCCAATAATCCTCTAGCTCATCACCTCCAACTGGTCGATCTGATTTGCCCGCCGCCGCGAGCTCGCATGTGTAAGAAATGAGTGTTGGCATCCCCCTCCAGAAACCAAATCTGTCGGAGTGCTGCCTCCACTAGAACTCCACCAACCTATCCTCCAACTGGATGGTCGACTGAGCCAGCCTGCAATGATCCACCTCGTCCTCCGTGAGATGGCGGGAGTCCTCTCGATCAAGCTGGGCAATCATCTCCAATGCTGCGGTCCTCCACGCCTCTCGAGTCGCCCGGATCTGTCTCCGACAGTCCTAAAGGAAATGCCTGTTGCTATGGAGCCTTCCGCCAAGAGTCCGCGCAGTCCGAAGCTGCTACGCTTTGCGCTCGGCCACCGCCTGTTTGAAACCCCCTCCAAGAGCCAAGAACGCTCAAAGCGAAAAAGGGACCATAGGGGCTGACCATCTCCAGACCTCCATAGAAGGGGTGTGTGATCCGAAAATGGTCGGTCCATGGCCATTACATCAGAAAGCTGATGTGCCTCCACCAGCTCCAATGAACCGAGGAATCCGTCGAGTCGAGACCTAGATGAGGGTGCCGCCGTGCTCTGCCAAATGAATCTACAGTTCGTTGCCGGAAGGTCGGACAACGACGGAGAGTTGATGAAATCTCTGAATTCCTCGGCCCCAATGTCTCTCCCCTGTGGTCTGGTGGGCCGATCATCCATGTCAAGTGTGATATTAAAGTCGCCCCCAATCAGTCGTCAACCGTCCGGAAGGTGGAGGCAGGCCGCCGATAGCTCCTCCCATAGAACCGCCCGAAGGGACCCCGAGTAGGGGCCATATACACAGGCCAGAAGGTAGGAGGAACCATCCATATTGCATCTCAAGTGAGCTGTCATCGAAAATTGGGCCGTCCAAGAGTCCACCAAAGAGAACAGGTCGTCACGCCACCCAATGATACAACCGCCAGTGTCCCACTACCGGAAGAATGAGGTGCTCTGACATGCATGTGCCCCCCATCTGAGCCCACTTCGCCGAGCTGCACTCCGAGAGCTTAGTCTCCTGAAGGAAGACAACATCCGCTTCCCATTCCCGAAGGTAGCGGCCCAAATTCCTGCGCCTCTCTGGGTCTCCAAGGCCCCGTACGTTCTATGTCAACACCTTCATAAGGAAACAGTGACACCCCCCTGGGAAGTTGAGTCACAGCCCGGGGCTGTTCTCCTCCTGAGACCAGTGCGAGTGTGTGCCAGCAATCGATGAAGGGGTCGATGTAGGAACATCCTTGTCGTATCTGGTCGAAGATGGAATCCAGCTGCCCCCGCCACCGTGTGGACCTCATCCTCCTCTCTGTCAACGAGGGGGCATTCACCCTGGGCCGCCTGCTCCTCAAGTGAAACCGCCAATGACGGGTCTGGGTGGCGATGTTGGTTGCCAACGACTAGGCTCCGGCCGCCAGATGTGACGCTGGCAGCTGCACGGTACCAGAGCTGGGATGGCGGTGGCGGTAACAGCGAGGCGACCTCACTACGCTGGTGTTAAGGAGGCCAACTTCCGGTAGGGCGGGATTCTCTGGGCGCTGTGAGACGACTGTGGCGCTGGCATGACTGGATGTCACCGTTTGAGGGGTCTGGATGTTCTTTGGTCAGCGGCTGATGGAGGGGCAGTGGTTGGCTGGGGAGGATTGGCGTCGCCTGAGGTGAAGTCGGGGGGTGGGTGGGGTGTAAGAGACATGAAACTTGAATATAATTTGTCCTTTTGTCATGTAATCCATAACAAGTTGAATATCTTTTCAAAAGAAAAAAAAGTTGATGAACATGGAACCTTAAACAATCATTATCACAACCATCGAAAAAAAAAATGTGGTTACTTTCCTGACACAAGATACTGCATTGCATGTATAAATTTACAATTTGAAAACACAAACAAATAGGGCATCCTAGATAAAAACAAGCAACAGTTAACACCATCATGAGGATAATTTCAATTTTCTCAAGGATGACATAAGCTTTGTGAACCTATGTTTGTAGAATTTTGGAATAATAAATTAATCTGAGGTTCTAGATTCAAAGAACAATAAGATATTCATTTGATTTCAAGGATGTATAAATCAATGATAAAGACCAA
The DNA here is from genome assembly GCA_030549335.1 of Pontederia crassipes. NCBI lineage: Eukaryota > Viridiplantae > Streptophyta > Magnoliopsida > Commelinales > Pontederiaceae > Pontederia > Pontederia crassipes. Next base: position 54,308,000 of record CM060194.1, on the reverse strand, counting down.
GCATGAAAAAAAAAACAGTCAGTATTCAGACCTTATAAGTCAATGAGGTCTTGCTGTTCTCAGCTTCCAAGGTTTCATGCCTGAGATTGCTTCTCAACTAATGCTTGCACATTCTGCAATACATTGAAGGAAATATTGTTAAAGGTTCTTTTATGGGGGTAAAGGATGGCTTTTCAAGGTCAATAGTCTTCCATATTTATCGAAAGGAGACATGTATAGTATATTAATATGTACAATGTTGTTACAAAGTTATTGAAATACTCTAAACTCAGTATGCGATTAACCCAATCTCTAAGCAAAGATATAGCATGACTGATGATATTTCCACATAGCATCTAACCTCCTTAAATATAACATCATTTTTTTGAATCCAAATAGCCCATATGAATGCAAAAGGAACCATCTGACCCTCCATGATCTGAAACCGACTTCTTGTGAAGGAGTTTTTTTGAACAGAGGTTAATTAAGGAAACTAATCCTCCATGGTTGACACATACTATCTATGTCAGTTATTTGGATGCAGTGACCATTGTGCCTATCCATCTATACGAAGGTATTTAAAAAATGACTAGCTACAGCATAGACCTGTGTTTAATATTTAGTGAAAGCTGCAGTACAGGCTGAGGCTTCAGTCTGTCATGTGCAGACCTACTAGCGTAAAGGATTTTGAATACAAAGTTAGAAAGTGTGCTTCTCAAACTATAAATGGAATACAAAATTCATGCTTCCCACTATGCCATTTCCAATTGATGTATGAAGTCAGAAAGAATGTGAAATCCAGATCCTGATAACATAACTTACTATGAGATAATTGGATTGTGTAACATTTATGCAATCAGCATACCTTAATTGATTTTCCAACCTCCTCAAGTTTCTGCAATATCAGATCACCAGGAGAGGGAACCTACAAATGAGACAGAGGAATGCATATCAAAGATAGCTAATATCAATGGATGACTCTGACTGATAGATAGTAGAAAGCACATATACAATGAAAGTAGTTAAAGTCATTAACATATGGAACGAAGTATAACTAGATGCCTCAAAAAAAGCATAGAAGCACACTTATTAGTAAATATAAACTACATGAAACAAAATATAAGACATAACATTGTCTCTGGTATAACCGGAAGACTCAAAATGAAATAAACCTTCTGCATCATTAAAACCCCCAAGAACTTGTAGTGTGTCTATAGTCAACCATAAGGGATTATAATTTATGTGAGCCTTCAAAGTACAGAACCATGAGGCAAAACACTTTTATCAAGGCACGAGTCAAGTAGTTGAAGTATTGTTGTTGTATATAAGTAAAAGATGAAAAGAAATCTGAGATCCTTGCAATCAGACAAACAAGGTTATGTCACAAAAGTTTACTCACTTTGTACTCAAATTTTGGTTCTCTCAAATCAAAGATTATATCAGTACTCCCAAATCCTAGATTATACCAATATATGTCTGCATTTAGACTATCAATCATTCCTCTTAGCAGATAAACTTACCAATCAATCTCGTTCAAGATGAAGTAAACTTCCATTGAACAAAATTTTGCATGCCAGAAACACATAGAAAATAAAATAGAAAAAACAAAAATAAATAGAAGAAAAATGCATAAAACAGTATTGTGCATACCCCGGAACTAAGTGAAGAACCAGTAATAGAAGCCCGAGGATCTTCATGTGTAGAAGCTTGCCTACTGAAGCCTTCACTTCTTATGTTTGAGAGGTGTGTCAAAACAGCCTGATCAGAGCACATTAGTGGTTATCTCAAAAGTCATAACTATCAAAAGTTGAAGGTGATGACATATTATAGTTAGTACCTTACGAAAAGCTCTGGGGTTAGAAACTCCTAGGATCTGAACGTCATCACTTGGAGGTCTTCTTATATTTGCATTTTCTATTTTGATAGAATATATACCGAATTTGGATTGCAGATACCCTGGAAAGTTACAATTAGCAAATACAAATACATTTGTAGATTTCTTTTTGTTCTGAGGAGAATACATTTGTAGATTTGATGATGAACAACAATCAGAAATAAAGGATGTCAATCTCCACTGAGGATTGAGAATACAAGGTATATGCCTAAGACAGCATACCCATGAAAATTCATATTGATTTTTGACTGCTGTTATACCTTGCTCAACTATGATATCTGACACTGAAGCAAGTACTACATGCTTTTCTTTCTTCAGAACTCCAAAAAAAGGAAATGGTACTGGTGCTGTAACCTGGATCATAGTCAAATACCCAGAGGAACAAGTGAAAACATGGATAAGCAATATCTCCAGCATTATGATTAGAAAGAGGACGTGACTCTCTACCCATCTATTACAATATTTTCATGACATTCATTAAACTATGGAAAACGTGGTTATTGTAATTTGAATTGGCTGCATAAATGAGAAAGTCATCATCTGGCAACAGAAAAATTATAAAAAAGCACACGTAATAAACCTCATTCAGAAAGAAGATAATCTATATGAGGATCAGACTTGTGAGTCTTGTGACCTTTATCTCCAAGACTGAATGTCACTTGAATGAGGTTGATTAAGTGTGTTTTTTCATAATTTTCTGTTTCCAGATGATGACTTTCTCATTTATGCAGCCAATTCAAAATTACAATAACCACGTCTTCCATAATTTAATGAATGTCATGAAAATATTGTAATAGATGGGTAGACGGTCTGTTTAATGAATTTTCTGACATAGTTTAATGAATCTCGATCCTCTTCCCAAAACGAAATTCTCAGAAGCCATCACATGTCATTCACAGCGCAGAACATGATTATTCATCAGTTAATATTCTTCAACCCAACAAATACGCACAAAAACAAATGGGCACCTCAATTTAAAGAAATTTTTTAATTAGGTCCTTTGAAATTAATTTTCCTTACGTCAAATTATCTAAGATATCGCATTTCTCGTAAAAGCAAAGAACCCTTACCTAACAAGCAGCATTTAAACACATTAGAACGAGAAAAGGAACTCCTTTTGTTCTTATTCTCCCCCCATGTGCATCAGCATTAGTACCTTATAGACGATGGCATTACGGGTCATGTACAGCTGCCTGGAACGGAAGTCCTTGCGCAAATTATACCTCCGGACGGGTAAATACAGCAGCATGAAGACTCCAATCCCCATCGCCAGCACAAGAAGCAGCGAGTAAAGGACCCACTGCGCCGTTTGATACCTCACGAAGTCTTCCTCCATCTCCCCAAAGGAAACACCGTAGAGAATGGCATCGTGTTCGTCGTCTTCTCCACCATCAGAGCCGTCCCCGCTGCCGCCAGGAACCGAGCGCGCCGGCAGCAGCAGATGCCTCTCCAAGACGTCGATCTCCATGGATTTGTCTCCTGACTCCCCCGATCCCATCACTAAACTTCAGAAGGATTCTACGACACGACGAAAGATTTGGGAGTGGAACGTGAAAGGGAAAAAAATAGTAACGGAATAGAAAATAATGGAAATAGTTAAATTAATTAAGTTTTAAATAAGAGCAGAATAATAATTGGGCCCGTTTTAATTCGGAAAAGATTAATTAGACTGTTAGATGGCACGCTTCCTTTAGTGGACCGAGCCCGTAAAGTGGGCCTTCCCATATGGACCCCTTTGTTTTATTTTATTTTTTTTCCTTTTGCGCCCTTTTTGTTGCCAATAAAAATGGAAATTGATGCATAGTTTGAATTTCTAGGCCGAGATCAATTTGAATCGGAAAAGTACACTAACAGATTAAGAAAACAATGATATTTTTTCTAAAAAATAATCCAATGCCAAAGTCGAATGGTACTACATCTCCCTAATTTTTTTAAAAAAATGTGCATCTATCCTTTCAAATTTATTGTGATGCGAAAAAAAGGAAGAGAAGGACAAAAGAGAAAAAAAACAATATGGAGTATCCAACTCTTCTCTTTTCTTCTCGATGTGTTTGATATCTATCGAGAAGTGCGATGTATTAAACATGGTGAATCTTTCCATAATGCATTTCTTGGATCTTTCCATAATGAATTTCTTGAATGCCTATATAATTTCTAAGATTGAAGTTTGATGTCATGTATAAACCCTGGAAACATCTCCAAGCGTTCACTATGGTTCGATCATAAATAACAAATTCCAAACATAATGATCAACATCGTAGCGAGCAAGAGCAAAACACATATTTTGACAACGAGCTCCAAAGTAACAAGTCATTGTGGACAAGATAAAAGATATGCCTTACTCTCGTAGACTAGGGATGACCATAATAGGACATGATGGACCATAATGACCTGCCCATCAGTGATTTCAATGAGACCATAGCGGCCCATTTTTTACTGTAATGTGCTTCTCCTTTCGCTATGCCATGGTCGTAATGACTTGAATGAGATCGTAGCGGCCCATTTTCGATTGCAGAAATTTGTTTTCAATTAAGTTATCATTGAAGTAATTTTTTTAAGAAAAATAAAGAATGTGAGCGAAGTACTCTATTCATTTTTTATTTGTTATTAAAGCTTTTATTTATTACAAAATATCTTATAACCTCATCAAGTTTTTAGCTACTATTACAATGTTATGAATATAACACTTTTCTCCTTTAAAAAACAGTCATTGCATTGACGTTGTATTGCCTATAAAAACACAATTATTCTTGTTCGTTGTCTTTTTTATACATATAAGTGTTGATGCCTGCCTTGTCTAAATGATCGTTAGAATGTTATCGAAGAGCTCATATTTCAGCCAATCACATCTAGAATCATGTCATGTCTTTCCTGCTATTGAATAGTTGAAAAAAAAGGTGATATGTATCTTCATTCTTCCATGTCATCACAAAAGATACAAGTGATGTTCATGCACATGACCTATCTCAGTCTATACTTGGGCTGTTTGGCGCATTATTGGGTCATTTGGCACATTACTAATTTATAACTGATAATTTAGATCGCCATTTAGATAGATTATCTTTATAAGTTATCGGTAATATTACATTACAATGTTTAGTAAGTAACGGTAATATGAATAATGGTCAAAACATATAGTGAAAAATTATCAAAATACCTCTAAAAATTATTTCAATTTTTAATAACATATTATTATAAATAAACAAAGTAAAAAAAAAGTGAATATATATAAAAAAGATGAGATAAAATTAAGAGTTATTTGTAAAAAATTCCAAATAATAAAGAAAATGAAGTTGAATGATATTTATTTATTAATAAAATATTTAAAATAAAATTTTAATTGAATTTATATTTTTGTCAAAATGCATTCTCATCACTTGGTAATCTAGAAAGTCACATCTCCTACATGCTATCTAAATTACTAGTGATATGGTAATCAAGATTATCAAAATAATTAAAATTATTAATAATGAATCGTAGCCCAATGAGGTAATGAGGTGGATCCTAAAAATTTTAAATAAAATAATCGATAATCTATCCAGATTACCTCATACCAAACGACTTTAAGAGCAATGCAAATACCTAAATACGCATAAGAACTTTGATGCATCAAAGAAGTCGATGATCTCTTCTAATCTCTTCATATGTAGTTCCCATCCTCTCATCGGCGAGCAAGTTCGGTGGGCAGGATTGCAACCATGGAGGCGAGCGCAAGTAGGGATTGAGTGCAAGAAGGGATAGGAGGTTACCGACGCTCAACGGGGGCTGGGACAATGGGGGATGCCAACGCTTGGGGGAGGTCTAGGATAGGTTCAGTGGCAATGCTCGGATAGGAGGAGGAGGGCGGGCAAGAGAGAGAGAGATATATATATAATGGGTGTTTTATTTAGAACGGACAATCTAGATTGAGATGTTGTATAGTGTTTCACCTAAAAGGTGCTTCATTGATCTTACATATTAGTGTGCTACCATATTTTGTGGTAGTACTGTGTGCCCAAGCCTCTAGGGACATCCAATTTGAGATGGACGAATGAGATGAAAACACGCCGATTTACAATGGTTCGAGCGTCTGATTCGTAGGCACCAGTCGTCCGATTAACAGGAGGTTCAGGGCGATTCAGGCAATGCGAGAGAGAGGGTGGTGGCGAACGGGAGGGTGGCGAATGACGGGCAACGAGGCGAGGGAGGAGCAATCGAGCGAGTGACGTAGAGGGCGAGCGAAAGTGCGACTATCGAGTGTGCAGATAAAAAGGGGGCAGTGGGCCCCCTCCACGAGCTTACGGAGGAAGGGGGAAGGGCGCAACACCCCCCTTTTTTTCACTGCCGATGCAATAGAGAAAAAAAGGGGTGTGGCCCCCTTTCAAGATCTATCCCTAGCAGATGCAATAGCGACAAGCGTGGAGGAATGTCGCCTGCGAGGTAAAAGGAGACATCACTGACGCACGTTCTCCTATGTCACTGGGCGTGGAGGGACCACGTTCTCCTATGTCACTGGCGAGTCGCTGAACTAGTTTCATAAGAGGGAGGAGCCAGTAAACCAGATTCTCGAGAGAGGAGGAACTGTTGAACCAAACGCACCTTCATCGGAGAGGAACCACTAAAGTAGACACACCTTTATTAGAGTCGTCCATCTCTAATCGGACGACTATGAATTCGTGAGCGCACAATGCTATCATTTTGTCTGTAGCACACTAATATTCTTCTTTATATATAATATTAATGTTGATGTGCCTTGAATTATGTACTTGTTTCAAAACTGTGAAAGGAAAAAAATAAGAAAAAAAATCCATGATGAAAACGGAGGGCTTGAACTGTTACCAGACTTTTATATACGAGAGTTAGGATTTTATTACGATGTGTTATTTATTTGCTCATAGTAAAATTTATTCTGATTGAATATTTTTCTTTTATTCACGTTAATCGAGAAAAAATATCACATTAAATTTATATATATATATATTATTTTTCATAGTCGTGATTATTCATCATGTCATATTCCCATGTTAAATTTTTATATTTATTTTTCATAGTCGTGATTATTCATCATGCCATATTCCCAACAATTAAGTTAGATGCAAACAACTTTTTTTTTCGATAGATCATATTCGTATATATATATGTACTTCTTTATAAAAACCCCATATTTTTTCCCTATTAACCATATTCTCCTTTTCATTAACCGTATTTTTTCATCTATAATTCGAATGGAAAAAAATACGAAAATTTAAATGAAAAAACATGCTGGTTAATTTAAAAGACTACATATATAAATAAGGATAAAATGAAATACGAATGTTGTAGTTAATTTGTACACATTTTTTATTGGTTGAAATACGAATAAGAAACAGAAACAAATAGATGGATACGTATGATATTTCAATGATTGATGCATTTGAACTACGAACATTAAAAAAAATGATGGATGAAAAATTGCAAAATTAGACGGGCGAACGAAAATAAAATGATAAACAAAGAAAACAGAAGGAAAGCAATTAAATATCTAAATCTTTATTCAAAATCAAATCCCTCAAACTCACTGGATTAGCGGGACCACATTCTAAAGAGTATTAGTAATTGCAAAATCGATTTAATCGAGTGATCAAAACGCATAAAAAAAATCATCGGTAGGAAGACGATTATGCATTAGTTTTTAAAGAAAAATCAAGATTTTATGAGTCTTTGATCTGCCAAATTGCTTTACAAGAAAGTCATCCAGATGCCGTGATTGATACACTGTGACTCCAAAAGAAATTATAAACATATTTAGCATTTACATATCCATGCACATCCGAAATCCATACCATGAATCTTCGTTGACATTAAAAACATGCAAATTGATAAATAGACATATAGCAGAAAAGAGTTAACTAGCATCCTTGTTGAAACGGATTCAAAGCTTTTGATGCATGTTATTAATCGAAAGTTCGATGTCCTTGGAAAATTATTAAAATTATGCAAATGATATAGCATATTATTGAAAATTTTAATGCCTGTTGTGTTATACATTGTAATAGACAATAAAATAGGGCTGCTAATTTTCTTGTAAATATTGGACGAACGCAAGGAGATATAAAATTTTTGTGAGAAAACTTTTCCCTGTGAACAGTATTTTGTTAAAAGATATATTTTTTACATGCAGTTTAATGCTTAAATTTTCACTTAAAAAAATTGCAAAATCGATTTTTTTTTCAACACTTTGATCGGGGTGCTATTTATCTCATCGGCTTGGAATTAGATGAGTGCCATTAGCGTGAAGTCCGAAAACTCGGACCGGTGTTAGACGGCTGGGATCAAGTGATGGAACCACGTGGCCTGATCCTGAACTCATGTGTTTTGACCCATTTGACGACCCCGCCGGCGTAACGGGCCCGCGGGTTCCCGTTTCCGTTCCCTGCTCGATGCTCGTATAAACACCGCGGTCCTCCACTTCGACGACTCTTTTTCTTCATACGTATCTGACGTTTCCGACTCCACTTCTCTCCTCCTCAGACGAGACGAGCTCGCAAAGGTAAATAAATTTTATTACTTTTCTCTGCCGAATCCGTTTCTGATCCCGAATGCACCTTGTTTTCGACGAATTTTTTTGGCATTTCCGTTCTTTCTTCGACTCGTAAGCACGAATTTGGTGCCTTCCCTTCCACTCACTTTATTTCTTGTTATTTAATGTTTAGGGTTCAGGGTTTGTGGGGTTTGATATCGATTGGCTTGCGCTATCGGCTTCCGCAATCTATCAGAGAGCACCGAAGGTAAAAAATATGATGCTTCGATGCTTTATTTTCTCATCAGACGGACTTCTAATGTCGAATTGGATTAACTTGATCTTCGCCCGTTTTGTGCCTGCAAAAATATGCATTTTGGATTTTTTTTCTGTGGTCCATCTTTCTGGCGATGAATTTGTTGTCCAGGGTTTAGGGTTTGGTGTGCGTTTGATCTCATCCATCCAGGTTGATGATGTATTTTGATTAGTTGATGCACGTTTTATAAGACAATTTTGTAATGCTGGTGATGATGTGGCAATTTTGTGTGCACACTTAAGATTAAAACTCTGGAACACAGCAATATGAGAGGAAGATTATAATAGGACATAGATTCTTGGAGCAGAGGAAACAAGTCCATTTAGTTCTCAGACTTCATCTACAACTGTGAATGCCACTAACTTCTATTAATACTGCCTCAGTTTTGCGTGAGTCGCGTGACTATAACTGAATCATTTAGTTCGTGACAGCATAGACAGCCCAGACAGCCCTTGAAAACATAGGCGTATCAGAAACTACTGGAGTCCCAGCGTGTCTGACAAATCTTACGTTTGTTATTAGCATTTTCTTAGCCATATATGTTTTCTGAATGTAGAAAAGCTGCCGGATACTCTAGTAATTACTGTAAGGAAAACCTAAAATAGATCTTTGGTGCTCTCCTTGAGCAGATATTTGATAGGCCTGATCCAGATGTCAATGAGTTCATCAATAAATCTCTTGTTGTTGATAATGAAACAACAAACACCTTCGAAGACTCCAGAACATCACAAATACCAACAACTCAAGGCACTAAACAATGAACAGCAACAATAGGTCACTCCCTCAAAAAGAGAAAAAAAAAACTGAAACAATAGATCAAGACAACTCATCATTTTAGTAATTACAAACATCAAGGGAAAAAACCAGATCAGTGTGTAAAAGTTTTTTGATAAAAAAAGAGCGACGAACTTACTGATCTCTTCTGGTGTAAAAAGTTGTTGCTGCAGAACTCAATCTTTTGATCTCTGATGATCTAACTACCTGCCAATTTGCATGCACAATCAAGATTTGCAATATCAAAAACAGAAATTTGAGAGGAAGGGGTAATGGAAGGAGATACAAGTTTGTAGCAAAGGAAAAAGAGTTCTTTATATTTCTCAAACTTTGAATACAACTCCTAAAAAGGAAAAACTTTGAATACAACTATGGCCCTTACTACTTTCTAATGATACTGCTCCAGGTTAAATAATTAACTGACTTAGTTGATCATGGTATGAACATTAGCTGCATTAAGAACAGATCATATGAGAAACTAATAGGGCCATCAAATGTTGTTAAAATTGCGAGTTGACCATTGAAACAGATGAGTTTGATGATCCTACAAAAGAAAAACGAGCTGGATCAGCCTTGGACTCGTTTTGAGCTAGCATGCGTTGTGGTGTTCAGTAGCTCAACCAAACCCACACCCTTTTGAAATTGATTGCAAAGTGATTCTTTTCACACTACTGGAAAATTCATTGGACCATTTCAATAGCAACAACAATCAAGTAGTTTGATTGGTTAGATTATTGAGAAAAGAATATAGAAAATAAAGAAGATCTTAACCTTTTAGCATTTCCATTTTCTTTATTTTGAATTCTTAGTTATTTCTCTTCTTTGTTTTCCAGTTTAGTGACAAAAATGGTGAAAGAAGTTGGGTGGGAGCTACAGTAATACAACCTTAAGCTAGAATATTTTTTTGACAGATAACCTTAGCTAAAATCTTAACTTTTGATTTTTTATCTGGTGGGTTCCAACTTATGCGCTAACCCCTAATTACCTCAAGCCCTAACCATGAAGCATTCTTCCAAGTTATGGGCTGCACGGTCACTCACCTCTGCCCTCTGCTAGTAGCTGCTGTTGCTGCCGTCCGTGCTGTTCACCATTGTCGCTGCTGCTGGTTTTCTCTCCTCTCTTGCTCTTTCTTCCCCCTCTCAACCACTTCTGCCTAAAAGAGGATGTGAACTCTCATGCTCCTTCCCCCTCCCTCCCTTTCTCCCTCTTCCCTCTCTCTCGAAATCTTCTGCCTGCAAGCGCAAGAGGTTCGACTCCTCTCATGTGTCCTCTTCTCTTCATATGCAGAAGAGGATGAACAGGAACAGAAGAGGAGTCATATGCCTGTTTTTAGTTATTAATGCAATTATTAACTTATGTTTGATGTATCGTTAATTTGTTATCATGTATTAGGCTATAGATTATTAGATCATTAACTGATAATAGATTTGATGAATTATTAATTCAAAATATAGTTTTGGTGGAATTCTTGAATCACCTCCAGGAGAAATGATAATCAGTGAGGGCCAAAAACCGGAAGAATTCTTGAATCACCTCTTCTCGTTCCAACATCCAAAGAAGAGCAGCAACTGAGGAAGTGAACAAGACGGCCTTTTCACTTGTCCTCTTTGCCCCTTTCTGTCAATAGGTGAGGCGGTCATGGCAACCTCGGAAGGTATAACCTTATTTCTGTTTTTTTTTTCAAATAGAACATGTGCGATCATACCAGCACTAATGCACCGGATCCCATCAGAACTCCGAAGTTAAGCGTGCTTGGGCAAGAGTAGTACTAAGATGGGCGACCTCTTGGGAAGTTCTCGTGTTGCACCCCTTTTAAAAACTCCGCCTATGTTTTGTAGCCGGTCCCAAGCCCGGATAAAGGAGGAGGGTTGTGTTAGGCCCCGACAGCCAGCGTAAAATCCTGTCGAATCTTATGAACATGGATCAACGAATATATAGAGCGGAATGACGTCGTATGATCCATGTAGCCGACCCCACCTAGTGGGATAAGGCTTTGTTGTTGTTGTTGTTGTATAGTTTTGGTGGAATCAGGCATGTTGATCTCACGTTTTATATGATCACCCGGTCTTTTTGTGTGGACTGTGATTTAAGAATTCAACAATGTTTTTTTTTGAAAGGGAAGAATTCAACAATATTACTCCCATCATGTGACAAAAGCTTACGAATATATGCTCTCAGCAAGATGCCTCAAAATAAGAAGTGTCCTGTGTTATCTTGATGTATGTCACTTGTGTTGAGGCTGCTATCTAATTATGACATTTATTTCCTGCCAAAAGCTACCTTGATATGCTACTACCTAATATTACTTTGTTGTTGTGTTGCTTTATACCCTCTTCTTAATTTTTGTTTGTGTTCTTTCTCAGGTTCTGTCATCTCAATGGATCAATCCACAGGTGAATCTGAGATAAGTGACTCAGAGATTGAGGAATGTGTCAAAAAGGTCTACTCGGGCCTCAAAGAAGGGAAGCCAAAAGTGATGGTGAACAAGGATACATACCGATGTCCATTCTGTCCTGGGAAAAAAAGACAGGAATATAAGTACAAGGACTTGCTTCAACATGCCAGTGGTATAGGTGCATCAAACAGGAAGCCAAGGATGAAGGCAAATCATCGAGCTTTAGAGAATTATTTGAGGAATGACCTTTGTAGTACAGAATTGTCGAATCGGGATATAGTTTCTCAGCCACCGCCTCCTAAAAGCAAATCTGAGGATAGGTTTGTTTATCCATGGATGGGAGTCCTCGTTAACATTCCGCGGGAAAATAGGAATGGGAAATTTGTTGGTGAAAGTGGAAATAGACTGAAAGAGAGGTATTCCCGATTTAATCCTGTAAAAGTTTTTCCCTTGTGGAATTATAATGGTTTTTCGGGAAAGGCAATTGTAGATTTCTCCAAAGATTGGAGGGGCTTCAAAGATGCCATGGCTTTTGAGAATTACTTTGAGACACGGCGTCGTGGTAGAAGGGACTGGGATGAAAACAGATGCCGAGATATGGATATTTATGGGTGGGTGGCCAGGGCTGCTGACTATGAAGCAAGTGGCATAGTTGGAGACCATTTAAAGAAAAATGGTGATTTGAAAACTGTTGATGAACTTTCAGAGGAAGAAAATCGAAAGAAAGACAAACTAGTTGCTAATCTGGCTAGCGAGATAGAGGTTAAAAGCAATGCTCTCAGAGAGCTAGAAACAAAATTTAACGAGACCACTTTGTCACTTGAGCAAACAATGGAGCAGAAGGACAAATTGCACCAGGCATACAACGAAGGTCTCTATGCTGTCTCTTTGTTAATCCACCTTTCTGTTTAATCATAAAAACTTTTCTATGTGCCTACATGGTTCCTTTGACTTCTTCATGATTTATCTATATTATTCTCAAACATAACTGAAGCTTGTATTTGTACATGTAAGGCTGTTTGATTTATGACCACCTCACTTTTGTCCTTTTGGATGTGAATCTAGATTCATAAACTTAATAACATCTAATTTATATGTCATAATTTCTTTCTCTTGAAGCCATTTATCTCACAATGTAGTTTTTGGAGTAAGCTATCAAATGTATTGTTCCCTTAAAGGAATGAATTTTTTTTTTTTGTTTCTTTGAGGGTTTAGGGTTTAGGGTTTAGGGTTACTGGGTATGTCGGAAACCTGAAAGAAAGGAGTTTGAAAGACCAGCTAGCGAAAGACCCAACAGAGGTCATACGTAAAGCTGTTCTGCGCATGCTTCCCCGCAATAGATTGCGTGATGTGAGTTGATTGTTTTCTGACATTGACTAATTCTTTGCAAAAATCATGGTGTGGATGTTGCCCATTGAATGGTGATTCAACAATATTTTTTCCATTTTGTAAAACCAAAATTATAACCAGATAGCACACATAGCCTAGTTTTGCTGCCATTTAAGGTGTACTTGAGATGCTGACAATTTTTTTGTTAAAATTTATCTCAACTATTCTAGATGTAGCTTATAATATCTTGTGTATACCTTGTTGTTTCAGGGATTTTTTTTTGAGGAGATTCAGGACAAAAATTTTGATCACTGATGTTATATGTTTTGTAATGATGTCAGGATAATCTTTGGATGTCACCCAATCCATTCAACAAGTTGATAAGTTTACTTCAAACAAACTATTCAATATCTTCTCTGATTAGTCTTTTACTTCAAAAGAAAGAAAATGAGCAATTATGAATTTAATAAATGAAAACATTCCGCAATTTAAATTTTCTGTCTCGTGTTATTTTTTTCAAAGTAAATATGCATGATAAAATTTGCTGAACCACTAAGTTGTTGAGAGTTGGTGCTTGAATCCTATTTTCCTGTCTTTTTTTAGAAGGTAAAGGATGAACACCAAAAGAGGGTGCCATCCATGATTATATATATATATATATATATATATCACTATGAGTGGGAAATGTACAAGTGTAAGCTCTCAAGAGAGCAGCAAAAAAGGAGTAAAGTTCATCAGCTACCCAAATCCATACTCCTGAAGAAGGAAAAAGCAATAATGTACAATACCGTCAACCCAACATCTCTCCCCACAAAAAATGACCCGGTTGCAATTACATAAAATGTGTTTACATTCTGCTACAAAACACTTCCTAGATGCAAATATAATTTCTTTATGTATCTATGAGATTGAGGAAACATATGGACCCTTAAATACAATCCTTTTTCAAATCAGATTTAGCATATCTATATTATGCAATCTTGTAATATCTACCTGTTATGTTTAATTTACTATGTTATTATTTTTTTTCCTATCCGCCTATGTTTTATAGCCGGTCCCAAGCCCGGATAAATGAGGAGGGTTGTGTTAGGCTCCGACAGCCAGCGTAAAATCCTGTCGAATCTCATGAACATGGATCAACGAAGCGTCGTATGATCCATGTAGCCGACCCCACTTAGTGGGATAAGGCTTTGTTATTGTTGTTGTTTCTTTGAGGGTTAAAAGGATCAGCTGGAGGTGTCTGCTCATCCGTGTAGATTAATTATGTGAAAATGTATATATGAATGGCCAACACCAAAGTCTTTGGGTAGTGTATCTCATTCATTTTTTGACTGTTAAGTGAACTATGTGTAAACTATTCGAACTTTTCATGGTCTAGAAATTCGGAAGATGCAGCACCTTGCTCGTGACCATTCACGCATGATAATTCAGGAAAATGCAAAGCTGAGGAGAGATTTGGACACTCAGCGAACAGAACTCGAAATGAGACAGAAACAGCTTGACAAGCTGGCCCTTCAGAAAGATATTGACAAGAGGAAGCTTGATGCAGAGAAACAAATGGTAGGAATCTGTACACATCTTGTTTCTAACTTCATGTTTTACTTTATTTATGTATCAAGGTTCATTTTTTCCTATGAAATTTTTTTTGTTATAATTTCCCTCTTGGTTTTTATTTCAAGCTTTTTTGTGGTAATAACTTCTTAAATGACTGAACTTGTCAGCTTTATAATGGTTTATGCTTAATTGTTATAATGTATTTCATTGTAGTTGATCTTCTGTTGTTGTGTTTATGTCTAGTGGATTTTCACATTTCTCCATTATGATTATTTTTCAGTATGCATAAAAAATTTAGATGAAATATTTCTCAAACAAAATAAGAAAAAGCTTATTGGGTAGTTTTTTTTATAATCAACAGAAACAAGTTTTCTTGTATTATAGATTGGTGGATCGTTTAAAAAGAAAGATAAAAAGTGTTCCTGCTTGACAAAAAACAGGAACTTTTCACAATTTTCTTTGTTATTTTGTAGAAAAAAGGTCAGAAAATAAATATTGCAACAGTTCGTTTGAAATGCTGTTTTTTTTTAAAAATATGTGAGTGTAAAATACATATCCAGTAAGGCAGGGGGCGGACTTATGACCCTGAGTATAATGGGGGCAAAATCTTTAATTTTAAGAGAAAAAGATCACACCTCAACTGTAATTTGCTGTAATGTGCTTCTCTTGATTTTCATTTCAAGCTTTTTTGCTAGTTGATTACTGTTTGAATGACTGAGCTTTTCAGCCGTAGAATGGTTTATGTTCGATTGTTGGAATGTATGCCATAGCAAAGTGCTGTTGGATACCTTGAACCAGTTGATATATGGAAATCCGAGTTTTCAGACCTTTATTATGGTTGTAGTGAAAGAGCACCTCATTATAGATGTAAGTTCTTGTTCAATAATTTTTATCAGGATCTTATGTTTATTTTATTTCTTTTGTTAGAATAGCAAACTCCGCCTATGTTTATAGCCGGTCCCAAGCCCGGATAAAGGAGGAGGGTTGTGTTAGGTCCCGACAGCCAGCGTAAAACCCTGTCGAATCTCATGAACATGGATCAACGAATTCGTATGATCCATGTAGCCGACCCCACCTAGTGGGATAAGGCTTTGTTGTTGTTGTTGTTGGAATGTATGCCATTGTACGCGTTTTTTTCTTATGTCTACTTGTTTTTTCTTCTCTTTTCTCCATTAAGATTTTTGTTAAGTTTGAATAAGAATTTTGGAACAGAACTTTTTTCAAAACAAAAGAAAGAAAAGGTCTATTGGGGAAGTTCTTTTATGGGAAAGAAAACAAGTTTTGTTGTATTATAGGTTGGTGACACATTTCAAACAAAAGATGAGAAGTCTGCTCCCAGTTGACATGAATAAAGGCATCATGAGCTATTCACAGCTTTCTTTGTTATTTCATAGAGCTAACATCAGAAAATGGATCGTTTAACAAGTTTTATTAACGAGGGTGCTTATTTCTATAACGATAAAGTGTAAAAGCTATATTCTTTTTCACGGTTTTCCAATGTAATGGAATCCTTAAGGTTCTAGAGTGGGTTTTTGAAAACATACCTGCAGTGTTTTGGGAGATCTCGAAGTATTTGATACAAAGCACCCTTTTGATTAATTGAATCTCTTCTTATTGAATGATCATGAAAGAGTGTTTTTGCTCAAGAAAGTGTATAGACAAGGTTACTTTTCCAGTGCCAATAGGAATATACATTTCATAAGTGCATTTTGCAAATGCACTTCTGAAAAGCCAATGCTATGTCAAACTCACCCAAAGGAGACTGACTGTTTGGACTTTGTCCAATGGTCAGATACGCAAACTAATACACTGAAAAACCTAACTGTCGATTTTGATTCACTATGTTTTCAAGAGTTGTATTTAATTAAATAGTCAATCCTTATTCAAACAAAATTAAAGAATCGATCCGTCCTAAAAGAAGGAAAATAACTAAAGAGTTAATAATAACTCTGTGTTTTATCATGGAAAAATAATTACATATGCAAAAGGTGAAACAGATAAAATGTATCCAACCAGTACTAGAGCACTACATGATCTCCTTCTTCGTTATATATCACTGTCACACCCTATACCACAGCTATGTTAGACTAGTAATTCTGGTCAATCATGAATATGCAGATGCTGTATTATTTGTATCCTTGTGAATTTATTCATCCTTTTTTTGAATAAAATAATATCTTCATGTGAATCCAAAGTTATAACATGCACTTCTTCCTCTTTAGTCCTTTACCTGTAACGCCCTCAAAATTCGACCCTTATTTAAAATTTGCCGAACCTTGGACGGCGCTACTTTGACCTAATTTCATAAAACTTTGCAGCGGAAACATAATATGATAAAACTTAAGACAAATAACATCATAACAGCGGAAGACTTCATCATGATTAAATAAAATAATCCCAAGATAACATAATCTGGCCCATGGGCCTAGTAGGCTATAACGTATACCCAACAATGGGTTCTTACAACATAATGAGTTCAAGTAAATTACATGACTCCATAAGGCCCATAAGCCATACATAAAAGACTCTTACAAGAGTTCAACATATGACATAACATAAGAAAGATAACTTGAGTCGTAGCCCGACACTGTCCATGTGCAACGTCTTCGTCAAGAGGCCTCCACCGCCGAATCTAAGCCTCATTCATACCTGCACGGATCCATGACATGGGGTGCAGGGGATTTCTCCCGTTAGAGTATGTTGAGGCCCATGCATGCTATGACCATATAACATAAATTCTATATGTCATGGCATATGCATATCATCATCATGGAACATATATCATATGCATGCTATGAGCTACTTATGCATATTACATGGCATGTGAGCATATCAACATGACAAGGTAAAATAACATGTAACATTCTAATCTTTAAGTCATGCATATCATACTTATCATCATGCTAATGCATATTATGATCTTATCTTATTTTACTTTATCATCTTTCATAATGTCATGATATGATGTGACAAGTGGACATTTACATGGCATCCTCATAGGTGCATACTTCATCATACTTCTTTAACATCTTTACTTTATGTCTCAAGTCATTCATCATTCATCTTTCATCTTTACTTAGATACTTTCTTATCTTGTTGATTGGAAAGACCATGTTGAGTTCGTGGGAGAATGGCTAGCTAGGCCAATATGTTGGGGTCGCGGAAAGCCAATAGAGACGCCACAATAGGGGTGGAACTCGCCTCCTGGGTCCGCGGATGCCCAATAGAGACGCCACACTTGGGGTGGAACTCGCCTCAACTTATGGAAATGCCACACTAGGGGTGGAACTCGTTTCCCCGGGAAATGCCGCCACTTGGGGGTGGAACTCATTTCCCCTCCTCGATTGCAACAAGTCACCTTCACGCCAATCCGTTTTTTACTTGCTTTCATCAATACATACAATCAGTCATACATGTTGCTTGTTTTAACCCTACTTAAGGTCATACATACTTCAAATCATACTATGTGTGGTCATTCAATCATAGCAAATCAGCCTCCAAAACGGACGACCGTTTTGGGTAACGGTCGACCATTGGTAGGATATCGGTCGACCGTTATGGTCCATTCGGACGATCGAAATCAGACTTCAGTTCGTCCGCTAATCACAGAATGTGACACTCTTCTACATCGGACGATCGCTGGAATATCGGTCGACCGTTATTGGTCCTTTCGGACGACCGAAAATGGTTTTCGGTTCGACCGCTAATCACAGAATGTGTCGAATGTTTCTAACGCATATCGGACGACCGTTATTAAATCGGTCGACCATTACATTGCTATCGGACGATCGAGACAGGGTGTCTGGTCGACCGCTAATCACAGAATGTTCGTCCCTTCCAAAACGGACGACCATTATGGAATCGGTCGACCGGTGAACAAAGTCTTACACTACAATGGTCTCCAGAACGGTCGACCGATACATTATCGGTCGCCCGTTCTGGGCCGACAGAACACGATTTTTACACTATTTCATTCCAAATCTTTCATACAAGGTCATATTGAACACATACTTGATTCCAAACATCATATAGGACATTTCTAAGCATTCTTAGCATTTTAATCATGAATATAATAAGGTTTTCACATGAAGCATCTAATCATGCTAACTAAGCTCATACATGTACATAAGCATAAAACTATTTCATTTGAGCTAGCATAAGCAATAGTGGACATCATAATTTCAAACATGATTAACATTAGAACATAAAGCTTCATAAAACATGGCACATACAAGTACTAATATGCATAAGCCCTAATCATCCATTTCAAGAACACAAGTTGGTTCTTCATGCCCTAATCCATTCACACAATCATCATTAGGGAGGTGATTAAAGGTTTGGATCCCCTCAACATACCTTAGTAGCTAAGCTTAAGCCCTAATCTTCTTCCTCTCCTTTCCTTCTTCCTTCTAGCTTTCCAAGGACCCTAATGGAGTGAGAGAGAGAGAGTAATGGTGAGAGAGCTTGCTGTGGACCAATGGACAAATCATGGTGACTTACTGTAGCAATTTACTATAGCTCCTAATCCCTCTTTGCTGCTGTCCGGAAGCTCCTAGGGGACTCCTGTAGCTGCTGGCCGAGAGAGAAGTAATAGAGAGAGTGTGGAGATGACTTGGAGTGGGTTACTGTTGTTAATGTGGTAGCTTTGGGGTGCTGTTGTCGGCAGAAGCAAATGAGAGGGGGAAGTGAGGGTTGCTGTAGCACTTAGGTGCTGTTAGGTGTTGCTTTCGGCAGATGGATGGAAGTAGGTGAGTTAGGGCACAGTTTAGTGAGTCTTCATGTTGGGCTGTGGGCTGCAGGCGGCGAGTGGGCCTTAGGTTGTTTTCTTTTCTTTTTTTTTTTGATCTTTACATCAGGATATTACATTACCCATTTCTAATAGTCAAAGACATGATAAATGCTTCTGGGTTTTCTTAAAAGTTCAAATATCAACTATTGCTGATACAATACGAGGAATTTGGTTGATGTGTATCTTTGAATAGCTACTCATCCTTATTGTACTTACTATTTGTGACTGGATATTATAATTAATAAATTGCTTCCTGTACTTTTTATGAAATTATATGCGTTTCAGCCGGAGAACTCATATTCTTTCTGAAATTTGTTTGATAATTTCAAGTGCGCAACATATACTATGGTTTTCTACTCAATATGGCGGGATAATTGCGAAAGTCCTTTTCCCTCTAGAAAAAAACATAAAACTTTCTCTTAGTGAGTTTTCACACATCTGACGCTGTTTTGCAGAATGCATTGAAAAATAACTCGCTTGAGTTAGCCACTTTGGAGCAGAAGAAAGCTGATGAAAAAGTGCTGAAATTGCTAGAAGACCATAAGGTTTGCTACTGTCATCTTGATCTTTTTATGTAGGAGATATGCCACATTGGTATTTTCTCTAGGGTATTGCTGAAAAATCTGAGTGAAAATACAGAATGAAAAGGAGGCTGCTCTCAAGAAAATACTTCTGCTGGAAAAGCAACTAGATGCCAAGCAGAAGCTTGAATTGGAAATACAGCAAATGAAGGGACAGCTGGATGTTATGAAGCATATGGGAGCCGACCAAGATTCTGTAGTTAGAAAGAAAATAGAAGAGATGAGTGAGCAACTCAAAGAGAAAATGGAGGAGATGGAAGACATGGAAGCTCTCAATCAGACACTTATTGTCAAAGAACGAAAAACAAATGATGAACTGCAAGAAGCACGTAAGGCGCTGATTGAGGTATGAGTTTTGTTTAGTACAATTCATGTATAATCTTGTGGTTTTCATTTCTTTTTACCTTTGTGCAAACAATTGGATTCCGATCATTATTTTGTTGCCAAGCTTTTACACACGATTCTTTCTGAATATTTCCTTTTTTAGGGTTTGACGGAAATGCTGAGTGGTCGGACATTGATTGGTATAAAGAGGATGGGTGAAATTGATGACAAACCCTTTCGTGTTGTTTGCAAAACGAAATATGCAGGAGATGAACCAGATGTTAAGGCTGTGACCCTCTGTTCCCATTGGCAAGATGAACTCAAAAATCCAGAATGGCACCCGTTTAAAATAGCTATCATTGATAATCAGCCACAGGTATATGATAATCATTACATCCTATAGCTGGGTTGAATTATAGTAGTTGTCTTAGAGTTGCAATTTGTTACAGAGTCTCATTAAAGAGGATGATGAAAAGTTGCAATTGTTAAAAGACGATCTGGGTTATGAAGTTTATGAAGCTGTTACAAAGGCATTGATGGAAATGTACGAGTATAATCCAAGTGGCAATTACACTGTTTCGGAGTTGTGGAACTTTAAGGAGAATAGAAAGGCAACACTGAAGGAAGTTATTCAGTATATTCTGAAGCAATGGAAAACTAATAAGAGAAAAAGGTAACCCTCGTACTTGCTTTGGTTTTGTATTCCTTCAACATGATATGCACATATGTTACGGGTTGACCAAATGTAGTTTATAGATTGTGCCTTATCTAATTTCTCGCGACTTTACATTGCCCATCCCCATCCTTGTAGCAAGCTTCTGAATCGCAATATTTTCCTTTGAGCAAATTAATCTCATTTTGTTTTTTTTTTTGAAAAAAAAGTGATTTCTTTGTAGTGAAGTTGTGTGGTCTATGCTGTGTCACATATAGAGCATCTTTACATTTAATTTACTTCGCGTGCTTATGGTGGACGAAACTTAGGTAGATGAAACTGGTACATTTACAATGCCAAATATTCTTTGGTTTTGCTTATATTAATCACAATTCCTTTTTTTTTTACTTTACAAAAGGTGGAAAAAATATTTCCTTTGGGCCTCTCTATTTAATCTGGGTAAAAGCTGGAGAAATACATATTTTATGTTGTACCTCTTGAACTTGCTTCAGCTTTTACCTTCATGTATTCAGGTGAAAATACTATCTACAAAGAGGCGCCTCTCTTGCAAAATCTCCTACTCTTCAACTGCTTTAGTGTACTGGAACGGCGAAGCACATCTTACTCCTACTATGCAACTTTTCAGACCTTGTTTCAATCCCGTTGGATTCTGAGGCATCAATTTAATTCTCGAATAAAAAAGTTGTAAAATAGGCATTGTTTTCTCATCTTAGAAGACGGAAACAAAAATAGTGGTCAAATCTTATGACCTGTTTGAATTTTGGCTTGTGTCTTGTTCAATCCTGCCTTCCATTTGTAGATTCTGAAGACGAGTGCTAATTCAGGAGATATGTTGAAGACACGAGTGCTAATTCAGGAGCTGTGGATAGTTGAACTGTCAACATAAGTTATTTTTTTTAAACTCAAAGATAAAAAGAAAGCATTTTTAGATGTAATCATAATAATACCGCAAAGATAAAAGAAAAACAATGAAAAAAGAAACTGCAAATCGAAAGTTTAAATAAAAATCAATAATTTTATGCAGTAAATTTTGATTGAATATTTAATTATGATCTTATTAGAATTTTATTAGAATTTGAGTGAATGATGAATTTAGATAATTTTGTTAGTTTTTCATAAAATATAAGATTATTTAATTTGGATAATAGTGCAGGACGATCAACCTGTCGGTTGAAAAAGTAAAAGTCGGTCGATCGATATGCAATGCATAATTGAGACTATCGATTGATAGTTCGATCGATCAATCAAGTGTTGACATTAAAGAAATTGCACAACTATCATATAGATCGGTCGATCGGTTCATTCATGCGGTCAATCGGTTCTCGACTGAAATGATGACTATTTTTCAAGGAGAAAAATGTGAAAAAATTTATGGACGAAATTTTTACACATAGAAGTCTATAAAAGGAGTGTCAAAGCCAGAAGCAAATGTATTCATTCAAGCATTGAAAATAATTTCAAGTTATCAAAAGAACACAAGCTCTTGAAGTTATTGTTCTAATTTCTCTTCTTTCTCTTTTTTTCTTTTTGTGAGCATGATATTGTAAAAGAGAGAAACCATTGTTTGGAAAATTGAGTGAGCTCGTGTAAAAGAGATTTCATATTTTACCTCTTGAGCGAGAGAAAAGATAAGCTTCTTAGGAGGAAATGTGTGCCTTACATCTCGAAGCGGAGAAAATGTGATTTGATGTAAAGGATTCTTCCTTGCCCCATTTTGAACTAAGGAAGAGTTTAGTGAAATTTTCGGTGATCTCGAGGTTAAGAAGTTGGAGATGTAGATCAAGGTGTGACCGAACTTCGTCAACAATCATCGTATTCTTTGTGTTTGATTTCTTTCTCCCTCTTTGTCACGATCCCGATTTAAATTGGAGTTCACGACTCATTACGGACGATCATATAAAATTACGAAAGAATGTGAAAACGTGATGCTTTTTTTTTACATACATAAGAATAAAAATATCATAAAATAAACTGTGCAATTTATGATGATTTTTCAAAGCAGACAAATATTCCTTAAGTTTTAATGACATTACTTTCTTACAAATTACAAAATAACACGTATATAACATACATGTCAAAGTCTCTCGACATCCTAATAAAAGGATACGAGAGGAACAATTCTCCACAATACCTTTACATCAAAGGAGCTAAACTCTATTAAGATTATGACCTCGCACGATTCAAGAAGCTATAATGATCTGAAAAATGTTAGAAATAATAGAGTGAGCTAACATAGCTTAGTAAGTTGATAACTCATACGTTATGTGTTACCATCTAATAAATTTAAAGAGACTTAAAAATACATGCATTAATCATAATATCAAAATCAATATTTTCATACATTTAATAAATACATATATAATATTTCAAACACAATCATTTCACTTGATTTACAATCATTGTCACTTAAATATATCAAAGATGTGTATGCAATGCAACACTCTCACATGTATGCACGGATCACTAACTGGCCAGTGGTCGATAGGTGGACTCTAGAGGTGGCTCTCATCGTAATCAGCGATATAGCACTTAGCTATATTCTACCTCATCCCTTTCGGAAAACATATCATGTAGTGACGGTGGACTCTAGAGACGGCCTGTACTGGCCCTCATCGCGACTACTCATGATGTGACACTTAGCTCCAGCCTATCTCATCCTATTATTGGGGAACAAAATAATGAATTTGACTCTAAAGGTGACTCCTATCGTGATCAGCGATATAACACATAGCTCCAACCATCATATATGCAGATGCACACGCATGATTCATCATATAACAATTTTCATATCTCAATATCAAAGATGAATCATATCAAATATCATTTCAGACGGAATAAGATTGCACTTATCGTAATCTATTCATATCATATCACACATGCTTTTCAAATGTGCAATCTGTTGAAGTTAGTTAGGTGGAGCCTGATTCTGAGCCTAACTAATTTGTTGTTAGATATGGTAGGAAGAATCTGAGAGATTGTAACTTTCTTAACCATATTCTAGGGAGATTGAGTGGTTATCATAACTATTTTATTTGTTAGATATGAAGTTATGGAGAATCAGGATAAGATATGCAGTTATCCTGGGTTGTTACCCAAGGCACATATCTGGTAGCAGTTATGCACCATATATTATGGGGATTTGGGTAATGTTTGTAGTGTGATCAATTGACATCTGAATAGAGTGAAACTCTATGACGACCGTAGACGTAGGGGACAATCTCCGAACCACGTAAAATTTATGTGTCTTTCTCTGTGTGTGATTTCTTGTTATTCTTCCACCATCTATTCTTTGATTTCTCCCAGACATCGGTATCAACAGTAAGTTGATATTGAAGATATTCCGCAACAACTGTTATCAGAGTTCTTCGGTGAAAGAGTTCGTGGGCAGTGAGAGCGATGGTGATAGACGACGGAAAGGTGAAGATCGAGAAGTTCGATGGTAGAGATTTCGGCTTTTGGAAGATGCAGATCGAGAACTATCTGTATCACAAGAAATTGCACGGGACTCTCTCTGGAGAAAAGCCAGAGGCGATGAGCGACGCGGACTGGGCGCTCCTCGACCGGCAGGCGCTTGGTGTTATCAGGCTGACGTTGGCGCGGAACGTAGCCTTTAACATCGTGAACGAGAAGACCATGGTGGGTTTGATGAAGGCATTATCAAATATGTACGAGAAGCCGTCTGCATCAAATAAGGTGTATTTGATGAGAAGGTTATTGAATCTGAAGATGTCTGAGGGAGCTTCGGTCACGGATCACATCAACAAATTTAACATTATCATCACACAATTAAATTCAGTGAGTATCACTTTTGATGATGAAGTGATGGCTTTGATCTTGTTATCTTCTTTGCCAGAAAGTTGGGGTGCAATTGTAACGACGGCCAGCAGTTCTTCCGGTTCAACGAAGTTGAAGCTCGATGATATTCGAGATCTGATTCTGAGCGAAGACGTTCGCATGAGAGAATCAGGAGAAGCCTCAAGCTCGGCGTTGAGTGCAGAGGGAAGGGGAAGAACGCATGCGAGGACAAAATCAAGGAAGATCAAATGTAAGGCGACGAAGTCAATCGAGATCAGGTGAATTCGCATGCTGGAATTGCGGGAAGAAAGGTCACCTGAAGAAAAATTACAGAGTACCCAAGAAGAAAACCAACGAGGAGTTAGCGAATGCTGCTACAGAAGAAGTCTCAGATGCATTGGTTCTGAGTGTGGACAGTCCGGCAGAATTTTGGATTTTGAATTCTGGAGCTTCATACCATTCCACATCACAAAGAAAGTGTATGGAAGATTACACTACTGGTACTTTTGGCAAGGTTTATTTGGCTGATGATAAAGTCTTGGATGTTGTGGGGAAAGGGAATGTGAAGATTGTCACTGATAATGGGACAACTTGAAAGCTGAAGGATGTTCGACATATACCGGAATTGAAGAGAATTTTATTCTCGGTTGGACAGCTTAACACAGAAGGTTACACTACAATATTTGTAGGTAACACTTGGAAGGTCACCAAAGGAGCCATGGTGATTGCACGGGACAGCAAGCTGGGTACTTTGTACAGGTCGTCGAACGCAAGAATTATTGCAGCAGCTGATTCGGATGATATGTCTGAAGTCTGACATTATAGACTTGGACATATGAGTGAAAATGAGTGAATGTTTTGCACAAGATGGGTCGACTACAAGATGGTGGACTTTGTGAAGGCTGTGTGCTGGGAAAGCAGAGGAAAGTCACCTTCAGCAAAGTGCTAAGGATGTCGAAGAGTAGCAAGTTGGAGCTTGTGCACACGGATGTGTGGGGGCCATCTCCAGTTCCATCCCTCGGCGGATCACTGTATTATGTGACATTTATCAACGATTATTCCAGGAAGGTATGTGTTTATTTTTTGAAAAATAAATCTGATGTGTTTTCTACTTTCAAAAAATGAAAGGCGCAGGTAGAGAATGAAACAGACGTCAAGATTAGGTGTTTGCGGTCTGACAATGACCGTGAGTATGTAAACCATGAGTTCAAGTAGTTCTGCGGGGAACATGGCATCAAGATGGAGATGACAGTTTCGAGGATGCCACAGCAGAACGGGATTGCTGAACGGATGAATAGGACGCTGAATGAGCGTGCCAGGAGCATGAGGACCCATACAGGTCTACCGAAGTCATTTTGGGCAGACGCAGTGAACATAACGGCATACCTGATCAACCGCAGACCATCTGTATCATTGGAGAACAAACTACCAAAGGAGATCTGGAGTGGTAAGGAGGTAGATCTTTCTCATCTGAGAATTTTCTATTGCGTATTATATGTGCATATTGATTCTGTAGGTAGAGACAAATTAGATGCTAAGTCTCGAAGGTGTTTTTTTATTGGTTATGGTTCTGATGAATTTGGATATCGTTTATGGGATAATGAGAACAGAAAAATTATTCGGGAAAGAAACGTGGTGTTCCATGAAAAGACCATGTATAAAGATAAGTGTGTTGCAGAATCTGGTAATACAGAGGTAGAAGGCAAGGCTCAAGTGGAACTTGAGGGCATTTCAGATGAAGATGTGGTTGGGTCACAGAAAATTGTTCAGCAGGAGCCTGAGATGATACAGGTTGGGCCGAGTACTCTACCCTCTGTCAGGAGATCTACTCGGGAATAAGACTACATGTGAGGTACTCTCCTTCTTTAGATTTTATATTGCTAACTGATGCTGGTGAGCCGGAATGTTTCAGGGAGGCCTTGGAGGTTGATGATTCATTCAAGTGGGAGTTAGCAATGCAGGACGAGATGAACTCACTGTACAAAAATAATACTAGGGTACTAGTGGAATTGCCTAAATGGAAGAAGGCATTACACAAGTGGTTGTACATGATTAAAGAGGAGACAGATGGTGGCAAAAGGTATAAAGCAAGGCTGGTTGTGAAAGGCTTCGAACAGAAGGAATGTATTGACTATACTGAGATATTTGCACCAGTTGTAAAACTAACCATTATTAGATTGGTGTTGAGTATAGTTGCAACTGACGATTTACATCTTGAGCAGTTAGATGTAAAAACAACATTCCTCCATGGTGATTTGGAGGAGGATATTTATATGAAGCAACCAGAAGGCTTTCAGGTTCCTGGTAAAGAGAACCCGGTGTGCAAGCTAACTAAAAGCTTGTATGGTTTGAAGCAGGTGTATAGTTGCAGCTGACGATTTACATCTTGAGCAGTTACATGTAAAAATAGCATTTCTCCATGGTGATTTGGAGGAGGATATTTATATGAAGCAACCAGAAGGCTTTCAGGTTCTTGGTAAAGAGAACCTAGTGTGCAAGTTGACTAAAAACTTGTATGATTTGAAGCAGGCCCCTCGGCAGTAGTATATGAAATTCGATAACTTCATGACTAGCATGGGATATGCTAAGTGTTTTTCTGACCACTGCTGTTATATCAAACATTTTGATAATTGTTATATCATATTACTGTTGTATGTGGATGATATGCTTATTATAGGTTCAAATATGATGGCAATTAAAAGGCTCAAGGAACAATTATCAAGTGTGTTTGAGATGAAGAATTTGGGAGCCGCGAAGAAGATTCTTGGGATGGAGATTGTTCGGGATAGGAAAGCAGGTACCTTGAAGTTGACACAGGAAGCCTATGTTGAAAAGGTGTTAGAGAGGTTTTTTATGCAAGATGCCAAGTCAGTACAGACACCCTTGGCAAGTCACTTCAAACTTTCAAAAGAGCAATCACCCAGGACAGATATGGAACGTGTACACATGCAGAAGGTTCCATATGCATCAGTAGTAGGCAGTCTTATGTATGCTATGGTTAGCACCAGACCAGATATTGCTCATGCAGTGAAAGTTGTGAGCAGATATATGTCAGATCCAAGAAAGCAGCACTGACAAGCAGTGAAGTGGATCCTTCGGTATTTGAAAGGAACCAAAGGTAGTGCTTGTGTTTCGATAAAAGTAATTTGGATCTGAAGAGTTATGTTGATGCAGATTTAGGTGGTGATATTGATATTGTCAGAAGCACCACCGGATATGTGTACACTTTAGGTGGCACGGCGATAAGTTGGATGTCTCAATTGCAGAAGGTTGTTGCTCTCTCTACTACCGAATCGGAGTACATTGCCATGACAGAGGCATGTAAGGAGATTATTTGGCTGAAGGGGTTCCTTGAAGAGCTGGGCAAGGTGCAACCGAGTTCGAGTCTATACAGTGATAGTCAGAGTGTAATTCATTTGACAAAGAATCCAGTGTATCATGCTAGGACGAAGCACATCAGGCTGAAGTACCACTTTATCATAGATCTTCGGAAAGATAAGACATTGGTACTTGAAAAGATTCGAAGTATAGAGAATTCAGCTGACATGTTGACTAAGGTGGTGGTCACTGAAAAATTGAGGTTCTGCGCAATCTCAGTTTCCCTCCAAAGTTAGTTGCAGGGAGGAGCCGTCCAGAGTTCGAGCACAGGCAAGTGCAACTCAATCTCAAGAGAATCAGTATCCAAGTGGGAGATTGTTGGAGTTAGTTAGGTAGAGCCTGATTCTAGGTCTAACTAATTTATTGTTAGATATGGTAGAAAGAATCTGATAGATTGTAACTTCCTTATAATCATAATATGGAGATATTGAGTGGTTATCATAACTATCTTATTTGTTAGATATGGAGTTATGAAGAATCAGGATAAGATATGTAGTTATCCTGTGTTGTTACCCAAGGCACATATCTGGTAGTGGTTATGCACCATATATTGTGGAGATCTGGGTAATGTTTGTAGTGTGATCAATTGACATCTGAATAGAGTGAAATTCTGTGACGACCGTGACGTAGGAGATGATCTTTGAATCACGTAAAATATGTATGTCTTTCTCTGTGTGTGATTTCTTGTTATTCTTCCACCATCTGTTCTTTGATTTCTCCTAGACATTGGTATCAACAGTAAGTTGATATCAAGAATATTCCGCAACACAATCATACAATCATTCAAATATACTTTTCATAATTGCATTTTTCGAAATCAATTCATAACATATCCAAAGCATATTCAATACTATAATAATTAGTGTCATACCAAATTTAAAATAGGTGAATACATAGAGTAGGAGAAATCAACTTACCTGACATAAGAGATCACATAAAGTGTTTCCTCATTTCTTTTTCTTATCATTCATTTAACCCTATAACAATAATATAAATCCATATTACTATTACAACCATGCCAATATAGAGATTTTATATCAATTAGTACACAACTCCTATTGTAATAATTCCATTTGTTTTTAAAAGTAGACTTCACAGGGTTTTCAGATATAATTCTTAGAATTTATATCATTTCGGGCTGACCACAATAAATTTGATATGTACTAGTATAATCTACCTTAAGTTTCATTCTGACAACCTAAGTGAGGTTTGGTAAAACATTTATAACTTTTATCACACATGATTTTCTAGTGATTCCAACTTTAACTGAAACCTGACATCTTCGTATTCTTTATCCGACATTATCAAATAATTATATGACATATTAAATTTAATACATAATTTATAAAATCGGATATCAGTCTCGACGGACAGAATGATAGCATCTTAAAGATGAACACATAAGGTTCTTTACAAAAATATGTTTGGCCTAATTCCAAAGCTCAATGAGATTAGACGTGGAATGGAGTAGACACGCTTAATTTCATAATTTATACTATTCATATAAGTTTTAGAAAATTCCATAGTTCTACATATTTAGGTTCAACTTTAAGATCTACCGGACACAAAGGTAACCAATGTAAATTTGATATCTTTTTTATATATAATTTTTTTAATTCCAGCAAGATTAGGTAGCATAGAGAAGTAAAGAACCCACATAAAATTTTCAGACTTTTATATGATTGATATGGATGAGAGCATAATTTCCAAAATTGCCTATATCATTTTTCCAAAACAGCAAGATAGTTGCCCACTCTTTTGCCGACAACACATTATATATATACAATCTTGAGATAATTTAAATTTTCTTAGAAATTACACTTTCAGAAAGTTAGGTCATATAAATTTTATAATTTTCTAAGTAGATTTTATATTTAATTACAAGTAATAAATTCTTTTCTATATAGAAAATGGCAAAAAGAAGTTTTATAATCTATTTGTTTCCAATGGATGCTTTGAATTAGTTTACACGTTCCTAATTTAAAACTCTTTAGCTCAATCATATTGTAGAATACTACGATGAACTAAATCGAACACCTGAAAAGAATTTATTCTCCATAACTTAGTAATTTCTCTTTGCTTTTCCCTTATTTGTTTTGCTTCATGCCTTTCCCCTCCTTTGATTCAACCAGCCCTAACATAGCCATCCCTTCTTTCTTCATTTTCTTTCTTTTTTTCTTTGATTTTTCTTTTCCCTCCTCCATTTAATTCGGCTAGCATAAAAACACAAGTGTCTTTCCTTCTCTCACTATCCCTATTCAACTCGGTAGCAAAAAGGAAAGAAGACAACCTCCCTTTCCCTCTCCCCTCTATCTTCAAATCGGCTAGAATAATCATCTTCGTTCTTTTTTTTTCCAACCTCGTTTCCTTTTTCTTTTCCAATTCGGACCGAACTTTGGATAAAACTTTCCTTTTGTTTCCGAAGGGGCAAGCCCGTTAAGGTAAATCGGTATTAATCCTCTAGCTCCAATCAGGTAAGGACGTATATATGTATTCGCATGATTACTGTGATGTGGTAGCACCATATTTACCTTATATTTCTGTGAGATGAGTTGTCATGTTCTTCTTTTTTTTAAGGTAAGTACGTACAAGCACATGTTAATGATTGAGGTCATTCCTAATATAATTAATTACCTTAAGATTAAAGCTAATTACTTCATCTTAATTAATATTAGGTACATCTAATAATTCAAAATGAATATAATATCATAATTAACTTTAGTTTCTTCTCAAAATATAATTTTAATTCTTGATTAAGTTAATTGCGCAGGGGGAAATTATAATATTATAATAGGATTAAATCTATATCAACAGAATAACAAACTTAATTAACTTAGAATTACATTAATTAGCTCATTTGTGATTTCGGATATTACATTTCACCCCCTTAAAAAAATTTCGTCCTCGAAATTTAGCACATCTCTTTGTATAAATAAATATGGACAATAATTACACATGTTTTGCTTAATCTCCTTGGTTCTTTAGTATCATGATGTCGCCAAAGATCTTACAATAATGGAATTATGCTAAATCAATGAACTTGTTCTATTTAGTTAGGGATATGAATACGGTCTTCTTTGATGTGAAGTGTCATTGTATTAGGCGGAGAAGGAAGTGTAGGTTGAGTCATTCCTATCTATTTATTCCATTGTAGTGGCTCAACTTGGATTCGGTCTATGATGGCACATTATGCAAAGAATAAAGTATGTGTACTCTTGAAAGTTGCCCCAAGAGATGAGCCCAACTAGAAGTTTAAAAGATTTGATGAATTTATGTGTCATATTGTTAACATGGCCAAAGTGTCAACATGTATATGGATCATGATATCTCAAAAAAGAATCAACCGTAAATAAAGGGCACAACCATCTATCTTCAAGTTGTAGACCAAGACTCATCATCTATATTAATAAAGATTAGCGCATAATTATTTATGAAGTTTGTGAATGTGTCTTTTTCTTTCTTATTAGATTGCAACAGAAATGTCAATTTCAGTATGCGATCGAGGATTGGAAAGGCACCCCCTTCCAATCGTTCTTTCGCTAAGCTTATAACCAACATTTCATGATAAAGAACTCTATGTTTCCACTCAAGCTCTCGAATGATGACTAGAGGAGGTCTCACTCCAATACATCTTTCGAAAAGCTTTCTAAACTACTCTTTAAACTTTTAAGGTCAGTTGATATACTAAAATTAGTAATGACAATTCATTCGTCACCTATAGAAGAGTGACAATTGTGATTATATCAATCATGCTTAGGAACAAACAAAGACGAACTAAAGTCAACTATAAATTAATACTCAAATATGGTAAGCTCATAATGATAATGAGTATTCAAAGATCATTGATGATTTCAAAATTTGTAATGATGTATGGTGATTCAATCACTTAGACAATGTGGTATATGACAAACAAGGCAAGCTAAAAATCCATACTTATTGAATTAAAGTCAATAATAATCAATTAAGAATCATGATTCCAAAATCTATAGTGATGAGTGGAGAGTTAACAATGATTATGATATCAAAACGGAGGGTTACTATTTGCTTTCGGCTAATTCTGTGGAACATTCCCTCATTGTTCCATGATCTTAAGATGTTCTTCCACGGCCTAGAATGATTGAGTTGAGTTTCATGTTTCAGATATGGGGCTTGGACGTTCTTACACTGCAATGATGTAAGGGCATTTGGAGATGGCCAGAATCTCCATCCCAGCTTGTCTAACAAGGATGTATTGCAGCCTTGAATGCGTAGATCGTCCCCCTGTGAAACTTCTCGTCGTTTTAACAATTAACTAATCAAAGGATGGAATAAGACGATGAAATAAGAGGTGGAGGAGGATTTTTTATTAAGTTCATATTTGAATAGAAAAGAGTGAAAAAGAATGTAATAAGTTAAACCTGTTTGGATAGAATACTTAAAATATTATTTTTGACAAAAAATTGTTTATTCTTTATGTTTTATTATTGTTATTTATATCACTTAATAAATTATTTAATTAGAAGTGAAGCAAGCTATTGGCATGAGAACAACTACAAAAGTTAGATTTGAAAGAAAAATACATTATGATCTTTAATGAAAAATAAAAATATTATGTCATACAAACTTTTAAAACATTCATTTTATTATCTAAAATATGACTGTAATTTTGAATAAAAACTTTATCATAGAAGTATTATATATGCATTTGAGTATTATTACAAGCATATTTGAAAAAGCAAGAGAATAAAAACTACACCAGTTACACCATAATTCACCATAACAATATTTTAAGTACTACAAAATAGTAAATGAATCATTAATATTAATTGTTTATCTTCAATTGAATAAGAAAATAATTAGCCTACAAAGTTCTCATGAAAACATGATATATTTTAAAGAATTCTTGAACTAAATATTGCACGCATCATCAAAGATTTGCATGTCTCCCTTGGACAATCAAGTACGGTCTTAATTTTTTTTGTTTCTCCACAAAAAAGAAAAATGCATGCATTAAATGAACTTCGTCAATACACAAGTCTTCAAGAATCTTATAAACTTTACTCTTGAAAATAGGAAGTAATGGAGGTGCCGGAAAAGCATGAATGGACACATCATTTCCACTTTCTAAAGCCTATTGATTATCTCTTCATAGAACTTTTCTTGTTTGGAATACATATCATTATTGATTACACATTTTCGACGTGATTGTATTCTAAAACTAATACTATAACACTTGAGACAATCCTTCTACGTATTTCTCTCCATTTTACTACGACAACTAGTTTACTCCTTTCATCCATTTAACCTAAAATGATTTACAAAATTTTAGCATGAATAAAGTACCAACATCAAAATTAAGGCATGTGTATATCTCTGACAAAATAATACTATTCACAAAAAATGCAGTGAGAATGTCTTTCATTATTTTTCTAAAAAAGAGTCCATTTTTTACTGGAAACGAGTTCATTAAATTTGACCATTAAAATAATTTGACAAAACACCATTGAACACTATAAAATTAATTTAACACATTAAAATCAATGTATTGGTATGCATCAAGAATAAGAGGATTCCAAAAAATATAAAAAAATGCATGTTTATTAAACTAATTAGAGTTTGTTTAAAGAATGCATGAAAAAATACAACAACAAAGGCTGGAAGAAAAAGGAGATAAGACGTCTACCAACTCATTTTTCTTTCTTCCTGATAGAACAACCCATATTTATTTTTATCAATATCACATATGTAGGCATAGATACTTGTCATATGTATGCATGTTATTAGCTAATGACACCACAATATAGAAAAAAAGAGATTGCAGTATGACAGACATCTCGCTAGTCAAATCCCATATATTATAAACCAAAGAAAACAAAAAGTAATACTACAAAAGCAAAAGATAATAAGAGTCATTTTGTTGACCAACAGCAAAGGATAAAAGACACATGAGATCAAAAGGAAAAAGTGGAAAAGGCAAATAATTTTGTTGATCGTAGAGAGCTGTGCTATTGTAAAAAATAATGAAGAGAGCTTGTTGATGAGAAACAATAAGAAGAGTCATCAAATAAATATTAGGTCAGAAAATAATAAGTTTTAATTAAAGGTAAATTTGTCTTAAAAGTTATTATCCCTTTTCATTTCACTGATATGGTAGAATGAAAAATAAATAAATTTGATGGCACAACTCATACGTCCAAACCCCTTATGAATATTAAAATATTTTTAGTCAAATAAGGAGTAACGAATTTCATCCTCTTATTCCACCTCGCCGCTCCATAACTTTCAATCCAAACAAACCCTAACTTTTTTCAATAATTGTGTTGTATGCACGAGGTGTGAGTTTGTGACGTGATAGTTGACAGATTGTACCATCATAATTCTTCTTGTTCAACGACGACCACCCAATTATGCATTCTCTAGCATGATCAATGGTTCACTAAAAATGGATTGTTTTTAACCCTTCCATGCACGAACTAGATCCCAGATAATTAACTTACTCATGACAGGAGCATCTACGAAGTTGGTATCAATAAGATGACATTATGATGAGTAGTGTGGAAGTGTTCTTTTACATAAGTGAATGAGCGCCACAATTATATGCAAAAGTCTGAAGGATGTCCATGATTACTTGGATTTAGTCGATTGATGATTCTAAGAAAATGGGATAATGGGCGAAGAAAATATGTGTGATTTTAGGTTCCAATCTCCCAACTGATCTCCATCTGAAGTTGGTGATGACATTAAGGATTTAGTTGTCCTAACCTTTACAATGCATAAAACAAAAAGATAAAAGAGATAGCAGATATTCTTGTTGAGTTTCTTTTTCCACTCTATAAGACTCCTAGAGTCTGCCGCTCCTTAGGATCCTCATCGATGATGTAGTTAAGTAATCCATTATCACTCTATTCAAGTATGATAGGATGCCTACATGCTATTGTTTCTGCCACGAAATTACAAATGTCTTTTCTAAATCAATTATGAAGACATGCATTGCTTTGTGCCCCTCAGTTATTTCCATTGAACTAATAAGTTCTTGCATGATGAATGCAAAGTGCACATTTTACTTTCCAGTCAACTTAGAGACAAGCTAGACTTCAGAGCAGAGTGGTGCATACTTATACAATATAACGAAAAATCTAAAGGTTAGGAATTCTTTCATCCTGATAAAGGTGTAACTGAAAATTGGTATACAACATTTTTAGAAAATGAAAAAGGAGCGGAGCACGAAACCAAGGGCAACAAACCTCTAATTATCCTTGACAATAATGAAGATGACTTTGATAATGACACACTCGATGATAATCCAATAATTGTGGATATATAGAATAATGTCAAATGAGATTTCCTTGGAAGAAATGGGCATTATCCCCACACGTATAATAAAAAAACAAGAGACTAAGAATAACGGTTGCATATTGTATTGATTTGAGATTCTGTATTACTCCATTGATGTTAATATAAAGGACAATATAGATTATATTTTTAATAATAAAGCAAATGGCTTCTATTTAATCCAAATAATGGATCACTACTATGAGTGATGGAATAGATAATTAATCCATAAGGTGTACATGAGTATTCAAGCAAAAGTATTAGGTTGTGTTAATAATACCTTGAATCCTATTTCAACTAGAAATTCATCTGGACTCCAAGACACTTCGAAGCAAAAGGCGCTCTCGCACTACGGGAGTTTCGCTGAGATATGTGCACTAATTTGAGGGATTAATTCAGAGTCTCAATCGGTATTAAATTTTTATCATCTGTAAAGGGATATTTATATAAACTCCCTTGGGGTCCGAACAGGAAGTAATCTGAATTGTAACATTCTTCCGTTCTCATCTAATAAATTCTATGTCGCCTTAAATTTTTCGGTTTTCTTTGGTGTGTAATATTTTAGTAATATGATAAAGTAATCTAATATATATATATATGATCGAATCGAGACGGTTTGAATATTCATATATATATATATATATATATATATATTGAGACATGATTCGAATTTCCGTCCCGACCGAATTTTGATCGGATTTCAAGGTACGAGGTCCGGTCCCATCCCGACTACCCACCGGGTTGGGACAAAATTGGAAATTCTGGACCTGTGCAGACCAGAACGACGCGTGCTCACCCCTAGCCAAGACTCAAGAACGTGAGATGCACATGTGAAGCTGTGTAACGATTGTTCAGGCGATCAACGGAATCACATTGATCCAGAGGCCATTAATGACTATTCCAACATCTGGAATCGGCAAGGAACAACATCTATAGATATAATGACCACATTGGGAGTACCCTAATCTCAATCTCTACTCTCTTCTCTTCCCTTCATACTTCACTCGTCTTCCAAGGCATTAATTTGGATGTGTTTCCTTCCTACTTATAATGGCCGAGGTATGGAGAGACATGCATATTACGGTCCCCATGTTTGATCCAGAAGAGTTAGCTATGATCATCTGTTGAGGTCATGTTGGGATTCAGCTATTCTGAATTGGTGAGGGCAGGATTCTGAGTCTCTGACAAATACACTGTGGTTCAAATCCATGAGCTGGATCAGTAAAAGTTTGTGAGGTTGGAGCCCTAAGTTTGTGATGACAGAAAGCGCGAGAAGTCCTCGTGTAGATGCCAAGCTGCGTGAAACTTTACGAAGTGATCTTTAATCACTGGGAATTTACGCCAATTCGAGAATCCGAACGGTCAAAATAAGATGTAGTCGGAACGTTCTTTGCATTGGTGGTTAATCAATACTTACCTTTTTTTTGTAACTCAAAGATACAAAGCATCATTATATGGGCACAGTGATTTTTGGACATGGTTAATACTAGTTCTTCTTCTTGCCACTCGATTTAATTAGACAGAATAAAAATATATCATTGATCATGATAATTTTTGGAGCCAGAGGGAGGCTGAGAGCACAGCAAAATAATACTGAACACGCGCTTGCTCTCTCTCTCTCTCTCTCATCAACACCCTACGATATAAAATTTTATCACTGAGAATTGGTTCCATATCGGAAGCTGATCGGTCGTATGGTTCCTCGGGGACACCAAAAGGTGCTGTCATCAATTTTTTTCCCTTCTTCCGTCATAAATGTGTAAGGAATTAAATGGAATAAAAAGGGCATCCACAAACTAAAGTTGATCATAAGTTTGGCGTACAACAACAGTCACAACTCTTCTGAATTCATCTTGTGACTTCTTGGTGTTTTCTTCTTCTTGTTGTTGCTGGATTCCTCGAGAGTTTTTGGCATCTGCATCGCCTCAGCTGAAGCTTTCGTTTTGCTTTGCCAACGCCGTATCAGAGACATCAAGCCTTCGCCATCTGCCTCTGCGTGCCATTTTGCACGCCAAGATGAGCAGCGGTGGGTCAATGTTCCCGGTTCTTATACTTCTCATTCATGTTGCTATTGATTTACGTCACCTTTCAAAATTTCCTTGCAACTCTCTTCTTTTAAATCCACTTTTAGTTTAATTTGTTCTGCTGCAGCAATCTTCACGCCACAATTTTGTTTGCTTCTTTCATAAGATTTTTATCTGACAGACAATGTTGTCATTGTTTTTTTTTTTTTGTGTGTGTGTACGCGTGTGCTGTCTAGCAATTGAAAATGTCGCCGTGAAACTGACAAGAACTCACAATCAACTCGACGATCTCACGGTTCGTTTGCACATCTCTTGTTCATTGCCAACACAGTCCATCTTTTCACAGTTTTGCTTATTTTTTACTTCAGAAAAAGCGCGTTGAAGGTTCGGTGAAGAATTTGGCGGCGTTCGAACTGCTCGACAAGTACAACGAAAAAGTTCAGGAGTTGGAAGGTTTGGAAGCTCTGAACAGAGCTCTCATCGTCAAGGAGCGCAGGAGCAACGACCAGCTCCAGGACGCTCGCAAAGAACTGATAAAAGTATGATGCACATTTTTCCTTTCATGACAACAAAAGCGTTCCTTGTTTGTACAGGAGAAAATGTGGCCATGGGATCGACCTGGTTCATTGATGGCAGGGCCTGCGGGATGTGCCGAGTTTTCAGGTCGGCTCCATCGGCGTCAGGAGGATGGGAGAAATCGACGAGAAGCCGCTGCTTGATGCATGTAGGCGGAGGTTTGGTAATGCCGAAGACGTCGCCGAGCAGGCAGCACTGTTGTGCTCCAAATGGCAGGAGGAGCTCAAGAACGCAGATTGGTACCCTTTCAGGATTATCTCAAAAGGAGATGATGCTCAGGTAACATTATCTGTTCATATGATCATGTTTATTGAGGTCCAGATTCGTGTCGATCGATTCTGTCGACGAACTCAACTGCAATGTTTTAGGCAATCATAGATGAGGACGACGAGAAGCTGAGAGCACTGAGGAGCGAGTGGGGGGATCAGGTGTACGAGACAGTGACCGGGGCCTTGGTGGAGATGAACGAATACAACCCCTGCGGCGGGTACCCCGTCCATGAGCTCTGGAACTATGAGTTCGGTCGAGCTGCCACGCTGAAAGAGGTCATCAACCACGTCTTCACTCATTGCAAGATGTTATCTTAAAGGTAGGCAAAAAATAGAGTGAGAGAGGGAGAGAAAGTAGAAGATCTATCCAAATTTTGCTGAAAGTGTTTGCTGGTTGAGTTTGTGATCTTTGTCAAACCCTTTGTCATTTTGACAATTTTTTTTGCCAACTTTTATATGATATCCAAATTTCGGTCTCTGACTTTTGTATTATTGTGTTTGAGTATCTATGTCATTTTTTATTCACTGTTGATGAAGTTATTGCGTGCTGTACCACAAAAATTAGTCTTCTTATTTTTGTTATAATGTTGCACGTCATGAAGCATTGTAGTTCATCTCTCCAATAAGGAACTAAGTTTCCTTTCAGAAGCCTAACCGTTTGACATTACTTTCTTTACGCTGATACACCTCCAGTTTTCTTTCTCCTTCATTGTTTGCAAGCAATTTGGTGGATGGACGACTATATTTTGCACAATAATTTTTTTAATGCTAAAGATATCATATCATGACCATTGTTGAATCATAAAGATAACATTTAGTTAGTAGTGAATAATGATTTTGAACTTAGCTTGTTTGATTAATAAATTTAATAATAAATGCTTGATAACGTATTGACATAAGATAATAAATTATGTAATTTATATTATCAAATGCATTTGAGATCATTTGTCAGTTACAAGTGCAACCTGTATTCTATAACATGATAAATAAATTCAATGTTTTTCTCTGTTTCCATAGTACATATATTTTATCAAAATAATATGAACGTTAATTTCATCATGAAAAGAAGAACTATATTATAATAGATAATCTAAGAGCACAAAAAAAATCTAAGAACACGTTTATGTTAATAAGAAAATATAACATAGAGAAAAGAAAATGTGGAATATGAGGAATCAAAGATAAGCAATAATACTTTTCTATAGAGAGAAACATGATATAAATTAAAAAGGAAGGACAAACTTGGAAAGAAATGCATATTAAAACATAACATAAACTTCTAGGGAATCGAATCTCATAAAAATCCCACGTTTCTGCTCTTTTCAAAAGATTTGTGTGTGTGGATATTGTAGTCGCCATCTTTCGAGATTCCCTAATCCTTTTTGCAAGAACTCGTCCTTTCGCGCGCAACCTGTTGGATTTTGTTTACTCGTAGGAACTGTTCTATTTTCCTCATTTATCTTCGATTTTTATATGGTTGCCTTTCAGTTAAATCTTTTTAGATAAATAAGATATTATTATTGTACATTAGATCGCATCTTATTAAGACATTATTGTACATTAGTACTCGATCTGTACCAGATTGAACACTCAATAACAGACACGTTTTAGTCCTCCCTATTGAGTTTGTTTAGTTCATTATGATATAAAACTTCCCTGTTTGGATACTTGGAATTGTCTTGTGTTCGGTTGCAGCATAATATAGACATTTGCATGATAAAAATTTGCGATATTATTGTATATATACATGTTGTAGCAACAAGACAAATTCTAAAGTAACGCTTCAAAATGATGCGACACGAAGAACACATGTGCACTGCATGTCTATGTACCTTGGTTGGGGCAAAGTAATAAAACTTTAGGATGCAGTGATCTACTCAGAAGCTTATAAATAACATCAGAACTGCAACAGCAAGAGGATTTGTGTGTACTCCGCTTGAAGAGCACACAGAGCATGCAATTAGCCTATGAAATTATCAGCTATTCAGTTCGAACTGCACTCCCATCCACAGCAATCACCGAGCAAAACAACATCAGTCAGATGACAGAAGAAGCTTCAACTATTCATTCATTACGTCCCCTGTAAGAGATCAGACAGTAATTCGACAACAAAACACGCACACACACGACAATATGTTCAGCAGCTGCGGGCAACACGCACAAACCCCTTTTTTTTGTTGCTCTGCAGCCACTTCAGCTGCTGCTGCTGTCCCCCTCTTTCTCTCTCTCTCACCCTACAAATCAAAACCTATACCTAGTAAACCACACCATAGCCAATAGTGTGTTTCCCTGATAGGGCCACCTCACTTCGCCCCTCCACACAGTCAAAAAAGTGCTCACAGCCAAAAACGTAAAAGAAAAACATAGACACACACACTCTCTCTCTCTCCACCCCTGCACTGTCTCACTTCCCCCACTCCACTCATCCTCATCACAAGCGCCTCTACTCTTTTGCTTGCTTCTTTCGCAACTACTACTACAAACCAAAGCAAAAGGAAGCAAAAAGAAAAAGACTATAATATCAAGTCCCACACAAACAACAAACATTAAGTACGGCGGGAAACACACTTTTGTATGTTTGTTTTCCCGCCGTATGTGAGATTATATGATACGTTCGTACTATCGTTAGACCCTGAAATTTTTGCCCTCGAAGGTCTGGCCAAACTGCCAGCCGGCGGGGGCGACGTTCCAGGAGGTGGAGGTGCGGCGGTCGCTGCCGGTGACGCGGAAGGAGAGAGACTGCCCCACGAGCACGGCGTTGGACTGCCAGTTCTGGCCCCAGTTGCGGGACATGGGAATCCACCCCGTCCGGGACCCCTTCACGCTCGCCCGGACCAGGTCGCCGGCGCCGGCGACGTTGGTGATCAGCACCAGGTTGAAGTACCTGAACCCGTTGATGGTGAACCGCACGCCGCCGGACTTCCTGCACGGCACCCTGCAAACATCGCCACGCGTGCCGTTACGCGATTAATTAATGGTTGGCTTTAAATTATTAATGAACGAGTTAAAAGGTGCAAATAA
The DNA here is from genome assembly GCA_030549335.1 of Pontederia crassipes. Taxonomy (NCBI): domain Eukaryota; kingdom Viridiplantae; phylum Streptophyta; class Magnoliopsida; order Commelinales; family Pontederiaceae; genus Pontederia; species Pontederia crassipes. The sequence continues at coordinate 54,266,540 of CM060194.1, read as the reverse complement.
AGGACGAAGGCATGCACGAAGACGTGTCCAGTGTATCACGCGTTTTGTTCGCTCTTTTTCTTTTTTGTTGTTGTCTCGGTTTGGGTCGCGGTGGGGCTTGAAATGACCATAATGACCCGCCATTAGATAGTGCAGAAAATAAAGGTCACGGGCATAGAAACATGAAGTGATATGATTCGGTGGCAGCAGAGAAGAATGATATAATAGGCAAAGGTCAACACCCCCCAAGTGAAAACTAGAAACCTTTTGGATGCATTCAGGTTGGATTCTAATGTTTACTTATGCCCTTTGTTTTACATTATATACAGATAAATATGTACATGTGAAGCTAAATTTTGGAGCATTTGGTGCGAGAAAGCTCTCGTTCCAGATGTCTCTTTTTAGCTTCTGTGCAAACTCTTGTACAAATTTTACCCTAACAAGTAACAAACATACAAGAGTTCTTATGGCCGCTGCCAAAGCACTACATTATTGTATGTTCAATATTTTGATACAAAATGATAAAAGCTCACAAAATGCATTGACTAAGGTTCAAACTAAATATCACCTAAACATTCTAATTTCTAAGGCTTACAAATTTATCGGTTGCATTAAATCTATTTATTATGAATAAGAACAATCCCTATAACAGAGATCAAATTGAGCAAACAATTAACGTTTGCAGAGTAATTGATGCATATTGAGCTTACCTACAAATAACGAAATGGTTCATATTTTTTTTATAAATCAAGAGTGGCTTGATATCTAACAACAAAGAACTGAACAGAGCAGTAACGGTACGGGAGAAGAAAGAGGGAGACAGAACAAGGGGGGAAAGAACTCCATTACCGGCGGTAGGATACGGGGACGATGCCGGCGCGATACTCGGCGATCTTGAGGAACATGGGCATGGCGAGGTCGAAGTGGGGGCGTGGCGGGTTGCACCAGCCGCCGTTGTCGGAGGGCAGGGCGTAGTTGGGCGGGCAGAAGTTAGTGGCGGTGATGAAGATGGAGGGGCTCCCAGAGTGGCACCACTGCGGGTCGTCGGCGCACTTGATCTCGAAGCACGCCCCGCAGCTCTGCCCCGAGTTGAACAGCGCCGTGCTCAGCGCGGCCGTCTCCACCCCGTACCCCTGACTGTACAAGTTTCCGTATCCGCACGCCCCTCCTGCAAAAGAAAAAAAAACATGGAATAAGATAATAACAGTACGAAGTGAACAGCCTCTCACTTAGGGAAGGGCGAGAGATTTACCCATGGTGCCGGAGGCGTCGCTGCCGCCGTAGAAGGTGGCGTGGGCGTTCTGCCAGTCGCCGCCGGTGTAGACGCCGGGAATGCGGGCGTAGGAGTGGGGAACGAATACCAGAAACGCCATCAATGTGAGGGCGGCGGCCATGGCGGACGGAGGCAGGGGGAGGAGGAAAGCAGCAGAGTGCGGGGACAGGGGAGGAGTACAAAAAAATGGCGGAGATGGTGGGGGAAGGGAGGCGAGCGAAACAAGAGATTTAATGGAGCCCGATGATGGCATAGCTGTGATTAAACTCGTTTGCGACGGGTAATTTGTTAATATACGAAAGGAATTGGATGCGTTTTTGTTAAGAAATAATAAAGCTCGAGTTTCGGATTTGAATTTACCGATAATGCCCTCCAGGGCGTGTCATCGGATGCTCGTTATAATCGATTAGGGTCGCCGGATTATGTTTGGACGGTATGATCGTTGTAGGAGCGAGTGGAGTTATTTGGATAGTGGAGGGTGAAAAGGAGAAATAGTGGGGGAATTATCTCACTCAATTGAATTGAAGGGGGCGGGGGGCGACAAAAAGGAGAGGGGGGCGATCTCATGATCTCCTGCCATCGCTTTCGTTTCCATCGCAAGTTGTGCCGCCACCAACGGCTGCGATTCGTCCCAAATCGTGTGCCTCCTTTCGTACTTTGAATTTTAATTTCCCTCTTCCTATTTTGGAAAAAATAAAAAATTTGATAGGAAACATGAGTTGATTATTAAGCCCTAATTCGTGTGATAATACTACTATTAATTAATTAATTAATTTTAGAACGATGTTTAGATCTAAAAAATATGGAAAAAAATTGTGTAGTGTAGTGTTGTTTCTTTTCTTTAACCAAACATTCATTCCATTGGAAACAATTTCACTTATTAATACTAAGGGCGTAAAAAATGCTAAAAACAAAATTTTTAGACTTTGTAAAGTTGAAAAAAATAATCTTTAAAAGAATCACAAGAGAAGTCCAATGGAGAGCTACATTATTAGAAGTATATAAAAATATATTACATCTATAACATATATACAATCATTCAAGGAATATGTACCTATCCAATTAGATACGTAGAAAATTTATATGCCATAAATATTTGTGTTAAAATATATAATGTAGGATTGTCATTAATTTATATAATAAAATCTGTTAATATTATCTTTAGAAAATGGGATACTCTTTATATAAAATTTATAAAAAAATAGGATTATCAAAAAAATCATCCGAGAAATTCACAAGCTTTGTTTAAAATTTAAAATATTAAAAAAACTTATTCCGTGCGTATCATTTTTGCCCCTAATTAAGATATTGTGACAAGTAGGAAGTGGAAATTTGGATTAAAGTAAGTGGACAAACAGAAGAGAAGGCAGCCGATTATATATGATATTTTGGGCCCCCAAAATACGTAAAATCCATTTTTGTCTCCCTCACGCGGAGTTTTAACTTGACGGTGTGCATATGACCGAAAATTTTGTATGGCATTATTTGGTTTGGAACATTTCGAGGAACATTATAAAATGTTTCCAACACCTTATGTGCACTTGAGTTTGATGAGAATATTTTAAAAAATATTCTCGTCAAATGTTTTTGTCTTAAGAATTATCGAAGACAAGAACATTTCACTTTTTTTTTCTAGACAGCCAACATTTTTTACTTTGACCTTTTTTTTTCTTTCATCCATTATTTAATTATTATATAATATAAATAAATATAATTTAATTATTTATTAATATAATTAGTCATCTTATTAAATAAATGTTTAAATGCAATTAATTAAAAGTTTACGTTATAATAATTTTAAATTATTTCATAATAAAAAGTTCAATTATTTTAATAAAAAAAATAATATTATATTTGGATATTTAGAATATTTAAATTTATAATATTAATAATATTTAAAATATTTAATCAAATAAATAATAATATAATAATTATCTGAACACCTACTAAAACTTATCCAAATAAATAATAATATAATAATTAGTTCTAATAATTAATAAATATTTTATTAATTAAACTATTCAATTATTTTTTAAAAAAAATATATTATATTTGGATTTTAAAATGTACGTAAATTATAATATTAATAATATTTAAAATGTTTAATTAAAACAAATAAAAATAATATTAATAATATAATTATTTATGTAAATTATAATATTAATAATATATTCTTATTTACTATAATTTTATACCTCATAAAATAATAAATTATATTCTTAGTTCTTACTTTTTATCCAAACACCCACTAAAACTTATCCATCACATCAACTTTTTAAATCCACATTATTACACTTTTTCATCCAAACACTAATCCAAACTTTTCTATCACATCAATTAGTTCTCGAGAACTAATGTTCTATTAATGTTCCCGTACCAAATGCAGTCCATGAGTATTTTCGAATAACTTATCAAATATTCTTCCCACTGCTATCGTTCGTCTTTTACTTATTTTACCAAATATTTTTTTCACCGATTATAAACTATTTTCATATCACGATATTGACATGGCATGTTCTCCCTCTTCCACATAAGCATTTGTAAAAAAACGTTAATAAAATAAAACATGCACCTCGAGATAAATGACTACAAACGGAACACCGGACCAGATCTGTAACGCCCCCGAAATCGCACCTCCCGCCACGTAGGCGGTCAGCTTGACCCCGGGAGCGCTACACTGCCTATTGCTCTACTGACCTTGACCATTCAATAAAATTGCTTACGTGACTAATAAAATAATAATAAACATAATAGATGACTTTAAATATGCGGAAATATGATATTTATAATGTCTCATATTATAGAAAATATGCGAAAGTCTATGATATTTCATAATATAAAAAGTATGCGAAAGTTCATGGTGTCTTGCAATATAAAAAATTTTGCGAAAATATAATAAAGCTTGTCTGAAGTTCTATGTGCGGAAGAAAATATGATATCTCTGAACAATATATGATTTAAACAGAAATGCAATAGAAAAGCTCGGAGTAGACAGATCAGTCATGTGCAGCGTTCTCCAAGCTCTGCGCCCACCATCATCTCCTCAGTTGACATTCTCACCTGCAAAATCCCAATGCAGAGGGATAGAATACCCATGAGCAAAGATGCCCAGTACAATAGCAATAGATGATGAAATAAGGATCGATGAAATCAATGTATAAGTCTTTAGTCATATCAGTACTCTGTTCTTTACTATAATAATACTTTATCTTTGCTTTACTATGCCTTTGCTTTACAATGTCTTTATTATGTTATGCAATACTCTACTTTACAATATCTCTACTTTACGTTACTCTGCTTTGCTTTACATTGCTCTGTTGTACATTGCTTTACTTTGCATTGCTTTACTGTGAGTTGTGCTACGTCTTTTACATTACTAAATTATCATTAGAGTTGGTTGTCCTAAGCGAGCTCGACTTTATTAGGTTGAGAAGTCAGAGGTGCCTCTCTGATTCTCTAATGCCAGAAAGCCCATAAAGGAAAAAGGGGTGGGTGTTACTACCTCGCCCAATTCGAAAGGTAGGAGAAAGAATTCCTACAATCCAGGAACAGTGGTCGGTTACAATACCTATAGGTTCACTGTCTCCTCAGCTAGCTACTTGTCCATTTGGCATAATACTTTAATCTTTAAGGGAAGGGGTATGTCCTTTAGCATCACCCTTCATTCGAGATACATGTGGGAGAAGACCTGAAATCTCAGGAATAGTAGTCATCTAAGATAGTAGCTTCGCTGTCCCCTCAGCTAACTACCTATCCCTCCTCTGTTTTAATCTCTGATCTTTACTTTCACATCGGGGGCGATACATAGTAATCTCACATCTTTATCTTTACTTAGTTATCTTTCATTACTGTGGAGTCTATGATTTAGGGTCCTCTGGAAGTCGATCTTTGTACAATGAGACTCAGCCAGTATGGGTGAACTGGTCAGAGTTGTAATTAAGACTATGAGTGGATCAATCTGATTTCGTTCGATCAATGAGTCTCTGTCGGACCGGTCGACCGTTCCTGATGGACCGGTCGACCGCCCACTGGTACCGATCGACCGAGTTCTCTGATGGGAGGCTTGCGAATCGGTCGACCATCCAGGGTGTCGGTCGACCGTTCGTTAGGCTGTACAGATGCATTCCGTATCAGATCGGTCGACCATTCTCTGGAACCGGTCGACCGACTGTGAGGCAGCATCTGTCTGTCAATTGTCTGTCAACATATGGGTCGGTCGACCGCCGTGGTGAGGCCGGTCGATCGATACAGGAAAACAAGTATGCATCACTTCGCAAACCGGTCGACCATTTGGTTAAATCGGTCGACCGGTCTTTGCGATAAAACAGGGCCGCCGGATTTCTCTATAGATTTCGGCGGTCTTTCGATCGTCAATTGACGCAGACATCAATACGAAAAAGGTAGAAAATAACTTCAGGATTATAATGATCTAACTTTATGCATCAATAGATCCTTAGTTCTTCGTCTATGGGATTAAAATGCTAGGGTACCTTTACGGTTCGGCTATTGAAATTTTTCGATCGTTGTCTCGTCTTCGATTGCTCCTGATCGACGAGGAAGGTCCGCTTCTTTCGTGCGCACGTCGAGGGGCGTCTGTGCTCGTGAATTGATCGAAGGTGCATCGAAGGGATCGACCTTTCACCTCGCTCTGTCGCTCGGTCGCGTGTCGCCGGTCGTCGGTCAGAGGAAGAGAAGACGAAAGAGAGAGAGAGGAGGTCGGGGGTTCCAAGAGGGTGCAAGTGCGGAAGAGTCGGCCAGAGGCGAAACGGCGGAAGGCCAGGGGAGGCGCCTCCCCTGTCGACCGCTCGTTTCAAATTATTTTTTTATTAAAGGCCATTACGTTACAAGATCGTCAGGGAAGAATGCCGAAAGAAAACGCCAAAGAGAACGTTGGATGAACTCACTGGAAAAAAACGCCGGAGGAGAATGCCGGAGTATAACGCGAGGCTCGTCGAGGAAAGATGATGAAGGAGAATGCATGAGTAGAACGCCAAAGGAGAACGTCAGATGCGCTTGTCGGGGAAGAACGCCAGAGGAAAATTTAGGGAACCACGATCTAGGTCAACACACGAAAGAGGATCACACTTTATCAAAAGTGTGCGAGGGCATATTGGTCATTTCATGAATAAAAAAATTAACGAAAAAGTTGAAAGAGTTAGACAGATGGACTTAAGTAAAAAATGTGGTATAGTTCATGGGGTTCAACGGAATATTCGAAAAACGTGGGTAGACGTAAAAAATATTCATAATCCAAGGGGTGTCAGCGAAAAAAATCCAGAATTTTAATTTATTTGCATTGTGCATATATACTTAGTAAATTATAAATTCTGATGTTATGATTATGCTACTGGTTAATCTTTTGTTTCCTTGGTGAAAGCTCAATGCTCATCAATCTTCGATCTGCTGCAGCTGCATCCTACTTGGGTTTTATAAATTGTAGCAGCATGCATGTACTAATAGATACAAAGCTAATTAACAATAAGTAGGATCATGTGATGCTTGTGATCATTATTTACGTATTGCATGCACAGTAGAATAATTGCGCAGAGCCTTTTAATCTGGATGCACTATAAGAACAAAAATGGAATTTCCGACCTACGCATCAGTTCGAAATCGAGGTTTGTGACGACTATTCCGATGGGAAGCAACCGTTCGAAAATTGGAAGTCACAAATAGTTTTCGACGGACATCACCGTCGGAAGTTCCGAGCGTATGTAGCTATTCGTTGAAACTTACGACGATGGTTGTAACTTTCGAAAATTTTGTCATCTCCACTTTCGAAGGATTCAGTTTTCCGTCGAAAAATCTTTTTAAATTTGAGAAAGATTTTCAACAATCGGAAACATCCAGACTCGTAACTTTCTTGTAGTGATGTTTGATTTAGTCTATCGTGGATTAATAAGGGTTGGCACCTGATAATCACTGAGTAGTCAGATTAAGCAATTTATTTTCTTTGTATGCAACATTTTTCTAATGTTTCACAAACTCTATTATCAATTTTTTTTTCTTTAATCAATTTACGACGTCATTAATTCCTACCCGGCAAATTAAGTCCATCAATGCACTTAATTATTCAGTTTGCCTGATTCCTCATCTGCTTTCTCTTCCTCGTCCACTCCACGTACGTCCTCGTCATTTTAAAAGTTACCTCTGTGGTTTATATTAATTAAATGGGCGGTTTACTTTTGAGGTGGGAAACATCCACTGTGTTCTTTCACAATTATATATGATTATGTTGGTTCAAAGTTTATTAATTTGGGAGGATAATTAAATCCCCTGATCAAAACAACATTTTTTTTTTCCAAAAGGAATCCTATTTTCACTAGTTAATACATTTAGTTTATGTAAAATAATTATCACTTAAACTAACCTAATCTTTTCACAATATATATATATATATATATATAACTATGATATTAAGCTTAATATTCATTTACGATGCCAAATTCAAACTCATGAGAACTTTATGCACATTTTATGACCACCATTCCTCAAGACTTCGATGGCTAAGTTTATATACATGTTCAATTTCCTTGTTACAAAATCTTGATAAATTATGAGTTTCCTAAATTATATAAAGTCTTGATAATATTTCTCATGCATACATATATTAACAATAGACCACATAGAAACATTACGGTATTCTCATTACTAAATTATTAAGATATTTAAATCTAATCAACATTAAGTATGTTTTTGTCCCATTTTATTAGAATTTTGAATTAATCAGAGAAGTAAAGTATTTGCACAACGTGAAGCCGTGGCCATTTGTGTTTGTAGCGATACGTCTATAAGGGACAAACAGTGAACGGGGGAGAGAAAAACATTGTCATCTTCTGCTGTGGTTTGTTGTGCTCGGGGAAGTATCAACGGCGCACCGCGAGCAGTTCCTTGGTTTGAAAACGGAGTCCGCTACGTTACAATGACTACATCACTCCCCACAATACGTTAAATTGCTGATATTTTAAGAAGAGCGGTAAGTTATAAAAAATCAACATACGTATTCCTTATTTTTAATTTTTGAATCTTCTTTTATAACAACAATAATAAAGTCTTATCCCATTGGGTGTGGTCGGTATGAATCTTCTTTTATAACTGGAAAAAAAATCAATCTCTCGGCAATCCATCTTTTAACAATATTATATATTTTGAATATAAGCAATTATTATTTATATGGTATGTGGTGATAAAAACCTTCCTGAACTACGACCGCCTATCATATCCTTCCGGCGATCTGGTGTTTAACGTAGAAACCATAGAAGAAGAAGAATTGGGAGGGGAACCATAATTTTCATATTAAAAAAAAATGAGAACTACAGCTCCTCTCTTCTGAGGTTTTATATGTGTTTTACAAAAGAGTTATAAACTGAAAAAATGATATAAAGCTTTATATCGTATAACTAATGATACAAGAATTAATGTTATAAACTCCTAACTGCCGGCACGCGGACACTTCATAACAGAACACAGGAAACAGAAAATGGACGGGCGACCTCAGCAGATAACATGTGGTAATAAAACAATTCATTTAATTAATAAAATAATTCAAAATTTAATCAACTCTTTGAAATCAATAAATCCCCATTCTTGGGTTAAAAATCTCAAAGAACCGAACGGCCTCAAAGAGACCTTGTTGTCTTTAGAAGAAAAAGGTAATTAAAATGCTGAAATGGGCAAAAAGATATATAAAATATAAACTCTAGAATTAGGGTTATATGATGATTAGAACAAAAGAAACCATTTGTTAAATGGCCAACAAAGACAAGACAAGTTGCACCTCAACTTATAATTTTAGTAAATTAAAAGTAGTTATTTTAATATAAATTCCTTTTACAAAAAAGAGGAACACATTAACAGATAGGGTGTGGTGAACAAAACTGAGTTGGGGATCGGATTCCGGCCCACACGGTCCCAACTGGATTTGCCCCAAGTTTTGTTAAAAAACTTCCTGGTCCTGACGTCCCGATTGACCATAGTTAACAAACAAATTAAATATAATATTAAAAATGTTTAATATTTAAAATGTTTAATATTATTATATAAATATAATAATTATCAGTTAAAATACATATATAATAATATAATATGTTGTATGTTTGATATATACATAATAAACTATAGATTTTTAATTAAAATAGATAAAAATATAATAATTTTAAATAATCTAATATATTAACATAATATATAATACCAGATCGAAACACGGTTCAAATTTTTACAACTCAAACCCAATCCCAATTAGATACCAACCGAATCTCAAAAGGGTCATTTGGAAACGAAATCACGGTTCCTCCTAAATTCCTAGTGCATAGTTGAATTAACAAATTAGTTCGGAGTGTGTTTGGTTGGAATGGTGAAACTTGATGATGAAGAATAAGATGATTGATGTGATAGGAAAAAGTAGATGTGATGGATAAATTTTGAATGAATTTTAAATTAAGAATGATTATTATAATTATGAAATATAATTTTATTATTAATTAAAATAAAATTGTAAAAAAAATTATGAGAAATTTTTTGTTAAAAATTATATTATTTAAATATAAAAAAACATTTTTTAAATTAACTATATTTAATGAAATATTAAAAAAATTTAATGAAAAAATAGATAATAAATAATATTATATGAACCACTTATTAAAATTATTTTATATTTATTAAATAATTTATTTTAAAAAAGATATTGTGTGAGAGAAAAGAAAAAGAAAAAAGAAAATGAATTTTGAAAAAAAAGAGAGAAAAAACGCCACATCAAAGCCAAAAAAAAAAGTCTCTGATTCTTTTTAAAAAGATGAAACCGGAGTAGTAAAATCGTGATCACGTGACCCCCGTTCCACTAATCCTGTTTCCACGAATGAATGGTGTTTGACGGAATCAAACGAAACAAAATCACAATTCTCGCCCGATTCCATGAACAAACGACCCCAAAGAGATCCTAGCCCAAGTGACCGGGTTGAAAAAAAAAATCCGAGAATTCAGGGCCATTGAGTCATCCCGGCCACACCCCTCTGCGCCTCTCTCGTCTCTTCAATTTTAATTTAAAAGACTTATATAATATTTTAATAAATATATTATATTTTGAAAAAAATAAAAATTTAAATTTCAACTTACACTGTCGACAACCTAATCAACAAAATGATCTAAAAATTCATTACGAAAATCATTTTGTTACATATTTATAAGGTAGAGAATGGGAGTGCAAAATAAAGTTGAAGGGCCGAAATGGAGGCAGATAAAATAAAGGGGCCAACTACAAAAATTAGAGTTGATTGATAAATAACATTTTGTCAAAAAAATAATAATAACAGCTGATACGTGACATAATTAAATAAAAATCCTTTCAGTCGAGCAAATGGGCGCATCCCAGCCTCACCACTCATTCCTTATTGAGATAAATTCAAGTACATTTTGCTCTTCATCTCCAAAACAAAAGAACAACCTACCAAGAGGACTGAATGACTCGAACACTTCATCGAAATCTTCCCTTACTGTCTCCACCGACGGGACCCGTCCTGTATTGGGTGCTCCGTTTCTTCTGCTCTCAAGTAGCTGGGCTAGTTCTGAGTGAAGAGATAGGCAAAGCATAATGTTAGCAAAAAGATTATGATCCAATTCTCTCGTGCATTCTGTCGATTGAACTCCAAGAAAATTATTTGAGTCAGCAGCTAAGACTATCTGACATGGTTGTCTGAACGGAGACGCAGGACAGGAAAAGCAATTTACAAAACCAATCACCATCCTGGGTGGATTGATTGGAACTTCTCCTTTCATAGAGAGCAATGGTTCAAATCCCATACCGGTTCATTTTTTTAGTTAGAATAATGTTCTCAGTTGATTTGGTGTCGAAGTATCTACCATTGTCAGTAAGAATTGTATAGCATATAAGTATTAATTCAAGGATAAAATGTAGTAGTTGATTGAAACATGAAATTCAAGGGCAGAAAGAAAATGATTACACATCTGGGACAATGAGGGTGTGGCCAAAAAAAATAATATTGCTTTCAACTCTAATAGGAAAGACTGGCAATCTGCAAGAATTACAGACAATGGCTTCGACTACTTACTTGATGCCCACAGATAACCAAATTTTGATAATTACAGGTATTTGACCATGCCACGTCCCTCAACACTGAGTTTTGAAGCCTGAAGCTGCCTCTTCTTTGGTGTTTTCAACTGTTGCAACTTCTTGTTCATCTGCAGCAAGAAAAGAAAATGTAATAAAATAAAAATCTAACTAAGAAAAAGAAACACTAATATTATTGCAATTCAGGAAGGAGAGCAACTTTACAAGTGATGTAACTTTGTAATAATTTTCATGAAAAAAAAAATTTCTATGTACTGGACATCAAACAACCAACATAACTATGACGAAGACCTGTATCTGAGATCCTTTAATAAGTTGCTAAGCAAATCCAAATTCCCTTGGCGCAGTAAGGAAAGAAAACCAACAATGAAAATACATGCTAGAAGATTAGACGGATCAATAGAGGAACATTTAGTATTTACAAGAGAATAAAAAAACTATACTGTTGATAAAAAAAATAGATAAAATTGATTGAAAATTCTGTTTGTGGTCTTAAATACTAGAGTTACAAGGGCTTGAAACTAATAACCAATCTCAACCATTGATCAAACTACTATTAATCATGATTCTTATAACTAATTAGAAGGTCACATGACAACTAATAAACTAAAACCTTAGCTTTAACTAAAATATACTAACAGAAAATAGGTTCCTGTGTCACCCTTACCAATTCTCCAACTTCATAAAATGCATAAAATATACCTGCATTGTGCAAACTCAAGCCAAGACATCATATACTTCTATATGCTTTAGTGATGAAAAGATAACTAGGCATCCTTGTGCTCCTTCTATTTGTATATCTCAAAATTTTCCTAAAAAATCAATCAGTTTAGAGTTGAAACATATCAACAACCAAGCCATTTAACCGGAAACATGTCATTTTTTAAAAAAGAAATATATCATTTGCCAATTTATTTGCATCCAGGCTGTATAGATTGGTCCAAAGATGCTTTCAGGCACGATATCAATATGGAATTTCATATCTTAAATTGCAGATGTCATTTGCAGATATAACAAGATGCATCAAGGCCTTAAAAGCATTTATGCTTGAGATGACAAAGGGATTACTAATTAATAGAAACCATTGATAGTCCTTACGATGCATGAAGAGATTGCTGATGACTGTGATCTAAACTTTGTTGAAAAAGAAAATCTACTTTTTTTCTGGAACTTAAAATGCCAACCTTCAATCGGCGCTGATCTTGCACCACCTGTTTTGCACGGGCCCTGACTTCCTCAGGATCAACCTTAGATTGAGGTCGCACAACAAAATCCAAAGGTGAGGCTTCAGGTCTAGAAGCATGCTGCCTAGCAGGTTGACCAGCCTTCTTACCCCTGCAAGTTTTATGGTCAAGTCAATAATTTAATTTCTCCTTTTTAGTATTTTCCTCTCTGTTTCTTTAATATTCACACTGAAAAACGTTGACAGTATCTTACTGTGAGAATTCAGCAAGATCAAGGTCATCATCCTGAGATTCCAAAGTTCTAGCTGCTTGCCTTCAAGATAAGATACAAAATTCATACTTCAGAAGTGGCAAAACACATACAATAAAGTATAAGCATCACATATGAGTAGAAACATGTAATGGACACAGAGGGCAGTGATTACTTCCGAGAAGCTGGCCTTCTGTATGGAGCCCTCTCATCATCATAACCCCTCATATCTTCAAATCTGGTACTCTTGTTAAATATCGGTCGACTCTATGGAACGACACATTATTAACATGCGACCATAAAAACATGGATGGGAGATAAATTGACTACTTTCTGAGAAAGACAATAATTTTGACTCTTCATCTTACCCATTTATCAACCAATTCTTTAGCAAGCTTTCTGTTGGAAGTCGTTTCCTCATCAGATTTTGACAAAAACATAATTACCTGTGTATACAATTCAATTGTTCGACTGTAAGATAATTTTGGAGAGATGATGACCAGTGCATTGTCATAACCTTCATAATACCTTTCCGAGACCACTCTTTTTCAGCTGTTCTCTCCTATCATATTGCTCAAGATCGATTGGATACTGCAGGATAACAGAAATATGTCAAAAAAGAAGCAATACGATCTAAAAGGCAATAAAATGACAGCATCCTTCATAAAACTCTTAAATGAATAAGACGGCTATTTCACATACATCAGAAAGAAGCTTCAGAATCGCAGTCCTAATATTCATGTTAGGCAAGCTTCCGTCAGGTAGAGGCTCAAGCCAATTCTTTAGAACAGTCAATATCCCATGATCCAAGAATTCTTGTTGAAGCATTTTCCTGCATAAAGGAAGAGGATACTTAAAGATGGTAGACAGTGCCTGAGTAGATAATATCACAACTGAAAAAACTCTATAGTGAGAAGTATCAGGAAGGAGATCATATGGAAAATTTTATTACGAGATAATCTTACTTTGAGAGAATCTCAATAAGCATTGGCAACTTCCGGAGCTTGTTGATAGCTGGCTTATTTTGCCTATTGAATTCAGCATCTTCTTCAGCTGTAACTTCAAATTCAGCCATATAATGTTCAACAATCATAGCAATCTCAGCAGGAGACTTTTCATTTTTCTTCCTCTTCTTTCCTCCCTTAAAGAGCTTTTTAATTTCATCATCTTCTTCCCCTTCTTCTGCCTAAGGATTTAAATTTGGAAAAAAACCTCAGATAGGCCATAAGACAAAAATAAAATCAGGTTTTTTTAAGTAAACAAATTTGTAGTAACTGATTTCGTTCTCTGAAAAACTATATGATCTGATTTGCACTTTGCAAAAGACTGGAAACGTTTCTTCTCAAAAAAAAAAAAAAGGACTGAAAACGTGTATCAAGTTACTACCAATGAAGAATAGAGAAAACAACGTCATAGCAGGAAGATAACAAATAGAAACGTATAATCTAGTCAAGACCAAAAGAGAGGAAAATCTTAAACCTGAGGTGCATGCCCAGGAGACCTTTCATTATCACTGCCAAAGCGATCTGCAGGGTCAAGACCACTATCATCAATGAAGTTATCATCATCCATTGTTCTTACGCCTTCTTGATCATCCTGATACATTTTACAAGAGAAGAAATGAATTATGGGCATATGTCAAAATTCATCATAAATTTGCAAGAAACTTATACATTGAAAGGCTTCAACATTGACCATCAAAACAAAAACGTAGGAAACAATTGTAACTTTTTAATAATTACAGGACTCTTCAGACATCCAAATCAAACTCAACTGAAAAAGCAAGTTGGCATAGAAACTACACAGTTCCACAACTCCACTTACACACCTCATTATGAATTCTCTAATAGTGGATGAGGCTTGGAAAAATGCAGTCACTTCAACAAGTATACATAAGAGATAGCTTGATCATTGGAGAAAAGATAACTTGTAAATACAACATTTTTTGGGAACGGTAAATACAACATTATTACAGGATTGTCTACAAGGACTTAGCGTTTCCAAGTCCTTGCTTACGAGATGGTTGCAAAAGAGGTTTCCGAAGCAATAACTTAAATTGTAGAGAAGACATCAGGGTAACAGCAAGATAAGACAGATTGGATGCTTAAATTGTAGAGAAAACATCAGGGTACCAGGATAGCAGCATCTTTGGACTTCAAATATCCTAGAAAACCCAGAAAATGACTTAATTTAAGGCTTTCCTTCATGTCAACAAAACTGATATCCTTAATAAGTGAGCTTTCTGCTTTCTTTGACTCTTATTTTGGTCTTTCCAATGAAAATAACAAAAAACACTCTTACAAGAATCTCAAATCTTCCCCTTCTACAAAATCCAAAGGAAATTTGAATCATTGATTCTTCATGGGGCAATGAGTTCATTACACCATGGTAAAAGGAAAAAAATATTTTTTTACAAAAATAACAAAAAGCGTCCATCATATGTAAAATTTTACATTATTTCACGAAGGGGATGAAACTCAGAGATCTCTCATGAAACAATAGCCGTATTTCATGTTTGAAGCAGCCTGTTTCTCAAAATCTTACTTGATACTCGTTTCAAAAAAAGAAATCTTACTTGATACCTTCTAAAAAATCTTGACATTTCAGGTTCAATGCTTTCACTTGTCTGGATGGCATAAAATAAATACATGTGTACTAACTAAAACGAGGTTTCACACAATATCCAATCTCAGACACGAATTCAATAAGTCCATGAAACAATGCCCAGCGCAATATTCCAGATCATTGCTAAGAGAAGAGTTCACATGACTAAGTACTAACATAAATTGCATCAGAAAAAGGAACATCTTGTAGTCCAGGGATGAACATAAACTTAGTGACTCTGAAACTGTGTAAGTGTAACTATGTGGCAACATAAAATAAATGGGAATCAAATCATAAATTCCAGGTGAGAAACGAAGAAAAAAAAGTACCTCTGAATCACCACCGGCTATGGTGTTCCACATCTCCTGAATCTCCTCATCATCGCCTTTGCCCCTCGGCCCACCGCCGTACCCCTTCGACCCCCCTTTTCCAGACGATGATGGCCGGTCTCCCTTTGATCCCGATACTGACTTCCTCTTCTCCTTCTTCAAGCTCTCGCCTTTTCCTCCCTTGAAGGATGCCGCCGCCGCCGCCTTCAGATTCTTCTTCGAGGACGAAGGCTGCTCCTCGTCGTCCCAATCATCCAACCCCTCATCCACGAACCCCGCCGGCGGGGAGCTCTCCCTGGCTCCTTTCTTCACGAGCCGTTTCCGCGGCTTGCCGCCCTTGCCCTCGGAAGCCGTCCCAAGCACCGGCGTCGGCGACCGGTCCCGCCGCCAGTCCCCCTCATCTTCTTCCTCATCGATGGGAAACGCAGGCTCCGGAGACGCCTCCCGATCGGACTGCGCGTCGGGATCCATCAGCGGCTCGCCGTCCTCGTCCATGTACCTGTATGAACATCGGATCAAAGCTCTAAATTAGGATACCTAGAACAGATCAAGCCACAGTAGGATCAGGTTGATTCAGAAATCGCACGCACGGATCGTTCTCGTAGCCCATCGCGAAGGCGAAAACGAAGGCAAAGGAGAAGAGATGGATCGATCGATCGGTTCGAAGATATGGAACCCTAAAAGGAAGAGAGGACCGTCGGGAGCAAAAGCTCTGTAAATTGTTGTACGAGGGAAACTTTGCGGATTTGCCCCTCTGTAAAAAAGGGGTCTAAAGAAGGGATTCCTGTGAGAAATACGAAGACGACTCGGTGATGAAACGCTCCAAAATCATCCAAACCGAAGCGAATTCAATTTTTACCCCCGAATTGGCGGCGGCGTGTTATTTGGGGGGGTGGTGACGGGGAGGCGCTTTGTTAACATTTTTCAGTAAAACACATGGAAAGTGATTTTTTCATTATTACAAAGTTTGTAGGATGCAAGAAAAAAATTTACCTATAAATCCTTTGATCAAATTAGTTCACAGTCGAGGGTTCCTCTTTAATTAAGATTTAGACTTCGATTTTTACGTAAGGTAAAAAAAAAATTATTAGACTATGAGGTTGACATCGATAACCTAGTACTAGTTTGAATATTAGAAGTCCCGTATATCATAATAATCAAATATGGTGATCATTTCATATACTCGAGATACTGTGATGGAAAAAATTTTAAAACAAATTATTAGTAGCCTCTTCTACGATTCAAAGTGACATTGATGCACACTATTAGTGCCGCGTGAAAGGTCATTTGAAAAAAAAATATAGTGTCTATTGTTTGATAACAAAATTGTTGATAAATTTGTCTTATAATTAAAATAATCAAATGCCATTAAAATTTACAAGCTAAAAGAACGTTGTAATGTAATCGTAATTATTATAATGATATAATTTAGTATTGTTACAAGGAAAAAAATAAGGAGACGTTTGAGGGGACGTTTGGATAAGGAATGAGATTTTACTTAGGGGATTTTGCTAAGCTTATAAGTCAATAAAAACGATTTATAAGTAGTTTTGAAAAAAAAAATTTATTTATAATTGATAAGTAGTTATTTTATCTTATTATAAGTAAAAAAATAAGTGGGGACTCCAACTTTTTTTGTGAAAGAAAAAAAAAAGATGATCAATTAATAGAAATACTATTTTACCTTTAAAATATACATAACTTTTCTTCAAATATTTAATCTATTATAAAATTAGGAACATTTTTATCATTTTATCAAAATAATTATTTATAAGTTTTTCATTGTTAAACACTTAACTACTTAATTTTTAAAATTAGCTTCAGCTATTAAATTATTTATTGATAGTTTCACTTATCAACTATTTTATCAAACAATAACTCCTGACTTAATTTTTAACATAGCTCTTAATTTTAATGAACAATAACTCATGACTTAATTCTCAAGACGTAATATTTCATTAAATATAAATTACTAAAAAATTATAATTAAATAATATATTTTTAACAAAAATGTTGACATAAAATTTTTTAATATATATTATGTTTTCAACTTTTTAACAATTTTATAATCTATATTTATAATGCATATTTTTTATTCAACCACCCATTAAAATTAATCTATCACATTAACTTTTTTCTATCACATCAACTTTTTTCTTTTTCTTTTCTCTCACACAATAATCTTCATAAAATAAATTATTTAATAAATATAAAATATTCATAATAATGAATTAATAAAAAATTATTTATTATTTATTATTTTATTTAAAATATAATATTTATTAAATATAATTAATTTTAAAATAATTTTTATATTTAAATAATATATTTTTAACAATTTTTTACCATAAAGATTTTTATTTTATACTTCATAATTATAATAATTATTTTTAATTTAAAATCCATCAAAAATTCATTAATCACATTTATTTTTTTCTATGACATCAATCATCTTATTTCTAATTATCAAATTTCACTTCAATCAAATATACTCCGAATTAATCTATTAATTCAATTTTCCGCCGAAAACTTTAGAAGGAACCACGGTTAGTTTTCAAGTGACCCTTATAAGTCACGTGAAATCCTTAGTTTTAGTTGTATGATTTCACTAGCATTATTTTTTTATCAATTTTTTTAGTGATGTAACATCATTCAGTTTTTTTTTTGCAATTTCATTTTTTTCTATTTTTAGTCTCACACATTTCTCTTATAACATAATTTATTATTATTATATATTAAATATTAACATAATATTATTTCATTAAAATTTTAATATTTAATTAAATGTAATTTATTTAAAAATTGTTTTTAAATTTTAAGTAATATATTTTAACAATTTGTTAATAAAAAAGTTATAGTTTCTATTTTTTATAAAAATATATTTATGTTTATAATATTTATTTTTATTCAAACGCTCGTTAAAATTAATTTATCATATTTTTTATTACATCAAATTCTTAATTCATCGTTACATCCCACCAATCCAAACGTATCCCAAATTAATGTATCAATAGAACTCAAAAGATGAGAGCTTGGGTGTCATCAAAATTTTGATGATTGAGAAAAAGTCATGTGATAAAAAAATTGAGAGTTATAAAAAAAATTAAATTCGCTAAACGTCTTGTGCAAAAAAATATAAGTTTTTGTTACTCTGATTGTTAAGCTTATTAGATGTGTAACTGGAATTGATTTTGGCCCGATTAATTTTTAAGAAAATTAATATGATTATTTTTAAAATTCAAACAATAAAATTAAAAAAATAAATTTTAATATAGATATATTTAATATTGGAAGTAGAGTATAAAACTTACTACTGATGTTTGAAATATCTTAAATAAATTAGAGTTTCAAGAAATAAAGAATAACATAAAATCATACAAAGGCATTACGTGAACAATAAAAAATTTTAGTCATGAATTCATACCATAAATTAAAAAAATGGGGCTTCACGATTGAGCGGATAATTTCAATTTACTGAAAATCATAAATTCTACTTGCATAAATAAAAAAATATAACTTCCTAAATACTCATATTTTTTTAAACAAATATTCATAAATAAATTTGATTGGCTATGAGCATAGTCAAATGCACTAGATTTTAATATAATATTTACACCATTCCTCGTCTCTTCTTCTATTTCACTCCGAACTACGTGTGTCGTCAACTCAAACGAGGTCGATCAACCGTTCATTTTGCGGAAGAAACTATGGAAGGGAATCATCTCCCTTTTTTTAGTGGACCGATCTCTTCTCCTCTTATTTGTAGTTAAATAATTTTTTTGTACGTTAATATTGCAATGTATGTTAAATTATATAATTAGGGAGCACGAGATGTGCTACTTGAGCTGTAATTTACGGTGAATGTTTTTCGACTCTTGGATCTAACTGATGGTTAAGGAGGTGTTTGGTTAAACTTATAAGTAAATCAAAATTACTTATATAAAGTTTTCTTTAGAGAGTTAGATAAGAATTTCTTGCTTATTTATAAGTTAAAAAAATAAGCTCGGAGACTCTTAAAAAAAGCTTATCAATTTAATCAATAAAAGTATTATTTTACTTTTAAAATATACATATTTTTTCTTCACATATTTTATTTATTATAATATTAAGGAATTTTTTTATCATTTAACTAAAATAGTAACTTATAATTTTTTTTACCAAACACGTAACTATTTAATTTTTAAAATCAAGTTGTCTCCAACAATTTCCTGACCCTTCTCCTTCCCAATTTCCCTATCTTCTTTCCCACCTAATAAGCATAAGTTATCTTGCCAAATAAAAAAATTCCTCTCTAGCCGGCTCTTCCTCTTCTTTCTCTTCCTCGCAACATTTCTCATTAAATAGAGAGGACAGCATTTTTTGCCAGCTTTACTTTTATAAAGTTTTAAAAAAAAACTTCTCTTTATGTGATAAACGACTTTTTTTATGTGAGATGCGATTTCTCTTTGAAACAAAAATTTAGGATAATGACAAATAATCTTTTTTAATGATAACAAAGTATGAAATAATATTCCTGCACTCAAGGAAGCTACAAAAGAAGATAAATTTTGAAGGAAAAAAAAGAAAAAGAATGAAGGCTTGAGAGAAGAGGCAGAGGCATCAGAATGTACTCTAATCACTCAGAGGAAAATTTCACTTAAAGAGAGAAGACGAACTCGAAGATCGATCAGAAGGAAGGGGAACTCCAAAAGGGAAGATGAACTCGCTAGATGACCGTTGATCCAACTCTGCGTCAAAGAGCAAAATTTGCAGGGATGAACTTAACCCCATGGGAAAAGACTTGAAGGTCGTTTTTGTAGAGAGGCACATAAGAGGTCCAACCATTGGACTCAATCGTGATGGACAGCTTGCATTCAGTTGTAGATTATAGCAGAATTTTATGTTGTATATTTATTGTTTCCCATGTAATTATAATACTTTTATGTATTTGCATTAAGTTAAAATATTTTTATAATAAATGTATTTACAAGGATGTTTGAGTTATTTAATTATGAAAAAGGATAAACGAGTGTGTCACACACTTTCCATATCATGTGTGTGCCAAACGATTTTGTACATATTGCTCATTATTTTTTACGATATCTTTGTTTTCTCATATATTAGAGTACCATTGATGATAACAAAAGATAATTTATAATGTAGGAAATCATGAAAACAATTATGTTCATTATGAAGAATAATAATATTCATAAATTTATACAAATTTGAAAATAATAAATATAATTGTCATTGATGTTTTGAATCCTTTTTTTGTTATCATCAATTATCCTCTAAATTATTAGTAAAGAAAATTATCGAAAAACTAATAAAGGTATGTGTGAGGTCGTTTGATATGTGTGGAACACGAAAAATGCACGACATGTAACTTATCAATAATCTCTTTTCACATAAGTCAAATGACCTCTAAATCATGTATCATAACCAATGATAGTTGTGCTTAGCTCCTCCTTCGCAACCTTTATGTTGCTAAATAACCTGTGTGTTCGTAATTGAATTTCTAATTGTCATGACTAGTTTTCATCACCCAAGAAACTAAACTAGTAACATGGTGATTTCGAACTTGAAAATTAGTTCAATTTCATCATTATGTTTCAAAATTCATATTTTGTGACATATCATTTCGGATGGCCTGAGCCCCTCCCAATTTTATTTATCTTTAAGTAGTTGCCTATGTATTAGTTAAGAAAAAAAAATGGCTAATATATATCAATATGCCCCCTATAATCTTGATTTGGATATGTGATTGATTGTTAGGACCCATGAAATTGCACTGCAACCTAAGGGCATTCATTGGTCGAATTGACACAGCGAACATGATTATTCGAATCGACCAAATAGCTATTGCATGTGTTCATATTCATGTTCAAGTTAAACTCAACATGAACCGAATGAAACCCAATCTATATCGAGTTGAGTATGGGTTCAAGATAAGATGCCAAATGGTGTGAGACATCGCATATCGTCCAAGCTCCCATCACCTCAAGTTTGCTATCTTCACCCATGTAGAAAATTGTTTTTTTCAAAATGCGATGCTTGTGAGTTTCGTTGATTCCTTGCAAGTTGTGCTTGCATGGTGGCACAATTGGTGAAGGCATGATAGTCGGCTCCTATTATTTTATGTGAATAATATGTGAGATTAAAAAGGTTAGGCATTTGTTGATATTCAAAAAGATAAAATAAAAGGTTGGATGATCCAATCACTTGATCTGAATCAACTCATCCCAAATTGTGTTGGGCTGAATTGAATTCTATTAACATTCCACATGAGATCTGACCCAACTCAATTTATCAATTTTAATTAGATTGTGTTGAATTAATTATTAAGTTGGGTCAAACTTGACCTATGATCACCTCTATCTTTACCATAACTAAAGAGCTATAATGTTAACCGAGGATTCACTTATTAAATTTCATGACACATGAAGTCACAACTCATGAAATCGTAAAATTATGCCCTCTTCTTTTTTGTTCATTCATGGTGGTGACATTGGTGTCATATCCACAACACAATTGTAGTTTATATTTCTTTGCCAATTTTAGGCTACTTTGATGCATTAAAACCAAAGAAGGCATTTTATTTGATGAGGAACATTAAAGGGGATGTACATGTACAATGCAACAAGTAATCCAATAAAAAAAAATCAATGCATGTACAATGCAACTCTCGCTACAATTCATGTTAAGAAGAAGATGTTTTTTTATCTTTCAATTCATATAATTTATTGAGATATGAAAGATAAGTTTACATATCTTTCTATTTTAAATCTAAAATCTTTTTCTTTATTCCTCTTGTGTTGCTTTGTTTCTCTTCGTGCTCTTCTCCTCCTCGTACTTCTTCCTATTTTTCTACTCCTTCCTCAAGCCATCATGTGGGACAGGGGGAGAAAAGAAAGAACAAAAAAAAGAGTTTGAGCTTTCTATAGGGTTAGCATTAAAACATTTGTTAAAATGTTTAAATATGCTTAAAAGACATTAGTGTTATTAAATATCAAGATCAATCCAAGTCTAAACAGCTGAATTTTGATTATTAGGCCTAAGTACCTAACAACGTCTAATTAGTTTTTAAATTTGAAATACCCGATCTCAATCCATTGTTTTTTATAATTATAATTATATTTCCTTTTACAAAGAAGTCCATATCAATAGCCTAACAAAAGATGAAAGAAAACTCTAGCAAAAACATCGCATTTGGATCATAGGGTGAATTGTGTGTGGTTCAATGCTATGACACCAATTATAGATGAACATGGCACCACCATGCCACCATGTGGAATTTTTAAATGTTATAAACAATGACATATCTGGATACTTAATTTGTGGCACAATTGGTGAAGGCATGATAGTCGGCTCCTATTATTTTATGTGAATAATATGTGAGATTAAAAAGGTTAGGCATTTGTTGATATTCAAAAAGATAAAATAAAAGGTTGGATGATCCAATCACTTGATCTGAATCAACTCATCCCAAATTGTGTTGGGCTGAATTGAATTCTATTAACATTCCACATGAGATCTGATCCAACTCAATTTATCAATTTTAATCAGATTGTGTTGAATTAATTATTAAGTTGGGTCAAACTTGACCTATGATCACCTCTATCTTTACCATAACTAAAGAGCTATAATGCTAACCGATGATTCACTTACTAAATTTCATGACACATGAAGTCACAACTCATGAAATCGTAAAATTATGCCCTCTTCTTTTTTGTTCATTCATGGTGGTGACATTGGTGTCATATCCACAACACAATTGTAGTTTATATTTCTTTGCCAATTTTAGGCTACTTTGATGCATTAAAACCAAAGAAGGCATTTTATTTGATGAGGAGCATTAAAGGGGATGTACATGTACAATGCAACAAGTAATTCAATAAAAAAAAATCAATGCATGTACAATGCAACTCTCGCTACAATTCATGTTAAGAAGAAGATGTTTTTTTATCTTTCAGTTCATATAATTTATTGAGATATGAAAGATAAGTTTACATATCTTTCTATTTTAAATCTAAAATCTTTTTTCTTTATTCCTCTTGTGTTGCTTTGTTTCTCTTCGTGCTCTTCTCCTCCTCGTACTTCTTCCTATTTTTCTACTCCTTCCTCAAGCCATCATGTGGGACAGGGGGAGAAAAGAAAGAACAAAAAAAAGAGTTTGAGCTTTCTATAGCGTTAGCATTAAAACATTTGTTAAAATGTTTAAATATGCTTAAAAGACATTAGTGTTATTAAATATCAAGATCAATCCAAGTCTAAACAGCTGAATTTTGATTATTAGCCCTAAGTACCTAACAACGTCTAATTAGTTTTTAAATTTGAAATACCCGATCTCAATCCATTGTTTTTTATAATTATAATTATATTTCCTTTTACAAAGAAGTCCATATCAATAGCCTAACAAAAGATGAAAGAAAACTCTAGCAAAAACATCGCATTTGGATCATAGGGTGAATTGTGTGTGGTTCAATGCTATGACACCAATTATAGATGAACATGGCACCACCATGCCACCATGTGGAATTTTTAAATGTTATAAACAATGACATATCTGGATACTTAATTTGACCATCTTAAAATCAGTAAATTTACGTGATTATCTTAACTCAATACTCAATAACAATGAATTGAAAGTTTAAATTAAGGGTAAAGTATTTTTTGAACTAAAAACTTAATAATAATAATAATAATAATAATAATAATAATAATAATAATATTATTATTATTATTATTATTATTATTATTATTATTAGCATGAGACTAGAGATTTTGATCTCATCCTCAAATCAGTGAATCTAAGTCGTTATAATCATGCATCAACGGTCCAGATCTTATGAGACTAAACAAAAGGTTGAACCTGATTTTTTTTTTCATTTGAACCAAGTTCAACTAAGATATCGATCTGGACCATTGATGCATAATTATAACGGCTGAGATTCACTGATTTAATGGTGAGATCAAAATCTCTGATCTCACACTAATTTTTCTTTAATAATAATAAGAAAAAAATTAGTGTGAGAAATTTACTGATTTGAGAGTGAGATCAAAATTTCTAATCTCACGCCTCTAATAATAATAATAATAATAATAATAATAATAATAATAATAATAATAATAATAATAATAATAATAATATAGCGTGCAATCATAAATTATAATCACATTTTAAATCAACATTATTTTGATTCGATGATGTAGATTATTTATATTTTATATTTTGAACCATTATATCAATATTGATTTGGCTCAGGATTTAATGTTATGATAAACATACGTCCTCTGCCCCACCGTCCGATTAGATCGGACGGTGGGCGCTTAAGCGGAGCAGCGACTGCACCGGCGGAAGGGGCCGCTTCGGAGTCCTCGTCGATGAGGATGCCGACTGCGAGGGAGACGGCCGGCGGGGAGGAAGAGAAGGAGGAGTAAGAGGAGGAGGCTGACGGGAGGACGCTGGTCGCGAGAGGATGGGGGGACGCTGGTCGCGAGAGGACGGCGGGGACGTTGGCGAAGTCCCCTGCGATCGTCGGCAAAGTCCTCGATCATGAAGTTGCAGCCTGCGATTGTCGCCCTCGCCGTCGAACGGAGAGAAAGGGGATACCCTCGCAATCGGCCGGCCTCGCATCATCGGCCGCCCTCGCCATCGCCGGATCGAAGAGAAAGGGGGAGAGATCGGATCGTCTTGTTGCTCGCCGCTCGTGTCTCGCGTCTCGCCGCTTGCGTCCCGCCACCTTCGCCGCCTCGCCGCCCGCGCCACCTCATCGCTCGCGTCCCGCCGTCCTCGCCTCGCCGCTGTCGTCGGATCCGGGAGAAAGGAGGAGAGATCACGCCTCGCCGTCGCCCTTGCCACCGTCGCATCGTTGCCCGCATCCTGCCGTCGCCGCTTGCTCCTCGCCTCGCTACAAGATCGGAGACGGGCGTGGTCGGAGGAGAGAGAAGAGAGAGCGGAGGGTGGAGAGAGAAGAGAGAGGGGGTAGAGAAGAGGAGAGAAAGGTCACGCATAACACCTACCGTCCGATCTAATCGGACGGTGGGCAGAGGTCGTATGTTTATCATACGCATTTGATGCGTGCGTATGATAAACATTAAATCCTTTGGCTCAAGTATAAGATTGCGATCAGTTGGATACAAATTTAACTACTACTAATAATAATAATAAATCAGAAAATAATTTATTATTAGAAAATAATTAATTATTTAAGAAAAAAATAATTTAAGTAGAACTCGAGGTTTTGGTAGATTTTAAAAAAATAATAAATCCTTATGCTGCTTGGTCTCTTTCTCGATCTTTTATTCTCTTATTTGTTCCCAAAGATCGTCGTCTCCGCTCTCTTCTCGAGCTCCCATCCATCTGCTGCTGTCTTCTGCCTCCTTCGGGTTGTTCTACGTCGAGTTATCCCTCTGCACCGCACCATAAAAGACGCGCTCCTGTCTCCTGATCATGAAGAAGAGCGGCAGCAAATCCGGGAAGCAGCACCAGCCGCCGGCAGCGTCAGCGGCGTCGGCCAACGGCCACGCCCTCTCCTTCAAGCTCGCCAAGCTCCTCGATCCCGATTCATCTTGGGACAAGGTATTGATTCCTTTCCTCCTCGATCCCTTGGATTCATGTCTCCTCCTTTCTGGATCTGACGATGGTGTCACAGGACCAATTATTGGACGTGCTACATTGGATTCGGCAGGGCCTCGGCCTCGCCTTCGGTTTGCTCTGGGGCGCCTTCCCTCTCGTGGGGGGGATTTGGATCCTTACGTGAGTCCCTTGCTAGATTTTTTAGATTCGAAACTGGAATTTCATCCAATAAGTGAATGGCATTTCAAAGAATCTGGAAAGGAAAAATATGTCCTTTTTGGTAGTATAAATAGCCCAAGTTAGTATCAGTGGTTGTCCAGAAGTAAAGTTGTCATATTTTGTCTGTTACTATTAACATTTTTAGTTACTTTGGAGGTGATTGGAACACATGAAACTGCATTAGTGAGCGTCAGAAAAGGTAGAATTTTCTTTTCCCGTTCAATCATAGGAACTTCTATGTGAAAACCATAAATAGAAAATGCATTTTTTTAATACATAAGATTATGTCTACGTATCTTGAGTAGTCCAAACTGCACATGTCATAATTTGCACTTAAAAAATTATCACTAGTATCTTGAGTCGTCGAAATTGCACATGTTGTATTTGCACTTAAAAAAAATAAAATGCATGCAGAGAGGGAATCATGATGTGATTTGGAAAGTCATTCCTAAACTGTCTTGAATTGACTTCGTCAGATCCATTTACAGTCTTGCACACAAGGATGAAGGAAGATTTTGCCTGCTTGCTGAGTAAACTCAAAGCCGACCCCACCTAATGGGATAAGGCTTTGTTGTTGTTGTTGCTGCTGAGTAAACTCAAGAGTACCGACATGTAATACCTAGGGATGGCTGAAAGAACTATGCACAATAGAACGTTTAAAAAAAAAAAAACTATGCACAATAGAATAGAGTGTAGCGCAGTGACACACACATCTTCACATGGAAATTGAAAGGTCACGAGTTTGAATCCCACCGGTGGGATGTATGTGCCTCTTATTTTTAGTATTTACTTTCCTTCCATTAGGTCCATGGACCTTTGTAACAAAAAAAAAAAAAAAGAGAATAAGCCAACCACTTCATGAGAGAATCTGAGAGCTCTATCTCCAATCCTTGCTCCACCCTCCGATAAGATAAAAGATACCAGTTTGTATTAGTTAGTGGCTGATTAATTAAGTAGTAGATAGTTAGAAGATACCACTTTGTATGAGTTAGTGTCTGGTAAAGAAAGTAGTGGGTAGTTAGTTATATTTGTATTTTTGTTATAGTTATTGTAACTACCTTTGCATGTTATAAATACATGCATGGGTTTTAGATTTAGGTAGCCTTTGAAATGTGTTGATCAATTATGTAATTGGAGTTTGGTCCACTCCACACGGACTTATGGAGATTTGTCATTTCGAATTGACAAGTTATTAGTAGTAATTGTGTTTAAGATTCTTGCACTTTTACTACTAATAATAGTTATCCCACTTTTATTTTCAGTTATTTGTAGTTGTATTTTCAGTTTGTATCAATTGGTACCAGAGCCTCAAAGATCCTAGTAGCAAAGCACAAAGAAGCAATATTCAACTTTACATATTACAGGTGAAAGCTAATTTCATAAGAAGAAAAACTGGAAGTTCATATTGGTTCAAAAATTTCTCCCTTGGCCCAAAGGTGAAGTTAATCAAGTTTAGAGGGTTCAACTGCACCTGCAGAATATTATTATTAATTTTTTTTTCTCCGCCTTGAGGACAAGGCGAAATTTTAGCTGGTTAATTAAATAGTGGATAGTTAGAAGATACCACTTTGCATGAGTTAGTGATTGGTTAAGAAAGTAGTGGGTAGTTAGTTATATTTGTATTTTTGTTATAGTTATTGTAACTACCTTTGCATGTTATAAATGCATGCATGAGTTTTAGATTTAGAGGAGCTTTTGAAATGTGTTTACCAATTAGGTAATTGGAGTTTGGTCCACTCCATACGGATTCATGGAGATTTTTCATCTAGAATTGACAAGTTATTAGTAGTAATTGTGTTTAAGAGTCTTGTACTTTTACTAATAAGTTATCATATTTTTATTTTCAGTCATATATGTAGTATTTTCAGTTTGTATCGCCCTATTTCAACAACTAGAATCCAATCACGAGTCATTGTCTTCTTATCCATCAAGGCAAGCCTAGATACAATATCGGGTGTGAATAAATGGGCAAGGTCCTTGCTCATCCATAGCGAACAGGAAGAAAGATTTTGCCCGCTTGATGAGTAAATTTGAGATATCCACATAAATTTCTACCAGAACAGAAACTTTCCTTGCAAAATCCACAGCCTTCTATAAAGAATAATGTATCAGCACGAGGCATTTGGCAGCGGATGACCATTGGGGCTCTATTCCCCTCAGATTCTCAGACCATATGGCAATCGTTCAGACTTCAGAGTATTGACATGGCAAAGACAGAGATGGAGAGCGCCATGGCGTCTTTTTTGGCTGGTTCCTGGGCCTTATGGCTCTAGCGTAACCGGGTGAATTTTTGTGGGGAGCGATGTCAGACAGAACATATTGTACACTACATCTTTTTCCTTCTTCGAGAGTGGGGTTTTGGATAGCTGATATACTTTTCCTTTTGCTGCTGCTGTTTCATCCAAGATATTCAAGTATTTGGGAAAGCTCTTTCAGATAGAGAACTCCATAGAAAGTGTCTATACAATGAATAGTATGCCTTCGAGAAACCTACCTTCCAGTTAGAACCTTTCTTGCTAATGTGGCGCCAAAAGTATGCGATATTAGAGGCCTTAGTGAAACTAGCAGAGATTGTTTTTTCTGTGATAAAAGCTGATTACACTGGATGAACTAGGTAGTCCAGCACCATCCATAACCTGTTAGCTTAAATAGGAGCCGCAATAAGATATATTAAGTAAAATAACACAATAGGTCTGAAATCCTCCACTTTAGCAGCTGTGGCTTTCTTAGGAATTAGAAACAAAAAGAGAATTAATTCTTTCAAAGTCTATGCTACGACAAGTCAACTCATGGATAGTTGCCATGACGTCCGGCTCTGCACCAACATCCATAATTCCTTATAAGAAAACACCGGGAAGCCATTTGGACCAGAGGAACCTTCACTCTTCACGTCCCTTAATGCTCAGAAAACCTTGTCCTCAGAATAGGGACTGATCAACTCCTCAGCTTGGAGTTGCGATAGTCGTGTCACCTCTTCTCCTATCCATTTCCAGTCACATAAGCAGTGATACAGAGCAAAAACCTTGAAGTAAGCAGCTACCCCGTGTCACTAGATTTTGTTTACTTTGAGTTTGTAGATGTGATTTGCTCGACGACAACCACTAACATACATGTGAAAAATTTTTGTTACTTCTCTTAAAAAAAAAAATCTTGTTACTGAGTCTCCTTTGAGCCATAATTATCTTGACCTTTGTCTCCACGACACCTCATTTTTAGGTCCTCACTAGCTATGAACTCTGCTGCTGCTTTTGTTCAGTCATCTCCTCATGAGAGAGCTCCTGATTACCTTCCAACCGATCTGACATTTAAACTGCTCATAAAACCTTCAATCTTTATCGCAAATGCTCCGATCTGCTGTTTGTAATGCCAAAGGCAGTCCAGCATGTGTTGCAAATTGTCAAACAGGGTTAATAAAGCTAGATGCCTACACAATTGGTAGACATCCTTATTCCTCTAAAAAAAATTGTCAAACAGGGTCTTCATTGCTGAGCTGGATGTGGGATAGTTCTTCCATTGCACGTCTACAATTTCACAAAAGTCAGATTCTTGTAGCCAAGATGTCTCAAACCCGAAGTATGATCCACAAAAGGATCCTTCATTAGAATTCCATATTTGAGGAGTATGGTCAGAGAAGAGCCTCTCTAGCATAGACACAATCGCCAATTGGAACTTCTCAGCCAACTCGATCGACCGAAGGATCGATCTTGTTTGGATTTCGAACTCGGGGGTATCGAGCTCCACTGTCTTCAGTTTGTAATAGGGGAATCAATGAGTCCTTCAGTGGAACACGGAAAGCCTCAGCTCCTCCATCTCTGCTATGCCTCAACATCGAGCAATCTGATAATTCAAGCATCATATTAGAATTCCCCCTACTCCCCTAGGATCCAACAGTTGGTTGTGTAGATATTTTGAAATCGTCTCAACTTCAACTTTTCTACTGCATCTTTACAAATGACATTCTCCATGCCACCAATGTCTATAACGAGATTATACACTTTGCCATCACAAAGAACGTGTTCTGAAGGCACCATGCCTCCTTCAGTCTTCCTCTTCTTTTGTTGTGGTAGTCAAGACATCCCGAATTACAATCCTCCTTGAATAGGAAGGACATCTATTTGTTTACTTTCATTCACATATCATAAATTGTGTCTTTAACTCTTCATGCCGTACACTCGTTGTTCTGGATAAGTATAAAAACCGTGATCCTATTCACAAGTGGAACAACAAATTTGTGTATTGTTGTTTTCTTTATAAGGCACAGGATAGAATTGTTTTAAAGATGCAGATCTTTTCATAATAGTGCTTCAGTGACAATGCTATATTCCATGCTTAGACGTTTTGGTCGTGTCTATGGTTTACACCCCAAGAGCACCTCTACTTGAAATTTTTTTACTGTCCATTCTAACTGTCATCTACTGATTATTAATATATGAAAAACATATTCTCTTAAATCTTTAAGATTTATCAACGTCCTTCCTCAAAGAATGTTCATTATATCAGATTCTTGTTGCTGTCTACTGCTATCGTCTATGGTTACTACACTCACGTCCTCAAAATTGATGAAGAAGACTATGGTGGCCATGGGACTTTATTGCAAGAAGGTTTATTTGCATCATTCTCCCTTTTCCTGGTAAAGATCTTTTGACTCTCACTTCCTTATTGACATTTCTGAAAACATTTGACAATTTGCCTGCACAGTAAAGGTCGTTAGGGAGCTTAGCTATCACGTCTCTAATGAATGTTTTCCTCTTAAGTCCATCATTCCTGAACTTGGCTGCTACAGATTAATATTATTCCATTGGAGCATGCCATATTTGTCATGCACCATTTTGTTTTTGTCCTTTTTCTGGGGTTAGCCTGTAGACTCTTAATTCATTCATTTATTTTATAGATATTTGAAATGAACTTGTTCTTGACTCTAAGTCTATCAATATGTTTGTTTATTTTTTCTAAGATTATGGCTTACAAATGGGCATTAATGTACATTACTCTTTCTGCACTGCAGCTTGCCTGGATTCTGATATACAGCTTGGCACACTTCTGATAGGTCACTCTTCACTCTTCACTGACTTGCCGAACAATTTAGATTTTCCTTTCTCGTTTGGTCTTTCTGTTTTTTAGCATAGAGAATGAGTGTACCATCATTTTAATTGAAACGAGTTTGTGATCAGTTTGACGATATGAAAAACTCCACTATTCACTGTTAAAAATGTAAAGTGACAACCTGAGGGCATTGCTTCAGCTTTACTCTCTGGGTCCTGTTGTGTTCTTGACTGGCACGAATAGGTAGCAGCTAAAACTTTCATAGTAGCAAATAAATTTGCCGGCATAGAAACCCGACAATCTTACCATTGTATAATTCTTTCAGATATGTATTTGACTTGTAGTTTCTTGTATTCTGAAGTGATTGTATGTTGTTAAAACAGTCTGAACAAGGTCTGATATGGAGTATGTTGTTAAGACAGTCTGATCTGAACAAGGTCTGATATGGAGCATCTCCAGTTATTTGGACACTCCTGGAAAGTCACAGGAAATGCAACATTTGGATTCTCTTTCTTTCGAATGGTGGAAAATTGATATTTTGTTTCTTCCCTATCATCCATTTTGTTGTTAATCAATATCTGAGATTTGCATAGTTATCCAGTAGTCTTCTTAGACATGAGAAGGTTATAAAGTTTATGTATACAAATATTTAATTGTTTATATGTGATCATGGAAGAAAACATCTTTGAAGACTACAATGTCGCTGGTACAAGAATGATGAAGGGCCTTCCAACTTTTGTTTCTCAATACTAATTATTTCTGATCTCAATTGTTACTTGAAAATTAATTTATTTTCAGGAACTATCTGATTTAACTTTTCTAATTAAAATAACTTGTCTGCCAGACTTCCTTCAAAGAGGGAAGTAAAACTTATCTCACGGGAAGTAAAATAAAAAATTATTTTCTTTTAACCTATAAAATTATTCTATTTTTCTCACTTTTCTGATACATTTAACTGGGATATTTCCTCTTCGGCATCACGGGCTATTTCACATTTTTGCTTGTGATTTTGTTTTCTGTGAATTTTTTTTTGCACTCACCTTTTCATTTAACCCTTCCCCTCAATTATCATTTTTTTTATTTTTTATTTATTGCCAAACTACTCTCTCCCTCTCTCTCCTTATCGTTTGACATGAAACCTCTTACCAAACTAAAGGCCATCCCTTGTCGTTGAAAAGTTGCAACTTTTTCCCTCTCAATCTCTTTCTCTTTGAGCCTCTTTCTCACACCCTCCTTATTATTCATCATCTAAATTGTCTCCGTAGTTCTTAAGAAGTTTGTGAACACAAAAATGATCATTGATCCGAGGCGACATCTGCACTATAATGATTGAAATTTCAAACAATGGACAATGTTGAAATTTCAATGGACAATGTGCATAATCGCATAAATGAGAACAATATTGAGCTGCTCAAGTTTTGTCCAGCACCAATAAAAAAAAGTTGGAACTTGATTTTCAATCAAAAGAATTCAAGGATTTAGAGTTCATGCTTCTAATCGTGTGGTTCAATTTTTGTCTTTTTTTTTTTTAATTTCAGCATAATAAGCCTAAAAAGTAGGGTCACCTACTTTTTGACCCTACTTTTAGGTCTATGTATTAGTTATACATATATTAATATATATAATTATTTAGTCCTAATATTAAAGAAATATTTTATTGATTATTTTAATATTAAATATTTCATATATGATATATATATATTTATTAATCTATTATATAAAGTTGTCACTATTATTTCCCATTTTTTGAAGTCATTGTTGCTGGATTTCTGCATGTAATTAGGTTTTAGATGTTAAAGTGTGAAGTGCATCGTCACTGCCC
Organism: Pontederia crassipes; assembly: GCA_030549335.1. Taxonomy (NCBI): domain Eukaryota; kingdom Viridiplantae; phylum Streptophyta; class Magnoliopsida; order Commelinales; family Pontederiaceae; genus Pontederia; species Pontederia crassipes. The sequence continues at coordinate 54,233,195 of CM060194.1, read as the reverse complement.
ATAATTATTTGTGCATCTTAGATTTTATGTGTTGAAGTGTGTATTCTTTGGAAAAAAAATCTAGAACAACAACAACAACAAAGCCTTATCCCACTAGGTGGGGTCGGCTACATGGATCATACGACGCCATTCCGCTCTATTAGTAACCAAACCTTTCGGTATATTATTCACCAATAGATCTTGCTCTATTAGTTCGCCAAGTGTCCGCCTTGGCCTCCCTCTCCCTCTTTTAATCGGACTCCAGATTATTTGATCTACTCTTCTTACTGGCGCATCTAATGGTCTTCTCTGAACATGACCAAACCATCTCAAACGATTCTCTACCATTTTCTCACTAATAGGAGCCACTCCGACTCGTTCACGTATATGGTCATTCCTAATCTTATCTAATCTTGTATGACCACACATCCATCTCAACATCCTCATTTCGGCTACCCCCACTTTACGTTCATGTTGTCCCTTCATAGCCCAACATTCACTGTCATATAACACTGCTGGCCTTATAGCAGTACGATAGAATTTTCATTTAACTTTATTGGGTACTTTTCTATCACAAAGAACTCCAGTGGCTTTCCTCCACTTACACCAACCAGCTTGAATTCTATGATTAACATCGTCATCAATCTCACCATCTTGTCTTACAATTGATCCTAAATATTTAAACTTTGTCACTTGAGGAATTATATCCTCCCCTAACCTAACTTTCAAATCGTCTCTAAGTTGTTTATTTGTGAAATTGCTATGCATATATTCTGTTTTATTCCTACTTAAACGAAAACCCTTTGACTCCAACGTATTTCTCCATATTTCCAATTTTGTATTAATCTCTTCTCTTGAATCCGCTAAAAGTACTATATCATCCGCAAATAGCATGCACTTAGGTACTTCCTCTGTGATACTCTCGGTTATAGCATCGATAACTAAGTTAAATAGATACGGGCTTAAAGCTGATCCTTGATGTAGGTCAATTCCTATAGAAAATTCATTTGTCTCATCTCCGGGTGTCCTAACCCTAGTCAATGCCCCATCGTACATATCTTGTATTACCTTAATGTAGGCAACATTCACCCTCTTCTTTTGCAAAGCTTTCCAAAGTACATCCCTTGGTACCCGATCATACGCCTTCTCTAAGTCAATGAAAGCCATATGTAAGTCTCTTCTCCTACTTCGATACTTCTCCATCATCCCCCTTAGTAAATAAATCGCCTCTGTAGTGGATCTTCCTGGCATGAACCCAAATTGTCTCTCAGAAATACTAGTCTCCATTCTCAATCTATGCTCAATCACTTTTCCCATAATTTCATAGTGTGACTCATAAGTTTAATCCCTCTATAATTTGCACAATTCTGAATATCCCCTTTATTTTTGTAAATAGGAACTAATGTACTTAATCTCCAATCATCAGGCATCTTTTTCGACCGTAAAATCTCATTAAATAGTTTACATAATCACAACACACCTTTTTCTCCTAAACATTTCCAAACTTCAATCGGTATACCATTCGGTCCAACGGCTTTACCATTCTCCATTTTCTTAAGAGCTTCGCTAACCTCCGAGACTCTAATTCTACGATAAAATGACCTATTAAGCTCACATTCGCTAACTGTCAAGTCCTCCAAATCACAACGCGAACCTTCACATCCATCATTAAATAGCTTATAGAAATACTCTTCCCATCTGTTCTTAATATCTCCTTCAGTAACTAAAACCTTGCCAACTTCATTTTTTATGCATCTTACTTGATCCAAATCTCTCGACTCCTTCTCTTTGTTCCTTGCAATCTTGTAAATCCTTTGTTCACCCGCCTTTGTCCCTAACTCCTTATAAAACCCCTCATATGCTTTAGCACGAGCATCACTAACTGCCTTCTTAGCCTCCCTTTTCGCCAAACGATACTTTTCCCAATTGTCAGAACTATTGTCCAAGTGTATCGCCTTGAAACAATTCTTCTTATTACGCACCTTTTCTTGGACCTCCTCATTCCACCACCAAGTCTCCTTATCTCGTGGTCCAAAACCTTTTGATTCTCCTAAAATGGCTTTAGCAACCATTTCAACCTTTTTTGCCACATTCTTCCACATGATACTAGCATCTCCTTCTAACTCCCACACACTTTTCTCTAATAACTTACTTCTAAAAGTCTCTCGCTTCTCCCCCTTTAACTGCCACCACTTGATCTTTCGATCAAAAACTGTTCGGGATTTTGGTTTTATACATTTTATTTGCATATCAAGAACTAACAATCTATGTTGTGTAGTCACCCCATGCCCATGAATTACTTTGCAATTAGTGCAACGTCTTTTATCAGTATTTCTTATCAAGAAAAAATCGATTTGAGACCTATGAGTTCCACTTTTGTATGTGATTAAATGTTCCTCTCTCTTCCTAAAACAAGTGTTGATAATCTTAAGATCGTATGCTAAAGAAAAATCAATAATAGTTTGTCCTTCCTCATTCAACTCCCCAAAACCAAAACCACCATGAACCCTTGCATGTGGTCCTGCCTCTTTACCAACATGTCCATTAAGGTCTCCCCCAATATAAACTTTCTCGGTTGTTGGTATACTTTCAATCAAACCCTCCATATCTGTCCAAAACTTCTCCTTGAGATGTGATTCTGCTCCTACTTGGGGTGCATATGCACTAATAATGTTCATAGTCTCCTTTCCAATAATTACTTTCACGGATATGATTCGATCCTCAATCCTTTTAACTTCCACAATATTCTTCCTCCATTCTGCATCCGCGATAATACCAACACCATTCCTTCCATTTACCTTACCTGTGTACCAAAGTTTGGAACCATTTAACCTAATCTCTTTACTTCCCTCTCCTACCCATCTAGTTTCTTGCAAGCATAAGATACTAATCTTACGCTGGTCCATTACTTGTGTCACCTCGAGGCGCTTCCCATTCAACGTCCCAATGTTCCAAGAACCTAATCTGACCTTAGTCTCATGAACTAGCTTCTTTAACCGCCTCCGTCCATTAGAGTGCGGTAGCCCTTGCTCATTTAACACTGCATTCAGGCGAGGATGCAGCGGCTCTTGCTCTCTTATCACTGTACCCGAGCTGTACAGCGCGTTACTTACGGGTAACGACCTAGCATTAACACAATATATTCGTTGATCCATGTTCATAAGATTCGACATGATTTTATGTTGGCTGTCGGGGCCTAACACAACCCTCCTCCTTTATCCGGGCTTGGGACCGGCTATAAAATATAGGCGGAGTTGGAAAAAAAAAATCTAGAAGTCTGAAATATTTTTCAAATGCATGATCTGTTGATGAAATACAAGCACGAAAAAGACAAACTCCAATTTTTTTGCTCATCAGCTTTTGACTTCTATAATAACTTCCGGATCAGCATTCAGCAGGTTGGACCTCAAACTTTTTAACTCGTCAACAACTATTTGAATCCAACATTGCATACATCATCAATTCAGAAACAAGAAAGAAAATTTCACATGTATTCTGCAACGAATCAAACTAATGGACTTATGTCCTTAACACGTTGTAATGACATATCTACAAGTCGACATTCCAATCCTAAACAGAATGAAGAAGTTACAACAAATGCATAATGCAGATTCAAGTGATCTCAAGAGTGAAAGCTGTGTCTCCAACCGCCGAGTTCTTCAGCCGTTTCCGTTCCCGTTTCGGTTTCATTCTGAATAATGAAAAGAAAACAGATTAAGCTGCTGATCAAAGGATATACAGGACAGAATGCTGGAATACTCAGACATGTCACACACCTTCATGGTGAAAGTCACACCAACTTGAATCTCTCCACAGTAACTTTTATCTCCAAGCACCACACTGTATTTTGTGGGTTTCATTTCGCCAACTCCCTTCTCCATGCCCAATGCAATCAGATCACCAACATGGATCCTGCATTACCAGAAATGAAAAGAAAAAAAATTGAGTATGCCTCCTGTGCAATCGGAGTTTTGTGAATTCTGAAACAATGAACATATCAGGTGCAGTTTTAACTCACGTCGTCTCGCCAATGAAGTCGTCGGCGGAAAATGTATCATGGTCCATGATTCGGAGTGTGAGTTTGTGTTGATGGAGATTGTCCATGGCTGGGGAGTAAACCACAAATTTGAATGTCTCATTCCAAGAAGGATTCCTTCCCTGGCCTGCACCAAAAGAGAATTATATCAGAATCTGCGGGACTTTCTTTCTTGGATTCAGCATGAAGTTGTATGATGTAAGAGCCTCTAAGTTGTATCAGAAACAAAATGTACTGGACCTAATTATATGATGTACGCACAGCTTTTCAAAGTTATGTTGAAGTGCTTTGTTTTCAAGATAGAACAGGTCAATTACTTGCTTAGGAAAAGATTGAATGATTAGATACTGAAAACTGAGATGAAATCATTGTTTGATCTTATAGTTCACTCATCTGTCCCAATCGGACAAATCAAGTGTCCAAGAATTGTATCAGACGTTTGGGAAGGTATCTTAATCCTTACAATTTGTTCATGGAAAAGTTGACTCGTCTTCTTTGGTACGCGCGAGCTTGCATTTAATATCTGCTGCCAGCAAATCTTTGCTAGCAGGATGAACAAAGTCAATGGCTTATTCCTGTTGACTAAGTGATATTATATCTAGCGAGGAAATGGTCTCTCTCTCTCTCTCTCGTCTTTATTGAAAATACATGAGCTATGAAATTCAGCAAAATACAGAAGATCATCTGAAGACTTATTCCAAGTTCATGAAACAATTGAACTGGAAGTTAAAGAAGAGAAACCCACATATGCATGAATCACAAAGACGGAGAAAATTGCGTTGTACTGACCTCTTCCGACCTTGCTCTTACGTTCTTGGCTCCTGTACTGAATCAAAACATAAGGATCGATCTTCCCTGTGTCCACCCATGCAATTCAGATCTCAGCAAATTATGCATATAATTTGTTCTGATATTTACCAGCAAACGAATTTTTTTTTTCTTGTTTTAAAAAACAAAGCTCACCTAGTACATCAGTATCCCTGAGCCCCTTGGCATCGATCAGATTCACCTCTAGCATCCCCTTCGCCATCTCTCTCTCTCTCTCTCTCTCTCTCTCTCTCTCTCTCTCTCTCTCTCTTCCTGCTTTGCTCGTTTAGTTTGCAGCTGCAGGCGGAGAGAGAGTCTATGCGCGTGTAAATAAAGGTGTGGTGTGCACGGAGACGATGCATGCGCAATTTTGAAGGTGGCATTGGTCTCTGTCGACGTCGGAATCGGTTGGCCTTATTTTGACCGCAGCCTACTAAACTCCAATAAAGCCAGAGCTATCTCATGTTATTTGATGGATTAAGCAAGAAATTGTAGGCTAATTTATCTTAACAACATTTTTATGGTCGAAGCGTCAAATGTTAAGAAAGTCGATTAAGACTTGGTCCAATCGGATGATATGTCTTCGTCTTAATTGGCATCGTCCACTGGGATTCATCATACTAATTAAATGCACATGACAACAACACTTGACATTTTCAAATTTTCGATGTTGTTAACAGAATTAGTTTTTTTTTTCAAAAAATCTTAACAAAGATGAGATTTGTAATGATTTGGATGTTAAGGATTCAATGGATGAGAAAAAATGACGAAAATATTTGACTTTTTTCGGTGACTTAAATTTGCTCTGTAATTCCACCAATTGGAAGAAAAACGTGAAGAACATGAAATTGCGGTCAAATACCGCTCAAACTTGGCGGTTCACAAATCCCAAACGGAGGATTCCTACGCAGGCATGGGACCGATTTGGAATATTCAAGGGGCAAGTTGTTATTACGTGGATAATATCAGAACTAAACAAAATACCCTCTAATTGCTTTTGTTCTATCTTTTAACTTGCTTCACCATCAGATACTTTTTTCATCGAGTTTTCCGATCACGCTACCGATGTCGTGCCCACATGACGATATTCTCTATCTTCCACCCAAGTAATTTGTCGACCTTGATGAAAGGAGAAGTGTAACTCGTGATGTAAAAATTTCATGGACGTTAATAAGAATTTCTAATCATCTTTTAAATTTTTATTAGAATTTTAACTCCTATTGAGTCTTAAACTAATTTTCAATTATTATTCATCATTAATCATCCTCTATTAAATATTCAACATTTAATTAAATTTGAATTTAACTATATTCTGTAATCATGTTTAACAAGATTCCTTTCTACTCAAATTCTTTTATTATCTATTTCATAACTTATCTCAATCCAACTATACTTTTATTTCTTCTTTTCTCCAATTTTCAAAATTATTTAATATTATAATATTTAATTATTTAATTTTAGGATTAAATAATAATAAATATTATTTGAATAGCTGAACTATTTTTAAGTCATAAAATTATCAATCATATTCTACGTGGGAGTCTTATATTCATTAAATATTTTTTTATATCAAATTAAATTAAAATATCTAATCTCATTCTAATTATGATTCCTACTCTAAGTAAAATTTAATTTTTCTTTCTTTTAGTACTCCCTTTTCTAATCATATTCTTATTCATTCTCAAATTCTTCTTTCATTCTTTTTTAATTTATTAATATATGCAAGTCGATTAACAAATTACTTTATTATCACCACGGGGGACATGCAACATTTATAAGATTCTCCAGGGATGGTATTCTTGGATTCAGCATGCCTGAATGCATGCCATGCCCAATATCAGGAAGATTCTTGAGACAAATTGTAGGAGTTTCTAATTTATACATGAACATAATGTACTGCATAAAAAAATTTGTAGAAAGAAAGCCTCATTCATGATTGTCACAAATTAGTCTGAGTGCTAATAAATTCACTGACCACTTTGAGATATCGAACATTCATCTAAAAATGTTGTCTTGAGGTGCTCAAGACTAACTAGTCAATTATTTCCGATTTTAGGAAAAAAAGCATACTATAATCTGAATAATTAAATTCTCTAAGATGAGATCAAAACATATTTCGACATTGGAGGTGCC